>CM030861.1:2831983-4199483 GCA_018105865.1 Metaphire vulgaris
GTTATAATCAACCAGTTGCAGTCTTGCAGAATCAACTATTATACCTGGCCTACTTCCCATCCCACCCCAAAATTTTTCTCATCGGTTTTGCACGATTTGTAAAAGTGACCATGTGCACAGCAGTCCGACTGGAGCAATTGCTCCACTTTGGTCCAGTGCAGCTACGCCACTGGCTATGAAATCCGATAACTGTTGACTTTGTTTGATACAATCTGAACATTTCCAATTTCTCAATTTCTCAGTTTGTTGTCACCCCTCTGGGTGGTGTCACCCGGTGCAGTCCGCACCCCCGCACTCTCCTAGCGTCGCCACTGTATAGGCCTAATTAAGTGACTACTAACATCACGCCTATGTTCATCATTATAATTTACCATTGTTCGGTTTCTTTTCGTTCGTTTAATTTTGTTTCGTTAAAAACAGATTAGGAGCAGAGGCGTAGCCAGGAATTTGATTTGGGAGGGTATAAATATTTTGGGTGGGTATAAATCTTAACTATAAACCACATAAACCATATAAACCACATATAACACATGTAAATCACATAAAAAGCTTTAAGGTAGATTGATTTGGGGGGAAGTATATATACCGATATACCCCCCCGTCGCTACGCCCCTGATTAGGAGAGGGCAGACAGAGCGAGTCTGAGTTCGGGATAGCTCCCTTCTAGACTTCTACTGTATTGACTGTGGAGCAATCATCAGCAGTGATTGAAATCTAGAAGAAATCAACTCCTGATTAAACACAGGCAGAGAGGTAATGCGAAGACTCAACAGCATCTGAAAAAACTGTCCTAAACATAAAATCTAAGAAAACAGTGATGAGCGTATGGCTTGTAGCGTCGTAACAGACGGCTATGAAAGCTAGAGCTGCTAGACCATAATGAAAAAGATCAGTCAAAGAAAGATTAGAGACATTTGAATTGTTCAGCTTAAGAACGATCCAACGAATATCTTGGCGTTAATGACGAAAAGTCGAAAACTGTCTTTCTTTGAACGTGCACAGGTATAGTACCATGAAGACTTGATGCAAAGAACAATACAACATGGCATAGGGGCCTAATAGGCCTACCAGGAAAGAGGGGGCGAGGTCGACCAAACCGCATATGGAAAGATGACACAGAAGAATGGACAGGGATGAAACTAACATCATCCAAAAGCAACGTCTGATAGAGATAACTGGAATAAGATCATCTATTCTGATGATTCTGTCATCTCAACTTCAGACAACGAAGGGAAAAGGACCTGACGATTCTGATTATGTTGAGTGAATGCAGTCGCACTGCCTTCGCTTCTCTTGTGGTGTTTTGTTGTCGCTTTCCCGTGCTGGCGAGACACATGAACATGTAACATGCTGTGACACATGCTGACATACGCTCATCACTTCAGTGCTGGCGAGCCCACACAAGTGACCTACACAAGTGACCCACACAAGTGACCTACATGTATTTGCATCTGACATCCTTGAATATCCACACTGCGGTTAATTAATTGAGGTGTCTGTCTGTACGGTGAACTTATCACTGTTTGAGGCATGTGCCATGAGATTCCTAAAGCCAAAATTGCCAGAGCAGTAGACCCTACCTGTTCTCAACTCCCGAAACGACTGATTTGTTGACTGAAAAGAAACCGAGTTATTGAGCTTTCGGATTTCTGATGGAAGATCATTCCAGAGACAAGGCGCAGTGTACGAGATCGACCGCTCTGAGAATTTTAATGACGTGGCTGTTGTGTCGAATGAGTGTCAGGCTGGCAGATGAACGAGTTGACCGCTGCGCTTGAACTGTAAAGAGATTACGAAGGTACGTGGGTTTTGAGAACTGGATGGCGTTGTAGGTCAGGCATAGAATCTTGAAATGTATCCACTCTGGAACTGTGAGCCAGTGAAGTGATTTCAAGACCGTAGTGATGTGGTGAGTTTTTGGCGTTCGCGTGACAGCTCTAACCAAAGCGTTTGTGTTGCTTGAAGACGTGATATTCGTTTTTGTGAGCATTAAGCATTGAGAGAATTGCAGTAGTCCATTTTTGAATGAACAATTGAGGTGGCAATAGTGCAAGCATGGAGGTATTATCACTGAAGACGAAATTACGCCTAATTGACTTACTTATAAACCTATTTTATTATAAGTTGACCATTAATCGGTTTATCATTATCCCTTAGGTCAACTTTTTTCTACTCATTTTACCACTTTCTTACCTACTATATATTTGATTGACCCTCTATTATTTCAATTGTTTTTTTATTACATTGTAACAAATTCAACATTATAATTAATGTTATACCTAATGAGTTTATAGCTTTCAATCGAAATTCCACTTATTAATTGTTTATTATGCTGTTATTCATATATTTTTAGCTAATATTTAATATTATATTGATCTGATGAACTCATTTACTATGTTATCAATGAACTTTCATACTATGTGTTACATTGTTACATTGTAAATTAGGGTCATATTATGTTACTTATTTAGTTGTACTAGTTCTGCATATGTATATGTACTTTGAGTTTGAGTTTGAAATAAATTATCTTCAATCAATCAAAGACGTCCTTTATAGCCAAGGCTGTGTGAAGCCAGTAGCGCGTAGGCTAAAAATAATACCTCAATGGTTAGTGGCCATTTTGGTTGGCTCGGACGAATACTGGTGTTAAGTCCGAGTTATATTATTCCTTTTTTAAAATTATCCGTGGAAATTCAGCGGGATCGCACCAGTGATGTGACGTCTCGAGACACTGTCTCGTGACTCTCGTCTCGAGACAGTCTCGAGACAATATTTTCAATGTATTAGTCTTGGTCTTGCAGGTCAGTGTCTCGGTTTTGGTCTTGGTCTCGTCATTACTGTCTTGGTCTTGCGATTCAAGACCGAGACAGTGCCAAGACAGCGAGACAGTGGGTTTTCCACTGTGAGTAATAATGTTTTCTGTGGTTGATGTCTTCCGAATTATGGAGCAATAACAGATTTTCACCGTGAGCCCTCCGGGAATAATAATAATAGTAATAATATAATATGTTTGTATAGATATATCTATGCCATGCGGCATAAAACTGTTTTATCTGTTTTCTTTATGTCTAAAATTACTGTCTCGGTCTTGATCTTGGTCTTGAGCCCTAGTGTCTTGGTCTTGGTCTTGGTCTCGGCATCTAATGTCTTGGTCTTGGTCTTGAGGGTTAGTGTCTTGGTCTTGGTCTTGCCACTTACTATCTTGGTCACATCACTTGAGTCTGGATCGCACCGTAGGTGTAACATTTCACCGGTAAGGGACCAAGGGTCCAATATAAATACTGCTTAAATAGTTGTGTTAGCGCCTAAGAATAAGCAGCTACTGTTGTGCTGCTTCCCAAGGCGCTATAGAAATCCACGAGATTTTACTTTACTTACTTTACTTATATGTTACATCGTTAATCGCTGGCGACTACATTTTGCTGTTATGGGTCGCTATAAGTAATTCCATTACCCTTAATGTGTAGGTCTTTATGTCATGTATAAGACAGCATTTGTCTTCCGTCCTCCCAGTTTTATTTCTGTCTAGCCATGCTGTACATGCCAAATCCTATTCGATCCCCATGGCTCAGCTGATGATGTTTTGAGTCAACAAATGTGGCTGCCGTCTGGGAATTTCCCAGCTAGTCGGCTTCAGCCAAATGATGTAATGCAGTCTCCAGGGATAATACCTCCATGAGTGCAAGCCTTGCGGAAGTTTATGATTTGACGTCAGCGTCGTAAGTCCCATATGTAAGTATATGTGAAACAAGAGCGACAGAGATTAGATATGTGTTGAAATGAGAGTCCTGGATCAAATATCACACCAAGATTTCTTACTGGGGAATTAGTTTTGAATGAGTGGTCAGCTGAGTGTCCCTCGCTGAATAATTTGATTATCGTGTCTGATAATTTGGCGATTTGTGTGAGTAGGCCGATGAGTCTCTCTCTCATCTGTCTTTGAAGAATTCAGGCAGAATAAATTCGATGACATCCAAGTTGAAACGGAAGCGAATGCCTGAAGCAGGGCGCGATTTGTAGGGAGAAGTGGGGAATCTCTCCCCCCACCCACTGCCCAACTATATGCCCCCACTGAGGTGGCTACTGACATCCCAGCCAGGGAAGTCAATCTCCTCCCCCCCCACTGTGACTGTGACAGGAAAATGCATTCACCGTCAGCAGAGGGAGAAAATTTTTCGGCGCTACGCGACGAGCATTAGTAAAGCAATGAAACTTGATGTTCGGTGGTTAACTGGGGACAGAATTATCTTAAGTTAATCTTTGAAAAAATTACCTGTGCTGTTGATTAAACATTTATACTTCGTCATGGCCAGACAATAAAATTGACAGATCATTATTTGGTGACAGAACAATAGTTTACCTAGCAGAACTGTGCGAAGTAGATCCGTCACTAGCCTTGGATCAGTTCCGACAGTACAAGAACAATGTGAAAGTAATCGGCAATGTGCTTGCTTCAGTACCTTGTACCCTTGTACCCCGATGCAGTTAGACTTGTGGTCTGTCTGCGAAGTAGCCTTTCCACGCGTCTCTGTCCATGTAGATCTTTGTTTCTTCCACTTGTTTCAGTGATGTTCCTCTTGACTCTAGCGCTTCACTGATGTTGTCTATCCATCGTTTTCGTGGCCGTCCTCTTGGTCTGGTAGTCGGTGGGTGCCATAACAGCATCTGTAATGGCATTCTCTCCTTTCCCATTCGCTTGACGTGACCATACCATCTCAGTTGGCTCTCCTCTATATACTGTATGATACTTTTTATACCTAGCTCTGCTCTGATGATGACATTTTTCTTCCTGTCTCTTAGTGTGTACCCTTTAATAAGCCTTAAGACTCTCATCTCTGCTGCCTGCATCTTGGTTTTGGTAGCCGAGGTCAGCGTCCAAACTTCACATCCGTAGGTTAGCAGTGGTCTGAGGATGGTTTTATAAATAATGATTTTGGCCGCAATAGGAACATGTCTGTCTTTCAGGAGTGGATATAGCATACCAACATTTCTACTGTATTGATTAATTCTGTCATCGATGGCTGTGTTGTTTGAGGCCGAGCTATCGAAGAGTGTTCCTAGGTATTTGAATTGTTTCACCTCTGTCAGCTCTCTGCCATTTGCCCATATGTGTAAACTTTCTTCTTCTGTCGTTCTGGATACCTGCATCACCTCTGATTTTGTGGCATTTAGACGCAGGCCATTTTCTGTCAGTACTTTGCACCAAGTGTCGATGGATTTCTGTAGCTTTATAGGTGAGCCAGCCACAAGTCCTACATCATCTGCGTAGGCAAATGTTAGCCGTCGCTCATCTTTTTGTTCTTCGTCCTCCATCTGGTGCTTTGTCACTTGTTTCAGTATCTGGTCCATGAGTAAGATGAACAGCAGGGGCGATAGCACACTACCTTGTCTCATTCCTGTCTTTACATCAAACCATGGTCCAGTGCCGATGTTTGATCTGACACAGCTTCGGCTTACGTCATACATTCCAATTATAGCGTTCAGTAGTTTTGGAGGGATCTGATATTCAACCTTTCGTATCATGTTCCACAAGTGTTGTCTTGGTACTCTGTCAAAAGCTTTTTCCAGATCTAGAAAGGCTAGATAGCAGCTGTCATCAAATTCACATGATTTTTCTAGAAGCATTTTGAGACAGAACAGCAAGTCTGTTGTACTTCGGTTTGGTCTGAAACCGTGTTGCCATTCTCCAAGTTTATCCTCCACATGTTTTCTTAAACGGCGCTCCAGGATAATTTCATATATTTTTGTAATGTGCGGGAGCAAGGATATTCCTCGATAGTTATTACAGTCTGTTTTATCTCCCTTCTTGTATATTGGGCAAATAATGGCACTTCCCCATTCTTCTGGTATTTTGCTTTCTTTCCAAGCCGCCTTGACTATTCGGTGTAGCCACATTTTTGTTTGTGGTCCAGTATTTTTAAACATCTCATTTGGAATTTTGTCATATCCTGGGGATTTGCCATTTTTCATGCGTTTTATTGCATTCTCTACTTCTTCCAGGCTGATATCCTCTTCTGGGTCTGGGTTCTCTTTACCTTGCTCATCTGTGTGTGTGTTATGTGTGGAGCTTGCAGGATTATCTATATCTTCTATGTTTAAGAGTTTTTCAAAGTATTGTTTCCATCTAGCTTCAATATCTGCATTGTTCACTAGTAGGTTACCATCTTGGTCTTTTATTGTAGTTTGTGTTTCGGATCTCTCTTTTCGGTAACTTTTTGCTAGGCTGTATACTAATTTTTTGTTACCTTGCGCGTCTTCTTCTAGATCTCTTCCTAACTACACCCAACACTCTTGTTTGGCCTTTTCTCGTAGTTTGTTGACCTTATTTCGTTGTTCAACATATATTTTCCTGGTTTCGGGTGTCCTGAGTTTCATCCATTGTCTGAAGTGTTTATTTTTTTGCCTTACAGCTTCTTTCAGTTCTCCGTTCCAATAAGAGGTTCTTTTTCTTTTAGTTCCACCTATTGGTTTGACTCCTACTTCCTCCTTCATTATGGTAGTCATTTCTTTTTAAAAATGTTGTCATTCCTCATCTACATTGTTACATTCAGGTATATTCGCATATGCTGTTTCGATTTTCTGTGCCACCTTTTGTCTTGTGTTCTCGTCTTTCAGTACCTCCACTTTTATTCTTTCCCTTTTTGGTGTCTTTGTCGCAACAATTTTTGCTATTCTGAATTTTGTAAGTACCAATCTGTGGTCCGCATCCAGTGATATACTGATGGTATGGCTCTGACGTCTTTTATTAAGGCCTTTTGTGATGCTAACACTAGATCGATCATGGATTTATCAGTATAGTTCTGTGTTGTACTGTTCCATCTGTACCATGTCCATTTGTGTTCTTCTTTATGTTTGAAGAATGTATTCATGATAGACAGTTGGTTCCTTAAGCAGAAGTCAATGACTCTTGTTCCTTCGGGATTTCTCTCTCCGACACTGAAAGCGCCTACGACAGATTCACATCCATTTCGGTCTGTGCCCACATGTCCATTGATATCTCCGATGACAAGCAGATTATTTCTGTGTGGCATTTTGTCGATTGTGTCCTGTAGCACGTCATAGAAGTTTTCCTTTTCTTGGTCAGGTCTTCCTTGTTGCGGGCAGTAGACCTGTACAACTTCAAGGTGTTCGTTTCCGAGTTTCACAGATATCCCTATGATCCTTTCGTTGGTGTAGATAACTTCTTGTATTCTGGGTGCAATTGCTGGCGAGGTTATTATTGCTACTCCGTGTCTGGTGTCTTTTTGTCCTGAATACATTAAGACATGATCTTCGTGAATGATCTTTCTACCATGTCCTTTCAACCTTGTTTCACATAACCCTAGTATATCAATTTTTCTTTCTATCATCAGTTGTACTATTTCTTCTTCTTTGTTTTTCAGAGTTCCTATATTTAAAGTTGCAATCCTTAATCCGTGTCCAGTTTCGTTCCGGGTCGATTTCCGAGAAATCAGTCGGTTTCGAGGCTTTCTTCTGTTTTTATAAGCAAGTAGATTCCACCGTCCGGCTTGCTGGGCCTGTCAACAGTGTCGTCTTTACGGGTTTTTACGGGTGGCTGTATCTGCGCCCAGCCACCCAACCCTCCTCCTTTATCCGGGCTTGGGACCGGCATGGAGAATCATAAATGACCTCCAAGGCGGAGTTGCTTGCTTCAGTACTCAGTAGAATTCAAATTATGCCTATCTCTTCAGCTGAATGTGAGCGGGGCTTCTCGTGCATGAATATAAATGATCGCCTACATGCACTAGTTAAAAATCAACTCAATATTCATACACTTTCAGTCTTTCATCTTTTGGGTATGCGATGGGCGACATGCTGCCTCAGATGGTGCATCCGGCAAAAAACTGGTAAAAAACTGACAAGACATCTGCGTCGATTCCTGTCATGGCAACTCTGTATTAGTTTTAATGATAGGCCTACTTGCTTGAATTTAGTCGCAGATTTTCAATTGTTGCAACTTTCAGCTGCACTATTACATCTATGGTTTAAATAAATGTTGTGTGACAATTTAGGCCTATACAAATAATATTAAAAGTTAGAGCAAAGTACTGTGCATTAGACCATGAATTTCCCATGCCCCCACTGCTCGTCATGTTCCCCCACTGCTCGCCATGTTCCCCCTAATGTCCCTCCACCCACTGTTCCGGGTTACAAATCGCACCATGGCCTCAAGCAAGCGTTCGATGGATTCTTGGTATTGATTTGGAGGGAATGATATGAACAACTGCGTGTCATCGGCGTAGAGATGGCGATCAATTGAAGATGAGTTGAGAAGAGTGCTGAGAGGAGTGGTTTAATAAAGGATGAAGAGGAAAGGTTCAAGAACTCAACCCTGAGGAACAACGTAGGGTGATGGAAGTGGTTGAGACAAGTCACCAGCTGCCTTAACTGAGCATGGATCGAGATGACAGATATGCTGGGGTGAGGCCCGTACAGGCCGGGCGCCTATTTACGGGCTACGGGCCTCGAGGTACGGGCTACGGGCGCAAAATGTACGGGCTACGGGCCTTGTACGGGCCGGGCGCTAACAATATTTCTTTAATAAATTCAAGTTTATATTTCTTTAGTTTTGCCTTTTTCCTCTTCTTTTCCTAACAGCAACAAAATATTAATGTTTTATTGACAATTATACAATAGCTACAACTCAGCGGTAATAAAAATTGTAATTTAGGAACAGTTAAGAAAATATTTTTTAAAATATAATTAATGAAAATTATTCGATTTTGAGTTTACAAATGAATATCGTATTTAATATCGTGTTAGCAGATTATACTTCTATGAAATTACCTTGCAGCCCCGCCCGTACCTCGGGCCGGGCCAGAGGCGGATTTACCACGGTACCAGGTGGTGCATCGGTACCGGGCCTCCCTTCAAAATACAAATTTATGGGCCTCCCTTTTCTAATAATAATTTTTTAAAGACTTTTAATTATTAGTTTTTTTAAAGTTATTTATTTTCGGAGATATACATGAATGTTGTAGCGTTTGACATTAGTAGTGTTTGGACATGGATTAGTAATAATTTAGTATTGAAATGCACTTTAATGCATGCTCCATGAGTCTATGTTAAGAAAGCTTATATCTCATATACCCCGGTTTAGCTGACCTCAATTAATAGTATGGCTCATAATGGCTGGACTCTGGCCGAGTGACCGGCGGCGGTTGCACCGGGCCACCGGCGGTCGTAGACGCCCGGCCTCTTGCATTATTATGCAGATTAGGGGTACTGCATGACTCAACCTGAGTGCCTGTACACTGTGTACAGTGTGTCTCGACGGTCAATTCTTACCACGGTACCACCGGTCAAGAAGCGCGGGAAATGGGAGGAGTATGTGTATTTGTATGCCTCCGTACCTTTGGAATGGCAATGCATATAGTTGCATACAGACTATTAGAGACCAACGCCATCACTCATTTGTCTTACCGTAAAATGCGTAACGCCGTGACGGTGACCTTTTGGCAAACGATTACAAATCTTAGTTATACTTAGTGCTTTTTTGTAGAAAAATGTACCGGAACTCATCTTCGTGTATGATTAAATTCATAAGAAATAAGTTAAAATAACACTTAAATAAATTAAATTAATTTATACGCCATAACACGTGGATTTTAGCGCATTAATATCTAACAGATCATAAGCTGTCATCCTTAGCCATACTGAACATTGAAAATGAACTCGTGAAGACAATCGACTTTGCACAGCTAGTGGAGGCCTTTGCTACAACAAAAAGTCGTCGGCGACATGTTGAGACAATTTAGACTAATTACCAATTACGGTGTGTTACCAGTACACTACTAATATTATAAACAGACGACAGGTCGACCGTGCCCCAGTTCTTGTACACTGACTGCACGACTGCAAATTCAATGCAAGTTTATTTCAGTTGAAGTTAATGGCATTTAATTGTTTCATTTTTCAATGACGTTTGTTGTATTTTTACTTCTTTAAGCAGTGTTTATTCTAGCCACCTTGACATTGGCAGGATTTTGAAATGTTTGGAGAGACAAGGTTTGACATCTCAAAAGTCTTGACGCGCAAAAAACAAAAAAAAAGAAAAAGGTCATCTGCCCGTTTTCCTTTCTTAAACGCTCTGTGACAAGCTTCCTTATTTTTTCCCCTCTCCAAAAAAATAAAAAATCCCCCGTCGCCACTTCTTTTTTTTGGGGGGGGGGAGAATTTCCATCTCCCCATGCAACATATTCAAAAAAAAATTTGGGGGGGGGGATTTTTTCATTTTGGGATGAATCCCCCCAAAAGGGCACAGAATAAACACTCTTTTTAAGTGACCACGATGGCGCCGGGGGGCCTCCATGGAAATATTTGCACCGGGCCTCCAAAATGTAAATCCGCCTCTGGGCCGGGCGGCAAGGTACGGGCTACGGGCCGGGCGGGCCTCAAAGCAGGGCTTCGGGCTCGGGCCGGGCCCCACCTTAGCAGATATGATCAGATCTATAGACCTAAACTAAGATAAAGCTGTATTTGAAATACCAAACCATGCCGATACACAATCAATTGTCATATTTATTACTTTTAAATACAAGAATAAAACTATGAACGATAGACATGGGTTAAAACTTAAAAGTGCGCCTTTGTTTTTAAACTCCGATAACCAGTTCGTCCATAAGCCCCCTACGCCTAAATCATTAGGCTTATCAATGAGTGGTCATAAATAGCTCATTGAAGAAGAACCTCAACTTTCTCGAGATCTAATCGATGGCTTGAATAGAATATTTAATGAGTTGTCCTGTCATAATCTTCAGCAACCGTCCATAATCTTGACAAAGTGACGACACTAGTAAAAAATTATGAACAATTCAGCGAAGGGCAGCGCTGGCGATAAGGACGCCATAGCAAAACGATCGCAGTGTTTAGACATCAGAGTGGAGTTATAGTTACCCGAAGATGAAGAATTTTACATTGGACCTGCAGTGTACGTTGGAGGAGAAATTACAATTGATGGAAAACACGAACAAGATATTAAAAAGAGAACAGCAAAAGGACTTCAGACAATGGGAAGACGTAGGCGTATTTAGAATCAGTGATGTTAATCCTTGTCCTGGTCCTTGTCCTTAAGGACTCCTTAAGGACCAATTTGAAGTCCTTGTCCTTGTCCTCGTCCTTGCGGAGTCAGTCCTCGTCCTTATCCTCGTCCTTGGGGGTTCGGTCCTTGTCCTTATCCTGGTCCTTGCAGATCGGTCCGTGTCCTGGTCCTTGTAACTTAGTCCTTGAAAAGTCCTTATAAGGACCAAATTACTTGTATGCCATTTTCAATTGTACTGATAATTATGTTCCAAGGTAAAGAGTAGTATGTGGATTTATATTTTGGCTACATACTTGCGTTGAGTTACTCTAAATATTTAGTCATTGTTTCCTTTAGAATACCAGTTGATTCTTTAGCAGAATTCTTTGTTTCCCTGCGACGTCGGCTCCAGTTGAACGAGTGTTTTCGCAAAGTGGTCTCACCGTGTGTGCATGACTGATCAGTTGCTGGAAACACTTTTTCATTTATTATTATTATTATTGTTATTATTATTATTATTATTATTATTATTATTATTATTTGTATTTTTTATTATACTTGACAATTTGACAATCACGCGCCCACATCTCAAGCGCCCAGGTCTGGACCTGACCGATCCGTCGAGCTACCGTCCGGTGGCTAACTTGCCATTTCTGTCAAAGGTCCTTGAGAGGCTGGTAAACAGGCTGCTGGCTGCATACCTGACCCAGAACGGCCTCATGCCCAGCAATCAGTCCGCGTACAGGAAAGGCCACTCTACGGAGACGGCCATCCTCAGGATCTTCGACGACATTGTCGAGGCTGTGGCTAGCGGAAACCTTGCACTGCTCGCTCTCCTGGACCTCTCTGCGGCCTTCGACACCGTCGACCACCATATCCTAAGTCGACGTCTCGAGCTCTCATATGGGATCGGCGGCCCGGCGCTGGCCTGGTTGCAAGACTATCTCAGAGACAGATCACAGACGGTCTCCTGGGATGGCTCCCTGTCGGCCCCTCGTCCCGTCCATTGCGGTGTGCCACAAGGGTCGGTCCTAGGGCCGCTGTTATTCGTCCTCTACGTGGCCGATGTCGGGCGTGTCATCGACTCGCTCGGCCTGTCCTCCCACGCATACGCCGACGATGTGCAGGTTTACGCCGCTTGCCCCCCAGGCGAGACCGGCGAGCTGCGAACTCGGGTCCAGGACTGTGTGCTCGAGGTGGCGGAATGGATGGCATCGAACCGTCTTGCCCTCAACCCTGACAAGACGGAGCTGCTATGGCTGAGCACTCCGAGGAGGGGCCACCTTATCGACCCAACACCGTTCGAGATAGGCGGCAAAGAAGTGGCTCCATCCAACGAGCTTCGCCTCCTGGGGGTGCTCATCGACTCCTCGCTGACCCTCGTCGGGCACCTTAGCGCCGTGACCCGCTCCTGCTTCTTCCAACTCCGGCAAATTCGGGAAGTTCGTCGTTATATAACAATACCGGCCGCTATTCATCTTGTCCGTGCTCTGGTGCTCTCAAGACTGGACTACAGCAACAGTCTCCTTCTCGGACTACCTGGGAACCAGCTCAGTAGACTTCAGGCAGTCATCAATGCCTCGGCTCGGATTATTTTCGGCTTGAGGTGGCACGACCATGTGACACCTGTGCTAAGGGACAAGCTCCACTGGCTTCGGGTCTCGGAGCGTATAGTTTACAAGCGGTGTTGGTTAACTTTTCGTGCTCTCCGGGACCCAGCCTGTCCCGATTACTTGGCATGCCTAGTACGACGACAAACGACGACTGGGTTCCGTCTCCAGCTGAGATCTAGCAGCCGCCACCGGCTGTACGTTCCTCCTCCGGCCAGGACTCCGAAGTTTGGCGAGCGTTCTATGACCCGCGGTAACCCACGTCTGTGGAACGCGCTCCCTGATGCGCTGGTCGGGATTACTTCACCTGAAACGTTTGCTAAAGAGCTGAAAACGCATTTGTTCACCATATCGTATAGTTGATTGTTTGACTGTTGACTGTACAGCGCTTTTGGTTTTGGCCGATGGCCATGTTACGGCGCTTCACAAATCGTCGAATAATAATAATAATAATAATAATAATAATAATTTCTTAAGCGCAGTAACATAGCTAGGTGGCTAAAGTCAAAGGCGCATTTGAAATGCAGCATTGCTGTTGACTACATTATGTTTTTTTAAAAATTTGCTGTTCTAATTTTGTGATTCGAATTTGAAATTGTGTTTGGTTTTTTCCTATCCGACTGTTTGTCTGACAGAGGTTGGTCCTTATCCTTGTCCTTGTGGGTCAGTCCTTGTGGTCCTTGTGCTTGCGGGGTAAGTCCTCGTCCTTGTCCTCGTCCTTGGAGGGTCGGTCCTCGTCCTTATCCTCGTCCTTGGGGGTTCGGTCCTTGTCCTTATCCTCGTCCTTGGGGAGTCGGTCCTTGTCCTTATCCTCGTCCTTGAGGGGTCGGTCCTTGTTAACATCACTGTTTAGAATGCAAAAGAAATAAGATCAGCACCAACATTCAAAAATACAACACTATCATCGCACCACAAATAGGTTTACTATATTCAGTGCCAGACTTATACTTGATGAGGCCTTAAGCCAGTGTTTATTCTAGCCACCTTGACATTGGGGGCGAGGAGTTTGAAAAGTTTGGGGGGGGGAAGGTTTGTCTCCCAAAAAACCTTGACAAGCAAAAAAAGATAGTCACAGCCTTCTTCTTTGTGTTTCTCTTATCCTTCTCAAATAAAATAATAAAATCCTCTGACAAGCAAAAGTTATGACAATGTTGTCATCCTTATATTTTTCCCCTCTCCAAAAAAAATTATCTCCCTTCGTCAAACTTTGGGCGGGGGAATTTCCATTTCCCAATGCAACATATAGAAATTTTTGGGGGGAGGGAGGGAATTTATTTTTAAACTTTGGGAGGAAATTCCTCCAGAGAAGGCCTAGATAATAGATTAAACACTGCCCTAAGCTATAGGCCCTACAAAGTCCAGAAGCCCACTTCCGTTATAAATTACATCAGTTGGTCACAGGAAAATTTAATACTAGATGTAAAAATATATATGACTTTTAAATAATTATATGGAAATTATTTTAAAATAACAAGCAATCCGTTTACAAAATCACAGCAATGCAATATTTCTAGTAAAAGGCTCTAAGCCAGAACTTGAGACTGTTTCTTTCTTGATTTTCCAAAAGCAATATCGTTGATTACAGAGGCGTAGCGAGGGGGCAGGGGGGCATATGCCCCGGGCGCCGAGGTGAGGGGGCGCCAACATCGGGTAGTTGGGTAAGTGAAATGCATAATAAATAAGAAGAAACATGTGCAGCGATCTTTTTCTTTTTTTGCTCGTCAGGAGTATAAGGAGAGGGGCGCCGTAGAGAGTTCAGGGGCGCCGAGAACTATGAGAGCTATGTGACAACCTTTTTTGCTCGTCAGCAGTGTTCGGGGCGCCCATGGTTCACTTTGCCCCCCCGGCGCCAGATACCCTCGCTACGCCACTGGTTATGTCATCAAACGATATGCCACATAACTTATCGCTTTCTATACATATGATTGCAAAACTAGGTAAAAGAAAAATAGAAATATTTAAAAAAACGGAATAAATAAGATAGGCCTAATAAAATAATGATAAATATTCTTAATAGGATTTTTGAGACCCCGTCAGATTGTAAGACCCTTAAAAAGCTGTAGCTCATGTACACTGTAGCTTATACCGTTATACGTAAATCCGGCACTAACTAGGTCTATATGGATCAGAAATATGGATCTTAAAACGAGCAGATGGATACAGACTGCTAGCGGCAGAAATGCGCTGCTTGCGAAAGATCTAAAAAGAATACGAAATGAAGAATGTGACGATGTCAGAAAAAGATTGTGGATCAGAGTTTCCATGGGTCGGTTTTCTGACCCTAAACCCAACCCAGCCCTCCAACTTCTCAACCCAACCCATATGAAATTCCTGTCTGCTGACCAACCCAAACCGGCGAAATGGTGAAAGTACAATCGCACGTTTAGAACATACATAACTTCAAGCACATAAAGAGTTTCTTTAGAGTCGTTACCAGTGATATAGGCCTATTACTGAACTGAAATAGAAATTAAAAGTAAAATTATTTGCATTCAGTTCATTTAAACCGAAATAGGAAGTAAACTATAGTTTTGAACTGAAATAGAAAGTAGAAGTAAAATAAGGACGCCAAAATGAATTAAAAGTAAAAGTAGTAATTATTTGGTGAAGTAAAATTGTTAAAGTTTTCTCCCATTTTATTTTAAATTTATGTTCATGCCTGACTGTTGTTTAGGCAGAGCGTAGGCCTACTGTTTGTACTTCTACCGTCTTTCGGTTTATTCTTACAAACATTATTTATTCATCTCAACTCTTGAGTGTTTAAATTGAAAAGTATGAGTTTACCTAGACAGTTTGCTGGTAGAAAAAGGGAGAGTGATACTGTATTTGGCAGTTTTTTTTAATGAAACAGGCTCACAAAAAGTCTTGAGATGCGTGTCTTCATAAAGCTCAACAGCAGCGTTGCGTATTTATCATTTCCAGTTGATTGCATACTTGCAGTCATTGCACTCATATTTTGAATGTGTTCCTGTCTGACAGTGACAGCTTAAGTATTACACTAAATGTTTCTGTGCATGCAATGGCAAGTGGCAGCCGTTCGTATTCGTTATATGTTGCACTGTATAATAATGCTGTGCATTCAGCATGCTATAGCCCAGTGAATGACTGTTACTGCTGTTAAATGAAATAAATTAAGTGGAAGCCTAGAAGGTATGATATACATAAAACTGTAATTAAAAGTAAAAGTGAAAGTAATTTTATTTTGGAAAAGTAAAAGTAAAATTAGCAACTATTTACAAAGTAAAATTAGAACTGAAATAGAAATTAAATGACATTAAAAACTGTAATTGAAAGTGAAAGTCAAATAAGGAAGCCAAAACTAAATTAAAAGTAAAAGTAGTAATTATTTTTCGAAGTAAAATATCACTGGTCGTTACGACAACAATCCTGTATGCAATCCACATCGGACTATTTCAATCAGGGGCGTAGCCAGGAATTTGATTGGGGGTATAATGTGATTGGGGGGGGGGAGAGTATTCCTATATATCATAAAAGACTTCGAAAATCTTTAAAAACACATTGAAAATTTTAAGGTAGTCTGAGATTTGGGGGTATACAGTATATACCGATATACCCTCCCGTCGCTACGTCCCTAATTTCAATGCCTTCCACTTTAGATGCCGACAGCAGCAATCTATCTATCATATTAAGATTCTTCCTCTGTGCCTCTGTGCGTGCAAGAGTTCTGATTGGTTGGCTGTGTGAGCGTTCTCATTGGTTGGCTGTGTGATGTTCTCATTGGTTACCTTCAAGCGTTCTGATTGGTCGTTCTGGAATATTCGTTGCCTCGAGCGAAGCGAGCTTGCACTGCGAGCGAAGCGAGCCTGCGTTCTAGTCATCTATAAAAGTCTTTCCAACAGACGGAAAGTCACCCTCTGTCTGTGCCGAGCTGGTTGATATGAAGATTACAGTGTTACCGTACCAGGTTTTAATCTAGGCCATTTCCCTCCGTAAATTTCAAATTCCCCGGAAATTTTTGCCAGGGCCGCCGAGAGAAGTTCCGGGCCCCGGCACAAAGAAATTGTGACGGGTCCCAGAAAAAATGTATCAACTCTCCGAAAAACCTCATCATCATCAATAACCGTGGGCTCAGCGCCCGTTGGTGTCTGATGCAATCATTACAGTTTTGTCCCAATCTTTTCTGTTGGCAGCAACATGAAATAGTTGTTGCAGACATTTTCCGCACCAATCACAAATGTCATCACACCATTCCCTGTGTGGCCCTCCTTTCTTGTTGGAACCGTCCATTATTCCAAGCATTATAGTCTTAAACTTTCTATCATCTTTCATACGACAAATATGTCCAAAGAGACGCAATTTCCTCTGTATAATTTTTTTCATCAGTTTCTTTTGGCTGGATTTTCTTGTATAGTTCCTCGTTGCTGATCTTTTCAACCCATCCAATTTTGAGAATTTTTCTATAGCATTTCTTTCAAATGTTGAAATTCTCTCCAATTCTTTTGTGATGGTCCAAGTCTCGCAACCATACAAGAAGCTGCTGAAAATACATGTTTCAATAATCTTTTATCCGAAAAACCTGGCGAGCAAAAAAAACGTTATCGCCTCTGCAAAAAGAGTATGACAAGCAAAAATAAATATAAATAGGCCTATAAATAAATAAAATAAACGTTATCGCCTCTGCAAAAAGAGTATGACAAGCAAAAATAAATATAAATATAAATAAATAAAATAAATGTTATCGCCTCTGCAAAAAGAGTATGACAAGCAAAAATAAATATAAATAAAAATAAATAAAATAAACGTTATCGCCTCTGCAAAAAGAGTATGACAAGCAAAAATAAATATAAATATAAATAAATAAAATAAACGTTATCGACTCTCCAAAAAGAGTCTGACAAGCAAAAAAATAAAAAAACGTTATCGACTCTCCAAAACAGTATGACAAGCAAAAAAACTTATCGGGCACAGGCCACTGTGGGCTCCATGGGCCCCGGAACAATGTACCGGCTGCACCCAGGGCCACCTTAACCATTAGGCAGTTTAGGCACTGCCTAGGGGCGACAAATTTTGTAGGGGCGAAATAAAACGGGGATGAAAATTTTTTATGAGCGGATAACGTTTTATTTGCTCGTCAGGTTATTTCGGGAGCTGAGAAGCTTTTTTTGCTTGTCAGACTTTTTCCGTATGTGATGTGAATCAGTGAATGGGCGAAAATTTCCGAAAATGAGAATCTGCCTAGGGCGCCCAAAATTCTAGAGATGGCCCTGGCTGCACCCCTTTCCTCAGGCCTGATTTTGGCATACCACATCAACTAACAGCAGCCTTGTTTCGGGTTGGATAAGTTCATTTGAATGGTGCACTTGACATTCACAAATGCGCCGCAGCCGATCGTTCAAAAATGTTACGTCTTCAAACGTGCGAGGAAGGTGGTTCGCGAGATTGTGTCGTCCCGTAGAGATGGTGGAAGGGCATTCCAAATGGTCGGACCTGTTGCCCTGAAAGAACGATCACCGGGCTGTGCCCCAGTGAAGCTTACGGCCCCACGGGCGGCTGGGGCCTGGTTTTCCACGGGGGGGCTGCGCCCCAGTACGGCCTCACATGGGGATGCGCCCCCAGTAGGACCTGCGGCCCCACACGTGGGATGCGCCTCTCCCTCGAGGGCTTGGTCTCCAAGGGTAGGCTGCGCCCCAGTAGGGCCTACGGCTCCCACGTCGGCTTCGGCTTGGTTTACGACGGGAGGCTGCGCCCTTTCCAGTTGGTTACGGCCCAACACATAGGACTGCGTCCCTGGTGGTCCCGTACAACGTGCAGCCAATCAGTACGCTTCCCCAGTGGGGCCACTCTGCCAATCAGGACGCTTGGTCAAGTTCCGGCCATTATAAAATTTGGTTACCTATGGCAACGATGTCTTTCAACATCTGCCTGTGACTGAAAAACTTAATAGACAGAGAGAATTATTATTTAAGGTTATATTATGTAATATGTTTTGACCTTAGTTTTACCAAGGTTGATTTAATAATGCGATTTTGTATTGTATTGATGACGAATCCTGCTATACCAGTATATACCGGATATGTCCTATTATATAAAACACACAGCTTAACTGGAGATTACAGACTCATGCACTAAACACTCGGAAGATGACAGAGATAAAACAAGCATTGGAAACAGACCAACCACACATATAAGCAAATAAAATGTCACAATAGTTTTATAAATATTCTAAACATAATTTAAAAATTACTCTGCACCTATCAGCTACATGTCATTTAGATTTTAGATTAGAAATTCCTACAGTTCAGTGATTAAACAGTGACATTTTCATTTCAACATAGCAAAGTCATAAGTATTTGACAAATACACTTTGTAAGAACTAAATTAAAGAAAAGCATATGACTAACATATGAGTCAGTCAGTGTTTCTGTTTGGCACACAAGGACTCCATGTATAGGCACTGCAAATCTAATACACTGTCAACTATCATACATCATCACACATTTAATGTTATCTACCAATAAACACAGCACAGGCCAATCATAAACAAATATTTTAAAAGTATGATCTCTAACATACATGTAATCGTAATTGATATTCATTAGAACAAAGCTTTCAGTATTTTAACGATGACAGAATAAGACACATTTTGATATAGATGATAACTATGCATGTTAAAGCACCAGTTCTAATATATGAAGGTATCAATCAATGATACCCACAGATGCCAAATCCACTCTAAATGATTGATTGGATATCATTTAAAACTATCTTTCACAATAAGAATTTCATAAAATCTGGATCCGTAAACACTACTGTGCTGCAAACACACACACACACACGCACACACACAGTATCATAAACTGCAGAGATATCTCAAGTTCCTGAGACCCAAACGTTTTCATTACGGCATTAGCCGTTACAGCTCAATACAAAAGAGACAACACACATGTACTACGACAGCAATGAACAGAACCATAATAACCAGATACTGGACAAACTAGCTGCAGAAAGAACAATG
The DNA here is from genome assembly GCA_018105865.1 of Metaphire vulgaris. Classification (NCBI taxonomy): domain Eukaryota; kingdom Metazoa; phylum Annelida; class Clitellata; order Crassiclitellata; family Megascolecidae; genus Metaphire; species Metaphire vulgaris. The sequence continues at coordinate 2,851,590 of CM030861.1, forward strand.
CAAAGCAAAGACATACAAATGCAGGATACAGTAAAACTCGGATAACATGGATTCCAAGTTAACAGCTGAGACTCATCAGGATATTCAGACTCAGCTAATATGCACTTTTCCAGTTAACTGAAGTCCAAATTAATGGGATTCTACTGTATAATGAAACAGGACACACAAGAACCTTCATTATGCTCTGTCAAAATGCATTCATTAAAAAATTAATTTTAAATGAAAATATCTTTCTTGAAAAGAAAATCAAGCAAAATGTTAATGATGAAATAAACTACTACTAAAAGAAAGGCAGTGCAAGAATGTGTACAACATAAAATGGCAAAATTTTAAAATATGCTTTAAATCAAAATGATTCTTATGTTCAAAAATTGAATTTTGAGTTCACTGTTAAACCTAGCAAATGTGCAAAATAACTTGGATTCATTGGATATCTAAGATTATTCACCCATATAAGTCATAAGTCACAACCTAACATCATTTCAATTTCTTTTCACAAATTTCTTAGTTCTTAACTAATTCAGTCATGAGAGAGTAGAAATCTCATGAACTTGCACTCAAATAGATAGATTCTGGATAATTCCAAATATTTAATTCTTTCCAGTGTCCTTTTTTGGGTAAAATATTTGCTAGTATGCAAACATAAAATTTTCAATTTTTTAAAAGTTATGAAGTGATAAAAATATAAACCAGTTTTGATGTTTTCTGTTATGCCAGAATGCATAATGAATAATTTTGTGACAGCATGATCTGACAGATCATATGTCGCAAAAAGTACCGATTTTTTCGCCTCGAATCTCAATTTGTCAAAACTTCAACAAATTTCAAGCACCTATATATTAAATCAAATTGTAAGAAAAACCGTTGTTCAGCAAGAAAGGATTCCACTTAGAAATGTTCCTTGTCCATTTTAAAACTTAATTTTAATTCATAAATTTACTTTTACAGCACATAACTATAAAAAGGTGAAATTAAATCAACACAGTTCTTTCAAAATAAAATCTCAATAAAACAAAATCGAATCTGAACTGGTTCTATTTAAATTACAATTTAACTAAAGCTATATATTACTTTGCCCATAGCAAGCATCTGCCAAACAAACTTTCATTGAATATATCATGTTACTTCACATTACCTGGATAAAGAAAGACACATCATGGTCATCTACCGGTAATGGCAACCACTTATTGCCACTCACATTTATTGTAACATGATAAAAATCAAATAGTTTGCTTCCTCAAAAGGAAGCAAATGAACTTAAATTGTTTCTTTATTATCAGTTACTGTCTCAAGATTAAATGCATTATTACTGAACTGTCCCTCTTAGCATTACATGTGACAAATATGCACAGAGGCAACTTCAACTAAAATGTCATAGCTTATGAAGTGGTGCATGCTATATTATATGGTTTTCAATGCAGATATATTAAAAATCCTAACTATTAATTATAACAAAATGTTCACAATCTTTATTATAATAACTGAATTTTATTGAAAAATGATAAAAATTAACAAGAACACAAAAAACAACTAATCGCCAACAATTTGCAAAATCCATTTTCTCAAATGACAAATACAAATTCAGTGGCTTAACAAGTAGTGATGATAGTGAGATTATTCTAGCAAATCTTAACTAAGCCATACTAACGTATTTATACTATCATATTTACCATTGTACATGCCTATGAAACGCCATACTTACTCTGTATAATTCATTGTGCAGATAATTGACCAGCAATTTGTGATACTAGATTTGATTTGGCCCGCTGTGTTGCAGACATTCTCACTTGTTGCTAAAGAATTTGAGTAAAAGTAAGGAATAGAAGAAGCTCAAGGCTTCAGGAAAGAATTTAAATCTGAAACTATTTGTATGACTTAGAAAGAAGTAAACTGTTATTATTGCAGTTAAGTACTGTTATATTATTATAAATATTGCCAATAACATAGCTGGAATAGTCATGTTGTTCAGGAGAGAATCTGCAATGCACACACAAACTGACAGCACCAACAGCTTCTATTTCTAAATAAGTTTTGACAAGCATTCCTTTCAGCATTCACAATAAAATTCCAATTTGTAGCCAATATTAAGTAATATAATAATTTCACACAGCTAACCACCAAGCAAAACCCTCTTTCACAAACCCATCTCTATAGCCATATTAGCCATATGTCCTTTTCAAGCAATGTACATGTGTGTGCATTATAAGAAAGTGCACACAAATGAAAATATAGTAAATAAAACTGAACCGAGAGTATATATTAAACACAAAGCATAACATCGTAACATGATCAAACTGATTATACAAGTTTCAATTTTTCGGACAAACAACTGCCCAGGTTTTTGGTTTAATCCTAAAAGAAAACTCAAATACTAGACAAGATTTAAGATAAGCAGGCTATTTCAGCTTGGCGTAGATAATCTTGATTTCTGTAAAATTCAATTTGCAATGCATATCGTAATTGTACAAGAACAAAATCAATCTATTTAATGAATATATATTGACCTACAGACAAATCGCTAAATTCAGTTAAAGAGAAAATGAATTATAATACTGACGATCAAGTGCAGCAATAAAATAACGCGCCAGATGATCATCAATAAAAATTTTCCACAATTTGAAATAAATAAAAAAGGATATTCTTTCAAGCCAAGGCAACTGATAAGAAATTAATATTCTTTTGTACTGTGTAAATAAATCTTTCCCATTAACATGACTTGTTGTTTGCATGAAGCTTCCTCAAAATAGTCTGACATCTAACAGAAACTTCTATAAGCATTCAGATGCCTCCTGTCAACATTTCAATCTTCTCTTCAGCGACAAGGAATCATTTCTGGGTCTCTAGCTCTTGTTTCCATAAGTGGGATTCTTGTAAGTTGAGGTCGCTTGCTTATAAATTGGATTCTCACCCTAAAAACAACATCAAACATACATACAAAGTCCACACAAATGCACAATTCATTACTTACATCTCTAAAAAATTATATACAATAAATTTTACAACTTTCCTCCAATTACATGAAAAGTGTCACACATGTGCGCGCACGCACACACACACACATACAGAGCTGTTGGAGCCAACTGGAAAAAATTTTATGGAATTTGTGCATCCTCAAATTTAATTTAATTTAATTTAATTAATTTAAGATTAATTTATGTCAAAAACAAAATATTCAGGAAATGTCAATCATGAGACCACCAACTGCCATGCAGTTATGATGAACACACAGAGAAGAGCAAACAAGACGACATACCAAGTTCCATCGTGCATTGTCCCGCTCTTTCTCAAATCTTGCATATTCACGACGATCGTGGATAGTAACTAGAAGTTTCCAAAGAAGCAGCAGAAGCAGACCGATCAGAATAATTCCAGCAATTACTCCAAGAACAATCGGGAGAACAGGCACAGGAGTTGGACACTCTGATGAAGAAAACATGCACCTTCTATACAAACCTCTGTTTCAGTTAAATAATATAATACCATAAAAGCTCAACTTGTACAAATTATCAGCATACCATGGCCAGTTGCACATGCAACTGGAGCTGAGCTGTTCTACAATATAATATTCAAGCAAACATAAATACTAGCAGTAACCAACTGTTCCTCAGCAAGAATCAAATTTTAACTCAAATTCCCAAGAAAAATTAACAGACATCTGTTAACGGTGTGAAAATTTTTGCATAGATGCCAGTTCTTTATGTACGAAGAAATTTAGAACAGACACCCCTGAATATAAGATGTACCCTGAATATAAGATGTACCCAAGGTGCTGGGTATGTAAAATTTTATATAAGACACATCTTATATACGCAAAAATACAGTAAATGTGAAAATGCAAAAATCATGTTGCCAGGTGAACATTCATTCTCACCCTTTGTTCTCTGAGCATGTACTGTAGTTTCAGTGAAGTGGTATTCAAAGGATGCATCACAGTCGTCGTCATCTCGAAATTTGCAAATCTTCCAATTTTTATCTTGGTCATCTGCAAACAAAGAAAGCATTATACCCTGCCCATACTTCCTCTGCCAAATATGTTAACAGACTATTACTATTACATAATTTTAAATAAAAAGGAAAGTCCTATTAAATTAATTATATAACTTCCACTATTAAAAGAGCAAGAGCTGCAAAATATAATCATTATAATGCATACTAATCAATTTGACAAAAAGATTAATTTAGTAATAATAAGTTTTAGTTCATCAAGAAGATCATTAATTTTCTATAGTAAAACTAAAAGAAGGTCTGTTGGTTCTGTTGAAGTACAGTCTATGACGTGACGTGAGCGATGATAGGTTAAGTTGACTAGCGCATATATCTATGGTCACACAACTCTAAAATAAAAAATAATATTACACACAGCATAAAAACTGCTCATCTATGAAAATACTTCTATGCAGGCATTAAAAAGCACAACTGAGGCGACGTCAGAGTTCTACTGACCATTCAGTCCAAGCTCATCAACCACTTTGACATGACTGCAGTTTGTAGAGCAATCTTCCTTGGATATTTTGTTGTAGTTCTCATAGGCTTTGCACTGCACGCATGGTTTCTTTTGCTCACACTCTCCTGGGCACGTCTACAGACAAATAGTGTACACAAATCTATAACAACACTGTTAAAATTAACCAAAGACCTAATTTTGTATACCAATTATCCCGGCGACCTGTCAAATGCGCAACCGACATTTGCGCGCTGACACTTACGCGATATTAGTTGATATAATTGGGGTTAGATTTTGGGCTATGATTAAGACTATAGTTACTAAAGCACGGATGACTTTTAATTTATAGCGCAATTTCTGCTTTGCTCGAAATATGCGCTAATGTCGGCGCGCAAGTGTCGTCGCGCAAATGTCGGTGAACCATTATCCCAGACATGGTCAATGCTGGTCAATCCATAGTTAAATGCAATGCAAATAAATACAAATGAGTTATGGACCTCAGTGAAGCAAACATCTCATCAATAATATGCAATGCATCATTGATGCAGAACAAGTTAAACTAAAATTTAAAAAAAAACAACTTTAGACAGTTTAAAGAGCAAAATGAAAACACTGACAATGAAACTTCTTAGATTTCATAACAAACCATATGACCAAGAACATCAAAAACTGGAATAAGAAAAATACAGGAAAATTACAATTCATTCAATGTATTGCAAATACAAACTTCTCCAGACAGAGGATTACTTACTGGGCATTCCTCACAGGTTGCTCCCTTATATGTTTCATCCTTTGAACATACGCAAACTCCACAAACACAATCGCCTTTGTTGTTGCACAATAACTACAATAACATTACATAACTATGCCAGGAAAAACAATTCCACACTGAGCTTCAGAACTAACAAGCAAAATGTAACTTCAAAGAATCTGTGACATCTGCTGTCAAATTACACCTCAGATCATTTGAATACTGCATTTTAGCACAAACAATGTTCGTGCTATACGCAGTTTTCATACTGGAGGTCCCCTCGCACAGTAATCGTAGAGGTGTGCTACGCCAAAACTTTTAATAGGAGTGCTGAATTCCAGACATGATGCTAAGATTATAATATTTTTTTATGCTATAAACATTATACCAATAGTGGACTTGTCCAATTATTCTGAAATCGAAAGTCAGAGGCAATGTGTGACATAAGCGAGGAGGGTCTGTAATGTGTGAACTCTTATTACACAAAAGCCCAATTTTTGCACATTATGTGTGATGTGGATTATCTGTGGATGCACATCACATGCACTACAATGCAGTAATCAAATTATCAACACCCAACACAAATCTGCCAAACACTTAACCTCTTAATGGGGGAATTAAATTTTACAAGACGTCCCCAATTTGGGTAATTAATTTTCGGAAGAAGCGTTCATATGAAACGTGAACATATACGTTCATATACATTTTAAATTTACTATATTTCAGGCTATATAGAAGCTAAAAAGATGAGGTTTGCACCGTTGTTTAGCATTTTTATTGTTCTTTTTAACCATACGTGCAAAAAAATTTGGGTGGAGGGTTCACTCTACAGCCTAAAATCGGACCCCTCCCAAAAATTTTGTTCAAAGCTCAATAGCAAAACGTTTTCAGCGGCGACCCCACTTTTGTGAGCGGCAAAGTTATAGAGGAGCGTAGTTGGAACAGAATAGTTCAAAAATTTTGAAGATCGGACCCAATTTTGGGTAGTTATCACTCTTCGAACCCTAGTACTCATTGCCCGGAGGAAAAAAATGTGTTCACAAATTTTGCAAGCTGAAAAAATTATATATCAGTATATTTCAGGCTATATAGAAGCTAAAGAAATGAAGTTTGCACCGTTGTTTACCATTTTTATTGTTCTTTCTAACCATCCATGCAAAAAAAAATTTAGGGGTAGGGTCCACTCTACAGCCTGAAATCGAACCCCCTCAGAAAAAAAAATTCAAAGCTCAATAGCAAAAAATGTTCAGCGGTGACCCACCTTGTGTGAGCGACAAAGTTGTAGGGGGTGTAATTGGAACAGAATAGTTTAAAAATTTTGAAGATCAGGCCCAATTTGGGTTAGTCATGATTTTTCAAACCCTAGATGAGACTTTTGCACACCCAATATCCAACCCTCAGTCAAATAAAGCCGATTTTCCTTGCTTATAGAGGCAACACTAGCTAAAAGCAAGCTACCATCGACTAAATGGATAATAACTACATCAAATTATTGCATTAGAACGTTTATATACGGCGAACTCCGTTGTGAAACAGACATTGAAGTAGTGTATAAACGGTGCACTCCATTAACGGGTTAATGGCAACTAAAATATTTTTTATCACAAAATGCTTGTTCCTGTTTTCCTTTATAGCCAACAGCCATCATCATTTCTTTCTTTCAAATAACAAAAAATTTATTAAACGCAGAAATATTAATAAAATTGAGACTTACACTTTGACTTTTAACTAAATCGTAAAAGTTTCAAATAGAATTAAATCACACATTGTCAAAATCAAATTCCAACTGGCACTCAGTTGCAAATTAAATCAAAGTGCAAACTGACTGGCCTAAGGTACCCAAGAAGGTTTTCATGATCCCACAAAAACACTTGTATCTGTTCTCAGATTTTCCTAGGGCAAATGACCATTTAGATTCACCCCCTTGACATCTGACATCATTTCAGCCACTGACATAATCATGATATCCTTCCCGATCATTAATTCAAAATGTTTCTGAATAAGGGTCATTTTCAATTCTCCATCCACAGCTCCTGCCATTTCCACTTAAATAGAAATAATTCCAAACTTGGAATTTTCATCATTTTTCTAAAACATCCTTTGTCTGCCTAAGATGTGAAGTGTATGTACTCAGTGGATATACTTGTAGAGTAAGACTGGTGTAAGTCTGCAAAAAAAATCTTACCGGTACTTCATGTTTTGTCATGCAAGTTTTCTGGCTTTCGGCACAATCACAGGCGGCAGAATTCGGTCTAGATTTCCAGCCTTCCTTGCATATACACTTCCCACACTTGCAGTCACCTCTTGACGGACCTGCACAATGTTTGCAAATTTTCAAAGTTTTTGTCAGCAATAGTCAAGATTTGGCTGCAACACATAATGATACATAGCACATGACAAACAAAATATGAGCAAACTAAAATTACCAAAAACTCAAGAAAACATCATGACAAATCAAAGCCCCAATTTTCTGTTCACTGAAATTATTATTATTATTATTATTATTATTATTATTATTATTATTATTATTATTAGCAAGACATGTTGCATAGCAAAATGGAAAACTGGAGGTAAAAGCCAAGGGTGCTTCGACAGATGTCACTTGTAAGAGCTGTTAAGCAAGCGAGTCTTCAGATTATTCTGAAATTAAATGATCAATTTGGATGATGTGACATTCACAGGCAACGAGTTCCACAGGAGAAGATTCCCTCGTGAAGCCGATCGTTCACCGAACTTAGATGTTTGCTGGAGGTGGAGCTAGTAGTATCTGTGCCCCTCTGCCTGAGTGAAGTCTGGAGCGTCAATCATTCAGGGTTGTTCTGATAACAGGCGAGGAGATGTAATCGGGACAAAATGAATCGTTCAGTGCCTGGTAGGTGAGAAGAAGGCAGCGGTTGAAGATGACACACTCAGGAATTCTTAGCCAATGAAGCTTGTCACTGAGAAAAGGTGTTATGTGATCGTTCCAATGGCAACCGAAGATCAGCCGAACAGAAACATTCAGAACTGATTGCAGATCGATTGAAATTACCAAAGCTGATTGCTGATCCATACAAGACACTGCCGCCTGTGCAAAAGGCTAAGCATGCCGAGACTAAGACACATTTCAAATTACATGAAGCGGCTAAGATAAGGTCAATTACGGCTGGCGGTTCAATGCGATCACATCATATTGATTACATATCTAACAAATTTTTTAAAGCACTGCATTTTCATCCATTTTTACCACATATTTGACTATATATATATATATATATATATATATATATATGTGTGTGTGTGTGTGTGTGTGTGTGTGTAGCAATTTTCCCGCATTTTTGTCACATATATAGCACTTTATGCTAATATAGGCAGAGAATTACAGGGGATCAGCACCTGTTTGGATGACCATTTTTACTCATCGCCCTTTTTCACAGAAAAACACCACAATTTCCACAAATATACGAGGTGAAATAGGCACATAAATAGGAAATTTAGGCGCTTAAATGGAAAATCTCTGAATTCCCCTGCATATTTAGGACCTCTGGGTGAGCCACACATATTTCCAGAAAAATTGCTCTATTAAATCGCCAACCCTAGTTAATAAGCACTGGATAATAATAATAATAATAATAATAATAATAATAATAATAATAATAATAATAACATAAAAATAATCATGAACTGATTAAGGCAGTATGTCGTACAAGTACTACTAGGACACCTTACAATTACAAATACAGTATATCTGACAACGATCAATGTTCTGGATAACTACGAACAAACAGAGCAGTTTTCAGTTCTCATTTAAATGCTTCTAGTGTCTTTGCCATAGTTGTTGATGATGGCCAGACTTTGGCAGCTGCCACCGAAAACAAGTGGTCGCCAATGGTAACGTGGTAAACAATTATATGCTGAGAAAATGTTTAAAACTTCAGGCAACTGGCAAAGAGCCATAGGTCAGAAATAAGGACTAAAAGAACAAGAATCCAAATGATAATAATCATTTATTATAATAAATATACAAGTGAACAAGCAAACCTATGTGGGCTAATACAATGCAACTGCTAATTAGTAAAATTGTGCCAATGTCCTTACTTTGGCTCCTGCATTCAAAAAAATCCTGTCTTTTTTTCTTAAACAGAACAACACAGTGTCTTAAGTCCAAAGGTATCTGATGATGATAAATCTAAGCACGAGTCGCATCAACTGACCTCCACACAGCTCTCCATCAGAATAGTCGCAGCCATAATTGTTGCATTCACAGAAATCGCCACTGTAGCGTCTTGATGAGTTGGTGCTACTGATTGGCTGACATTCGCACTTTCCACACAAACACTGTCCACGACCCTCGCACACTTTACTCGTGTTTGTCCTAAAATATCCAAGAAACAAAGACAGAAGCAACACCCTTAGTACATGAGTATGTATTATGCACAAAGAATAATTTGCTTGCCATATGTGACCTGCTCTCATAAAATGAGGCTTCAGTTGCTGATAGCAGTTTTGAGATACAGTGCACTGAAGCGAATTTAAGATAACTACTACTATTAATACTGCTGCCGCCACTACTACTATTAATACTACTGCTACTTCTACTATTACTACTACTTTTACTACTGCTACTCTCTTATTACTACTACCAACGAAGATTTTACCTATGAAGTGACTCGTTCAACATCAACTACATGATCACGCTACAATGACACAGAGCAGGCAATGTGCTAGTGTTACAACTTCTGTAAACTAAGGCAAAAACATGCTTTGTCATCAGTGGAATGTCTCTAGTGACAACAATAACTGAACACCAAGTGTGTAAAAGAGGCCTGAAAAATTTTGCATTTCAGTCATCACTCATCAGACGATAGAAAACAAATGACAGGCTCGAATTTTACACATTCTGATTTTTGCAACGGTAAGGATCGTATAAATAGGAGAAATGGTGGTCATCACTCCCAATTAACTACATGGACACTGTAGAGTGAAATTCATGGACCTTATATTGCAGAGGCCATGGTAAAGGTGTTCATTTGCCTTTGTTATCAAGTGTCATTGTCAGGTGATAAATCTGATCAGAACTCCATTGATGAGCATGACTATGCTGCTTTTAGGGGTTGACTATCAAAACTCAATCATCTGTTGAATCAACAACTATCATATAATCCAGAGGTGGGCAAACTTTTTCTTTAGAGGGCAGCCTGAAACCAAATACTTCATTAGGCGGGTCATACACACAAAAAGCCAAAATATTTATACTTTCAAATGAGAAAAAAAGAATTTTAAGTTCTTTGTCGGAATCATTATTGCAATGCCAAAATATGATGCAATAATTGTGATGACCTTTTTTCTTGTCAAGACATTCTGGGGAGAAGTTGGAGGCACAATCCTTCCTTTGTTCAGGTGCTGCCAACTTTTTCTAAGATTTTTAAAAAAAGGGCCATGTTTCTGCCGGCTGTATGCATATTTCTAGATGATCTCGCGGGCCACATGGAATCCGGTGGTGGGCCGCTTGCAGCCTGCAGGCCGTAGTTTGTCCACCCCTGACAATCTGTAAAATGCTTGAAAATTAGATAGGCTGTAAAATTGGCTGTAAACATTTCAGATGTAATTACATTTTGCAAGCAAAGTCGTAATCTGTGCTGGTCAGTGTTGATCCATCGCATTCACATTTGTGTCCATAACGTCCTTCATTACAAGTGCAAGAACCACACTCATAAGTGCCACTGGCATTGCACTTCGGACTATTTACCTCCTGAAAAAATGCTATTATTTAGCACCAACAGATTCTAGTTGTTCCATAAGCACTTTTAGCTGCAAACAAGTAGAATTTTTGATAATCTAAAAACCACCCTATGCTAAGCTCTCATACCAAGCAAATCGAGAGTGACAATGATACCAAATAAACACTTAGATACAATTAGTTTGAAAAACTAGAGTATTACAAGCTAAACAGATTGATAGATTGATAGTGTAGCACACTGTCACTGATGTCTGCCTGCCTGTCTTTTGAGGCTTAATGCAAAAAACGTGATTTCAACAAAATTAAATGACAATTTCTGACAATACATTGGTAATTAGAACCAAAAAGTGCAGCAATATCCCATTCTGCTTTCTTAAACAATTAATAAGTACACTTAGAAGTTACATTAATCATTCAATCTGTGCTGGTTCTTCGAAATGTAACTCATCAATTTAAAAAGAGAACCTTGCAAAAACCTAAATGCCCGTTCTTTTTTTGAAAAAGTTGCTTACTGCTAACTAAAAAATCAGGAAACTAGTTTTCTTCTGTTCATAACTGAAATGCTTCTATACAATTCTGAAGCACTGAAATCAATCCAAATTGTGCCTTATCTGTACTAGATAGATAGACAGACGGTGTCCTTCTGTATTCAGTGAAAACATGTATAAAGTACTGGTTACATGTAGTCAACAAAATAAATTTATTGATTTGAAGATGTTAAATGACCAAATTATCTCAAAGCATAATTAAAGACAAATAGTAGATCTCAGAAAGTGGCAAAACAATCATCTGTTTTCCAACCTCAAATTCTGGTTTTTCGCAATTACATTCACACTGCAGTTCCAAGTTAACAGTCAGCGCTTCAGCCAAACCAACTGGATAGATCTTGAAAGTCCTCTGCCACTGAGATGGATTGGCTGGGCACGAGGTCACCATAACAGTTGTCTCAAATGTCACCTGAAATAGTTAGAAAGAAAACTAAACAGCTAAACAACATCTAACAAACAGACAAATAGAACGTTAAGCCGTCAGCTGAATTAATGCAAGAATAGCTCCAATTTAAGTCATAAATTCTAAATTTTATTTTCCCAAAAGAACCCAACTGAAAGTCATATAAAGGCACTTTGACTGCCTATCAAGACTTCTTTCATATGGAAAGGGTGATTAATGTCAACTCTATTCAATGACCTATAATTTAAACAGTCCCACAAACAGGACATAAAGAAGATCTGACTATTTCATTTTCTACATCAGGGGTCGGCAACCTTTTGACAATAATGTGCCAAAGTTGGATTTCTAATTCATTCAGCGTGCCAACAACCCATCCATCTACTCTTCAGCATGCCAACAATCAATCAACCTTACCATATTTTATATATTATATTATTATATTATTAAATACACTGTATATATGGTTATAAGCCCTTTATAAGGCTTATAAGTACTCGTATGTGCAACAAATATTATTTTAAAATTTGGTCTTGAATTAATTACATTACTTCGGAAGTAAAAAGCAGGACATAAATAAATTTTTGGTCTTTCACGTGCCACTGAAAATCACTACGCGTGCCACGTCTGGCATGCGTGCCGTAGGTTGCCGACCCCTGTCCTACATTTCAATCAGACATCATTAAAGGAAAATGTAATTTGACAAAGTATAAATATAAATAACTGTAATAAATAAGATAATTTTTAAGTTCTCCAGTGATATAATAGTGGATGTCATAGCAGAACATAAAACAAAGGAGCCATAATAACTCCACAGCCCTGTGATTTTGGTCTGTAGATTGAAGCTTAGATTACACTTTGATATCATTCTCAAACGCCTTTAAACTGCCAGATTATCACGATAACAAATAGATCCAAGCGTCAATGAGCAAGATGAATGAAATGCATTTCAAAATGCTCACACTCTGTGCAATTCCAATCTTCTCACATCTTGCACCGTCATGTAACTCATTGCTAAAAACACAGAATACAATGATCACATGAACAATCAAACATCAAACCTATAAGTCACCAAGAGTTGCCGCTGTCAAGGACGACTTTATGGATGAGACCAAAAGTATCAGAATGGTAGTTATATTAGCAAAACTTAATTTTCAACAATTTCCCAGCAGACAGTTGAACTGAAACAAGTGAGGATGTCACTTCTACCGAAATGGCCAAAAAGACTCTAGTATGGTAAGTCAGATAAAATGCACCATCATATATTTCTGTATTATCCTCTGACTAACTACTCCTATGTAACTTTATTCTGAGAGTGCTGCTATAATGTCAAAAGCAAAAGTTCAAAAATAAGAAAAATTAGAGACACTCATATTTTGAAAAGCAAACTAAATTTTAAATATTTTAAAAGAGATTTAGGCAAAAGCAGTTACCCAAGGCACTTGGTTCTAAATTTTACATCAATATCTTCATCATCTTGTGTCTTCAGTTCAATGCTGCTGCTGATTTTCTATTGAATAACAAAACAAGGATAAGTAAACAAAATCAAGGCATCAAATACGGTTAGTCTAATCCACAATATATACCAACTACCTGTCTATAGACATCATATAATTACAATTTCACAACTTACATCATAGTTGTCTTTGACCAGATCAACAATGTTTCCACTATCATCTGCGAGTTTTCCTACAGTTGATCCTTCGATAAAAACGCTGAGATTACGATACACATCCAGCTGTCCTTCGGTGACCGCAAAGATCACATTAACTTTCGTAGCCATAATCTTATGGGCCAGCTGGCTAATAGATGGATAATCCTTAAAAAACAAAATCAAGCAATAAACAATCAAGTTATCAATTATAAGAATAATTCTTAATCAACTGGACTTCATTAACTCCTTAGAATTCTACAGATGACTGAACAGCAGGATTTATCGACTTGCGCTCAATCCTGGCAAGACGGAGTTCATTTGGTTTTCGACCCCCAGGAAAAGGCATTTGATTAATTGCGAACCGTTTCTGATTGATGGCGAGTACGTCCCTCCTTCAACTGATGTGTGCCTACTGGGAGTTAACATTGACTCATCCCTTGCGTTTGACGGTCACATCAGCAATGCTATCTGGTCCTGCTATTACCGACTCCGAAGGATCAGGGAGGTTCACCGCCACCTACCAACCTCGACGGCGACTCTTCTGGTTCGTGCTTCTGTTGTTACCAGAGTAGACTATTGTAATAGTATTCTCTGGGGCCTGCCTAGCTACCAACATTGTCGACTTCAGATGATACTCAATGCCTCCGCCCTAAATATTTTTGGAGTAAGAAGGGGAGAACACATCTCCCCTTTCCTGAAAGACATTTTACATTGGTTGCGCATTCCAGAGCATATTGCCTTCAAGAGAAGCATGTTAACGTTCCGGGCCTTGCACGATCCGTATTTTCCGTACTACTTGGTAGCCCTGGTTCACCGACTTCCGTCTACTAACAGGCATCTTCAGCTCAGATCCGGGCGAGATGTCAAGTTGGTTGTTCCTCCTCCTTCATGGACGGTGAAATTTGGAGAAAGATCGCTCACGCAAGGAAATACTATTCTTTGGAATGCGTTACCTAGTGACATAACAAGAGAGTCGAACCCAGAATTATTTGCAAAAAACTCAAAACGCACATGGTGCCTGTCTCAACCACAGCAATTTCACCATCTCGTTCCGCAGCCAGCGTCGTCCTTTGCCAACACCGACCGGCAACCGCCGAAGACCGACAATACAACTCCGATCCTGGTTCGGCACCTACACTGTATGGCTGCCAGCACGTGTTTTGTGCGTGCCATGGATCGTCTATTCTTTGACATTGTAATGCGCTTGTCAACAGCATCTGAACAAACATAATAGAAATAACTAGTTTACTTACTTACTTACTTACTTACTTGTTCCATTATCTTGTCCATTGCTCTTTCCAAGTCAGAGATGAATATCATAGGTGATACATTGTCTCCTTGCCTTGATCCTCAGCTTGTCTTGAACCAATTTCCAATCTCTCCACAGATTCTTACAGCAGATTTTGCATCGTCCATGGTCCATGTTATTATAAAAATGATGAGAAAAGTATCTACAGTAAAGCTTCGTTATAATGTACTTGGTGGGTCTGTAAAATTAAGTATGTTATATCTGAGGTAAGTTGTATCCAATACCGTTCAAAACGGTAGTGCATGACATGGAACCATACATTGCGGTGGGTTATAACCGAGTATACGCCATAACCGAGTCCATTATAATGCAGTTCTACTGCAGATGAAAATCAATTAAGAATGAAGAATAAAATGCATGACAGAGAGAATAAACAACTGACAGAAGACAGGTCAATCTAAGTGACACAACAAGAATTTCCTCAGAATGTTAACAATTGAACAAAATCTGCACAGAATGCGACCTAAGTTTATCATTGTGTTCAGATGAATTAGTAGCGCTCAGATGTTTTCATGTTCGTCTATTGGTCTGTATGAGCATTTAAGAAATATTCTAATAAGAAGTGCTTCTCAACAGTCTGCCTTTTACCTGGTTAAGGCTTTCACTGTATTCTCCAGATTTCAGATGGCAATGGCCATCATTTGGAGTGACAATTCCACCCAACTGCAATCACAAATGATGCCAGGTGTCAAAAGGCATAAAACAGTGATATCAAATATGCAAACAGAAATTCCACATCCTACATTAGTATGCATTGGTCAAATCAGAAATGTTGGCCTTAAAGAAATTTAAATAGGAAACCCAATAGAAATAGATGGACAAAACATAGAAAGTGTAAACAAGTTCAACTATCCATCACCAAAATGAAGACTATATGGAAAAATAAGAACATAACTAACAATACCAAACTAGAACAATTCTAAATATGCATATTAAGCATTCTATTATATACACGTGAGACACGGACATTAAACAAGAAAAACAGCTATACATTTCACACATTTGACGCAGAGACATCCTAGGAACCATATGTTTTGACAAAGTCAACAACAAAAAGGCAAAACAAAGAATGAACAAGAGGAAAGACATCATCCAAAGGAAACTCCCGACTATTTGGCCATATCGACAGATTGAGCGACGAAAGGCTGATAAAAAGGATCATGTTCAGAGTTAGTGAAAGGCGAAAGCATAAGAGGAAGACCTCAGAAAAAATTAATAAACAATATCAAAGAATGGTGCAACATGAACAAATATGAAGCATACAAAGCCACACAAGACAGAAAGAATAACTCAAATTGCAACAGACACCAACGAAGAAGAATAATGATGAAATCAGAGAAAGCAGCAGCAAAAAATAATCATCCCTACGCATTGAGGCACAAATATTAAATAATCATAAATTCTAGGGCAGGATATATAAAAATTGCACTTTATAAGAATCAAATTTTATACACATCAGCAAAAGCTTCAAATTAAGATACCAAGCAGTCAACACATAACATAACAACTCTTGTAACACTTTTAAGCCAAAAATATGGCGTCACTGTCGGAGGAAATGCCGACGACAGAAAGCACCCCCCAGCCCAGGGTATGGGTGAAGTCCTCATCAGTGATGATGGCATCCTCTAATTATAAAGAAGGCAGGCATCAAAGGCGTACGCAGGCAGAGCATGCAGGTATGCTTAGAGGGCGGGCGTGAACCGGATAGGACACACTACGGTCAACCTGATACACCAGGAAAGGAATGGTCACCGCCTGGAAAATTAAAAGACCACAAATCAACATGACATTACAAATCAAAGATTACCATACCGGCCCGGACGTCGCCCAGGATAAAAAGGTCCGTGCTGATCGTCGATGCACTCTGGCGACAGTGTTAAGTGAGAGAAGACACAAAATCCAATACAGAATCCTAGATAAAGAGAAAGTGGCAAGAAGCAACATAATCTCAGCCAAAAAGAAAGAAAGAATAGGACATTGGAACGTACGAACACTGTACAGCACCGGGAAATCATTTTGTCTGACGAAGGAACTCAGGAGACTGAACATCAAGATATGTGGCATAAGCGAGATCCATTGGGTAGGCTGTGGGAGAATGACTATAAATGGACAGACAATATGGTACAGTGGAACAGAGACTGGAATTCATGAACACGGAGTGGCAATTGCCCTGGAGTCATGTTTCACGAAGTCAGTTACTGATGTGATTTTCCTTAGTGACCGACTAATTAAAATCCGAATGAGATGCAAGAATGTTGACGTCACCATAATTGAGGCATATGCACCCACAGAAGGAGATTCAGATGAGGAGAAGGAAAAATTCTACAACAATTTGCAACATCTGATAGACAAAAACCAAGACATTACCTTATTTTGCTCCTAGGAGATTTCAATGCAAAAGTTGGGAGTAATTTTGGAGTATGGGGAATCATTTTAGGAAAGCACAGAGTACAAGGGGATGAAAATGACAATGGTACCAGATTACTTGAATTATGCAGCAACAATAATTTGTGCATAACCAACACTCAATTTATACAAAAAATGTGTGAAGAAACTCACATGGACCTCTCCAGATAACAGAACTAAAAACCTGATAGATTATATCATCACTAGAGAAGAGTGGTTAACATCAGTGAGAAAGACAAGAGTATATACGGTAGATCTGCAGAAATTAATTCGGATCACCACCTTATTGTGTCAGAGATAAAAGTTAAATTAAGTGGGAAAAAAAGTGCCAAGGAAAAAGCGTTTCGACACGGAAAAATGAAATGAAATGGATGTACAAAATAAATTTCAGATCAAAATCCAAAACAGATATGAGGTGCTAACAAACCTGACAGATGACAAAGATCCAGAGACAGAATGGGAAAATTTCAAGACTGAAATTAACAAAGTGGAAGAGGAAGAACTTGGATACAGAATGATAGGGAAAAGGATCTGGATATCAAAAGAAACAGAAGAACTACAGGCAGAAATAAGAAATCTAAAGAAGCAGCCATGAATCCTGGTAAGGATGGAACTGAAAAGACCACTGAACTAAATGAATTAACCCATTAATGCACGACTTTCAAATTTCTTTCAAATTTACTGTAAAGTTGTGTTTTTAGTGTCATATCAACAGGCAAGAGATATAATTTAAAAAAAATTAATATTATGTGAAATATTAGACAAATAAAATTTGTCCTTAAAAAAGGACGCTATGCAGTATATGGCACCTGAACTATTACTATATTGTTGAACAATTGGAAACAACTTAATCGTCAAAAAACTGTTTGGAAGAGTGCCGCCCATCATAGGGCACCATTGATTCGTCGATCTAAATGTCTTGCTTGACAGACAAATTCTGCACATCAGTGGCGTAACCAGGATTCGAAAATAGGGGGGGGCACTTCGACACGCAAAAATATATGGTTGTCACCGGAAACGCATTAAAGTCTGCTGTCTGGTGCGCTGTTCTCGATCTAATAGTACCCCTATCTCCACCCACTCACAGGTTTTGAAAAAATCTCAATACCGGCCCCGATACTAATAGGGGGCTGCCCCCTGACTGCGCCGAATGCGCAAATCGTTCAATCAGCACCAATGAGGACGAATTTTTGCTAGCTGGTCCAGTGCATCAAGGTCAGTGTTGTCACTCACATGGATGAACCGCAACCAGGGGTGTAGCGACGGGGGCAGTGGCGGCTCTAGGATTTGGCAAGTGGGGGGCCATTGGGGTGGCAACTTCTAATCATGGGGCCAAACATTTGTTGTTTAATGTATGTAGCACTAAGTGTAGGGTCCCAACTGGGGGGCCAGGCACTCAATAGGGGGCACGGGGCCCCCTGGCTCCCCCGGTGGAGCCGCCACTGACGGGTGGTATATCAATATACCTCCAAAATCAGACCACCTTAATATTTTCAATGTATTTTTTAAAGATTTTCTCGCTCACCCGCTCCGCTATGCCCGCCCGACCACCCACTCGTCCACTCACCCACTCGCTCACTAACCCGACCGCCCGCCCGATCACCCACCCACCCGCCCGCTCGCGCAGCCACCCGCCCTCCCCCTCCCACAACTCCTCAAGACTGTTTTCTGCCATAGCACTGTTGACTGCTGCACTGTGCACATCCTCGCTGTCTTCCCAATACATTCCTATGTTCACCAACGAAAATACCGCTCCTAGAGCAAATGCCGAAATGGAGAAATATTAACGGAGATGGAAAGGATATGGCCAGAGGGAAACAACATTTTGATGAGACACTAAACCGAAAAGACCCTAACAACACAGAAGAAACATTTAATGAAATCGATCAATCAGAGGATAGGGTAAGTTAGAGGATGAGTTAGGGGAAGAAGACGATATCACAATGGAAGAGATAGAAAGGGCAGTAAAACAGATGAGAAAAAACAAAGCCCCAGGACTCTGCAATATTACAGCAGCAGAAATGCTCCAAAACACTGGTGTGTATACAATCAGATAGCTACATCGGGTCATATCAGCAGTATAGAAAACTGAGAAAACACCATTAGACTCGAGAAAAGCAATTTATAATACCAATAAACAAGAAAGGAGACAGAAAGGAATGCAACAACGCCAGAGGAATCAGCCTCTTTAAGTGTACCAGAGAAAGTTTTCACCAGAGTCATGTTAAACAGAATAAATGACATAGTGGATGAAACTCTCAGGGAAAACCAGTGTGGATTCAGAAAAGGAAGAGGATGCTCTGACCAAATCTTCATCCTTCGACAACTCATTGAAAAAAAACTAGAATTTAATGAAGATTTGGTTATGTGCGTCATCGATTTTGCCCCAGCTTATGACAAAATCTGGAGAGAAGGGGCATGGAAATCAGAGATGTGCGCAAGTCTCTAACCTTGAGTCTCAAGCAAGTGTCAAGTCTTTACCCCCAAGTCTCAAGTCTCAAGTCAAGTCTTTAACCCCAAAGACTCGAGTCAAGTCGCAAGTCACATGCCTCGAGTCGCAATCAAGTCTCAAGTCGGTAATCGCCCAACCGTCCCAACATGTCTATTTTAAGCAATAAACAATGGTAGTTAATTACTATTATTACGAAGTAATAGTAATCAATAATAGAGTACCTCTGTTATGTGAGTAATTATTTACTTTAATTTGTTACATTTGATACCAAGTAATCAGTAACTAATTCTCAATTAATTAGAGAGAATTGCGGTTCAAGTCGCAAAAAAGTTGCAAGTCACAGACACTGAGTCTCAAGCAAGTCTCAAGTCTTTACCTCAAAGTCTCAAGTCAAGTCGCAAGTCACAGGCCTCGAGTCTCAAGCAAGTCTCAAGTCTTTACCTCGAAGTCTCAAATCAAGTCGCAAATAGCTGGCCTCGAGTCGCAAGCGTCAAGTCTGAAAATTTGCGGCTCGAGTCGGTCTTGATTTTCGAGTCGCTGACTCGAGTCTCCAACTCTGATGGAAACTCTTGGGGAAATATGGCATTCATGCCAAAATAATAAGGCTAATTGAAAATTTATACAGCACAGTTTTAGCATGTATCAGAATTGATGGAGAAGAAACTGAGTGGTTCAAAATTAAAACAGGATTTAGACAAGGATGTATACTATCACCAATACTCTTCAACATTATATTAGATTACATCATGAGACGAATTGAAAACAGGAATGGGTTGGGAACATCTCTAAAGCCAGGAAACATAGATGATGCAGAATATGCTGATGATACAAGTCTAATAACGGAATGCCTCTCAAGGATTGTGGAATTAACATTGGCATTAATAACAGAGAGAGGAAAATTTGGACTGAAAATAAACACTAATAAAACAAAAATTATGCCAATTACAAAAACAGTTGGAGAATGACCAATAGTATAACAAAACGGAAAAGAAATAGAAATAGTGAAAAATTTCCTTTACTTGGGAAGTGATTTGGAAGCAAAAGGAGGCTCGGACTTGGGAGATTAAATGAAGAATAGCAATGGCAAGATCAACCTTCAACAGGCTACATACCAAAATTTTCAAAAGACATGACATTGGGATGAAAACAAAACTAAGAATTCTCAACACTTGTGTAATACCAATGCTAATTTGTGGATGTGAATCTTGGACCATAAAAAAGAATTGGAGAAAAATTAATAGCAACAGAAAATAAATGGCTTAGAAAAATACTAAGGTTTGGATACAAAGAACATATAACAAATGAAGAAGTTAGAGAGAAAACACTGCAACCAAGCATCATGGAAGTCATCAGAAAGAGAAGAACGAATTGGACTGGACACATACTCAGAATGGAAGAAATAAGAAACCAAAAATGAATTTTCAAATACACACTAGAGGGAAGAAGATCAAAAGGAAGACCGAAAAGACGGTGGACGGACGGATTGGAAGAGGATCTGCACATGGCAGGGCTGAATCTCAATGGAAAAACTGATGGAAGACACCAATTGACTTTGGAAGAAATAGCAAAGGACAGAGAACTTTGGAGAGATGTCATGGAGAAGTCAATAACTGGACACAGCTGGAGGACGAAGACCTGATCTGACCTGAGTGTGTCACTGGAATAAGTTCCAACTGTTAATGTGCCTAACAACTACCAGTACTACCTATACTCTTGCCCGATGAATATAAAATATGAGTACATATGCAGGAAAAAAATGATCAGCACATTGAAAATGGGAAAAGCAAATAAAAATGACGCAATCACTAGACCATACATATCTGCAAATGAATGGTCATAATTAACAACATACAATCATATCAAACAAATGGCAACACAAAGAAGACAGCTTAACAGTCTAGTTCAACATAATGTCCAGCTTTTCTGTGAAAATAAAAGCGATAACAAAACAGTCAGTTGATTTTGATGAAGAACGTAATTATTGACCACAAACTGTTAGCATCAAGTGATGCTCTTAGACTTACCTTTCCATCACCTGCATAATGAAAACCAGCATCAGTTGAAAACAGCAACATCTTTCTCGACTGATCACGCCAACCAATGTCAGTCTAAAAAACATAAAACTTTCTTTTGCATAAGAATTGAATTTCAGTTCTTATGAAGGTCAATTTTGCATGTTACATCAGATCAGATATATCCAAAGTCAATGCTACTAACAATTTGAGTGAGTAATACGCTTGGCAAACTTCAGGCCAGTCAAAGCAGTTAACTGACCAAGTCCGGAAATCTAAGATTTTGGGTAATAAAGCAACTGTGAATAGAAAACACTTAGGTTACAGGAGCTGTGAAGTTCAAGTTGGAAACAGTTCTTGGAAATTAGAATTTTATTAATGCAGTAACTCCAAATCTACATTGATCTTGTAAATTCAGGTTGACAGTCAGTCTGCTGCAGTTTCCATCACTGATAAAAATATGAGATTATTCACTAACTACTGCCTCCTTATAATGTCCTCACCTAGAAAGAAACGTCATTACATTGACCCATCATCAACAACATTGTCGCATGAAGTTCCATGTTCCATGGTATGACCTCTCGAAAGAAAGAGAGAGAGAGAGAGAGAGAGAGAGAGAGAGAGAGAGACAGACAGACAGACAGACAGACAGACAGACTCTCTGTCTCTGTCTGTCTGTCTGACAGACAGACAGAGACAGAGATAGACAGAGAGAGATAGACAGAGACAGATAGACAGAGAGCCCGAACTCACTACATAACTAAATGTCGTTCAGCATTTGTGAAAGGAATTCACTTGACATTGTCACAGTCAGTTAATTCATTGGAAGTCAGGATTTCTTTAAGCAACTGCCTCAAAGTCTAAATAGAGACATTAGGAGACTTACCTTGCATGTGATTGCCTGCATTATGGCATCAAAGCCTCCTTCCGGAGAATCTAAATTTCCCGAGATAGGCGCATCATGTACTTTTTTCTATAATAAAAAGCCATGTTCAGCTTCATTTCACCAAAAACATCAGTTATATAAACAACTCATTTATCAGTAAACCATCACTATTTAATAGTAGAGCATGATGTGAATGAGTGCTCTGAGTACCAAGCGTTCAATTTAATCTTCACTACATGCCTTCTATAAGACACAGCCCAGCAGTCACAACATCAGGATTTGAAACATTAACACTCTTGAAAGAAAGAAGATGATGACTGGTGCATTGTAGTATTTTAAATGAAAAAGCATCAAGACAGAAAGCTAAATCATTTTCCATACATCAGGAGGATCTATGGAGACTATAGTAAAAAATGATACAAGAAACAAGAAGAAGAAGAAGAAGAAGAAGAAGAAGAAGAAGAAGAAGAAGAAGAAGAAGAAGAAGAAGAAGAAGAAGAAGAAGACAGGCAGCACATGACCTGGATATGAAACATCCAATAATGGACTGGCTTGACATTGATAAATTGATAATGAAATTGACAAATGAAAGGATTAAATAGAGAATAGATGTTCATGATGCAGCAAATTTCAGACTGAGTAGGGTTAAGACAGAATAAGTAAGGTTTGACAGATGCTTAATCACATGATGCTCATCAAATGCATTACTCAGAACAAATGCAGCCGCTCCATCATGATTACAATAACGGCAGAACATACCAGGCATCTATGGCAAATTTGCAGATATTGCATGACATGTAGGAAAGCCACAATATCTTCATGTAAATAATGAAAATCAACACTGTGTCACACACACACACACACACACACACACACACACACACACACACACACACACACACACACACACACACACACACACAAACACACACAAACACACACACACACAAGCTGTACCGGATTTAAATTTAGACCAGAGCCGGATTTACAAAGTGAAATTTGACCAGAGACAGATCTACAAATGATCTCTCTGCCTCTCTGTCTCTCTCTCCATCTCTCAGAGCCGGTGGCAAAAGCACATATAAATGAAAGAGGATCGCAACTAGCGAGGTTACTGAATAGAGAATTAGTATTATAGTAGAAGTTTAAATGATTGATGTAGGTCGATTTTAGCATTATAACAGTTGCCAAAACTCCCTCCAATCCAAGGCAATCTCCCTTTCTCCCTCCCTCCTCTCTCCTATCTCTAGCTCTCCACAGGCAGCCACATTCAAGTGAGATAGGATTGTAATTAACCATGTTACTGAACAGAGATTCGGCATTTGACTCTGTTGGTGTCTTATATTTGGAGGCGTCTTACCTTTAATTTTTTAAACACAAATCATCAAAACCCGCATCTCATAATTGGGTGCATCTTATACTTGGGTGCGTCTTATATGCTCAAAAAAATATATACAGGGTGTAAAAGTAAAAAGTGGACCGATGTTTGATATTTAATATCTCGGAGGCGTGTGTAGTGATTTCAATAAAATTTATATGCCATATACCTGGGAATGTGTCTGATGTAATTGCCAAATTGCATGCTGATATCTTTAGTGTTTGCTGAAATATGGCCAAAAAAACTGAAGAGACAAATTTAAAAATTGACAAAGGAATATAACGGCATTATAAAGTGATAAAAATTATTTTGTTTTTATTTTTTGGCCCTGAAAAGGGCCGTTTTAAAGGGTTTTTTAGATGATTTGTTGCGGGAGCAGGTGCTCGAAATGCCCACCCTTAGCCTTCACACATGCTGACAAGCGCTTCTTCACTGACAGTATTGACTTCTTGATTTGGTCCTAAGGCAAACTCTCCCAGATATTCTTCAGCACAGTCTTCAACTCCGTGATGTTCTGTGGCTTTGGCTTTTGATATCTGTCGAGCATGATTCCCCAGACATGGAAGTCAAGTGGATTGATGTCTGGGGAGTTGGGTGGCCAGTCATCTTTCTTGATGAAATCTGGACAATTTTGCTCCAAAAAATCCTGGGTCCTGAGAGCAGAGTGGGCAGGTGCTCTGTCTTGCTGGAATATAAAATCTTCTCCTAGCAAATCATGACAGTCCTGCAGGAGATCTGGTAGCAGCTGAGTTACGTAGCACTCGGGCGTTCACTTTGGATTTGTCTGGTACGAAGTGCAAGCGACCCTTGCCCTGATGGCACACTCCAGCAGACACTATGACAAGATCTGGAAAACTTTACCCGCTGCCTGACACAAGTCGCTCTGATGGCAAATCTCTTTTCCTTCCCACACCCCACACTTGCTTGCCTTGACTGATCAAGGTAGATTGGTAGAAGGCCTTTTCGTCAGTGAAAAAGACCTTAAGTCGCATCAAACGTCTGCAACAAGAGAAGCGCTTGTTCCTGGCTGCGACATCAATTTTAAAATTTGTGTATCTAGTTTTTTGGCCATATTTCAGCAAACACTAAAGATATCAGCATGAAATTTGGTAATTACATCAAACACATTCTTAGGTATATGGCCTATAAATTTTATTGAAATCAGTACACACGCCTACGAGATATTAAATATCAAACATAGGTCCACTTTTTACTTTTACACCCTGTATATATAAAATCAACATACCTTGAATTGTGAAGCGTCTTCAGTCAGGGGAAGCTGGTTCTTGAAGCCATATGGAGCAGCACATCCAGTACATGGTGATTCCAACCTAAAGGTCATCGATACAATACTCAAACAAATCAATAAATAAATTTATTGGCATAAAAGAATTCAAAAAAGTGAATTACATACTACTTGCAATAGGCACACTGTCAACTGTTCAGAATCAGTTAAAACAAGATATTATTTTGCAAAGTTATGTTAACAGTAGGGCTGCGGAAATTAACTATTAATCTACCGATTAATAGTTAAAATTTTTAATCGATTAAATTTTCTTTGATCGATTAAATTTTCGATTAAAATTTAATATTTTTCTATTTTCTATTTTTTTAAAATTGTTAATAGTTGGATTAATTATTAACTAGAAAGATGCTCGCTTCGCTCGCAGTGCAGGATAATACTAATCCAATACCTATACCTAATACCCAATCATTGAATTCATGCTGAACAACATTTCAATGATCGCCACCTAGCCAAGCTCTGCGCCATGTAATAATTAGGCCTATGTACGTTAAAATCACGCAACTGTGGCCATTTGTGACGCTGTACACGTATTTTTTGTGTACGTTAAAATGTACATTGCAACTACCTCAGGCTGCGAACAATTGTTACCAATAGCAACGTCGTCGCACGCCTGGCCCTCTGACGCTGCAATGACTCGACTAAACCATGTTAAACTACGATTCTACGAACAACTGTTACCAATAGCAACGTCGTCTTTGAACATCGTCCACCAACGCATCGCGCGACGTAAGGACTAAACCGTCTACCAATAGTCAATGCTCGCCCACCAACGCATCGCGACGTAAGGACTAAACGGTCTAAACCGTCTACCAATAGTCAACCAATCAGAACGCTTGAAGGTAACAGACAGACATACAGATAAGGATCTTAATATGATAGATAGTTTTTAGCTTCTTCTACACATACTTACTTTTCCCCAGTATTATTATTCTATCGGAAAACGTTAATAGCATAGATTTTAATTTTCTACTGATTTAATTTGTATTACTGTATATTGAATATGGAGTCATTGGTGGTCAGGTATTACCCCAAAATGTGTATGCCATATTATTTTTATTAAACGACAGAGACTTCTGGTGGGAGATAGGGTTAGGGTAACCCTAACCCTAATTAATCGAGATTAATCGATTAATCGATTAAAATATTTTTCAGATTAATCGAACAAAAAAATTTAATCATTACCAGCCCTAGTTAATAGCAAATATGTGGCTTCTTAATCTGTTGAAGCAACACTCCAAAGAATGCAATCACCAGATCCAGTACTTAAAAAACCACTAGGGAATGACCGGAAACTGCTCCAGACATACACTCTGGCCACCGGATAGTGTGGTATTTGGCAATATCAGGATTCACCAAATACTTATGCCACGAAACTACTGAATCTGAAAATTGCTTTTCGCTTTGGTCTTTAATTTCCTTGTCGAATGATTTAATTGTAAGTTTACAGATTTCAATTAACTTTCACTTTGAAGTTGCAATTGTGCTTTTAAAACAAGTCAATATACTTTATGCTTGTGGGACACGAGTGATAGCTTAATGCAGTGCTTCTCAACCTGTGTGCCACAACAACGGTAGAAGTGTATAAATTGTTAAATTATAAGTTGAATTACATCTCTTCAATGAAGTTAAGCATGAAATATTGATACAGATTTCAAAGAAAATATGTACTTATGAAGAACGGCAGTCAATATTATACTGTATACTAGACTACAGTATAATATATAGTACTGGTAGATCTATACAATGCATCATTTAACCCCTTTACCGGGGATTAAATTTTTAGACGCCATCACCATACCGAGAAATTATTTTTTCAAAAAACTTTCTTCAAAAATGAAAATTTGATTTTTTGAATTTGCTATATCTCAGGCTATATAAGAGCCAACAAGATGCAGCATATGCCATTGTTTAGCGTTTTTACTCCTCTTTCTAACCATCCTTGCCAAACAAAGAAATTTGGGGGTAGGGTCCACTCTACAGCCTAAAATAGAACCCCTCCCCAAAAATTTTTTTAAGCTCTGTAGCAAACATTTTTCAGAGGTAACCCCACTAGGGTGAGCAGCAAAGTTGTAGGGGATGTCAGTGGAACAAATTTAACCAAAAAGTTTGAAAAGTGGTCAACATTTAGTAAAGATATATCTATTCTAACCCGAACATCCCATTGTCGCAACAGAAGTTAGCAAAGAATTTTGAGAAAGTTTTCTAATTTATTCAATCTGTTATATCTCAGGCTATATCAGAGCTAAGAAGATGTGGTATATGCCATTGTTTAGCATTTTTACTCCTCTTTCTAACCATCCATGCCAAACAAAGAAATTTGGGGGTAGGTCTACTCTACGACCTAAAATAGAACCCCTCCCAACAAATTTTTTGAAGCTCCGTAGCGAAAAATTTTCTGCAGTAACCTCACTAGGGTGAGCGGTAAAGTTGTAGGGGGAAGTCAGTGGAACAAAATAAACCAAAAAGTTGGAAAATTGGTCAACATTTGGTAAAGATACGAGGGGCAATCAATAAGTTATCTACCTGACATATAAACAATTGTGGTAAGACTGAAGTGATGCCTGTTTTAGGTTGATATATCTGCCTGTGTGTTGTAGGAATAATTTGAACCAGTGAAGTCATGAGGTGTTGGCGTAGCCGTTGTTGAAAGAAGAGGGGGTGAGACAGCGATTCTTCAGGTCATTGTCACCTCCAAAACGTTGTCCTCGAAGGTGCTTCTTCAAGCTTCTGAACAGAAACTAGTTGCTTGGTGCCAGGTCTGGACTGCACGGCGGGTGGTTGAGTTCCTGGAAACAGCATTCCCTCAGAGCGTCCATGGCTTTCTTTGACTTGTGAACTGGTGCATTGTCATGCAGCAGCATCACACCACAGCTCAACTTGCTTCGTCGTTTTTCCTTCATGGCATCCTTCAACATGGCAAGTTGAGTTGCAGAGACTTCACCAGTGATTGTGGTCTTATGTGTCATGTAATCGATCAGGAGTATCCCTTCACAGTCCCAGAGCACTGTGGCCATTAGCTTTCCTGCTGACGGCTGGGTCGGAACTTCTTGGGTGGTGATGAAGTCTTGTGTTTCCACTGCATGGAGTCCTGTATAGTTTTAGGATCCCAGTGGTGGACCCATGTTTCATCACTTGTAACTATTTGAGGGATAAATGTTTCCTTGTCAGCTTGCCGCAGACCCAAATACTCCTTGGAAAATTCAACTTGTGTTTCTTTTTGAAGCGGTGGCAGCATTCTCGACACCCATCGACTGCTGACCTTGAACATCACTAGATGATTGTGCAGTATTGTGATGACAGAACCTTCTGAGACACCCAGTTCACCAGCATTCGGTGACACCTTAATTCGCCTGTCCTGCATCACCAGGTCCTTCACTTTCTGGCAAACTTCTGTGTTGGTGGCATCAGCAGGCCTTCCTGTAAGGGGGTCATCTTCAAGGCACTGCTTGCCCCACTTCAACTGTTTGCACCAGAATTTAACTTGATATTCTGAAGGTGCCGAGTCCCCATATACAGCCAGCAAGCGTTAGTATATAGCCTTCAGACCATTGCCCTCCTTCACGAGAAACTTCATGACCGATCTGTGCTCCAACTTCTGTAAATCCATGATTCTGACAACCCCTCCTTCTTTCATCAACAACGGCTACATCAGCACCTGATGACTGCACTGGTTGAAATTATTCCTTCAACACACAGACAGCAGTGACGGCTCTAGGATTTGGCAAGTGGGGGGCCGTTGGGGTGGCAACTTCTAATCATGGGTGGCCAACCATTTGTTGTTTAATGTATGTAGCATTAAGTATAGGGTCCCAACAGGGGGGCCACTGGGAAGGCCAGGCATTCAATAGGAGGGGCACGCCCCGCCCTGCCCCCCGTGGACGGACTGACGGACAGATATATCAACCTACAACAGGCATCACTTCAGTCTTAGCACAATTGTTTATATGTCAGGTAGATAACTTATTGAGTGCCATTCATATCTCTATTCTAACCCGAACAAGTCATTCTATGAAAACTATTTCCACTCAGCGCAGCCAAAGGTTTGACCCCCCAGCCCAAAGAATATATATTCCCTATTACAAAGAGCCGATTTAGCTGAAAAAAATAGGTGTCATCTAGCAAATGGATAGATACTAAAGCGATTTATAGCATAAAATGCATATGATGCGTTGTGCACAATAGACGAACCACTACGAAAATGATAGGACGTATCCCATACGTCGCGCCCAAATAAGGAAAGACAGCGGCGGACGTATCCCATACGTCACGCCCGGTGAAGGGGCTAAAAAATGTGTGCATTTCGGCTGCAGTGTGCTGTCAACTGTGCTGTCAACTGTATTTTTCCTGGATAGTGTGCTGTGGCTGGAAAAAGTTTGAGAAGCACTGGCTTAACAAGTCGTTTATAGTTCTGAGGAAATGATTATCCTATTTACTTTTAACCTCAGGCCCCAGGTAGTCTACCTGCAAACTCACAACGTGCAGGGTCATTCTAATCCTGTGTGGTAATATCTGCTTCAGATCCAGATCCGGCAAATGTTGACCCAAAATATCAAGATCCGGTATCTGGTAGAAAATAGCAACCCGGTCATTCCCTAAAAACCACGTCATATTCCTCCGATCCTCCTTTATTACTCATCAATCTGCCTTTAATGAAAAATGTATTTATAGTCAAAAACGCCTTCTGCGAAATGGATAATCTACTACTTTCTAAGACAGCGGTTCTCAACCTGTGGGTCGCGACCCCGATGGGGGTCGAATGATGATTTGCCAGGGGTCGCCTGAAACCTTCGAAAATATGGGGTTGTCTCTTTTTTTATGCGCACAACTTATAATTGCACAAAATTTTCCCATTGGTAGTTACTAGTTTTTTTAAAACTAGAATTGCCATTCGAGGATAGATATTGCAGACAATTGAATTAGAATGATTTCAAACATTGTAATTGTTGTAGAATTATTATTATTATTTAACAGTTTACATTATGAACAAAAGTGATTATACGGTTGTGGGTCGCCACATCATGGCGAATTGAATTGAAGGGGTCGCGCACTATAAAGGTTGAGAACCGCTGTTTCAAGAAGTCAGAAATCAACTGAAATGGGCATGAATCTGGTACTTGACCATCAGAGGTCACTTTATTTTTGCTCTCTGACTTCAATGTCATGGATCAATGTGGAAATTCCAACCAGGCCCTGCCTTTCAACTGGGCTGAATGCAATCAATTCATATAAGGATTATATGAATGAACGTAAAGGCGTAAAAGCTCAGTGGTTAACATACAGGCACAGAGAAGATAGTATTCAAAAAAATGCATGGCATACTTTGGGTCCTCTCCTTTGTGCTCTTTGCACTACAATTCCAGCACCCATCTCTACAATGACAATATTCAAGCCCCCCGATGCACCTTCTGAAAGATTAATGCACTTGAGTGCTTCAAACATGACAAGGATCAGTTCTGCTGGCAAAACCCAATTTATTTGTTCTGGTACTCCAACTCAGCTACATAAACTTGACTTCTGCCACCTGTCTCTCTTCCTCTCTCCCACCTGCCTTTCCTGAGTTCTGCTAACAACATGGGCATTGTACTAGACACCTAGACAACAGTCAGATGTTAAGAGAACACTTATCCCTTCCTAACAAGTAATTCCAGATCAAACAGTTAAGAATCATCTGTTTCAATGTCTCAAATGATAAGCCACGGTCTATGTCTTCCTCTCTTGTCAGCTCGACAATGCCAAAACCACATATTAGCATGTAGATCTCCCAAAATGCAGTCTAATCATCCTTCAAAGCGACTTAAAATGCTTCTGAATGTTTAAAATCTACCATCTTTCCAGCTGATCTCACATTTCAAATTTAATGATGAATTCCTCCACCTCTATTTCTGAAATATTAACCTTATTCTCTACAGACATATTTTGATGTTCTGTTTCCAAGTACCAGGAAAATCTGATCAGTTCAACAGGGCACAGATGTTGAATTCCTTCATCCTTGCATTGATGACAAATGACCTTCGGCCACAAAGCAGCTTTGTCATCTCTCAAGACCTAATTCTTCTCGAATCCCAGGCCAACTCTGCAAGAGGTTCCATGCCAATTATCTTTTAATTAATTAATTATATGAAAAATAAATTAAACACAAAAAACAAGTAAGCTACTCAAGTTTCATATTAAAATTGACCAAGAAGACATTAATTCATTTAACAATCCACATACTGTTAAGACTAAAATACTTTAAAATAGTGATTAAGAGATCAAGATAACCGAGTACTGAAATGCCTACTTTTCTGGAACCGTGCTAACATATGGCATTGTCTTCTTGTCAACAAATGATCCAAAGCCAAGACGAAAGTTTTGCGTGATGTTGTTCATTTTAGATGCTGATTGAAAGCAAAAAATCAAATCATTTGGTTAAATCCAACAACCACAGCAAACCTGGTCAATAGAATGATCATATTCTTATCTATACTCGTGGAGATTAAGCAAAACCTTGAATAACACCTTTAAAATGTCTAGAATAATTTGCAGAGAGCAAAAATGCGCCCAAACACTCATTTGCAATATATGCAGAACATACCAAGAAGCTCTCCTAATTCAGCCAGCTTCGCTTTATCATCCAACATAGAATATGACAAATCCATGACATAGTACAGGTCAACTGGATAGTTTTCAGCCTGACGAAATGATACATTGAACCTAAAAGGTTCATCTAAAAACAAAAAACATCGTTCCTTTATTTTATATCAAATAGCGCAAAATATCCTATCTTAACTCTTTAAGGGCGGATGTCGGCAAAAGTCAAAAATCTTGGTAGATGGCCGATGTCCACAAAAGCTGACATCAAGGGGTAGAGAGCTGACAGTAACAAATCTGTTGATAAAAGTAGACATAGTGCATGAAGAGTGTTTAGAATTAGATGTTACTATATTGGTCAGGTGGTGCCATTGTAAACAGATTTACAGCTGCATCTCTTGCCAGAAAACTAGTCAAGCAGTTAGTAGTGCTATAGTTTGTTTTAAAAAATATTCCGCCTCATGGAGGTCTAAAAAATAATTCCACCTACAAAAAGTTAACGACTCAATCAATATGACTGAAAAACACTATTGAACCCAATATGAATACAAGTTCAGAAAATGATTTACAAAACAAATTCAGAATTTCAAGAACAAAAATTTTACTGAAAATAAATACATTTAGAGTTGACATAAGAAAACATGTG
Organism: Metaphire vulgaris; assembly: GCA_018105865.1. Taxonomy (NCBI): domain Eukaryota; kingdom Metazoa; phylum Annelida; class Clitellata; order Crassiclitellata; family Megascolecidae; genus Metaphire; species Metaphire vulgaris. The sequence goes on from CM030861.1 coordinate 2,884,071, forward strand.
TCATGTACAAATATAGTCCTCAGTCACTGTTTAATCATAATGAAATTTTAACAGTCACTGCATAACAGTGCATATTTAACCAAAAATAAATAAAATGACAGTTCAAATTATTGGATCTTATTTCTCCAAAATTACCCAATTTATCCACAAGTATAAAAAGTAACACAATACTAAAGGGTCTGACATTGGAACAAGTTAGGGCACGTGAGTATGTTGGAGGAATAATCAAGAGCAATGGAAAACACACAGAGGACGTGAAAATGAAAATAAACAGAGGTTTACAAACAATGTGAAGAATGAGAACACTATAGAATAACCATAAATTTAAACATAAATATAAAACTAGAATTTTTATGCCTTCCGTACTTCATTTCTGAAGGTTTTATAAGAAAAATATTTCCTACAAAACTGAAATGGTACAAAACATTAGTAATAACTCAAATTTTATATGGATTGGAAACTTGGGACCTAAAAATCAGATGAAAAAGCCTATTGGTCGCAGAGATAAGCTGTCTAAGACAAATACTGGGAGTGATCAAACGTCAAAAATTTAGAAACGAAGATAGCAGACAACAGACGGGAGCCACAGAAACAGTCATCAATAAATTTTGCAAAAGAAGATCAACTTGGTTTGGTCATGTCAACAGAATGGGAAACAACAGATGGGCCTACAAAGCACTACTGTACACATACAAAATAGAAGGAAACAGAGGACGAGGAAGACCAAGGTAAAGCTTGATGGAAAACATAAAAAAAGACTTGGAAATTAAAAATTTGACAACTGTAGACAGCTGCTGACACAAAACAGAGTAAAGTGGAATGGTTTTGTACCTAACTATTGTCGCCATGCAGGCAGAAAGTGAATATGATGACGATGATGAAATAGAACTAACTTGGTCTTAGAGAGATTTTAACCACTTGAGGAGAAAGTTGTATTGCCTCAGTTCCTTTCACCGCGTTTCTTGGAGGAAGGTTCTAAAAGTAAAGATGCAAGAGATATGATACAAAGTTCATCATTACATACTCATATGCAGACAATCTGACTGTCAGAAATCACAAGACAAAGAATCAGACAACCTTAATTGATATTCTGAATTCAAAGGGTCAAATTGTAGTCCATCCATCCTTTCAAAATTCCAACAAGTAAAACGTTTTCTTTAAATTGTAAGTACCGTAGTGTAATCAATCGTTGTGGATGGATTGAAAATATGTTTCTGATCACAGCCAGACCCCACAAGATTGCTGAAAATGTCACAGCGCAGGTTTGAACCATGACCCTGAAAATTAACATAGCTTTAAAATATGCAAATAACCAAACAGCTAAGATATTTGACTTCAGAACATGTCAGGTGGTTACCAGTACATATGCCTGGGCCAAGTCACTCAAGTTTGGGACCCGCAACCATAGCTCAAGCCAGGGGTGGGCAACATACGGTTCATGGGCCACATCTGGAGGCTTTAGAATGGCCTGCTGAGGAATTATGCGCAATATGTAAATTTTGTCAGCCAATAACATAAGCATCCTTTGTCAATAAATATGCGAAGAAGCCACTGTATTTTGCTGAGTGCATTGCTAGAATTTGTCTGAGGGCAGAGGCTGGATGGATGGGCAGTGCTAATGGCTGTACCGTATAAAGTTTGTGCTTAGTTTATTAGTTTATTATTAGTTTGATTTTGTTTGGTTTTTGTTCAGTTGATTTGTGTTTTCCTTGTTTGTGTACTATTTTTTGATGCTGTGCTTGTCACGAATAAAGATTATTATTATAATGTAACAAAAAAATAACAGTACATACAAAAATTCAATCACTATGCTGCTTACAAGGCCCTTACTTGCTAAAATAAGGCAGATGGTCCGTATCTATGCTACAATTTGCCAAGCTCTGTGAGATTTCAGGAATAAAACTGGTACCACAGTTTGACATATTGGTGTTACCTTTCACTACAGACTATGAAAAGGCTCCTGACACTCTTCAGCTGGAACTGATTGATCTGCAGAGTAACTAAAGTCTGAAGGACATACTTAGGCCTAATAGATCAGAATGGATTGACAAGTTTTATGGATCACTGAATGAAACCAAGTTTCCCAATCTCAACGAGGCATGGCGATGAATCTACAGGGTCTGTGATGTTTGGTTTCAATGTATATTTATGAGCAGACTTTTTCAACTACACATTTAAATAAGTTGAAACTGCGTTCAAACTTGACCAACATTCACCTGCAGTCCATTACAGTATAAGAATTTCTACTTTGGAATAAAGCCAGATTTCAGACAATTAGTAAGCAATTTCAGTAAACCACAGAAGTATCATTGAACACGAATGCATGTGAATAGTTAGAACAGAGATTATTATGAGTTGTTTTGTAATATATAATATGACATATGCAGTATGTCTATATAAGAGTTTTTTCGTAATGAGCATAGACGAGAATGTTTCATGTGGTCAATTCCATCGTTAGGGACGGGACATTTGCACAAAAAAAGACACCTTAACCTACAAAATTTTTGATGATAGTAACTGGATATAAATCATTAGCAGGGTTTATCTCAATAGTGACCTCTGAGACAGTATAAAAACCAATCTTGAAGTCTCTGTTCATAAAATTAGTTTTGCAGCTACTCGTTGAAGTATCGTTAGGGGACGGGACAGACTGTGGACATGATTTTTACGGGTGTCTCGTGATAAACTAGAAACTCTGCAAATTTTGTCATTCTGAACTAAAAATTGGTAGTCCAACCCCTCAAGCTGACTTCCAAGATATCATGAACATGATATTTCATCCTTCAATGCCATCATAGTCATTACAGATATCTGTTATGTCGGCGTTAGGGACGGGACACTTTCGTTAGGGACGGGACATCGTGCAAAATGACATTTGAAATAACCTCAAATAGGGGTATCGTTCATTTTATCTAGCATTTTCTCATATATGTTAGGACAAAATTAGTTTTAAAACACTGAATTTAAAAGAATGTAGACCATTTTTGCAGATTGATGCAATAAGTAAGTAAGTAAAATCTCGTGGATTTCTATAGCGCCTTGGAAAGCAGCATAATCATAGCTGCTTATTCTTAGGCGCTCAGCCTTTCTTAAAATAGCTATGGGGAAGGTATATGATCAGCCAGGCAATAGTCAACATCCAAAGGGCAGTGAGGCTAGGTTGTTAGAGCTATGGAGGAAGTGATTTTAGAAAAAGGAATACTGTAAATACTGTAATGATCATACAGTCTTAAAAAATTTAATACTGTTCAAAACATTAGCACTTCATACAATAAGAAGTTATGAATACTGAACTAAATACTGTTTTCTAATAAATGTAATATACTGTTTTCAAACAATTCTATCAACTTATAGAACTAGCTCTTTTAAGCTCATAGTTTCCGTTCCGTTCAACACATTATTTCTTCAAAACAGTTTTCATGAGTTTGTTAACACGATCTGTTTCATCTTGCGGGAAAGTGTACAGCCCACGCTGGTTAACAAGGCTCAGTATAAATTCCAGCACACAGAGAATTTCACATGGAGGCAGCTCCGCGACTTGTTCTTTTGACAGCCACATGAACCTGTTTCTGGACTTTTGACACATGAAACTGATGGCAATTTTGTTTGTCTCTTGGTTGACACCATGGACCAAGCCGGGCCACCACACATCATCATAGATGACAGCAATATATGTAGAACCTGGTACGATGTCTGACAGCTGGATGCCACTGTTTTGTGATGTAAGTGTCGGAAAGGCAGGCTCTGAAATCACTGTTTCACTGTCTGATTTTTTAACAATATCATTGCATGATGCAGCTGCAAAGTGATGAGTGACATGAAGATCTGAGGTAGCGTATGTCTTAAAGCTGATGGCCATTGAGTCTGAGAGTATTTCCAGTGAATGCGTATTCTGTGTGCCCGGTATGCTGCATGCCGACAACCAGTCTTTCGAGATCGTGTTTCTCTGAAAACATTTTGACGCCATCCTTCGAAACCATCGGCACATTGATCTTTGGACAACGCAACTTTGCAACAGTTCAGAATGTCGCTGCATCATTTATACCAGCTTCACGCCTGCTACTGACTTGAGCTGCTACCATTCTCTTTACTGTTACCCCTATGCCATCTACTGCATCCTTGTCATGGCTGGTAGCAAAGAAGTTCCAGGAAATGTGGATGTTGCACAATGCTGGGAGTTTGACACAAATAAAACTAAAGATGTATTTGTTCTTGAATTGTGATGCTGCCCCATTAGTGAAGATGTGAACATTCTTAAGTGCTGGATACTTTTCTCACATAGACAAATGAATTACCACACAAACAACACAATTACCACAGTGAATATAGAACTTAGCAATGCATATCTAAAATTGTCCCGTCCCTAACGTCCCGTCCCAAACGCATCAAATGTCCCGTCCCTAACGCTGTATCTTCAAAACTAAGTGCTTATAGGGTTTCAAATTTATCACAGTTGTTCTGGATGGTATTTCAGCATTGTGCACAAAGACTGTGACAAATATAATAACAGATGATTCTTGTGGTTAAACTTGTACGAAAAAATGTTAGGGACGGGACAAAGCCAAATTGTATTATAAATGTCATGTCTTTGAAAATTTGCTGTGACAAATATATTGCAATTTTAAGCATAGTGTTTGCAGTTTCATGAGGGAAATATATCAGGCTATTGAATAACATTACATTTTTTAGACATATTTATAAGTGTTTGTATCATTTTTTAAATGTCGGATACTTTGGCAATTGTGCTTTTATGCAGTTGCGAAAATGGACTTTTGGAAGGTCATAAACAAACCAAGATAAAAACAAAACCGCATAAAAAAATTCAGAAAACTCTTTTGAACAGTAAACTAGAGATATTGTACATAATGGAAACCTACAGATTCTAATGCTATCTTTACTTTTTATTTTTCTTGTTTATGTCCCTGTTCTCATGGAATTGCCCATGTATTTGCAGCCCATCAGAAAGCTTGAGGTGCCTAATTTGGTTCATATGGCCCTGCACAAATTTCTTAACAGGTGGCCTGCTGGTGAAAGAAGTTTCCCACCCCTGGCTTAAGCAATGCTATAATTACAACAAATTGTGTACTGAATAAAAAAATATAGATATGATTTTCTTATCAAATTCCCTATATTTAATATCTTATTAACTAGATTGGTACCAAACTAATTTAAAGTGCATATTAAAAAGCAGTAAACAAATACACAAAAGTAAAAAGAATAGACCTGTTAAATTTCAATTAATAATGAAATTTAATTTCAAAACTTAAGCATCGTTTCAACCAATTTGCATATACCTTATTTATAAGAAATGAAACAATTATACCACAAACACATTATGCAATGACAGTAACTTCAGTAAGTCCAGCAACAGAAGGTCAGCAATGACAAACAAAACAGAAAATGAAATGAATAAACCTTCTTAAGCCAAGTCGAAACACATTTCATAACTAGAATCATATACCTCTTGGCTACACCAGCCACAAGGAGGTCCAGCCGCCAAACAGGCGCCACAAGTCTTCTGATTAAGGCATTTGTTTGTTTCCTTCACTTCTAAAATATTTAAAATTCAACTCAAAGTAATTTTCAAATAATTTACTAACTGTTAAAATTCCATTAAATTTAATTTTTAAAATAACCTTCTCCTTTGCTAGGGTACATCATCTAAACTACTTTCACCTTCCGTCATCAAAAATAAAGCCACTTAGTAGACAAGCAAGTGTACGATCAGTGGTAAAGTTATGCTCACCAAGTCGCTGATCAGCTGTCGTCAGAGTTGACCTCTTGAATTTCGAGTCAGGATGTGTAAATTTAGTGTATTTTAAAATAGTTACCGTATATACTCGAGATAAAGTCGATCCGAGTATAAGTCGACCCTTAGATTTTGGGTATTTGAAGGTGTCTAAAGTCATTGACCCGGCAATAAGTCGAAGTGACGTCATCGCGGCGAACCCTCTTGAGGTGATAGTGAGAGTCGGAACAATGGCGGACGCGAAGTGGGCATGTGGCGGCAGCGGCGCCATTGTTTTGATTGAAAAACTGCGTTTTAGCTTTGAACTATCGAGAAACTGAACGATATTCACATTCCCAGATTGATTCCTGACGACTAAGAAAATTTTAAACCTGCTATTTGCTCATTCTTGACAATATAAAAATCTTAATTACCGGTAATCTTGAATTTTTTTTATATTTATGTAGCACCAATATTTAATTAATATTTATGTGGCGCCTATAAATTACCAATCTTAAAAGCGCTGACGTGAACTTTTATTTAGATGCCGTAGCGTATGTTGAAAATAATTACGCAGTTAGCTAAATTAATTATTTTCGACATGCTATGTATGGAAACTTTACCCAACAGTTAGTGCCTCGAGTATAAGTCGAGGTCAGGATATATAACCTGTGAATTGGCCTTAAATTTCTCGACTTTATCACGAATATATACGGAATATGGTTTTGTCATTATTTAAATTGGATGTGTTGCTTGAACTAAAATAAAGCACTACTACAACTATGAGTGATAGACTGATAGCTAATAGCTAAGCAATTAATGTTAGATTTATATTCCTAAAGGTTAGTTATTAGCCTTCTATTTCTGTTTGATTCTACAGTGCTGCCATCTTCTGAATAAAACTTAAAAGAACATTCAACATAACTGATATGCATTGCATGTGTTGTGCTGAAAGCATTAACCAAAATGGACTAAAAAATATTTTTTTAGCCATTCAAAAATATTTTTACACTGGTCAAAAATAAATTTGGTAACAAATCAAAATAGATTTCTTACCAGTAAATAACCCGAATTTTTACTGGTTAAAAATCCGTTTTACAACACTAATTACATGATCAGTAATGTAATGTAATGTGACATTTGTATAGCGCCTCTTCTATTTCTACTCAGAGGCGCTCCTAGCATTGGAGTAGCAGGGTAAAGTAATGAGACTTCAGCTTTCACATTGAGCAGAGCGAGGGAGTAAGAAGTGATTCCCGAATGGATGGGTTTAAGGCATTCCATAGGGAGGGTCCAGTCACTGCAAAAGCCCGACGCTGGGTAAGAGCAGTGCGTGATCTGGGGACATAAACATTCTTCTGATCAGTGGAGCGGAGCAGGCGATGAGCAGCAGAAGAGGGTGATTTGAAAAGCTCAGTAATGTAAGATGGTGCCTGACCTCGAAGTGCTGCGGAAACAATAATTACTTGTTTGAATTTAATGTGGTCAGAAATTGGAAGCCAGTGGAGGGTGTTAAGCATAAAGTCTGAGATGCTAGAGTAGCGAGGAGCTTTAGCCACGAGACGAGCCGCAGCGTTTAGGACAGATTGCAGAGTAGAAAGTAAGCTTTTGGGCAGGCCAAGATAAAGAGAATTGCAATAGTCTAACCTACTAGCCACAAAAGCATGAACCAGAGATTTGGCTGCAGATAAAGAAAGCGAAGAACGAATAACCCTAATTTGCCTAAGTTGGTAAAAGCAGGATCGAGAGAGTCTAGCAAAGTGCTCTTTGAAGGTCAAATTACTGTCAAAGTAAATACCAAGGTTTTTGATACAATTTGAGAAAGATAGATTAGAAAAGAGAGAGTTCAGTAAGTCATAATCAATTTTTGAATGCAGATGTTTAGTACCAAGCCAGATAAGTTGAGTTTTATCAGGGTTCAGTCGAAGTCTATTGGAAAACATCCAATCCCGAAGAGTTGGAATTACATTGTCTACAGATTGAGTGAGCTCAGTATAAGAAGAGTAAGGGCAATGCCGGTAAATTTGAATGTCATCAGCATAGAGGTGCACAGTGAAACCAAACGAGCTAATTAAAGAGCAAAGGTCAGCAGTATAGAGTATGTACAGCAGAGGACCAAGCACCGAACCTTGGGGAACACCAAAAGGAACATGAAACCAGTTTGAGCGGGAACGCTCCATAACAATCATTTGAGAACGGTTAGAGAGATAGGATGTAAACCACAGAAGGGCTTGATCAGAAATCCCAAATGAGAGTTTGAGACGTTTCAACAATATATCATGATCAACCGTATCAAAGGCGCCCGAGACATCAAAACAGGCAAGCAATGTAAGTTCAGACAAGTAATAACAGAGGTTGTCTAACGTCTATCAATAAACATAACTGCACCACATCCTAATGAAAACCTAATAGCATCAATGAAGGTGAACATTAAAAATCTGTAAACATCCTTGAAGAAAACAAATCACTGGGGAGTTTTCAGTCTTGAAAAGCAATATTGTATTTACTGGTGACCAAGGTTCCTACTAAGCTATGCTACCATGCACTGGCACAAAGATTTCCATATAGATTTTTAGCTGAGCACAGGAGCAGGCAATATGGTAAAATTTGTGTTATTGATTATTAAAATAAAAAGTCCAGGAAAATGTAAACAATCAAGCAGTGCCGTCGCAAACCTTGCGGGAACTTTAAACACAGTGCTATAACAATACCAAACTCTTCAAGCAGAAATCTGAAAAACCACTTCCGTCAATTAATTAATTCTTTACGCCCTGTTTCTTAGGGTGCAGTGTTGTAATCTTGTTAGTACAGGCGGCAATAATGGGATAATTATTTCAAGTGGGATTGGTTGATGGAGTTTTCTGTCGAAACTGCGATGCCGGACGTAACTGGATGCAGTTTTTACAACTGAGTGAAACTCTCTATTATCGAACTTGTCACTTGCAATTATTTTGAAAATTTTCATACCATTACTAAACTATAGGTTCAGTTAATCCTTAAGACTGAATGTACCATGCAATGATACAAATTATGATATAAGTGTGCAACAAAATAACAGTAAAATCGTTGTATGATACAAAAGCTAACTCATTAAATGAAAGAAGCTGAAATCTAATAAGCAAAAATCATTTTTTAATTTTAACTTAATCTTAAAATTTTAACGATCGGATACAAAGACACATTTTGGAACCAGTAACACTAAGCATACCTTCTTTGTCCTACTTTCACACTTTAAAATTAAATTCAAATTAGAAAATCGACTTACTCATGTAATTCCAGCTTATCTCATTTTTGGTTAACGTGCAAAGACTTTACTGTTACTTTACTGCGTATATATGTCATAACTTGTATTATTGAGCAGCCAGATGGTGGTGGCCATTTTCCCATGGTACATAAAGTCCTAAGGTTTACCTAGCTTTATTCAACTACGAAGTCATTTACGATTATTTTTACGCTTACTGAAAACATCAGTATTGACAATGCTTTTATATTGAAAACAGATAAAAGAATATGGCAAATAAATTAGAATATTTGTAATGCTATCGTGTGTTGGTTGTAAAATTTGCACAAACAAAATATATGTTGCAAAACTCTGCTACAAGTTTTAGGTTTTGCACAAGTGCCAGGCCAGCAATCCTTAGAGGGAACATTGATTGTGACCATTACAGAGTCCAGGGTCATCGCAAAAGCCATGTTTAGCCAACCAGCAGTGCTGACTCAAGGGATCCAATTAACCAAACCAGCCATCAAAGCATATTATGGTGAACCTGCATTAGGAACAGAAGTAGAGCAATACATAAGGTGCCGGATGAGAAGAGGAAGGTGGAGTAGGGTGGCATTTTATAGATTTCCTAAGAAGAGACAGGATCATATAAACAGGACATTAAATACTTTTCAACTTACAATACTCTCAAAAATTGTCCAAACTTTCAAAGCTTTTTTTATTTTCCACTAATTTGTAAAATACACAAACACAGACACACACACACACACACACAGATATGACCCAAGCACAACATGCCTACACAACAATAAGTGGCAGCTCCAATCAGGTTGTTTTTCCATGTCCAGTCTAGAGGATCTGATCAGTTGTATTCAAAGAGGTACCCAAGTGCCAGGGCACCTCTTTGAATACAACAGCCACAACACCCGCACAAAAACTGCTTCATACTGATGAGGCCAATAACAAACCAACTTCCTTATCCATAATATATCTAAATGATATCAAAACTGATTCAAAGTTTCTAGTAGGATTTTTTGTTTCATATTCCATGGTTTTATGCCATAACATAAAATATGTGAGAAAATGGTGCACTGCAAAGTTTCTATCAACAAACAAATAATAGTTTAGTGATAAAGACATCATATGTCAATCACTAAAAGCCTGGAAACTTTTCATTTTGAGACTAAAAAGCCAATGGATGTTTATTAAGTTCATAGTCAGACGACTGCTAAAATTGTGTGATATTGATATCAAACCATGTATTGTAGGTATCAACAGGAAATGCACTACACAAGTACACATGATGCTGATGATTATGAATCCATTAAAATTAAGTTTCACATAAAATGCAATAACAAAATTATTCATTGAAATTTTATATTAGCATTGTAAAAAAAGAAATGTGTATTAGTTGCACTGAGTGTATAATGTATAATGTATATACTATAGGTATATATAGTTATATACATACACTATATATATACATACATACATATATATACACATACATACATACATACATACATACAAATGTATGTACATACATACATACAAATGTACTATTGATCTTCCTAAAGTTTGTCTTTGTTCCTGATATACTTCTCTCAATTACACTGTTCTAAGCAAAGTTTTTCCTCTAAGCATGTGTCAAATCCAGTTCCTCTGTCTTCTTTTGATGATGTCAATCAGCAATCTTTGTCCTCTCACCATCTGTAATACCTTTTTGTTTTATTTCTTGTCTGTCCACTTGACCTTTTCCATCCACCTCCATAGCCACATTTCAAATGCTTCCAGCTTTTGTATGTCCCTTTTCTGAAGAGTTCAGGTTTCTGAGGCATATAGGGTTACACTCCACACCACAATGTTTTTATCAATTTTATCTTTAGTCTATACTTAGCCCTCCTCTTACCAGTTCTCTCTCCAAAAAAGGTTGTTTTCCCATTGCTATTCTTCTCTTTATCTCCTCCTGGCATCTGGCATCTTCTGTTAGTAGGCTCCCACTGTAACAAAATTGTGTTACCTGTCCCAGTTCTGCTCAATCAACCGTCATGGTGAATCTAGGTGGATTTTTGCTCTTTGTTATTACCATTATTTCTGTTTATAGCATGTTAATTTTCAAGCTATATTCTGCTGATGTTTTAATTAATTTGTCTATAATTCTTTGTAACTCTTTTGCTCTCTGTCAACATCTCCTGATCATCTGCAAAGCATATAGCTTCTATTAGTTCCCCTCCAATGTTCATTCCAACTTTTCTTCTTCTAGCACTTCTCTTATTAGTTCCTCAATAAAAATGTTGAATAAGAGCAGAGACAGTGGGCAACTCTGCCGTGATCTTTTTCCTATTTCTCCGTATCTGAATTATCACTTCCGATCCATATTTGTATTGTTTGTTCCATGTATAAATTCCTAATCAACCTTCTGTCCCTCCAATTAATTCCTAGTCTTTTCAGTGCTTTGAATAATTTAGGCCACTGCATTCGGTCAAATGCCTTTTCGTAGTCCAACATTCAGTGTTTCTCTCACCTATGACTCTCATCACACCGATGGCATATCTCGTGCCTCTTCCTCTCCGGAATCCAAAATGATCATCTCCCAAATGGTTTGTAGCCTCTACTTTCGCCTTTTGAGAAGCTATGTATTGAACATCACTTGACCTGAGAGTAATGAGGACCAGTCCTGATCCACAGGATCAGGGAATGGTGCTTCCTCTCTCATCTTCCTTGCCCCATGTACATACATACATACATATTATTGTGTTTTAGCGCTCATTATTATAAGGTGGTTGCCAAAAAGCCTTCCCATAGTACAATTTGGATGTAGGCCTACTATGGATCCTGCAATGCATGAAGAAGGTCCAGAGGCAGCCTACAAGAGGCAATAGGACTGATAAACAGCAAAACAGATGGACTGACAGCAACATAGGCTGAAATACAGACACATACTTGTGTACAGTAAGTACGAACAGACAGACAAAAGAGTGGCAGCACAACTACTCTTCAACATGCCTCATTCTTTGATCCTATTTGTTTAGTAAAGAGGAGCTTAACAATGAGGTTAATCAGTTTGAAGTTAGATAAGAATGAGGCCCTGTACCTTGAGGAGCCTGAGCCTTCACTTCCAAAGTGTTGCTCATCCACAACAGGATGCCAGCCAAGAGCAGCAGACAGGAGCCCATACTGACTGAAAAACAAACACACACATTAAATACTTAGGCAGTCTGCCAGTCATCAGCCAAGCCATTTAGCATGACTCATGCAATGACCAACCAACAGGAAGGAAGCAACTAATCATTAAAACAATGACATCCACTGAAACAGTCAGTCTCTGCTGCACAGTCACAGCTTGATTTCTTGGGCAGAGGATTTAATCCACCCCACCCAGCCCCCACCCCAATGGTCAAGGTCAAAGCCTCCAATGGTAGTGAAAAATGCTGCCTTTTGGTCATCTAAATCTCGCTGCTGGTCACAATCTGTTTCAGGGAGTAGTTCAACTAATACTGTATTTTTTTAAAATCAAGCACAGCCTTAAAAAGTAACCAGACATCTATGCCCCTATATATCTTCATATATGTATATAAAACTGTAGTGCATGCAAATCAGTCATTCACACATCACAAAATTTGCTCAAAATATCATCAAGGGCTAGAAACAGTAAACATAAATTCACAAATTAACCATTTTTAAATACCAGAATGAATTTAATTCATAAAACAATTGTTATTACCGGTAATTAATTCACAAAATAACTCAACCCTTAAATATTTTACTGAGCAAATTTTAACACATCAATACAATTTCCACTTCAAACTGAACCAAAATAAAGAATGACATAGCAAAATGCAGACAGTAACAAAGACGTTTTGTATTTCTCTAAATTATAAAGCAGGATATTCATAAAAACAGACTCTAATAATAAGGATCAAATTATTCTACAGGATGATTCTAGTAGAGCTGTACCGATTAATCGGCAACATTCATAATCGGACCGATTATTGCGACAACCGGGACAATCGGTAATCGGACGCCAATCCGGTCCCGATACCGATTATCAGAAACATTTGTTTTCGAGTCGATTATTAGGGTAATCGGAACAATCGGTTATCGGGTGCTGTTTATTTTTTTCTGACCAGCAGCTGTATGACCTCTCGGCCCGAGTGAATGGTGACTGGTGTGTGTCGCCCTCTGGGAGTCCTACTTCTAACTGCTTGGTCGCTTCCTTTGGTGCGATGTTGGAGCCAAATTGGGAGTCCGCAGCGACTGTGAGTTCGTAGAACCAGGCGCTCCTGCTAATATACAGAATCTACAGATGTCCCTGGTAGAACTGTTGATGGAGGGAGGGACGAGGGACGGTCGGCTTATCTGATTCAATAGTAGGATGCGATTAGTGTCAGGTGTGACTTCGTCGACATCTGTTGATTATCAGTCGGTGTTAAACAAATGCGTCTTCGACTGTTTCCGGAACCGATCAGTTGAAGTTGTTTAACAGCTCGTTTTTGTAAAGCTCTCTTGACTTTGCTTCGATAGCCATGTTTAATGAGCTCAAGAAATTCTCTTGAAATAATAATAATAATAATAATAATAATTCATCATAGAAAAACAACTCATCACAAGATTCGTCATTGCCACCGCCACCACCACCACCATCATCATGATTTTTGAGTACATTGCACATAGGTGTCCAATGTCTTTTGTACATGACTCCTCCATAACAGTCTGTCTTGCGTCATGTGGCATGCTTGTTGAATGTCCAACCGGTTCCAGTTGCAGATGTCGCCCAGGCATTCTCCATTTGGTCATCCTTTCTTTCCTGTTCCTTCCATTGTTCCAAATAGTAGGTTCTTTATTTTTCTGTCATCTGGCATCCAACATATGTGCCAAAAGAGGAGTTAGTTTCCTCTTCATTATCTTTGCATGAGGTTTTCTTTGCTGTTTAGTGCAGTGCTATTTTTTTTTATATTTGGTATCTTTTGCTATCTGATAATTCCTAGAAGTCTTCTATAGCAGTACATCATTTCAAAAGCCATTATTATCACAAGATTAATAAGGATTTAAAACTATTAGACTTTGAAATCAGAAGGAAATTGACTTCAGAATTACTCAAAAATCAAGAGCAAATTTCCCTTAATAAGCATTAGTCAATAGTAAACCATAACAGAAATAAATATCAAAATTGCTTACAAACAAAAACTTGCCAACGTTTAACATCCTGAGTAAGTATAATAGCAAAACTGACATCAGAAGAGCAAGTGAATCTTGTACATGATGTAAAATTATCAAGAAAAACTTTTTGTCCACAGTATAAATAACCCCCACCCCTACCCTCCATCTTCTCATTATGATAATTTCTTTCTAACTGCTCCATGGGCAATGCAGAGCAGAAACAAAATCTGCCCCTTATCGGTGATCTAAAGACTAATGTAGATAATACTAGATATCTTCATTTTCAACTTGCCTGTTTCACATTTTAAAAAACCCTGTGCACAATGATGTAACATTAATAAACCAAAATCACGACAGCTGCACTCATTACTGCATCTCAGAATCTCAAATGCCAATGAAGTCATAAAAGCGGAAGAACCAAAAACTAATGACAAACAAATCATTATTGTTTCTACAGCCACTGAGTCTCATCTAACACTGACTGAATGAACCAACCACAAGACATAACAGAATAAAAACTATTATTTAAGGCAAAAATAAGCAAATACTGGCCAAAGATTTCAGACTGAATTTTAAATTGTGCTCTAAAACTTAAAACCAAACAAAAGGCAGCAACAAGAGATGAATAAATGCAGCTAATTTATAAACACACCTAAAAAATATCCAAATGATTTCTCCTCACCACAGACAAATAATCAAAAGTAAATTTCCAATAACAGTCCAACTGCATTATTTTTAATTAAACAGTAATCACACTGTAGAGTATTCCCAAAAGTGGTAAATGTTGTGGACTGGTGTCAATGTAAATATTGGAAGAGGTCATAACGAATCTTGCTAATAAAATATTAAATTTTCATTTTTAAATAGCACCCACTTATAAAGCTCATCATTATCAAAAGTCAATCCTTTTTACTCTTATGTCTTCAGCCTGTATTTTCTTCAATTATTTAAATATTAGTTCATGGCCAATTAATTAAAGTTCAACAATGAATCCAATTTCAGTTTCAAATTCAGTTCAGTAACATGTCGCTAATTTCAGTTCATACTCATCGATGATGTTTTAGTTTGCATCTCGCAAATGGTGCAGTCATTGCAATAATGACATAGCTAGTCAATAATTGATGCATTGAGCTTAAAGAATG
This sequence comes from Metaphire vulgaris, assembly GCA_018105865.1. Taxonomy (NCBI): domain Eukaryota; kingdom Metazoa; phylum Annelida; class Clitellata; order Crassiclitellata; family Megascolecidae; genus Metaphire; species Metaphire vulgaris. The sequence continues at coordinate 2,899,324 of CM030861.1, forward strand.
CTCGCATTTCCAGTGAAGGGTGCATACGGTTTCTTCTACTAGCAGATAGCAGACATGCAAACTATCAATGTACTGCACATCAAGAAATGTATTCCGTCTGTTTAACCTCACATTCATAAACAATAAAGCTCTTAATATCTCTTTGTTTATTGAATAAACATAGAGATACTACGAGTTGCTGCCTGCTGGAGTGAGTGTAGTGCACTGACAGAACATAATGAAACGAAGTGTTGCATTGGACAATGCTAGGACCAGAATGATCCAACCTGGATGGCCCGCCGGCACATACATGAATCCCAATGGTAGTGTAGTCGGTGGGTAAAAGTTATACTGCTGTAGCCAGTAATAGCGGACTTCGGCACTTGGCAAGTTGGCAGTGCTGAAACTTGAAATGATGATGATTCTGTATGGTAAATTTGTAAATTGCAATAATAAAAGTTTAAAAATAATTTCTATTTCAATTTCTAATATCGTTTTCAAGACTGAATTCCTATTTCTATTTCAGTTTAAGTTATTAAAATAATTTCTAATTTCAAGTATTATTTCAGTTAACGATAAAATTACTGCTGTGTAGCACCTGTAATTTTCATTTACAGTATATACCATCACATTCCATTGATTAAACTACTTTGAATTTCTACAGGTCAGGTCAGGTCTTCATCCTCCAGCTATGCCCAGCTATCAATTTCTCCATGACATCTCTCCAAAGTTCTTTGTCCTTGGCTATTTCTTTCAAGGTCATTTGATGTCTTCTGTCAGTTTTTCGGTTGAGATTCAGTCCTGCCATGCTCAGATCCTCTTCCATTCCGTCCACCCATCGTCTTTTCGGTTTTCCTTTAGATCTTCCCCCTCTGGTTTTGTAGTTCAAAATTTGTATCGGGTTTCTTATTTCATCCATTCTGAGTAAGTGTCCAATTCATTTCATTCTTCTCTTTTTTGATTTAAATGATGCAGTGTTCTCTCTTTAACTTCTTCATTTGTTATATATTTATTGTATCAAATCCTTATTATCCTTCTAACTCATTTATTTTCTGTTGCTATTATTTTCTCCCATTCATTTTTATGGTTCAAGATTCACATTCATATATTAGCATTGGTATTACACATGTGTTGAGAATTTTTATTTTTGTTTTCATCCCAATGTCATGTCTTTTGAAAATTTTGGTATGCAGCCTGCTGAAGGTTGATCCTGCCATTGCTATTCTTCCTTTAATCTCCAAGTCCGATCCTCCTTTTGACTGTCATTGCTATTCTTCTTTTGATCTCCAAGTCCAAACCCTTCCATTTGCTTCCAATTCACTTCCCAAGTAAACAAAGTTCTTCATCATTTCAATTTCTTTTCCGTTGTGTGTTACTATTGGCCATTTCCCCACTTTCTTTGTAATTGGCATTATTTATGTTTTATTAGTGTTTATTTATAATCCAAATATTCCACTCTCTGTTATTAAGGCCTAATTATTAATTAATTATTAACTAATTACTAATTAAGTATTAATTATTAATTAATTATTAATTAAGTTTTAATTCTACAATCCTTGAGAGGCATTCTGCTATTAGATATGTATCATCAGCATATTTGACATCATCTATATTTCCTGGCTTTAGATAGGTTTCCAAACCATTCATTTTTCAATCTGTTTCATGATCAATCTGTCTCATGATGTACTGGTAATCTAATATCATGTCGAAGAGTATTAGTGATAGGATACATCTTTGTTTAAATCCTGTTCTGATTTTGAACTACTCAGATTCTTTTCTGTCAATTCTGATGCAAGCTAAAACTGTGCTGTATACATTTCAATTAGCCAGATTTTGGCATGTATGCCATATTTCCCCAGGAGTTTCTATGCTTCTTCTCTCCAGATGTAGTCATAAGATTGAGCAAAATCATTGAAGCAGTAGCACTTAACCAAATTTTCATTGAACTCTAGTTTATTCTCAATAAGTTGTCGAAGGATGAAGATTTTGTCAGAGCATCCTCTTCCCTTCCTGAATCCACAATGGTTGTCCCTTAGTTTCATCACTGTATCCTTTATTCTGTTTAGCGTGACTCTGTTGAAAACTTTCCCTGGTACACTTAAGAGGCTGATTCCTCTGGCAGTATTTGATTTCTTTTCTGTCACCTATTTTTTTGTATTGGTAGTAATGTTGTTAAGACCATTGGTTTTAAAGGACCGGTTAACCGTTCAAAAAACGACCGGTTAACTAGTCGTTAGCGGCAGTCTGGTGTCTTTCCCATGACTAGCCTTGAAGTAGGCCTACAACTCTAGTAACTCCCCTTGCCAGTGTCTTGCGCTGCCTACATCAGAGCGCTTTGATGTTGCTGCCACTGGAGCAGGCACTCGAGTTAAATCATTTATAGGTCAAAATGAAATTACGGTTTACCAGTCAAGGTTAAAAGGACTGGTAAACTTGGTAAACTGGCTCATATTGCCAGTTAACCACTAACAACCTTAACTGGTACTATAATTGCTATTCTCCAGTTTAATGGAGTTTTCTGCATACTGATGTTATGACTCCATGTAGTCATCTGATTGTATACACACCAGTGTTTTGAAGCATTTCTGCTGTGATATTTCCGAGTCCTGGAACTTACTTTCTTCTCATCTGTTTCACTGCTCTTTCTACCTCTTCCATTGTGATATCGTCTTCTTCCCATAACTCAACCTCCAACTTACATCTTTCCAGTCACTGTGGTCAGCAAGGCATTCCAGAGCAACGGGTTCCCGCATGAGAAGGACCTGTCCCTGAACTTCACTTATATGAATGAACTCAAGATATGGAACTTCACTTATATGAATGAACTGAAAATGGTATTAACCCTTCTACCATGCGTGACGAACGCGATTCGTCAACCGCCGTCTTTACTAATACGTGCACGACGAACGCAATTCATCATGTCAGTTTCACAGCCGTTCCTGTATTGTGCGCAACGAGAGAGACTCGTCTTATGCTATAAATTGCTTTAGTATCTATCTATTTGCTAGATGACACCTGTTTTTAGCTAATTCAGCTCTATTGTGCTAGGAAATAGATATTATTTGGACCGAGAGGTCAAACTTTGGCATGTGCTTGTAGGAAATTGCTTGAATATAACGACTTCCTGGGTTAGACTTGATCTATCTTGACCAAATGTGGACCGATTTTCAAACTTATTGGTTTATTTTGTTCCACTGACATCCCACTAAAACTTTGCCACTCATCCAATTGGGGTTACCACTGAAAATTTTTCGCTATGGAGCTTTGAAAATTTTTTGGGGAGGGTGCTATTTTAGCCCGTAGAGTGGACCCTACTCCCAAATTTCTTTTATTTGCATGGATGGTTAGAAAGAGGCGTAAAAGGCAAAACAATGGCATATACCTCATCTTCTTAGCTTTTATATAGCCTGAGATATAGCAAATTTAAAACTTATATGTTCACAGTTCATATGAACGCTTTTTCAAAAATTAAATCCCCAGTAGGGTGACGGCGTCTGAAAATTTAATCCACGTTAGAAGGGTTAAATTATTAATCTCTGGTGCACAGTGCTCTTGCTGTTTGATCCTGTCTCCAAAGCGTTTGCATTTGAAGAGTTTTTAGTAATTTTTAAGTAAATAACTAGAAAGATGCTCGCTTCGCTCGCAGTGCAGGATAATACTAAAACCCAATCATTGAATTCATGCTGCTGAACGTTTCAATGATGTACATACGCCATGTAGCCAAGCTCTGACGCTGCAACGTACGCTTCGTCAAACGCTTGGCGTCGCCGTTCGCTTGGCGTCGCCATTCGCTTGGCGTCGCCGTTCGCTTCGCGAGTTGTACACATTATGACGCTGCAACGACGCCGTCAAACGCCGGCGTGGCCGTCGCCGGCGTGGCGTTCGCCGGCGTGGCCGTTGCCGCGAGTTGTACACATTACGACGCTGCAACGTGCGCCGTCAACGCCGGCGTGGCGTTCGCCAGCGTGGCGTTCGCCAGCGTCGCCGTTAACGGCGGCTGCCGTTCGCCAGCGTCGCCCGCCCGCCGAAGCCTAAGGTTCCAGAACGACCAATCAGAACGCTCATCCAGCCAACCAATCAGAACGCTTGAAGGTAACGAATGAGAACGTCACACAGCCAACCAATCAGAACTCTCACACAGCCAACCAATCAGAACACTTGAAGGTAACAGACATACAGAGCAAGAATTTTAATATTATAGATGTCATCGTGCTTCAAAGAAATAATCTCATTTATTCTGGAAGTCCTTTTGGCATTTAATTAAATATGATAACTTTCATCTTTACTGTAGATATGCCATTTGCTCAAAACATTTTACTTTATACATGCAGGGCATCTTATACATGAGTATATACTGTAGCTTTAATTTTAATAAATTTTAATATTAAATTTCATAGTTTAATATCCATGGGTTAATTAATCAATGTTAAAACTGCCAAAAGATTCAGTTATCACGGTTTGTTTCAGGTGTTCTCAAATTAGAGTTGGGCAAAACCAAATCATGATTTGATTTAATCGTGATTTAAATCACCAGGGTTGATTTGAGTTAAAAGCCAAAGATTTGATTTTAAAATGCAGTGATTTGATTTGATTTAGGTTAGTCTTGAATTGATTTGATTTTGAACCCAAATCACCATTATAGTACATTTAGATATTCAGAGTTAAACATAAGCTCAACTGAGAACTTAGACTCAATAGTTAAATGGTAATGTGGTAAGAGACAGTAGTTTTTTGTGACAGTGGTAACACTATTATATCAACACAAACAGGAAGTAGTAGCCATTGTAGTTTCTATTTCATCAACAGACACACAAGTATGGCACCTGAGGTATTCTGGGCAACTGAATGGACTGCTTACCCAAAACTATGACATATAGCATGTTGACTGCTTAGCATACCAGCTACTTCAGGCAGTATGGAAAAGCTGTTTTTTATAACCAGGGCAATTATATCAGCAAGATGCAATTGTTTATCAGTAACAACTGCTGAATCTTTGTTGCTGAGAAAGCAACAGTGTGATCTAGAACTATGACAATATGAATTTGCAGGCAGTGGCAAGCCTAGCAAATGGTTACCACTCTCAGTGCACAAGCCATGTGTGAAAGTAAAACTGAAATTAAGCCTATTACTGAGTGACTAGTAGTGACTACTGACTACTGAGTCTTACAGTGCAATGTAACTAATATAAGGTTAAAAGGTGTCAAAGGTCAAGCAGTGTTAATATCATATTTTGAAAGATTCGATTTGATTTGCGATTTGATAAAAAGTGATTTTGATTTAATTTTATTTGGAAAAAAATCTTGATTTGAAATTCCACTGATTGATTGAATCCCGAACTGCAATTGATTTTGATTTTGAGTATGTGATTTGATTTGTGATTTTCCCAACACTGTCTCAAATAAATCATTTTGCCATTATTATGTCCAAGCATTTGTTAAATACTTTCATCTTAAAGTAATTAAAAAAATAGCAGACAATGAAGCACACAAATATTTTGACATTTACATGTTCAGGACGACATGGGTTGTTTTCTGCAGATTGCCCCTGATAACACTGTTGCCTATTGAAGACACTGTGCCTATGCCTTATGTGGCATTAACAATGAAGGCTGGCTCTGTCATGAAGTAACAAATGAATGTGGCTAATTTATTTCTTATCAGATTCACATTTTCTGTAGATAAATTAAAATGCTTTTTAGATGCCAGATTAAAATTTAAGCATTCAAAAAACCCTTTCTACTACAAATAACGACTTCAAAACAGTAGCCACGAGAATTCATATGGCGGTTTGGTCTGAAGACTTGTCAGAAAAATGTTTGCATAGACATCTTGTGCAGCCAATAAATATACTCATCTGGCCTACATCAAAGCGTCTCGATGTTTTCAAATTGAAATTACGGTTAACCATTAAAAGTTAAAAGTACCAGTCCTTACTCTTAAGACTAGTTAACCGTTAACAACCTTATTTTGAAGCAACAGTAATACATGTCAGTATATGAAGAAAGTAAAAGTTAGTGTGCTAAAGGAGCATGAGGTAAGCTGACAATGACTAGATAATAAAATGAAGAAAAGATTTTCTGTCATATTTGTTGGCTGAGAAAGAAAAATAAAGGAACCAATGCAGAGAGGAATCAAGATATGAAAAGTAAAAGTTTCAGGTTTGAAAAATTAGCAATCACTGATAATTATAATAAACTGTCCCTATTGACTCTGCAAATAGCCTCATCTGAGTGTTTTGAGTAAACAAAATCACTAAAAAGCAAGTGGAAAATGATAAATGAAATCTTTAGAAAGAGTAACCCACATATGGCCTCCACAGACTTGCCAAATTTTAACACCTTCCAGCCAAAAGTTAACACTGCTATTGCCACTTTCACCAAATGATCAGCATGAAGCAAAGATCAGTAAGCAAATCACAAACCACAGCTTCAAATATTCTAAACACTGCAAAGTGCATTGAAACATTTGACTGCATAAAAGCCAAGAGAGTCGTGCAAGAATCAAACTGGAAATATCAACAAGTAATGATCCAGCTGAAGCACCATGTTCACTGCCACAATATCACAACTGGATAATAAGCATGTAGACACTTCATTAAAATGTAACTATCCAAAGACACAACTAAGGCAAATTCAACACATTTCATGTAGTTAATCATGAGAATATGTACAACAGTTTGGTTCATAGCCTGATCAAAACGATTTCCAGATGGACTTCAGTGGCAACTTATTATATAGGGTCACTTCCCATGTCCTGTAGGGAAAGCTCAGAAAGGGAGATCAGGGACATTGATGCAGAAGTGGATGTTTGACACCATGGCAAAAAACAAGTATTTAACCCTGAAGATAAAAGCTCCAGACAGAGAGGAGTGGCGACGCTGGAGTATGGAACCTGTCTTTGGACAGAGCACCTGAAGAAGAAGATGCTGATAATCCATATAGTGCCATAGCACTACATCTGAAAAAGTATTGCAAGAGTGCTATATACTATACTGTTCAATAATGTTTTCAAAAGAAATGTATTTTATTATATATATATATATATATATATATATATATCCTGCACATTTTACATTTTAGAGAAATAATGCTGCCACGTGGTGCTTATATACACATGGTTGGACTCAGTGACACACGTGGTCTATGTAGCAATTTTATTTTCCTTTCTTTCCCTTTAATTAATAATAATAATACTCTATATTCTAGTGATCTATGAAGTGCACTATATGCCCCATATCATTATTCTCAATTTTATTGTCTCTATGAAGCTTTCAACAGAACTTCAGTGTTTACAGACTACTCTCAGTTACACCATTCACGCTCACTTCTACCTATATATTACCATATCTGAAAATTCATTCAAAGAAAGTCTTGCCTTCTTTCATAAAGAAAGAATGACAGTCCTACCAAACCTTACATAAAAAATTTCTGAAAGTAGACAAAGTACCTAAATCAGCAATTTGGAAATTAATTAATGTTTAATCTGGCAGGAAATTTGGATTTAATCCTCTACTAACTGAAGACTTACACTAGCGGTCAAAAATTTTGGCCTGGGTGTTGTAAAAATCTGTCAAATATCTATTTTAAAAACATCATACTAATTCATCAAAACACTGCTGAAGAACCGTGACTGGTATACAACCAGGATACTGCTTGTCCCAGGACAAGACAAACAGTCTGAAGTATTTCACTTAAAACAGTCAATTGGATATTGTGACATGTGAAGGAGAAATCTGCGTCAATGAAAGGTCACTGCTGCATCCTATTCACCATCGGAAGACCACTCTTAATCAATCATAATAAACCGCCTACAAGAAACATCAAAACAGTATCAACTGCTATCTTAACTCCCACCTCGACACAAGACGAACACAGATTCAGTCGAGATATTCGGAATTCAACCGTCGAAGACTAAAATCGACGCCGAATTTCACGTGAAAATCAAGTAGAGAGCGCTCAGCGGATAGGAAGCACATCCGCCTGAGACACTTAATGCAACAGGAATGCAAAGAATCTCAACCGAAGAGTCGGCGAATTTCACTCGGCAAAAAACACAAAACTAGTTATTAAAATACGACAGAAAACGCCATTTCTTACATTACAACATTCGTTCTTCCAGTTCCTCCGAATTTTTTCTCCTGTTTTATCCTCGAATAAAAATTATAAATTAATTTTCATTCGTAAAGTCTTCGCTCCGGAAACACGCCGCAATTCGCACAAACCACACCAGCCGTTGCTAGGAACTTACATAGCACCTGCCCAATGCAGAGAACGAGCGATTAAAATCCCAACGTTCAGATCTCACATCAATTTCACTGCACAGTGCACACCACTCAACTGACCCGCGCAACCATCTTGTTCTTAGCACAGCACATGAAGATGAGAGGTTTGGCCGGAGATAATAATCAAAGGTAAAATAGAAGGAACACGGGGAAGGGAGCGACCGAGAAGAAGCTGGATGGACGACATCGTTGACTGGACTAGTGCTGTTACGGTTAACCGAACCGAAACCGCGTTTTTTGGTTAAAACCGAACCAAAACCGCGGTTTTGACCATGCAAATTTGGACGGTTATTTTTCGTAGAGAATAGCAAATACGATGCATGATTATGCGTGACTTTAAGTCACCTGCTCTTCTCAGTTAATGCAGTTGCCAATAATTGCTACATAAAAGTAAATCTGCATAAAATTTACATCACTTTCTCATAGGCAGTGCTGCTGACTCATCATAGACATGACACAAAAACAAAGCTTGAGATCCTCTTATTAATTCAATTTTGTTCTTTACTCCCTCAATTCTTTTTCGTAGGCAGTCTACATAGGTGTTTCTCTGCCTTCTTCTTGCTCTTTTCCCCTCCACTTTCCCGGATATTGCCGAATGCTCCAGGCCTTCCTTCCTCATTATGTGTCTAAAGAAGGAAAGTTGCCTTTTTATGGTTACCATCATACTTCTGTTTATTCCAATTTCATTCAAGATCTCTTCATTGGCTTTCTTTTTTGTACGTGAAATCGTCAGCATCCTTCGCAAAAACCACATTTCTATGGCTCCCAATTTCTTCTGCATGGCCTTGGATATAGTCCATGTCTCTGCTCCATTATCCTCCATACAAGAGGACTGACGAAACATAGCTTTTAAGCACTCTTAATCGCGTCTCATAAGAGATATGCCTATTTGTAAGTATCGTTTTGAGTTCCCAGAATGCTGTCTTGCACATAGTTCAGGTAATATAACTACGTATATCAATTCTGTTGATGAACACTTTCCTCCTCCCCCGAAACATTTCTTGACGGCTTTGCAGAAATTCCAATTTATTGCAACCTGTTTTGATTACTCCTCTTCAAACTCACCCCTTTGTATTTGTCCACTGCTGCACTGCATTATCTAATATTCAGTAATTATTATTATCGAATGCTTAATGTGCTAAATGATGTCAGCCATTTGATTGCGACATTATCAGCTGTGCGTAAAGTTTGTAATCCACCGTCCTCTAGCCTGGTTATAGGGCAAGAGTCAGCTAGGTGCGACATTGTTTGAATGACACCGCAAGGGCACAGGTTCGAGTCAGTTAATCCCCATTTCTGATGACAGGATTTGCAGTGTCCCTGTCCAGTTCGAAAACGGTTTAACAGACACCACAGGTGACGAGGCAGCGTGTCAAAGCCTGGTTGTCGGATAGCGGGATCTTCGACCAATTGGCAGTTGATCACCTGAGCTGACTCCCAGTCAAGTCTCCACTGTCTATCGACATCTGAGGGAACCTTGTTAAGCTGCAGAAGATGGCGTGATTTCAATCGGTGATTAGGAGGGTTGGACAGGTCCTCGAAGAGTGGCAGGTCCTCACGGTCTGCTATCTTTGATAGAAATCTGTCCACTGCAGCTTCCCGTCGTAAGTATGGTGGTTGGATATTTTACAGAACTGGCAGCCATTGGAGCGCTGTTGGGCGCAGGGTTCCGGAGACAAGTCTCATGGCTGAGTGCAGCTGCGTGTCCACCGCCTTTGTGTGCGAGGAGCGATACCGGGCGGGACAGCAGTATTCCGCGGCTGAATAGCAAAGTGAAAGTGCAGACTGTCTCAGAGTAGCGGCGTTTGCTCCCCAGGAGGAACCGGCTAATTTTGACAGGAGGTTTGTCCGGGTTCTGAGTTCTGACTTTGCCGGCCAACTTTGAAAGATGTGTTTTGAAGCTTAAAGTTCGATCAAGAGTAACACCAAGATATACAGGGAATGGATCGTGCTTCAATTGTTTCCCATCCATATGAACTTTTAGCTCGTATTTTGCTTTCTGTTGTTCAAATGAAATACACTCGACACAGTTTTAATGGAAGAATTCAAACAGGCCTCTTCAAAATATTTCTTTGTCCATTATATATTGGGGGTAGTCCTCATTCAATTGTGGGATTCAAACACCCTAAGCCTCGGCCATCTGAACACTGGTAATATCATAATCATCATCAGTGTTTCTGTCTCTCGACAGGTCCAGGTATCCAGTTTCTCCACTCCGATCGATTGCTTGCAAGCAATATCATAATGTTAACCAAAAATTGTGTTACATTCTTTTAATATTTAATACTTTCATAATTGTTGAAGCAACAATTCTGCAAAAAGATTTTAAAATAAAAATTCTTGTTCTTAAACTTAGAAATTTTAACAATGTATTTGACAAAAAATTGATAGTCAACTCCTAGATATTTATAGAATCTATAATAAAACACGATGACAGTACATTGTGCTCTATAAAGGAAGCCGTAGGGTGCATATTTCATAAAGACTTATGCAATTAACTTTATAACCTGCAATTAACAAATTTCTGACAGTTTGGTCAGTGCATAGAGAAGACATTCGCGCAGAATGCATAAACGGCCTGTGGGAGATCGCTCGTGTTTCATGATTCATTTATTTCAGACAGGCGATGGATAAATACGTTTCCTCAAATGCTCGCTTCTGCTGAAAACAGAATATAACAAACTTCTATAATAATAATAATAATAATAATAATAATAATAATAATAATAATAATAATAATAATAATAATAATAATAATAATAATAATAATAATAATAATAATAATAATAATAATAATAATGCAATAAAAACATTTAAATCCAAGAACTGATAACAAGAACACTCACTTTTGTTCGTGAACTTATCCTGGATTTTTACTACTTAGTTCTTATGCGATTAGGATTTCGTGCACCATAGGTTGATGCTGTTGTGCAATATGAAGTGGCTCTATAGAAGTTGACTATTGGATTGAACATAAGATTTTGATGTCTCACTAGCTACATATGCTTAATTTAGATGTCATTTAGTAAAATACCACAAAATTTGACTGATTAATTGAAATGGGTACTTCTGTAACCGAGCCATAATCAGTAGAAAAAAATCTCTGCAATGCCAGGGATAAGCAATAACGCAACCTGAAGCTTTTATAAGCACCATTGGCCATTGATACACACTCAACTGAAACAGACGAATGCAAAAGACTTACTCTGTCGTCTGGAAGGCACTGGCCGAAACCCTGCAAAAGAAGCGTTTCCTGTTTAATGGCTTCTTGAAAATCATCAAAAGACACTCGGTGATCTCCATCCAAATCCTACAACAAAGTTTAAAGTCTGAGTAAAATGGTCTGCCTAAAAAAAGTAATTTTTGGTCACCTTGTGTCATGAAGACACGTACAATAAGTGTACCTCAATATCGATATTAATTTGAGACAAGCCATATCAAAACTGATATAAACGACACAAAGTAGTAGTAGTAGTAGTAGTAGTAGTAGTAGTAGACTTCTTTAGCGCCATTGTAGTAGTACATCTGCACCAGTCGATGGTCGCTTCAGTGAATAATCGTAGTCGTGAATCATTGTCCATGGTGAACGAGGTTGTAATCCAAAGGTCAGTCCGTACTTAGAAAAGTAGCAGCATAGCATAGAATAACCAACAGATTGCACGTATAACTGCCAATTTTCCCAGTCCTTTATGGGTGTTAGTAAGTATGCATTTCCACTGAAGCAGTAGCAGACATTTAAATTAGGGCTCATCCATATAGTATGTACACAAAAAAGGCATATTTTCAACCGCCTTCCCCATTTGCACACTGTAATATGCAAAATCTCCTAAATCAATCCCTCCCTTCCCCATCAGTGTGTACGTACTATATGGATGGACCCTTGTAAATAAGAAAAACTCAGTGAAGTACCGGTATTCGTCACCCAGAAGGTCTTGCAAATAATATACACTACTGTACTTCATGGGGAATACCGATACATTTGCACCATGTTTTAATAGCATAATAAACAAGTTCCAGCCCTCAGCCACCACCAGGTGGAATATACCAGTACGTGATGAAAAAAATAGTTAAAATTGCAGTGTCCGGAAATCATATACAGGGAAAGTCATGTGAGTCCTAACTGAGAAAAAATGTCACAGGGAGAAAATATCTCAAGGGTAAATCCCCCAATTACCATATGAGGGTCCAGTGAAATTTGAATATTGTATTTATGGTGGGATTTACATTCTTATGTGATTAGTGTCACAAAGTGATGTGTTGGTATAAGTATATTACATGTTATTGTCATTATCATCATCATCATAATTGCTCTCTGCCAACTCATTAGTGGCAATAGCTAGTCAGAGAACATTTCCAGGACTTTTTGTCAAATGTCAATTGTCCTCCTTCTGCAATTGTCAGTTGTCTTTCTTTAAAATCTTCTTTTATATTGTCTATCCATTTTTTTCTGGGCCTGCCTCTTCCTTTTTTACCTTCCTAACTTCCTTGTATGTGTAGAGTGTTTTTTTGGGAAGTCTCGAGTCTTCCATCCTGTTTACATGTCCATACCATGTAAGCCTCCTTTTTCTGAGTTTGTCCATGATGGTATTCTTTAGCCCAATCCGCTGCCATATATCTTCATTTCTAAGTTTTTGAAGTCTGCTAACTCCAAGATTCTTCTTAGGCAGCTCATTTCTGCAACGAGTACTCTTTTTTTCATCTTCTCTTTTTGTGACCCAGGTTTCAGATCCATATAGTATTTGTGGAATGACAACGGTGTTATAGATTTGGACTTTGGTGCTTATTTTAATTTCTTTAGAGTTCCAGATGCGTTTCAGTCTTCCCATTGTTTGTAATCCTTTTGCTACTTTCTGCTTGATGTCTTCTTGGTGGCTTCCATTGCTTGTTATTTGTCTTCCGACATATGTAAAGCTTTTGACCTGTTCAATTTCTGTACTTTCTAGAGTTAATTGCATCTTTTTTTCTCCTGTTTTGCTGACCACCATGGTTTTAGTTTTTGCTGCATTTATCGTAAGGCCGAATCTGTGGCTCGTGATATTGACTTTGTCTGTCAGTTTTTGTAGATCTTTCCTGGATTCTGCAAACAAGGTGACATCATCTGCAAACTTTAAATTAGAAATATTTTCTCCATAACACTTTACACCAATGTTACTGTATTGAAGAATTATTGAATGCAAGAATAGTTAAGTATATATTTAGTGAATATATTGTGCATATTGATTGACTGTTGAGTGGTTGGTGTACAGAGAGGGATTGCTGCGAGATAATGCTTAGAAGACAGAGAGGGGTCATCTGGAGGTCACAGGAGAGAGAGAGAGGTTGTCTGGTGAGCATAGGAAGAGAGAAAGAGAGAGAGAGAGAGAGAGAGAGAGAGGAGAGAGAGAAAGGATAATGTTTTAGATAAAGAACGTTCAAGATAATGTTAGATAATGTTCGATAAAGATAATGTTCGATAAAGATAATTGTTCAATAAAGTTGCGGTGTGTTCATGTAGAGTTATCAACTGTAGCATGTGAAAGGAACAGTATCATTTCAAACAGATGGTATATTCGTTTCAAGTAGAACATTTGTTTCTTTAGTCTGTTGTGTTACATGGACTAAGAAATGATAGTGTGAATTATTTTTGTATAATGAAATCATCGAAGAAGTTCTGTATTGAAGGAAATGTTTTTGTTTACCTCACAAGTTTACCACACCTCAGCTACCGACATTGGGCCAGCTACTTAGAGATTAATAACTAGAAGATAGAGGTGTGCACGGGGACTGACTGTTGTCCTCATCCCCTCCCGTCCCCGCAAAGCTTTTCTCCATCCCCACCCCGTCCCCAATGACTTAAAATCCATCCCCACCCCATCCCCTAATTTCTGTCCCCATCCCCATTCCCGTCCCCGCATTTCGGAACCCATCCCCGTCCCCGTACCCGCATTTTGGTCTCCGTTCCCGTCCGCGGTGTTTTATATCAACTATTCATTTATTAGTACCCAGTGTGCGATTTTATGACCTGGTGCAGTGGGAGGAGGGGATTTGTCGAGCTTGGGGGCGTAGTTGTTGGGGAAATGTAGCAGTGGGGGATGTAGTTGTGGGGAGATGCAGCAGTAGAAGGATGCAGTTGGGCAGTGGGGAGGAATCCCCCTTCCCTCTACAAATCGCGCCCTGTTAGTACCCAACACGAGAAGTAGCTTTTCAAAAAGTTTTTCAAAAGTTTCTTCTAAACTATACAATAATCATATATGAAAATGGAACACTATTACTAACCTGATATCTTTAGCGCACACCATCATAACCATAGCGTCAGCCAATTCATTTTTCAACGTGTATGCCGGAAACTAACCAAAAGATAACGGACATTCCCGGTTTTACTACCAATGCCATTCTGCCAGCAGTGAGCAACACGTTGAAAAATGAATTGGCTCTCTTTCTTGTCCATTTTTCTGTAACTTTATAAAATGTTTAATTTATATAGTAGGCCTAAGCTAAGTGGAGTTTTTTAATCCATCTCCGAATCGATGGTGATTGAGTCAGGGGCACTAAGGTAAATAGAGATGGTGGTTGGTGGGCACAGGAGAGACTGGGCATTTGGCAGTGGGCACTGGGCGTTCAAATTACAAAGCTGTACAAAGTACTCTGCAATCCGCCCCACCTCTAAATTATATTATCTTTTGTTGTCCTGTACATCTATAGGCTCCCCCAACAAGCTGAAACCAGCTCTGATGATTCTCCCCTAGGGTGTTTATCAATTACCCTCAAGTTCTCAAATGGCTTTATGGTCTCTACCAACTGTGAACTAACAATGGTGTCGAGTGATCAAAAGATTCAAAACCAATCTTGTCTGGCCTAACAGTTCAATTTAATGGCCTTTTAATTTGAAACTGAAAGGCGTAGGCCTATATGGTTAGTAGCTATGCTAAAATCGGCCGAACACATGATTATTGAATTGCGAGATTAATCGTCCCCATTCCCGCGGTATTTACGGCATTTTTGAAACCGCATCCGCGGTAATACCGTCAGCCTGGATCCCGCTACCGCGGTGCTACCGTCATAACTTTTCCGTCCCCATTAATATTTCGGCAAAATTACAGATTTCAATCCCGCTACCGCGGTAAATCCGCGGATTACCGCGGTGAAACCGCGGTAGCCATTACCGTGCACTCCTCTACTAGAAGAGATTTAATGGAAGCCCATACTAGCAAAAAGAACCCACTTTGTAACAATTAGTAAATGCTGCATTACCAATTTTTTAAGAGCAAGTTCAACAAGATCCTTAATTCCCTCATCAGGATCTTCGTCAATAGATTGCTTTACGACAGCTTTCTTCAAAAGGCCAAACATCTCGTCTCTCGAAATGTAACCATCACCATTGAAATCATAAACTTCAAAACAGACTGAAGCATAGAAAAGCAGCTGTGATCATAAGTTAATATCCAAAAAATCTTAACAACCACTGCTTGTTTTCAATAAGTATCATGAAGACATGGTTAACGAATGATTAGCTAAACTATTTTGCTCCATCTCACTGGTTACAAGTATAGCGATATTGCATTATATGACAGAAATTACTAAAAACTGAAAGAGCAGAAAGAACTAACACTTGACATGTTCCTCGAGTGTTCCTCTCAGAAATATAGACAATCCTCGAACCCACTCCTCTAGATTGATGTAACTATCATTATCTTTGTCAAAGGCCTTGAACACTGCAAGTAAAATGAACAACATCATATTCAGCATTAATGAAGAAGAATAATCATCCTTCACATAGCCACAGTTTTCATTCACCTGACTTGAATATTTATAGAATCACTCATCCAAGTCATTTTGCAAATTTAGACTCATGGAAACAAAGAAGAAATGCTTACAGATACAGTGTATACAAGAGAATGCATTATCATGGTTTTAACCAATTTAAAGACAGACAATTGCATTGGAAATCAATGAATCACTTGGAATAGGAGAAGTGCCACAAGACTGGAAAGATGTATTAGTCAGCCCACTGTTCAAGAAGGGAAAACGAAACAAACCAATCAATTACAGACCAGTGAGCCTAACTTCTGTAATCTGCAAAGTTATGGGAAAATACTGAAAGAAAACATATTGGAACATTTGACTAGGCATAAAATTATTGAAGACAGTCAGGATGGATTTACAAAGGGACCTATGGTACATGCCTGACCAACCTGTTAGATTTTCTGGAGGAGGTTTATGATAACCTAGATGAGGGCAAGGCAGTAGACATAATATATTTAGATTTTACCAAGGCTTTTGATAAAGTGCCCCACATAAGATTGGCTGCCAAATTGAAGTCCTGTAGTATACAAGGGAATATTCTCAGATGGATTCAAAATTGGTTGAAGGATAAAAGACAGAAGGTTGATATAATGGGTGTCCATTTGGAATGGGCAAGAGTTACTAGTAGAGTGCCTTATTGCTCAGTCTCAGTGCTTGGACCATTGCTTTTTCTAATATATATATATATATATATATATATATATATATATATATATATATATATAAATGATATCGATGAAGCACTACTATCCAAAATTTCAAAGTTTGCCGATGATACAAAGATGTGTAGAAATATCGACTCTGATGATGATAAAATTTTACAATGGTCTGTGGACTGGCAGATGCTTTTTAATATTGACAAATGTTCTGTAATGCATGTTGGGAAATCTAATAGTGGTAATGAATATGCTTTATAATAGTGGTAATGAATATGCTTTAGAGAAGAAGGCTCTAACCACCACAGAGGAAGAAAAAGACTTGGGGGTAATTATCCATAGAAGTATGAATCCATCTCGACAATGTATGGAGGCAGCAAAAAAGTCAACTTAATGTTGGTAATGATGAAAAGAACAATAGTGAGTCGAGACAAAGAGATAATTATAAAACTATACAAGTCATTAGTAAGGCCTCGTCTAGAATACTGAGTTCAGGTATGAAATCAATTCTTGAATAAAAGATGTAGAGCTTTTAGAAAAAGTGCAAAGACGAGCAACAAAGATGGTCAATGGATGCCATAATTTAAGCTACGAAAAAAGACTTCAGTATTGTGGATTGACAACATTAAAAAGAAGAGAGAGTGGGGATTTGATAGAAACATTCAAAATAATAACTTGGAAAATAGATGTGCCATACAATTGCTTCTTTACAATGGCACACTATAGCAGCACAAGAGGCCACAAATGCAAATTGTTTAGGCAGAGGGTGGGACAACGAAAGAAACTTTTGTTAGTGCAAGGGTTGTGGACAAATGGAACAGTTTTGATTAGGTTATCTCGGAAAAGTAGGTTATTGAATGTGGAGAGTCACTACAGTGGTTTTCACACAGGATCATTTACCTCCTAAACATCTTTAAATCACATTATCATTATTTTTCATTTTACATATGATGTATTTCACATATCTTTAAAATATTTACAACTCAATGTTACTTCAAGTACTAGTCACCAGACATTCAAAAACATGATTAACATTGGAATAGTCAATTAAATCAAAGACATGCATAAAAACTATATATAAAACTTAAGTATCTAAAAAGGGGCCATCCACAAATGACATAATGCACTTAGGGGGGTTCAAACATTTGTTACGATGTGTGATGACTGGGGAGGGGGTTCCGGAAATGTGATGTCACATAATACTAAATATTTTTAGCTGGTGACCTTTCTTTGCTTGTCAGCACATTTGGAGAAAGGAAAAAGAGAATAAGAGGAAATATGAGGATGACTTTTTAGAGGCGGTTAATGCATTGTTACATCATATTTCAGGGGGTCTGATTTTTTGTGACGATGTGTTACGAAGGGGGAGGGGGTAAAAAACTGCCAAAATCGCGTTACGTCATTTATGAATGGTCCCAAATGCATCTGTAAAATTTTCTATAACACTTATCAAAGTTTATATAATTCAAGGAAAAGAAAATCACAGTGTCGATTATGATAACTAAACCAGGTTAAACAACTGTTTTTGTACAAATAACATCTTGCAAGTAACAGTGAATTCAATTACAGAAGTAGCATCCCATTCAAATTCTAAATGCCTCAAACTGCTGAGTGCAAGGTTTGAACCCATACTTAAAGTAAGAGATCTTAGCTGAACCGAAATTCTGAATATTTGACATAAAAGATATGCACTTGACTAGCGAAAAATACCTCTGTCCATGATTAGGTCGTCCGTCATGTCAAACTGATTATGGAGCACGTCACGAAACTTAATGCGGTCCAATTTATTTTTAATTTGCTGCTGTTTAAATAAAGAGATCAGACTTTCCACTTCAAATTTATTAACTACAAAAACAAATATCAGATTCCAATGACATTAAAAATTACATTAAAATGACATTAATTCTAATGACATTAATACTAGAAGGACGGAGAATTCGCCCTTACTAAAAGGACGGCAGCGGTCAATATGACCGCTACGGCTATATTATGCAGAAAGACATAACTAATTGTAAACCTGACAGTTTTTATTCAAGTTATGACTGGCAAATCAAGTTTATAGTTCATCATATCGACAGTGTTAGTTATTGCCACATTTTGTAGCGCCATGGATTTGATATTGACTATTCTAGCATCACTAATAGGTCACTTACAACATTTACATTTAGACAAAAGACACTATTCCAAGCAAAGAACACAGTTAATGACTAGGGCTGCGCTAACCGAGTAGTTTAGGAGTCGAGTAGGAGTCGAGTAGCTTAGTGAGTACTCGAGTACTCGCGTAAAACCGGAAATACATGATTTGCAAACGTTACACGTCACATAATGCTTATTATTTGCCTCATGGCCCTCATTTAACCAAAGCAGAACATTAGATACAGTTACATATCAATTTTTCGGATATTCAAGCATTTTCAAATTTAGTATAGGCCTAACAGAAGTTACAGAACAGAAACTATTTTACCGGTACTGGCAAAAAATATGAGGTCTTCACTAGAGTTGGCCCACTGTGGACAACATCTTAACTAACTGGGGCATAACGATTAAGAATAACCTAAATAAGACTGATTAATAATTATTTGTAACAAATAACGGTAGGTCAAATTTCAATGAAATTCTTTGGTTATTCTTTATTTATCTATTCTATTCTTTGCTTAGTTATTCTATGCGAGTACTCGACTCCAAAAAAATTACTCGACTCCAATTTGGAGTCGAGTACTCACGTCACTCGAGTTACTCGGCGCAGCCCTATTAATGACTTTCTTTGACTGCGCAGCACACGTTCAACGCACAGCCCTCTGACCAGTAGTGTGCAGAGGACATGGGTGTGGGTGTGGTGGAGTGATTGCCCCAGGCTTCCACCAAATGGGGCAGTCACCAGATGCAGCATCCACCATCACCAACTAACCCTGAGGTGGCGGTGGCATCCAAATATACTTGGCCCCGGGCACTACACTACTCTTGGCATACCACTGCCTCTGACACTGTTCATGAGTCTTATTTCCGTCACATTTAGCCACCTGACACTACTTACATCACTTTCTTGTGATAATCTGATTGATGTTCACAGTCTTGTCAATTTGACCGCTCCCATCCTTCTAGTGTTAATTACATTGTTACCTGACAAGTAACAAATATCATTGGCAGGATTGACCATTCATTACAGTTCTTTATAACCACAAAATCTTGACTATAATGAGCACTGGAGTATAATGCACATGGCTTTGTAGGGAGCACATCAGAAGGTATAATTGATTTTCCTTAGTATAGTGCACACCCTTAAATCTCTACACTCAGACATTGACCATGGGTAAGCTTAATTGTTGCTGACAGAACTGTGAATGTCCTAAATGTCAAGAGACTTACTGGTAGAAGTTCCTGAGCCTGTATTTACTGTAATGAATGGGATAATGTGTACTATGGTACCATGTTAAACAGAGATTCTAATGTTAGACTGTCATTAGTTATAGGCTGGGTTAGGCTGCAGTGACACCTGGCTTTCTTTAACTGAGCTAGTAGCCAACAATAAAGCCGTTAATACCACCCACATTGTGGTTCCAAGTTGTCGTCTCACCTCTCCTCTTCCTTCCTTACACTTCAAATTGTCTCCATCTCTCTCCCTCTCCAACTGATAGCAGACATTTTGTACCAACAATAGACTAAGCTGTCAATAAAGTCATTAACGCAGTTCCATGTCTTCGTCATTCTGTCCCTCTTTCCCCTTCTCCTTACAAATTTTCTCTCCCTCATTAATGCCACCTGCTTTGCCATTCAAATGATATGCTAAACCAGGGGTAGCCAAACTGCGGCTCGCAAGCCACATGCGGCTCTTTTAACAAAATCTACGGCTTGTGAAAAATTTTAAATAATTCTGTGGAGCAGATTAATAGGTTGTTTATCTTTTGACAAAGTGCCAAGACAACACTTGTAGAACATGATGCAAAAGGTTGAATATCAGATCCCTCCAAAACTACTGAATGCTATAGTTGGAATGTAAGTCGAAGCTGTGTCAGCACTGGACCATGGTTTGATGTAAAGTCAGGAATGAGACAAGGTAGTGTGCTATCGCCCCTGCTGTTCATCTTACTCATGGACCAGATACTGAAACAAGTGACAAAGCACCAGATGGAGGACAAAGAACAAAAAGATGAGCGACTGCTAACATTTGCCTATGCAGATGATGTAGAACTTGTGGCTGGCTCACCTATAAAGCTACAGAAATCCATCGACACCTGGTGTAAAGTACTGACAGAAAATGGCCTGCGTCTAAATGCCACAAAATCAGAGGTGATGCAGGTAACCAGAACGCCAGAAGAAGAAGGTTTACACATATGGGCAAATGGCAGAGAACTGACAGAGGTGAAACAATTCAAATACCTGGGTACACTCTTTGATAGCTCAGCCTCAAACAACACAGCCATCGATGACAGAATCAATCCGTACTTTTTGTTAGCATTATTTTGTTAACGGTATTTGTTAACATAAATATAATCGTCCATTGTATCGTTATCTTTTCTTCACAAGTAAATACAATTAACGAATAAAATGTCACTTTGCTCAAGTTTCTTTTGCATTCAGGCCAGTGATGCTGAGATGCAATGCTCTCCAGTAAAAGTTTTTTCACTCCACCCTATTGCACACCAGATCCCAAAGTCATTGTGTCACTGCCAAGTTGTGATAGCGACATAGATGTACAATTTTTTTCAATGGACCCAATAGATATAGGTCATGTTATATGACGTAAATAAACTGAAGAACAGAGAAAATGTTGCAGAATTAGAAATTAGACAGTGTCTTGAGTGCCATCACTGTCATCATATAGCCAAATTGAATCAAGTTTGCTTGAGTCGATTATCGATATGCTACATCTGCATGTTCATCATTTTTTTAAATATAGGGATTGCACCCCCTAAAACAAATTCCTAGCTATGCCACTGCATGAGAAGATCGAGTGGATCGAGGACGTCGTGAGATTATTGTAGCAACATACGCTCAGCCACCCGTTATTACGACACCTTTGCTCGCTAATATTAAATCTATGTAGTGGATTAAACCCTTGCTCCCAGAATGACTCCATTCAATTCACTACACGGGTGCATCGACTTAAGGGACGTTTTATGTCCTCTTAGCTTTTTGGCTAAGAACCTGATTAGTTCTCTTAAAATGTACTCTCTCCAAAACGTACTCTCCTAAAATGTACTCTTTCCCAAAATGTACTCTCTTGAAATGTACTTTCCTACCTCCAAACTCAAATGTACTTATTATCCATGTAATTTCCCGACTTTGTGTAGTCCTTCTCTAACAATGTACTCAACTCAAGATCCAATTCTCAGTACATTCGACTTCAACTATATGTACTCTAATTTCCGTCTTCAAGTACATCAGTTCTTTCCCATAACGCGACGCAAAGATTGTAACTTTTGTGGGGCATACCCACCCCTTGGGTCTGCTCTCGCAGAGGTCAGCCCTTCTTCTAGCCAGAAGTGCTTATCTGCCCTAATATACCTTTACCTTCGTGTACTCCTCTGAAATAACCAATCGTAAATTGGCTCCTGTCTTCCGACAGTCATCAGCAGTACATCACCATGTTGGCCACCCTTAATGTCTAAGCCCTTACAAAAGAAATCTGGAGCTGGCTTTACAGTGGTGTGCTTTAGACGGTCATTCTGTGACTCTAACAAGTCGTTTTGTCAACTAGCGCCACCTCCCGAATATCTTGGACCTCAATTATGAAACTTACTTAACCTTAACTATTATAGGCGTAACTTTAGTTGAGGTGTGCTATGGTCTCACAACTCAATACTTAATGCAACTGCTGCCCTCTAACGAATACTCTAATATTTCTTACATTGAACAGCCTAATCTTAACTACTTATATCTTACTGTTTATAAAGGTATGCTATAAATTAATAATTTCGCCACATTATCAGATTTCGTAGATAGACTGGTTTATATGTATGAAGCTCTAAGCTTAAATCCTTTTTTCTAAAATCATTTTCTCCATAGCTGTAACAACCTAGTCTCACTGCCCTTCGGATGTGGACTATTGCCTGGCTGATAACATACCTTCCCCAAAGCTATTTTAAGAAAGGCTGAGCGCCTAAGAATAAGCAGCTACTGTTGCGCTGCTTTCAAGGCGCTATAGAAATCCGCGAGACTTTACTTACTTGAAATGAGTTATACGTTGTTATTATATGAAACATAAAAATTGTTCATGGACATAGGACACAAGGTGGTCAGTATAAGCGATACAAGGACCAGATAAAGGCAACCATGCAGAAATGCAAAATCAACATTAACAAGTTGGAAGAAGAGGCCTCCAATCGCACTCATTGACGCAATGTCATCAACGATGGTGCGATGATTTTGGAGGCTAATCGGATAGCTGAACTTGAAAGAAGGCATCAGGAGCGGAAGGACCGTGCAAACTTAGACTCCACCTCTACAACGGATTATATATGTAACCACGGTGGAAAAGCGTGTGCAGCAAAAATTGGACTATATAGTAGGGCTGTGCCGAGTAACTCGAGTAACGCGAGTACTCGACTCCAAATTGGAGTCGAGTAATTTTTTTGGAGTCGAGTACTCGCATAGAATAACTAAACAAAGAATAGAATAGATAAATAAAGAATAACCAAAGAATTTCATTGAAATTTGACCTACCGTTATTTGTTACAAATAATTATTAATCAGTCTTATTTAGGTTATTCTTAATCGTTATGCCCCAGTTAGTTAAGATGTTGTCCACAGTGGGCCAACTCTAGTGAAGACCTCATATTTTTTGCCAGTACCGGTAAAATAGTTTCTGTTCTGTAACTTCTGTTAGGCCTATACTAAATTTGAAAATGCTTGAATATCCGAAAAATTGATATGTAACTGTATCTAATGTTCTGCTTTGGTTAAATGAGGGCCATGAGGCAAATAATAAGCATTATGTGACGTGTAACGTTTGCAAATCATGTATTTCCGGTTTTACGCGAGTACTCGAGTACTCGCTAAGCTACTCGACTCCTACTTGACTCCTAAACTACTCGGTTAGCGCAGCCCTACTATATAGCCATATATATAGCCATATGCGCACCCACATATGAATGCTAACAGACTCTAGTCATAGGTCATTTATGGACTCACAGGCGATCTGTCATCATCGATTTCGATGGACTACTACTACTACTACTACTACTTATTATTATTATTATTATTATTATTATTATTATTATTATTATTATATGAAACAAAGCGTATAATCCCGTATATGCCTACACTTACAGTGGGTAGATCTAACGAGTTCTTCCGTTAACCGCTGTTGCAATTTCTTCATGCTTACGTTTTTATTTGTTTTAACTTTAGACATTTTCAAAGTTGTTTAAAAATTCGTGTAAAATTAATCTGAAAGTTTTTCAATTAAATGTTGTATTGTTGTTGTATGCTCGTTGCCAAGCAAAGCAATTGCCTCATAGATAGATATCCAAAGCATCGACTGTATAAATAAGTAAGTAAATATTTAAAAAGTATGTAAAATCTCGTGAATTTCTATAAAGCTTTGAGAGTAGAACTGCTGTAGCTGCCTATTCTAAGGCGCAGATTATTAATATGACATAATTATAGCCAAAACTTGGGGTCAGTCAGGCAGGGTCATTTTATCCAAAGAGTCATTGTGGTTGGGACATTAGGCCTACAGCTAAGAAGTTAGTTCAAGTTATTGTTTAGAATTTAGGTGCAAGGGATGCATTGAAATTAAAAATTGGTCGAAGGGCCGAATGCAATTTCTTGTTACAATCGAGTCAGTAAAATGAAAAATACTGAACAACTTGGGGGCTGTCCATTAATTATGTCAACAATTTTTGGGCAATTTTGAGTTTTTGACCCCTTGTCAACAACTGTCAACTTTCAGTGACCCCTATATAAACGTCAAAAATTGTTGAGGCTCCCCCCAAGATCAATGACAGGTCCAAATAACAAGGTTATTATTTTTTGCGGTGATGACCATTTCCCCCTCTTTGCTCATAGAGTGTCAGAATGTTGCGGTGATGACCTTTTTTGCCATGCTTGTTTCCATTATAATAAGTAGTATTCTATGAAATTTCCTAGTTTTGATTATTTGTAAAAAGTGAAATTGTTGACGTCAACTTCTCTTGACCCCCTGTCAAACTTTTTCAACCCCCCTAAATTGTTGACGTAATTAATGGACAGCCCTCTGAAAACCTGTAAGCTATACTACAGTAGTTTAAACTTTACATTATTTAATGATTTTTGTAACTGCAAACATTTTTCAACTAGTTTTTCCTAATCCGGAGTTAAAGTACTGGTCTATTAGTAAATAAGTACAATATACCTATGTAAAATGAATGTCTTCAAACCGTTGTATTAAATAAATAACCCTGTAGTGTCGAAAATACAAGTTTACAGCAAAGTTCATAACTGCAATTGTGCTGAAGCGGCACTGCTTATGACTATGCAGTATATATATATATATATATATGTGTGTGTGTGTGCGTAGATAGGCATCTCCAGACAGGAACGGTAGCGCATGCTACAGCGCACACTTGGAACATTATGATAATCAGAACAGAGGCTTGGGTATATAATATGGGGAATAAGGGGAAGAAACGCAGGAGTTCTCGCTCTCGTTTCGGCTCTGGGATTAGGAGTATCAGACAGAAATTGGATTACAGAAATCAGGAACTAGAGGATGCGGAGAGCGTACTGTAGATAAGAAGATAAAGATAAATCAGAAACTAAACAGATAAGAATAATAATACAATGATTGATATGACTTTGCTGTGTGATGTTATGATTGTGTTTGAATATATGTCTTTAGATGATAGTGGAGCCACATCGATGAACACTTAACTGGTTATTGAAGCATTTTATGATAATGATGAGTGATTACATGTCAAGAAATAATAATATAATATTGAATGCATCTATTCTTGTGTTACATCGTTAATTCTGTTCTCAACCAATCAGTCTCTACTCGGTGGTAATCCACCGAGCGAACCTCGGGAAATTTACCACTACGGAACCAACGGGAAGGGAGGACGGGCTCAGGACGGTGGGCAAGGACCCCCCTTTCGTTGGGTAGAGAGGCGTTAAACAATATGATGACATCCAACATGGATTTAAATACAGAGGAAAGGTAATTCCTGTAATTAACTTAATTAAAATAATTATTTTTCATGAATTTAACAGATCCGTTCAGTTACATCTTAAAATCAAATTCTTGGGTCTCAGTTTATCCTGTAACTATGTTGCAGAATAAACCACAAAGCATTAAAGTATTACATCACCGAGCATATATCCTTTTAAATGTGTTCAAAATTGTCAGAAATTAACTATTTCTTGGTATTTGTGTCGCTCAACCATTCAGAATCCACTGTCGCCTTTGCTTTTACTCGTCAATCTACAAGTGAAAAACGGAAAAATATTAATCAAAGAATTATTCATCAATTAATATAGCCTAATAACAACCTCACTTACTCTGACTTTGGCAATGCGCGTTTGCGATCTGCACTCAACCATTTCTAAGCAGATCAAAGGGACGAGGACTGAGTTATGGGGTCCTGAGGTCATAAGAACAGGCTTTAGAATTCCCCTTTATTGTCTTCGTTCTAAGCAAAACTTTTAAATGAATTATTTTAGATGCTTAGTTTTAAGTCTAATTGGTAAATTTTCGTTATTAGCAACTGAAGACCTCAATTTGTTGGTCAGATGACAATAACCCAGAAATACGTTAGTGGTATAGTGGGGGAGAGGAATCACAAGAGTTATATTGTTTCCATATATTTTGTGGCCAAATGACCAAAGGCAGATTAAAGCTCACTGGTGGTGTCCTAAACCCATTGAAAAATCTTGGTGCCCCTCCTTTCCACACTGACCCACTCCATTTTAGTTGCTGACCTGTTTGACCAGATATACAATGCCGGATGCAGAAGTGCAAAAAATTATTCATATGATAACAATACACTGTACAAACTAAGGGCTACTAAGCCAACTTAAACAAGCTTAAGCTGCAGAAAATTTATGATGATCAAAAAACAGAACATTATGAACAATTCGCATTGGTTTTTTCAATTTTTTTACAAATCATTAATTATTTTCTTTCTCAACTTTCTGGTGCCCCTTTGACACTAGCTAGTGCCCTAAGCACGAGCTTAATAATAATAATAATAATAATAATAATAATAATAATAATAATAATAATACTGTAATAAATGTGATTTAAAGTGATTAGGAGGCTAAGTAAGACAGACTAAAGAACCAAATCTCGAACATCCTTGGCCAACACACTGTTAAGGGTCCATCCATATAGTACGTATGGTGTATGGACATTTAATCACGTGACACTTAATCACCCGACATTTAATCACCGACACTTAATCACGTGGACACTTAATCAAGAGACACTTAATCACGCGACACTTAATCACATGGACATTTAATCACACAAAAGTTAATCACGCGACAGTTAATCACGCAACACTTAATCACCGACACTTAATCACGCAACAGTGAGAACCGATATTTTACAATTTTACAGATGTATTTAAATAAGTTCTCGATATTTTCACGATGTTTTGTTGTTTTGCGGTCAGTTGAGGCCTACCTCAGAGACTGCCACCCTTGGTGGGATAAGCGCTTGGCAAGTTGCAAATTTGACTGATTAGTAATGTAAGGGGTTGTCCATTAATTATGTCAACAATTTTTGGGCAATTTTTGACCCCCCTTCTCAACAACTGTCAACTTTCAGTGACCCCCTTATAATTATGTCAAAAACTTTTGACCCTCCCCTAAGATCAATGACAGGTCCCAATAACAAAGTTATTTTTTGTGGTTATGACCATTTTCCCCTTTTTTGCTCATAGAGTGTCAAATTGTGGTGGTAATGACCTTTTTTACCTTTTGCCATGCTTTTTTCCATTATAATAAGTAGTATTCCATGAAATTTCCTATTTTTTGATTATTTGTAAAAAGTGAAATTGTTGACGTCAACTTCTCTTGACCCCCTCCCCCTGTCAACAACTGTCAAACTGTTTCAAACCCCCCTAAATTGTTGATGTAATTAATAGACAGCCCCTAAACAAAGTCCATCAATTAAAGTTTCTACTGTATATCTCCCTTGAAGAGGTTAACATTTAAGGATGGAGTGAGAAAACCCCGCTATCTTTGTTTAAAGATACAGCGGTCAGTAAAAGGGATTAAAACAGCTGGGCGCTGTACTTTGCAAAGTAACTAAAGGCGGGTAGGGAAGATATACATACCCTAATGACATATAAAGAAACTAACTGTCAGCCAAATTCAAATAATAACAGCATAATCCAACTAAATAGAAGTTGAGGGTACCATGATACTGCAACATTGACAATGTTCAGGTGATTAAATGTGCGATATTAACAGTCTGATTACCAAATAAGTCTCACTTGATCAAATTACCGTGTTATTAACTGTGCAATATTAATTGTGTTATGGTGATTTTATTTTTTTTACTGTTTACTGTTTATTTTTTCCCATCATAGAACATAAATTATAAGCATAATGATCATGTAGTAAAAAAATTGAATATTATATAAATCATAAGATCATAAGCACAACGATCATGTAGAAAATAAGTTGAAAATTTTATAAATCCTTAACTATACAATATTGCTTCAAGTTTAGGTTGACTAGACAATGTTCCTTGACAGTAATATAAAAAAGTTAGGTAAGTAAGTTAGAGAGTAAGAGTAGGAAAAAAAAGTTGCCAGAAGGGATAAAAATTATGATTTAAACAAATTATGATTAAATGTCCACGTGATTACCGTATATATTCGTGATAAAGTCGAGAAATTTAAGGCCAATTCACAGGTTATATATCCTGACCTCGACTTATACTCGAGGCACTAACTGTTGGGTAAAGTTTCCATCCATAGCATGTCAAAAATAATTAATTTAGCTAACTCTGCGTAATTATTTTCAACATACGCGACGGCATCTAAATAAAAGTTGACATCATCGCTTTTAAGATTGGTAATTTATAGGCGCCACATAAATATTAATTAAATATTGGCGCTACATAAATATAAAAAAATTCAAGATTACCGGTAATTAAGATTTTTATATAGTCAAGAATGAGAGAATAGCAGGTTTAAAATTTTCTTAATCGTCAGGAATCAATCTGGGAATGTCAAAATCGTTCAGTTTCTCGATAGTTCAAAGCTAAAACGCAGTTTTTCAATCAAAACAATGGCGCCGCTGCCGCCACATGCCCACTTCGCATCCGCCATTGTTCCGACTCTCACTATTACCTCAAGAGGGTTCGCCGCGGTGACGTCACTTCGACTTATTCCCGGGTCAATGACTTTAGACACCTTCAAATACCCAAAATCTAGGGGTCGACTTATGCTCGGATCGGCTTTATCTCGAGTATATACGGTAAGTGTTGCGTGATTAAATGTTGCGTGATTAAATGTTGCGTGATTAACTGTCACATGATTAAGTGTCGTGTGATTAAGTGTCCACATGATTAACTGTCATGTGATTTAGTGTCGCGTGATTAAGTGTCGCATGATTAAATGTCGCGTGATTAACTGTCGTGTGATTGAGTGTCACCAAACCAGTACGTATGCACTGATGGGCAGGGGTGTCAGATTTAGGAGATTCTGCCTATGTACGCTGTGCAAACGAGGGAGTGGGGGTTGAAAATATGCTTTTTTGCGTACGTACAATATGGATGAGCCCTAACGTCAGTGTCCTCTTCATCCAGCAACAATGAGCAAGAGATTTGTCCAATCAGCCTAAATAGTAATTTGATTTGAATAATGATTTGAGGGCAAGTGGGTTTATATTAATTAGTAATTACTGGCACCTGTAAGTTCTACCTTGGATATGATATTTTGGATATGCGACTTTGCTAGCATCAAGCTCTTATATAGTTCTATAACTTGCCTTGTCTGTAGCAATTAAATCGTTTTTGTCTTCCATTGAAGTTGACATTCTATCGTGCAGCTTTATAGCGCAACTTGACGGTGGAGATTTTGTACCAAATAGCCTTTCTGTTGCAGATCTGTGCAAAAATGAAAAAATAGGTCTATTAAATGAAGAATAGACAAAATATTAAGATTTCTGCCTCTCGACCACTCAGTAGAGCAGGGTTGGGCAAACTGCGGCCCATAGGCCGTATGCGACCCACCACTGGATTCCATGGAGCCCACGAAATTATTTAGAAATATGCATTTGAGTGGCACAAATATAACATATTTTATGGAAACATGATACTTTATTTTAAAATTTTAGAAATGTTTATTAAATATTTGATATTTGAGCCACAAATATGTTAGTTTCATTAATAAATTTAATGATGTACGTCAGCATCTTAGTTATAAACATTTAGGATTTTTGCATGTAAGGCCCGGCTAATATAGGCCTGACACTACATGCAATCTTTTAAACAACAAATTTGCCCAATCCTACAGTAGAGTATCTGTCCTGAGAGACAGGACCCACATGACCTGTCTTATCTAACCGCACTCACCTGTTATATATGTATAAAGTACTTCCAACACAGCTGTACAAGACATCCTGCTCAATCATCTTTGGGCCATCCATAAACTGCATCATGCTTTCAAAAAGCTAAAGTTTGGTGCAAAGATCATGTCTTTAGCTATCACAGAAGTGGAGATATTACAGTTTCACTGTTGCAAGTTGGCGCCGGTCGACCAAACTTTCATGACTCATAGTTTGGACATGGGTTGACCCAAGACTCTACTATTATGGTTTTCAACATTACTCATGGGGATGAAAAATTGTGCCAATTTTCATCAAAATCTGAAACGGTGATGTCCGATGACTGTGTTGATTTGACATGGAATGCCCCAATGATGACCATTGGCATAGCTAACATCCCAGAATAGGGGCACCATCAAGGTATTCATGGACATCCCCTTTAGTTCAAACATTGGAATTGATTGGGGAGCAATGTAAGCAGCTCCAGTGAAGTCCCTGGAACAGATCGTGAGGCACAGAAGATTTCAAGTAATATTAAGGTTAAACTGTGGGCTTGCTCTAATTGCTATTTATTACAGAGTAGTCAAAACGCAAAATACAATTAAGTTTACTGATTCTGTCAAACATCACTTCTTTAACTAATTTCTCATCAAGTTTAAACAAATTCCATGATTGGTCACAACCCAAACAGGGGTCCGTCCCAAGTGTCCCCCCCATATCCCTCTTGATACTATGATGATGATTATTATTATTATTATTATTTATAACAATTTATAGAGCGCAGTAAGCATAGTGAAGACTAAAGTCAAAAGCGCTTAACAATAAACATTATAAGATATATTAAACATATGCGTCTGATGATGACGATGATGATGATGGTGCTGATGATGATGGTGGTGGTGATGATGATGATGGCCATGGTGATGTTAATATCAAACCAAAACAAGCAAAAACATTATATATCTATTACATTAAAATCGTTATCTGTATGTCTGTTGCCTTCGAGCGTTCTGATTGGTTGGCTGTGTGAGCGTTCTGATTGGTTGCGTTCGAGCGTTCTGATTGTTTGGCTGTGTGAGCGTTCTGATTGGTTGGCTGTGTGAGCGTTCTGATTGGTTACCTTCAAGCCGTTCTGATTGGTTGGCTGAGTGAGCGTTCTGATTGGTCGTTGTTTTGCGACGGCGGACGCATTACGACCCTCAACATTTCAGCTTGCCCGAAGTTCTAGTATATATACAAAATTATATATATATATATATATATATATATATATATATATATATATATATATATATGAAATTCGTCAATCAATCTGATAAAATGTTGGGCTGTTGGCCTCACTTGCAATTGCTGGAACTTTTGCGATGAGTTAATCTAGAAAACAAATCACAGAAAACTTTCATTTTGACAAATTAATAAAGACAACCCATTCTAATATATTCACAGAGAGGGTCCAGTTACTCTGAATGACCGATGCTGGGTGAGAGTGGTCTGTGATCTAAGGACATCCATATCCATACGATCAATAGAACAGAACAAGTGATGCAAATAAGTGGAAAATGGAGGTGAAAAAAGTTCCGTAATGTGAAAAGGCTACAGCTGCCGTCTGCCAAGAAGGGCCACTATAATAAATACCTAGCAAAGCAGCCACACACAATTATCAAAACATGTACAACAACCAGTTGGTCATAGGAACACAGAACAGGACAGAAAGGGATTGAGGATGATAAAAAGCAGTTTTGATCACTTTACATGATGACCTATTATTAGGACCAGCAGACGCAAAAAAGGGGCATCAGCAAAGAAATTGTTACGCTGGTTTTCATGTTTGTTTATGTAAACTCATATGACAATCATTCCAAAAGGAACTGGTTCTAAGAATAGAATCAAACCAGACCATTATTTGTAATATCAAATGCAGTGACTTACTCTGAGATGAGACGACTAAAGTCCGTCGGGATGTCGATCGGTGCATCTGTTTGCAAAATGTTCGAAGAATTTGTAGCATCTTCAAAACTTTGCGTTGAGGTCGACATTTTCTTTGCTTTAACAAAACAATTCAATCATTAAATAGGATCAAAGTGCAGACGTGAAATAGACTCTAAGCAAATCAAATAATAGCATAAACTTCAAGGAAAGCCTAATTAGTTTTCCATTTCATTTAAAATTTAATTTTTTGGCAAATAGACTGTTCAATTTAGCAAAATCTGATTTGTATTTAAGCATTCACTTAAAAACCTCCACAGCTGATAACAAATTGAACCTCATTTGTTCAAATCTTGACCTGTGCAGACCGCATAAGCGATGGCCAGATGCTCATGTACCATACATGTGCACATGCATGCCTCAGCATATGAGCTAAAAATAAAGTGACCATTAACTTTATTTATTTCTTGACTCTAGATGGCATTATGCTCATCCACTGTCATCCACTTTTGATCTCATCATCATCTGCTCAACCGTTGAGACCAGTAACTTTCGAACGATCATTTACTAATTTTCCCGTTCCTGTGCCGCATGAATCGTCTCTCCAAGATTTAATCCCGCCCACTCTCTGATATCGTCAAACCATCGTCTTCAGCCTTCAGGGCCTTCCTGGAAGGCATGTTCCCTCCATTGTTCCTTCCATTGCAACGTTCAGAATTCTCTTCTCTTTCATGTGACCAAACATCTGAAGCTTCCTTTGTATGCTGTCGATTATTATTATTATTATTATTATTATTATTATTATTATTATTACATAGATAATTTATGAAACGCTATAGCATAGCTATGGCTAAAGTCGAGAGCGTTTTACATCAGCAAATCAGCAAAGTAAAAAGTCGTTTACCACAGTCCTAGTTTCCAAAGCGCTGGGGTGAATTTTTACATGTTATTATTATTATTATTGATGAACTTCTATAGCACAAATTACAATACTCAAAGGTATCAATTGATGGTATTCCAACGCTGACGTAAATACACCCAAATGTCTTCCAGTCGATCCCATCTTCCATATTCCCTGGCCTGTTCAATCAGCAGTCTTAGTGTCAGGATTTGCTGGGTAGAGCTCCTGCCACTTCTCAATCATGCCTGCTCTACAAATAGATGGCATTCTACCTTTCTTTTCTCTGTTTATTAGTGGGGGTCTTAAAGTGGAGGTTTACTATCACAGATTTCTCTAGCTTCAGTAAATCAGCCAGCCAGAC
The DNA here is from genome assembly GCA_018105865.1 of Metaphire vulgaris. Lineage (NCBI taxonomy): Eukaryota > Metazoa > Annelida > Clitellata > Crassiclitellata > Megascolecidae > Metaphire > Metaphire vulgaris. The sequence goes on from CM030861.1 coordinate 2,932,691, forward strand.
ATACCCAGAGTCTGCAGCTGACGTAAATACATCTAAATGTCTTCTAGTTTGGCCAATATTAAATTATCCATATTAGTAAATATTAAAAATACACAAAGTGAACAGGAGAACACACAACTCAATTCCACTCTGATTCATCTTTGGAATTGAGCTGCTCTTCTGCAGTATGGATTTGGAATACCATCGATTGGTACCTTTGAGTATTGTAATTTGTGCTATAGAAGTTCATCAATAATAATAATAACATGTAGAAATTCACCCTAGCACTTTGGAAACTAGGACTGTGGTAAACGACTGTTCACTTTTATTGCTCAAACCCTGTGTGTGATAAATAATGCAATAAGATCTAAAAGATGTGCTGAAACTTATGGTACAAAGTGAACACTAAAATCAAATACTGAGCTTTAAAAAGTAAAAAGATAAAATAGAATGTTTCCACACATGGGCGTCCAGAGGGCATGCAAGGGGGTGCAATTGCAACCCCTGGAAAAAATGTGGAGTTATGAAAAAAGTAAAATTATTTGTTTCTTTCATCACAAAACCTTGTTTTGCACCCCACTGGAAAATTTTTTCATTTCTTTCATCACAAGACCCTGTTTTGCACCCCCCTCCCCGGAAAAATGTCTGAGGACGCCCATGTTTCCACAACTACAGGTACCTATATCTTCCTGTTGTCCATACAAATGAAATTATAATGCTTGGATAGTTTTACTACTAAATTTGTATTTTTGTCCAATTCACTCCTTATATGTAGCATTTAGTTTATGCATGACTACCTTCTTCGCTTTTAAGAGTTGCAACTTCGTGTTCTTGAAGGAATGAAAATTTTCTCCCTACAAAGTAAAATAAAATAACCAAATATTCTTGCAAGGCAGTGTTGTCCAAATTTCGTGAGTTCACAGAACCCTGGAAATATAATTTCATTGCTGTGGAACCCCTCCTCCAGAGTTGAAACATTATAAAATAAGATAAGTAATATTTATTCAGGTACAATGTATATTTTTTCAAGCTTAAGCCTGACAACTTCATTATAATATTAGCTGCTTGAAAATGATATCCAGAGATATCTCAACTTAATTTAGTTAATTGTTAAAGAATTGTTTTTACGAGTAGAAAGTTAGTTTCAATTTATTTTTTGGCTTTATAATAATTATTGAATTTTAAAAAATCTGTTATCGCTCACTCCATTACTGTTTCCAACAGTACTTCAATAGCTATTGCAGGCTGTGGCTCTTCATAGAATATGAAGTAATTGCCCGGCTGACAACTAAACTTCGGCTATAGCTATTTCAAATGCAGATTAAGCGCCTAGGAATAAGCAGCTGCTGCGGTACCTGCTTTTGAAAGTGTTGTAGAAATTCACAAGATTTTACTTACTTACTTACTTAGTTTTAAAACTCTAGTAGGCCTAATTTTAAATATTTACAAAATATTCTGTGGAACCCTTGGGCTCCGCAGAACACAGAACAACACTGTTGTAAGGGATGGTGTGGTGGTCCAGCGGTTAGCAAGCTAGATTAACCTCTTAAAGGGGTTCGCCGCATAAATGCGGCGCGCTACTTCAGTGTCTGTTCCGCAACGGGTTTCGCTGTTTATAAACGTTCTAATGTAATAAGTCACTTTAGTTGTTATCCAATCGGTGGATGGTAGCTCTTTTTTAGCTATTGTGCACACTATAAGCTAGGAAAATCGGTTTTATTCAACAGAGGGTCGGATTATTGCTTTGTAAAAGTGTCATTTCTAGGGTTCAAAAAATCCTAACTAACCCAAGTGTGGTCTGATCTTCAAAATTTTTTAACTATTCTGTTCCAATTACACCCCTCTACAAATTTGCCGCTCACATAAGGGAGGTCACCACTGAAAATTTTGTGCTATTGAGCTTTGAAAAATATTTTTGGGAGGGGTCCGATTTTAGGCTGTAGAGTGGACCCTACCCCCAAAATTTATTTTTTTGCATGGATGGTTAGAAAAAACAATAAAAATGCTAAACAATGGTGCAAACCTAATCTTTTTATCTTCTATATAGCTTGAAATATACTGACATGTAATTTTTTTCAGTTTGCGAAATTTGCGAAAAAAAAATTTTCTCCGAGCAATGAGTTCTAGGGTTCAAAAAGTGATAACTACCCCAATTTGGGTCCGATCTTCAAAATTTTTCAACTATTCTGTTCCAATTACACCCCTCTATAACTTTGCCACTCAAAAAGGTTGGTCACCACTGAAAACGTTTTGCTATTGAGCTCTGAACAAAAATTTGGGGAGGGGACCGATTTTAGGCTTTAGAGTGTACCCTACCCCCCCCCCAATTTTTTTGCACGGATGGTTCAAAAGACCAATACAAGTGGTAAACAACGGTGCAAACCTCATTTCTTTAGCTTCTATATAGCCTGAGACGTACTAAATTTACAACGTTTATGTCCCCTTAACGGATTAACAATCATGAAGTCCAGAGTTAAAACCTTGTCTGTGGCAGAAACTTTCAATAATTTCGGGGTGGCCAACCAGAGCCTGTGGGCTGCAAGAGGCCTGCCATCTGCCAATTGACGGCCATCAGGGCGTCTTCCTCAATAAATTTCATTGGTCCTATTTATGCATACAATGTTGATTCATGAGTAAGACTTTTAGTTCCTGTGATTAATTTAGTAAAATAGTGAATTACCATGCTTTTAAACTACTGCCTAAATGTAACTGCTACCAGTTACTACCATTACACGACTGCAGTGATCATTGCTACTGTACAAAAGGCAACATTGCTAATGTACAAAAGGCAACATTGCTAATGTACAAAAGGCAACATTGCTATGTACAAAAGGCAACATTGCTAATGTACAAAAGGCAACAAAGCATGCAGCCCTCTGCATGTTGATCAAAATGTATAATGGTCCCCTTGTAAGAAAGGATTGGCCACCTTTGCTGTAACTGTGCTTTGGGCAATCACAGTCAATTGCACTGTGAATCAGTGCATTGGGTGCTTATGTAGTGGAAGGAAAAGCAGCAAATGAAAGACAGGCAATCACCCTCTTTACTTCTTTTGCATTTGTTGGCCTTCATTGACCTTTTCATATTTCAATATTTCATACCGGACATAGAACATGAAGCAGGTTAATACAGTCACTTTAATCTGAAAAAGATTAGGGCCTAATTACTGCAACTCCCTCATCCCATACATGTAACTTTTTAAAGTCCGGATCATCAGGAATGAAAACCAGGATGAACCAATTAGCCTTAAGCATTAGCCAGGTCTCCAATACAAGCATTTGCTTTATAGAAGCCTGGGGTTTGTATTTAAAGGATTTACGGCATTTCTGTATTCTGACAATTTCTGTATGAGAAACCAATTCTATCTGCAGCAGTGGACCTAATAATCACTGATTAATATGATGAAATGGCAGCAGAGTAGGCACATAGGCCCACATATGCCAAGATTTTCCATGCACTGTGCAAATTAAGTGATGGACATGTAATTAAATCAATAATCGAGTTAATAAAATAATACAAAATCGCTCTTCAAAACTCAAATATCTTCTAAATTCGGTAGTAAACAACTACAGTCAACTGTGTTTTATCATAAGGCAGGCCTAAGACGTAATAATATTTCCTACTCAGGGGTGTAGCCAGGGTTCTGAAATGGGAGGACACCAAGACTGACACATTTCCACTATTGACTGGAGGGGGGCTTGAGGGAGCGCAGTGAGCTCCCTGAATGGAGTCTTGGGTTGAGCACCAGTCAAAAAAGTTTCAGGCAATATTAGATTCAAATCTTGAGACTTGATGCATAGATATCAGACTAAATAGCGCAACACAGGCAATCTGTCAACTGTACAAATGTTTTCAAGGTAATTAGTTCTTTTAGCTGAGTCTGGGGCACAGTCCTAGCTGCCCCCAATTCAGGGTAATATTAGAATCAAATCTTGAACATTGGAGCAAACTCAATGACTATATGACAGCAATTCGGCAATCACATTCCCTCAGTAGACAACATTTTCTTAATGTTTCTGCAAGAATCTCCCCACTAGTGTTGGCCTGGTCAGATAGCCTCAGACTGTCCCTCTTGTGGCTGCACTAATGGACATCAAGACTGACACGCACATTCCATTTAGTACACCTAGTGGGTCTGGGGGAGTGTCATGAGCTTGTTAGTGGGGTTTGGGGCAGGGACCCATTCGCAGAAATTTTGAGTACCGTAAAATCTCGAGTATAGTGTGCACTTTTAAAACTAAGCATTACCCATAAAGTTAGGGGTGCATATTATATTCATATAATACCAAAATTAGACAAATTTTCCTCATTTTCCTCAAAGACTTAATTTTGTAGGCACTTTCCTTAGGGCTTACTTAATTTTGTAGGCATTTTCCTTAGGGCTTACTTAATTTTGTAGGCACTTTCCTTAGGGCTTACTTAATTTTGTAGGCACTTTCCTTAGGGCTTAGCATATTACCGGTATTTGAACAGCAAAGCAGGCAAAATCAATGAGGGAGAGGGAAACAGAGAGAGACATTTGTAAGGAGAGGGGCAGAGGGGAGAGGTGGACCCACATTAATGACTTTATTGACAACTTAGTCTATTGTTGGTACTGTCTTCTGTCAGAAAGAGAGGGAGAGAGATGAAGAGAGACAATTTACATGGAGGAGAGGAGTGGGAGATGACAACTTGGAACCACAATTCGGATGATGTTAATGACTTTATTGCTGCTCAGTAAAATAAAGCCAGGTGTCACTGCAGCCAGATTCTGCCTATAATTAATGACAGTCTGATAGTGGAATCTCTGTCTAATATAATGCAAGGGTACACAGTCCCCCATTCATTAAAGTAAACATTGGCTCAGGAATTTCTACCATTCAATCACTTGACATTTGCAACATTCACAGTTCTGTCAGCAATAATTAAGCTTACCAGTGGTCGAGTAAAACATTGCCGAGTTTGGAGATTTAAGAGTGCACATTATATTCGTGAAAATCGATTTTTACCTTTGAATCTGCACCACAGAAAGCAGTGCACATTATATTCCTGTGCGCATTATACTAGAGATTTTACGGTAATAGGTTATTGCAATTAGAGTCATTAGACTATGAGCTCTAGTGCATATTTTAAAAACTAACTACGATTTCTTACTGAGTGGTCAAAAGATGTAAGGGGCTGTCCATTAAATGCATCAATAAAATATGAAGAAGGGTTCAAGAAAGTTTAGACAGTTGTTGACAGAGGGGATCAAGAGAAATTGACATCAACAATTTTATTTTTTACAAATAGTCAAACAAATATGAAATTTCAGGGAATACTATTTATTACAACGAAAATAAGTCTGACAAGCAAAAATCGTCATCACCACCACATTTTGACACTTGATGAGCAAAAAAGGAGAAACGGTCTCATCACTGCAAAAAATAATCTTCTAAACTTTTTATGGAGACCATCATTAATCTTAGGGGGAGGCTCAACAGTTTTTGACACAATTATAGGAGGGTCACAGAAAGTTTGACAGTTATTGACAAGGGGCAGGGTTAAAGAATTGCCCAAAAACAAAAATTGTTGATGTTAATGGACATCCCCTAATACAACTGCGTATTTCTCGACGGTTTTGTGCAAATCCCACGACTGATCCCAGCCAGAATAGGGGCTTCACCATGGGCTCCCCTCGTGGCTACGCCAATGGTCCTACTACGTGATGTCTGCATTGTTCAGGCCCGCCGGAACGAATTTTGGTCAAGGGGTGCAGATTTTTTCGAAGTGAAATTTTCTCTTTCAAATCCTTGACAAGCAAAAAAAGGTCTTCAACGCTAGAATTTACTTTCAAAATAGCTTGAAAAGCAAAAAAAATCGTTGGTACACTCTGCACCCCCTCTGCACACCCTGTTTTTCAGGATTCAGGGGGTGCAGAGGAGGTGCAGACCATCCTCTTTCAATGCACCCCCTGAATTTTTCCAGGGGGTGCAGCTGCACCCCCTGCACCCCCACTTCGGGCGTGCCTGGCATTGTTTGTCTGCAATGCAGCCTAGTTGTCTTTATATAAGTAGACGAACGTGTTTTACCAGTTTCCTTTGGCATCTGCGATGTCTGTTGAGCGATTTCTCTTTCAAAGAACTTCTTTTTGTCTTTGAAAGTCATAGAATCCGATCCAGTCTCACAATCAGCCATGCTAATCTGTACCAACCAACGGCCTTGATCTTGATATGTAAGGAACCTTTGACCCTGGGGAAGCGTTCGATCAACTGCGCTGTTTCAATAGTAGATGTCTACCACAATCACAGTGTAGTCACTTGGAGCACGAAGACGGAAAGCGCATCGTTTGAATCAATCGACGCATTTAAGTTCTTTTCCGAATGTAAGGTGATTATCTGAGTCCGTTTCTCTGAAACTGGCGATCATCTTTCTGGGCAGAGCGTCTCTCAGCGCTGCTTCCCGTCGCCGGGGCGCTGGTCTTATCGAGTGCTTGGTCTTTGTGGCAGCGCTCGGCTTCAGCCGCATCCGAAGGTTTGAGACTACTGAAAGTGCAGTCGCCTTCTGAATATTAACAAATGCATCACGGACGAAGCCACTGGTCCGGATCAATACCCGTCGGGCAGGAAGGGACAGCGGCGGCGGCGGCGGCGACACAGAGACCGACGCCGCAGTCTCGCGGGGATGAGAGCAACGCCATGAAGGCAGCAGCACAGTATTCCCGTAATAATTCACTGTCATTGGCCAGACAGAGCTCTAATGACATTATCCTTATAAGTGCACGTGTCTGATTGTGTGCCTGTGCGTTCGCGTGGATGTGTGCGTATTTCTTGTCCACGCGTTTGTCAAAGTGGCGAGAAAGCGTTCTGACTGATCTGACTGATCTTCCGGATTGACCTGGCTCTAATTCTATTTGGATTTGGTGCGCCATCGGCTGATGCCCTGGGCATTATGATAGTGGCGCCATAGAAGTTTATTGATTGATTGATTGAAAGCGGAAATGTGTAATTTCTTTAATTATATTAATTATTAGTCGCAAAACGTGACTGAGCTCTCAATGACCGCCGAAGACAATTGTTTTGGAAAATTCAATCCATAATTTATGAAACGAAACAATTTTGTACCCTCACATTTTTTAATATTATTAGCAGACGCCTTTGAACAATGGAACATGCATTTCTTTTTTACTACTACTACTACTACTACTACTACTACTACTACTACTACTACTACTACTACCACCACTACTACTACTACTACCACTACTACTACTACTACTACTACTACTACTACTACCACTACTACTACTACCACCACCACCACCACCACAGCACCACCACCACCACCACCACCACCACCACCACCACCACCACCACCACCACCACCACCACCACCACCACCACCACCACCACCACCACCACCACCACCACCACCACCACCACCACCACCACCACCACCACCACCACCACCACCACCACCACCACCACCACCACCACCACCACCACCACCACCACCACCACCACCACCACCACCACCACAGTACCACCACCACCACTACCACTACCACCACTACACCACCACCACTACTACTAATACTAATATTAATACTACTGCTACTACTACCAGTGGCGTAGCCAAGAGGGTTTGGCAGGCCCATTCAGAGGGGGCCAAGAGGGCCATGTGGCCCGGGCCTCCGTCTGTTGAGGGCCAGTGTTTATTCTAGCCACCTTGACATTGGGGGGAGTTTGATATGTTTGGGGGGACAAGATTTGTCTCTCCACGCTTTGGGGAGGGGGAATTTCCATCCCCCAAGCCAACATATACAACTGTTGGGAATTTTAAAACTGGGGGAATCCCCCCAAAAAACAGGCCTAGAATAAACACTGGTTGAGGGCCTCTCTTTTCCCCCTTTTCTTTGTCTAGAATTTAGGGAGAGCCAGAAAGCTAGATATAGCTACTATACATAGTAGCCAGGAGGGGCCTCAAAATTTGGTGATGACCTTTTTGCTTGTCATTTTGGGATTTTGGGAAAGCTAGAAAGGTACCATGCGGTCCTCAAAATTGGTGATTAGGCCTACTTTTTTGCTTGTCAACATTTTAATTTTTGGGAAGGCTAGGAGAGGCTTCAAAATTCCAACTGGCCCGGGCCTTCTTCAGCCTCTGAAGGGGCCTGGGGTTTGGGGGTCAAAAACTTCCTTGGCTGCCGACGAAAAACATTTTCAATGTGTTTCGATGCATTATTTATTCTTGGACGCGATTTTGAGGTGGAAACCCTCTGGCTGGTACGTTGTACGTTGACGACCTTTTGGCTTTTTCCCTTGTCAGGGTCTGGAGAAAGATAAAAGAGGAAAATAGGGAGGAATGATGCGGATGACATTTGGGGCTGTCCATTAATTACGTCAACAATTTAGGAGGGATCGAGGGGGCTTGAAAAAGTTTGACAGTTGTTGACAGGGGAGGGGAGGGGTCAATAGAAGTTGACGTCAATAATTTCACTTTTTACAAATAATCAAAAATAGGAAATTTCATGGAATACTAAGTAAGTAAGTAAAGTAAGTAAAATCTCGTGGATTTCTATAGCGCCTTGGAAAGCAGCACAACAGTAGCTGCTTATTCTTAGGCGCTCAGCCTCTCTTAAAATAGCTATAGGAAAGGTGTGGAATCAGCCAGGCAATGGTCAATATCCGAAGGGCAGTGAGGCTAGGTTGTTACAGCTATGGCGGAAATGATTTAAGAAACAGGAAGGATTTAAGCTTAGACCTGAAGACTTGAGGAGATAGTGCAGGAATTATAGGAAATGAGGAATCAGATTTTATTGTTTGAAAGTGTCCAAGTGTGCGAAGGGAAGCTGGGATCGAGTTCCAGAGTTCAGGTGCAGCATATGAGAAGGCCTGTTTTTGGGGGGATTCCCCCAGTTTTAGGGATGACTACTACTTATTACAATGGAAAAAAGCTTGACAAAAAGGTCATCACCATCACATTTTGACACTCGATGAGCAAAACAGGGAAAATGGTCATCACCGCAAAAATAATAACCTTGTTATTGGGACCTGTCATTGATCTTGGGGGGGTCAAAAGACGTAATTATAGGGGGTAACTGAAAGTTGACAGTTGTTGACAAGGGGAGGGGTCAAAAATTGCCCAAAAATTGTTGAAATAATTAATGGACAGCCCCTAGCTTTTTGCTTGTAAGGGGCTGTAAAGTAGAAAAATAAGGCTGATGACCCTTTTTCGAAGTTGGTCACGACGAAAATATAAAAAAATCAAACCCCCCTTCCGGAAATCCTGGCTACGCCACTGGCTACTACACTACTGTACTGCTGCTGCTAGCCTGCTAGTGCTACTGCTACTTTTTCTAATACTGTACCACAACTAGGCTTACTACCACTAGCCTCCTACCACTATGGCTCTTTAGGTACAGTAGAGTGTCGGCTATGAAATCGGGAGATGTTCTATGATCTATCGGCCCGTGGTTCAAACCCCAGGCGGTCAGAGATTCTATTTCTGATGTAGTCGCATGTCCGGCTTGTCCGCCGGCAAGGAGTGGAAGTTAAAATAGAAATTCTGTCAGAAATCGTCGCGAACCTCAGCTCATCTCCAGACACAAAGCCTACCCTAGGAGACGATCATCTTTCGAGATTTGCCATCCTAAATTAGAAAGTTTACTTTACAAAAATAGACATAGGCCTACGATAAAACAAAGACATTACTGCGGCGCTATCAAAGCAGACGATAGATCACTCCATATTTCTTCATCGACTTAAAATTGGTTGGTATAACAGGTGTTGCGATGGTCTTAGCGGGAGGGGGGTCAAAACTTGTTTACATAATTATAGGGGGGTCACTGAATGTTGACAGTTGTTGACAAGGTGAGGGGGTCAAAAATTGCCCAAATATTGTTGACATAATTAATGGACAGCCCCAAAATAATAACCTTCTAAACTTTTTAGGGAGACCCGTCACTGATCTTAGTTGGGAGGAGGCCAAACGTTTTTGACATAATTATAGGTTCAGTTCAGTTCAATTTAGCCTTTTTTGCACTCCTTGTGGAGCATAGGCCGCTGACAAGTTCTCTCCACTTTGCTCTGTCTTCCGCGATCACTTCCATAGTTGACCATTTTACCCTCATCTCTTTTTCCAGTGTGTTTTTCCGTGTATTTTTCGGTCTTCCTCTCTTTTACCCTGGGGTTCCCACGTCAACACTTGCCTTGTGATAATTATAGGGGTCACTGGAAGTTGACAGTTGTTGACAAGGGGAGGGGGTCAAAAATTGTTGACATAATTAATGGACAGTCCCTGTCCATAAATGACGCCACGCACTTAGAGGAGGGGTTCAAATATTTGTGACGATGTTTGACGACAGGGGTGGGGTTTCAAGAAATGTGACGCCACATAATACTAAATATTATTAATATCGCAATGCTAATATGCTATATGTTACCGCAAAGTTGAACGTATTTTACACTCATAGACTCATAGTTCATTTTAAATTAAAGAGAACTTGAAAAAGTTTGTGAATATCGCTTCACCTATAATTATATTGAGTATTTCCAAACGAATTCGTTGCAATGCCCACTTCATTCAAGAAATAAGTGAATTGAAATTTGAAACATTAATTTTGACATTAGAAAGATGGGATTAACACGTTGTGACGTCACTTGAGGGGGATTTTCGTGACGACTTGTGACGATGGGGACCTGGGGAGGGGGTCAAAAACTGCAAAAATCGAGTGACGTCATTTATGGACGGCCCTTTCTTCTCTCCACTCTATATTTAGGCCCTTTGCTGATCCTGTTGCATGCGGAGTTTTGCTGGCGACTCTCAAAGTCTCGGGTATTTTTCAGCTTCGACTAGTCTTTACCTTACCATCCATGAAGCATCCGCTGAGCTGCCTGAGCACATTGGATTTGGACCATTGGTTAAGATCCGAATGACTGACGGCAAGCTTCCAAATTAACAAATGCTGGTAGATCAAAATATTGAAACATTGGGGGCCCAACACGTGCTGGGCTCCTCTACCCCAATTATTGAGGGTCTGAGCCCCCTATGGATTTAAGTAGTCCACACCAATCTTGGTGTATTTTTACTGATCTCCAATTTCACAAACATCTGTTTTCGCCTCTAGCCTTGTCACAACTCTTAAATTAGGGCCGTCTTCACAGCATGGCATAGAAGAGTTGATAGCTCTGAAGTCGATTGCACTCGGTTTCTTCTGAAGCATTATTACTACCAGTGCTCTTTTTCTAGGAAAAAAGGTTTGGGAACACATTTCCAGGGCCGTCATCGAGAGAAATCCCAGGGCCCTGGGAAGAGCAGTGACGGGCCCCTAAAAAGTGTTGACACTTTATTTTTTAGTGGTGATGACCTGTTTTTAGTCATCAAATGTCAAAAAGTAGTGATGACCTTTTCACGCATCAACAAAAACAGGCGTGAGAACGCCATACCTCAGCCCTGTACATTCCTAAGTGCATTATTACATATCCATAATTATATATAAAATCTGGCAAAAAGGTGTGGGAACGCCGTTCCAGTGAGTTCTCACTAAAAAAGCCCTGATTACTACTGTCTGTAGACAGCCTTGTGATCATTTTTCTGTAGCACATGCATCCTTCTAAAGCCTGATGAGTTTGTTCTGAAGCCTAAAGCCTGACCTCCAAATGCTTTGAAAAAATGAGCTGGCATTTCCTATATTCCTTCTGCTTTTTTTCTAATCCTTAATGTGCAAACTATGGTAGATGACACAATGCAAAGAACTACAAATACAAGGGCAGAGTGAATTATAAGAAAACCTTCTAACAAAGAGAACTAAAATGATGTAGGATGATGATGCATTAGAAAGTGATAGATCATGGAAAGTGAAAGAAATGAATAAATCAGCGGGCCATTAAAATTGAATAACTGGAAGCTGCTAAGCATGAAAAACAATGCAGCAGAAACTACTTTAAACACACCGTAACCAGGTAATCACAGTGAATGCAGCGTGCTGTAATATTTTTAAAGCTACATCATTATAAACCAAATGTGAGATTATACACGCAATCCTAATATTTAATTTTAATAAGAGTCAATATTACAAAACTCACAAAAGTTCTAGAGCACTGACAAGTAAAAGCATGTACAAAGACTTAATTTTGTAAGATAACATTAATATATCTGCAATTAAATAAATGATAAAAGAAATTTTTAAATTGCTTCACAATCACATCACAAAATTTTAGAAAATCATCAAGTGACTAATGATTTTCGATAAAGTAGAGGCAAATGAAAACATCTAAACTACATGTCAGTATTTCATAATAAATTTCTGATTACTGCTTTAGTTACTGAGGTTAGAGTCAAATAATGAGGTTTATCATTTTGTCAAGCACTACAATAGATTAGAATTAACAACTTTCAATCTAACAAATTTTTATTCTTCAAATCTGTTGAATATCGAATGGAAAGAATCAGTTGAACACAGCATATATCCAATAGAGTGGTCCTAGATATTGTAAAGGAGGAAAAGACAATCATACAAACAATAAAACAGAGGCAAAAGAACTGGATTGGGCATATTCTAAGAGGAGACTCATTATTCAGAACGATACTGGTGGGACATGTGGGAAGAAGGATAACCAGAGGAAGACCACATACGTCACTACTGTACTGGATGCTGACTAAAGACAGATACAAAGGATTAAAGACCCAAGCTGCTGACAGAGAAGGATGGCGCCAATAGGAACCAGGACCTGCTACTGGGCAGGAAACTTAAGAAGAAGAAATTTGTTGAAAAACTTCCAAGTTTATGGGTGACATTCAGAACCAAATTTAGAATAACAGGTTTTACACATGCATGGCCAAATCAACTCGTGATTTCAATCAGGAACAATTTCATTCACTTGAATTTTTTGGCAACTCAGTTTTTAAAATGTCAAAGGAAAGAACATGGGCATGTCCACAATTTGACAGTTTAATATGTTAACATAATAATATTTAATACAGACTTGAACAAAATTTTTGTTCCACATTCTTATTTTAGTTTTGACACTGTATTTAATTTGAACAAACTGAGATTGAAACAGTTTGCAATCCGAGAGATAAAGTTTTTGGTGGAGATGATCTGAAGTCTACAATATGATTTCAGATTTGCTAATCACTTAAAATCCAGCAGTGGCAGTTGCATACTCCAATAAAGCTCTTTGGTATTTCTGTGACAGATATGCATGAGCAAATTACAAGCATACATAGTCATTGAGGCTACATACAAGGTATAATAAATTTTTTAAAATTATTTTTATATATTATTATAATTTATTTTATTTTAATTAAATTTTTAAAACATTTTCATTTAATGGTTTAAATATAAACTCAGAAATGAGAAGATCCCGCTAAAATATTCAAGTAAATTAATATTATACTTGCATAATCGCTACTACTATGACTACTGCTGCTACATCAATTGCTCTCAAAATAGCAAAAGTACTAGTCTATTTTGTTATGCTTAATACTAGCAAGGGGCAATGGTAATATTAGCATTAGGGGTGACAGTGACAGACAGTGGTAGCAGCATTAGTTTTAAAACAAGAGATTTTGTATTTCCTTTATAATAATAATAATAAAAATAATAATAATAATAATAATAATAATTTTTCTGCACATTTTGTAAAATAAAGAACACTAAACAAGCAAACCAACAAATCTTCAAAAAGGCAACTGCAATCTTAACTGAACACACTTTGTTTGTACAGTATATTAAATTTTAAACCCTGTAAACTTAGTATAAATTATATTATCTATAAAAACTAAATGCTAAATAAAAACGATAACTAAAAATTACAATTTGCCCAAATGTTTCATGTTGCTCAGATTAACATCCTTAAAAACAAAGCAATGAGTTCCTTTTTGTCTTACACAACACTAACATATGCAAATGAAAATAGAATTGCAACAAAACTCAAGAATACAAATATATTTAAAAACAATGCAAATAGAAAATTATCAAACATTTGAAATGAGAAAAGAAGACCATAACTAGACAATACTGTTAAAGCCATTTCCTACTTTGTTCAAAACAAAATTCGACTAAATATTAAAAAGCGACAAAGAAAACAACAGTGAGAGAGAGAGAGGCTAGTGCTAAATAACATCTGCACAGTAGACCAACACACAAAAATCCCAAACTTTGTAAATGAACATGATAAGCACTTGTCACTACTTTAAACACACTTAAAATAGAGATACACGTGCAGTTAATATGAGAGATAATCTCAAAACACAGCATTTCCATCATTCGCTTTAACAACAGAGATACCATGAACATAAAAATCCTATAAATTTACCAATTCTTACATTTACAATACTATAATTAAGAGATTACAAGATTGCATTTGGTAATATTTACAACATAATAATAGCAGATAACATGCTAAAATAAATTTGATTCATACGAGAAAAATCACTTCAAAATACTAAAAATAGCAGTTGGCTTAATTTGAAATATCAATTTCACTTTGATTCAAGCATGCTGAATAATTAAGTAAAGATAAAAGAGTCAGAAGTATGCAGAAAATATTACGGTAAGATGAGGAATCAAATTTATAATCAATTACTTTCCATATCATCATCAAAACATTAATAAACTAAGAAAAACACAAACACTGTCACATGAATAAAATCTGAAGACCTACAAAATTCCAGCCAAATATCTAAAGTAATCAAATGAATATCAATTAGGTCGGAAACAGAAAATATTGAAATTATTTTGTGTAAAGAATAACACGAAATTTCTGTAATGAATTATCTGCAGAAGAAAATTCTTTTGCAAAAAAAAACAAATTATTTAGAAACGTGAAAACGAGAAAGCTTGGACTAAAAATTTTTATAAAACATAATTAAAAGTGGCATAAACAACTGATTAAACACTGACCTATTGACAAATTTCTTTACAAATCTTTAACAAGATAGATTCATTAAGATAAACAAGTTCAAAACGGAGAATAACAAAGCTAAAACTTCATGCAACAAAAAATCGTTATTATATTAGAATATATCAAAATATGCAGACATTACCAATTCATAGCCTCAATGTATATCTGAGATGTTTTACTTGGCATATGGAGGCAGGAAAATGGCAGGTTGTTAACACACTGGAGTGGCACGTTGAAGGAATGGGTTCAAGACCCATACAAGCCCATAAAGTTGACAGCCTTCGCTCGCCAGATGGCTGGGGCAACTGATTAGCAGCTTAAACACAAAGTAAACAGGTGCGTTGCACGAGAACACTGGCCCCCGTACCTTGTAATCATGCACCGGTCGCCTGGCTGAGGGCCATGAAATGGAGATCTCTGTCGCTCCTAGAAGCCTTGAGGTTTGCCCTTTGAGCCTTGAGGGCTCGGGTAGGACTTTTTTACTCAGCATACAATATTCAATGCTGGAAATGAGAATTTTCAAAAAAAGAGGAGCACAGTGTCATCAGAGCTTATTATGATTGGTTACAGGCAGAGAAGAGAGTTCAACAGATCTATATTAGCCTGTGGACATGCACACTGCATGGTCTGCCTAGTTTCATATTACAGGCTTAGTCAAAACTTCTCCACCACTTGTGAATATATTTCAAACAGAAACAGAATGTTGACTTGTTCAGGCATCTTGACAAACAACTAGTATTGTAACCACAGCTCTAACAGAATGGACTATGTTGCCAAACAGCACTCGTAAAGTTTCTATTTTCATACAGCAACACAACACAATGCCACACTAGTGCCTCTAGTGGTATTACACTGAAACACAAGTGCACATGGTCAATGTGAACCAGTGATGGGCAAGATACTATTTTGAAAATAGTATTTCTATTTTGAAAATAAAAAATACTATTTTATTTTCTATTTTAAAAATACTTTTTAAAATTATTTTATTTCATTATTTTCAAAATAGTTTAAAGAAGTATTTGTGACCTTAAGGAAATACTTTTCCAAAATACTTTTTCAAAATAAAAATTTTATCTAAGTTTGTTGTCAACTTGTAAGGCTAACAGACTTACACTGTTCTTGTGAGTTGTTCTCGTGTTCAACAGTTCAGGAATTATGCTAACTTTGCCGAGGAACTGACATTTGCGGTTGGTTTTTTAGTTTTTACTGGCCATAATGGACGATGGACTGTGTTGAATCTGCTGCTGTAGAAAACCTTAATACAATATTGTGATGCAATGCAAGAATCAATTTATTGACGTAAGGCAAAGTATTTTACAAAAGTATTTTCCAAAAAGTATTTTGAAAATACTATTTTATTTTGTATTATGCAAATACTTTTGTAAAGTATTTCATTTTGTTATTTTCAAAATACTTTTTTTGCACTATTTTATTTTCTATTTTGAAAATACTTTTGAAAAGTATTTTGCCCATCACTGATGTGAACTAGGCAATGGTTTCAATAACTAGCAAAATAAATATAATGAAATATTCTAAATAAAACTATGACGACTAGTAAAGTGAGAACTAATTACTTCTTACTACAATCCAAGTTAAATAGACAATTCAACAGTGTCATCAGTAGCAAAGACCAAGAAGTGAAATGCATTGCAGGATTAATACACAACACCTTTTGTAAAGATTACTTGGTGGTAACACCCACAGCATAAGAACACAGCAATATTCATGGCAATATGCAGGAATATCAGTGGTAATATTCATAAGCATACTGATCGGCAAAACACACACACACACACACACAACACTTATAGCATACACGTCTAGTATGAAAAACTAAAGTTGAATCTAAGAAGAATGAACAAAATGGGGCTCATAATGGTCCTGTGGCTTCTAAGCGCAGCAGAATAGATAATCATTTTCAGTAAAGAACTTATAACAATTTTTTTTAAAAGTTAAATGACTAAAGAAATGACCAATGCCCAAAACATTGAGCAACTGAGTTTCAAGCAGAACAAGCATCTAGCGGAAACTGACTGAGCAAAGACCGAGTACAAAATGACCGCAGAAAGAGAGCAGTGATACCAAGTCAGAGAAGACAAGATTGCAGTTCAAAACTCACATCACATCATTTTAAAGAAGCTAGAGCTCAGCTAAACAAAATTTCTACAACTCCTAATTTCTAAAGAGAAACAAATGCAAAAGCAAATGTCATATGTGAAATCTATGTTTATAATAATGCAAAGAGTAGAACTTAAAGCCATACATTCATGTTGTTAGCCACTGCACAAAAGAATAAATGTTAAAGGAATCTTTTTGTACTAAAATACAAACATAGCTGCTAAATTCAATAATATTACAAAAAGCCACAAAATTAACACAGAGAAGCACTGCTCTAGACTAAAACTAAACAGCAGATCAGCCCAAATCAACAAAAATGAAACTCAACAACGACAAAGGAAAATAATCAACAACACATCTGGAGAAAATTAGTAAACATGTAGTGAGTTAGATACAAAATTTTACTAGATAAAACTATTCAGATATTCAACCAACCACTTGCAATAATGCACAACTCAGCTGAGAAGAATAATGAAGAGTTTTTACTCCTATTAGAATAAAGAAACTATCATAAATGCATGATCATGGGAAACATTGTTTACAAAAGCATCTGCATCAGTGAAGAATAAGAAAGAGCAAACAGCAATGCCAGTATTTACATGATAAATGATTGTTCTTTGGCAAGAACGTTCCAAACTGAAGCCCAATAAAAAAAACGAGACAGAGCACAGCAAATCAACTCTCCTGCAACCACAAAAATTACCAAAAACACAAACCTTAAAATGACATTGTATTTCTTCTAAATTTAGACGAAGCGAAATGAGGAATAAATCAAAAACTCTCAGAAAAAGTCGCTGAACAATAAATTGATGCAGATAATCAGAGTCAAGTCGAATGCATTTAAGCAGATGACTCCTTCAGATTATCAAAATATTCCATCAGTTCTTCATAGGTCATCCCAAGTTCATCGTAATCCCATTCGATGTCAGACCCGCTGGCAACGGCCTCTTCCAACTGCCGCAGTCGCTCCTGTCGTGAGAGCGCAGACCGTGCGCCAATGCTGCTCGCATTTGATGGATTCACAGATATAACTTTTGGTTCAATGAGCGGCTTAGAGTCCAAAGTAGAATGAAGAAGACCTCCATTTTCCTCCATCATTTCATCTTCTAGAGCCTTCATCTCCGGACAAGTCTTGGAGCCAAATTGTTCCATGGTCAGGCGCTCTTCTGGCACATACTCTGGAAGGGGAAGGTGGTATCTACCTGGAGGGATGTGAGGCTCTACGTCTCCCTCCAGGGTGTTTCCGTTGTCATCAGGAATTTGGTTTGCTGTGATCCGGATGTTGCATTCAGAGCCTTGATAGGTGGACAGCTGGCTACTGCGGTTACTGTGCTGGCTCTGGCGATTGCTGTTGGATCCGGCCGAGAGAGACGGCACCAGGGAGGCAGAGCCTGGACTCAAGTTTCCATTGAAGTCAGCGTCTGGCATAAGAGTCTGCGAACAGGTTGTGATGACAGCATTACGTTCCAGAGTTTCACGACCGATCCAAACCCAATCTTGTACCTCAGACACGGGATCTTTGGTATCCTTTTCCTTGCGTTTGCGTCGATGACGTGCCACAAACAGCATACAGTTTGCAGTAAAGACAACAATGGCAATGCAGAAAATGGCCAAGAGAACATACATTGCCATTTCGAGTGACGTCATTCCTTGAACGTCTGATATTGGTTGCTGCTGTGCTTCAATTCTTGGTAAATCACCATCGTCACTAGGCAGTGAACTGCCTCTACAACACAAACAGAAGAGTTTTGCAATAACAACAAATGGGTAAAACTAAATATTTTATCTCAGTTTTTTTACATTTGTATTACTTTTGGTTGGTTAATGATATAGTGATGCACAATCACTGATGTCAGTATTGCTTGCCATCTAACCTCTTCAGTGGTCAAAAGAGAGGCAAATTATGTAAGCCCTTTCCTGACAGTCATAACCTCTCCCATGTAGGGCTTACACTGTGCCTCCAAGTGGTGCAAACAGGTAACATGGGTCCTGCAACCAATGGCAGAGTCTGTGTGTGTAGCCTACTCATGAGTACTTGGCCGTCTCATGGGGACACCTTTGCCATCTCATGGGCAGCAACGCGAGATTAGTGATTTCAGCAGAAGAGATGCCAGCCGATGCGTCCAATGGTGGAGTCACCTTGCATTGTGGAGCATCCCCATGTACCGGTATATCATGGGGCCAGGCCACATCATTGCTCTTCTGTCTCATCCTAGTGGGATGAGGTATTTTTGGGCCCATCACACCACCATGAATCAAAACAAATACAGCACCAAGGTTAAAGTCCCCGATAGTATCGCTGCCTCTTCGCTTGTGCCCACTGCTACTAGCATATCACATATGAAGGGCCCTCCATGGGAAGCTCGAATCCAAATGTCTGTGGATAGTCCAGCGGCCACTAAAACCAAATGGAATTTATGAAATCCCAAAAGAATTGCCACCTGGAACATCCTGACAATGGACAGAACTGGTCACCAGACAGCATTATGTAAAGAAATGGCCAGACTAGGTACCACAATTGCTGGAATTATCAAGACTAAAATCACCGATTATGGTCTGAAATGGGTGGAAGACTCTCTCATTCTATACTCAGGAGGTCAAACACATTTATATGGAGTAGTGTTACTTTTACATGATGAAGCCAAGGATGCCTTAAGGTCATGATACCAAAATCATCATGCCTGCTAATAGCAAGACTCAAACATTGTCATGGTAATCTCTGCATCATTGTTGTCTATGCTCCGACTGAACCAGCCACTGATCTTGACAAAGATCAGTTCTACCAGCAACTGGACTCTGTTGTACATACCATCCGTCCACATGATGATCTCATCGTACTTGGCGACTTCAGTGCTGTCACAGGACGCAACAGGCAAGGCTTTGAGGATAAACTAGGCCCATATAGCTTTGGGCGCCCAAGTGACAACGCCAGCAGAACTGCTGAAGGGCGCCATCACTCCAGTTGCTGAGCGCCTCCTCACATTGTTTCATAAGGCCTGGAACTGGAACTGTAAGAACTGGTAAAGTTCCAAGGTGCTGGAAGGAAGGAATCATCATCTCGCTGTATAAGGGCGGAGGCCAGTGGACCGATTGCAACAGCTACAGGCCAATTACTCTTTTATCTGTTCCTGGAAAGATATTTGCACATATACTTCTGGCTCGACTCAACCCATTACTACAAGAGAAGTGTAGACTGCAACAGTGCTGATTCACCAGAAGCAGATCAACTCTGGATGCAACTCACTTTGCATTTACTTTCAGAAATACATCGTGAGTTTAGCCATCCTTTATGCACCGCATTCATTGATTTAAAGGCAGCATTCGACTTTGTTGACCATACTGCATCATGGAAGGCCATGAAGGGGATCAGCATTCCTGACCCCTTACTCGACCTAATCAAAGAACTGCATAACAGTACCTGTGCTTGCATGCATCTAGGCACTGACCTCTCACATCCTTTTGAGATACTATCCAGCGTACGGCAGGACTGCATATTAGCACCTGCAATCCTGCATTATTTTGTTGTGCCATGGACTATATCATGTCCAACATATCAAGTTCCATTGGCATCAAGTTCAGAGACTTTCAATTCTCTGATACAGACTATGCTGATGACACTGCCTTGTTTGTGGAAAACAAAGACAATATCCCATGTGCCCTCCTACAGATGGAACAAGCAGCATCAAAGCTTGAACTCTGTGACTCCTGGTTGAAAACGAAGATCCAGAATCTTGCCACAGGTCCCAACATCGATGACCGCACTATCAATGATCAACCAGCATCAGCAGTGACTAACTTCTGCTATTTTGGTTCAATGCTTACCTCTGACTCCAACTTTCATGACGAGCCCCACATGCATATTGGCATTGCATCAAGTACTATGTATCGGATGAATCGTGTCTGGAATCAATCCTCTTTAACCATCCAAACTAAGATACGCATCGACTCCTGCTGCATGCTGTCTGTCATGCTATATGGTAGTGAGGCCTGGACTCTGACAATTGGAAGAAACTGGAATCTCTCCATACAACTTATGCCAGATCCTGGATTTCAAATGGTATGGTAATGAGACATGGCCTCTGACAAAGGTCGATTGGAAGAAATTGAAATCTTTCCATAATCACAACTTACACCAGATCCTGGATGTCAAATGGTATGACTTCATTTAGAGTAAAGAAATTTACAAACATTCCGGTCCAACCAAACTAGGCCCATCTGTAAGGTCATATCAACTCGGACTTTTTGGCCATGTACCAAGGATGTCAGAAAACACCCCAGCGAATGCTGCTCTTCGTCTTGGATGCCAGATTGAAAGTGGCTACAGACCTTCGGACTCTTGAAGATCCATTTGAGGGAGACCACCATTTGCATGGCTCGTGACTGTGGATTAACATCTAAAGAGGCATATGAACAAGATTGAGAAAGGTAGAAGGTAAACACAATGGCCACAACCGGCTTCACAAACTGATGACAATGACTACTTTAGAAAGATGTTTATATATCAAAACATCAAAAAAGATTATATAAAAATTATGACAAGATGGAATTTCTTCTACTGCTAATAATCTACTACATGTACTCTGCTCATCACCATTGCTGTCAACACCTTAGATCTTTTATACTTGTCAATTACACAATTTCAAAAAACTATCTAATTCAAGCTAATGCAATGCATGCAAAAATGTGGCAACACTCTGCTGAATACATTATAAATTACATAAAAATTCAATAAATAAAAATACACTCCACTGCTAAATATATCTAGCATATCTACTAGCATAATTAAGCAAATTTCATAATAAAATCTTACATTTCAAACTGACTTCGTGGTGAAAATTTTCCCTTATTCTTTCCACTTTTTCCTCTTGACTTCTTCCTTTCTTCTAGTGTTTCAACTCCACCATCAACCCACAATCCTTCAGGCTGGACTCTGCCACGGCTTCCATATCCAATATGACCAGCATCATTTTGCGTTGCATCTTGCGTTATTGCAATGTTGATGTACGCATGACCAGAAGCAAGAGTCCGTGTCTTTGGTGCTGGACAAGCGCTAGATGAAATGAACCTCACACGGATAAGATCTCCTGATCCTGATCCAACAGCAGAAATAATTGGGCTGTCCACTCCAAAAGCAGGGCTAACTCTAACAATGGTTGTATTAACCTCATCAGCTTCCAAAGAGTAATCATTCGGTGGCAGAGCATACAACGGAAGGCTGGTATCGTCATCAAAACGAATGACAATATCCAAGTATGCCTCCTATCACACAAAATCCAAATAACACTAGGTATAAACCATCTGTAATCACTTAACAATCAGAAGATTAACTTAAAATATCAACTGGACAATAAAGTCTTAAAATAAAACAAAATAAACAAATAATTAGTACCGGTACACTATATTTGACTAAACTAATAGCCAGAAATGGATGAATCATAAAAAGAGATAAACCAACCAAGCTGGTATAAATAACACAGTTTACAATTTAAATAAGTCCAACTAAAAGGGTAGAAAAGCGTCAATTGGAGCACAGACTTCGAAAAACACCCTGCCCTAAAGACAAAAAGGCCACAACAATTTGTAAATGTCAATATAAGCAGCTCATACAAAAAAGCCTCTTGAAATACAACTAGATTTCCTGCCTCAACATGTTGACTATGTTGCCAAGAAAAATCCAGACTGTGTGCAGCAGAATTGCCAATGCCCCTCCACCACTGATTGATTCCAAATATTTCGCACAGTTTCATTCTGATGTCCTGCTCCGAGGTTTCTCAAATGGTCACACGATCCCTGACTGAGTAATGCAGTTCCGACGTTATTCCTCCTTGGCTGTTGATGCATAGTGTTTCAGTCATTGCACCTTTCACCACTGATATCATGAACATGACTCTTAAAACTGGCAAATATCCTTCCCACTTGAAACATTCCCTTCTTATTCTGATTATTGAGAACACATCATTCGATACATTGTTGCCATGCAACTACTGCCCTGTCTCCAACATCACATTCTTATCTAAACATTTGTAGCAAATTGTCAAAAAGGAACTAACCAAGGACCTTAACCAGTATAGACTTCTTCCTGGCAATCAATCTGCATACAGACACTTCCATTCCACCGAGAGAAACAATATCATTGCTAGCTGTGACAATGTTCATTGACCTGCTCTTTCTGATAGCAACTTTTGGTACTATTTACCACGACATCCACAATTCCACATAGCCTGTCTCAATGTCATTCTCTGTCTGTCTGTCTCTTTCTCTCCCTTCCTCCCTCCCTCTCCCCTCTCTCTCTCTCCTGCTCTCTCTCCTACCCTGTGTTCTGTGGAGTTCCCAAAGGTTCTGTTCTTTTTAAATGCCAAATCCTAAAGTGATATTCTTTTGCCTTCAAACAGTTGCCACCCACTCCACCAAGGGGCTGTGGCATTAAATAGACGTCTTGCAAAGCAGCCAAAAACTCAGCTGTGACCAATGTTTCTTCTTATTCTTGATGGTCCATGTGTGCATGAAATTTCTCTTGGGAACAATTTCCCAGTTGACTAACTTTTGGGCAATTTTGCTTCATGCAAAGAAAAATCACGTTTGCTAATATAATTAATATATAGCACAATTTAATATTGTAAAGCGCTCTTGTCTTTGGTCATTCTGCCATGCTTATTGCGCTATATAAATTGTCCAGCTAATAATAATAATAATTAAGTCCACAACCATAATAAACCACGTGCCGGGCCATAAGTTGTCTCTTCAATTGAGTCATTGAGATTAAATATTTATATAGTGTAGCACTTGTCAACACTTAAGTTGAATATTGAATATTTAAATGTTCTATAATTTTTTATTACAAAATAAAAGCTCCTGCAAATTTTTTGGACAATAAAAATGTTGGGGGGGGGCACATGTCTTGCCATTTATGGGCCCATGTCCATGTGCCCACCTTACAGCATTGGCTGTGACCATGCATACATCTAGGCTCACCTAACATAGATCACACTTTCTCCTCCTTCTCTCATTCATTCATGGTCTACTTATTACTGCTCTTTCTTATTTCACTTCTGTTATAATGCACAATTGCTCACTCTTGCCTGAGAGCATTTCTGAAGAGCTAATAGCACTTGTTTGAGGAAATTAAAAACAAAAGAGCCAAAGAAGAGGACAAAAAGAGATGAGATGACTAACAGCAACAGATCAGAGCACATTGCATCAGAGACAGTGACAGCAGAACAGGAAAGATAAGCAAAATGAATCACTGGAATCAATGCTACATGCACAACAACAGATGAGATCTTGGGCTCAAATAAAGGCTTCAAGTGCCTGGCTTCAAGTGCCTCAGAAGCACTATTAACCATAGGTAGATTTCTTTAAATTGTTTATTAAAGGTTAAAATCGTGACAGAATTAGCCCTTTGACTGGCAGCTATGGGTCCACCCACACTGATGATATCAGTTGTAGGCCAACCGGGGATATCCCGCCATACATTATAAATACACGGATCTGCACAAGCATGGAGCATTGGCTTGTGGAACATATCGCTCCACTTGTTCGGGCTTCCCATCAGAATAAAGTGTATTTTTGTTAACCCTGTTAATACATGAAAAAGATCATATGTTGCGAGTCAAAGGGTAAATACCTTCACAATTCCAATGAGTCATAAAATATTTGTAAACATTAACAAATAACTAAGTGAAAACCATCACAAACTACATTAGAACATTTTTATGAGGACAGCCTGCATGGCAACAAACCTCCCCTCACATCAGTATCTGTCCCAACATCTTTCCATTATAGGTAAATAAGATGAATCACAGGAAATGTATCATTTGGCACAAGTTGTCCTATGCTGTTGCAACACCATATCATGAATTAGCACTCTCAGAATAAAGCTACACAACAAAATAGTCAACTGAATGCCTTTAACCCTTTACCGTCCAGTTTCAGTAACGAAACGTAAACTGGACGCAATATCACACTACGGCCGGTAATGGGGTTAAAGAAAACAGCTTTTTCTACTGATTGAAATCACTTAAAAGCATTTGAAAACATAGATTTCCAGCACCTGATTCTTTCTGTTCATTTGGTTTTCCTTTGTGATTCGTGCTGCAATTGCTCCAGGAAAGTCCGGCTTAGCACCAACCGTTAGGTCAAGCCCAGAAACTGCGTTCACTTCCAACTTCTGAATACTGACTCTGTCGCTTGAAACCTTTATTTCCTGTGTGCCAAGAGATCCGCCAAATACAGACAGAACCTAAAATCAATAACAACTAACTCTATAACTTCATTACATGAGGAAACATTTCTAATTCATAAACCACTACTATTTCCACAATGAAATATAAATATTGTATGTAGCCAGCAACTTCAACAGAAATTTAACATGTAACAACAAATCATCATGTTCTGATTAAATCCATTTTAAAACGTGAAGCTGAAATAACACCTGAAGTGTTGCCTCACTTAATTTCTGACTTCTAGGTTTTCACAAAATTCAGTCATGTCATTCGCTTGCTTAAATTCTTCTTGATTGATGGCTTCAACTCACTTCTACTTGGATTTTAGTAATCTATTATTTCAGACAATCAAAATAATGCTTCCAGAAACTTGTGAAAAGCTACTTGTAGTCGAGTTTTATCACCTGTTTGGAATAATCAGAACTAATTAAATAATCACTTGCAAAAACCACACAACAAACCAAACATCTAAGCTAATCTAAAACCTTTATAGTGCCACTTCTTAATGCCTAGAAGCATCAGCCAATGGCACACTAAATCACACAAAAAATACACATCAAATTTACTTGTATGTCAGTTCGTCCTGGTTTAATGCCATCGACAACGTTGCCCCGTAGCTGAGCCACTGTTGGGTCGTTGATGTGCAGCCGATTGCGAACAAAATCGGTCACACGGAACTGCGCCTTCCTGTGCAGCATGTAAGGATTCTGTGTGATGTCAGACATAACAAAACGAGTGTAAACTTCGACAACTGCAGACTGATAACGCAGCTGACATGACAACGACAAGTCGTCTTTCCGACGGGCTCTGTCTTCCAATGTCAGCAAACTTGAATCCGTGACCGGTGATTTTCGGCTGAAATAATTTTAAATATCAACAAGCCTATATTAACTCTGAATTCAGCAAAGACAACCACAATATTCTTGGCAAATATCTGACTTTTAAATAAGATTGCTACTGAAAGCCTGGAGCAGGATTTAAAATGAAGACTTTCGGTTCAAACATTGCTACAACGTTATGCTCTGCATCTCTGTGCTGACCGCAGAACTTTGTAAAGAAATTGAGAGAGAGCAGTAAATAAACAATAATAGTTATACACTCAGTGGCATTTTTTAAATGTCTCCAAAAACCAAGTACAGGTAGAAATATCAAAAACTGTATTCTACAAAAACACAGCTGAAAAGAAAACTAAACATTGCCTGTCTCCCGAATAAAGTAATTTGACATCACCTGAACACCCCATACAGTGGTACTTTCCACGAAGACACCAGGTTCAGTCGACTGTCGGTTACGCTTATGTCGAGTGGCAGCTCTGGAATCCAGACACGGAAGAAAAGGAATCTTGTATGACGACCGTACTTGGCAATGACACTGACACTGGATGAACCCTTAGACTCCTTTCCACTCAAGTAGACATAACTGCAGGACTCGGCCGTCTAGAAACAACATTTCTACAAATGTCACTGCAAAGGAGGCGCAAAAGCGTCTCTTCCTTTACTTCTGAGGACATCATCCTTCAGACAAATATTGCTCAAAACCTCAACCTAAGTTCTAGTTAAAATAAAAGATATACAAAATTAGCCAAATATCTGCAACCACTGTTTGAATATAAATCTGATGATACATTGCAGCATCTTTCCAATACCAATACAAGTGAAAGTGATTCTTCTGAGTGATTCTTCAGAAGAGGTGCTATACAAATAATACAAACATTTAATTTCATTACATTGCATTACAAGTGTACAATGTATCACTGACTAATTTGAATTACCAGGTAGTGTCCATCTAGTAAACAGTGCCAACTGACATTACACTGTACTGAAGGCACATTGCATTATGGCTGCCAAGCAGCATCAGAGGTTCTGAAGACAACTGTAGAAGGAAAGTTAAATTCAATAATTAATTACAACAGGAATCCAATCTATTCAAACATACAAAAGCTGAATTCAAAGAGATTCTGACCAACAGATCCACAGTTGTATAATATCCCACATTACAAGACAATCATGTAAAAAATGCATAAAGACAAATGACAGGCAACACGTGCATTGTAACAGTGCAATATTTGGAGCCAATTGTGTTGAATTCCCTCTGCAATAAATGGATCATGGGACTGAGTTTCCTCAAACAGCAGAATGATTTGAAAGGCAGGCAGCCATACAACATAAGGCTGTGAAATCTGTATTCTATTTGAAGCCAAAAGGTAGTGCAAGCAATTTCTGTGCACCAAGTGTATAATGTATATATATATATATATATATATATATATATATATATATATATATATGAGAAAGAGAGAGATTGGATATTTGAATATGTACCGGTATATATACTACATGCATAACATTCTACTACTCCTTTATAAAGAGACTCAATCATCTGTAACAAAACATTATGGTTAGATGAACTGCTATGAGAGGCTTAACCTCTTTAGCGTTTGCCCCGAGCCCAGGACGTCAAAGATGGCGCCGCCTTATATGTTAGCCCCGAGTCCAGTTCGTCATGAACTTCACAGACCCGTATCTATATGTTTGCCCCGAGCTGAGCACGTCAAAAGCGATCTAGGCATTTATTGACATATTCTGCGTTCAATGGCGCGCCGGGAGCCAGTCTATTCCTAAAAATAGAATCGTAGTTGAGGCTGGAAGAGGGGGGGGTCGTTGTTGTTGAAAAGATGGCGTCGAGAAAGAGGTTAGCGGCGGCTGAAGCTTTGGAAATGGTCATGGAATCGCCGAATCGGACGATGATCTCTCCGACCAAGACACCGACGATGATGTTATGTGGAGCGGTGACGAGCAGTCCTCGGAAGACGAAAGTTCGGGGACAGCGACGAGACGGGGGGTACGAGGTGGGGCAGGAGTTCCAATGGGACGTTCACTGGGGAGTCAGGGATGAAGGTCGACATTCCTCCCACCAAATCCCCCATGGATTACTTCAAGTTATTTTTACCACGGAAATACTTGGGGTAATGCTGTTGAAACTAACAGGAGGGCAGCACAATTGCAGCAAGTAACCTTGGCCAGGCACTCAAGGTTGCTCAAATGGGAGGACGTGGGTATGGATGAGCTGCTAGTTTTCCTGTCTTTGATTATCTACCATAGGACCGATCTACATAATTTTTGAACTGATCTGTTCCAAAGACACCCACCTACAACTGTACTGCTGAACCTAGGGGGTCACCACTGAAAAATTTCTTTTATTGACCTTAGAAGAAAATTTTTGGCAGGGGTCATATTTTGGCCTGTAGAGTGGGCCAAACCCCCAAATTTTCTTTTTTGGCACGGATGGATGGTAAGTACAATAAAAATGCTAAACAATGATGCAAACCACATCCTTGTAGCTTCTATATAGCCTGCAAGGTAAGGTGTTTCAGATTTGAGATTCTCAAAAAAATGTCACTTCTCTGAGCAACGGGTGCCTGGTGTAGAAACACCATAACTCCCCCAAATTGGGTCCCATCTTCAAAATTTTTGAACTAATCTGTTCCAAAGACACCAACCTACAACTTTGCCGCTGAACCTAGGGGGGTCACCGCTGAAAAAAAATTTTTATTGACCTTTGAACGTATTTTTTGGGAGGAGGTCATATTTTGGTCTGTAGGGTGGACCCAACCCCCGAAATTTCTTTTTTGGCACGGATGGATGGTAAGTACAATAAAAATGCTAAACAATGATGCAAACCACATCTTTGTAGCTTCTATATAGCCTGAAATATAGTAAGTTTAAAAAGTACATGTTAACAGTTCAAAATAACGTTATTCTCCAAAATTAATAACACACATTGGTAACGTCTTGGAAAATTTTATTACACACTAAAGGGGTTAAGCATTTCATTCAAATATAATATTAGGTTAGTAGAAAGATGTCACATTGATCATAGTCTTTTAAATTACCGTATTATCTCGGGTATAATACGCACTTTTTTCCCCCCCAAAAATGCTAAAAAGTCTGGGTGCGTATTATGCATAGGAATACATTTTTTTCACTCTTCAGTCAAACGTAGAACCAACGCTATGGTACTTTCCCGTTATCCGGACCCCAGTGAAGTGTAATGGTTGTTCGGACAGGAACCTGACCCTAGCCTAGCCCTGACCATAACCCGCTAGAAATGGTACCAGAAGTGGGGTCATTTATTTGTGACATTAGAGCAGACGGAAAAAATAACAAAAAAAACAAAAAAATTTTAAAAGAACAAAAAAAATTTAAAAAGAACAAAAAAATTTAAAAAGAACAAAAAAAATTTAAAAAGAACAAAAAAATTTAAAAGAACAAAAAAAATTTAAAAAGAACAAAAAAAATTTAAAAGAACAAAAATAAATTAAAAAGAACAAAAAGAACAAAAAATAAATTTAAAAAGAACAAAAAAATTTAAAAATAACAAAAACAAACAAACAATCGAAGAAGTCTTGGAGAGGGTAGAAGAGAAGAAAAGCCTAATTAACACTATTTGTACAAGACAAAAGAAGTGGATAGGTCATGTTCCGAGAGAAGAATCAAACCTGCTAAGAGAAGGACTAGAAGGAAAGATGAATGGGAAACCACAGAAAGGGCGACCAAGGACATCGATGCTGGAGTGGATGTTCGACACTACGGAAAAAAACAAGTATTCAGCTCTGAAGATAAAAGCTCAAGATAGAGAGGAGTGGCGACGATGGAGTATGGAACCTGTCTTTGGACAGAGCACCTGAAGAAGAAGAAGATTAGAGCAGAGAAGATTTGTTTAATATAATTTGCTAACGTCGTGGAAGGTTATTAACATGGTTTTTATACATAAGGAGAGGCGATTTGTAAATTCGCTACATATGGTACCAGAAGTGGGGAGCTATTATTATATGGTTTTCAAAATTTCAGGTGCGTATTATACATAGGTTTAAAGATTTTTGCATTATGATAAATTTTGAAACTCAGGGTGCGTATTATACACGGCTGCGTATTATACCCGAGATAATACGGTACATCCAATACCAAATGCCTCTGCCTCAAGACAGGCTCTCAAAAGGCAATTACAGTAAAATCTTAATGGAGATCAGACTTTATTTTGGTCTACAAAAAAAATTGTGACCATCAAAGCCTCAAGCAATAAAACTCCAATGTGTTTTTCTGTCTTTGAAGTTCATTCGCAGCTTTAGTTCACAAGATAAATATCTTCAGATGCACATTATAAGCTCCTCCAGACACTCACTGCTACACATTCCAATGCATAATGCTCTGGAGACAGTCACACTATTGATAAGTTTAACTTGCATTTGATAGATTGGACATTCAGCTGCTTCATTTCAATATACTGAAATTCTAAAAGCACTACAGATAAGAAAGACACTATATGAATATTCATTATTTTAACATTTTTATCTTACTATTATAAAGGACTACATTCCATTCATGGTTCAAAAAAATTGTCAGCCAAAACTTTCATCACTGTGCAACCCACACACAATCGGTTATTTAGGCTGGTGCTGAAAAAACTCTCATCAAAGTTTTGGCCAAAATGTTAAGATTTCTTCCCAATCACCTCTAGACATCTCTATGTGTCCAGTGAATCTGTAGCACTTATCATGGTTGAATCAGATCAATGCAATAACTAAGGCCCTGCAAGTGAAGAGAAGAAAGCGGCAAAATAAAAGTAAAACAGACAAACCTCCTGCAACTGAAAATATTTTCCTACAGTCAGTGACTCAATGACAGAGGAACCAAGAGAAAATCCGGGTATCTACCTGTAGCACATCTTCATCTCCAGAATGACAAGCTGTCTGCGATGTTACATCCAAGATCCTTCCAGCATGACTCACAGAGAAGATGCTCAGAGGATACATCTGTTTCTCTCCAGTAAGCACAGCTGTGTTGATTAGTTCCGTAGTCTGGTACATAAAACACCACATATCTTTAATCAACCAACTGCAGGAATCATAAGCACAACATGGATCTAAATTCTAAATAAATTAGCAGCAGCAGTCTAAAATTCCATTGATGGCCAAATACAATTAATTATACAAGACTACCTATCTGCCTTTGTAGACATTACCCAATGCTGAAAAAGAGAGACTGAATTGCATAATGCATGCGAAAAGTACATTTAAAATTTGAATTTCATCCATCGGCCTATTAGGGGTGAAAAAATAGAAGAGTGGTAACAGCAGTGGCCTGTAGAGCTGATGGAAGCAAGTTTGATACCCAGGATCCTGGGGTTGACTCAGCCTTCACTCAATGGCAGTGACAAGAATGAGTAGTAAAGGCAACATTGCAAAGGTAACCATAGGTTCAGTGGAAAAGGCCAGCCACCATCCCCCCCCCCCTGATGTATGGCCTAGCCACCTATAAGCTGATGGCAAAGAACTCAGGGATCAGCTCCGGACCCTATGGGCAATGAGCTTAAAGGGTGCACCTTTACCATTGTTTAACCATCTGCTTATTACACTGTATGTTCTCAGTGATGAATACAATACAGTGAAACAGTGGATTGAAGAAACACCGCTTTTATATTCTGCAGAACTGATGATGATTACACTCGATGCAATTTATATTGAAAATATCTGCAAAAATAAATCACAACTTATCAAAAACTAAAATGACTGCACACTCTGTGCACTGGTCAGAGTTGCAAAAAAATTAACAAAAAAAGGTTTAATTCTATTTGATTTTTAAAAAAGGTCACCCAAATTCAAAATTTATAAAATGGTATATGTTATGTATTGAGCATTTGCCTATCATATCACACTGCTGCCACTCCCTGTTTGGGCACATTGCCTGCTTATCCATATCTGCACCAGCCAGTGCACTCCTGAATTATGCATTAAAGTGATAAATAACATCCCACCTGTCCCGGATTGGTGAAGACCCAGAGGACATCTGCATTAAACCTGACTGCAACAGTTGGAAGAAGTAAAGAATATCAACAGCACCATGTCCAATATCTAATTTTACTTCATCAGGTTATGCTAATCTGGCAGTTACAATGGTTAGAAGGTTTTTATTTTGCATACATGTTATTCCCAGTGGTTGAAGCATTTTTTGTACAGCAGGGGGTCTGCAGTGCAAATTTATGGGTTACAGAGGTTATAGACTTGAGGCAAGGGTCCGGTACAAAACGACAACTGCCCATTTCATTCACTGATTACACCTAAATGCTTTGTGCTCAAAAGCTTCGTACAGATTGTTTTATACCTTTTACACTAAGTATACTACAAATGTATTGATGCTAAATTTGTAGACTACAGTGTAGTCATATTACTAATTGAGCAAAATGAATTGCTTCTGTTAAAGATCTATCGGTTAGTTTCAGTTGTCATGTCTCATAAGAAAAGTGGCCATATCACTGAAAGAAATAGGAATATCTGGACAAAGAATCTGGTTAGAAGTGAAGAATCACATAGAAAAAAATTGGACCTGTTCCACTGGAAGAGCAATCATTAGACAATAACAGCAAGATACCACTCAAAAACAAAATTGTTGGTTGTTACCTGCACCTTGGAGCATCCATCAAAGGAAAGATAGATTGTGTAAAGGTAATCATGAAATAAGTAGCAAGTTTATAGCAAAAAAAATAAATTTTCCAATGCTAAATACATCACAAAAGAAACTGGTGAATTAATAACTGTTCAGTGAGGGCAGACGATTAAATAATCTTCAAATCGAAACCAAAAGAAATGTTGGATATACAACTGGAAATGCAGCAAGTTGTCCAAAATAAGAAAAGTTAGTTTGGAGCCAACTTCAACAACAATAATAACAGAACCAGCAAAATCAACAACCACATCCATGTCCGAATG
Source organism: Metaphire vulgaris (assembly GCA_018105865.1). Classification (NCBI taxonomy): domain Eukaryota; kingdom Metazoa; phylum Annelida; class Clitellata; order Crassiclitellata; family Megascolecidae; genus Metaphire; species Metaphire vulgaris. The sequence continues at coordinate 2,965,639 of CM030861.1, forward strand.
CAATTCAAATACTGAGAGTGAATACCAAGAGTCTGAAAATTAACAAGAGCACAAATAAAAGAAAAAAGTACAGCAAAGATGAACCTGCAACAAAATTAGGAACATCACTAAAATTATCAAACAACAAAGCAGCATCCATGTGTCAACAGTTATCTCAAGAAGGGGTCGATGTTGAGACACCTCACAATCTGGTATTTACAGATCTATTACTAAACAAACTGCTAAACTTAAAGAAGACACGAAGAAATCATTATAGGTAGAGAATTGGCCTTTGCATTTTGATGATAAACGAATTGATGGCCAAGAATGTCAAGTGATATTATTGAAGAATGAACAAAGAGAAGTTAAATTATAAGCACTCCAGTACCTAAATACAACTGTAAGTGCCTTCAAAATCTCCATGAAGCCTGTCACAAGAAAGAGGAAATTAAACTTAAGATTTATTCTGCTTAACAATACATAATGGTTTCATAATGTACATGACACCTTGTGCTGAACAATACTACTTTGCAATTTTGCATGTAAAGTCTGCAAAATTAGCATGTACTGGTACCTTTATATAAAATAACTACCGGTACTGCAATAAAATGTGAATTTCAACAATACTATCCAATTGGCAGCTATCACTGTGACTGATCTGACCCTGTGCACAACTTCACTGTATGAGGCTCGTAAAGAGATTCATTCCAGCAATGATGAAGAAATCAGAAGTGCATTTTGTCCTCAGACAGCACTTGTAGCACATTTTGTTAGCAAATTGTTGCCGGACAATGAGGACACCAATTCTGACCATATGCCTGTCGCGTCTGGCAGACAATGAGAAACTTCTGGCCATATCCAAACTGCCAGACTCTGGAACTGGGTGGAGAACAAAGTTGTTGAAATCTTCAGGCAGTGGGATGGATTGTCGCAATAGATAGCTGGTTCGTGTCTAGACATGGCAAGTGCCAACACTGGAGTACATAATGGCATAATCACAGTTATCCAAAGGGCTTTTGACAAATTCCTACTATTCTTGGCTTGTAGGCACCACATGTTGGAGATAATTGTGACAGCTGTTTTTGACTTGTTCTTTGTTTCATCTGGAATACATATTGCCATTTTTTCAAGGTTCAAAGATTGCTGGTCACTGATAGGCCACATAAGTTTGCTCCTATCACAAAGGACACACAGGACTTTGCTTTGTCTGACTCCAAGTAAATGTGGCCGAGATAGAACCAAGATGTCACTGAGTTACTGTGTGAGCAGCTCAGTTGAGGCAATGTGCCACAACAAGACTACCTGGTACTTGGAGTCCATCAAGCCCAGTTCCATAGCACTTGGCGAGGCAAGTAGTATTGGTGACTGTGATAGCATTCACTTCAGTCCACCTGGTGCATATCACCATTCCAAGTGGACGACAAAAGTAATGTACTGCTAGAAGGTACTCCTTTTCAGAGAGCAGTTCAAAATGAATGGCAAAGAACTTCAACCAATTAGGTCGATCTGCCTATTCACAATCACCCTGTAATTCAAGGCATGGCTTGAAGCACCTGTCACCTGTGATGCAGATGCACCTTACAATGGCTGATGCTGCTGCAAAGACTTGAAACATTTCACATTATTGACATGCAGTTGCTGAAGTGGTCATTGGCAAAATGAAGGAACATCTGTAGTACCTCAGCGAAGATTTGGCATTATCAATCTTTACAGACAAAGTCATTGCTGAAGAACAGAAGTTAATACTGGTAGCTTCTGCACTGAACAAGCAATCAAACACAGTATATTTAAGAAGAGTACCGGTAGATCCAGAAACCATCAGTGCTTTTCAAGAGAAAACTGTACCTGATTTCGTGACACAGCGGCTGATTAACCTATTCATGACATTCAAGCTCGGTCAAAATTTTCTATGTTCAGATCCAGAAACATGGAAAAACACTGAAGAATGTTGTCAGGCCAAATAAACTGTTGCCGCACTCTGTGTTGTTAATGACTGTGCTGAAAGGGCTGTCAAGTTAGCAAATGGCTTTAACTTGGCACTGACACATGACGAAGAGCAGTGTTATAGAAGAACTTCCATGAAAATTAGAAACCATTTTGCTAAGTACTGTTGTAACACTGTTTCAACATAATGTGTTACTGTTTATTGCTGTTTCATAGAGAATCCACAACTAATCTGAGTGACTGTTAATAAAAACTGTTCTTGTTCTTGACTTTAATGAAAAATTGTGTATTATTAAACTTTGATGACTGTATGACTGTAGGCTAAATAGAGGGTATGCGAGTTGGTAATTTTTTAAAAAAATTATTTTTCCCATATGCATTCTCAACACCCTAATATATATATATATATATATATATATATATATAATCTGCATTAAATAAACATTGCACAAGCATATTTTTGCAGATACACTGGTGTATTGCTGCATAAAAGGAATTCCTGCTCAGTTATAATCACTGGTTGCTAGTGAACACAACACCTGGATCCTCTCCCGGAGGATGATTCCTGATGTCAACTCATCTGTACTCAGCACCAAACATCTAAAGCAGTGAAAAATTAACTCCCTTGAAGACCAATTGGCTCTACAGGTGCCACAGAAGTGCCTCCAAAGCCTTTAGCATAACTAGAAATTTGTGATTTGCAGCATCAATATGTTATCAGAAGGACTCACTTTTGTAACTATTAATACCAAAAAATAGGAATTCAGCTAAACACTTTTAAACCAAGACATCTATTAAAATCCGTTTAATAGATTTCCATTCTATTTCAGCTGAATGAAATTAATTCTAAACATTCCATTGACATTCAAAATTCCAATTTTCAATTTAATGAAGACATTTTGCAAAGCCAAAATGCCCCATTAGCTATGAACAAGAATGATTCTGAAAATATGAAAAAATAAAATCCATCCTCCACATTTTCCTCACAGCAACTACAACTATGGACTTGATACAGTGGCGTAGCGAGGCAACGTGCTGCCTGGGGCGAAGAAAAAGTGCCACCTCCAAAAAAATCTGGCAACTCAAAAAGGCCATCACACTTCCTAAAATTCTTGACAAGCAAAAAAACGTTATCTCACAACCTAAATTTCTTGACAAGCAAACAAAATCGTTATCCTCGAAAATGCCGCCCCTAGAGCAAGTGCCGCCTGGGGTGGTTTGCCCCACTACGCCCCCTTGCTACACCACTGCTTGTATACATCACAAAATAGAATCCCTGGTCCAAAGCCATAGCTATGAGGGTAAGCTGCTCCGGGTGCCATCCTGAGGGCACCAGAAACCACGTTGATTTTATTCATGACGGCATTGCCAGTATGACAAAAAAGGTCATCTCTGATCACTGGTTTTTAAACTTTTAGAGGCGAAAAAATGTATACATTGTGAAAAATCTGATAAGCAAAAAATGTCATCGCCAGTTTTTATACTTTTAGGGGCAAACTATTGGTACCTTGCCCCTAGCGCGGAATACTATAGCTGCGGCTCCGGCCTGGTCAGCAATGACCTTTCAATTGTATTTTCTCAACCAAGGCAATAGTTTCTACATTTTAAATTCAAAACAGACCACTATTCTGTCTGCATCGGCCTTTTGAATAAATTCATCCTTATCATTGTGAGGGTCCAAATTCCAAATTCTCTCTACTTTCTTCTCTCTCTCCCTCTCCCTTCTTTCCACAGACTAACATTTTATCTTTTCTTCCCATCACCCCAGTCACCTTTTCCCATCCATCTTCCTCCTTTTAGTCCTTTCCCTTCTCCTTCACTTTATTCAATGATTCCTTTTCTCATTGCTATCATTTCTCTAACATTTCCTCTCTCTTCTTCTCCCTGCTCCCCCTTTCCATTGAAGTAGGATTATAACCATAACTTCCAAATTTTCGAATTCCTACCTGGCTGTAGATTAATGTTAGATCTGTCAATATTTTGATAATTTAATTAATTATGTGAAAGTCTAAGCCAAAGACAGGGCTGGTAGTTTAATTTTTCGGGAAACATGCACGACTCAGGAGTCCTAAATAGACTCAGGAGTCCTAAATATGTGGGGTAATGCAGAAATTTCCCATTTATATGCAGAAATTTCCCACTTAAGCACCTATTTCACCTAGCATATTTGCAGAAATTGCAGTGTTTTTCGGTGAAAAAAGGTTGAAGAGCAAAAAAAGTTAGTCCAGACAGGAACTGATCCTCTGTAAATCTAAGCCAATATTAGGAAAATAGAAAAATGTGCTATATAATATATATATATATATATATATATGACAAAAATAGCAGAAAATGTGGATAAAATTACTGCATATTAATGCAAAAATTGCATATATGGTAAAAACGAAGAAAATGCTGCACATTAAAATTTAATTAAATATGCAATCAAATATTTGCATTAAACTGCCAGCCCTGCACAGAGGACCTCACACCCTCAAACAATTGTCTCTTGGTCTTGATCAGGGTAATCCAATGATGCTAATGGTTCAGCAATCAACAGCCATTGAGAGACAAGCTCAGTTAACCTAACATGGCTGTTGGTACATGTGGAGTCTGACAGAATTTAGGTTATCTTACATTCAAGGACTGCTGTTGACTTTTGACCTTATCTCTAACTCAGTCAATACAGACCAGTAAGTGGATAAATGCAATTACACTGACTGAAAATTTTACTGGAGCCATAAGAATTAGGATCAGGAATTTTTTTTCATAGCATCAGATATTGCCTCAAAGTAGTGAGAGCTCCACACTTGGTATTTTGTTATGCCAAAACAATAGTTATACATCCAACTCTACAGTTCAACTAATTATAATTATTGTTATTGACTAGATTTTCAAATATTATATTCATTCCAGTAGAGCCTGAGGTTATATTAGAAGTGCAAATTAAATCAAAGGATGGAGTTATAGTCCTCTAATAGAATGAGATCATCAGTGAGCAACAAAACCACATTCCAGAACTCAGTTGCAGCAACACTCCTAGTGCATGAGCCATAGAGCAAGTGCCTTCTTCACATACAATTACACTGAAACTGTCGACATCAAACCAGAGCAAAAATAGAGCATTTAAAACTGCAATTCTGGATGCATAAAGTGATATTTTGGCACAAAATTTAGAGAGTGAGGTTCTGTTAGAGTCTGTGTGGGCTATATTAGACACAGTATCTGCTAAATTTCTGCTTAAAAAGGGCCAGGATAATTAACAATACTAGAAAAAAGATTCAGCAAAACCAAATCCAAATCTTTAAACACACTGAATAGTGAATACCAGTAACAACAGACTGCCTACATCAGACAAATGAACATTTTAGCTGCTAAGAAAGGCTGGAATTTACCTGTAAAAATTAAGTCATAGACCATGTCTTAGATTTCTTTGCCTGCCTCTTGCACAACTGTTCAGGAGCATCTCGAGGGAGTGTCTAGCAGTATTCAACCAGCATGGTAATGGACCATTTTCCCTAGTATCTTTGTTCCATTGTTGCACTTTTTGATGAATACATTCGCCATGTTCATCATTAACCATACAAAGTTGTCAGGAAAGAAATCCAATTGGGAATGAAGGAAGCGGAAAGATATATTGCAGCCAAGTTACCGATACAACAGCAGGTCTTCTACTAGTTCCTTGTAGTTTTCTGCTATAACATTACCGAGAAAGTGTATAGACACAATGTGAAAAGCATTCCATGCTTGTTTCACATCACCCTGCAGCAAATTGTTAAACTGGTCATCTGGTTCCTCCCCCGTCAAAGACGGCCAAATTTGGAGAAAGATCCGTCACTTGTGGGAATCCAATTTTATGGAACTTGTTACCAGACGAAGTAACTAAAGAAACAAAGCCTGATTCGTTTGCAACGAGACTAAAGACACACTTATTTAAGATCTCGTATAAGTGTAATGTGTGAAGCGCTTCGCTAAGCCTGACTTTAAATAAGCGCTATATAAGTTGACATATTGACATATTGACATCTTTGAAGAGCTCTCGAATCTGAGGATAAACAAAAACTCCCTCTTTAATCTTTGCCTCGCTGAGTCAACGGACTTTTTCATACACATATCAGAAAGCTGGCAAAGTCCGGCCCATGGCCTTCACAAAGTTCTTCATTAAACCTAGTTTGATGTGAATGGGTGGTAGCAGGATTTTGTCAGCCTTGATCAGAGCTGGGTGCTGGATGTTCTACTCTCCAACTGCTACATTTTGTCTGCAAGTCCATTCCTTCAGCAAGTAGTGCAATTCCCTTCTCTAGCTATCTCACTCACATAAGAAACACATGTATTTTGTGTATTTTTGCTGCAGTGCCATTAAAGGATTACTACTTCGAATTACCACAAAGGTGCAGACTGTACTTGTACAGTACAAATATTTGTACTTGTACAAAACAAATATTCCCCATGGAATTCAGTAGCTGCTTCAAGTTATCATACATCTTCCATGTGGAAAGAATAGATGGAAGATAATCTCCATTGTCTTAAGGCTCAGTTTTGAAGAGCCCAAAATAATTCCCATTCTTGTGGGTCATAAGTGATTTCTAAGACATTCATGAGGGCCTCAATATCGGGACAGAATACCAGATTACCTTCATTTCTGAAGAAAAGCTCCAACTGCTGGTGGCGCTTTGGATATCCCATGAAGTCTGACATATTTCAAATGCTCAACCTTTCTGACTGGCCTTTTTATAGTATGTAACTGACATAGGCTTACTTCAGCAGCCTCCTGGCAGTAGTACTGCATTGCATCAGAAAACAGAGCAAAAACTCTGGATGGTGTGTATGATGGTATAATGCAAAGTGATGCAAAATTACATCATTCAAGGCTTATTTAGCATTTTTTACAGTTCTACTGGATAAATTTACATGGTGAAACATAGAAAATGAGCTATGTGAAATATCTTCGAAACAAGAGCCAATAAAAAATTGTATGGTCATACTCATGTTCAGGACATCAAACTACTAAAAATTATGTCCTTTTTTAAGTCAGTAACATTTTCACTGTTGACCAGTGTAATTAATAATCATTAGAGCATTTAATACTAAAACGCATCCATTATAGTGTGCATTTTCATCTCCACTTCTCCAGTCTCATTTACTAATGCCACAAAGAACTATTCAAAACAAGTAAACCCACCAAATCGATTATATGTTAGTGTACTGACTGTGGACTGTGAAAAAAAAATACATTCCAAAGCAATTAAGCAGAGTTTGACTGTGTACCAGTACAAACCAAAGACAACAGCTAACACTTTGATAGCATCAAAAGTTCCTCCTGCAATGATGACAACAGCTGATGAAAATGACTGCTGCAATGACAGCAAATGTCAAGGAAATCATCTGTCATCTCTCCTGCTTTCAGGTACATTACACAAACGACAGATTAACCTCATTTGACACAGACTACAATGGACCTCAAAAAGTGTCCATGCTAACTAGGAAAGTCCGTCTCAGCGAGTCCAAAGAAAGCCAGTGAGTCTCAGCTGGTCAATATAAATTGGTCAGTGGTCAGTGTTAACCAAGGGTCCTGTTATCCGAGTCAGTGTTAATGGAGTTCTACTGTAACTGAGACTGACACTGATATGTGTTGCACTCAAAACACAGCAAGAATACAAGCAGCCACAGCTATTGATTCTCTGGAATTTAAGTGCACAACAACAGCAGCTGCAGCTGTCGTAGCAACAATTGTCTGCTGCATAACAGTCTTCAGTATGGAGAAATAGTCAATGCAAATATACAACAACCAGAGGAACCAGAAACAACATCACTATTCTGGCACATATCCAAGTAAAATGTCACCCACAGAACAAGCACAGCATTGCCTTATCACATCATCATCATCAGCAGCAGCATGCCCCACTCTGGAGCGTAGCTGTTTCCACAGACCAATCACAAAAGCAAGTCAGGCTCTGGACGATCTTCAAATTCAGCAGAAGTCAGATGCATAAAAAATAACCTGCTCAAAACAGTACAAAGCATCTTCTTAAAAATGAACGGAATGTGGAATATTGCTGCCCTGCTTACCTTGACAACTGGTACGATAGCAAAAGTGTTGTCCTGTTGAATCTGAACCCGAGCAACAGCCTTGTTTTCAATTGGACCATAGATTTCCTTTCTTTTGCTGGTCATTTCGTATTCTATGCTGAAACTCAGTCGACCCTGCTGGTCACTTCCAGATAAACTTCCATCAACCTCAAACAACCAGTCAAAGATGTCTTGGACTCTAGATTAATAGCAACAGAAAACTCAATTTGCAGTCATTCATAAAAAATGTCTCAACTGTATAACAAAAAGGAAAAGGAATTTATGTAAATTCAGAAACTTTATACATGGATACCTCACAAGCATTTTTTTAAACAACTAGTAGCATTGCAAAAGATAACCAAATAACCAAGAATGACAGCTTGCAAATTGCATCTTATTTAAGCAAATATACCTAATTAATGATAATAACTAATTAGCCGCTAAAACAACAATAAATAAACTAAATGAGAACTAACCTATCTGTCTTTGCATATGTCTCCTTGTTGATTACATATGAAGTGACCATTGCACTTTGACGCCGGGCATTCAGCTCCATGTTCAGTGACCAGCGTGAGCCATTCTTAGCCTCAGCGCCAACAACCCTAATGCCATGACGTACTTTCACTCTGTTTAAGTATCAACAAAACTCCAAAGCTCAGTCTCAACAATTCAGTCCAACAGCTCATAAGAATAACAATCAAAGGATAGAAATTGATTACCTTTTAATAAACTTGTAAAAAACACATCTATCCAAATAAATTAATAAACGCATAAGAACTACATTTCACAATGTATTCTGTGTGCATTATAGTACTGTACAATGTTCACAGACACTTCATTCATTCATTCATTCATTCTTGGACGATTTCTATAGCGCTGTAGCTCAGCTCCATGTTCAGTGACCAGCGTGAGGTGTTTTAATTTTAGTTAGAATTACAGCAGCTCCAAGGTTCCCTTTAGCATTCATATGCCTTGCATTTCAATTTTATTTTTTTCTTTCTTTTTCTTTCTTTCTTAATCCCCTGTGACATCATAAAGCACAAGCTTTCTTTCTTTCTTTCTTTCTTTCTTTCTTTCTTTCTTTCTTTCTTTCACGAACCATGCAAATAAGCAAGTGTAAATCATTACTGCCCTCGTGACTTTTACCATATTTGAAAACTTCTTGCTGAACCTACAATAACGCTCCTTGCTATCACCATGGTGTCCAGTCACCTTGACTATTAAAACACCTCCCATTTGGCATTTCCAAAGCAAACCATGTCAAACATCTTTAGTACAAATTGTACCTAAAACAACTAAATATTTCCAAAACAACTAAATATTTCTAAAAAACTTAAGCACATGATCCAGTCTGCCTATATTGGCGTCTCATTTTAGTTAGTGGCTACACAAACTAACTAAAATGAGATGCCAAATTGCCAATATTTCGTTGTTTTAGGAACAATTTGTACTAAAGATCTCATTTTAGGAGAAAGTGCATTTCAAAGTTAACCATATAAAGTTAGCCTTTCACAGTTAGGCTTATAAAGCTCTACACTTCTAATCAACCTCATTAGGTTTTACTGTTTAAAACAGAAAAAGCATCAACTCAGAACTTTATCTCCAATAGTTCTCAACACTCACTCAAACTTAATCAGCCTTACCTTATAACAAAGACCTCTAAGTCAGATTCTGCTTGAAGCTTTACTGGAACACGAAACTTTGATCCAGGATAGAAACTGGCAGTAGGAACATAGATGAGAATGTTCTGGTCTTCTTTCAGCTCTTGATAGTTCATCTGTCCATGGGTCAAAGTCACAGCCGCAAGGAATGTTCGTTGGTCGTTCCAACTGGAGTATCGACCGTACCGCTTGAGTTGGTTCTCAGAGCTGCAGGGACTGTTGGCATCCTCATTGTAGACCGAGTAGAAGACGTCCACCGTCTGTGCATAACGATCGCTCCACCAGCGCAGAGGCAGCGCAACATCCGACACACAAACGGTATCCACATCAATGACCCTGCACGTTGAACTCAGGACTTCATTGTCCTTGAAAGCAAAGAGAACCAGGCAGAGATTTGCAGCTGGACTGCTGGCAGGTGCCTGGGTGGCTTTGGCAACGTTCGTGGTTTGGTCAGACACTGCACGGTCGTAGGATGTCGACCTGGCGTGAAACAGAACCTGCAAACGCGGTCGATTTGATATGATCGTCTCGGTGACAAGATGGGCGCTGATTTCGTGATCATTTATTCGATGAAAATTCAGTAGAGAACTGTGATTACTGATGGCCTGTTGCAAGGTCTTCTGGGATATCTCTGCATATGCTTCAAATGAAGGACCAAACTGGGCCTTGACCTGATGCGCTCCAACAGCCGCAACAAAGGGCCACTCCTCAACAGAGGCATTGTTCCTCAGAGGATGGAATGGCTTCAGGAAGAATCCAGAGCCTTTGTCAGTGACACTCACCTCCAGATGCTGACTAAACACTACAATTGATTACAAAAACACTAGCATCATAATTTACCATAGAATAATTGTAAATGCCAATACCATCAGAATTTTAAATTATCCTATTTGCTTGTAAAAGGAACCATTTGCACTAAACTGTGGGAAAACTTCATAACCAGCCACTCTCTCAACCATTGTTGTTCTCTCCTTAGCTTCAAGTTCCAAGTTCTTAGTTGAAAGTCCTCTCCAATTTTTTCAAGATCACATAAGCCATTTCCATGAAAACAACCAAACAATTTCAGTGGGAGAATTCAGGGCTATATATTCTATATCTTATTCACAGAATGCACATAGACCACAATGTCAACTATGACACAAATGCATTCAATGCATTCAATATCAAACTATACTTTCTCTATAACTGCTTCAGTATAATAAAATTAACCGATACAAGTCAGTGTCAATATGTCAACTTATATAGCACTATTTCAAGGCAGGTTTAGCGAAGTGCTTTACACATTGCACTTATACGAGATCCTAAATAAGTGTGTCTTTAGTTTCATTGCAAACAAATCAGGCGTTGTTTCTTTAATTACATCATCCGGTAACAAGTTCCAAAGAATAGGATTCCCACCAGTGAGGGATCTTTCGCCAAATTTGGCCGTCTTTGATGGGGGGGAGAGGAACAGCCAGCTGGACCCAAGTACTTGATCTCAGCTTAAGGCGACACTCTGTAGGTATGGGCCTATGAACAAGTTCGGCTAAATAGTCTGGGCAGGTGGGGTCGTTAAGTACGCAAAATGTCAGTCAGCATCATTTGCATACATCATTAGACAATGATCAAGAAAATAAAATCTCAAAGATCTTAAAAAGAAATCAAAGTTGAGAAGTAAGATAAACCCCGTTTTTCAATGAAATTATATGAGACCAAATGGCAAGTGATTTCAATCACAAGCTCAACAGTCAGCAACAGCAGAGCACTTCAGCTCACATTAAATGGAGTTAACAGCAATCTTATCAACAACTCTGCTATCTATATTGATAAAAAGTAAACCCAGAATCATTGGTAAGGCAATGCAAGGATGCAATGTTAGCTGTTAGCTGCAGTGATGCACAATCTGCCACCAAACACAGCCCTCGAGGCAATTTCTGTGGTGGCTGAGCCCCGGACCTCTAATAAAGTGCCACACCCACCAGCTGTGATGTGGTCCCAGGTAATTTTTGGATTCAAATATTACTGTGAGTTAAAGCCACACTTCGGTGTCCATTAATTTCTTGTGGTAAATTGGACAATCGGAGAAGAATTCCAGCCCAGTAAGTGTTCTGATGTCAGACATTCCTACCTTCTATAGTAATCTAACCTTAAAACAGATGTATAAGTTTCACAAATATTACTAAAACGTTTTCAATATTACCGTATTTGCACGATTATTACCTGCGGTTAATACAAAAAAATTACAAACCGCAGCTCCCCCTTGCGGGGTATATTCGTATGCGGGTTATACTGGAAACTTGCAACAAAGAATTTAAAAACACTGCTTTAAACTAGAAGTTCTATTAGAAAGTCACAGAAAAATGCGGTACAAAATGATAAGACGAAATTTCAAGATTGTTTTTGATGGATATCTAACCGGTAAGTTGCTTAATATTTAAGAGCCAAACCAATTGTAGAATAGAAAATCGGAAACCACCGATTAATGCCAAAAACCGCTTAATCGGAATCGGCAATACGCGTATCACCAATTCCGATTCAACCGTGAAAATTAAATGTATATTTTAAATAATTATAAAGAGCGATAAATGACTAGAATTCACCAACGGAGGGATGCTAAATACTTATAAAGAGCGCTATATAGCGCATTTGCTAACAGAGGAGCGACAAATAAAGAAAAGGCGCTAAATAATTGGAATTCGCTAACGGGAGCGATAAATGAATAAATTTCGCTAACGACAGAGTGCTATAAGCCTACGCAATATAAAACGAACAACACCAAACGCCAGACTTTTGTATTTCTTTTATTACGCAATTTGTTATGCATTATATGCATTCAAAAATGTGTTTCTTTAGACAATCAGTACTTAGAACCATTTTACTAAGAGGTTAGGGTTAGATAACTTAAACATTTATTACGTCCTAACTTCGATTGGAATAACATCAGAACGAATTTTCAAAATCGTCACCATACGTTTGTCATCAACATGCCAACGATGTTAAAGCACCCTTGACTTTGGCCTCGGCTTTGTTGCGGCGCTATAAAAGTATTCTAGAAAATAATATCATTTGTCTGGCAATTTGTACACAGTTCACAGCTTCTTGTATTCGATAGGGACCCATCTATATAGCATGTACGCAAAAATGGCATATTTTGACTCCCCCTCCCCCTGTTGCACACCGGACATTTATGGGACACCCTCCCCTATGCGTACGTACACAATAGCAACCCCCAGGGGAAATTAATTTTTAGTCATGCATTTGTTTTAGGTTGACTATTAAATAATAGTAAGTTTGCCGGCCAATTATTTAATAACCGTGGGAACAATAGAAAAGTAATTCAGTTCAAATCTAATGTTTGTGTGAATTTACCAGTCTTCTACCTCAGCGTTTTAATTGTTATGTAGGCTATTTATAAATTTGTGCATACGTACGCATTCAGTCGAGACCCCTCCCCGTACACAAAATCTCCTAAATCCCAAACCCCCTCAGGACTCTTAGTGCGTACGTACTAAATGGATGGGCCCTAGGTGGCAGCAGTTACTTTATTGTTGTGGTATAGTATCTATGGGATAATAATTAGTTTGTGTGCACCAACCTTTAATATCAGCTCCTCTTATATCGCCATGGTCCATACAAATAGGCATGCTATTGTCCAAATGTGAGCAAAGTAAGCTATTTTCTTTTAATAAAGAGAGGAAATATGGCACTCCATAAGTCCGTTGGCAAAAGTTTATTTTCCGTGCGACCATGTATTTCGATACAAATAATTCCCATATTGTGAGAATTTTACTAAACTACCCCGGTTAGCGGTTTATTGTCAGAAATAGATAGGAAAAATACAATTTTAGTCTTCTAGTTAATTTGGATGAAAACTTAGGAAGGAAACATGGTATAAGGCTCTGCCCTTTGGATATATTGACTGTCGCCTGGCTGATCATTCACCTTTCCCATACCTATTTTAAGAAAGGCTAAGCGTATAAGAATATGCAGCTATTATTGTAGCTATTATTGTACTTTCTCCAAAGCACTATATAAATCCACGAGATTTTACTTACTTATCGTACATCATAGCGTCGACACCTTCAAATACCTGATGACTAGCATATAGAATTATGTTTTAACAGCCCAGCATAAGCCGCATGCGAATATGACCCGCATATGCGGGCCATATTCGCGTGCGGCTTATGCTGGGATGTTAAAACATAATTCGTAATTTTCTGCGGGTTATCCACTTATGCAGGTTATATACGTGTGCGGGTAATAATCGTGCAAATATGGTAGACAGGTATATTTTTGCAGAAAACATTGAGAAGACACATTAAGATCAAATTTGATCAATACAGGTCATTCATCAATTCTGGTTTTAGAAAAGCTACTATTAAATAACATGTGACTCAATGAAGAGAATGATTTCAATACACTTGTCTCAGCCCTCTCTTATAAGACAGGCTAATCCACCATGACCAGAGGCAAATTAAGACATCTATTTGACCCCTAATGCAGTCAGTAGGCACACCAGTAATTGCAGCCATATGCTCAGATGTTTCAGGCAGAAGGCTCATTCAACTGCAATTGGGATTTTCAATAATTTTATGCAAAACGTCTAAAACAGTCAATAAGCTTATCAAAAAATAAAAATGCAAGACCTTTGTTAACTGTATTGCTTAAACTATCAGAAATATAATTCAATTACAAAGCTTTTTATCTCACGTTAAATGTGCTTGCTGATTATAAATTATTCTCCTATTTATTTCACACACACACAGCATTCAATATTTTCGAAACATTTCTGTGTAAGGCTTTTCTCTTTTGCGGGTTTGCGTGAGTGTGTTTGAGTGTGTGTGTTTGTGTGTTTGAGTGTGTGTGTGTACATGTGTGTGTGTTTGTGTGTTTGTTTGAGTGTGTGTGTGTTTGAGTGTGTGTGTGATGTGTGTGTGCATATATGTGTGTGTGTGTGTGTGTGTGTGTGTGTGTGTGTGTGTGTGTGTGTGTGTGTGTGTGTGTGTGTGTGTGTGGTGTCATGCATATAAAATTCTGTGTCTTGATTGACTTAAAGATGCACTTGTATGACATACTCATTTCAAACTGAAATTTCCTTTTAACCCTTAACCTTTTAAAGGAGTAATTAAATTTTTAAAGTCATCCCCCACAGTGTAATTAATTTGAGGAAAGGGCGTTTGTATGAAAACGTGAACATATACGTTATAAACTTACTATATTTCAGGCTATATAGAAGCTAGAAAGATGCGGTTTGCACCATTGTTGAGCATTTTTATTGCCCTTTCTATCCATCCATGCCAAAAAAAAAAATTAGGGGTAGGGACCACTCTACACCTTAAAATCGGACCCCTCCCCAACATTTTGTTCAAATTTTGTTCAAAGCTCAATAGCAAAACGTCTTCAGCGGTAACCCCCAAATGTGAGCGAGAAAGTTGTAGGGAGGTGTAATTGGAACAGAATAGTGCAAAAATTTTGAAGATCGGAGTCAATTTGGGGTAGTTATGAATTTTCATACCCATTGCTTGCTGAAATGACAATTACGCGAACAGATTTTCAATCTGAGAAACCGAACAACTCAGTATATTTCAGGCTATATAGAAGCTAGAAAGATGCGGTTTGCACCATTGTTGAGCATTTGTATTGGTCTTTCGAACCATCCATGCAAAAAAATTGGGGGTAGGGTCCACTCTATTGGGGGTAGGGACCACTCTATGAAATCGGACCGTCTCCGACAAAAAATTTTCAAAGCTCAATTAAAAAAATTTCAGCGGTGACCCCCCAACTGTGAGCGGGAGAGTTTTAGAGGAGTGTAATTGGAACAGAATAGTGCAAAAATTTTAAAGATCGGACCATATTTGGCGTAGTTATGATTTTTCTAGCCTCCGGCTGGAGATTTTTCCTATGCATTTCCCAGCCTTGGTTGCTATACAGCCAATATCCCTGGCTTATATAGTCAACAATATCGAAAACAGTGCTGCCATCTATCGAATGGATGGTAACTAAATCGACCGTTGCATTGGATTGATGTAAAAATGTTATGTCCCGGGTACACACATGCTTATCTGGCGCACCATTTATAAACGGCGAACCCTGTTTGGTTATGACTTTCTGCCGCCGTTTATAAACGGCGAACCCAGGTAAAGGGTTAAACTGCCGGAACCGACTATGCTTGGTTACATTGCATATAGTTATGCAATGTAGTCGACGGCGACTTCTGGTTCGTGCTTCTGTTGTTACCAGAGTAGACTATTGCAATAGTATTCTCTGGGGCCTGCCTAGCTACCAACATTGTCGACTCCAGATGATACTCAATGCCTCCGCCCGAGTCATTTTTGGAGTAAGAAGGGGAGAACACATCTCCCCTTTCCTGAAAGACACTTTACATTGGTTGCGTATTCCAGAGCGAATCGCCTTCAAGAGATGCATGGTAACGTTCCGAGCCTTGAACGATCCGCATTTTCTGGACTACTTGGTAGCCCTGGTTCACCGACTTCCGTCTACTAACAGGCGTCTTCAGCTCAGATCCGGGCAAGATGTTAAGTTGGTCGTTCCTCCTCCTTCACAGACGGTGAAATTTGGAGAAAGATCGTTCATGCAAGGAAATGCTATTTTTTGGAATGCGTTACCTAGTGACATAACAAGAGAGTCGAACCCGGAATTATTCACAAAGAAACTCAAAACTCATCTTTATCGGACGTCGTACGAACTGTAAAGCGCTCCTGACTTTGGCCTTTTCCCATGTTTTTGCGCTATAGAAATTGACTTGTTAACTAACTAACTAACTAACTATAGTTACAAAGTATCTGGTGATTTAACACTACATGTATGGCCTACAGAAAATTGGCAAAATTACCACAAGCAGGGCTTTTTTGTCAAAAAAAAAATTCCGCAACGCATTAGTCGGAAGTCAATTGTCAACATGATGTAGTGTCCGTACAGTTACTATAATGACTATGATGATTATAAGCAATACAACAATGTATAATGTGTCTTCAATTAACATGCTGAAGAAATCTCAGCAAATGATTATGTCATGCTTAAATCATAAATGGGTTGAAAAAACAAAGCATGCTTCAACTAATTTACAGTCAAGTGAAAAAGAGGGGACCCAACCTCAATGCCTTTCCCCTTCCCAAGTCTACCCTCTCAAAGCGGGGAAGGTGCTGGATCCTAGGGGCCTGATAGATGGTTACACCTAGGTGTCCAGCGGTCAGGAGAATACCCCTCCAGGAACTAATGAAGCAGTTTGCAGTGGTCCAGGCTGCAAAGTTTAGGGTGGAGGAGACAAAGATCATAAAAAGATTTCCCAGGGCCGTCGACCAAGGTCAAATATTTACAGTAGATTCCTGTTACATCAAAGCTCAAGGGAACGCGATAATACACGTATTTCGTTATACTGAACGTAACTTCGATATATCCGACTGGCTTCTGATCAACATGGACTGAGAAACAGCTTCAAAATAACTGAGATTTTAAATAAGCAAGTTCAATATATCAATGTCTCTTTTGTAACTATTAACATTGTGTTGGGCAGGGCTCGTGCTTAGACTTCGATATACTGGTAAGCAGGATTTCTATATAAGCGAGATCGATATAACAGGATTCGGCTGTATATAAATTGCTCAGTTATTTCCATCTACTAAACTCCATCTTCATCAGATTTGCCGACTTCAATGATGAACTATTCTCCTGCAGAAGACCGTTTCTTCGAATTCACCGCCAGATCTTACCGTGCGGAGAACTCCTACTACCAACTTACGGACCCTTAACATCATTTTCCGTTCCTCATTGATGTGTCAATGTGGCTGCAGTTTTCTTGTGAAGGACCGCTTCTTAAGGACTTGGCACCGGATTTCTTCATGGCAGCGAGTTCTTTCTATCATCCGAGTGGATTTTTAACATCACCACCTTATGACCTCCATTGACATGGCAGCGCTGTCAAAGCGCTTTTGATGTTGGTTTTTAACTATGCTACAGTGCTATATAAATTGTCCTGTTAAAATACAATACAATCCTAGACTGTTGGATCAAAAACCATCATCCATCCTGTCAAAACCAGGTGCATACAATCTTCTCTATTCCTCAGGAGAATTTCTCTCTACTTTGTATGCAACAGCAGATGCTACACAACCATGGTCAACCATAGTTAATCATTCCTAGAAAGGCACAACCAGTAGATTGCGAAGATGCTAGTCATAATGACACAGCACTGGGTGCAAACACAAACCAATGGATGTCAGCTAATTCAAATTTAATTCTCTTAATGACCTTCCACAAAGTATCTTAAGATAGAAAAATTCTGCCACTAGTATCTGCATTTGCTTCTGGCAAACACATCACCTCTCAAAGTTCCAGACCAACTCAGCAGCTCTATGGCAGCTTTCTCTTTTAATGATAAAACTATCAACCAACATCAGATGCCAACAACTCTGCACAAGAATTTAGAGCCAATGAATTACTGTATACCGGCAATTATAATTAACTAATTATTTTCCAACCTAATCACCTGAAACTAGATAAATATAAAGATAGATCTGCTAAGACACAATAGAGGGACACTGATTGTGCAACATTTTTATACCCATGACATCAGAAGAATAATTATTATCCTTTAACTAGAAAAATATAATTTAATATATCAAACTATATCATACAGTATCTCATATATTGATATATCATACGACAGGGGTACTCAAACGGGTGTTTGAAAATGTTAGAACCCGAATTTTAATGGCTTTCAACACAGAAAAGAGAATCTGATGACTGAAACTAGAAGGCACCCTAACCACTTTCATCAGGGTCAAAAATTACAGGCAAATCATTATAGGCTAATGATCTTTTTGGTTCCTTTTTGTGGATTAATTTTTTATTGTTGATCCCTTTCTTTCCCAAAGTGCTGCCAATCAAGACATATTGCCATCAATTTTCTCAAACTGAATGCACTCATACCAAGTCAGTTTTTATGATCCTGTATGTGACTTGTTCTTGGACATAATGAAATCCTCTGCTACACAAGAGAATAAATACAGCAGGAAAGCACAGGACCAGTTTGTCAATTTGCATCTTATATAGGCATCAGTCATGGGTCAACATCATGGTGATATTTTTGTCCAATCCCCAGAATAGTAAAGTGCAGCTAAAGACCACAAATAAAAGCAAGGGCTGCACAGGCAGTGACTGGGATGCCTGCATCAAAGGCATACCCTCTCCACCAGCAGCCGAGTAGGAGATCCTCATCCTCTTTGTCATGCATAGGCGGATCAAGGAGAGGGGCACTGGGGCACCTGCCCCCTATGCCCACTCCAGAACTTTATTTTACTAATTTCTCTTCATTGAGACATTCTGAAAATTTATAAAGGTACAAATAAATAGGTGAGCAATGAGCATTGTATTTTCTTCACTTTTAAGAATTTTAGCACATTTGCTGCTTTGCATATATTTGTGCTCTTAATAATACTTTGAGCAACCTGCATCAATCTACATGCATAGGACAAGGGGAGGGCTTAATGCTATTCACCATTTGGTCCATAGCAAAGTCCTAGTGCCTTGTTTTGACTTATTGTTGTTATTACCATCTGATAAGCTTTGACACTGCAGGTTTCTGAGAGCAAGGATGCTAATTAACCAGTAGCAGTGATGGCAACTATAAAGACTATCAAGGCAGACCTATCAGAACTCGGGGTGCAGCTGCACCCCCTGGAAGGCAAAAGCTATGGTTGCAGTTCACCCCTTCATAAGGAGGAACAGCTAACAACATGTCTATTTACCAAATGGTCAATGAAATGCACCCCCTGCTAAAAATTCATTCTGATGGGTCTGCATACAAGGTATTATCTCTAGATCAGTTTTTATGACTGTCAGTCACAGATATGGCCTCAAAAATGTCTTAAGATTAATTAATGTTGTAATATCAAAGCAGTAGTGTGCTATTTCAAGACCTGAGCGTAAATTAAAAGTCACATAATGTTGGATGTTATATCACCGCTCAGATAATTTGAAGCATCAGTAACACAATAAACTTAAGTTAACATACTCCAGTTTGCAACTGACATGTTTGTGCTATTTTACTTCATTATTTAAAACTTTTCTGTAGTGAAGTTTGACTGCACTAACTTCAAAATCATTGTCATTAAAAATACATGTAACGATAAAGAAATAACCCCAGGATTACACAGTGCCATACGTGAGTCAATGAGTGAATAAAAAAGTGAAATACAGTAATGAGTGCAGTTAAGTAAACAAAGCTTGCATAGTTGAAGTGCACTTAAAAAGTGACTGCCTGTTATAGAAACCTAATCACATTAATTCAACAGAAGCCAACATGAAGCCATTTAGATCTATGACAGAACAACAGACCTTTCCTTAAATTTTTTTAGAAAAATTTCAAGACAAAAACTATGTGTTAACTCAAATACTCAAATTATTATATTCAAGAAATCTGAATTCTTGCATGAACTGCTCCAGCAAAGCTGATTTTTTTCACTAATTAAAAGGTATTAATTGCAACATTTAAACATAAACTGCCAGAGGCAGCATTGATGTCAAGCATAACACAAATTACAAATACATTCTGGTCCATAAGAAAATAATGTAATCACTACAAATTAAGCCTTTTGAATATTTGCATGAACTGCTTGTCTGAAGTTGTCTCACAATTCATGTCAACCCACTTGCACCCAAATCTCACATCATGACAATGCTGCCATCTGAAACGCTTAAGTCTCGGTCTCCGAACTATATCTTGGTATTGGTCACGATAAACAAGTCTTCATTCAAATCACACGCCGGAGACTAAGCTCAGCATTAAAATTAGCAGCACCAGCAATTTCCAAGTGGAGCAAAAGCCTGGCAACAGACATATCATTTTTGGCTCAGCAGTTGAGTCTGAATTTTTGAGAGAAGAGTGGAATGGCATTGGGAAAGGGTAGTCCTGGTGCCATTAGTGATTCAAATGATTTGAACTACGGAATAAACCAGTGCTACTCAAACTGTGGGTCGCAAGACTCGCAACCCAGTGCCGGACCATGGAGGTTTAGTTATTGGGTCGTGTATACGTAAACAATTAAACAGAAACTATATGGACTAAACACTGTTAATTGAAATTTGAAAAATGTGCACAAAAGTTTAAATGAATGGGTACTGATATCACTGTAAAGTAATTTAATAAAACTGTCATAGTGAATGATTCTGTGCTATTTCGAAAATTAGAAGAGTATCAAAAGTAGGGCTGTACCAAATATTTGATTTGTATTCGATGGCGAATAATGCAGGCTTGCTAACAAGCACCTAAGGCACAAGGCCAAGCACAAGGCCAAGCACCTAAGGCACAAGGCCAAACACAAGGCTAAGCACAAGCACCTAAGGCTCAAGGCCAAGCACAAGGCAAGCACTCGTAGTCCAAGGCCAAGCACAAGCACTTGCTTTTTGGTACTTAAGCACAGCACAAGGCCAAGCACAAGTCCAAGCCCTAACAAGCCTGGAATAATGCGCAAAATAATTATTCGTATTCATCCGAATAATACTGCCAAGCACAAGGCAAGCACTAAGTGTTCACGTGACAATGAGAAGTAACGAGCCATTTTCAGATTATGTTCAGCACGTGTTTGTGAAACATATACATTAATTAAATAGTCATTCAAATTTTAAAACTCAACCAGTCGAATTAGATATATCAATTAATATTTACGTTAATTTCAGATTAAGTCAAATTGTTGAGCTTTTTCTTTAAAATTGCTTTTCTTGAGACTTTTGAGTTCAGATATGGATAAGCAGGGCCTTTTTAACATCCAGTGATATTTCATTTAGCATTGTTCACAAATGAACCAAGATTGGATACATAAACTGGTGAATCAGAAATAGGCTCACTGGTCACATTAAATATTAATTGGTGTCATAATCACAAGCCAGGTTTTAATATTTAAATACAATTTTGGATTTATTTAGTTTTTTTAAAGAGTTACTTCAATGCATGTTTTCTTTAAAATATGTTAGTGTCAGCGACCGGTAACTAAAACCATAGCCAATATGCGTAAACTTCTATTAGGCCTCTGTGGTCTACCGTCTGGGCACGAGCCCCGTGCTTTTTGAGAGGCTACCATGGGAAAGGGGACAGTATAGTTTACGCCAATGTCGTAGCCATTATAGCAACGTGGAAAGTTGTCGGACCTCAGTAATTTCGCCAAAAAATTTACCGGTCCGCAACATCAAAAATTTTGATAAGCACTGCAATAAGAGACAATCCGATTCTCTGAAAGACAGTCGAGATACTGTCATCTCTATGCAGTCTATAACGCATAGATGAGAAGAGGCTGGGCAGAATACCTTTACGCTGGGTCGCCAACAAAATCAATAGAAAAAGCTCCGTTGCTGCCATCTTCCTCTTAAAACTCTCAATCAATGGACAGCGACAAAACACTGATTCAATTCTGTCGCTATAAAAATCCGTTAATCCATGAATTCGTTCGACGAATTCAATCGCAAAATTAATTCGTTTTCTTCTCCGCAGAAACCTCTACGCCATCTTAGACGCTATTTATTATTATTATTATTATCACTATTACGATGCAGCCGGACGCTAGATGGCGAACCAAAGAGAAGATAATCTCACAAAATTCCAGGAGATTCCAAATTATGTCAATTATTTTTTATTCTGGTCCGACGAATTTTGTTACGATCCCCTAGATCCAGTGGCGTATTTAGGAATGTTCAACATGTTCCATGGAACAGGGGCCCCACATATAAGAGCCCCCTACATTTCAGGTGAGGACCTTTTATGCTCGTCACAATTCACAATAGGGAGGAACGGGTGACCCCCAGGCAAGGTTTAATCTAGGCCGTTTCCGGGGAAAAATTGCCTTTTTCCTACCCCCAAAAATTTCAAAAATCCCCTGGAAATGTTAGCATACTACTGTACTACATCAACTAACAGCAGCCCCCTAGCTGACTTCCCCCCGGCCTTGCCAATTCCCCCTGGAGTCCAGAGTCTAGATTAAACACTGCCCCCAGGACATCTGGAGCAGGGGTCACACAATCCTAAGCACGGCCCTATCTGCGATACCTGGGTTATGGTTAGGGTTAGGGTTAGGTTATAGTTAGGGTTATGGTCCGAGTTATGGAGAGCCTAAGAGGGTTAGGCTAGAGTTAGGGTTAGGGTTAGAACAGGGACCCCACATATAAGAGCCCACACATAAAGGAGCCCCCACATAGTAGCTGAGGACCTTTTATAGCTTAGGGTTAGGGTTAGGGTTAGGATATAGGATATCGTAGTATAGACCTAATTGTCGGCCGACCAGAAGTCTGTAGGCCTAGGCGCAGTGGCGTGTAGAGGGGGGCCGACGCCCGGGGCCAAGTTGTCCAAAGTACGCCCACGAGCAAACGAGCAAAAAAAGGTCATCGGGTCAATTTTCGACGCCCTATTGGTATCTGCGCCCGGGGCGACGTCATCACCCCTAATGGTCTGACAAGCAAAAAAGGTTATCGGGGGTCAATTTTATGCCCCCCTGGTCTGCGCCCGAGTTTTCGTGGAACCAAAACTCACTTACTGACTTCTAAAACTTTAAAAATTAGTGCGGCTCCGACCGCCGTTAAAAAGGATCAATTGGGATTGGTCCATCTCAACTTCTCAAGAGAAGATCTGGGCAATGGACACCATGGCTGTAGTCAGCAATTTTATTAGAAGAGGGAGGAAGTAAAGTTAAGTAAAGTTATTCCTGAGCACTCAAGGCTAACCTCTCGAGGTTCACAGTGATGGGCAACTAGTTAACTAATTAGTTGCTAACTAAAAGTTTAACTACTTCTTTTTAGTTAGCTTCATAGTTTAATTAAATATAAATAGTTTAGTTAAAATGATAGTTTAACTAAAAAAATTAGTTAATAACTAAATAGTTTAACTAAAAAATTTTAGTTGGTGATCCGAAATTACAGTATCTTTTTATCTATTCCTTTCTGGGTAATTTTTTTCATGACAGCGATAACACCATATATCACTGATCTTGGTCAGAGACCAGTGTATTTTTACTTACTTACGATCTTTGATCTCGTTGGTAAGCGGAAAATAAGTAAGTAAGTAAGTAAGTAAAATCTCGTGGATTTCTATAGCGCCTTGGAAAGCAGCACAACAGTAGCTGCTTATTCTTAGGCGCTCAGCCTCTCTTAAAATAGCTATAGGAAAGGTGTGGGATCAGCCAGGCAATGGTCAATATCCGAAGGGCAGTGAGGCTAGGTTGTTACAGCTATGGCGGAAATGATTTCAGAAACAGGAAGGATTTAAGCTTAGACCTGAAGACTTGAGGAGATAGTGCGGGAATTATAGGAAATGAGGAATCAGATTTTATTGTTTTAAAGTGTCCAAGTGTGCGAAGGGAAGCTGGGATCGAGTTCCAGAGTTCAGGTGCAGCATATGAGAAGGCACGGTTGCAAATTTTCAGGGATGACTGATTTAGCGGGCGTGACAGAGTGAGATGAGATGACGAACGTGTGGGTCGAGGAGGCTGAGGGGTTAATAGTGATCTAAGGTAGACAGGTTTTGATGACTGAAGTGAGCTATGTGTAAGTGTTATTATCTTATATTGGATACGTTCTGTTATTTTAAGCCAATGTAATGATTTTAGTATGGGTGAAATATGGGAGAATTTAGGTGACATAGTAACAGCACGAGCTAAAGCATTTTGTATTGATTGCAATTTGTTGATGGAGGCTTTGGGAAGGTTATAGTAGAGGGAGTTACAATAATCTAATTTGGAGTGGACTATAGAGGTGGCGATTGTGGACGCAGTCTTAATATCAAGACAAGGACGTAGGCGACGAAGGTCACGAATATGAATAAAGCAGGCTTTTGAAAGTTGGGAGATTTGTGATTCGAAGTTTAGAAAAGAGTCAAATTTGAATCCGAGATTTCTAGCAGTTGGAACAGGGATTATTGTGGTGTCAGGAGCCAAAACTAGTTTAGGATTGTCAATTTTTTTGAGTTGTTGGGGTAGTCCGATTAAAAGAAACTCTGTCTTAGATGGGTTGAGAGCGAGGAGATTAGATGACATCCATGCAGAGATTGACGAGAATGCAGATTCAAGCTCAATAATAGAAGCATTGAATGAAAGAGGTGAGAAGGAAAGGAATAGCTGAGTGTCATCGGCATAGAGTTGGTTGCTTTTATATGAAGTCGTTTATCTTTAGTTGGAATTATATACAATATTGAATTACATCATAAGTAGCGTTTTCTAGCAACGGAAAAGTCAAAATGAATTAGTAAACATGTGTTGCGAAGAAGTCAAATTGAAGTTAAAGGACTCAAACCAAGCTCATAATGACTGCAAGAATTTCAGTGCCACGTGCCGCTTTTGCCGACCAAAAGTAAAGCGATGAGACTCTTGACAAACTTGTGTTCCTGCAGTCTAGACTAAGACTTAACCCCTTAACCGTGTATTTAACTGTAACTCAATGTAAAATGGACGGATATATCCGGGATCCCCAGTTAAGGGGTTAAATAGACAATCAATGATTAATTAATTCAATGGTTCATTGACTGACGTGTTGATGCTGCCAGCATCGTCTATGCTTTGAATTGTTTTCATGAACACATATTTGATACATGAAAAATAGTTGTAAAATTAGTTGCAAAAAGTTTAACTAATTTTTTTTTAGTTTAGTTAACTATTTTATAAAGTTAGTTAGCAACTAAAAGTTTAACTACTTAATTTTAGTTGAAATTTAGTTATAGTTTAACTAATATCTTTTAGTTAGTTGCCCATCACTGGAGGTTCATAGGAACGGCGCTGATCTCCGTTTCAAGACCCTCAGCCAGGCGGCTATGGTGCAGATTGCACGATACGGGGCCAGTGTTCTTATGCAATACGCCTGTTTACTCCGCGGATTAATCAGCTACTCAGTTGCCACCACCCTCTGGCGAAAGAGGGCTGAGTCGACCCTAGGGCTCCTTCTTGGAATTTGATTGTGTAGCAAGATTGAGCAGGAGACATCCTGCATTGCAAGAGCTGACTCAGCTGAGTCATGGCAGGGACTAGAATAGAGCCACTCCCGCCGAGCGGCCGCCGTGCGTATTTCAACCACTTCTGGAAAAGTGTTTTCTATATTATCTCAATACCCACATTTTAACAACTACAGATCAATCCCATAGAGCCTATTTTCTTTTCATCTCAATTTCTCAAGACTTCCTGAATGTATCATTGCATTATTTTAGTATAGGCCTAAATTAGAGGTGGGTCGATTAATCGAAATCGTAATCGAAATCGCGATTTTTGGAAAAACCGTAATCGAAATTGAGACGATTATTAAATAAATCGAAATAATCGATAATCGTCGAAAAAATAATCGAAATCGCGATTATTTTTCGATTATTCCCGTATATTATATTATACAATATTTCCGATTCAAAGAAAGATCAATTTGAATTTACCGTTGATTATCAGATTTTCATTGAAAATGGATTCAACAGCGTCTAAAGACAGGTACCATCTTTCTGGGTTTGACAGCAGCTTTCGATACGGTGTGTCATGTGGGTTTAATGTGCAAACTCTCGCTCAACTTGCCACCCTGGTTCAGTGGCGGCTCTAGGATTTGGCAAGTGGGGGGCCGTTGGGGTGGCAACTTGCCAACTTCTAATCGTGGGGGCCAGCCATTTGTTGTTTAATGTATGTAGCATTAAGTATAGGGTCCCAACTGGAAGGCCACTGGGGGGCCAGGCACTCAATAGGGGGCACGGGCCTCCCTGGCCCCCCGGTGGAGCCGCCACTGCCCTGGTTCTGTCAACTTGTGGAATTGCTCATCTCTGAGAGACGGTTCTGAGTTCACTTGGGAGAAGATGTCAGCTCCTGGAGACGTCAGCGAAACGGTCTAACACAGTGTTCAGTTCTAGCACCTATGTTATTCAATTTGTAGGCTTAGGGCCTATAGGTCTACAAACGACTTAACCTGATACCATCAGTAGGAAGTTTGGACACGCTGACGATATCGGTCTTGCCACCCAGGCTCGATCCTTTAAGGAGATTGAAGACCAGGGTTATTTCTAGGATTGTGAATTGCAGTGGGGTGTCGGGAAAATCTGGGGGGTGTTTATTTCTAAGATTGTAGGATTGTGAATTTGGGGGTGTCGGCAAAATCTGAGGGTGTCGAAATTTGGAGGTCTCTACCGAAAAAGGCTGACAAGCAACAAAACGTTATAGAGACTCACACAAAGTCTGACACGCAAAAAAGTAATCCGAGGATAAAAGTTGTGGGGTGTATTTCTTCATTTGGGGGCAGGCCCCTTCAGAAGCTGAAAGGGCCCAGACCAGTTGGAATTTCGAGGCCTCTCCTAGCCTTCCCAACAATTAAAATTTTGACAAGCGAAAAAAGGTAATCACCTATTTTGAGGACCGCAGAATACCTTCCTAGCTTTCCCAAAATCCCAAAATTGTCAACAAGCAAAAAAGGTCATCACCAAATTTTGAGGCCCCTTCTAGCTAGTAGTAGCTATCTAGCTTTCTTGCTCTTCCAGAATTCTAGACAAAGAAACAAAGGGAGGCCCCAAATGATGGAGGCCCGGGTCGAATGGCCTTCCTGGCCCCCCTCTGAATGGGCCTGTTTGGGGGTGTTCAGGGCTAATCAATATGCATTCTGTATGCATACCATTGTCACATTACCAAATTTTAGGGGGTGTCGACCTCAAATTGAGGGGGTGTTAGGGTTGTAGAAATATCCCTGCTGAAGACCAACTGAACATCGATACACAGAGGATTGCCGAATACTGTAAAATATGGCGGGAAAGACAGTTTCTAAAGGTACTGTGAAATAATCGAAATCGAAATCGCGATTATATAAAAAATCGAAATCGTAATCGTGAAAAATAATCCAAAATAATCGTAATCGTAATCGGAAAAAATAATCGTAATCGACCCAGCTCTAGCCTAAATAGGCTGTAACAAAGAAGTTTATTCCCAGTTCGTGGCATAGTCAGGGTTACGGACAGTGTTATTTCTAGGATTTTGAATTTGGGGGTGTCGGGAAAATCTAGGGGTGTTGGAATTTTGAGACATCTCTGCCAAAAAAGGCTGACAAGCAAAAAAACGTTATCAAGTTGTCAAGTCCCAAAAATCTTTAAAAGTCTCAAAAACCTCTGACAAGCAAAAAGGTCATCCGATAATAATAGTTGGGGGTTGTCCTTCTCCATTTGAGGGGTCCTCATTAATATGCATTTTGTATACATACCAATGTCACATTACCAAATTTTGGGGGTGTCGACCTCAAATGGGGGGGTGTTGGGGGGTGTTAGGGGTGTAAAAATTAGGGCTGTACCGGATGCAAATTTTTGAAATCTGGCCGGAGCCGGATTTGGCCGGATTTACGAAGTGAGATCCGGCCGGAACCGAAGCCGGATTTACAATTTAAAATGAAAAATAAAATAACTTAAATAAGTAATAACGTACTACCTCACTTGACTTAGGTGAGTGGAGTCACTCGATCGACTGTTCATTACTAATTTACTATAGAGTATAGACATGACAATCATGACAATCATGACATATACTCATAATTTATTAATTTAAATCTTGGCCTCATAAAAACATGTACAGAAAATTCACTTGACTGGGCAACACAAATCCGGCTTAAATTCGGCAAAATTGGACCGGAGCCGGATTTGTAAAATTGGCCGGATTCCGGATTTGCCGGAGCCGGAGCCGAAATCCGGTACAGCCCTAGTAAAAATATCCCTGGTTACGGAATAGGAGGGAGGCACATTCACAATTTCCAGAGAAAAAGTCTAGGCCTATAAGTTTTTAAAAAGACAAAAACGTCGCCAAAGAGTACTTTCCACATTCAGGTCCATGTAGTATATCGCTTCTATTCCCTTCCCTATCCCCTACCCCTCCCCGAAAAATTTCTCACTGTTTTATGCAAATTCCACGACTGACCCCAACCAGAATAGGAGGTCCGGTGATCTCTGCTCCCTCCGTGACTAGTAGACTACGCTAATCAAAGTTTCATCCGAAAGAATCCGTCTGCTGCCTTTGATCCAGTGACTCACTCCATACTGCTTCTTCGGCTTGAGTATGGGTTTGGCATAACTAGTGTTGCGCTGAATTAATTCAAGTTATACCTTCAAAACCATAGGCCTCGATATTCAGTATAATGTCAGAGGATGTCAGAGGCTGTCTGTCTGAATCTTCAAACCTTGGCTGAGGTGTCTAACAAAGGATTTGTCATCGGGTCTATTCTTTTCATACTCTGTATTCTGCTCCTAAAGGTCATCTTCTTGCACAGCACAATGCTACAGTAGATATCACTCGTGTATGGACGACTAGCTATTTTAGACCTAAAGTTGAGCAGCTTCTGTCGAGTAGGCCTATACTCAGTCTGGCTGCAGTTCAGTTCTGGATGACAGACAATAAACTTCTCCACAACCTTGCCAAGACAAAATTTCTTCTGTTACAAAAGCCCCCGCAGCAAAAATCGACTCGTTATTATAGCTAGTCAAATTTATGTAAGTTACTGTTTAAAACATCCCAGTCAGATTGAAATCTTGGTTTCATCTTTGATAGCAGCCTCTCATTCTCTTACATGTTGACGTCTTTTGTCATTCTGCCCATTGCGCCATTCGGGACACTTGCAGACTCTGGTACGCGGACGATTTACAACAGGACGATTGACCATAGCTATGGACGTTTGACCACTGGACGATTGACCACAGCGGACGTTAGGTGGTCGATCGTTCCGTGGTCAAACGTTCGCTGTGACCAATCCCAATGGCCTCTCGCTTGCCAAATCCTGGAGCTGCCACTGGATGACCATGATGATGATGATGATGATGGTGGTGGTGGTGGTGGTGGTGGTGGTGGCGATGATGATGATGATGATGGTGGTGGTGATGATAATGATGATGATGATGATGATGATGGTTTGTTGCTCCAGCTGATTCGAACTGAACAGTGAATTTGACTCAGGGATCAAGCTGAAAGTGGGCTACACTTTAATCTAACAGCTACCTGGTGGTCCAGCGTCAACGTCTCTGTTGTGATTTATTAAGAGCATTTCTAGAGCGCAAATTATCGCAAAGCAACAAATGCGCTAATGTCAGTTGCGAACCGGAACAAACAACAATGTCTTCAACTGCCTTCTAAAAGAGAACACTGTCGTGCTGGAATCACAGGAACGCGATGTTTCTGGGCATTCTGGCAGACTGTTCCAGACAACCGGACCAGCAACGGCCAGGTTTCGGTCACCGTAGCCTGTCCGGCTGGCTGTCCGAGTTCGAGGACAGCCGGACGGGCTACGCACACTTGCATACCGCGGCATGCATGTGTGCTGGTCAGGGCGGAGCGACCGACGTGCGACCGACCAGGTAACTTATCCGTCAGACAGAGCATATCAGTTAGGTTTGGCGGAGTAAGACTGTCGAGCCTTGAACAGGATGGTCCTGATTTTAAAAGTCACGCGTTGACTGACCGGGAGTCAGTGGCGCTCCCGTAGGACTGGCGTAATATGGTCAAACTTGCCTTTATGGGACACCAATTTACGTGTGGCTACATTCTGAACAAGTTGTAGTCTCTGTGGCAGATGTTCGCTGATTCCATAAAGGATGCTGTTGCAGTAGTCGAGTCTACTGCTGATGAATGCTTGAGCCAGCATCCTAGTTGCATCAGGGGTCAGTGAGTTCCTCACTGCCTGCAGCTGGCGAAGCTGGAAGAACGACTTCCTGCAGACTGTTGCAACGTGGTCGGCCATTATCAGTTGGCTGTCACTTAGCATCCCAAGGTTATTGACCAATGTAGCACAATATCAATGGTGGCGTTTGGACGGCGCAAGGCATTTACTGAAATCTTTTGAATCTGTTGTTGTGTTCCCAGCCAGATAATCTGTGTCTTAACTTCGTTCAGCTTTAGGCAGCACTCCGCCATCCAGTTTCGTATTCTCGTGATACAATCACTTAACTGGTCCATTAGTGCTTGCTCTCCGCTCGCATTCCCGCTGCTGTAGATCTGAATGTCGTCAGCGTATCCGTGCTCAGACATTCCGCAGGCGGCAATGATGTTGAACACATCGGACGCATATAGAAGGAACAGGACAGGTCCACACACAGAGCCCTGTGATACTCCGTAGGGGAGGTGCAAGGGTTCCGTTAGGAGACCGCGGTAAGCTACCTGCTGTGAGCTCTTCCTTCTGATATGGTCCACCAGAAAGATTCCCAGCGAATGGAAGGATGGCATCATACTTCCACTATATAAAGACAAGTGCACAAAGGATGACTGCAATAACTACAGGCCCATTACACTACTTTCAGTGCCGGGCAAAGTATTTGCTCATTCCATCCTGGCAAGAATAAACCCGCTGCTTAATTGTTGACACCGGAAGACCGCAGCAATCCGGCTTCACAGCGGGCAGATCCACAACGGATGCAATATTGGCACTGCGTCTCCTCGCGGAAATACACCGAGAATTTAATCGACCCCTAGTTGCAGCTTTTGTCGATTTCAAAGCTGCCTTCGACTCCGTCGACCGTACAGCCCTATGGAAGGTTCTACGGGGCAGTGGTATCCCACTTCACCTGTTAGATCTCATCAAACTGCTGCATCTAGACACAACAGCAAGAATCCGAATAAATGGCAAGCTCGCCGACTGCTTCCCCACCACCTCAGGAGTTCGTCAGGGCTGCGTCCTGGACTCCTAGCCTCAACACTCTTCTGCCGCATCATAGACCGGATTATGGAACAACTGGCCCACCACAACAACCTCTCCTTACCGGAAGCCCAGTTCACTGACCTGGATTACGATGACGATGTCAGTCTTCTAGATTCATCACATCACCCGCACAACTCCAGAAAGCACTAGAAAGGCTTGAACCCATTGCATCTCATTTTGGTCTCCATATCTCATGGAAAAAGAGAAAAATCCAGAACCTGAGTACTGGCCTCCCTCTTGACAATATATCAACATCAGGTCATACGGTGGAGGCAGTGGATAAATTCGTTTACCTAGGCAGCATTCAAAGCTCTGATGGAAGATGCACTGCAGATATTTTACATAGAATAGACATAGCCGCTTCAGCCATGCAATCACTTGACTATGGCTGCCAACCGTCCTTTATTTCAAAGGACAGTCCTTTAATGCACCTCTGAGTCCTTGTCCTTTATCGCTTTTATAAAGGACCATGGTTTGTCCTTTATTTCAAAAATCAAGTCATGAAACCACACATTTCAATTGAAATTTCCTTTTTTTGCTTGTCACCCCATTTAAGAAGGGAGATTACCGTTTTTGCTTGACATCGTATTTCAGAAGGGAGATGACCTTTTTTGCTTGTCACTGCACTTCAGAAGGAAGTTAACCCTTTTTCCCCGCAGCGGGTGACACCAAGGTTTTTCCGCACCGGGCCCGGTGTCCTTTATTGCAATTTGTCAAAGTTGGCAACCATACACTTGACAGACTATGAAAACAGAAGAGGACGAGCCTAAATACCAAAATAAGAATCTATAAAACATATGTCTTACCGGTCTTTTTATACGGCTCGGAGACAATGTTCCCTCTAAGCTGCGCGCCTGCGCGGTCACGCACATGAGAAGAAAACGCCGCGCAGCAATTTCCAGCCGCCGCGCAGTGATTTTGAGTTTCAAATAACACTGATTTCGTTGTTGTCACGGGTGACATATGTGAAAAAAATTCAGGTGCTCAGGCATGAAAGTGTGCCGCTCAGGCACTATACTTTTCCTCGCACACTCAAAAAAATTTAGAGGGAACATTGCTCGGAGACCTGAACCCTCGTGGCGCACGGATGAACGGATAATTGAAGCATTTCACATGCGCTGTCGGCGACGCATACTAGGAATTCGGTGGTACGACTTCATTCGGAATGATGAGGTCACTCAGATGACCAACCTAGAACCTATCTCACAAACCATCAGTCGTCGCCGACAAGCACTTTTTGGTCATGTGGCACGCCTGAACACCCACACTCTGGCTTACGGTGCTCTTACGGCAGCCATTAACCGTAGATCTGAGAGGAATCCACCCCCAGGGTGGAAAAGACCCCCGGGTCGCCCTCGCCGCACCTGGGTACAACAGATCGGTAAAGGCGCACCCTCAACAATCGCTAAAGAATGGGGGAAAGCCCAAGATCGCAGCCATAGTAGATCAACGCTACGGACCTTCGTTGTCTAAGCGAAAGAAGATGAGAAGATGGTAAGCTACCTGCTGTGAGCGGTCAGTAAGAAATGACGCTAGTCAGCCGAGCGCCGACCCCGTGGTGCCGAATTTGTACTTGTAGGCGCCGTAGAAGGATCTCGTGATCTACGCAGTCGAAGGCTGCGCTGAGATCAAGGAGGCCAAGCAATTTGACCTGTTTCCAGTCAATAGCACCAAGGATATCAGATAGCACCTTTAGCAACGCCGTTTCGGTGCTGTGGTGACGCCTATAGGCAAACTGGAGTCTTGGCATCAGTCCCTCGCCATCGATGAATTCTATGACACGTCCGATGACTACCCTCTCCACGACCTTTGATATATGAAGGTCAGGTGCTAACCGGCCTGTAATTTTCTTGGGTCATCTGGATTCGATTGTAGGACATTCTCCCCCTGGACATAATCCCCGGACATTACCCCCCCCCCCCGGTACACCCTTTGAAATGACACAGCCGGACATAATCCTCCTTTGTTTTCTCTATGGACTTTGACTATAATCATTACCCACACCATAAACCAGACACTAAACACTAACCCTAAACGATACTGACGGCAGCCATGGCATCAGATAACCGATAAGTACCTTTTAAAATTAAGATCTATTACTTCTTTGCCGGGGGGAATATGTCCGGGGGGATAATGTCCGGGGGAGAATGTCCGGGGTGGATTATGTCCAGGGGAGAATGTCCGTATACCTCTAGATGCAGGCCTGGTTTCTTCAAAAATGGAGTAACAATAGCGTGTTTTTGCGACCGTGGTAAGTGTCCTTCTCTGAGGGACACGTTTATCATTGCCGTGACGTAGGGCAGCAGCCCATCAATTACCTCCTTCAGAAGAAAGGTCGGGATAGGGTCGAGAGCACACGAATTCGTAGGTCTCTTATAATGCGGCGCACTTCCGCTTCTGAGCATGGCCGCAATGTAGAAAGTGTGATTATTTGTGATATAAGCAATCAAGAGAAATTAGAAAATAACAGAGTTAAAAGGTGAACGGCTGGATCGTCTATAATAATATAAATTATTATATAGGCCCAATCCTTCGCTTTTGATTTTTTTTTATCTCTTCGTCTCGTAAACATGCCGCCGCATAATTATATATAGCCTACTGTGCACACTTATATGTATTATTGTATTATAGGTCTATAAGCGTGTATGTGGGATATATATATATATATATATATATATATATATATATATATATATATACATATATATATAATGTGTGTGTGAATTTTATCGCCTTTGTTCGTAGTTGGTTGTCATGGAAACAGTCGCGGTTGATCGACCAAGTGACCGAGGATTTGTCCCTTGGATCATTTAGATGATTGTTTCTAGGCACACGCTATGCGCTGGGTCTGAGCCTAACTCGGCGTATACCGGCCACATGGTATTGATGTTCGGCAGAGTGTGTGGGGTGGCAGTCGATGGGCAGCCGAATGGCGTTATTCAGCGATGTTTTAGAAATTCTAGGGACATGTAGATGTCGGTGGTCCATTCAGAAGAGCAGCGTCTCCTCCCCCCTTCGCCGTCCATAAGAGTACAAAGGATGATCGAAAGCGTGTCACAGCCTAGATGAGGCTGTGACTCCTCAGCCTCCTTCTCCTCCTCCTCCTCCTCCTCCTCCTCCTCCTCCTCCTCCTCCTCCTCCTCCTCATAATATCTCCAGCAGCAGACGTCGGTTGCCTCCACAATCAGCGTCGTTGAGCGCACAAAGCGCTTGCGCTCAGGTGCGTTCGGTGACTGTTCTTTTGCTGCGTTTTCAACGGATGGCGTACAATAATAAGTTTTGCACGTGCAATAAACACATTCGGTCGACTTATTTGCCGTGCATCCGCGCATAAGTCAAACTAGGGCTTGAGACTGCGCAGTCCGATTAGAAGCATTTCCATTTGCAGAATCCTGTTCTCAGTACAGAAGAATTTCTGTCAGATGAAGACGAAATCGATGATCGCATAATTGCATCGACAGTCAACGCTGGTTCAGGTAGGCTGCTACGCGTGAGATAAGTAAGGCTTAAATAGAACGTTTAAGCGTTTTCCTACTTCACTCGACGACGTAACCCTATAAAACAGTAAAGGCAGGTTTGCAATTAGCTGGTTCCAGCTTCTTTTATCCAGTTCAGAATTATACAATAACACAGATCTTTTCATAACCATGAAGGTCTCAGTTAGGGCGCACCATGTAATAAAATATGTCACTGACCAATGTTGAATTCTATCAATGTTGAATTTTACGAACAAGCTCAAATTAAGCCAGTCCTTTAGCCGGACTTTAGGCCTACAACAGTTTCGTCTTGAAACGTATGAGCAGGTGCGATTTGTGACCTGGAGCAGTGGGGGGAGGGAACATGTTGAGCTTGGGGGACGTAGTTGTTGGGAAATGTAGCAGTGGGGGATGTAGCTGTGGGGGATGTAGCAGTAGGGGGATGTAGTTGGGCAGTGGGGGGAGAAGATTCCCCCCTTCCCTCCCTACAAATCGCGCCCCGCGTATGCGCCTGCTTGCCCTTTAAATCTGACGTATTTTGCTAGTCCCAGCGTGAAAATTTAACAGGATCTGATGCCCTGTGGCCGTCGCTGAACCGTTTTTTCACCAAAGCAAAGGAATGACTAATAGGGTTGCCAACTTTGACAGTTTGCAATAAAGGACACCCGGTGCGGAAAAACCTTGGTGTCACCCGCTGCGGGGAAAAAGAGTTAACTTCCTTCTGAAGGGCGGTGACAAGCAAAAAAGGTCATCTCCCTTCTGAAATACGATGTCAAGCAAAAAGGTCATCTCCCTTCTGAAATGGGGTGACAAGCAAAAAAAGGAAATTTCAATTTAAATGTGTGGTTTCATGACTTGATTTTTGAAATAAAGGACAAACCATGGTTCTTTATAAAAGCGATAAAGGACAAGGGCTCAGAGGTGCATTAAAGGACGGTTGGCAACCCTAATGACTAAAGACGAACTTTAGGGATCAGACTCTCAGTCTTAACCGATGTTTTATGCCGCTTCTGATGCACTTCTTAAATTATGACCTTCCTTGATATAGTCGGAAATTCTACATCGTCGGAGTCGCTTTCCTTACAGAAGTGGGTGAGCCTAAAATAATTGGAATTTAAGTGGCAGAGTAGAATTTCTCCTGTTTTGAAAACCATACAAAAGCATACAATCATCAGTAGTCTATACCAACTACTGTTTGTTGAAATTGCTACAGCCATATATAGATGTAAAACAACGTTGGAAAATAATAGGAAACGTTAAGAAAGTAAAACATTGTATAAAAAACGCTACCGACGTTTTTCTGTGCCATACCCACCCACGGAGAACCAACAATTAAGCATAGGCGGCGCCAGTGGCGTCGCCAGGAATTTTTGGTTGGAGGGGCAAAAGGGGTCTTGCGTGTCAGATTCCTTACCCACCCCTACCCCCCCCCCCTTTCACAAAAAACTTTCTCACCGGATTTGCGCGAATCTGGTAGGTGGTCTGGGGCAGGTTGGGGGGGCAGTTGCCCCATTTGCCCCCCCCCCGTGGCGACGCTAATGGGCGGCGCACTTCTATCGGCCCGTCGGCCCCAACCGTGGTACTTTTAAAAGTACCCCGGCACGGCCTATGGCGGGCCGGGGTACTTTTTAAGAAATAAGAACTTTAAATTGTTTGATCAAATTTCTAATTTGTAAAATTTTAGTTAGGCCTATGTTATTATTATAGTAGGCCTGGCATACTGCCTCCTTAATATTGTTCTGAAATTAGTGGCGTAGCCACTTTATTTTATAATAACCCCCTTGACTGGTCGACCACAATTTTTTTGAATATTATTATTCTGTGAATGGATGGGCGCTAAAATCGGGTAAGCCTATTCGGTAGCAAAAACGCTCTTTTTCAACGCTTTTGTACTTCAGTTCTCTAGTATACGATGGAGCAGAAGGTCGCGGGTTCGATCCCCGCAGGAGCCCTAAGGACGACTCAGCCTTAATCGCTAGAGGGCGGTGGTAAACTGAGGAGCAGCGTTAAGGGGCTGTCCATTAATTATTTCAACAATTTTTGGGCAATTTTTGACCCCCTTCCCCTTGTCAACAACTGTCAACTTTCAGTTACCCCTATAATTACGTCAAAACTTTTGACCCCCAAGATCAATGACAGGTCCCAATAACAAGGTTATTATTTTTTGCTGTGATGACCATTTTCCCTGTTTTGCTCATCGAGTGTCAAAATGTGGTGGTGATGACCTTTTTGCCATGCTTTTTCCATTGTAATAAGTAGTATTCCATGAAATTTCCTATTTTTTGATTATTTGTAAAAAGTGAAATTGTTGACGTCAACTTCTCTTGACCTCCCTGTCAACAACTGTCAAACTTTTTCTAACCCCTCCCCTAAATTGTTGACGCAATTAATGGACAGCCCCTAAGCTGCGAAGGTAAAACGTGGATTGGGGAAAAGTAATTGCAACCTACCCCAGATTAATGGCCTATGCCACCTACGTCGCTGATTGCCTAAGACCGGAGATAAGCGCTGGAGCCCAACGCTCGGACTAGAGTACGGGACCTACCTTTACCCTTACCTCTCTAAGTCTCTAGTATAAATCAAACCAGTGGTTTCAACCCGTGGGCTGCGGCCCAAAAGGTGGGCGGCGAGAGGGAGCTTTGCGTGCCAGGCCGTTCAAGGTTTGAAGTTCATCTTCCTATCTAGAGATAGCAGCATTTTAGATTTGTGATGTTCTATTTTAGATATGACAACAACAGTTGATCGTCGTTCGAGATTTTCGATCGGACGAGTGCTTTGTAAATTCAGGCTCATCGCTGCATTCGGGATTCTCGTTGTTTTCGATCGTGTTGTCGCCGAAGAAACAACAGCAAGGCCGCTGGCGACGATCGGCGATTTCAACGGCACATCGAACGACTTCAACTCTTCGAAAACGGCAGAGAATTTCACCACGCGGCCGTCGACCGTCTTCCGGAACTCGTCGACAGATGAACCCAGAGACAGCGTAACGGTGTTCACCGTTGGAGCTTCTATAGCGCCAAACGGTTCGACCGAGACGACGCGTAATTCGCTGGCCGCCATCTATCAGCTGCCGAGAGTGGTCCGTGATCTGGGATGGGTCATTGCTCTGATTACCCTGTCCAGTGTGGGAATCGTCTGCGTTCTGGCGATTGAAGTCTGGCTTTTGATCAAAACGTTGGCCGTTCGTCGAACTTCCTCGCCCAGTTTTCAGTCTATGTGGCTGGGTCAGGTGCTTCTGTTTGGCATCCTCTGCTCGTATTTAACCCTCTTTGCCTTTCTACCCTTTAGTTCTCCCGTCACCTGTGGCATTATTCGGTTCTGTGTAGGTATCTGCTACGCCCTCTGTTTCTCGGTCTTGGTTGTCAAACTGTTGCTAATCCTCGACTCCAAATCAGGGCTTCAAGATGTTTCACGAAGGTTTCAGGTAGTCCTGCTGTTCTTCGCATGGGCAGTGCAGCTGGTCATCGACATACAGTGGCTGATTTCAAGTCCTCCAAAGATGCAGCTTCAAGGTCCCAGTCGAATTGATTCCGAGCCATGGGGCGCTTGTGATCCGGGGTTTGCCTTACACGTCCAGTCACTCGTGTATGTCATGTTTCTCGTCGTTCTCTGCGTTCTTCTCGCATTATGCGCTCACGGCAACCGAACGAATCACAGCGAAGGTCTTTTAATTGGTCTAGCAGCTGGAGTGACCATTGGCATCTGGATAGTCTGGATTCTACTGGGATTCTTGATGAATGACCACTCGTGGCACGAACCGTGCATCGCATTTGGTCTCCTGACAACTGTTACCTGGATACTTATAATCATGTTCGTGCCTAAGCTCTATCATTTGCACAAAATTACAACTGCTGAACCATTGTCCGAACTTTATGCTTCGAGGACTGCTGGACTGTACCCCAGAGCAGCATACGATGCGTATCGTGGTACCTCGCAATCGTCTAGACATGATGGGCATTTGGCAACGACCAGCAGGGAAGAAGAGAGTGTATCAAGGTCGATGAAGTTTGGAGATGAAGCGCCAACTGTTGAGAGACGTCGACAAAACGGAAGTAGCGTCTCTACTTCCGGAACAAGACCCAACGAATGCATCTACGACCCACGTAAGACTTGACAATAGCTGCTGCTGTTTAAGTGATTGGCGATTTTCGAGTCCGTCGTTTGATTTCCGATCACATTATCTGTGCTTCCCTAGCTATTACCATGCAATCACACAGATGAACTAATGCAGGTGACCTGTCTGTTCCATTGGCATCATCATCGTCGTCGTCGTCATCATCATCATCATCATCCAGCTCCATTGGTGCTGTAGGCCTATCCGTAGGTGTAGACATTCTGATTCACAATTTGCTTCCATCTTTCTCGGTCCTGTGTTGCTCTGGTTAGGATATGTAGCTATGCGTGCCCAAGGGCGTAAAACACGGGACGGCGGGGGAGGGTCCCCCAATAATTAGTAAGAGGGGAGAGAGTCAATTATCCTCCCAATGTTTTGTGCCTTATGGTAAAATCACTCATTACGGATGACCATTCTTTGCTCATCAGGGTATTTGGCCAGAGAAAAATATAAGGATGACTTTTTTGCTCGTCATGACATTTTGGGAGACGAAAATGGGGTCTGACCTGACTTTATCCACGATTCTATCCTCCCAATGTTGACGCCAGGTTTACGCCACTGTGCGTGCCCCATTCCACGATATCATCCAATCACTCTCTTCTCGGTCTGCCTCTTCGAATTTCTGCATCCATTGTTCATAGCATGATCTTCTTCGCCAGTCTTGATCCTGCATGCGTGCCCCAAAATGTTCATTTTTCTCCGTATCAATGTTTACATGATGTTTGTTTTGTTCTTAATTCTTTCTCGTATCGCTGTGTTGTTTACTTTCTGCTGTCATCTGATGTTCCAAATTCTTCTATAGCATTTCGTTTCAAAAAACCAGTAGACGTTCTTGGTCTCTTTTCTTTCTGGTATAGGTTTCTGATGCGTAGAGTAGTACACTGAAGATGCACTTCTTACTATCTTTAGTTTAATCGCCTAGACATTTAATCACGCGACTGTTAATCACGCGACTGTTAATCACGCGACAGTTGATCGCACTCAATCAATCAATCAATCAATCAATCAATCAATCAACTTCTATGACGCCACTATCATAATGCCCAGGGCATCAGCCGATGGCGCACCAAATCCAAATAGAATTAGAGTCAGGTCAATCCGGAAGATCAGTCAGAACAGCGGGGGAGCAATCTAAGTGGGATAAGTCAAATCAAACAGGTAAGTTTTAAGACCAGATCTAACAGATGATAAATGTTTAGTTTTACGAAGTGATATTGGTAATGAATTCCAAAGCTTAGGGCCACATACTGAGAAACAACTAGTGCCAATGACGATGCGAGAATAAGGAACAACAAATGAAAGTCCTGCCGAACACCTAGTATAAAGATCATAATGATAAACGATCGCACGACAGTTAATCACTATGTTTGGACAAATAAAAGTTTAAACAAATATTAAACTTGTGTTAGGGTTATGGTTACGGTAAGGGTAAGGATTAGGGTTAGGGTAAGGATTAAGGTCAGAGTTAGGGTTAGGGCCAGGGTTGTCAACAAATGCAATGAAATAACTTGGCCGACCACGGAGGCCATCGAGGAATCAGTGCTCTCTGCTTGCTGCAAATTTTACTGATTGATCCTGCAACCAAGTCCATGTGTATAACTGTCATGTGATTAACTGTCGCGTGATTACGTGTGACCAAACCTTGAGAAATAAATAGTGCCAATGAATGTGCGAATATGAGGAACGATAAATGAAAGTCCTGCCGAATACCTAGAGGAGTGATATATATATATATATATATATATATATATATATATATATATATATATGAGGTATAACAGGCATCTTAAAATATTTGGGTTCATTAAATAACAGGATTTTATATACTTAAAAGACCGATTTTATAATCGATTCGGTGTTTGATAGGAATCCAATATGTAGGGACTGTCTAGCTGGGAATATATGTTCAAATCTGGGAGAGGTTTGGATATGACTCATTTGAGATGCACTTGAGTAGATTTGCTTGTAGACGCCCTGTACTTAAGACACCCTGGAGGCCCAGTAACGTACGGAGTCAAATTGCCGGGGTTTCACCCTCCTACTGTCTCTTCTCCGGATGAGATCTTTGAGGAACTTAACCCCGCCATGATCTTCGCAGCGAACCCTCAGCCACTTCGTCTCTCGTCCGCCAGCGCCGACCAACGCCACAAAACACTGCCTCCTCAGCCCAACAATCCGAGGATCAGTTCAGGTATTAACATATGAAATCCGTCAGATATAAGGATTTGCACAGCAGAGACAGACAGAATACCCGTAGTCCAGTATGAACACTGCAATCCTTGCTTCTGTGAGTGCACATCGCCAGGTTCCAGGTACTCACAGAATGGGAGCGTCTATATAGCCATCGACCGAATGGCGTTAACCGTGACTTCCTTATGCTCATGTTACAGCGCATTGCTAACGTATTGTCCCCGTCTCAAATCTTCAGTTGCCATTAAAAATCACCCATTCTTCTTTTCAACCGAAGCATTGCAGCAAGCGTTATATTGCGTAGTAAGCAAGTAATTTATATAGCGCTTTAAGAATAGCGCCATAAAAGCTGCTTCTTCTAAGCCAGTGTTGAAAACCCCTAGGTTTTTTAGAAAAGAAATGCAGGTTTTTATTTTTTTAGGTTTTAATGTTTACCATGTGAACACCCAGGGAGTAGCACACTATTAAAGCGTAAAAGATGGGATTTTTCATTTTTACTTTAAAAAACTAAAACCTAAAAGCCTAAAATTTAATTTTTTGGATCTCTAGTTTTTTTATATCCAAAACACCTAGTTTAAAAATCACATTTTACCCTCTGTTCTAGGTGCTTAAATCTGTTTTGGAATAGCTACTGTAGGACAGTGTAGGCCTATATGCAAGGTGTAATGGTGGCCAAGCTAGGGTCGGTATACCAATAGGACAACGGGCAGGGGCGTAAATCCTATGTGTTTTTCTGGGTCCGGACCCACCCACTTTTTTAGGAGCTGGGTCCGGCCAGGCAATGGACCCACCCACTTTTTGAGATGAATTGTTTATTATTATTCGCGAGACAATTATGTAAAGCAGTGAGAACAGCTAGATTTATTTTGCCCCCAATTATGTAACTCAGAAAGACCTGCGATGTTTCCTATCCTCGCGTCTGACTGGCTATCTAGGTATTATTTAGCTCTATGGATAAACGTGACGTCACATTTTCGCATCCGTACGACTCCATTTTGTCATTTTTAGGTCTTTGGTTCGCCGGTAGGCCCTGTATTGACCTTTGTCTGGTATGGGCTCTTTGGAATTAATTCATTCATGTATCCAGTTCCACATAATTGACATTTGACAATGCTTGATGACTTGATGTGCAATGGTTTGCTGGTTTAAGTATGATAATTATAATAATGTATTGAATTGTTACCACTGAGCACTGGCAAGGCTTGTTTCAATAAACATTGTTTTGTGACAGCACAATTTAAAATTTTCATTTGGACCCACCCACCTTTTTACACAGATCTACGCCTCTGACAACGGGACTGGGTTGCTAGAGTAAGGAGACCAGACGTTTTCCGGGTATTGTCCCCATTTTCATTGGTCGTTCCGGTGTACCGGAAAAGTCCGTCGGAACTCTTATTTTGTCCCATTTTTTCTACGTCCCTTTTTCAGTTCATAATTATAAGTGCACGCAGTGTTTTATCCAAACTCCAGGTCTAATAATGATAATAATAATGTGATTTTAAGAGGTTTAGGAGGCTAAGTATGCCTGTGTGAAAACCACTGATGACTGATGTAACCGTCTGCATTCAATAACCTAGTTTATTCGAGATAGCCGTTTACTGTTTCAACTGTCACTCCCACATCATCCAAATTCTAAATTGTTCCACTTGTCCACAACCCTTCCACAAAAAATTTTTTTCTTGGACCCACCGCCTGCTTAAACAATTTGCATTTGTGGCCTCTAGGGCTGCTATAGTGTACCAATGTAAAGAATCGATCGTATGGCACATCTACTTTCCCAGTCATTATTGTCATTATTTTGTATGTTTCTATCAAATCCAGTGGCGTCGCTAGGGTTGGTGTCACCCAGTGCGGTAAAATCGTGGTGTCACCCATTTAGACGTGACAAGCAAAAAACAAAAAAGGTCATCCTTATATTTGGTTATTTTTCCATCTCGGATGCCGTGAGAAGCAAAAAAGTAATCATTGTTTGGTGGGTGTCACCCCCCAGGTGGTGTCACCCGGTGCGGTCCGCACCCCCGCACCCCATCGCGACGCCACTGATCAAATCCTCCCTCTCTTTCTCTTCTCCTTTCTAATGTTGTCAGTCCACAATATTGAAGTCTTTTTTCGTAGCTTAAATTATGGCACCCATTGACCATCTTCGTCAGGCCCGTACGAAGTGGAGGTACAGGGGGTGCAGCTGCACACCTTGGAAAAAAGTAGGGGGTGCAGCGCACCCCCTGGAAGACGAGGCTGAGGGGTGCAGATCTGCACCCCTTGAAATTTTCGACTCAAAAATATATAGGAAATGACCGTTTTTGGCTTGTCCACCGAGAAATGTGACAGCCAAACACCTCGCCTCGGAAAATCTGCACCCCTGCTAAAAAAATTCGTTCCGACGTGCCTGATCTTCGTTGCATCAAAGAAAGGCTGTGCATGGAAAGAGGATTGGAAATGGGGGAACGTCAATGCGTCATGCATTTGCTAGTTGCCCTAAACTGGAACAAACCTATCCTGTCCCTGTGCCAAATACACTAACCCTGTTCGTCCATCCACTATGAGTTTATGGTAAATATGTTGATTAGACATGCACGTTTGCATGCCTGTCCTAGTACCAAATACACACGAAAAGTGACATTTTCAGCAGAAACATTTGTAAATATTCGTATTAGAAAAAATCTCTAGGTTCAATCGAAACACCTTTGCTAACCAAATTTGACTTTCGGCCACGGGTTTCAGACTGAAGTTATATAGCAGAATAGCAGTGATTAGTTGGTGTTTGGCAAATTATCAGGCCATTTCTTGTTTGACATCTGCGATGTGTTTGCTGTTAGAAGGATTATACCGTCCATAAGCAACGCTGATACGACCAGACTAATGGAAAAACTGGAAGGGAGCTCATCAGCGTATGTAGACGTTAAGTTCAACGGCTGGAAAGAGAGGAGGCGACGCCGATGCAGATTCGTCGTCAAGAGAATTACGTTTGTCCTGACGACGAAACTCGTCGAAAAATTTATCTTAATTAATATAATATTATGTATACTATTATGTATAATATTATTATTAATTATGTATAATAATATGTATACTAGTATATTTCATCTCAGAATAAAAAAGATTCTTGAAACATGTATTTTCACACAGCTTCTTGTATGGTTGCGGGACTTGGACCATCACAAAAGAATTGGAGAGAAGAATGTTAACATTTGAAAGAAAATGCTATGGAAAAATTCTCAGAATTGGATGGGTTGAAAAGATCAGCAACGAGGAACTATACAAGAAAATCCAGCCAAAAGAAACCTTGATGAAAAAAGTTATACAGAGGAAATTGCGTCTCTTTGGACACATTTGTCGTATGAAAGATGATAGAAAGATTAAGACTATAATGCTTGGAATAATGGACGGTTCCAACAAGAGAGGAAGGCCACACAGGGAATGGTGTGATGGCATTTGTGATCGGTGTGGAAAATGTCTGCAAGAACTATTTCATGTTGCTGCCAACAGAAAAGATTGGGACAAAACTGTAATGATTGCATCAGACGTTGGTGTCTGACCCCACGGTTATTGATGATAATGATGCTGTATACTAGCTGTTAACCCGTCAAAAATGACGGGGGAGAGTGGCTATCTCCTTCCCCCATGATGTTGATGCCAGGATTAAAACCGACCGCATTCACTCATTTCGGATGACCTTTTTTTGCTTGTCAGGGTATTTAGACAGGGAAAATATAAGGATGCCTTTTTTGCTCGTCAAGACTTTAGGAAAACGAAAAGGGGTCTGACCTGACTTTATAGACGATTCTATCCTTCCCCCAATATTGACGCCAGGTCTACGCCACTGGTCTCCTGGCTAGATCGTGAATAAA
The DNA here is from genome assembly GCA_018105865.1 of Metaphire vulgaris. NCBI lineage: Eukaryota > Metazoa > Annelida > Clitellata > Crassiclitellata > Megascolecidae > Metaphire > Metaphire vulgaris. Next base: position 3,010,547 of record CM030861.1, read on the forward strand.
TCTCGTCACTGTGTACAATCAATCAATCAATCAATTTTATTTCTCAAGATTATACAGATTAAACATACAAATCATTTCTTACTATGTAACAGAAGAAACATCATAATATGCGTAAAAATACATAATTCGTTTGAGAAATGGGTTGGCCAAAGGGTATAAAACCCGTAAGACGGTCAACCTATTTGGTTTAGTGATTTGTAAGTGACAGAGTTAGTTAAGGAATTCCAAAAAATGAAGGTAAGAGTGCCCTAAGTTGAATTAGTCTAATGCACTTTAAAGTAGTAAAAATAATGATATTGTAAAGTATAGAAGTATAAAATGATTAAGAGAATCTTTAGGATTTTAAATCAGCTAAGGTAGATGATTCATTACTTAGTTACAGGTTGGCTGCGACTTGGTTGTTGAAAAGGAGGCTTTTTAAAGAATTTTTAAAATAAAAGAAATTGCTAATAATTCTCAGTTCATTGGGCAGATTATTCCATAATCTAGGTCCTGAAAACTTTGTAGTAAATTTTCTTTTATTTGTTGAGGCATAAGGAAGAAAAAGATTGTTAGAACTTCTGAGATTTATTTCAGATAGTTTTCATTTGAAACAAGTTTAAATTTTGAACAGGATTAGGAAGGAGTTTATAGATGTATCTATATACAAAAATAAGGGTATGAAATTTGTAGAGACTTTCAATATTTAAAATTTTGTAGGTTATGAATATTTCAGCTGTGTTTACATAATCATGGTCATTAAATAGTAATCTTATAGCTTTATTTTGGATAACTTGGATTTTGTTTATGCTTGTTTTATAGTTATTACCCCAGATTTGTATACAGTAGGTTAGGTAGGATTGTATTAAAGCATAATACAATTGGTGTAGAGCATTCGAGTCCAATAAATATTTTAAGTGTCTAATAATATTTAGATTTTTAGATAATTTATTAACTAGTTCACTAAAATGATATTTCCAACTTAAGTGTTAGTCCAGTGTTATTCCTAAAAATTTTATATGAGTTTTTTGAGATATTATAGCATCATCTATTTTTATTTGGTCTAATTTATTTAATAGGGGGTTTTTTGGAGTGAAAGTATATAAAATGAGTTTTTTCAAGGTTCAGTGCAAGTCTATTTGTTTTAAACCAAGTAGAAGTTTTAGTTAGTTCCTGATTTATTATAACAATTAATTCCTTTAGGTTATTATGACTCATAGTTAGACTAGTATCATCAGCAAACAGCAAATGTTTGAAAATAGTTGATGAATTTGGCAAATCATTTATGTAGATTAAAAACAAGAGAGGACCCAGAATTGACCCCTGTGGGACGCCGTGTGTATTTTCTTTTATATCAGAGTTGACATTGTTTACAACTGTAAATTGTTGTCTATTGTGGAGATAATCTGTAAGCCAATTTAAGGTTACTCCTCTGAAACCATAATAATTTAATTTTTTTAGCAAGATTCCATGGTCTAGAACATCAAAAGCTTTTTTTACATCGAGGAATATTCCAATAGTGTGCTTGTGGGATTCAAAATTAGTTGTTATGGTATCAATTAGATTCATTATTGGCATATAAGTGGAGAATTTGGGTCTAAAACCATATTGATCAGTGGATAGTATATTAAATTTATCTAAGTAGTTTACCATTCTGGTAAACATTGCCCTTTCTAGTATTTTTGAGTCGAAAGTCAAAGTCGAACAAAGTCGAACCACCTAACATTCAAGATCCGACGCTGGGCGTTTGTGTTATAACCATGGAGGTATTATTCCAGGAGACGGCATTACATCATTTAGCTGAAGCCGACTAGCTGGGAAATTTCCAGACTTGTTCACTCAAAACATCATCGGCTAAACCTTGGGGAATAGGATTTGACATGTACCAGCATGGACCCTTAGCGGTGAAATGTTACACCTACGGTGCTATCCCGGTGCGTACACCCATAGGCTGAACAGACTGGCATTACTCTATAATATAATATAATATAATATAATATAACAAGGTTTAAAGTGGTTCAGTAGGGACTGCCCTGTGTGAGAACCACTGTTGCTCCCGTCCAATCTAATATCCTAAACTACTGAGGTTTATTTTGAACTCGTTTACAGTTGTAGCCGTTACTATCCCCTCATCCAGTTCGTTCCATCTGTCCACCACTCTTGCACTAAAAAAATGCTGTTTATGTCTCCCAACCGTTTCTTGAACAGTTTCCTCTGGTTCGATCATACTGCTTCATTGTAAAGAATCTTTCTCTTGGCATTTCCACTTTGTTAGTATTTTGTATGTCTCGATCAAATCCCCTCTCTCTCTCTCTCTCCTTTTTTCCAGGGTTGTCAATCCACAGTGATTTAGCCTTTCCTCATAGGTTAGTTTGTGATATCCCTTGATCATCTTTGTTGCTCTGTGTTGCACTCTTTCTAAGGTCTCTATGTCTTTCTTCAGGAATGGACACCATGCTTGAACACAATACTCTAAATGTGGACGTACCAATGTCTTGTAAAGTCTTATTATTACATCCTTCTCTCTGCTCACTATCGTTCTTTTGATCATACCTAGAATTTTGTTGGCCTTCTTAGCTGCCTCTGCACATTGCCTAGATGGCTTTAAGCTGTTATGCATGATGACCCCTAGATCTTTCTCCTCGTTTGTCACTTTTAGTCCCTTCCCACATAACTTAAATTCATGATCTGTTCCCTTCTTCCCAATGTGCATCACCGAGCATTTATCTGTATTAAAAAGCATTTGCCAATCTGCCGACCACTGGGATAGTCTATTAAGGTCTTGTTGTAAAATTTTTGCTTCTGCTTCACTATCACTCTGTCCACACAGTTTTGTGTCATCAGCGAATTTTGAAATTTTTGACATTATATCATCATCGATGTCGTTGATGTATATTAAAAACAATAGAGGTCCCAACACTGAACCTTGTGGCACCCCACTTATGACCTCAGCCCAATCTGAATACTTGCCTCTTATACCTACCTTCTGTCTTCTGCTCTGAAGTCAGTTTTTTATCCATCCGAGAACTTTACCTCTAATTCCACTGGCCTGAAGCTTGACTGCCAGTCTTGAATGAGGTACTTTATCGAATGCTTTTGCAAAGTCCAGGTATACTACATCAACTGCCTTTCCCTCATCTAGCTTGTCGTGAATCTCTCCAAAAAGTCCAGTATGTTTGTTAAGCAAGATCTTCCCTTAATAAACCCATGCTGGCTATCCTTTAAAATCTTGTGTCTCATAAGATGGTCCAATATATTTGCTTTCATTATTTTCTCCAGAACTTTACACACTATACAGGTCAGACTCACAGGCCTATAATTTCCTGGCTCCCCACGGTTACCCTTTTTGAATATAGGAGTGTCTACTGCATCCCTCCAGTCCCTAGGGACTATTTCCGATTTAAGTGACATATTGAATATTGTGGCTATTACCTCACTAACCTCATGTCTTACCTCATACAGAAATTTTGGGTGTATATTGTCTATTCCGGGGCTTTTGTCAGTTTTCATTTGACTCAGAATTTCCAGGACACACTCTTTACTGCAATTTATGTCTGATAATGCTTCCTCCTCTTTTCCACAAAATAACTTAATGGGCTTTGGTATGTTGGTTGTATTTTCCTTTGTGAACACTGATCCAAAGTAATCGTTCAGAATTGTTGCTGTTTCCGTGTCATCCGTCACTGTTTCTCCAGAATCAGCTACTAATGGTCCCACTTTTTCTTTTCGCTTCATCTTACTTCTAAATGAATTTCCACGGATAATGTAAAGGTATAATATAACTCAGACTTAACACTACTCCTGTATTCGTCCGAGTCGACCACAGTGGCCGCTAACCATGGATGTACTATTTTTAGCCTACGCGCTACTGGCTTAACGCAGCCTGAGCCGTAATGACGTAATGCCGTCTCCTGGGGTAATACCTCCATGGTTATAACATGAAAAAATTAATTACTTAACCAAATCTGACTATAACTGGAACGCTAGTCTGTGATTCTGACATAATTGTATTTATTTCGTAGCCAAAAAACATTCCGTGTCCACACCCACACGCACAACCTTCGCAAAAATACCCGTGTCATGACACGATGACATGGGTCGTTAGGGGTGTTCAGAAAAATATAACTTTCAAAATAGTATGCCTACTGGACGGTTTCTCATACTACTATCAATATTGAATTCAGAAACAAGAAACACTTTTTATTTCATATTTCTATGATGTCCTAAGGTCCCTCGAAGCTCTTGAACACATGAACCCCCAAACCATGAAAAACGGTCCGATGATTGGGACTAAATACTCCACAACACTCTAAAGCAGCGGTGTGATGCCAATTGATTAACAACCGGTTCGCTGACGTTGACTGAGTTATGTGTGGTTTGTCCATTATGTGTGACAGTGTAGGCCTATATACAGAGATCAATATATATATATATATATATATATATATATATATATATATATATATATATATATCTGTCATCTTTGACTGTGTCCAGTCGTTGATTCCGAAACGATTTCTCTCCACTTGTCTCTGTTGCTCGCCAGTTCCTCCAGAGTCGTCCTATTTCTTCCGGTTGTTTTCCCTTCCAGTTTGAGCCCCACCGTGTTGAGGTCTTTGCTTATGCAGTCCGTCCATCTTGTTCTCTGTCGTCCTTGACTTCTTTTACCCTCCTGTTATGTCATGTATATGCGTATATATATATATATATATATATATATATATATATATATATATATATATATATATATCATCATCATCATCATCATCATCATAGTTGCCAGGGACGGCTTTTCCCGTGGAATGTCCAGAGAAAAATACATAATTCACGTTGTCAGGTTACGGACGAGTCATGGCTGGTCGCGCTTCGTATAAGTGAAATTTGTGAATCCTCCATACCGCTTTCAAAGGAATGCTTCCGCCGTCTCAGTTTTCACATTAGGCCCTACTATAAATCTATCATCATTGAACATAGGCTGGGGTGGGGCCCGTACCGGGCCGGGCGCCTCGTTACGGGCTACGGGCCTCGAGGTACGGGCTACGGGCGCAAATGTACGGGCTACGGGCCTTGTACGGGCCGGGCGCTAACAATATTTCTTTAATAAATCCAAGTTTATATTTGTTTAGTCTTGCCTTTTTCCTCCTCTTTTCCTAACAGCAACAAAATATTAATGTTCTATTGACAATTATACAATAGCTACAATTAAGCTGTAATAAAAATTTTAATTAGGGAACAGCTAAGAAAATAATTTTTAAAATATAATTAATGAAATTTATTTGATTTTGAGTTTAAAAATGAATATTGTATTTAATATCGTGTTAGCAGATTATACTTTTATGGATTTACCTTGCAGCCCCGCCCGTACCTCGGGCCGGGCGGCAAGGTACGGGCTACGGGCCGGGCGGGCCTCAAAGCTCGGGCCTCGGGCTCGTGCTCGGGCCGGGCCCCACCCCAGAACATAGGCATCCACTGAATTCTACTCTAAAGCACCTTTACAAGTTGAGCTTAGACTTCGTCTGTGTTCAGGGTTTAGTCGGATGCCAGCTTTGATCTGGTAGCCTTAATGTCCACTGGAAAAGGGTGTGCGGTGAAACTGGTAGCTAGGTGGGAGATTACATGGACCATATGGTGGGTGCTTTTGAGTTTTAAGCAATAAACCACATCCGCTGTAATTATAGCCATGGTAAGTAACATTTGAATGCCGTTGGGTTACAAGACCGACAACCACCTAAAAATCAAGTATTGATCCAGGGGCTGAAAGGTTTTCCACACGTATTCATGAGAACGAAAACCAGTCCAGTAAGCAAGGAGACGGTTCGTTGATATAGTCATTTTAACAAACGGTTCGGCCGAACCTGTCGGAATTTGAACAAACGCTTCGGCCGAACCGGCTCCATCACACCCCTGCTCTAAAGTAATCATAGATATGTCATAATAGACTCATTATGTTCGTATTATTATCTGGGCCGCATCCATAAAGTCAGTAGCGTACAGAGGTGGCGGTGGCCCCGGGAACAGACCAGATTGAGGGTGCCAAAATTGACTCGGTGACCTTCCTATTTTGCTCATCAAAAACATTTTTTAGACTTGGCCCAGGGCATGGATATTTTTACACCCCCAATTTGAGGTCGACGCCCCCAAAATTTCTTAATCTAACAATGGTATGTACCCTAAATAGCTCCCGAACAGCCTCCAATTCGAGAAGTAACACCCTCAACTTTATTTTTCTGATGACCTTTTTTGCTTGTCCGACTTTTTGGAGGCCTGATAACCAGTGGCGTCATTTCACACTTTTCTTGGGGGCGAGAAATTCTGTAAAATTTTTCTTTTAAATTTTTTAAAACTTTTTGACTTGACAAGTTTCCAGAAAAGTTGACGACTTTTTTTTGCTCGTCAGTCATTTTTTGCGATTACTTACTTTACTTCAGGTTGCTCGAAATCAAGCACGAGTTTCCCAAGAAAGTTGACGACCTTTTTTTTGCTCGTCAGTCCTTTTTTACGATTAGTTACTTCAGGTTACTCTCGACATCAAGCACTCCTTTAGGGCTTTAGGGGCTGCTGACCTTTTTTTGCCCCCTCTCCCCAAACGCAAATGACGTCCCTGTTTTTGTTTTTTGTTGTACATTAATACATTATAAATTAATATTTTCATTTCCTTGGGGGGGGGGCCACGGCCCCCAATTTTTACCGACTCCCCTAACTTCACAATACTAGAAATAACCCTGGCTCCGGGCGCCCACTACCTCTGCGCGCCACTGCATAAAGTGGCATACGTAAAGGTGCAGCTACTTTGGTGGAACATCTACCGGATTTTTAAAAAAATATTTTATCTCGCTTGCCGGTGTCATGTCCTTGAATTTGCATTTTGGGTTGTCTGAAAGTTGCTGTTCGGTTAAGTAACAGGACCAGTAACAGTAGGGGTGTTCAGGAAAATATAACTTCCAAAACCGTATGCCTACTGGACGGTTTCTCATGCTACTATCAATATTTAATCCAGGAACACTTTTTATTTCATAAGATATGTCTATGATGTCCTGCCAGTCCTGAGGTTCCTCAAAGCCCTTGAACATTAATGAAACGGCACGTTGATTGGGACTAAATACTTCATAGCTCTCTAAATTAATCGTAGATATGTCATAATGTGGCGAACCGGGTACTCGAGGTCCCTGGGCCTCTAAAACTCAAGATGGCTCTGCCCGGTCTGCTACACGGTGTATGACTCAACACTAAGGCACGTGTCCGTTCGTCTTAGCTTTTTTGCTAAGAATACTAGGCTCTCGCACTACACACTCTATCAATCGCCCGTTTCCTTTGTGCACCCCACGTACCCTTCCTATGGATCAATGTATCTACGCACCGAACTTATCTCACAACGCCCCGCACCTATATCTCAACGCACCGCACCTATATCTTAGCGCACCGCACCGCACCTGGCTCTCAACGCACCGCACCTAGCTCTCAACGCATCTAAGGTGCTTCTACTTAGGGTGCTCCGCTCTCAGGGTGCTTAATCCTTGAGTGCTCACCTTCAGGGTGCCTACCAGGGTGCTCAAGGTGCTGCTACCAGGGTGCTCTCCGCTTAAGGTGCTCTCCTACATCAGAGTGCTTTCCACCTAAGGTGCTCTCCTTATCTCCTAGTGCTTTCCACCTAAGGTGCTCTCCTTATCTCCTGGTGCTTTCCACTTAAGGTACCCTATCCTTATTAAAAACAATATATGGACCTTTCCTTCCATACACACGCTGACCTCAGCTATCGGCCCTATGCCTTCACACGAGCCCTTATTTAAGTGATTCCCGGTCCGCTAAAAAGTGGTGTGCTAAACTTAGTTCGCTAATTCCTTCTCTGGTCACTAACAACTAGTGCCACCTACCGAACTATCGGGACTGTACTCTACTACTCTACAGACCTTTTAACTATTTCTTATTAAGCTATTATTAGTATTGGACCTGTCTTACTTTTTATTAACTATTAAATTTTATCGCTCGCTACTTATAACTTTGTCACACTAATTATAATAATAGACTCATTTTGTTCGTATTATCTTTGGGCCGTATCCATACAGTCATTAGCGTGCTTCATATGACATGTGATGATGAAACACAAACATTTTGCCAGCATACAAACTGCACGCCATCCATCGAGTCCGATGAATGACTCTGGGCTTCACGAAGTGTACCCCCCCCCCCGCGTGGGGTATTTCACCCAGAATGAGTAGATTGTTCTCTGCGCATTCGCAATAGTCGTCACGAGGCTTGGTACCAGATTCTCTTTGTGTAAGGATATTTCTCAGCTCCTGGACAACCCGGCCCTTAACTTTTCTCAACCAGTGATGTTCCTTTTCGATTGTGTTGATTTGTATCTGTTTGCCCAAAGTAGCCTACTCCATGCTGGGAGGTGATAGGCGATATGCTGTTAGGGGCCATCCATATATTACGTACGCAAGTCATATTTCATACCACTCCCCTGTCGCATTCCGTACATTTTTAGACCCCTATGCAAGTATGCATGGTTACGTACAAATTAATCTGCAAACATCAGGTGGACAGAAGAAAATCGTCTGGCCTTGAATCCAGACAAGATGAAATTCCTCTGGAACAGCACTCCGGGAAGAAGGAAGCTGTTAAATTGAGTCGAGTCCCTTTCACCGTTGGTGATGCTACTATTTTTCCTGTGGCGAGTGTGCGTCTCTTAGGTGTGCTTTTGGAATTTGGACGAAACGCTGTCGTTTGATGCACACATCAACAACATTATCCGACGCTGTCATTACCAGATACGAAGGGTCAAGCTGGTTCGGCGCTACCTAACGGTGAGTGCGGCCACTCAGCTTGTACGGGCCATCGCAGGGCATGTTTTAAGAAAAATTTATCACTGCACAAAACTCAGAAAATTTGTAGACAAGATTTCTATTTTGTGTCCCTTAATTTGGCTGACGACCTTTTTTTACTCATCACAGCTTTGTCCGCAAAATTTATCACTACACAAAGCACAGGAAAATTGCATTTTATCGCTGCACATTTTCATTTTATCACTGCACATTTTGTGTATCACTGCATGCACGTTAAAACAGTCCCTGCATGGACCCTCGTCTTGTCAACAATGGACCACTGTAACAGTGTCCTACTGGGCCTACCGGAAAACAAGTTAAATCGACTTCAATCCGTGCTGAATCTGGCTGTACGAGTGGTCTTCGGCTGTCGCTGGAATGACCACGTCACGCCACTACTGAGGGATCGCCTCCACTGGCTACGTGTTCAACAACGTATTGTTTACAAGCGTTGTTGGCTCACTTTCCGAGCCCTTTATGACCCACACTGCCCAGAATGTGTGAGTGCGCTGGTGCAGCGAACGACATCAAATGAATCGAGAATGAAGCTTCGGTCGAGTTGTCGATTCCTACTGCTTGTCCCTTCTCCGTCAAAGACCTCCAAGTTTGGAGAAAGGTCATTCTCCAAAGGGAATCCGTTAGTTTGGAACTCGTTACCTGACGTTGTGTCGGAAGCTGTCTCTGCGGAATCCTTTCTTAGGAACTTAAAAACACGCCTATTTAATATAGGATTTTACTGATAGAATTATGTCAAAGTGCTTTTGTCGTAGGCCTTAAGCCTTGTTTACTGCGCTGGAGAAATTGTCTAGAAATAATAATAATAATAATAATAATAATAATAATAATAATAATAATAATAATAATAATAATAATAAGCGACAATCCGGTGACGAAAGAGAAACATCCTTTCTGCTACAGCGAATATCAGTGTCACTGCAGAGATTTAACGCTGTCGCCTTCCGCGGAACTTTCAATACATAATAATAATGATAATAATGATGATGATGATGATGATGATGATGATGATGATGATAATAATAATAATAATAATAATAATAATAATAATAATAATAATAATAATAATAATAATAATAATAATAATAATAATAATAGAGAACGCTTTATACTTAGACTAGTATAGCCCAGTGTTTACTCTAGACTCCTGGACTCCAGGGGGAAACTGACAAAGCCGGGGAATTTTGCTAGGGGGCTGCAGTTAGTTGATGTAGTATGCCAAAATTTCCGGAGGGATTTGAACTTTCCGGGGAAGGGCAATTTTCCCCCGGAAACGGCCTAGATTAAACCTTGGTATAGCCGATCCTCAACCAACCCCCTAACCCCCACCCTTTCACAAAAAATTTCTCTGCAGTTTTGCATGAATTTCACGGGTGGCCCTGATGGCAAGTGGAAGTGTTCAACCCCTCCCCTCCCCCTCTGTGCCTCTGTGCAAGCGTTCTGATTGGTTGGCTGTGTGATGTTCTCATTGGTTACCTTCAAGCGTTCTGATTGGTTGGCTGGGTGAACGTTCTGATTATGATTGGTCGTTCTGGAATATTCGTTGCCTCGAGCGAAGCGAGACTGCACTGCGAGCGAAGCTCGCGCGAGCGAAGCGAGCCTGCGTTCTAGTATATAACTAAAAAATGTATATACCGCGCGCGCACACACACACGCGCACACACACACACACACACACACACACACACACACACACACACACACACACACACACACACACACACACACACACACACATATATATATATATAACTTTCACATACCAGATATACCAAATGGATTGCTATTTAGCTATTTTGTTAGGCCTACAGCGATTTGCGATTTGCTAATATATATCCTGCTCGTTGTTTGGATATGCCTACATAAATTTCCCCTTTCCCTTTCCATAGAGATTTCAGAGAAAGAAGAGCACTTTCACATGCAAGTGATTTTTGTATCTACGATAAGCCACTGTTAATTTCCGGTTAAATACAAAGGCCTAAATATTGGTCTCATACTTGATACGATTTAACGCTTTTCTACCTATCTCCGTGAGATCCTAGTAGCCTAATACGGCGTTTGACAGAAACGTGCCAAATGCAGGAGCCGGTAATAATGGGTGGAGCTAAACATGATTTAGACATCTACCTGAGCGCCAGTGAATGAACAGAGGCAGTTTACCGTAGAATAAACTCTCAAGCATCTTTACAATTTTAACTTAAACTTTGGATGCCAGCTTTGATCGGGTGTGTCCACTGGATCAGGGTGCGGTGAAACTGGAAGTTAGGTGGGAGATGACATGGACCATATCTTCTTCTTCTTCTTTCTTCCCTTCCGTCTTTCCCTATTGGGTTGGACGATGGGTCTGAATGAGTTCCTTCCACTTCTGTCTGTCTCTTGCTGCTCTGGTCATTTGGATGAAGTTCATTTGCATTTCTTCTGCATCCTCTTTTAAGTTTTCTATCCATGTTTTTCTTGGTCTTCCTTTTCTCCTTTTCCCTTCAACATAGTTGTATAGTGCTTTCTTTGGGAGTCTTTCTTCCTTCATTCTTTCAACATGACCAAACCATTTCAGTCTTCGTTTCTGTATTGATTCGAGTATCGTTTCTTTTTGCTCTGTCTTTTCTCTGATCGTTTCATTTCTTATTCTTTGTCTTCTGCTGACTCCTGCTATTCCTCTTAACCAGTTCATTTCTGCAGTCATTAATCTTCTTTCGTCTTTCTTCTTTATGGTCCAGCATTCTGATCCATATAATAGTATTGGTTTGATCAGTGTATTATATAGCTTTAGTTTTGTTTTCAGTGATATTTGTTTGTCTTTCCATATCTTCTGAAGTTTACCAAATGCTGCACTTGCTAGGCCAATTCTCCTTATTATGTCTTCTTCACTTAGGCCATCTTCTGTCAGTACTGATCCTAGGTATACGAATTTTGGTACTTGTTCTATTATTTCCTCCTTTAGTTTTAGATTAACTTTCCCCTTCTTGTTCCCTGTGACCATTGCTTTAGTTTTCTGTATATTTATTTTTAGCCCCACTTCTTCTCCGGCCTTGCTTATTTCGTTGGTTAATATTTGTAGGTGATCTGCTTTTGTTGTTATCACATCTATGTCATCTGCAAACCTTAAATTATTTATTGTGTGTCCATATACTTTTACTCCAGCATCTTCTTCTTTTGTGTTTTGTATTGCTTTTTGCATTACCACATCTAGTATTATATTAAATAGCAGTGGAGATAAGCCACATCCTTGTCTCGTTCCAATTGTTATCTCAAACCATTCTGTTAGTTCCCCATTAATTTTCACTCTGCTCATTGTTTTACTGTATAAGTTTTTATAAGATTCACTAGCTTCTCTGGAATACCATAGTGCTTCAGTGCTTGCCATAGATCTTCATGCTGTATGCTGTCAAATGCTTGTTTGAAGTCAATGAAATTGTGGTATATTTTCTTATTTGTTTATAATATTTTTCTACTATCCTTCTGATCGTATGTATTTGATCAATTGTACTCCTTCCCATTCTGAAGCCTGCTTGTTCCTCTGTCAATATTTCTTCTGAGTAGTGTTTGAGTCTTTGTTGTAGCACATTTTATATATTTTTCCTGGTATACTGAGTAAGCTTATTCCTCTATAATTATTGCAGTTTGTGTTATCCCCTTTTTATGTATTGGTACTATTATGGCTTTTCCCCATTCCTCTGGTGATTTTTCTTCTTGAATATTTTATTGCATAGGTTGTGGAATATATTCACTGTAATTTCCTCTCCTGCTTGTAGCATTTCTGTTGCTATCATATCTGTTCCTGGAGATTTTCTAACTTTCAATCTTTTATGGCTTCTTTTATTTCTTCTTCTGTAAAGTTTGCTATTTCTTCTTCATCATTCTCTTCTCTGTTCTCCTTCCTTATGTTGGTGTCTTCATTGTTATTGCCTGCTGTGTTGTATAATTCTTCAAAATAGTCTTTCCATCTTGTCATTATGTCTTTCTTGTTTTCTAATACTTTACCATTCTTGTCTGTTATTGTGGTTGTCTTCAATTGGATTTGTCCACATAATTCTTTGATCGTCTGGTACAATTTCCTTGAATCGTTGAGTAAGTTTGACCGTTCTATTTCTGCGCATTTTCCAAGTATCCAGTTTTCTTTGCATTCTTTACATTTCCTTTTTATTTCTTTTGTTATCCTATTGTATTCCTTTTTGGCTACTTTATCCCCTTTTTCTTTCTTTGCTTTTAGGTTTTTCCTTTCATCACTCAGTTGCAGTACTATTTGTGTTATCCATGGCTTTTTCTTGTTTCTCTCTATATATCCTATTTGTTCTTCAGCAGTTTTAATGTATATTTCTTTTATTTCTTCCCATAGTTGGTCTATCTCTTTTTTGTCTTTCAGCAGATTTTTCTTTTCCATTTCCTCTTTCAATTTGCTCTTATATTGTTCTTTAGTCGATTCATCCTTGAGTTTGTCTATATTAAATTTATTTTGTGGCTTTGGTGTTTTTTTATTCTTTAACCTCAGTCTTAGTTTTGCTATAACTAGCTGGTGGTCACTTCCTATATCTGCACTGGGAAATGACCTGCAGGCAAGTATGCTTGATTTCCATTTCTTATTTATGATTATATAGTCTATCATATTTTTCACTTTACCATCTGGTGATTCCCATGTGTATTTATGCTTCCTTTTTCCTGCTTTGAAAAAGGTGTTGCTTATTGCTAAGTCATATGTCAGGCAGAAGTTCAATAATCTTCGTCCTCTTTCGTTTTCTTCTCCATATCCAAATTTTCCAATTGCTCCCATCCAATTTTCCCATGAATGCCCTACTTTGGCATTATAATCTCCCATTATAATTAATAAGTCATGTCTTGGTATTTGTTTGATTTCGTCCTGTAACATTTCATAGAATTTTTCTAGTTCTTCGTCTTTTGCTGTTGATGCTGGTGCATATACTTGAAAGATTGTCTCCCAAAAGTGTGCTATCCGAATTCCGGGAAGCTGAGGTTGACGGGTGAACGTTGTATAGCTCTATATACCTCAGTGGACCGGTCTAAAACGACAGGATGTCCCTCTCGACAGTCGCTAGACTGGAGTGTTGGGCTCATGTTGGCAGATAGTGCATAAAGTCCACCTCACCCACCTTCTAGTGGTGGGAGACGTTAGTAGCTGTAGTGGGATATTCAACCACTGGTTGAGTAGAGCACTGCAGTGAAACGAACGGGTGAGGATTGGCACCCAGCTGTGGGTTAAACAGTGTGGGAAAGGACACGGGAAACCACCCCACTACACAAACCATGAGAGCACTGGTCACCGCATGGAAACTCAGACCACAGAAACTGAATGAGGACAAAGCAAGAAATTACATGCCGGCTCGGTCGTCGCCCGGATCAACAAGGACCGCGATTCATGTTGGACAACCAGGACATGGACGAGAAGTTAGCTACTGGGAAAAGACAAAGACAGAAACTGCAATTTCTGGATATCAAAAAAGACATATATATAGGAACATGGAATGTAAGAACTCTGAACCAAACAGGACAATTAGATATACTAATACATCAGTTAAGAAGAATTGAATGGACAATACTGGGATTATGTGAAACAAGATGGACAGGGAATGGAGAAATAAACAAAGACGACGTCAAAATCATATACGCAGGAAGAGACGATAATAAACACCAGGAAGGAGTAGGTATTATGATCAGAAAAGAAGCAACAAAAGCTTTAATTGGATACAAGGCAATATCGGAAAGAATAATAAAAGCAAGATTTCACATAAACTGCGGGAAAATGACAATGGACCATATGGTGGTGCTTTTAAGTTTTAACCTATAAGCCACATCCGCTGTAATTATAGTCATAGATAGATAGATAGATAGATAGATAGATAGATAGATAGATAGATAGATAGATAGATAGATAGATAGATAGATAGACAGACAGACAGACAGATAGAGAGAGAGAGAGAGACGTACGGTAGTTTCGCTAAAAAATTGCTTAACAATTGAACCAGATGTAATAGAAAGTCCATCTCCTACATACATACCATAGTTTCTCATAGGGTGCAGATTGCAGAATCAAGAGCCACTGTGCCTATGCGTCTATTACGCAGATGTACAATGGCTGCAGAGGCGTAGCGAGGGGGCAGGGGGGCATATACCCCCGGGCGCCGAGGTGGGGGGGGGGGCGCCAAAATTGGGTATTTGGGTAAGTGAAATGCATAATAAAGAAGAAACATGTGCGACGACATTTTTTGCTCGTCAGCACTTTATCACTATATGAAGAAGGGCGCCCGTAAGACTTGAGGGGCGCCGACAACAATGTGACGAACTTTTTTTCTCGTCAGCAGTATTGGGGGCGCCAACGGCAGACTTTGCCCCCGGGCGCCGGATACCCTCGCTACGCCTCTGAATGACTGTTGGAATTTGTTGACTTTTCCATTAGTTATACGATCTGTAGTGTCTCGATCGTCTTTTCTTGAAGACCGCCTGCTCTGTTGCAACCTCCTCCTCCTCCTCCTCCTCCTCCTCCTCCTCCTCCTCCTCCTCCTCCTCCTCCTCCTCCTCCTCCTCCTTCTCCTCCTGCACCGATCTCAAGGAGAGTGGTGGGTTACCCGCGGAAGCGGCAGGCTGACGAACGGGTTCAAGTCCCGTTAGCGACCTAGTGCTTTTCACTCGGGCAGTAATGCCTCCTAAGCCACTTAAAATCATGCTAATGTAAGCTCATGCTAAGATAGAGTCTAATATTCCTGTAAAATTATTGAGACTCCGTCCCAGATCCCGTTCAGGAAGCTCACCACGTGCTTTCAGGCCTCCTATTCGGAACTGAAAATGTTTACCCCCTCACATTCTGAAACCCTGGCTGTGCTTACAGTTCTGTAATTGGTACATTCCTTTTGTCTCTTTTCTTTGAAGCTGTACACATATCGATTTTAGACAATCATTTTCCATTCCCGGTCTCCCAAATTCTACTTTAGTTTGAACCTGCACGATTAGACGAATTTGGCTAACAAATATTTTTATTAATCAGCTATTTTTTAAACAACAGACCTAAAATAGTTGGAATATCTAGTGAATTATTGCTTAGAAACTTTAGATTTTCCCGATTTTCAAAAGTCTAGTGCTGGATGAGAATGCTACTGGTGTCTGTAAGTGTTTGAGCGTGCGCGTTGTGTTTTTTCCGCTGTGGTGTTGATGAGTCTGCTGGTCGTCGTAGTCGTCTGTTGAGTCGTTGTCGGAGAGAGAGAGAGAGAGAGAGAGAGAGAGAGAGAGAGAGAGAGAGAGAGAGAGAGAGAGAATGGCCGGTGTCGTCGTCGGCGACTGACTTCGTTTATCTTCTGTAATTGGAGGGGTCCTTGGAGGATCGCCGGACGGACTGAGCATAGGACGCCTCTCGGCCTTCGTCCGCCGTCCATCCGTCTGTATCGGAGCGGCTGTTATGGACTGCGACTGAGCGGTCGATCTTCGGCGGACGGCGAATGATCTGGTTTCAGTTGAGTCCTGGTTTCCGTTGAGTAAAATATCAGAGAAGACGATGAATCGTATGCTGAGAAAAGTCTCTCTGCGTTATTCGGACGCCGATGGATTCGCCGGAGGAGGAGACAGTTTGGCGTCGATTCTCACCGGTGACTTCGACAATCTTCCTCCTCTTTCCGCCAGAATGGTCCGCGTTTTCATCAGCTCCACTTTCTCAGGTGAGTAGAGCTCTTCCTTTCTCCTCCGATTGGCGATGATGAACGCGTCTCCAGCTGAATCAGCGCCGCTTCTGTTGCACTTTCCTTCATTTCTATCTAATTCTGTCTTTCATTTTGACGCTCTGTTGTTAAATAAAGTAAGCTGGAAGCAGTGCTCAGCAGTTGAAGGCGTAGATGCTTCTTGACCCCCATTTGGTAAAATATTTGACCTAATTCCAAACCTATTTCCATCAGATGTTCCTAACCCAATCACATTCTCTTCAAATTATTCCTATCATATCATTATATGTTCCAGTTCACTTTGCAATCTTCAATCTTATCGATCATTTTCATTTTGAATTACATCAAAATACTTGCAGAAAGCAGAAGACTTGGAAACCGCAGCCTCTAGCTTCTAGCTGTAATCCCAATAGGATTAGAATTCATTGTTCCTCACAGAACTTACATGGGTCAGTGTCACATAACCATCAGCCACCTGTGACTTAATCAGAGACCTACTGTAGTTGTTGAATTCTATAAGTTGTGGTGATCCTGTTCTTGGTAATTCTTCCAACAGAAAGACATACACACAGACACACACACACATATACATCCCAAACTTAAGCAGAAAATGTGAGAAAGGAAAGCCAAAAATGCTAGACTTAACGAAAATTCATCATGAGAAATGCTTGCCAATCAGAGGAATTACTCTGTTGCCATTCTTGGAGCCCAGGTGATGATCCCACTGAGATTCTATTATAGACCAGTCAGTGGTTCCCAAACTTTTTCGGTTGGCATTCTCCTTCAGACACTTTTCGAAAATCCGCGTACCCTGTAATTTTCAAAGTAAATTTAACCTTTTCATCAATGCGTACTATATAATAGTGCTTTGTGAATAAATTGCAATGAAAGTGAGAGGTGTCCCATTTCGAATGCTGTAGAGAAAAATCTAGGCGGGTTATATCAACTATTTTAGTAGGATTTGATGCAATGAAGATGGGGACAAATAGAAAGGTGGTTTTTGTCAGAGAATTTGTTCAATAGGCTGAAATTTTTGCATATCTATACACCGACTGTTCAGTATTCTTTCATTCTTTCATTGGCTTCTGTTGCACAGCATAATAAATCTAATGTCTTGAAACCTGAGCAGTCTGTATTAGAATTAATCATTAATTACTAATCAGAATCAAAATAGGGCATTTGTAGCAGTCGAGGATAAAATCTACTTGCAATTTCTTAGAACTTATATAAATATTATGAAATTTCTTATTATCAGACTTCAATGCATAGGAAATTCACTGCCTTTCATGTACCCCCTGGAAAGTCCATTTTATACCTCTGAGGTACCCATACTACCGTTTGGGAACTACTGGTTTAAGGTATGGTATTGTGAGAAAAGTTATTTTGAATAAATGTGGCTGTTGGTTTAATTTGGCAAAATTAATTATTGCAATGACTGGCCTTCAAATGTTGGGGCTTTTAGGTGCTGATGTTTCATTGCAGAATCACATGTCATGTCCCTTACACTAATGACCCTTCAAAGGACCTCTATATTTTGAGAGGAAGTCAGTTCTCTTGCTGAATCCCCTTATCTCCTATAAAAGGTACCCGGTATTAGTAACTGGCCCAGCATCACCACATCCTGCTTTATAATCCTTTATTGAGTACTGGTAGTTTAGTCATGGATATAAATAAGATTGGTTTTTTGAAATTTTGAGGTGAGAAGCATCAATTCCAAATAATTACACTTGGCTGCAGTATTGCCATGTTTCTTACAATTCCTGTGATACTGCCATTAGTTTGTCTCATCTCCCCAGTAATTGCTGTGATTACCACAGATTTATTGTTTCCCATTTGTTGTGTCAACTTTCACTCCTGACCCATTGAAGATATATTGGCCTCAGTGGCTCTAATTATTGAGTGTTTTGAATCACAGAACTTCAGTGACTTGAATTTAACCTGGACACCTGCTGTGCATGAATTCAATTTTATAGTTTTAATTGAGTGCACTTAGCTAACTGCAAGTTTTAAATGCCAACCTGTAACATGGGGGAATCATTTCACTTCCAAAAGTTTAAAATCCCTCTTAAAATTTGGAGAACATTTTGAGGAAGAATTTCAGAGACTCAAATATGCTGCTATAATAATAATAATAATAATAATAATAATAATAATAATAATAATAATAATAATAATAATAATAATAATAGTAATAATAGTAATAATAGTAATAATAGTAATAATAATAAGCGTAATAAGCATAATAAGCATAATAATAAACGTATTAATTGTCGTGGTAATCATGATAATAAGCTTTAAGGTGGTTCACTAGGGTCTGCCTTGTGTGAGAACCATTTGAAATCGATGTTTAGCACAAAATGTGGCTGGCAAGCTGCCCATTTCTGGTCTTGATGAGAGAACTGTTTGTCAAAAAATGTTGGAAATAGAAGAAAATTTCTGAATCACAAAGTTCTCAAAGTTTATTTTCTTGACATCTTGACATCCTCTCCAGAGCTGAGGTGACAGTTGCAAGTTTGAAAAAAATTTATTCAGGGCATCAGAGTGTTTATTGGCAAGTTTTTGTGTTTTCATTGCACGGATGAAATTTAGGATTTTTTGTGGAATTTTGATTAATGAATTGATTGACTGATTGATTCATTTGCTTGTTCAGTTGTGCACATGTGTTTACTGAAATTATGACCAACAAATGATCCCAGAAATTTCATAGTAAACAAATGTGAATTTTATGAATTAAAGGGATATTTTACTCAAGATAGAAATCTTTGGAAAGTCCACCAGGTCTGCTGACCAGAATGTAAATCAGGAATGAGGTCAGCGATGTCTTTTGTTGGTCAGTGGCTACCATAAAACCCTTCTTGTGAGTGTGAATGTGTGCTTGTGCATATGTGTGTGTGTGTGTGTGTGTGTGTGTGTGATGTCAGGTTGCCACTTGAGACATCTGGTCATCTGATTTTTTTTTACACATATTGTGACACAATAGTTGACAAGATCACTTCTTATGTCAGGATATTTAGCTTTATATGTCAAATATTTATTTGTTTTGTACACTGGGGGTAAAAGGGTTGAATGGTTTTGAAAGAACTCATTCTATACATATACAAGTAGAAGATCCTGTTTGTTTATTGACTGATTTTATCTGCTCTCTTTATTAATTGATCCCAATATTCTAGATAATATGATGTCTTTGCATTATTTAGTTGGGATTTTGTTTCATTGTAAATTGATTCTTTTGTTAATTGCTGGTTCAGTCTATGCTTGAACTTTAGCTAAGAACCTTTGCTTATCATCTGTCTGTTAATGTTAAGGTGGAGACTCAAAGCAAGTCGTTTGACACTAGTGCTTCTATAACAGATGACTGCATATGTGAATGTCTTTAATAAAAGTAGATTTGTGGGATTTTTGCTTATAGGATTAACATTTTAAGCAGTTTTGCAAGTTGACTTCCAGAAAAGACCTTTATAATTCACATTTTGTCCCAATTATGTAGCTTGAAGAGTATGAGTGATGAATGAAACATGCTCAATGCTTGGAAAATTTGACAATGATGTCACTTAGGTAATCCCTTAGAATGAGTTCCAGAGACATTGTGATTGTTTTTGAAATGTAAATGATCAATGTAAACATCTCAAGTTTTATTTTATTTATTGTATTGCATCTATAAAATGATGGCAAATCTGTTTATCAAGATTTGAAAATAAGAAATTGATGCAATTGGCACCATTGAAGAACACAATTTCTTCTGCTTTAAGAGAGACTACTGGTACTCTTTAGTTACAGCTGTTTTTATTTTTGGCAAAATTTAAATTTCATGTCATTTAGTGAAGGTGGTAATACTGGGAACATTTTCTCATATTAAATTTTTAGAAATTTGTTGCTGAATATTATATGTTAGCCAATAGACTACTAATTATTCTGAGACAGCAAAAGCAAAATTGTCTGTGCAAACAGTATTTGGGTAAGAACTGTTTGTTTTCAAATATTGTTTGCTCAGTGAAGAAGTAATAATTAAGCATGTTTGCCCAGAATTACGGTTTGTTGAATGTCATTTGATCTGATTATAAAAACAGACAATGAGATCTCTCATTCATATGAAAAGTAAGATTTTAACTTTTCTGTGTGTATGTGTGTTTGTTTGTTTGTGTGTGTGTGTGTGTGTGTGTGTGTGTGTGCTGACCGTTAGTCTGTGACTTCTTATCAACCCATGTAACTATGTAACTGATACTAGTAATGTCAAGCCCTGGATACATACATGCCTAAATTATACTACCAGTAATTATCATTGCATGTAATTGTATACTTTGGGCATTGTGGTCAAACTGTCTTGTTTAATTGGTTGCCATTATTGTTTCAGTTGAGTTACACTGTGAGCTGTCATTGATGAAAGTGCATGGTATGAAAATGCCTTTTGCTAATGTGAGAGATATTGTTCTCAGAGGAAGCCTTTTTCCTGGAGATGGGTTTCAACTAGTGTGTTTCATTGGGACTTGAATTTGCGGGCACCTATAGCCAAATGGAAGTAGAACACTGTTCTGTTCTTACCCAAATAAGTGGGGCATTGGTTCTGTTGCTGATCTTGGCCAGCTTCCTACCTTTGGGATTTTATGGAATTCATGTTAACTTTAGATAACCAGGATGTGTCAGAAACAGGATAGTGTGTTCACCCCTTAAAATAGTTTTAAGCTGCAGAAGATAAGTATGTCAGTTCTCAGCAGTACCAAGGTATATTAGATTGCAGCCATGTAATTAATGTCCTTATTTCTCCAAGCCAAAGTGAATCTTTCTGTCTTCTTAATGGCTTTTATTCTGAGGAAGCAGGACCTGTATTTAGTTTTATAGTCTTACAAGTTTTTAAAGGAAAACATCAGAAAATTTGTTTTAAATATTGATTTTTGTAGGTTGTGTGAATGCATATTAGATGATGTTACAGTGGAAGCAAAATTTCAATCTGGCTAAAGAGTTATAGAAACCGAGATCAGTACAAACCCATTAACCTTTGGGTTCGGAAAAGGACTTTGACTTAGGATATTTACAGTCTGACCTGTTTAATATAACATTCATCTGAGTATTTTTTTAGTACCATTAATCATTAATAAGTGACCTTAAATCAAGTTGACTTTAGAGGGAGTTGATACAATAAATTGTCAGTCAATGAGATTCTTACATGATGAATATTCATAAAAGTGGCATAAACGGGATTTGACTTTTTTTTACGCACACATGCATGCAAGTGCCCGAGCACACATTTTATTTGTGGCTTAATTAAGTATAAGTACTCTTCTGCTCTTCTGGACTAATTGCTTGGCTTGGAACAGATGTCTTGTTTGTGTCATAGTGTAACTCAGTTGGTTGCCTGGCTAGTCTAAGTTGACCAGTTTTGCTTAAGCATGTCTTGTTCAGAATATTCTATTGATCACTAATAGATATGCTGCAACATTCCTTGCAGTATATGCATGTGTCTGTGTGTTTGTGTGTGTGTGTCTTTATGTGTTTAATTACATACGATGTATTATTATTTATCCATATCTGCTTGATGTATTATATGAAATCTTGGTACTATAATGGGGAAAATCCTGATAGCCCATATAAAAAATTTGGGAAAAGACAGCAATTGGTTAATTCATATAGCACAAATTCCACCATCACTGCCACTTATAATTATTGATTGGACCATGATTGCAGGTGTGTGAGAGAGAAGTGAGAGGAAGAGAGAAGTGTGTGAGAGAATGTGTATGTGTTTGTGTGAGAGAGAGGGAGAGAGAGAGAGAGAGAGAGAGAGAGAGAGAGAGAGAGAGAGAGAGAGAGAGAGAGAGAGAGAGAGAGAGAGAGAGAGAGAGAGAGAGAGAGAGAGAGAGAGAGAGAGAGAGAGAGAGAGAGATTGTTTCTTTAAATACAGATCAAAATTTCAGTTGGGGCCCGGAAATTGTGAAATCCCATTGGGTCTTGCAGTTGCGGAAGCCCAACAGTTGCTGAATTCCTGTTTTGTAACTGAATCGGAGAAGAGGACAGAAAAATAGGTTGACTTACTTGATTTCTTTTATGTCTAAATTGCTTACATATTGGTTTGATTTTAATATATTACATTTAAATTTATGTCTTATTATTTTGTAGTAGGTGATATAATAAGTGAGTAAGTTCCCTAGACCTTAACCCCTTTACCGGCGTGACAAACGCAACTCGTCAACCGCCATCTTTACTAATTTGGACGCGACGAACGCAACTCGTCATATAAGTTCTGTAGCCGTTCCTATATTGTGCGCAACGAGAGAGACTCATCTTATTCTATAAATCGCTTTAGTATCTATCTATTCGCTAGGTGACACCTATTTTGTTAGCTAAATTGGGTCTTTGTAATAGGGAATATATATTCTTTGGGCTGGGGTCATACTAAATGCTGCGCTGAGTAGAAATAGCTGTCATAAAACGACTTGTTCGGATAAGAAATTATCTATCTTTACCAAATGTTGACCGATTTTCAAACTTTTTGATTTATTTTGTTCCTCTGACATCCCCTTTCAACTTTGCCGCTCACTCGAGTGGGGTTACCGCTGAAAAATTTTCACTATGGAGCTTTGAACAATTTTTTGGACGGGGGATCTATTTTAGGCCGTGGAGTGGACCTTACCCCCAAATTTTTTTGTTTGGCATGGATGGTTAGAAAGAGGAGAAAAAAGGCTAAACAATGATGTATATATACCTCATCTTCTTAGCTCTTATATAGCTGGAGATATAAGCAAATTCAAAAAAATTACAGTTTTCATTTTTGAAGAACGTTTCTCCAAAAAAATAATTCCCCGGTACGGTGACGGCATCTAAAAATTTAATCCCCGGTTAAGGGCTTAATAAGATTTTCTATCTTATAGTACTATGATTCCATTGCCATAGAATTGGATGACAACAATAATGTTTGGACCATGTAAAGTGGACTGTTAATAGGTTGGAAATTCCTCAGAATGGGATAAATTGTATTCTCAACCTTGGCAGCATACATTATCCAGCATGTGCTGCATTCACAGCATTTTCAGGGCCAATCAGGAGGGCTAGCGGGGCCATATGGCCTGGGCCTCCAATTCTTGGGGCCTTTTTTTAAAGTTAATGTCTAACTGAGATGTGTTAAATATCCTTTTTACGTTACAATATTGAATTTTTGTGTAATTTGTAAATTATAATAGTGAGTTTTTAATGAATCAAATTGATACTATATTCTATTTGGCTGAGTTTTAATATAATATACTGTCTGTACTTGCAATCAATCAGGCATACTAAATATTCTATATCTGATGTAAAAATATTATACTCTGTGTTATTTGATTTGCTTTTAAATTTCAATGTTACTATGGACTAAATGGCCCGGGCCTCCTTTGGTTCCCGGAACATTCGGTACCGGAGAATTCGGCACCAAAATTTTACTTGTGGAAGATTCGGTACCGGATAATTTGGTACATGTTCGACATACAGATCAGATGACGCCTCACCACCTAATCCTAACCCTAACTCCAGCGGGCCCTCATGTGGGCTGCTACCGACATTTCCGTCTCGAATTTGCTGTCCTGAAAATTCGGTACCGAATCTTCCATGACCGGTACCGAATTTTCTGGTACCGAATTTTCCGTCCCGAATTTTCACCCCTCCTTCAGCTTCTGAATGGACCTAGTTCTGCTTGTAAGCTGACATTGTCTGTGGAATGATGCAATACATGAAATGTGAGGACAGACCCTATCCCTGTTCACTCACATGAGAGGAGAATAGAAAAAGAACAGATTTAAGTCATAATAATTTCATGGAAGTCTTCACATTCTGATCAAATAAATTCTGATTTTGTCATATGATCTGGTGTCCATCCCTGAGAGAGATGTTAATGTCTGTGTGTATGTATGTGTCTTTGTGTTTAATTACTGGTACATCTGATGTATTGTTATTTATCCATATCTGCTTTATTTATTATATGAAATCATGTAATCTATGGATTTAACATTTGAATAGTAATGATTAAACTATGTGTTGAGGTTGTATAGATGAGTTTATGGGGTTCTACTTTTAGTTTTCCGTTTTAGTATTTTTTCATTGGAAAAGTTTATGGATTTCTTTTTCACCAAGGAGACTTTTTATTGTTTGATGTTTATTTGTTAATAAAGAAGGCTCTGCTATAAATAGACTGTCCGTTCAGTTGTGGTTATATTTGTTTGACAGAACATTGGGGCATTACCGGTAATTGTTTCTGAAAAAGTAATTATATATAATTCATGTGTATTCAGTCAAAACATGCCTCCCTTGGAAGCATATTTCACTTTCTTGACTAACAGTTGCATGGTTTGCACACATAACTTAAGATGTTAAAATCATTTGCCTTCTTCTTTCCCTCAATGGGCAGATTTATATTTGAATGCAAGTGACTGAGTTTTATTTCCCAATTCACTTGCATATATTTCACTTTCTCACTAAATCAGTTTTGAAAGCTCAGTTCAAGAACAGAATAAATATTTCTTTATAGGTATTATTCGTATTTTTCATTGTCATTAATTAATAATAATTAATTGAAGTTGATAATTGACCTCTTGGAATTGTCAGCTGAAAACCAGTCCCCAGTTTTTATCAGTTACATTTGTATGCTTGGATAAGTATCTATCATATTAAAATCGTTATTCTGTATGTCTGTTACCTTCGAGCGTTCTGATTGGTTGCGTTCGAGCGTTCTGATTGTTTGGCTGTGTGAGCGTTCTGATTGGTTGGCTCAACTTGGCTGTGTGAGCGTTCTGATTGATTACCTTCAAGCGTTCTGATTGGTTGGCTGGGTAAGCGTTCTGATTGGTCATTCTGGAATATTCGTTACCTCGAGCGACGCGCGAAAGCTAAGTCAGTGAGCAAAGCTTCGCCTCATGCAGTGGCTTCGCGCATGAATGAAGCGAGCCTTCGAGTTCTAGTTATAATGATTTTTTATGTGTTTTTAGTGTAATGTAATTTTTACAAGGACATTGTTGTAGTTATAATTGTTATAAATAGACTGACAATATGTTTTATGTTATTTTTCCTTTGCCTAATTGCAAAATCATACAGTATATATGCAAGGGGAAAATAAATGGCGTTGATTGGGAGGGGTGGGCTTGGTGCTTTGACTTGTTTGCTAATTCAAAACTATGCCTTTCAACTGATTTGCTGCAGTTCACTTAATGATCCAAAAGGCAACAGACCTACACTATCATTTTCCGTCAATAGACATTACTGTACATTGTCAAGTGTGGCAGTCTGAGGGACCGCCTGAGTGCCTGACCTGTGCCTGTTGATCTAGGGCTTCTTCTTAGGCTCCTGTGGGAGAGTCTTAATGCAATTAATAACAATCAGTCCTGGATATTTAGGTACAGCAGTTTATCAGTAAATAACCACTGACTTGTTTAATAATAATGATGATGATGATGATGATGATGATGATGATGATACTAATAATAATCATCATCCTCATCATCATCCTCATCATCATCATCATCATGTACTGTAGGGCGGCACATTGTACAATTGCTGCTAGGACACCAGGAAGCTGTAAGTAGTGGATTCAACTGAGATACTAGCATCATAAATCATCTTCATCAGGTCATTTTTCCCTTCATCGTCTGAAGTTGAGGTGGCAGAATGGATGATTTGATTTCCAGTTGTCTCTATCTTCTGTAACTGTTGCTCTTAAAGTGAATGTTAGTTTCATACTAGTCCACACTTCCATGTCACCTGTCCATCTGCGATTTGGTCGATCTCATTTTCTCTTTCCAGGGATATTGCCCTGTTGTATTGTTTCTAGTATTGGCTCTTCAATGGAAAAGTTTTATAGACTGCTGGTATAGGATGGTATAGCTTTTAGAATCTTTCTGTCTGCTTGTAATAACTTGTTTTGAACATCTCTTTAGCCTGGGGTGGGCAAACTGCAGCCCACTGGCTGCATGCGGCCCGCCACCAGATTCAACGAGATCATTTAGAAATGTGCATACGAGTGGCAGAAAGTGAAATAATTTGAAATATTTTTTAAGCATGGCACTTTTTTTAAATTTTAGAAATGATTATTAAATATTTGATATTTGAGCCACAAATATGTAGGTTTCATTAATAGAATTTACGATGTATGTCAGCATCTTAATTAGAAACATTTTGGCTTTTTGTATGTATGGCGTAGTAGTAATGTAGTATTAGGTTTCATGCGGCCCTTTAGTTAAAAATGTTTGCCCAACCCTGTTTAAGGTGTCGCATTTATATTTAGGTTAGATTACCGTAATATTTTAAGAATGTATTGCGATGTATTAAATTAATATCTTAGAGGTGCATCAATAATTAAAATCAGTGGAGCTGTTGAAATTTATTATAGTAGTGTTTAGTTTATATATTGCACACACATATGATATGTATACGTATATACATTTGATAGTTCAACTAATTTCACTTACTCAGTAAGTTTGCTGAGAATTACTACTGTGTTAGTCTGTTCTATGAGTCTTTTCTTGCTTCTGTTTGATTCTTAGACATTGCATTAACTGAGATTGTCAGTCTACTTGTTAACTGCATACATTTTGAATTGATGTTATGTGTATTGTTGGTCATATTGTGATTCTTGCTGTCTGTGTGCTGACGTTTGAATATTGTTGGTTTAACGGTTACTTGCAGTGCACTGTTGTTGCATTTCTGTAGACATGATCCAGGAGAGAAATGCGCTTATGGAACGTGTTTATCCAAGACTGAAGGATTTCTGCAGAGAAAAGTTTCGCCTTGAATTCCAGGTAAGAGGTCTTGTTGGGCTTGTTGCTTCACTTCCATTTAGCCTCTACCAGCCTTTGAGAGCTCAGACATTTGGCAGGGCATTGCTTGCTAAGACTGAAGGCTAAAAAACTGGCCTTAGCCTGGCCGCTGCCTAGCACTGCCGGAGGATGTGCAAACAATCTATGGCAGAAGTTGCTGTGGCATCTGTTTTGCTGGTGTTTGCTATACATCTGAGCATCTCAGCTATCTTGTCTTCATGTCCTCCTCAAATAGTAGTCAGTGCCTGTACATTGGACAACAGGAACTAGTCTTTTCTTAATGCTTCCTATTCAATCTTAATTTCAAATGCCTAAATGGAATCCAAAATGTCTTATCAGGTCATAAATTGTAGTGTATCTTGAGTTTTTTACAACTGCTGTGGTAATAGAGATGGTTGATGTCTTGGTCTATGTCATCATTTTCTTTTCCCTTTGTTTCCAATGGGTCTAATTATTGTAAATGTTGATTGTTGAATTTATTGTAAGTAAATAAATAGGCCTTTGTGAACGGGTAGTTTAAGGAATATGTTGTTTTGGATTGGCGTGTTTGCAAAAATGTCCTAAAAACTTACCTGTCTTTTATAAGGAGACACAATTCTGTTAAAAGAAATTTTCAAACCAGGCGTTTGCGATAGACTAATAACTAGCATTCTCAGTATTTTGTAATTAGGATTCCATTGTCCTGGTTTGACATTCATATTACCGGTATGTGCCTCTTTCTATGCATTTTAAGTCAGTATGAGCTAATTAATTATCATAGACCATGGTGTTACATAACAGACCATAGTCGAAATGAGGAGATCAGAATGATAATTATAGGTATGGCCAAGGAGGCCTTTTGGAAGATGAAAGAGCTCATGAGAAGAGATCTCAACATGAGGTCAAGAAGAGGCTCATCCAATGCTACATCTTCCCAATGCTGACTTACGAATGCAATGCGAAATCTGGACAATGAACAGGAAATTTATGAAAAAGATCATGGTCTTTGAATGATGGCATTGCAGAAGGATCTTGAAAATCAGCTGGATGGACAAAGTTACAAACGACAGAGTCCTAGAAAGAAGCAAAACAGCAGCAACGTAGAAACAGGAAATAATACAACGAAAAATGTTTTGCGCTGGTCATGAGAGGTTCGGCCAGAGACCTACCACTGATAAAAATGGAAGGTAGAATAGGGGAACAAGGGGAAGGGCAACCGAGAAGAAGCTGGATTAGACAACATCTTGGAACTCACTTCCTGCAGATATCCAGGAGTCTCCATCACTCGACACCTTTGAGAAACATCTCAAATCTTGGCTATTCAGAACTAGTTATTTAGTTATGTAATGTGTTCACGCATCCTATCGACTAGTCACCACATTAATCTTGACTTTACTTACTTACTTACTTACTTTGAATGGAGAAATACAAAGAACTATGGAGTCTTAAAAAAGAGCAGCAGAAGATATAGAGAAATGGAGGAACAAAATGACTGTCAACCCTAAGGCAGAGAACAACACATCAAGAAGAAGAATGAGCTATTTCACTTTTATCTCACCTTTGCAGTGAAGGTCACAGGCGTCAGAAGTTGCATCGTGTGTGTCCTGCAAGTAGTGCTCAATGCTATGCTCGGCAGTTGATGCAGAATAAAGTAAACCGGTGCTTGTCAGGGTCTTCCCTGTAACTATTTGAACTTTCAGCAAAGATTTGTATGAGCTTGTTTGATCCATGTTCTATTTACTGCTACAAAATAGTGCGTGATTATCTTACGCTATGATCAAACAATTTATTCTTTTGGCGATTTTGAGCAGTTAAAAGCTAAGTTAACTAAGCTAACTAAAAGCAGTCCGTCAATTTTGACGATGACAGGAGTGACCCGCTGTGGGTCTGCATGTGACTTAACAGGCCTATTCTAGCAGTACATTGTTTCTTGCACATAGAACATATAAAATTATTCGTGAGCAAAAATGTTGCACTCTTTACACTCCCGTTGTTTTCTTATTGCAACAGCAACTCAAGTATTCTCCATGAAACTGACCCCACTGAGAACAGTATAGCGCCAGTGAGAG
Organism: Metaphire vulgaris; assembly: GCA_018105865.1. Taxonomy (NCBI): domain Eukaryota; kingdom Metazoa; phylum Annelida; class Clitellata; order Crassiclitellata; family Megascolecidae; genus Metaphire; species Metaphire vulgaris. Next base: position 3,039,841 of record CM030861.1, read on the forward strand.
CCAGTCATTAATGTTAATTTGCAGGTTGTCAGGATCTTCTTCAGTTGGTCTCTGTACCATTTGTATTGGCCACCCTGTGAGCGATGTCAGTCTTTTATTTCACTGTAGAGCAGAATCTTTGGCAATCGTGAATCATGCATGTGAACGACGTGACCAATTCATTGTAGCCATGTTTTGGCGAGTGATGTCAATGCTGATGCTGTCAGCTCTCCTGAGGATTTCGGTGTTTGGAATTTTGTCAGTCCAGGGAATAGAGAGTAGTGTCTGTATTAATTAGTATTAATATTCAAACATCAAACAACCACTTTTTAATGTCGTATAACCATTCGAATTGGCGCAAAACCTAGCAGTCAATCTGGCAATGACCTACTTACCTGGAAGCTGATTGGTTGAACAGCAAAGTTATCTGGCTGAATTATTTGCTTGAGTGTGCAAATGCATTTGCTCGGACATGTCCGGATGATATTTTTGTTCCAAACATATATTTTGCAGATATATTTTTAAGTGGACCACCCGTCATTTAATGCCAGCTTATCATTCACGTGGATATTGTCTGAGTAACTACTTGGGGATATATCCCCGCAACTTGTCCCTTAATGGAGCTGCAGATTAAAGGAGCAATAATTCTATCTTTGGCACCATGGCCTGGCATTGGGAGTGAGTACTCAGAAGTCTGTTGCCTGTTGCCAGACTGCTTACAGAGGTTATTGGTTGGCAACAGCCTTGTTCAGTTCCTGTAAGATGTTCTTCCAAATCTGCTGTGTGGTGTCATTTAGTTTAGCCATAGGATTTCAGTATAAGGTGTGGTTTGTGGCAATCCTCCTGCATGGATCCATCCATACATTGTTGTTTAATGGTTTTTGATCATGCAAATGTGGTAACACTGGTCCTTAGTGATGAATTTTGGTCAGATTTTGTGCAGCCACACCTGCACAACAATTGGTTGTGGGTTGCTGGTTTGTTGTCTTGATGGAAGATGAACCCAATGGGTAGCAGCTTATGTTATTCTTTGATTTGAAGTCTTTTGTAAGTCTCGGAAACAGACAGCCAACAAATAGGTTCCACTGCCTTTTTCCATAGGCTCAACAAAGAGTATGTTCATCATTTGCCTCTGTCACTTGTGGCTGTCACTTGTTATGCAGAATTTGCTTTCCCCAAATGAAGTGAAGCTGGATGTCCATTTTCCTTCCTGATTGTTTTTGGTTCTACTGCATAGTTGCCAATTGAAATCAAATAGCAAGTGTCTTTTGGTATTCAGCCATTGATGTGATTTATTTTGTGTTAATTGTTTCAGCCCATATAAGTACCAAAATTTCTTTGTGTTATTTGATATTTTGAGATGTGAATGGTTTTTAGAATTTTTAAGTATTGATATTCCTTGTGCAGCCATTTGAATTGATTGTGATAAAAGCATAGGATCACGATAGGACCTAATTTTAACCAACCAATCAGGTCAGTATTTGAAATTGAATTGCATTTTAATTAGATGAGTTTTATATGGTGTTATGATTTGAGTTTGTCTGTGTCATTTCAATGGAGGCCAGAGGGTTCTTAATACCAGATGAAGATTGAGGAAAAATGAGTGGACTGAACAGTCTGCTTCTGTATGTGAGTCATGATTGAGTCATGGCTGTGAATGAATGGACATATTGAATTGAAATAGAACAAGCCATGGTTTATAATCTTGCAGTGCCAATAACTGTATGCTCATTGATAGCTGGCCATAGATGCCTTGTTGAGATATTTTATGATTGTGATTCACAGTGAAAGTCACATATTTAAAAATTTTCAGAAGCCATTTGTTATCTTGGTGTGCTGCTTGAGTCAAACTGCCATTGGATAATTTTGCGATATCATACAAAATATTATTAGTTTAATTGCATTAAAATTGTGAGATTGTTAGATCTAAAAGTATTGGCGATTACTCACATTTCTAAATGGTTTTAACATAAATGGATAGAAAGTGCAATTTGATAGACAAACCACTGGAACCACAAAATGGGTTTTAATATTCTGCAGTCAGAAGTCTGAGAAATGTCAGTAATTTAATTATCTTTTAAGTTTAAATTGACAATTTAGAAATGAATTTTGCTCTGTCATGCATTCTAAGTTGGAACAAAAAGGAAATTTGAGAACACAGTCTTTTAATTAGGTAAATAGCAAGTTTTATTGCCTTTTGTAATGTTATATATTTGTATAAAGCCATTTTCTACAGATGCTGGGTAAGTTGTTTTGCTAAGCTGTGAATTGAGCATTGAGGATATATAATTTAGGATATAATATATAATTATATAATGAGGATATATAATTTAGCTTCATTTGGCCAAAGACAGCTGAGAAGCAATTTGTGTGTAGTGATTACAGAATTAATATTGACCAAGATTTTTGAACCTATAGTCTTCAGCAGGTGTCTCCAGTGCTGCCGGGCAGGTACTAGATCTTTCTGACTGTCATATGAAATAATTCAATATAGTTTAGTATAATAGATGCACTTAATTTTTTCAGTTAATTGACCTTCGATGGGGTTTACGAGAAGAGTCACAAGATGATCATACAATTATTGAGTTCTGTCTTCGAGAGATTGAAAACTGCAAGAAAATGTCAATTGGTCCTTGTTTTGTGGTAAGTGTGCCTTTGGTATTTTTGGGTCAACGTGCATTTACTTTGAGGTCATATTTTTGAATGGTGGTAACTGTTTAAAATTCTAGATAGTCAATGAGGAGAGAAAAGTGCTTGGTCAGATTTTGAACAATATAGAAATTTGCAGTGTTATTTGTAGATATATCATTTATTTGACATCTTTCCTGAAGAATTTACTCAAAGTTGTTTTGTGCAACAGTTTCTATGACTGGAGAAAGAGTTTAATAGATTTTCAGGTAGATTTTTGCAAAAGTTGTCATGGGATCGTATTGGAGTGATGCTTGACCCCTTTAATGGGCACGACGTCTCAGACACATCTGCTGCCATATTTCCTTATTTGTGTGCGATGTGTGGGACATGTCCTGTAATTTTTGTAGTGGTTCGTCAATCGGGCGCATCAGACATGTCTTATGCTATAAATTGCTTTAATATCTATCCATTCACTAGATGACACCTATTTTTAAGCTAGTTTGGCTCTATGTGATATGAACAATATATATTCTTTTGGACCAAGGGGTCAGACCCTGGGCTGCCTTGTGTAGAAAATAAATAATGACTTGTTCTGGTTAGAATTGACATATCTTTACCAAATGTTGACCGATTTTCAAACTTTTTGATTTATTTTGTTCCACTGACAACTTTGCCGCTCACCATAGTGAGGTTACCACTGAAAAATTTGAGCTACGGAGCTTCAAAAAAATTTTGTTGGAGGGGTTCTATTTTAGGCCATAGAGTGGACCCTACCCCAAAATTTCTTTGTTTTGCACAGATGGTTAGAAAGAGGAGTAAAAATGCTAAACAATGACATATACCTCATCTTCTTAGCTCTTATATAGCCTGAGATATAGCAAATTTTGAAAAAAATTACAGTATTCCGTTTTGAAGAACGTTTTTACCAAAACTAAATCCCGGCATGGTGACGGGGGGGGGGTCTTAAAATGTAAATCCCTGGTAAAGGGGTTAAGTATGATGACAGGGTGAAGAGACTTATATCTGTTGAGGCAGAAAGAATGAAAGAGTGAGCTTGCTTGTGGTCTTGGGACAGAGGTTGATCAGATGTTGGACAGGGGCTAAAAAGCTTTTGCTTAACTTTGCACTCTTTCATACAAAGTTAAAATGGTGTTATTGAGTTTTGATGATGAGCTGGTTCAGCCAGGGACATCTGTTAATGCTTAGACCTGCCTGGTTCAGCCAGCATTGGCTGGGGATTTTGTTTCATGACGGAATAACCTATATAGTCTGATGACAGTTGTAGGCAACTTCTTATGTTTAATGAGGCTGATAAGTTGATAACTAGGTTTAGCTGTTCCTTTTTTAAATTAATGTAGTGACCTTATAATACACAGACTCATTGTTATTTGTTTTGCACATACAGTTCCTATGTATCCTCACCAGTGTTGATGTTTATGGTTGCATGTTTCAAGAATTGTTGACCAATTGTTGTTCTGGCTTTAAATGGCTTATGGAAAAACTTTATCAGATTGTTTTAATTGAATTTTGCAGCATAAGGTCTGTGCCACGGTTCAGGTTCTGTTTATTTCTGGAGGTAATCGTTATTGTTACTAAGGTTTCTCTTTTTACTTCTGACAAATACTGAGTATAAAGTCACAATGGGAAGTTGTCGGTGCCTTTGCCAAGTGTTTGAGTGAATCTGCAGCTGAAAACAAAGCACCTAATTAGTGAGGTCATGTGATCAGTAGTATTTCTTGGTGACCAAGTGTCTTTTCATTTGCATTTGCACTTAATTGAAGTCAAAGGTTATCCAAATACACTCATTTTGGGGTGCCTGTGTGGTATCCGTGTGGGGCATTGTTATGCATGCACGGGATATATTGTACTCATTGACATCTGATGTTCCAGTATGAAAAATTCTTTTGATGATTTGTGACACTACACCCAATGACTACTTTGCCTTCAAAATTGACAATTCACACAGAGGTTGTATTACAGCCACTGCTGCAAGGCAGCCTGCCGTTGCTGATGGTGATGGTGATGGTGATACAGGCCACAGCATGAGGCCTTTTCATTGTATTGCATTGTAAGATGTTGTTTTGACGGTATTCTATGTTATTTCTTTTGTTTTATATTTCTTGTTGCTAAAGGAGGTTGCCTGGCATGATTCTGAATATCCACTCCTCTTTTCTTCTGTTCATCCTTAGGGTTCTTCTATACCAGTGTATGTATAATGGAGTCATGACCTCTGGCCTACCTGATGCATAAAGCATTTAATAGCTCAGACATCTTGGATGCCAGGAATGGGGATTGCATTTGTTTTTAAGCATGAATTTGTCAACATGTGCCAAAGTTACAAAATTAGACTTAAACAGATTCTTCAGTTCCTCAAAATGGGGACTTTAGCAAAAAGTATTATTTGAGTGAATGTTTGACTTTTTGACTGTATATGAAACTTTTTCATTGGTTTAGATTTGATTAAAGGTGAAGGTTGATCTATAGATACAACATCACCCACAAGAAAACTGAAAGGGATATTTTATGTCTATAAGGTCTGTTGCCAGCCTGTCTTTACAGCTTTTCTGTCCCATGCACTAAAATAGCCTCTCGTGTACTCATTCAGTAGATTAGACTGGGCTGGAGACAGCCGAAATGAGGCTTCTATAATCTGGTTGATTTTTGAAGCCAGAACTTCATTTGGGCGGCAGAATAGCTTGATAGTCCCCACAATGCCAGCATGATCACAGAGGAATCAATCAGTTAAACATCTTGTGTTGAAACAATGGCTTGGCAGGCAATAGCCTTGAAATAATTTGTCTTAGAGTAATTTAATCCATTTGTAAAATGTGACTACATGTCAGATGTAATTAACAGATTTGCAACAAATGCTCCTCATTTAAAATAAACAGTGAGTACAGGGTAAAGGTAGGTCCCGTATTCGAGTCCTAGCATTGGGTTCCGGCACGTATCTCCGGTCTAGGCAATCAGCAACATAGGTGGTATTAGCCATTAATCTAATTAATCAGGAGTTCTGGGGTAGGTTGCCATTATTTTCCCGGACCCACATTTTACCTTTGCGGCTTAAGCTGTTCTTCATTTATCACTGCCCTCTAGTGAGTGAAGGCTGAATTGACCTAGGGGGGCCCCATTGGTCAGTCCCGTTCTGTCAGCTTCCTGCTCTAAAGTGTCGTCAATCTGCTGTCAGCTTCCTGCTCTAAAGTGTCGTCAATCTGCTATCTCCCACCCCTTTAAAAGTTAGACTTTTTTAAAATTAAATTAAAAATGCCTCTTTATGTGTTAAAGTTGAAGGTGACAATTGTTTTGGTGTTGTATGCAATTCATGTTAAATGCCAAGTTGCGTAATTGAATTCATATTTTGTTCTTGCTTATTTGATACTTTTAGGCATACTGTTGACAGTAAAACAGTGTTAGAAATCTGTCTTCTTGTTGGTTGTCCAATGCTCCATAAGTGAGTGTTACCTTTGACACCTGCTGTTTCTTCTACTAACTTTAAACTAACTTTATCTTTCTCTCTCTGTCTCTCTTTGTCTCTGTATGCCTGTCTGTCTCTGTCTCTCATCCATTTCATCCAAACATTCAAAATTGCAGGTTAACTGCAATTGAGTCATTTCTTTTTAAAGGACTCTTTCTCACCAACTGTATACTTACAGGAAATGACAATGAGAACAGAATAATATTCAATCAAGAAAATAGGCATGAAGTGCTCACTTGGAGTGCATCATTGCCTTGATTTGCAGTGGCAACAATGTCAATTGACTATTCACATTTTAATGACTTCCAGGTTTTTCTTATAAACATATTTTTTAAATTTTCAACTTTGTAAAGCAAATGTAAAAAGTAAAGCAACACAGTAAAAAGTAGTTATGTGATAAATTGGGGAACGTGAGACATTGTGCTTTGCTGATTTTTAAAATCTTGAAGATTAGCATGTGACTCAATTGTAGTCTATTTCTACATTTTTCTCAGATTCCTGAAATTTTGACAGGCAAACAGACATAAGTCAGACTGATATATGGTGATTTGGGTTTGGTTATTGTATGATTTTGTTACAATTATGGTTTATGGTTTTAGAACAAATGTGCATCTGTGGCTTTGATGTGCTCAGTAGGTGTAAAATTGTTTAAGAATAAAAATACAATCAGTGATCCATTTTCATTTCATTTGCGGGGAAACATTTACTTCAAAGATACCTAGGCTTTTACAATGCTCAGTCATTAGGCTGTTGTTTAAGACAACTTTGTTTGTGTCTTCATTGCAGTTTTAGTCCAGTCTTAATAGAAGATGATGGCCTTTAACTTTCATTTTCAGTATTTTCAGCTCCTAATGTGAATGGTGGCTGTTCAGTTTTGTGCATTAGCAGTTGATAATATTGGAATCTTGTACAAGAAGTAGAGGAAGACAAGCTAAGAGATGGATAGATAATTATATAAAAAAGATGTTGGAAAACAAAATCTGAACTTAGAAGAAGCAACATGCATGACAAGAGACAGGAAGACCTGGAGTCATCTCGTTTCAAATTCATCGTCATCATAGATGATGGAAGATAAAGAAGAGGAGAAGAGCTTGCAATCTTGATTTCCAGTTTCCTGAATTGTCATTGCTTGAGTTTTTGGAAGGTTAAGTGATTAGCACAGCTATTTGAAGAAAAGGAACTTTGGTAAATGTAAGTTTGATTAGACTGCTTTGTTGGCTCATGCATTAGAGCATCAGAGCTGTACTGGGATGAGCTATCAGCCGGGTTCAATACCCGGCAGGTCAGACATTTTGCCATATTCTCTCACATATAATATGCACTTTTCCGGAAAAATGGAGCAAAATCCATAGGAACACCTTTTCCTGCACATGGTCAGCCAAGGAACTGGGTGGATAGACCAGCTATACCAGGATTCGCAAGTTCCACCTACCACTTTATGGCAAAGTGCCAAGGTGGTGGTGGTGGTGCTTCAGAATTTGACAAGAAATTGGTGTCTTTTAAGTTCAAAGTGACTGTTACTGCTTGAAGTGCTCAAATATTCACAAGATGGAAGATTCATTAAAACAGTGTGGCTCCTTATGCAACATGTTCAGTGCTCAAGTTACAATGGGACTGAAAGAGACCCATCAGGGCAAGTGCATATTCAGAATAACATGTTTGCTTTACATGGGAGCATTTGGAAATTTCTGCCAATGAATCTGCTCTATTCAATATATCGGAATGTATTCCTGCTTAACAAGCCTAAAGCCTAGAATGAAGATGACAGTAATGCTCTGCTGTTGCACAAATACCAGAAATTCTAGAATATGCTTCAACAGCAAAAAGATCTTCTTGCTCTAGAGTCAGTTGTAGGAGATTCTCATTTTCATCTCTCATCATGCTTATATGGTGTGTGATTCCATTTTGGACTTACAGTAAGTATGAAATCAGTAATTACAATAATGAGGAAAATTAACTGAACAAACTACTGATTTTGTTCAAATTTTAAGTACAATAGAAATCTGGCCCAGAATTGATTCTGGAGTTAGAATGAGAATGCAGATGGGGCATTGAGGCATGCACTCAGCAGGAGCTAGGCCTAAAGCATTTGAATGGTTAAAAAGTAAAAACACTTCATGATCCAGTGTCATTAATCTCATTAAAGGAACAAGAGTTTTTGTAGTTTTTCTGGGTCAAATCTGTTTCAAGACCTGTGAACGCTTTTTAGAGACCTGAACTGTTGGCACCCTGGTGATGGGCAGGGATTCTGTTTGGGTCAAATGGCCTGTAGGAATTTTTTAAAGCATTCAGAACATGGCATGGATGCTTATGAAGAATAATTATGATGCCCTGTAGGAAGAGAGCCAGATGCGTTACACTCCATTTGTCCATCTATCACTCTTGCACAGAGCCTTTGGTAGGAAACAATGCTAGATTAACTCCATATATGCCTGTAAATGAGTAGGTCAATTTAAATTAGTTTCATGGAAATGATTACTTATGTGATGAATTTATTAATTGGTAGATTAGCAATGAATTAATTTGTTAACTTTTTCCAACTTTTTCATATATATTGTCATGAAAAGAGCATCTTATGGTCAAAAGAATAGTTTCTTAACACTGCTAAGACGCGTGTAGTCAGTTTTTCTACAAGGTTTTGCTGGTCATGGAGAATCTCTTTCTAGGTTATGCACCTTGTACTTTGTGTTCATGCCCTTTTACTTTCCTATTAAAATTTGGTTGTTTTAACATCAGTTATATGTGGTTGTGTGGTCATATTTCATGACTCAGAGTTTTGCAAATGGCAGTTGAATTTGTGAAATTTTCTTTGCTTTGTATTGTTTATGTGCAATGAAAATCAATTACTCTTAACAACTTACTGTCATTTTCATAAAATGACAGTGTAGAAGCAATCAACAGTCAGGCCTCTACTAGGAGCCAAACTTCTTTGTGTTGCATTCAGCAAATTTGCTCAGTTAATGATGTTATGTTAAGCAGAGTTAGAGACCAGAGGCATTCTAAATGTAGATCTGGCGAAGAATGGAAAAATCAAATGAACTGAAAAAATAACCAATGACGAAGTCTGGACGAGGGTAGAAGAGAAGAAAACCTAGTAAACACAAATCATATGAGACAAAAGAAGTGGATAGGTTATGTTCTGAGAGAAGAATCATGCCTACTAAGAGAAGTACTCGTACTAGAAGGAAAGATGAAAGGGAAAGCTCAGAAAGGGCGACCGAGACCATCGATGCTGGAGTGGATGTTCGACGCTATGGCAAAAAGCCAGTATTCAACCCTGAAGATAAAAGCTCAAGACAGAGAGGAGTGGCAATGCTGGAGTATGGAACCTGTCTTTGGACAGAGCACCTGAAAAAGAAGTAGAGTTGCATATTTTCTGTGTAGCTGATATTAGACTGTAAATTTTATTGCATTAGGCAGGATGGCTTGTTTTATCAATTCTTTGGATTGAAATTGATTGGCTTATATATCTATCTTTTCCATCTGACCTGTATTTAGTAAATGTCAGCGATTTAACCTTTGATTGCATTTTTAAAATATTTCTTTGTCTTTGTTTCTGCCTTTTAAATAAATCAAACATTGATTGTTGTTGTAACCTGTCAAAATATTTGTGAAGATGTATGGAAGATCATTGTTATGCATTTAGAAAGCATAGGTACTTTGCAAAAGGATAATCAGTTCTTGAATTATTGTGTCATCAGATATTATGTTCCTGAACTAAATGAATGTCCTAAAGTAACTTAGGCTTAGGAGGAGGGGCAGTATGGCTTGTAATGTTCTAACAGGTCCATTTATTGGATGTATTTGTTCTCACTTGGCCTCTTAGTGACTGAAGCTACTTGATCTCATGGTCAGTGTCACTCATGTTTGTCTACATGGCTGTCATGCATAATCTCAATATGTCATGCTGTCATGAGGCTGTCATGCATAATCTCAATATGTCAGATTTTGACTCAATATGTTGACTCATTATGTTGACTGGGCCCATCATGACCAATCAGAAGGGAAACTCCATGTTCAGTGCTATAATGTTCCCTTCAGGATGATAATCCAGCTAAAATAATATCTGGCACTATTTATTTCTTGTAGGGCATTTGAATTTTGATGTTTCAATAACAGGTTTATGTTAAAGTTGGACTTGACTGCTTTGATCAGTCACCACTAGTCTTTATCATTCATGAGATTCTTTGCATTTAATGAGCTTTGCTTTTGTGGTTTTAGGCGCTTCTTGGTCAGAAGTATGGTTACCGTCCATTTCCATCAACAATAAATGCTCAGATGTTCGAGACAATGCGGGATTCATTGCTACGAAATGGCAAAAATGTTAATCTGTTAGGCACTTGGTTCAAAAAGGATACAAATGTTATACCTAACATCTATGCACTTCAGCCAATCAGTTCCATCATAGAAAATTTCAAGGAAAAGGTGTGACACCATGCTTTGAGTTGTTAGAATTTCTTTGCAGTGACAGTCTTAAGTCACTGTATGTTTAGGTTTTGTCTTGTGATATAATATATATATATATATATATATTATATATTATATATTATATATTATATATTATATCACCTGATATAATATTCTTGCATTATCTCCTCATGTCTTCAGATCTAAACTTTAATTGTTCGTTTTTCTTAAGTCATTTCCTCCATAGCTATAACAACTAGAGATTGCAATCCGGGCCAATTTTTAAATCCCGGGATTCAGGATTGAATGGCCCGGGATCCCGGGATACCGACCCCATTCCTTATTTCAAATTAGGCCATGTTTTACGGATTGTTTGACTGATTATACTAGCTTATATGAATGATGTCTGTATTAGGCCTAGTACAGCAAAACATTTTTATGCTAACTAAAAAACCAAAATGACAATCCAGTTCAGCAACTTCAGCTAGTCTCTCTAGTCTACTCTTAAGTCTACTATAAAGCTAAACAATTTTGGAGCATCAGCTGAAACTTGAGTTAACAGGCATTCATGCTCTAGTAGTTCCAACTCCAAGTGCAGTTTTAATTTAATAGGCCTCATTGCGATTTTGACTATAGAGAAAGCATGCAGAAAGCACAGCATATTGATTGAGTGATCAGTCAGCCTGGAACGCAGCTTTGTGCTGAATATTCCGGCTGCAGAGAAGGCGCGCGTTCGGCTTCAACAGAAGTTGGCGGCACAGTGAGCAAATAGGACTATGCATTATGCATCTGCAAGCACGTGCCATGCTTTCCAGTGCTGCTAAATAAGGCCATCTCTGCCTTGATGGCATTCATAAGTTTCTTGTCAAATGATGATCCACCAGCAGTAACTGGTGGTGTCATTAGTGATTGCTGCATGGCTTTCTCACGCTTAGCTTGTGCTTGGTCTCTAAGTGGACATGGAGTCCTTTCGTTGAGCCTCCTACCGTTTTGAATACAAATGTATGTAATTATGTTGCACTGGGCACATTGACCATCACGTTCGTGCTTGAAATATTTCCATGCTCTTTCACTTTTATTAAATACAATTTCTTTTGTCACTTTATTGGCCATTTCACGATTCACTTACACCGAAAGTCAAGATTTACAGGGTGTAAAAGTAAAAACTGGACCCATGTTTGACATTTAATATCTCGGCCGCGTGTGTAGTGATTTCAATAAAATTATAGGCCATGTACCTGGGAATGTTTCTGATGAAATTGCCAAATTTCATGCTGATATATTTAGTGTTTGCTGAAATATCGCCAAAAATCTAAAGAGACACAAATTTTAAAATTGACAACGGAATATAACGTCATAATAAAATTTATCGTTTTAAGTCTAAAAACAGCGTCGTTGTCATTGCGCCAGACAAGGTCAAGGGTTACTTACGGCCATCAGATAAACACAGCAGCATTATGATTGGCTGCAGGACTGTCATGATTTGCATGGAGAAGATTTTATATTCCAGCAAGACGGAGCACCTACCCACTCTGCTCTCAGGACCCAGGATTTTCCGGAGCAAAATTGTCCAGATTTCATCAAGAAAGATGACTGGCCACCCAACTCCCCAGACATAAATCCACTTGACTTCATGTCTGGGGAATCATGCTCGACAGATATCAAAAGTATCAGCCAAAGCCACAGAACATCACGGAGTTGAAGACTGTGCTGAAGAATATCTGGGAGAGTTTGCCTGAAGACCAGATCAAGAAGTCGATAATGTCAGTGAAGAAGCGCTTGTCAGCATGTGTGAAGGCTAAGGGTGGGCATTTTGAGCACCTGCTCCCGCAACAAATCATCTGAAACTCCCTTTAAAACGGCCCTTTTCAGGGCCAAAAATCTTTAAAATAATTTTTATCACTTTATTATGACGTTATATTCCGTTGTCAATTTTAAATGTTGGGTCTCTTCAGTTTTTTGGCCAGATTTCAGCAAACACTAAAGCTAGCAGCATGAAATTTGGCAATTACATCAGACACATTCCCAGGTATATGGCATATAAATTTTATTGAAATCACTACACACGCAGACAAGATATTAAATGTCAAACATGGGTCCAGTTTTTACTTTTACACCCTGTATATCGAAAATTTATGAAAATTCAACCATGAACAACATGTGTACAGCGTGACGTTATCAATTACCTCACCATAGAGATATTGAGTATAGAATACTGGTAAAGTAGAGTTAGCATATAATTATGTGAATAACGCAACTTATGTAAAAATATAAGTAAGAATATAACCCCTAGTACTGATCCCGAAAGATGGTCCGATCCCGTTATGTTGGCAGATCCCGCGATGACGATCCCGGGATTAGAACGGGATTCAGGATCCCGAGATTGCAATCTCTAATAACAACCTAGCCTTACTACCCTTCTGATATATTGACCATTGCATGGCTGATCATTCACCTTTCCCATAGCTATTTTAAGATAGGCTAAGCGCCTAAGAATAAGCAGCCAATGTTGTACTACTTTCCAAATTGCTATATAAATCCATGAGATTTTACTTACCTATAAAAATGATATTTTCTAGGAATGTGTTTGTTGATATTTGTTGCAAATTAATATTCTGGTTTTATGATTTATTATTATTATTATATTTAATTTGTTCACTGTGGGTAATGAGTGCAATAGATAGCAAATTGATTTGTTAAAATCACTTTTACAAAGTTTTTATAGCAGTATCTGTTGTGAGTTAGTAATGTTGATTTGTTGTTAATGTGCAGGCTGCTAATTAATTTTAGTTAATATAATTTACTGTAGAATTTCGATACAATGTGAAATTGTTATAAAGTGATAGCCTTGGAATGTCTTCCAAAACAACAAACTTTTAATGTAACCATTAATGCAATGCACTGATATGATACTGCAGTATAAAATGGCAAATTACAAATATTTCGATTTCGATGCTTTTATTTACTCTCATATTTCAGAACAAACTTTACTCAGTAGTAGTAGTAGTAGTAGTAGTAGTAATAATAATAATAATTATTATTATTATTATTATTATTATTATTATTATTATTATAATCTAATCAATGGGCTGGCAGTCGTTAGCTGCAGAAACATTGTGATTAATGAGTACAGTTGATTGCTGGCTTAGCGTGAATTGCTGTGTGCTTAATAACTTGAAGCTCCCAATCAGGAACGTTTTGAAGTTATAATGCTAACGTTTATTGAAAATTCCATCAGCAATTTGGAAATATGTAGAGTTTAATCAAAAACAAGTCTTGTTTAACAGGACAGTTTCATTTATGATACTGTAGACTTGTAGAGGCTTAGTCCAAAGGTACCAAATTTACTGTTTAGTGAAGTTACTACATAAAAATGTCTTTAAATCTTTAATTGCATTGTATTAATGATCTTTCCAAGCTGAGGCTTGGTTGGTCTTCTGGTCCTGAACAATCTCCATTTTCATAATTTCAGCCTGAGTAAGTGTAGTTGAATAGCCCTGCTTTACTGTATTGCATATATTCGGTACTTAAATTCATTCTGTGTTAATGTATGCCAAATATCATATTGCTGCTGATGATGAATGAATCCTCTAAGTAAAATAAAAATAGCAAACAAAAGAGACTATTTTAGATTTTTGAACTGTTCTTGTTATTTCATTTGAAATACTCTTGGTATCAATGCTATGGTTGTTAGAAAAAGGCTTAATTGAACAGCATACCTAGGATCACTGCAATAGTTAGGGTCAAAATCAAGTGTCAACTTACTGTGGTGTTATAGTGTTGCCGGGTGCAAATTGTCCTTGGTTTTGCTGATATATTCCCAGGTGTATAGAAATAAATATAACTAATAAATTCATCCATCCATTCGTCCATCAAACTGCCAGCTTGCCACTGATGGATGGCACCTGATGACAATGAAGGAGAACATGTTTGTTTTAGTAAGAAAATAATGAAAGTAAAAAATAATAAATTCACTTAAAATTTACCGTAATTCTTTGTGTACAAAAGCTTTAAATAGTTAAGATCAAAGGAAATTTAGGTTTTAGTGACTATGCAAACATTCATTGTCTGACTAAATTTACAGATCATAAAATGAATGTTAGAAAAGCTTTAAAAATCAACTGTTGTGTTGGGAATGCCTAGTGAGCTGAGGGTCGAATCTTTGCGGCTGCAACTCATTTAAAGTTTAGGCCGTGTCCATGCGTGCACTGGTTTTACCCAGATGTATGGTATTTCTTTTCAGAGTCAACCTGAGTTACAGGAAAGTGCTCGACGTGAATGGGAGAAAGTGTTCCAGCAGCTGCTGCACACTTTGCGACTGGGAGTGTTGCTCTGCCTTGAGCAGGGAAGATTAACACAGCAGGATAAGGATTTGTTTTTCGCGTCGGGTATTTCTCTTTATGTTCACTTGTGTTTGATTATGCTTAAAGGTTATGACTAAGCTTAAAGGTCAATCTAGAGATCTAGAGTAGTTTGCCATTGCTTTCTCTAGACTTGCATTTTACCTTAGAAGCCTAATGCTGTTACCAATGTATCAATGCCAAAAAGCATTGAACTGCTTCATTGGCCATTGGCACCAAGACTCGATAGTCACCCACCCAAGAACGGCCATGCTCGACGTTGCTTAGCTTTGGCGTTCTAATTGGAACCGGTCGTACAATGTCAAGCAGGCCAATTAAGAATGAGCTTACATAGATGATATTGTGACTAAGGAATATGATGATTACTATTATTAAAAAATTTTGCGTGGATGCTCATTTTTTTATAGCTCTTTAATAATGTTTTTATAGCTCTTTAATAATGCACTGGGCATCAGCCTAAAGTCCTTTACTGACCATATTAACCCTTAAATGTGCGAGTGATTTGCCAACTGTTATTGCAAGTCTTATAACGTTAGCGATCTGTTATCTTATTTAGAGCAAACTAATAAAAACTGCCTTAAGCATGTATTAACAAAGTAAAACAGCTAATAGCGTATTTCTCTCACTCACAGTAAACATATTTTAAGGAAGTAAACATATTTTAAGGAAGTAAACATATCTTAAGGAAGTAGACCAATGCATTGGAGTCCTCCTTGGCCTTCCTGAGAGCCAGCTAAGCCGCCTCCAGTCGGTGCTCAATGCATCCTCTCGCTTGATCTTTGGAGCCCACTGGAATGATCACGCGACACCGTTGCTTAGAGACAAGCTTCACTGGCTTGGGGTTCGAGAACGCATCACCTACAAGCGATGCCTGATTACATATCGGGCCCTGAACGACACCACCTGTCCTGATTACATATCAACGCTCGTATGCAGGGCAACGACGAACAACAGACGCGCGGAAGTTCGATCCAGAAGTCGGACATTGTTGATTGTCCTTCCGCCTTCAAAGACTGCCGTGTTCGGTGACAGATCAGTCACGCGGGGAAATCCATCCCTGTGGAACTCGTTGCCGAGCGATGTTATTAATGCGAAGTCCGTCGGCTGTTTTAAGAAGCTCCTAAAGACACTTATTTAACATCTCTTATAAGTGACTCCTTTGTAAAGCACTCTTGACTTTAGCTCCAGTTATGTTACTGCGCTATATAAATTGTCGTAGATAATAATAATAATAATAATAATAAATAGACAGGTCAACCAAATTTATACAGCGCTTCCTAAAAGCTTGGCTCAGTGCTTCTGCTTACTCACAGGCGTTTTGGAATTCTCGTTGGAATAAAAGTCGCTTAGGGTCCAATATTATGCATCTAATATCTGATTGCCGTAATAGTTGTATTTTATGTTGCGTGTCACATGCTGTGTCGCTTACAGAATGCAGTGTGCTGTCACGAATGGTGGTGACTTTCTTGTGGTCATTACATGAAGGTTTTTTCACACGGTACAATGATCAGCAGTTTTGCAATCAAATGAGAACGGACAGATGTAGCTCCTATGACACTTCTTTGGCAGCTCATCGCCTTCACCAGTGCACTTGACTTCAATTAGGGGTGTCAACAGGAACCCAGGAATCCGGGTACCTGTTGGCATCCTTATTACCCGGGCAGTAAAATTGGGCACATGTACCTGTGGAAACACAACTCTTTCGTTATGTCACACTCACCCTCTGTCCCTGACGTAATCATTAGTTGGTGGGACCGGAGGGGTAGTGTGACATAGCGGCCGAGGTGGTCTATCATTAGTTGCAGGGCCCAGAGGGGGTGTGTGATTATTTAGTTGGTTATAGAGATAAGAAGCTATAACAGAGATTATGCTGATTTGGATACCTGTACAAAATTTGGATGGGTACCTGGGCAGCTTTAAAAAAATTTGACAGACAACCCTAACTTCAATGTTTTCTGAGTTGTTTTGAGCAGTCGTTAGTATGTACTCTCTTATCCAGTGATGGTCTTAGACCTTGAAGGCCAAAGTTCTCTGAGCATCTCTGAGGTGGATGGAATTTTGACGAGAAATAATTGCCTTTGTGCTGGCAATGTTCAGGCAATTATAAAAATGAGCCAGAGGCTGACGTTTCATTTTTCCAAACACTTTCGTTGTGACACAGCTGGATAGCGGATCAGCAGCACCTGTAGTCCTAGTCATCTGGTTGACCTCTTTTTTGTCATACAGATTGGAGAACAGAGCAACCGATTTGCTTTTGTGGCGAACGTACGGCACCATACCCAACCGGGTGTGGTGTCATTATCAATTATTTGTATGCATGCACAGATGACACAAAATATCACTAAAGTTACTTCGGTGCAATACCGGTATATAGGTGCATTTGTGCATAATTACATTGTTGCATGTCTCGGGTTACTAATGACCCTATAACATATTTTTGCATCAATATTTGTAAAACATAGATATGACACAGCTTGGACTGTTTGCAGATGCAATGCAGTAGATTGAGGAATACCAGGTATCCTGGAGTATAAATCCAGTAAATACCTTTGATAAAGACACTTGAAAGTAAGGCCCGGGCCATTAGTGACCCGATATATTCATTAAAGGGTTAATGTGTGTGCTCTACACCAGCAGCATACATATCGATGTCTAGGATGTCTGAATTCAAGCAGTAGCAGAACTGTGTTGATGGTTCATCTCAATATTACACAGCTGACAATCCACAGAGTCAGTTATGAAGACAGTTTAGTCGTTTGACAGCATTTTGAGTTTGTACTGAAATCAGCAACAATTTTAGGTTGTCTATGGGCATATGAAAGAAATGGATTATGCTTGGGTTAGATTTATTGGATATTTATAATAAAATGTTTAAGAAATTATCTCACTCTGTGTCTTCTGTTTCAGTCACAGAATATGAAATAGAAAAGGGAATGCTTCGGTCTTCAAATCCAAATCAGTCGAGCCTTTGCTTTACACGGCACATTACAAATCTAGAGGAAAACCTTCATCACAGGCATGCTCCAAAGTTCATCGACCTGGTTCCAGGAACTACCTGCATTGACAAAGATGCTCAGCAGATGCTGTCTCTTTTACTTAAGGATAAGATCTTATCTGTTCTTTCTGACCATCGCAACATTCAGCACTTCAACGTGACTTGGACTGACCCATTCAACCGCAATCCATGCGAAAATCCCGAATATTTGGATCACTTCTGCCAAGAATTTGAGGAGCGGATGCGAAGACTGATTATGATTTCTATGTCAAATGTACGCAGCATTTCACGCAATACTCAAGCAGTTGAAATCTTGCAGCATCTTACGATGTGCAAGACTCGAAGTTTGGTTTTTAAGGGACGTGAAGACATTTTGAATAAAGTACGTCGTTATCTTTCAAACCCAACTGATCAACCAGTCATCCTGTACGGATTATCCGGGAGTGGAAAGACATCCGTGATTGCCCGATCTGCCAGCCTTGTCAAGCAGTGGCTGACCCAGTGCTGTCCAAGAGTTATTATTCGATTTCTGGGTAAGGTTGATCGATAGGGAATATTTCTGCCTGTCATGTTCATAAGGTTTTGTGTTTTAACTAAAGAATTCCCTATCTGATTCCTTCAATTGCTTGCCTTAACATGGCAGTATAGATAGTATAAAGGATGTGTGAACTAGTGATAACAATGATGCTCAAATTGACTGTGTAGAACTGAATCCTGCTGGCCTTTAACTGTATAGTAGTTTTTGACAGAATTGAAATTTTCACAATTGTATATCCAGACATGATGCAGGTAATTGACAAATTATATGATTGATGTGAGATTCTATTCAGCTACAGTATAATCCGACAACAACACTGTGGGCTGGCGATGCATAGGCACGCTCTCACAGCTTCAGCGAGGATTTCCATTCCGAGCGGCTGTAAGCACATCTGCTTTGGCTTCAGTGAGACTGAGGTTCAGGGTTTCACAGTCCGTTTTTATGTTGTCAATCCAACGTTTTCTCGGGCGTCCTTTAGACCTTCTTTACCCATGGGCAAAGCCATGTAGGGCCAGACATGGTAGACGGTTGGAATTCATGCGTTTAACACGGCCGAAGTATCTCAGTCTGCCTAGATGAATTCGAACCACAACAGTTGTGTATATAGGATATTTGTGAGGCTTCTAATGTCAGTATTGTGTATGTGCTGTCTTCTGGAGACCCCTAGTATTCTCCTGAGGCAAGTCATTTCAAAACATGGCGAGCTACCTTCCAAGTTCGGCTGTCAATGTCCATGTCTCTGAATGTAAAGGACACTTAAGACGAGCATCGTGTAGATTTGATTTTTGTTGTAAGGCTGATGCTATTACTTTGCCATGTCTTCTGCAGCATTCTCATCACGTTGCAAGCTAAGCCGATCCGCTTGTAAAAATTCTTGTCTGATCTTCCAGTTTCGACAATAATCCAGTTTATTGATAATTTTGGAACTTACCGTAATTTGTCTGTTGCATGAAATGATACAGCACTGACTGCATGTAAGAAGTGCTATTTTTAATTTACAGGTACAACATCACATACGTGCAGCATTCGCCTTGTGCTTGGTAACATCTGCTGGCACATAACATCATTAAATGATGGTGATACGTTTGCCATACCTGGTGACTACCCAGGTCTTGTTGCATACTTTCACAACATTCTCAAAGTAAGGATGATATATGCATCAAAAATTAATCTATAGAAGGGGTGTCAAGACTTTTTGGGCGGATGGCCAAATGACACGTCTCCCATGTCCTTGCGGGCCAAATGCAAAAATGCTTGGCAATATTATTCTAAGATTTAAACTTTCTAAAAATCTGAAGTAAAATTAGGAAAACCTAAAATCATTACATTGATTACAACCTGTTGTGGCAACTATGACAAACCAGAATCTAATCTAGTCTAATAGAAACAGTTCAATTTCAAATCCTTTAACGGTGAAGATCAAATTGATAACAAATACCGGTAAATTTAGATGACAGTCTTAGGATGTAGAGGTGAAAGCTGAAGAGGATCAAGCTGACATTATTTATTTTTCACTAGTTTAGAGACATCTGATTTTAAATCCACAGCCAAAAGCTACTCTCAAATCTGCCTGTAAATATCCTTTGGACGGACATGATCTCAGTTTTGTCTTTATTAGTAGCGTCATTTTGGAAAAGCTTTGCTCACATAAGTATTAAGTAAGTGCTGGCAAAGAGATAAAACATGATTGCCACTTGTTTTCTTAATTTGGAAATGCTTCTTTTGGAAGTTGCTCATAGAAACCTTTTAAACATTTATCAAAAATTTTTAAAAACATTTTTGCAGGCCTACTAAAATCAGTCCGCTGGCAAATTTCCCACAGGCCAAGGTTTTGACACTCCTGATCTATGATATGTGATAAATTTTCTTAGTTCTATGTATTTATATATCTGAGAGTTTTGAATAGAAAGTAAAATTGGCCAAGTTCCTCCGTTAGATTTACAAGGAAAACATGTTTTGAACAAGTTGAATTGAGTCAGGTGATGTAGAACAGTGGAGTGCAGTGAAATTTATGCAGGGCAAATTGTTGATGAATTAATTACACTCATATCTGAATACTGCATGCTTATTATATCTGTAGTTAAGAGGCAGGAGAATTCAAAGTTCAGTAGGAACTGTCCCATTACCAAACTGCAAAAGTCATTATAAGAAAATACCCTTGACTTTCCAGAAGACAATGCATAAGCAAAGTAAATGATTTAAATTGTTTTGGTAATGGTTAGTTAGTTATCTTCGCTTGGACAACGAGGGTCCGTAGCGTTGATCTACTATGGCCGCAATCTTGGGCTTCCTCCCATTCTTTTGCAGTTGTTGAAGGTGCGCCGTTGCCTATCTGTTGCACCCAGGTGCGGCGAGGGCGACCATGAGATCTTTTCCACTCTGGTGGTGGTGGATTCCTTTCTGATTTATGGTTGATGGCTGCCGTAAGAGTGCCATAAGCCGGAGTGTGGGTGTTATGGCGTGCCACATGATCAAAAAGTGCTTGCCGGCGACGACTGATGGTTTGTAGGATAGGTTCTAAGTTGGTCAACTGGATGACCTCATCATTTTGAATGAAGTCGAACCACTGAATTCCTAGTATGCACCACTGACAGAGCATGTGAAATGCTTCAATTCTCCATGTGTCTTGTGCCATAAGCCTTTACTGGCCATCACACAATATTGCGTCACAGCCCCGCTGCCATTGTACCATTTTCACAAAATATTGCGTTCTCATTTTTCCAGATCGCTAGTTAGCCATCTGTAACATGAGATATCATCCAAATGCTAAATATATCTTATGTATCATTCTCTCCTGTAAAAGTAATCGATATATAAA
Organism: Metaphire vulgaris; assembly: GCA_018105865.1. Classification (NCBI taxonomy): domain Eukaryota; kingdom Metazoa; phylum Annelida; class Clitellata; order Crassiclitellata; family Megascolecidae; genus Metaphire; species Metaphire vulgaris. The sequence continues at coordinate 3,061,045 of CM030861.1, forward strand.
ATAGTTTTGTTGATTATTCGTCAAAAATGTAATTTGTTTCGACCACCTCAACGACACATAGTTGATCTGCTAGTGGCAGTGCCTTGGTGACCAGAGATTCATTGCTATGGGGCGATATTCCTTCAGAAAGTGGAGATAAATTGCCCAAAATCAAAAGCAAATCTAAATAGAATTAGAGTGATTTTGAGGTTTCTGGCTGTAGCAGAGTAGAATTTTATGATGTTGAACCAGAGTCCTCTTGGTTCTGGTGAGCGGCCTTTTGGATTGTGTTCGCAATGTCACTCATTTTTGCTGAAAGTGTAGCATCCTTGTGTAACATACTGTATAGTAAGGATGTTACTTGTAGTTGTATTTTGTGTACAAGCTTACAATGTTTAAAATGCAATAGAAAGATACAGAAAAGGTGAAAAGGTAATCTGTCAAAGCTATGTTGATACGTCTTCTTAGACTGTCAATGCCCAAATACCGAAAATGATAGGAAAATTATAGTGATACAGAGTGATGTAACTTTGGAAGGATACATTTGTCTTATCTTAGAGACACGTTGCATTTATTTATTTATTTATTTATTCAGGCCGATTTATTAAGCGCAGTAGCAGGGCTAGAGCCCACGACAAGAGCGCTTCACACGTACTATTTACGGGTAACTCAATCCAAATAAGTGGGTTTTTAGGTTCTTGGTAAAAAGTCCAACAGAGTCTGCGCTAGTAATGTTTTCTGGCAGAGTATTCCACAGTATAGGATTCTCTCGTGTAAATGACCTTTCCCCCATCTCTACAGTCTTGGATGGCGGAGGGACGATGAAGGATGCATAATGAGCATCTTCCGGGCGCACCATTTTGGCTGCTTGCACATCTTTTTATAAAAGAAAACCCTAAAATATCTAATTAATTATTTATTGATTTCTATGGTTGATCTTTAAAATGGCTGTGATTGTTATTTTAATTTATAATTCATGATGCAGATAATTGACAAATTATATGATTGATGTGCTTCGGAATATCGCCATTCTTGGCAGTGTTTCCGACGTCTTGTGCTTATTTCTTTGCGATAACCGTGCGAATTGTCGCCTACCTGTCATTTTTGAAGCGATCGGCAATAGTCTGCGATTTCTCTGTGCTGAACGGATCGGATTTATGTCGCCCGTGTCGGTGAGGTTGGCCTGCCATTTTATCTAAGCCACCAGCCCTTCAACGTAGTCTTCAGGCTACAAAAGGCAAAGACTGTTCCGGTCCACGTGCGGAGTTCCAACTTCAGTCAGTTCCGTCAAGTTCGACAATGGATTACTATCTCGCTGACAACCACCCTCGAAGATTCGCCGCCTGATTTTGCCACGTGGAGAATTTCTCTCCGCATCCATGCGGTCCTTCAACATCCTTTCTGTGTTTTGCTGACTCTTCAATGGAACGTCTTCTTGCGGAAGACCGCCTTCTGAAGGGTTCGCTGCCCAATTTCAACATGGCAACAAACTCTTTCGTGCCATCTGAGCGGACTTTCCCTCAGGGCCAACATCTTACGTTCAGTGTTGATTTGTCAATGTTGTCGACAGCTTCTTTGACTTTGGCCTCCGCTATGATATGGCGCTACAGAAGTTGTCCAGAAATGAATGAATGAATGAATGAATGAATGAATGAATGAATGAATGAATGAATGAATGAATGAATGAATGAATGAATGAATGAATGAATAATGAGGGTGATTGACTCAGAAAAATTGTGTGATTGAATTCCAAACTGGCACTCATACTTTGCATCTGGAATAGACAAAGAAAAAAAGAACAAGACTCATTTGCATTGGGAAATTGAAAAAGAGAAAAGCCAACAGTGATTTTATGGAATTTCTTGGAATAGAAAATATTGCTGACCAGTGTTACAAGAGCTAGACTGAAAGGATGTGTGGATATTGAGCAAAGTTTATCTTATTGATAGACTTCAAAGTTGATAGATGCTTTAATTGGTAAATGTGCACACTGATGGAGGACATCATGATGCATTTCTCATTTTCAAACACTGGTCCTGCATGTTGCATGTAGGCTCAGTACATGAACTCTTGAGTAATGAATGGGAGTCAGTGTCCATGAACTGTGGTTCACATGATTACGGCCAGTTGTGTATCAGAGTTTGGTTCTTACACGTTTGCCACAGAGGGAGATCTGCTGATTTGTAACATAACCATTGAACATATTTGCAGGCAGATAGAAAATTCTGCAAAGTGCAGAGCTGATGTTGATCTTGTCCAGTGACTAAAAAGCAGATGACACTAGTAGGTTGCAAACAGTGTCAGACAGAGGCATCTGCTGCAAGAGAATACTCAGTTGTGAATCTTGTTCAGTTGTTCTTAAATAAATAATCCAAAATGCTCTCAATTTGCTTGATAATTAGATTGCCATGGAGAGCCACACAGTTAGGAAAATTTGCCTCAGTGAGCTGCAGATTTAGGCAAACTGGCCTGCAGATTTTTGAAAATTTTCTACTGAAAATTGTGGTCACTAGTAATAAATTACAATATGAAGAACTTAGATTAAAGAAACCTAGGATAGGAAATGGAGTAGTTATATGTAGGCCTGTGTAGGCCTGCTGACCTTGATGCAAATACAGAATGGGGTCATCAGCTTTATTCGTTGGTTCCCATAATTAATCAATAAAACACTACTTGTGAATGTTTTTCCTAATAAGAATGTTAAGCTTATGCAGATTTGAAGGTTTTCAATGTTGCTTTCATCTCAAACAACCAATACTGTATGATTCAATTATGTTCTCAGGTATAAAACAACTATGTTATTTTTTTAAAGTTATATTTAGAGTGTTTCTTAAAATGACTTGTGAGTGATAATTTTTCATAACAAAGGCCTTTGCATACATCGTGTTGCAGCAAATAATAAGCTATTAATCCTCTCTCTCATGTCCAGACTCATTTTCAACTTAAACAGTGCAGCTAGATTATCAGATTCAACAATTGCATATCGACAAAGGACTCTTCTGTGAAGAAGAGTTGAGAGAAAAGTGAACTGTTATTGCATCGATCTAGCAAGACTAGTGATCATCTGTCTTCAAGTTGTATCATGGATGTATAAATGATGACTTGATTGAATTTACTTAACCAGCAGAACTGATCAAGTGACAGTGAATGATGTTCAGTTTTGAAAGAATATTTACTGAGTGCAATGAATAGATGAGTTGCATCAGTTTTTATCTTCTGCTCATGTCATGATTATCTTTGCTTGAGTACCTGATTTTAAAAAAATCAAATGAATGTTATAGTTGTGGAAAAGTTCATGATATTTTTTAAATGAAAGCATATGAACCCTGTAGCCTGGATATTTTTCATCAATGGCAATGGTCTGCAGTTAGTGTACTGAGCTAGATTATTTTGGATATTTTCATTGTTCTAATGATATAATTTTCTAGCACTGTAATTGCTAGACAATGAAAGAACAAAGCAATTTGCTCTCAGTTGCTGCACCAGGAATCAGATTTGAATCTAGAACCTTCCGTTTAAACAGCATGAACTGTTTCCACATTATATGGCTGTTGTAAAAAGTGTACTAGTATATAGTGCACTTTAATTTTAAGAATCCATTACAGAAAATAATGTAATTCTTTTGATTTAAGCACTGAACTTTACTCTAGACTTTTTCTTTGAATAGTTTTTAACGAGTATTTTGTTTTGATTTTACTGGCAGACTGCAACTGCTGAGCGACCTCTGGTCATTCTTCTGGATTCCCTTGATCAACTGGGTCCAGCTCATAAGGCTCACAACTTAGCTTGGCTTCCAAGGACTCTTCCACCACATGTCCACATGATCTTGTCGACTCTTCCATATGAACATGACCTTCTGGATACCTTGAAGATGCTTGTCCCAGATGAAAACAACTTCATAGAAGTTCTTCCGCTTGGACAACAGCTTAGTATCAACCTAGTGAGGGAGTGGTTGGTTGGTGCAAGCAGGGATCTCACACCGCCGCAGTTTGAAGTGGTCACCAAGGCGCTTACGAAATGCAGTCTTCCACTGTATACACGGCTTGTATTTGAAGAGGTCTGCCATTGGAGTTCCTATGCTCAGTTAAGCCAGACAAAACTAGAGTCAACAGTGAAAGGGATCATCAATAAACTGTTTGAAAAAGTTGAGAAATATCAGGGAACAATCTTTGTTACTCATGCACTGTCTTATTTGACTGCGTCAAAGAATGGATTGAGTGATGTGGAATTGGAAGATGTGTTGTCTCTGGACGACGTTGTTCTTAATGACGTCTTTCAACACTGGTTGCCTCCAATCAGAAGGATTCCGCCTCTCCTGCTTCCCCGCCTACGTGACGCGCTCACGAGTTATATCATGCAGCGTGAAGCAAACGGTACAATAGTCTTTTACTGGTATCACAGGCAGTTTATCTTTGTTGCGCGCGAAAGATACCTGGCCAATCGGGCGCACAGACTCTACGTTCATGGCACTCTGGCTCATTACTTCCTTGGAACCTGGGGAGGTGGTCAGTGTAAGCCATTCAAGTATTCCGAGAAACAACTTCAATTAATGAGCACAAAGCGTCGACCACAAGATGAAGCCGATCGAAAGGTTCCTTTGCAGCCACTTTTATTTGGTCCGGATTCAAATGACCCAGAGAAGATCAACTATAACCTTCGAAAGTTAAGTGAGCTGCCTTATCATTTACTTGAAAGCCGCCAGTTCAACGACCTCAAGAAGGAGGTGCTGCTGAACTACAACTGGCTGCATGCCAAACTGAGTGCCATGAGTCTACACGATGTTCTTTCAGACTTTCGTTCTGCTATTGAGGCAGGCATCACAGAGCCTGAGGTGCAGATGGTTTTCAGTGCATTGAGGGTTGGAGGGTCGTACGTAAATCAGAATCCTGCTACACTGGCGTTTGACCTTCTGGGACGTTTGCTGGTTCATTACGACATCATTGGAATGCGCTCTCTGCTGCAGCAGTGCGACAGGAAATCCGTTCAGCACTCGGCTCTTGTGCCTTTGTTTCAGTGTTTCGATTCGCCACGTGCAATGCTTCTCTACATGCTAGAAGATCATACACAGATAGTACTTGACATGGTCTTTACACCACAGGAGCTAATCTCCATTTCAAAGGATGGTACCATTGCATTTTGGGATGTCACCTCGGGAGAATGCACGAGAAATATCACAATGAGTGATGTCTCTTTAGGTCCCAATACTAAGCTTCACATATCTGGTGATGGAAAATACCTGGTTGTTGACAGTGATGCTATTTCCAGCCCAGTGTATATTTATGATCTCAAGATGGCACAATTGCTGTACACGGTTGGAAGACGTCTTCCAACCCAGCGCCGAGGATTCATTGTTGGAAACTTACTCTGCCGCCAAAAGAACATAATTGATGTTCGAATTGGCCGTCAAATTAAATCTCTGGATGATTATGTTTTAACAAAGCGGTATGTTGCATGTGGTATCACCCCTGACCAGAAGTACATTCTTATCGGCGAAGAAATGGTCACAAAGTTATTTGAATTCAAATCTTGCATACTGCTTGCAACATTTCCTGCTGAAAATCTGCCAAGCATGTTTGTTCCAACAGAAGATAGTAAGAGGGTCTATGTTGGTTATTACGATGACTGTCTGTTCAAGGTTTTTGATATCAATAATGAAAGTCGTACATTTGGTGACGTCATTTTGACTTTCAATTACCGGAATGCGTTGCCCGGCTTTCGTTTTCTTGAGGGACCTCAGCATGTTAGAGAGCTTTCAGAAATTGCAGTATCACCTGTTGATGATAAAGTGGTTTTGCTTAACATCAAACGTTGCAATCTGATTCGATTTAATATGGCGATAAATGAAGCCAAGGTCGTCAATGTGAAGGTCATTGGAGCAACTAACAAGACCTACCTGTTCGGTGCTAGTTTTACATACAATGGAAGGTATATAGTAGTTGGGGAAGATCGTTTCTTGCACATCTGGGATGCTTTATCGCTGGCATTTTTGTCAACAATCCAGCTGCACAGTGTGTCTGGATTCCCGTTTACAGTTTCTCCATCTTTGAATCTTGTGGCTGCTGGTTCAACAATTCACACGGCCATAAAAGTTTGGGATCTTGACAAGGTCAATGTCAAGGATGCTCTTGAGACCACAGTTTATGAATGTCCAGTTGACACTGTGTGTTGTGCTTCGGATGTCAGAGTGGTATTTGTTAAGAGTTGGTATGGTTTGTCAAGTACAAAGGGATATCAGTACCTAGACAGCTTTGGTATTGACATGTGGAACCTTGGAACTGGAAATTGTGAATCGTTTCTACCTTTCAATCGATATGGAAAGCTGCTGCAAATAGAGGTGTCATCAGACGCATGCCACATGGCGCTACTACTGCAAACCCGTGAAACGTACATCCTTGTAATAAACATCAAGACAAGCAAGGTCCATTGTACCATCGATAAACCAAATTGCCAGTCGATGGTGGTGAGTCCGTTTTGGGATTATATCTGCACCTGCTGTGTTGGTACGCCGGTGAAAGAAGTTCAGATGTGGAGTCTTAAGGATGGAAAGGAGATTGTACGATTTTACCAAGCTGAAAGTCCTGTGTTCAGTCTCAGTGGTAAATATATTCTGTATATTGACTCTGGGCAGACGTTGATCATCTACTGTTTAAACAAGATGGCTCCGATTCACTACCTGTCATGTCAAGCAGATCTGCTTCTAGCTCTTCCGGTGAAACATCGCCTGGTTTTAACAGTCAAATGGCCCAAGATAACAACAACCAGTGTGCATATGAAGTCACCTGAAGTAATGGTCCGTGATTTTCATGAAAACAAAATTGTTTCACGACTTTATAATGTGTCACCAAGTGGCATTAAAGACTTCTCAAAAGACGGCCAGCTCGCGGTTGATGCTCAGCTGCAGGTTTACAATCTGTCTTCTGGCAACATAATAGCAGAGCTCAGTGACGAAGAAAACAAGGACTTTCAGTTTGTTCGATTTACTTACGATGGGGTCTACGTATCTTGGGTTGACGAATTTTCTGTAAAAGTAAAACGAATTGAAGATTCGACTCTTGTTGCACATACAAGCACACATGAACGTCCAACAAGTCTGCAAACGATAGACTATGGGTACGTGTCCATACTGGGTCGTGAGGACGGGCGGATGCTTATCATGAAGCTGATTCAGTCAAAAAATCAGTCATCCTACAAGCCAGACTCTGCCAAAGATAGATTGCATTTCCTTCTTGATAGTGAAGTGTGTTCAAGTGATGTAGTTTCATCGTTTGATCTTCTCTATCAGAAGAAAGGAACGTGCATTAAAGATGGTGACCTACTGAAGGCCAGTGAATCCATTCGAAATGCAATGATACAACGGGCAAAAGCTCCACATGCTATCATAAGCACTTCAACGCCACCCAGCGTAGCAAGAACAGCAGAGTCTACAGCATTTGACAAATCCAGACGCGCGTCGTCTCATCGTGCTGGTTCCATTGACAGCAGGGAGCAAAGCCCGATTACTGGAAGTCCAATTACAAAATCTCCGCTCTCCACAACGGCTTCCAATCCAGCATCTTTTGACTTGGATCAAGATGTTTCTGCATCAATGCACACATCATCTGAGCAGCAGAATTCGTGTGAGGGCAGTCCAGTGCTTGGAAACTCTATATCTGGAAGTCCTGCACTCTCTCCTTGCCCCTTGTATGGTCAGAAACGTAGCAAGAGTGTTCAGGACATGTTTACACTATCTAAACGATCAAGCAGAAAGCTCGATAAGAGTGCAGAGAATCTTTGTAGCACATCTGCATCACCAACGACATTCCGCAACAGGTCACGAAATCGTGGAGCAACGAACAACGGCTCAGGCTCTGTTCTGCAGACTTCGAGCAACATGCTGATGTCGTTCATGGAGGACATTCAAGCCAGTTGGAAACTAAGTCGGAAGAAGTCTAAGCCACCTCGAGCACCAGTCATCTCTAAAGCAGCAGCGGCAGCAGCAGCAGCAGAAAGCAGTCTCCGTGACAGGACTCCTAGCATTTAGTAGGTTATTTTGTGTGCTTTGGATTTTTATTTCCTTAAGAAATCAGCGGCGGTTTGACTAGTGTAATGTATTATTGTTTGAAGGGATAAAATATATGGATTTATATATTTTCTTTTTGATTCATTTGTACATCATTTTGTATATGCTCAGCGCATATGCATGGTATTCATTCTTACAGTGTCTTGAGTTACAACATGAGCAGATTGAAGATGTGTGGGCATTTTAGATTTTCATCTGGCGATTTCATGATGATATGTACATGGCATGGGTTTCTGGCAGTTCAGTTCAGTCTTTGTATGTAATTAATATGATGTACTATAGCAATTTATAGAGTGCCTCTATCAGATATTGAACTGTACTTTGATTTACTGTATGTGTGATTTGAGTCATTCAGTTATGAGTATTCATTATGAATTGCATTGCCTTCAAGTAGAAAATTTATTTAAGTAACTTCTTTTAGAATCGTCACGTTATGTTTCTGGTTTACCTGGTGAAGGTGGAGAAATTTTCTCTTCATTTCATTTCAATATGTCTTTTCATGGATTCAGTGTATCTGTCTAAAGACTTAATGTTTTTTAATATTTTCAGTTGTTTCAGTAATAGTTGGGGCTGTACCGGATTTCAATTTAGGCCGGAACTGGAGCCAGATTTATAAAGTGAAATCCGGCCAGAGCCGGAGCTACAAATAAACAGTGTTGAACTGCAAAACTTAACTGGTACCACAGTGGTACATGGCTAAATTGACTGTTCAACTGAGTGCTAACTCCACTAATAAATTATTGCATATGTTATTAGACTTATTTTAATCAGAAAAATATTCATTATTCATTAATTAATATAATTACGTGTTAAAACTTATCATTTATTATTGATATTCATATGTTTCTAAGTCTAAATTTCAGATCTTAGGGTGAAACTGTAAAGAAAATTCCCATGTGTAGGCAACACAAATCTGGCCAGAATTTGGCCAGAGTTGGATTTGTGAAAATGGCAGGAATTCAATACAGCCCTAGTAGCAATGTGAAATTATTTCAAAGACACTGGATTTATTAAGTACAGATACATGTTTAGTTATTGATGTTGGTTTTGATCATGAAGAATTTTTAATTACAAAATTGATAGTAATTACTGCCATTTTCAAGTTTTTGTTAGTCCTATTACTTATACACTTGACTCCAGCTAAATAATGATGGCACTGCACTACACTACCAACCTCTCATTTTCACAGCTGTTATCTGTAACATAACTAATATATTCTATGCTGTGAGCAGGCACGCCTGAAGTGGAGGTGCAGGGGGTGCTGCTGCACCCCTGGAAAAATTCAGGGGGTGCAATGCACCCCCTGGAAAGAGGATGGTGTGCACCCCTGAATCCTGAAAAACAGGGGTGCAGAGTGTACAGATGACCTTTTTTTGCTTGTCAAGCTATTTTGAAGGTAAATTCTAGCGTTGACCTTTTTTGCTTGTCAAGGATTTGAAAGAGAAAATTTCACTTTGAAAAAATCTGCACCCCCTGACCAAATTCGTTCCGGCGGGCCTGGCTGTGAGTCTTTGAACATCATTCTTCTGTGAATGTTTTTATTATATTGTGATGCCTCTTACTATTAGTAATACTTCCAGATTAACAAGAATGTTCTGAAATATATTTGCTTGAAACATTTAATTAAGAAGGGTCTAATTTTTCCACATAAAATACACATGCTCTACATTTTTGTAGAATTCATAACAATTGATGTTTTTATTGATTGTTAAAGTTTTAAAATAGTAAAAATATACTGGTTAATAGTTAAATATATATAATAGTCAAGTGTTGTGTCCATGTTGTGTGAAAATCTTGAGATAGTGTCCACAAAAGATGCTCTGAATTAGAAAGTCTACCATTACAACTTAATTAAACAGAAATTTTCTGTACTGATGACTTGAAATTTGGTTATTTTGCCTGTGCCATTTATTGCAATTCTTTACTTGTTGGCAACAAACACACTTTCAGGTGACTCTTAAAATAACAAAAGAACAATTTATGCTTAATTATTAAATAAATTTATTAATTAGTCATTTATGAGGTAAATTCATCATTAATTAAACGTTAATTTTAAAAACCTGACATTTTGACAGCAACACAGTCCTAGAGTTTTATGCTCTTGTAATTTTTCATCTTTTGCATTGGTATGCGTATCCTATGGGCACAAAAGTGATGCTTTGTTTGTGGTGAGTTAGCCTATTGTGAGTTTGTAATGATTGATTATATTATTAATGTTTGATGTTATTAGTTTGTTCAGTTTTGCATAGGTAAGGTTTAACAGGTTATCTTTGTTTGAAATTTTATTCAGTATTTTCCTCTGTGTGAATTTATCAAGCATCATGTTACAAGTGAGTGGCTTTCATGCATAGTGTGCATTGTCATCTTATCTGGTTTTTCAACTTCTTGGAAGTATTTGAAATGGAATGTTTTCAAAATGTGATTTTGCAATTAGTTTGTTAAATAGTCTACTTGATTTTTCTTCTGTTGTATGTTTTTCCTAGATTTTGGATAAACATATCAATGAATTTTAAAGTTTCTGCTGCTGACAAGATGACAGACTTGCTGTTGAAGTATTTTAAAGCAATACTTAAAGTTTATCATAATGTCGTTTAACTCAACCGGTTTCTTCTTCATTTGCTTGAAAGCATGAGATTACAAATACAAACTATGAGCACAATTTGATTATTATATCAAGAGCAATTATTATGGATTGAACATTAAGACTCGATGAAAGCAATGAAGCTGTGCCTCTTATCTTGAGTGTTGCTGTAACTGTCATTGTGTTCTTCCTAATTCGTTATGATTTAAACTTTAAAGAGATTTCTTCTGAGCTAAGTTTGTATTTTCTATCCAGTTTGGATGGTAACATTCTTGTCTATAAGTTGCATGCGTGCTTGTTTTGTACCATTACCTTCTGTAACAATTGTCTGTTGGTTATTAGATCAAGTGATGAAATAAAATTGTAATTTAGAAATGAAATGTAAATTGGAATGGTCTGATGAAATGTCTTGTGAACTCTTTTTGTGCTTATTATGCGCAAATTATGTGTTTTATTGCAAATCTTCTACATCCTGTATGGCCACATATCATGTGTTCTGCTGTATTTTATTTTCATATGTATGCTGTATGGGCTTGTGCACTATATACCTAAAAATACAGTATTTTGACATCAGGTAATGACCGGGGATGCAAGAGACAATAATAGATAAAATCAGAACAAAAAGACTTAGATGGTATGGACATGTAAATAGAATTCAGAATAGACAGGAGACTCCCATATAAAGCACTCTGCATATACAAAGAAGGCAAGAGAGGAAGAGGAAGGCCCAGGGAAAAGTGGATGGATAACATCAAAGAAGACTCTGAAAGATACCAGATATCAGTAATCGATGGAAAGATACTAACAACAGAAAAGGATAAATGGAGTAGTTTGGTGTCTAGCTATTGCTGCTAATGAGCTGGCAGAAAGCAACTATGATGATGATGACAATATTATGGAAAAGATAGTACAACTTTTTCAGTGGTATTGTCTTAGAACAGGTGTTTTAAAGTTATGCACTTTGTAAAAGGATGTACAGATTTGCACAAGCATGCTTTCCACTTCTGCTTTCTTACCATTGTCAGACGATGTAAATGATTTAGTGAACTGTTTTTGCCCCACAGCTGACATTAAAGCGATTCTTAATGTATTATTTTGTGACTGATGTGATATCGAATAGACCCTTTTGACAGCTGCTAAACAGCAATTACTATTGCACCAAAGCTGTTCCATTTGTTCTTTTATTTGTTGAGTTTGTATGAGTGATTGCTCTTTGCTTTGGTATTCAGTTGACTGGCAGTGTAGTAAATAAATTGCCTTCCTTTGAATGTTTTAAGTAACTGATTGAAATACAGTGTTTATTCTGTAAGTTGTTAGAATATTTTAAGTTATGCCATTGGTAATTCTATCAGTGGTGTAGCCAAAGGGGAGTTTTGGGGGTTAAAGCCCCCCTTGGCTGGCAAAAAAAATATTTTTAATGAGTTTCTATGCATTTTTAAACATGAAACCCTCATTGGCTATAAAATGTTGTTTTAACCTTTTTGCTTGTCAGTTTCGTTTTTTTGCTTGTCAAGGTTTTTTAATGGTAAAAACCAAAATTTTTGACACTGAATTGTATTAGAGTTAAAATAGCAAATCAGCCTATAAGCAAGTGACAACTCTATGTGAATTTTGAATTGCAAATAAGACATCAGATTGGGTCAGTGCTGCGTGATGCTGACTATTCTCTATGTTTAATAATGTAACTGAGTGCTGGAGATTAGTTCTTTAGTAATTCTTATTTTCACACTGTGTATCCATAACTGTATTTAGTCTGGGCATATTGTCTTGTTAATTAGGTGTGTTTTCACATGTGAGCCTCATTTTCTGTGTTTGATGATTGTATCAGAGTTACAATTATAGACAGAGTCTAGTTTTTAAAATGGTTTGTACATTATTTTAGTGAATCACGAGTCACATTTGATTCTAAGTTGCAATTATTCTTTGCATGTGTGCAATGTCATTGTGTGTTTTGTATGAATATTTTAAAATGTACTTCTTTTGTGATATGGGGGGAGTTTGGTAGCAAATTAAAAAGTGCTGATTTCACTTGATTTTGCACTGTGAGACCTTGTTTGCTGACTTCATTTAGAGCTGGTTCTTCACTAGTTGAATTGATAATTGATCTCAGTATATTTAGAAGTTTCCTTCTTATGTAATAAGTAAAGTACAATCATACTACAGTATGTATTGTTTTGTAATGTGGGTGTAATTTGTTAAGAACTTCCAATGGTTGAACTTCAGAACTTTTATATGTTTGGAGTTTTGATTGATTTGCATTTTTCCTGCTCATGGTTTTAAATTCAGATTCTAAAAATACAAGTCCCAAGTGTTAGTTGTTTTAAACATATTACATATTGAGATAGTTTTAAGGATGAGATTTGTAACCTCTGAATACATTTTAACAGTGTTTTCTTATGTTGATGCAGTCACAATTTGTTGTGCATTAAAAACAGTTTGCTTCAGATAACTATTAAATTTTGTCCATTTCAGTTAAATAAGTCCTACAAGATGCTTTTACCTTCATCATTTCTGCACAAATAATGTGTATTTTTGGTTTTTATCATTTTCATTTAATTTTCATCATATCTCCTTTTTGACAGAATTTTATATTGCTTGCCCACAGTTGCATCATCAGTGTTAGGAATGATCACATGTAAAATGATTTGATCAATGATCAAGATAACTAAAGAAAAATTGATCTAAGATCAAGTTCAAAGATCACGAGAGTATAATATTATATGATCTAAGATCAGGATCTCTTTACAAGTGATCTAAGATCAAAGATCATACAAATATATTTATTGTATCGTGTATGATGTATGATATGATACATATATGAACTAGTCTTAAGTTTTACATTATTATAACTTCAATAATTATTAATTAGTAATGTTAATTTAATTTAAATGTAAATAATAGGCCTAAATACTAAATAGCAAAGGACCCATGATGGAACCTTGTGGTATTCAGCGAGACAGCGACTATACAAATCTTGAGGTGTCGGAGAAAATTGCTTGTTGAATGCAAGCCACCAAAAATTTCTTCCTTACACAGTAACAGCAATCAGCTACAAATTTTTCATTATCAACCTTATATATTTTGAAAAATTTTCCATCTAAATGCAAGGAATGTTTGATTTTTCTGCCATTTTACTCAATACATGGAAACAACAACATAGAATACATAATGGTTGGCAATAAATTAGTGATGTTTCAAAGGGTAAGTTATCAATTTATTTTTTTGGGCATTTTAAATAGCTTTTCAGATGTTATTACACCTTGCTAGTATGTTATACGATCACTTAGTTGTGAGAATATGCATAATTTGATCTTTGGCTACTTCTGTTGATAATAAAGATCAAAATCATCGAAAAAGTGATTAAAACTCAGAGTCAAGGATCACTATCAAAAACTGATCCAGATCAAAAGTCAAAGATCATGAATTATGATCTTAGATTGTGATCTTAGATCATATGATCTAAGATCATTCCCAACACTGTGCATCATTACACTTTCTGTATAATTGATATACTTTTATTTGCAATAGCCACATAGAATACCAGGTAATTACTTTTCCTGTAGGCTGCATGATGTACAGTATTAAAGTTTGTCAAAGCCATTTCAAAATAAACTAGTAATTCTACTGACAAGCTTTAAAAATTCTAGCCCTGTCTGTAATGGAAATGGAATGCACATTAATAAGAGTCACCAGGACATCATTCCAATAATCTCGGGACACATGTGTGCCTGTCTTCATGTTTGGTGAAGATAACCAACCTACTGTATAAGTTCATTACTCTTTTCGTTCATCTTTAGGTGTCGTCCATATAGTACGTACGCACCGAGGGGTATGGAGGTTCCAGATTTAGGCGATTTTGCATACAGAAGCTTACGGAGGGGAGGGGGTCACGACTGAATTTTTACATACGCACAAATTTCAAATTTATAAATAGGTATATTCACACAAACACGGTTATTTAAATATGATATTCAAAAACTTTAATTTAATAGTAAACAAATGCTTTTTGACTATGGCCAAAAATTAATTTTCACCATGAGGGAGGGTTGGTTGCTAATTTGTATGTATGCATAGGGGGGGTGGTTAAAAATGTACGGTGTGCACCAGAGGAGAGGTAAAAATAAGCCTTTTTTGTACACATACTAATATACTATATGGATGGCCCCTTTAGCCCCCTTATAATAAATTAGTTGCGTGTTTCATGCATAATATTTTTTTTATTTTCAACTCTTTCGTTTAAAGTTTAGTGTTTAATAAATACTCCCCTGAAAGTATTTAAATACTTTCATTTTTTTTTGTTCTCAGGTAGTATTTAAATAGTATTTAAATACCCAAATACCCTTGTAAGTATTTAAATACTGGCAAATAAGGTTTAAATTTTTAAAATTCTTTATGTATTTATTATTCATTTTTTGTAAAGAAATGTTAGTTAAAATTATTTCTAACAATGTCAATGTAGACCTACTTAACTTTTCAACTGTCTAAAACCATCAGTAAAGAAAATGTAAAAATGAACAGTTTATAAGAAATGTTATAATTATGTGAAAATTGCAATAAATCCAAAGTATTTAAATTTCTTAAATACATCTAAATACTCTATGGTATTTAAATACTTATTAAATTACTTAATTTTGGATGATTATTTAAATACTGTCTTAAATACTGGACAAAGTATTTAAATAGTATTTAAATACTGAAAGTATTTAAATACTCTTTCAACCTTTAAAGCCAGTGGTATGCCTACTTTTGGCATAATTCTGTAATTGGCATTTGTTGAAATTTTGGGGATTCTGGCAAGAAATTCTTGTTATTAAAATGAATTGCTGAAAGAGGAGCTATGGAATATCTAAATTTTGTGGACAATAAAAACCAGGATTTGGAATTGGCACTTATATTTTTTAAAATAATTTTTTGGTCAATTTTTTACCAAATTATATTATTACTTGTATTTTTGGAAAGATGGTTTTAAATTTTATTTTGTTTACAAAATCTAAAACATTACTGCTGCTGGGCCTCAGGGACACCAGGATCATGTAGGATGACAAAACCTCTTTCCAATATTCTATATCCCTCCCAGTCAAAAGTAAATCAAAAGTTGGAACAGGAATTATTAATAACATTTGCCTCGAGAATTCTCGTCCATTTTACATTACATTTCTAATAAATGAATGGTAAAAGGGTTTTGTCTGGGACCAAAACAGTGTGGGATTTTTAATTTTCCTGTGTGGTAGTTCAGTTAGAGCCACAAAAGTAGTAGTACCGGGTAGGCCTAGTAGTAGTAGTAGTTGCAGCAGCATTGGCATAAAATTGGATGAACAGTGGGGGCCCAAGCCATATAGGCCTACCTTCCCTGTGGTATCCTATCAAAAAGTGGGTGGCTTGAACCTAGAGGCCTAATATACGTTTATGAGTACAGTATTAGCAGCAATAGTTGCTGTTATTTAGCCAGGCAGCGCACTGCTGAGAAATCTTGGTTACACATCAGGGTTATTTCTAGGATTATCAATTGGGGGTTGCTATTTTCTGGGGGTGCCTGTCGAAAAAGTCAGACAAGAAAAACAGATAATCCGGCTCTCAGATTGAGGGTGCAAAAATATCCCTATCACACATAGGATTCATCCAGATAGTACGCATACACATTGAGGGGAGGTGGTTGGATGCTTGAGATTTTGCGTATGTACGTGCGTGCAACGCGGTGAGAGGGTTGAAAATATGCCCTTATTGCGTACGTACTATAGGGCTGATCCCATAACTTCTGCTGCTTCGCTGTGAAAAACTTGCGTAGTGTAGGCTACCTGCCATTTGAGAACTGTTCGACCACTGTCGTAAGGAGCGCTGCATCTTATGAGGCGCATACCACGACCTGGACCTGCGAACTTCTTAACGAAGAAAAACCGGGTATTTTTGTAAGCAAACAAGAAATTTTCCAGAACTGATAAACGGCAGTTGGTCGCTAGAATAAAAGACTTCAGGGCGTCATCGCCTAGCTTCTTCGGAGCGGAGTTTGTACTGGGCGGATGAAGACGTCTACCAGGTCCCTTCAGTGGGCATCGTACACATTTCACCCACACACGGGCCATCGGGTCTTCGTATATAATGAAACCACAGACAAGCAGGCCGATCTGTGCTGCGGACACTGTTAAAACATCTGTCAACGTAGTCATTTGATTTCCCACGTACGCAGAAGCGCAGAAACCAGTTGACTTTAAAAGCGAATTCGTTAGAGCAACTTACGATTGACTATTTCGTAGGTTAATTGTGCGTTCGTAAAGTCTAAAGTCTAGACAGATCTTCTTCGCTGACTTTCTTAGTTAATTCGTAGTTGCAAGAGATTGGCGTCTTCGTGCGACTGAATTCTGTGGTTGCTGTGCGTTCGAAAGAGCGCCGTCTCTCTCCGGCCAACGCCTGCGTGACTGCGTCTCTGTCGTCAGTAAACGCAATGGTAGAGCGGCGTGCGGTTGGTTTACTGCGGCAGTATCTTCTGGTCGCCGTCTCGGTCTTCATCGCTTGTATATCGGGTAGGCGCTGTCTCGCAATCGACGCAATTCAATCACTTTTGAAGTTTTGAACGCATTTGTTTCGCGAACTTTTGTAAAATGCAGCAAACGCAGTGAACATCACGCAGACAATAGGATCCATGACTTTGGCTTTGTCACTGTCGGCACGACAGATAGGCTATTGTAGTTGGATGATACAGCTACATGCAATATAGGCCCACGACTTTTATGAGAAACTTACCGCAAGGGGAATTCTTGGGCATAGTAAGATTTACATGATTACATCTTTTAGATTTTCTGTCACAAACCGGTTAGCCCTGTGGTCTCAATGATGTCTTCTCTTTTTGCACTTTTGATTCTTGTCACAACTGCTTAATTGAATTGTACCGAAAGGTGTTAGAAGTTCATGGCTTGTGCCTATTTGTTCCAGCAAATCAATCAATGATTGATTTGCTGGAATGAAATTAGTCCAGATTGTGGTTTTTATTTAAATGCAGTTTCTGCCGGTGCAAGATGCAGACCTCAGGAGTGGCAGTGTCCAGCAAGTGAAGTATGTATTCCATTTAATAAAATCTGCGATCAATCTGGTGACTGTCCAAATGCAACAGACGAAGGATCTTCATGTAGTATGTAACCTTAGCATAAACATGAATTTCCCTTCAAAATATTTTTGGTTTCATTTTAGATTCTAGTTCTAAGTTTATTTTATAGTTTCATTTTAGTTTTACATAAATTTAGTTTTATTATTAGTTTCATTTAAAGACCATTTAGCTTTGCATTTTCATTTTCAGCATTTTAAAGTTTTTTCAGCTTTGCAACTTTATGTTATGGGGCCGTCTGTAAATGATGTCACACACTTAGGGGGGAGGGGTTCATGCATTTGTGACGATGTGATGATGGGGCGGGAGGGGTTTTCCAGAAATGTGATGTCACATAATACTAAATATTTTTATTAATACTGCAATGCTATTTTACCACAAAATTGAATGTATTTTACACTTATAATTATTATACTTCATTTTAAAAAGAATTTAAAACAGTTTCTGAATATTGTTTAAATTATAATGAATTCAATTATAATGAATTCAATTATAATGAATATTGTCAAACAAAACATTAATTTTGACATTAGAAAGACGACAAGATGACGGGGAGGGATTAATGCATTGTGACATCATATTTGAGGGGGTCTGACTTTTTGTGACCACGTGTGATGATGGAAGAGGAGGGGTTAAAAAACTGCCAAAATCGCATGATGTCATTTATGGATGGCCCCTATAACAAATATTTCACTAAAGCATTAATGCCAATTTACAACTGATTTAATACAGTGGTAATAAACATAGATATACAATTAGTATAAGAAACAGCTCATTACACTGGCTTTCTGTGCTATCTGGTGCCCTTATATGCATACTTGCACTCTCTGAAGCAACTGTTTTCTATGTTGGGTTTCTTCCTTAAAGATGATGCTGGCGTTTCCAACAAGGCTGGCAGCTTATGAGACTGCGTTTTTCAATTAATAAATTAAATCAAGCCCAATAAAACATTCTCATATGGATTTTCAGGTTTGAGAAATCAGCACCAGCTATTTTCCGACCAAATGTTGGCAATGATGTGATATCTTATTATCATATAAACTTCTATAACACCACTTTCTAATACTCAAGGCTATTAATCAATGGTACTCCAAATCCAGACCACAAAAGAAGAGGTCAATTCCAGAGGTTAGTCATAGTCGGGTAGCAGCAAGACAGACTGTGATAGAAAAGAGAAATCAAAGGAGACATGATTTTATAATGGATTTCATAGTACACTGTACTGCAGTATAATGGTACAGCAAAATTTGTGCTAAAACAGTGTAAGTATAATTTTATTTTCCAATAACTTTGATTTGTATTTGATACGTAAGGTATGTATTATGTATTATTATGTATCATTATGTAATATGTTTTGACCTTGCATTTTGCCAAGGTTAATTTAATAAAGTGATCTTGTATTGTATTGTGTTAATTTCATAATGTAGACAAGATGCAGAGGGGCTATTGAAATTCTTTTAAAATGTGAGGACCAATTAAAATTAAGTTGTAGTTAAGCTCGCACATTAACTCACAGGTTCAGCATTAAATAAATAGTGCTAGTCAATGTTGGCGTTGAGCAAATTAATTAATATTCTAGAAAGCAATAGCAGATGAGCAACTGAGCAGGACTACTGCAATTGCAGCCATGGTGCACCTTGAGGTCAGGAATTTTCAGGACCCCATTCTGTAGCCCAGTTCACCACTGTTGATGCAGTTGGTATTTAGAAAACTGATTACATAGTTGGAAATATGGCTGTCAATAAAAATAAGTATTCTTCAGGCCCGTGCAGCTGCACCCCCTGGAAAAAAGTAGGTGGTCCCTTGGTGGTGCAGGGGGTGCAGATCTTGACTCAAAAATATATAGGAAATGACCTTTTTGGGCTTGTCGAAAGGACCTTTTTTGCTTATCGGCTCAAAAATATATAGGAAATGACCGGTTTTTGGCTTGTCCCTCGAAAAATGTGACAACCAAACACCTCACCTCGGAAAATCTGCATACCTGCGAAAAATTCGTTCCGACGTGCCTGGTATTGTTTTAAGAATTTCTGTTAAAATCCATTCAAGCAAATTGTTTTATTTATTAGTTTTTTGGTTAAATTATTCAAAAGAATAATTTTTTATTTGTTTGATTTATGAATGTTGCTAAGCAGCCTTGAAACATGACAAGCAACGCTTGATTCTATTGCCATTTTACAAAGAGTAAAATGCCCTGAAGGCAGTCTAATGATGACAACGATGACGATGACAGCAAAGGTGACAATGATGCTGGAGATGACAGGATTCTGCCCCATCTTGTTGGCTGCTTGTTTTCTGGTAGGTTAAGTGGGGTGCAGAGTGGAGCCGTGGCTGGCACACTGGTCTGCCAATCTTGAAGTTTGCAGTTGAAGTCCTGGTTATGGCAGAGACTTCTTGGTTGCTTCTGCCTCAAGCGCCCCAGTCGACACAGTTGCAACGAGTACATCGGGTGGAAGTAAAGGCAGCGAGGAAAATTTTGGCAGTTGCCTCATTCACCAGATGCCATGAAAGTCTGAAGACGCTGACCTTTAGGTTCTTCGATGGGCACTGAACCCACGGAGTAGGCCATTGCCTTTTTTTATCTGAGTGGGATCATTTTGTTGTGTGTTTTAGGCAGTTCCATGTGTGGTGTGTTGTCTTGCAGTCACAGATGTCATTCTACCCCTACAGGAGGAATTTGTTCTTGTTCCAGTGGTTATGAGATTGACCCGAGCAATAACCAGACTTGTAGAGGTATGATATTGCTCATCTGCAATACTCAATTTCAAGTTGAATTAGTCACTGATTTGAAATGAAGAGAATGAATGAAGTATGAAGTTACTCATTCGTTAAAGTTGCATTTAAGACCCACCAGCTACTCCCATTCTTTGTAATGCAGCACTGTTTCTGAAGACTTGTGCCTGTGTTAAATGATAATGGAAAGATGCTTTTGATCTAGGAAATGTACACATATACAGTCCAAGGCATGCATAGGCTGCATGTCAGCAAAACAGGTTCTAAGATAGAATGATAATGAGTAAGTAAGTAAGTAAGTCAAGGAAGGCAGCACAACAGTAGCACAACAGTAGCTGCTTATTCTTAGGCGCTCAGCCTCTCTTAAAATAGCCATGGGGAAGGTACGTTATCAGCCAGGCAATAGTCAACGTCCAAAGGGCAGTGAGGCTAGGTTGTTACAGCTATGGAGGATATGATTTTAGAAAAAGGAATGATTTAAGTTTAGACCTGAAGACTTGAGGAGATAATGCGGGAATTATAGGAAATGAGGAATCAGATTTTATTGTTTGAGAGTGTCCAAGTCTGTGGAGGGAAGCTGGGATCGAGTTCCAAAGTTCAGGTGAGGCGTATGAGAAGGCACGGTTGCAAATTTTCAGGGATGACTGATTGAGTGGGCGTGACAGAGTGAGGTAAGATGATGAACGTGTGGGTCGAGGAGGCTGAGGGGTTAATAGTGATCTAAGGTAGACAGGTTTTGATGACTGAAGTGAGCTATGTGTAAATGTTATTATCTTATATTGGATACGTTCAGTTATTTTAAGCCAATGTAATGATTTTAGTATGGGTGAAATATGGGAGAATTTAGGTGACTTAGTAACAGCACGAGCAAATGCATTTTGTATTGATTGCAATTTGTTGATAGAGGCTTTGGGAAGGTTATAGTAGAGGGAGTTACAATAATCTAATTTGGAGTAGCAATAGCTTTCTGCATTTTCTGAGCATCTTCTTGATTAATTTCTAACGTACTCGGAGCATGGAAACATTTGCTCATAAGACTTATCTACAACTGTGGCAAAATCAGAGCAGAGGAAGTATGGTGTTGCTAATCCAAAATAATTGGTGAGAAGGACACAATAACTGAAGGCAATTTATGAAATTCAAACATAGCTAAAAACTGTTCAGCAACATTATATTGCACATAAGAATGTTGAGTTTTCTAGGATTCGACAGTTTCGGTGATCGAGACTGAAAATCACACTGAACTAAAAATAGAATTCTATAAATAGAATATGAGCTAACTTGTTTTCAATATACAAGAGCATTGCAAAAACATTAATAAAAGGAAGACATGTTGAGGCAAACTTGTGAGGTAAGGTTTGGACTGGAATGCACCAGTTAACTGTGAAGGGGGGGAGGTAGACGTTGCATACGCTAGCGCTGCTAGTGAGTATTCTTGGGGCTAATGGGAAATGATTACCGGGTAAGCATTTTTTGAGCCTCATTACAAATGGTAAAGGCAGTAATTTTTCCATTAATTGCAAATCTGTAATACATATATATTAGTTAGTTACGGTAGTTAGTAATAGGCTATTTATAGCGCTATTGTTGTGATACTTGGAACTTGACTTCCATTTGAGTTCTTGGGTTCAATGCAAAGTGTGTGATCAAAAACTGAAGTTTTTCTGATGATGTGGAGAAAAGAGATTCCCGACATTGCATTTTGCTTCAAATGTAGTGACTAGATTATTAAATTTATTTCTTATAACATTTCTTTAGATTACAATGAATGTGTTGAATGGGGAATTTGTGACCAGTTGTGTCAGAATCAACGTGGCTATTACAACTGTTCCTGTTATCCAGGTTATCAATTGCATACCAATGGACATACTTGCAATGCAAACACCAGTCAGTATAGAATTCATTAATTTCTTATGATTATCTTCAAATATCTTTTGTTTTTGGAAAAACATATACATGTGCTTTTGAATAGCTATATTTCTATGATTGCTATAAAGGTGCTATATGAATTGTCATTTACATGAATGATCTGAATAGGATATTAATTTCAGATGTCCAGTGATTACGTCTTGTCGTTTGATTCTGTTTCCGAAGTATTTGTATTTGAATAGTTTTTAGCAGGGCTTTTTTCTAGGAAAAGAGGTTTGGGAACTCATCCTTTTTTACTCTTCAACAAAAACGGGTGTGGGAATGCTGTACCTGTACGTTCCCAAATGCATTATTTCGTATCCATAATTATATATACAATCTGGCAAAAAAGGTGTGGGAACGCCGTTCCCATGCGTTCCCACTGAAAAAAGCCCTGGTTTTTAGTAATTTTAAAGTAAATAATATCATTGTGCTTCAGAAATAATCAGACATTTGCGATACATCGTTTTGGCTATTAGTGTATTGTTAAGGAGGTTAATATTGCTGAAAATTTTCAGCCTTTCCTATAACGGTCTACTCTATATATGAAGATGGCATTTGGAGCTACCAGAATCAACCGTCGTCAGGTCCAGTGATTACAGTTAATGACGCTGTTGCCTTTGACATCCACTTTGACAGACAGAAAGTCTATTGGTTGGACAAACAAAACAGAGTAATTAATATGAAGTTGTTGACATGTTCTCATACTATTTGACTATTTTCAGAATATTTTGTAAGGTATTTCAGATTGTAAATTGCACTATTAATTCATAATTACGGTGTATATAATTTGCAGTTACTGGAGAGACAGTGAAGTTTGTCACTGTTTGACTAACTTCATTGTGATTATAATTCACTATGTGGTTATGATTACACCCCTAAACCGAGCCGCCATGCTGCTGAACCGAAAATATTTAGTCATAGCTGTAAAACCGCCAAACTTTTGTGGCTTGCCGTTAAGCCCAACCGAAAAAGTCATAGTCATAAAACTGCCAGAAATATTGCGGCTAGCCAAAATTTTTATTTAACCCAGTGTGATGTTTGATAAAAGCATATAAGAGCTCCTTTTGTAAGTTTTGAATGTCATTTTCAGCTCTTCGAGACTTCATTGAATAATGATGAACAAAGACAGTTGGTGCTTTCTGGAATAGGAAATGCAACTGCAATAGCTGTGGATTGGATTGCTAACAACCTGTATATTGTTGATGCACATGGTCGACAAATTCACGTCCTTGCCATTGATAGTGGCTATCAGACCAGCATAATTGATAGCTTGATGTCTCCAGTTGATGTGGCTATTGATCCTGGTTGTGGGTAGGTATGATGTTTCTGAGATTTTGCTATATGAGATTTCTAAGAGACTGAAAATGAAATGTTGAAACATTAAAATTTGAATCTAATAATTTAGTTAGGTTTGTGTTGGCACTGGCTTTTTAAGATGCTACTTTATCTACTTTTTTATTAAACAAACTCCATTTGATTTCATGTTCATGTTTTGATGCTGTTTGTTATTTATGGGAGTGTAGGGAAGCAGTTATGCAGACTAGAAGCATTTAGAGTTTGATCCGTTTGATTTTGGTTGAATTGTAAATTTTCTCTGATGTGCTGGAGAGATTTTTAGTCTTATTCACTAATATTAACTTGATATATTCTAGATTATGTCAGCTTACTTTAATTTGGTTGAAATTTATTTTTTGGCTTTATAATTAGATTTCAAAATTTAACGTCTACTTTTGCTCATTGCATTACCGTTTCAGATTAATTTAATAGTTACTGGATGCCATTGAATTTCCTAGAATATTAATTAATTAATTTGTTTCACACTAACATCATCTGGCACTATTCATTCTGTGCTGAGGTCATGAGTTATTGAATGAGCCAAAGTACAACTTTACTTGACATCTTTTTAATTGCAGTGGTCTTCTGTACTTTGACTAAACTCTGAAATTTATTAGGACAGTTTTATGGTGATTTCTGTCCTGCAATAATGCCTTAGTACTATAGAATCTAGAGTTAAACGACATCTCTTTCTGTTTCTTTTTCAGTTTTTTTTCATAGTTATTTTCATAGTTTTTGCTGCTTCCCCACTCCCACTCTGACTGATCTTTGGAATTGACCTGGTCTTTTGTGATATGGATTTTGAGTACCATCAGTTGATACTTTTGTGCATTAGAATTGGTGCTGTAGAAGCTCATATATAATAATATTTGGTCAAGTATAACTTCAAGCAAGAAGAAATGCCATTACAAATCTGGTCATTTAAAGTGAAACTAATTGAGTCTCTACTATTTTTGTAGACTTCTCTTTTTCATTGACCAAGGAGATCACTCAAGGACAGAAAGACAGTCCCTAGCATTGGAACTGCTTATATGGATGGATCTAGAAGACGTGATCTTTTTCGACCTCAGGATGTGATAACACCGAGGAATCTAGCTCTTGATCGCCTCAACAGAAGAATTTACTTCACCGAGCCACAAAAGAATCAGATCTCTTCCATCGATTACAATGGATCTGATTGGTTGGTCTTCTACAGTCTGTTTGGTAGATAAGAGATAATCATCATAATCGTCATCACCACTGCCACCACCATCATCACCGTCATTTCCATCGTACACTGTGTGTGTGAATCAGAAAAGATGATGCCCAAAAATTTAATTTTAGCCAGATTTTATTTGTAGCAGCAAAACATTTAGTCCCTGAACAGTTCATGAACTGTGAACTTATCTCAAAGCAGTTGAGTGTCCTTGTCCAGCAGACAGAAAAAGTGCATAGTTTGAGTTGTTCAAGTTAATGGTGCACAACAACTTGTGGTAGATGGACATGAGGCCCAAGAGGTAATATATATATATATGTGTGTGTGTGTGTGTGTGTGTGTGTGTGTTTGTGTGTGTGTGTGTGTGTGTGTGTGTGTGTGTGTGGCCCCAGAATCACTTCTGTGTCCCTGACAGATTCCATGTCTTCTACATAAGGCTGGTTTCAAAATACATGTTTGCAAATATCAAGAAAATACTAGAAAGATTTATTGTTATTACAACACCACTGGAACATAAATTCAAAGTAAGCCAAAGAAGGCTTTCAGTGATGGTAAAGAACTCTTATCATTAACTTTTTCTGAATTTCAAAGACTGTTTTCTGGTCTGTGGGCTGCAAAGGTTTTAGATAAGTGCATTAAAACATGATTTCTCTATGCTATATAAGGAGGAGGCTAGCATGCACTTTTATAGAGCAAGGCTAGAGCCTTAAAAAGGTTTCACTGGATGGTACTCCACATCCATCCAACTGTTTTTGATTGGTTCAGTTTCTGAGATCTAACCTAACCTTCTCTTGATCTGCTTAGGTGGATGTGAATCAGGCAATATTCAAGGAGTGCTAAGCATGGAGAGATTTAAACTAATTCTCAGAATGATGATCTCAAAAATGTTATCTTGCTAAGTGTTTAGAAACTTTTATAGTCTTTTTCAGATGCTTTCATGTGAAATAAATTTTAAAAGCTTTACTGCCAAATGAATTCGTCATGGATGATATAATTCTTGCAGATTTTAGGTCCATTATGTAGTTCAAAGGAAGATGTTTGAATCTTGCCTCAGCCAGGGATGGACTAGATTTTTAATAAACCAATATCATGATCTTGCATTTGTCAACTAAGGTGCTTGTTGTTGCATTACCTGGTCCAGTACGCTCTGAGGTTTTGTCATATTTTTTGAGGACCAGTCAGCCTAGGATTTGCCAATTCTAGCTATGTCAATGTATTGGGGGCTTGTTTAATATTTTATCTCAAAATTATTTATTATTTAGGCGTGTTATTCTTCGATCACGAACACAGACAAGATTTCCTGTAGCAATTTCATTCTTTGAAGATTCTGTCTATTTCACTGATGGTATTCTAATGGCTATCAAAAAGACCAATGCCTATGCGTCTAGCAATGCCACTGTGGTAGCTCTGGACAATGGCGTTGTGAACAGGCAACCTCTGGACATTGTGGTCTCTCATCCTCTGATGCAGACAAAATGCAAGTTATTTAGTTATTTTTTCTCACATATCTTCTTTTGTGTTGCATCCTACAATGTTTGATTGAGAATCATGTGATTTTAAATGTGTAAACTGTCTATTTCTTGGTGGTTTTGCTGCAATTTGATTGCAGACAGAATATTATTATAAACATGCAGACGATAAGTTTCAGTGGAATAGAATCTGTGATAATCTAATTGTTTTGGTGGTAAAGATTGTGCCACGAGAGTTGATTATTTGACTTATTTATTCCTTCAAACACCTCATAATTGATAATTTTACATTGTAAAAGTCAGATTTGAGATGGGTCTGCAGTTAAAGAATTCATCTAGTTATTGTCAACAATTTTAACAATGACAGCATAAGATGAATGGGATAATACGAGACGATAGAAATAGATTAACCAAATAAATGCAAGAATATAAGCAAAAAAATAGCAAAGAATTGCATTCAACACTGTAAGCTACAGTAGAATGATTGAACAATGCAGACTGGCCATCCTCGATATAAGAAATCCGTACTAAATTAGGGGTTGTCCATTAATTACATCAACAAATTAGGGAGGAGGGGTTTGAACAAGTTTGACAGTTGTTGGCAGGGGGAATGGGGAGGTCAAGAGAAGTTGACGTCAACAATTTCATTTTTTACAAATGATAAAAAAATTGGAAATTTCATGGAATACTATTTATTACAATGGAAAAAAACCTGACAAGCAAGAAAAAGGTCATCACCACCACATTATGATGCTTGATGAACAAAATAAAGAAGAAAAGGTCTCATAGCTGCAAAAATAATAACCTTCTAAACTTTTAGGGGATCCTTCACTTGTCTTAGTGGAGGGGTCAAAAGTTTTTGACATAATTATAGGGGTCACTGAAAGTTGACAGTTGTTGACAAGGGGAAGGGGGTAAAAAATTGCCCAGAAATTGTTGACATAATTAATGGACAGCCCCTTACCATATATACTCGCGGATAAGTCCAGAATTGTTTGCTTTAAAATTCACTTTAAAATGCCGAGTGGACTTCTCTGTGAGTTAATGCAATTTTCCAAAGGATTTTTGTAAAGAAACACATTGCCTAATGCATTACAACGTTAAGGCATGCTGTGTCTATTTTAAGATGTGTCCATCAAGAGATGATGGGCATCTAGCTCCTCCTTTCTTAACTGGGCATTGTCATTCAGCAGCAGTTTCATTTGTCTATCAAATAATGATATGCCAGCAAAACTATTGCTAGCTACTAATTAGTGCTTTCTCTGCGATACATTACAGAGACCAAGGCTTCTACTGAGACTACCTACAGTTTAATTATTTCATTTTTATCAAAAGTCCTGCTTCGACCCAATTTCATGGCCGGTGTCCCAGCTCTAGGCAACAGTCTGTTCTAATCAACAATCGACCGGTTGGCGGTCCAGATGAATCGTGATGCTCCATGCTGTCTACTCAATGCATTTTGGGCTATAACATTGTTGACAATCTGATTTGGATTGGTTGATGCTTGAACGTCATATCTGACTTTCCTAAATCTTCTTGCACACCAGAATGTGCTTATACAAAGCATACATTATACCACTGCTTGTCTGTGGATGCATGATGTGAGCTACAGTGCTGGATTTATGAAAATGGCCAGAATTCTGCTTTGCTGGAGCTGGAGCCGGAATTCAGTACAGCCATAACAATTGACAAATTTTGACAAAAACTTTTAGTGTTCAGTTGATTTGACAGGGTGCTGTTGAAGCATTAGTCTTGCTTTGTGACTTAGGCGTTGAATTGTTAAGATTAAATGAAAGTTTATTGTTTAATGTACAGCTCGAAATGCTTGCAGCAATACAACATGTGAACAGATGTGTGTTCTTACTCATATGGAAGATGGCTCTGGAGTTGGATTTCATTGTCTTTGTAGAACTGGGTTTGAAGTTGGAGATTTCTTGATACATTGCCGAGGTATGAAACAGTTAATGAAATAGCCGAAACGTCTGCTAAAAATGCTCCCCAGGAGTTGATATTGTGTCAGCTGCTGTGTGATCTGAAGATTAGGACTACTTAGTTTTTTTAGTAGCCATTGTTAACTAGAATTTTCAACCATTACCTTGAGTGCTATTTACACTACATGCGATAGTTTCCAATGACAATTACCAACCAACCAACACACACATGCACATGCACACACACACACACACACTGTGTTTTGCTGCTGTTAAGGGACCAATGAACATGTTTTCGACGCCTAAGTGATGAACGGCTTGGTTGGCCGCCAGTACCACGATTAGATCCCGGGATGCTCACCCATCCAAGTACTAACCGTGTTCGATGTTACTTACCTTCAGTGTTCTGACGAGAACCAGTCACACAACACCAAGTAGGCCAAGTAGGTGTCGATAAATTGGTAGCAGTGTTAAAAAGTAAAGGTCAAGAGAAAGTAATGGCAACCTACTCTAGATTAATGGCACAAACCATCTGCATCACTGCTTACCTAGTACCGGAGATCAGCACTGGAAACCCTACGCTCAGTCGAGTACGGGACTACCTTTACTTTTGTGTATATATATATATACATATATATATATATATATATATATAATAATTTCCTACGTTTGTTTGTCTGCTTTGTGAGTCATGCTACATGCACACACACACACACACACACACACACACATATATATATAAAAATATATATATATATGTATATATATGCATGTATATATATATGCATGTATATATATATATATATATATATATATATATATACACACACACTATAACATATATTCAAGTGCATGATATGTTTGTCATGTGTGGTTATGCTTTAGTATGCAATGGAAATATTGTGTGTAATAATTGCTTCCATATATTTATACCTTAATATGAATACCGTATATATTCGTGATAAAGTCGAGAAATTTAAGGCCAATTCACAGGTTATATATCCTGACCTCGACTTATACGAGGCACTAACTGTAGGTAAAGTTTCCATACATAGCATGTCGAAAATAATTAATTTAGGTAATGCGTAATTATTTTCAACATACGCTCACGACATCTAAATAAAAGTTGACATCAGCGCTTTTAAGATTGTAAATATATGCCACATAAATATTAATTAGATATTGGCGCTACATAAATACAAAAAATTCAAGATTACCGTAATTAAGATTTTTATATTGTCAAGAATGATGAATCTCAGGAATCAATCTGGGAATGTGAAATCGTTCAGTTTCTCGATAGTTCAAAGCTGTTTTTCAATCAAAACAATGCGCCACATGCCCACTTCAGCATCCGCCATTTTTTCCGACTCACTATCACCTCTAGAGGGTTCGCCGCGATGACGTCACTTCGACTTATTCCCGGGTCAATGACTTTAGACACCTTCAAATACCCAAAATCTAGGGGTCGACTTATACTCGGATCGACTTTATCTCGAGTATATACGGTATGTGCAAATGTGCTTGTTATCAGTCTCTTACAGAAAATGACCCTAGGTTCACTGATTGTGATGTTTGTGCCTTTCAGCAATTGATACTTTCCTGATATACGGCAGTTGGAATATGGTTCGTGGTATTTCTCTGCATCCATTTTGGGGTCGTAGTGCTGAGGCCATAGAACCGATTTTTGGAAAAGGCCAAAGTTTTGTTGGAATTGATTTTGATGCAAATGAGAACTACATTTACTTCTCAGATATTTTGAATGGGTCCATTATGCGTAGAAAGCTCAATGGAACTGGTCAGTTGTTTATATATGTATCTTTATTTCGCACTTGCCAGAGAAAGCAAATAGGCAAAACAGAAATAAAAATGAAGAAAACAGAAAACAACATAATGCAAACGGACAGAAAATTTTGCTCAAGCAAATGGCCTATGTATTTGGCAAACTTAGTCATATGTTCTTCTGTATCCCTTACACCAGGGATGGTGAACCCATGGCACAAGTGCCCAAAGTGGCATGAGAGACGATGTATGATGATGTCATGATGATGATGATGCATCCATATTGTCACGAGCTGATATAAAACAGATTATTCACATCACAAAGTCATTGAAATTTCAAGTTAGCATAATTGCTATTGCAAAAATATATAAGTAAAACATGCTTAAACAATACAGAAGAAATTCTATCCTGGTCAATTTTATTTTTATACTACTTTTTTTTGCTAGTGAAAGCAAGATGTACAATAAATTTTAAATGTGATACGCTTGTACTTTAACGAGATTTTGCTAGCGTCTGCCATGTTGCTGATATTGAAACACTAACAATTAATAGTTGTTATTAGTATTTTAATCTAAGAATAACGTCGTTCTCAAAGCCAAAGAAGATAAAGCCTTTTCAAGAAGGAAGTGGCAGAGATTTCTAGGAGTGGTGGACTCAACGATATGGAATGATCAACAAACAGAATAAGGCCTTATTTGTCTTGTGTTCAATAAAAGTGTTGTTTGTTGAACGTCTTCAGTCAAACGTCATTATGAAATTAATCACAGCTGGCTTTGTGTTCAAGAGATGACATTGTTTTTTCAAGCTGATTATCATTTCACCTCACTTTTATTTTAAATATAAGTCACATAACTTTTAATGTACTCTATGAATCTGATTGTTTTCCATTAATTGTGAACTTCCTACTGATACTAAATAACATGAATTTGATTTGATTTGAATAATCATTGTGACTTATGGCTTTCAAGTGATTAATTTACTCTGAAAAGACATATGTCTGACATTTAGAATTATCTACTGCTGAGCTGTTTTAAATGATTAGTTAGTATAATGTAGAAGGTTTTTAGGAAACTGTATTAAGTACTGTCTTCAGGAAAGTTGAATTGTTGATCTGTTGTTTAGTTTCAGAGCTCATATTGTCACGAGCAACTCGCTTGATTGTTGGCTTGGCTTTGGATTGGGTTTCAAAGAATCTGTATTTTACAGACAAGTATTTTGGCTGCATCGGGGTTGTGCGTCTTCTGAGTGATCAATTCAGAGATGTCAGACTTCTTATAAAGAATATCACAAATCCTCATTCAATTGTTATGCATCCGGAAGTTGGGTCAGTTGAGATTAGTGCTTTGTGCTTGCACTCTCATTTGTTTGAGTTTAAATATTAATTGTGATATAATGTAATAGGATATTTATATAGAGCCTATTCTGAAGAATCACTCAGAAGTACTGCCGCTGCAATTACTGCATATTGATAAAGAGATGAGTTTTAAGTTGTTTCAAAAGGAGGGCCATAGAGCCAGCTGCTGCTAAATTACATATACCGGAGTCAAGAGCTTTCCAGAGGATATGGTCAACTGACTTGAAACCTCATTTCAGAAATAAGGATGCTTCTGCATGGGACACATTCAGGAGACCTAGAGTTGTCGACCAGAGATAGAGCTTAGAGGATGGAGCATCTCTGACAGATATGATGGAGTGGTACCACCAATAAGAGAAAGTGAAACCACTTTCAAGATACGAAACTTAACTTGGGCAGGATTCTATTCTATTCTATTCTACATGACGATTTATATAGCGCAGTAGCATAGCGAGGGCCAAAGTCAAGGGCTTTACATGGAACAATCGTGCGATGAGTTGAAAAGATGCGTTTTAAGTTTAGCCAATGAAGAAGTGTCTAACATCACATGTAATCACGGACCTCTCCGAACTTGCGGTCTTTCAACTGGATCTCAGCTGGAGTTGTCGGTTGGCGATCGTCCTGCGCACCAAGGTTGATAGATACTCCGGGCAGGTAGGGTCGTGGAGGGCCCGGAAGGTCAGCCAACACCGTTTGAAGACGATTCGCTCCGGGTTTGAAGCCAGTGGAGCTTGATAGTTCATGATCGTGCCACCTGACTCGAAGATCAGCCAGGCAGATGCGTTAACGACTGACTGCAGACGGGCCAGCTGGTAGTCGGGGAGACCCAGGAGGATGCTATTACAGTAGTCCATTCGCGATAGGACGAGAGAGCGTACGAGGAGTATCGCAGCCACTGTGCTCTATGGCAGGATATGGAAAGATATGGCAGCCAATGCAGAACAGACAACAGACATCATGTAATCAGTCCTGGTGTTTCGTCAGTAGTAGTTGAATCCTCATACATCATCAGAGGAGGTTTTGTGAATTCAGTTGCTGATGCTTTTGCACTCAGCCATGAGAACTGATAGGTCCTTGTCATCTGTTGGTTCAGGCCTGGAATCTGTTGGAGTGTTTCATCTAACTGTTGTGGCAACATGTCGTGGGTTCGGAATGTTTTATTGCTCTGTCATGTTCAGCCAAGGGCATGGATTTTGCCTGTGCATTAGGGACCAAGTATGCAGCTGTATCTTGGCTTGGACCAGGCAGTGGTCTTAGACGTCCAGCATTTTGCTCCTCTCATGGCATGGGTCAGCATGATGTCATGAATGTCTAATTGTCGTAGTCAGCTTCTTGCGTGCATCCAGGTGTTTTCCATTGTTATTTTTGTTGGAAAAGGGTGTTGATGATCAAGCAGGCTAAAAATTTTTATTATAGAGCCAAAGCTCCATTACAGTATTATTATGACATTAGATGTGACATTAGATGCCGGTACTTGGCTTTCGTTTTTATGACTAGAGAGATTGAGTCTTAAAATTTAGCAGAAGTAAAACTAAAAGTAAAGCTTTATTGAATTTGTGATTTGTTTAAGATATTTGAATTTTCTAGTTGCTGCAATGTAATTAAGTCAGAATTCATCCATAAATTGTAGTTTTCACATAATAAATTTTTAATAATATTTTAAAAGTTTAATTAGTTTAAGACAGGCTTGGATCAATTGCATTGGCTTTGAAAACTGTGTTTAAACATTTGCAATTGTCTTTTCAGATTGATGTTTTGGACAGAAGTGGTAAGAAATCAGCGACAAAATTCACGAATTGGTCGTGCGCTGGGTGATGGATCAAACATCGCATATATCAGGACTCATGAACTGGGCTGGCCATTTGGCTTGGCTATTGAACCAAATAGAAGGAGAATCTGGTGGTGTGATGCTTTATTAGACAGGTTAATTTTATCAATCTGATATTCTTTTGTTGCAAGTATTGTCTCATTTTGTAGTTAAATTGAAGTTGGTCCACATGTTAATGGCTGTGGAAAGACTGATTTTGTTCAAAATAATGTACCATATTTGTATGATTATTACCCGTGGGTAATACAAGAAATTACAAACCACAGCCCCCCTTACAGGGTATATTCGTATGCGGGTTATATTGGAAACTTGAAACCTCGTCAACGCTCTCGGCGCCCCATCAACACTATCGGTGCGGCGGCGCCCCATACATCATAGCGTCGACATTTCCAAATGCCTGAAGGCTAGCATATGCGGGTTATATTCGTGTGTGGCTTACGCTGAGACGTTGGAACATAATTCATAATTTTCCGCGGGTTATACACGTATGCGGGTTATATACGTGTGCGGGTAATAATCGTGCAAATACGGTACATTTTCTAGTATATGACCTAAATAGGCTACAGCTGATTTGTTCTTATGATTTATTATGATCTTCCAACAGTTAGGAGTTTCCCTTTCTCTGTTATTAATTATCTTTGATGCTATCCTTCTTTATCTTCCTCCTTTCCCTCCTCCTCCTCCTCTTCTTCCTTTCCTTAACCCTTTAACCACCAAAGTGCCCAAACACACACATAAGCACTACCTTAGCTTTTACTGTCTCATCCTACTTAATATAACATCTATGGAGTTGCCATTGGAGGTTCACGTGTAAGAGGGTTATACCTCAAGATTACCTCAGTTACCTGGCCAAAAAATCAAATTTATGAACAAGAATCGTCCCTTTAAATCAGGGTACCAGTATTTAAATTTGCCACATGTGTAAGCACAAGTGGCAAATGAAAGTATTTAAAATGATCTTTTAACCCGTTCCAGGGGGATTTAATTTTTTCAAGTCGTCCCCAATCGGGGTATTTAATTTGGGGGAAAGGCGTTCATGTTAAAATGTGAACATACAAGTTTTAAACTTACTATATTTCAGGCTATATAGAAGCTAGAAAGATGCGGTTTGCACCATTGTTTAGCATTTTTATTGCTCTTTCGAACCATCTGTGCCAAAGAAGAAAGTTTTGGGGGTAGGGTCCACCCTACAGCCCAAAATAGGACCCCTCCCCAACATTTTGGTCAAATTTTGTTCCAAGCCCCATAGCAAAACTTTTTCCTCGGTAACCCCCAAACTGTGAGCAAGAAAGTTGTAAAGGGGTGTATTTGGAACAGAATAATGCAAAAATTTTGAAGATTGGACAAAATTTGGGGTAGTTATGATTTTTCAAACAATATTGCTCATTGCTCGAAGAAATTACAATTTTGTGAACAGATTTTCAATCTGAGAAACCGAACAACTCAGTTTATTTCAGGCTATATAGAAGCTAAAATGATGCGGTTTGCACTGTTGTTTAGCATTTTTATTGCTCTTTCGAACCATCCATGCCCCAAAAAATTTTTGGGGTAGGGTCCACTCTACAGCTGAAAATCGGACCACCACCCCAAAAAAATTTCAAAGCGCAATAGCAAATATTTTTCAGCGGTGACCCCCAACTGTGAGCAAGAAAGTTTTAGGGTGGTGTAATTGGAAAATAATAGTGCAAAAAGTTTGAAGATCGGACCAAAATTGGCGGAGTTATGATTTTTCAAACCCCAGACTTGAGTCTTTTTCGAGGCATTTCAATGCAAAATCCCAGCATTTGGACGATCATCGGCAAGTTTTCTTGCTTATATAGTCAACAACAGCGAAGAAAATGCTGGCATCTATCGAATGGATAGTAACTAAATCGAATAGTCGCTTTTGGGGCCGTTTAAAACTTCAATGTCCGGAGTACACACACGCTTATGTAGCGCACCGTTTAAAAACGGCATTACCCGTATGGATATGATTTTCGGGCGCCGTTTATAGACGGCGGTGCCCCGGAATGGGTTAAGGCAAATGTAACATCTATGTTCTAGAAATCGTATGTATAACGGGTGGCGAAACTTTCAGAATTCCCACGGGTATTTAAATTGTTGATGTCATAGCTAAAAATAGTGACCATTTAAATTGGCCTTTATAAATTCACCGCATGCGTAAACAACCAGTATATTTGAAGGAATTGAACTCTGCCTCTGCACTCACTGTGGATGTTCACTTGTCCACCAGCAGTCAGTGGGGTTGGGCTGTCTGAAGGTAGGGTGAAATAATAATAAATGATAACATTGTGTTGATATTCTGTGCAGAATTCAGAATGCTGCCTTTGATGGTTCAGATGTGATAACATTCAGTCAGACTGGAACGAGGATCTCACATCCATTTGGACTTGCCATTCATGATGGTAGCATTTGTTTTTTAATTACATAATATTGATAAATATAGATATGGAGTAGTAGTAGTTGTATTAATTTTGTACAATGATGAAAATCTAATCTAGATCACTCAAAGCAGTAGTAGTTATCCTAAAGCAGGGGTGGCCAACCTTTTGTGACCCGGGGGCCACTTTGAACTTTGAGCACCATGCGGAGGGACGCATGCTTTTGACTTATTTTACATTGTTTTCAGAAATAGTGACAATCATTGCATTCAAGTATCGACATAGTATTTGGTGGCAGTTGTATTTTAACAGCAATTTAAAAGTTACTATTAAAAGATTAAGAACAGTTAACAAAAGTCTTACCCATGACTTAATTATGATTTATAATTTATGTGAAGCTAGATATTTAGGGCTGTCAAGCTGCGGCCGAGTAGTAAAATCAAAGTTTGAGTTTGATATCTCACAATATGGCCAAATTACATGCAAATGAGATGAAAATATATAGAAAGATGGGGAAATATGCGCTGTACACGTGTTGTAAATTTGAGAGAAATATATTAGGAATTTTTAAGAAATCATATAGTTGTTGTGCTGGGGTTTTTTCTGAGACACCCTGTTCATTAGGTTCAAATTCAGTTGCTGAAGATGTCATGCAGATGAGTGTCAGTAAGTCCCTGAAGTCTTGTTCTGTGTACAAGTTTGTCCCCTTTCACGTGTAAAAACATCTGCTCCCATATGTATGTGCTACCAAACTCGTAAGTTTCATCACATTTGCTCTCAATGCTGAATACGTGTCTGAATTCAACAGAGAGTAGAACTTGATAATTTGGTTGTGTTGTGAATGCCGGAGAGACCGGCAAAATTTTCTATAATTTCAAAGTTTTCATTCACCCCTCATAAATGTCAGCAAGTGTGTCCTTGTCTGAGACAATTTCACTGTAAACTTTCATCAAGAGCAATGGGATGGGTCATCTGAGATAAAGCTTTTTGAAGCTGTTATAAGCTGCTGACGGAGATTGCTAACGAAATGACTATTTCTTTTCTGTTATAAGCTGCTGACGGAGATTGCTATTTCTTCAGCACGACGTGTTACTGTTTCGATAAACTAACTGTGCTAAATAGCCCCTTCTTCTCCGGGCAGAACTGTCCAACCACTTTTATCATGCAGGTTTTAACAAATTCACCATCTGTAAATGCTTTTCTTGCTTAGCAATAGCTAGAGCTACTTCATAGATTGCCTTCACAGCTGCTTCCGATTGCTGTTAAACTGTTTAAAGATATGTTATTGAGGTGCAAGTTTCTTTTTGAGAGATGCTAGTTTGCCTGTCCTCATTTTCCCTCAAACCTGACAAAATCATCTTTATGATGAAAATTTATTTAGATTTTAGAAAGACGCCCAGGGGCCGCCAATTGGCAGCCGGGGGCCGCATGTGGCCCTCGGGCCGCGGGTTGGCCACCCCTGTCCTAAAGGAAGGGAATGCAGGATGACAAGAGAAAAGGATGACAGAGCATTGGAAAGTTTATGCTATAAAACCAGTTGGCGTGATAAATTGCAGGAGTACTCACATGGAGTTAAATTAGTGAAAGGAAGAATACAAAGAATCTGCCGATCATATGTAACTTACTGTTTTGAATAATCACTTGATTGATTGCCTATTGGTTGCCTAAAACAATAAAGTTGCATAAGCACCAATATTGTTCTGTACCAGTGATCCAGTGGCAACTCAACCCTTTTGCATATTCCTCTGAGGATGTGAATTGGAAGCAATAGATATCACACAGACTGCCAAGTCAGTTATTTTAGAGATGACAGGTACTTGAAATGCCTCAAAAGAGACATCTGTGAAATTGTAGGCAGAGACAAAGTGACAAAGTTTGGGTACTTTGAACTTTAAAAAGTTGCAATTTTCTTACAGGTTTCCTTTATTACAGTGACATGCGTTTGAGAGCTATTATTCGTACTCGCTTGAGCAATCCTCTTCAGCAAACAACTATTTTGAATGATCACACTTATCCTTATGGACTTCGTATTTTCAATCAAAGTGTTCAACGCATTAACGGTAATTTCATTTCATAGTGTGTCTACTGTCTATGATCTGACAATTGAATCTATATTTTAATCTATTTATGTTTGACTTGAAACATTAGTCAAAATAGTACATCACTGGCTATAAACATTAAACTTTAATGAGTAACTGATGAGAGAAATCTTTTAATGTGATGGAATATGTTGGCACATAGGGTGTGAATCTGGCTTTTCAGATCATCAACTTAACCTATTCTTACCAGTACATCTATGTCTTATCATTTCCTAATTATACGTCTGTTCTCATTTAATTTATCAGGCAGAGCTTAATAATATTGTCAGAGATTTGAATTTACCAAGAAGTCAGGCGATAAGTAGTGCTTAGATCAAGACTCAGTGGATAGAAAGATGCATTCAGTAGTTCGCCACCATCATAATATACACGGGTGCACTTCATTGTAAATATTTTTCAAAAAGATATTTACTTACGTTTTTTACTTATTAAATGTAAATCTCTTTTCTTTGTTAGGAAGAAGCCTTTGCAGTCCACTCAATAATGTTTGCTCCAATTTCTGTTTTCCTGTCTTAATTCAATCACGCAATATTGTTAGTCGTCACTGTGGTTGTCCTCATGGATTTTCAGTCAACACCACTGATCAGAGGACTTGCGTGCATGATCCATCCGAGGAATCTGATCTTCAGGGATGTCCACCAAATAGATTCCAATGTGATAATGGACTATGTGTTTCACTTTTATTTGTCTGTGATGGAGATAATGACTGTCAAGACATGAGCGACGAAAGAAACTGTAGCATCAGCGGCAAGAACTCTTACTTTTCTCTAGATTGAAATGCTTATAATTTTATAGAGAACAATTGTGTATAGCTTTGCAGACGCATTACTTTTTCAGTATCTGTCTAATGACTGGTCACCAGTTACCAGTTAGTTACCTCCTTTGGTTACCAGTTAGTTACTCAGTGGCGTTGCTAGGGTTGGTGTCACCCAGTGCGGTAAAATCGTGGTGCCACCCCTTCAGATTTCCACCAAGGACATCTTTACTAGGCCCTACATAATCGGCTATGAACATTGGCATAGCTAGGGAAATTGAAGACCGGAGCAAAACACCTGCCTTCTCCTTCCTCCGCTCCCTTCTTCCCCTATTCCTTCCCTTTTTCTCCCTTCTCTCCTTTCCCTTTTAACAGGGGTCCTGGGGTGTCACTTCCGGGACATTTTTAAAAATTACAAATGCCTGTAGGACGTAGCTGATTGTTAGCGTCTTTTAGACACACAGAAAGACAGGATCATCCTTCAGTTTGAGCGCACGGCAATGACACGTCGAAAACCATCCCTTCCCACCTCGCTATTCTATTCTATTCCCTAGATGATTTATTAAACGCTATAACATAGCTAGAGCTAAAATCAAGAGCGATTTACAAATGTTCATAAGATGGCAAAATAAATGCGTCTTGAGGGCAGTCGCAAACGCGTCAAAGGTTGTAATTGATGTCACTGAGGCGGGAAGAGCATTCCAGAGAAGAGGGTTGCCGCGGGTCACACGGATCTTTCCCCCAGCATCACCGTCTTGGACAGAGGAGGGACATAAAGGTGAAGTCGCTTGTTTGATCGCAGCTGTTTGCGACAGTCTGTCGGCATCGGCCGCCGTATTAGCGCAGAAATATACTCCGGGCAGAGAGTATCGTTCAGTGCTCAGATTCCTCAGAATGTTAACGTACAACGTTTGATTCGCTAGGTGGCACCACTATGTATGGCTGCCTGCGTATGTTGTCCGCGCTTGCGAATTCGTTGCTGTTTTGGCATTTGCCGACGTCTTGCGCCTAGTTTCATGGTTGGGTGCAAGGATTAAAGATTCGTCCGTCAGTTTATATACGCTCCAAGATCTTCAGCCAGTGTAGCCTTTCCTTTAGCAATGGAGTCACATGATCCCTCCATCTCGCGCTGAAGATCAGTCGGGCCGCAGCGTTCATGACCGACTGGAGATGGTCTAGCTGGTAGTCCGGAAGCCCCAGTCGAATGCTATTGCAATAATCCAACCTGGATAGCACTAGTGCCCGGACTACGTGGATCGCTGCTGATGTTGAAATGTACCGTCGAATCTCTGCGATCTTGCACAGCTGAAAGTAGCAGGCACGAGTTACGGAGCTCATGTGGCCGGCAAGGGATAGAGTCGTCAAGAAGTACGCCCAGAAGGTGCACCTCCATAGACGGAGCAATGACAGTGTCACCGATTGTAAAAGGAGAGCGATCTAATAGGTGAGCCTTCCTGGGAGCACTGATCCTTAGCAATTCTGTTTTACTGGGATTAAGTGCGAGGCGACTTGTCGTGGTCCATGACATGATCTCATGTAGACAATTTTCAAACCGAGATCGCAAGTGCCCCGTATCTGAAGGACGGCAGGAGGCATACACTTGTCCATCATCCATGAAGGCATGCCAGTTCAACCCGTACAACCCGGCGATCCATCTCAGATCCGCTGCGTAGAGGATAAAAGGAGCGGGCCTAAGGCTGAACCTTGAGGTACTCCACAGCGGACGGGACGTTTGGCTGACGTGTCACCTTTCCAGGAGACGGACTGCATTCTTTCGGAAAGGTAGTTGCGCAGCCAGAGTAACGCTGTGTCTTTTATCCCAAAGGAAAGATCGAGACGCCGTATAAGGATGGAGTGGTCGACAGTGTCGAACGCCGCGGAGAGGTCGAGCATGCACAAGAGCGCTTGCTCCCCATTCGCAATCGCATCGACTATGTCGTTAAAGATCTTAAGTAATGCCGTCTCAGTGGAATGGCCCGCTCGATACGCCGACTGGTGGTGAGGCATGAGACTGTTGCGGACCAAGTGCGTGATTAGCTGCCTGCTTACTAGTCGCTCTATCAGCTTCGAGAGAAACGGTAGATTTGCAACAGGTTTGAAGCTCTTGGGATCGACGGGGTCGAGGCCTGTCCTTTTCAGATACGGACGTGTGACAGCGTGCTCATTGCTGCTCATCCTCACCCATTGCATTTGATGCTGATACACTGAAGCCTACACAAATGCTAAACTAGGACAATGTAGCTATTGTGTGTGTCATCACAGCAGACATCGGTGGGGATCTTCTGCTTGGACCATGAGATGGAGACTGCCAGCCTATATCAGCACAGTCCACTGAGTCATGCTATGGTACTAATCCCTGGACAAAATTTTTTAATGACAAATACCACTGGGTGAATTTTAGCTCATTTTAGACACAA
Organism: Metaphire vulgaris; assembly: GCA_018105865.1. Classification (NCBI taxonomy): domain Eukaryota; kingdom Metazoa; phylum Annelida; class Clitellata; order Crassiclitellata; family Megascolecidae; genus Metaphire; species Metaphire vulgaris. Next base: position 3,101,944 of record CM030861.1, read on the forward strand.
AAACCATGTAAAGATATAACCAACCAGTTGCAGTCTTGCAGAACCAAACATTATACCTGGCCTACTTCCCACCTCACCCCATAAATTTTCTCATCGGTTTTGCATGATTTGTACAAGTGACTGACTGGAGCAATTGCTCCACTTTGCTCCAATGTAGCTATACGCCACTGGCTATGAAACATGAGTAGAACGAGCTCCATCTGTTGACTCAGTTTTATACAATTTGAACATTTCCAATTTCTCAGTTTGGTGTCACCCCTCTGGGTGGTGTCACCTGGTGCAGTCCGCACCCCTTGCATTCCCTAGTGACGCCAATGTAGTTACCTCAATCGTTTTACTGTAAATAGAAAATTCCTATGATGACAGTGAAACTGACATTGTAAAACAAAACAGAAATTCAAAAATATGAGGGTTTCCACTTCTTTTAGACAACAAGATGTCTTTCAGTTACAATTCATTCAATTCTGATTGATGATAGCAGGAAAAATAATTTTGTATCACAAGTATTTGTTTTTAAATATTTTAATATCTGTCTTTGATCTTCTGTTCCATGTCAGCATTATCTGCTTTGCAGAAGTTGCAGGAATTGCGTTAGCCTGCAAGTTGTTTGCACTTTACAACAAATGTTTTCATCAGTAAAGATGTATTTAGAACATTGTGGAGAACTTTCTAGTTCATATTACTTGTTTCATGTTAGAGCGAACTTCATGTTCACCAAATGAATTTAAATGTCACAACAATCATTGCATACCCATTGGTTATGTCTGTGATGGATATAATGACTGCAGGGACAATTCTGATGAGTCATCTTGTTGTAAGTAACTCAGCTTGAATTTTTAATAAGAGAAATATTTGTCAGGCCTTATTAGTGCAATAACTTCCAATACAGAAGCATTTTACCGTTGGTGTGAAAAGATTATTTGTGTTAAACTACCGTGTTCTTGATTATTGCAACATGTATTCAGCTATATATTATTGAAAATTATAAATTATGTTCCAACATCTCAGCGTAAGCCACACACGAATATAACCCGTATATTGTTTTCAGGCATTTGGAATATGTGTCTATGATCTTCTGTTCCATGTCAGCATTATCTGCTTAGCGTTGATGGGCGCCGAGAGCGTTAGCAGAGTTTCAGGTTGTTATAACCCTTATACGAATATATACCCTGTAAGGGGGGCTGTGGTTTGTAATTTATTGTATTACCCACGGGTAATAATCATGCAAATATGGTACATACAGTCACATTTATTTCAATTCTGTGTCAGTTTTGATACATACTGATGTAATGCTGACATTTACAAAGTTCCTCTTCCTTGGACAACTCTGAAGTTCTATGAATCTTTAGCACTTCTGTTGAAAATTAAAGTCTAAATCTGAGATCATCATGTCACCCAAACAGCCGAGTTCCGTTGCACCAATCTTCCATGAGCATTGAGCAGTGTTTCATTTGTACACTATTGCAAAGGAGGATCTGCTGGATCCTTGGATCCACAAGTGTTGCAATCTTCCAGGGTGTTGTTTCCAGCCCGTTGGGGATGGAATTCATTACAATGGGTGCCAGCCAGGCAACTTGACCAAATAGTGCCGTGCAGTGACATGGGATCATGTCGGGTATTGATGTTAATCCTGTGCACGACGAGACAATGTCATTTGGGATACGATCGAACCAGCAGACTTGCAGTATCTGGCATTGATACTTTTAAGTGGCGCATGATTGTCCACAAGCTAGCATATTGTAATCTCATTGAAATTTCTATAAACTTTGTAATGTGTCTAAGTAACAAATGCAGGTGCTTATACCTATTGTACAAACTTGTTCTAGTTAAGGGGCTGTCCATTAATTATGTCAACAATTTTTGGTCAATTTTTGACCCCCGACCCCTTGTCAACAACTGTTAACTTTCAGTGACCCCTATAATTATGTCAAAAACTTTTGACCCTCCCCTTCACTAAGACCAGTGACGGGTCCTCCTAAAAAGTTTAGAATGTTATTATTTTTGCAGCGATGAGACCTTTTTCCGTTTCTTTTGTTTGTCAAGCGTCATAATGTGGTGGTCATGACCTTTTTTTGCTTGTCAGGCTTTTTTCCATTGTAATAAATAGAATTCCATGAAATTTCCTATTTTTTAATCATTTGTAAAAAAATGAAATTGTTGACATCAACTTCTCTTGACCCCCTCCCCTCTGTCAACAACTGTCAAACTTTTTCAGCCCCCTCTAATTTGTTGACTTAATTAACGGACAGCCCCTAATCTTGTAGTACAACTACTACTGGTACTTATTATTATTAATATTAATATTATTATTATTATTATTATTATTATTAAACTGACAATTTATTGTGCGCCATATTACCAAATGTCAGGAGCAAGGTCACTTTACAGAGTCCAGTTATAGGCCTACAAATAAAATTAAGTAACAGCAATCATATTAAAATAAAACAAAAAGTGGAAAGCAATCGAAGACAAAAGAGAATAAGATTTCCGGAACAGATGTGTCTTTAGATTTTTCTTGAAGGATGACAGAGAATAGGATGATTCTAACAGACTTCAGTAGATCCTTCCATGACTTTGGCCCTGACACTGCAATTGACCTGGAACCAAGTGATGTTTTGCAATGAAGTGTCTTCAGAAGACTTTTTGAGCATCAAAGTGCAAGGATAATTGCAGCCTTCGTGATGTTGTCGGTACAAAGTTGTTGCTAAGCAAATGCATGCTCATTTGTGTTCTAGTCCACATTACCTCCCTTTCCAGTCTGCTTACCGAAAATATCACTCTACCGAAACGGCTCTGTTGGCAGTCCATGATTATATTGTTTGGGCTATTGATGCTGGAAAAGTTACTGCTCTTTTACTTCTTGACCTATCTGCCGCCTTTGATACTGTTGATCATTCTATTCTTCTTCGTCTTGAACATTGGTTTGGAATCTCTGACATTGCTTTACATTGGTTTTCTTCATATTTACATCCCCGCACTCAATCAGTGATAATAAATGAGAATCTCTCAACTCCCACTGATCTGTCTTGTGGTGTCCCTCAAGGCTCGGTTCTTGGTCCACTGTTATTTACTCTCTATACAACCCCCTTGGGTTCAATTCTTGATGAACATCAAGTGGCATATCATCTTTATGCTGATGATACTCAAATTCTCATCTCTTTTGATCAATCTTCTTCAAACTCATCTATTAAGACTCTATCCACTGTCTTTACTAATATTCAGTCATGGATGGATTCTCCCCCTTCTTTTGAATTCATCAAAAACTGAGTTTTTGCTATTAGGTACTCCAGCTTAATTGACTAAATTTGAATCTCTGAAATCCATAGTATTAGGAGATTCCACTGTTGTCCCTAGAAGTACTTCTGCTCGCAACCTTGGTGTGATATTTGACTCTTCCCTCTCATCCTCTCATTTACTAGTCACATAAATTCAGTCTGCAAAATTTCTCATTATCACATTCGGGACATCTAATTAATCAGACATCTCCTCCCTAAGCCTGTTCTTATTCAGTTAGCCATGCATTGGTATCTAGTCGCCTCGATTATTGCAATTCCCTGCTTTTCGGCATCACAAATTCAAATATGCAGAAACTCCAGAGAGTACAAAATTCCTTAGTTAGAGTAATATCCAAAACTCCAAGATTTGAACATATAACTCCAGCTAGACAGTCCCTAATTGCTTCCTATCAAATACCGAATTAATTATAAAATTTGTCTTTTGGTATACAAAAACCATATTATATAATGAACCCTATTACCTTAAGATGCGACTAATCCCTCGACCTACTCAGTCAACTAGGTATTCGGCAGGACTTTCATTTGTTGTTCAGATGCACTGTCATTGGCACTAGTTGTTTCTCAGTTGGCCCTAAGCTTTGGAATTCATTACCAATATCACTTCAAAACTAAAAATTTATCATCTTTTAGATCTGGTCTTAAAACTTACCTGTTTGACTTGGCTTATCCCCTTAGATTGCTCCATGACTGTTCTGACTGATCTTCCGGGTTGACCTGGCTCTAATTCTATTTGGATGAAGTGCGCCATCGGCTGATGCCCTGGGCATTATGATAGTGGCGCCATAGAAGTTTATTGATTGATTGATTGATACAAAGTACTCGTGAAGATACTCTGGAGCAATCTGGTTTATCAACTTGAATACGTAAAGAGAATGTTTGTACTCAATTCTCTCTCGAACTTTGAAGCCAGTGAGTTAGTCGGGTGATGTTGTCACAATGCCAGCACCAAAGACAAGACTTGCAGCTGTGATCTGTACTGACTGCAGGCGATTCAACTCGTAGTCTTGTAGGCGGCAGGCCATAGAGAAGACTGTTATGGTAATCCACTTTGGCAATTTGAAACATGTTACCAAACTGGCAAATTCAGTTGGTGAAGGAAACTCTCGTATTTTCTCTGAGCCTTAGCAGTATCATACAGCAAGATCTGACAGTTGTGGTAACAAGTGCAGCAAATGACAGCTTTTAGTCAATATTACTAGCTCGTTAATTGACATATTCAATCAACAATGCAATGTTTTCATATCCTTGAGACCCTGCAGCTACTTTATGGTATCTACAGCTGTAAATGTCAAATGAGATTTGAGTGTTTCATTTGTGTTGAGTCGCTAAGATTTTAAAAGACATTGGATGCTATTGGTAAAACCACTTTAACTCTGATATTTGACTATAAGTTGGTGCTCGATCTATTTAAACTCTGATATGCTATCAGTCTTTTTCTGGTCTATAAAAGGATATTACTTCAGAGTGACCATCAACTGATACCAAGAGCAGCATAAATTGCATTACAATGGTACAGAAGATGTTCAGTGACTACCGGTAAGTTGTTTCCTTGATGAATCAATGAAACAGTTATGTTCAGCATCCAATTTGCACCACATACCTGAATGAGCCGTTTCAAATCAAATTCTGATCCAATGGATTGGAATTCTTTCATCATGGGCACTGACATGTCCAGTGGTTAGGAGTGCAAATTAATTTACACTGCTTGTGTCAGGTTTTTTTGTTCCCAGGCATTGAGGCTAACAGGTGTAGGCTAACAGGTGTAGCTAGAAGAGCCATTATACTAGAGACCTAGAGTGGTGCGCGGTGGAGCAGTGGTTAGTACACTGGTCAGCCAATCTTGAGGTCTCCGTGGTTTAACTCCCGGCTGTGGCAGAAACTTTTCAGTTGTTTCTGTCTCAAGCACCCCCAGTCAACTCAGCTGTGAATGAGTACACTGAGTATTAACTCGGTGGAAGGAAAGGCGGTGAGAGAAAGGCTGGCAATCTGCCCTCATTCAGCCGTTGCCATGTAAAACTGAAGGTGCTAACCCTTCGGTTCTCCATACAGGTGTTGAGCCTATGGAGTGTACCTTTAGAGACAAATGCAGAATGTCTAATGGTGTTGCTGTGGAGGTTGAATTTTGTCCCTTTCATTTTCAGCCGGAAGGAACTGCACTTCTCTTGAATTTCAGTGCAGCAGTGGTCAGTGTATTCCAAAGTCTGTGACTTGTGATTTAGCGATCCAGTGTGAAGATGGCTCCGATGAAAGTTTGGAACTTTGTGGTAAATATTTTAGTAGAGAGAGGTAGTTTTTAGATTCTTGATCGCTGTGCTCTTAGTTAGGGTTGCCAACTGTCCTGATGTTTTGCAGATCATCCCTGGGCATTATGATAGTGGTGCCATAGAAGTTTATTGATTGATTAATTGATTGATACTGTAGTTTGTTTTGACTGCTGCATTTATTAATTTCTTCATTCTGTATAAGATTGTACCATTTACGCCATTCATGAGATTACTAAATAGTCACTTTCAGGAGGGTTAATATGGGCACAAGTCATTACAATTTGCTTAAAAGTGGCATTTATCTCTATGTTAAGTCTTGAATTCTGACGTAATTGTGCTATAGAAGTTGATTGACTGGTAGGGTGTTTGGTTTTCTGTTGACTGGCTATTTACTCACTGAGCTTGATGCGTTTTGCCCAATGTCTAGGAAATCACACTTGTTCAGAGTACAACTTTCAGTGCCTTAATGGTCGTTGTGTATCGGTGGCGTATGTCTGTGATGGGGACAACGATTGTCAAGATGGTAGTGATGAGGCTGGTTGTCCACCAAGGAATTGTTCTTCAAATCAGTTCCGTTGTCAAAGGGGAACATGCATCAGCAGTCGTCTTCGCTGTGACATGCAACCTGACTGCTTAGATGGAAGCGATGAAATGAATTGTCGTAAGTTGCTTCCAGCAGTTTTTGCATTATGCTTTATGCAGTTGTAACCCACTCCAAGTGATCAGAATGTTTCAATGACCTGAAGACTTGATCATTATAACAAGAAATTAGCTTTTGCTATGATGAATAAACTATCACAATGAAGTTGTCATATGTTGATCTGAAAGAGCAATGATGAGTTTTGTGTTATTTAGTACTTTGTATTACAAAGTTTGTATTGATATAGCTTTTACCATTATGGACCATGTAGTTGTTTGATTTTGTGGGAGCTTTTCTTTGCTAAATTTGTGGCTTTCATGTTATCATCATGTGCTCTTTTATTCCTTACAATCTGGTTATTATTTCTGTCAGCAAATCGCACTGAAGGAAACTGCTTTGAAAATGAATTCAGGTGTGTTGTAAGTGGAACCTGCATACCGAGCAGTTATGAATGTGACGGCCACTTAGACTGCGTCGGTGGAACTGATGAAAACAGCTGTGGTTGGTTTTGTTGCATATTTAATCCTTTAATTGCAAAGCATTTTATGGTTATGGTTATGGTTCTTGACAACTTCTATAGCGCCGTAGCATGGTGAAGACCAAAGTCAAAGGCAATGGTGTCCGCTACCGTTGCATCCCAGACCAGGCCTTGGCCGGCTCACCAAGGGATCAGGGTCATGCCGTCTGGCCTTTTCCCATCGGATCTACAGAGACCAGCCGGTTCCTTGATGGACAGGACCACTGCCCTGACTAAAGCCCTCTGAACCAGGTTGTTCAACATGGAGTGTCGAGAAACACTACCTGGGCCCAGGTGACATGACAGTATATGTGAACCATCTTCCAACACCTGGACGCCGCAAGGACAAAGATGTTTCTCAACATTAAATGTCGACTCCGAGACGGAGGCCAGCGATGACTCTCACAGTCTCGTCATCCATGCACAAGCTGCAGGCGATTATCGGTAGTGTCAATCACCAACTTGGTTTCTGGTGGTATTGTCCTTGGATTGCCTAGGACAAGGTGTTTATGTCCCTCTGTATTAACGGGCAGTCCCAGGTGGATTGTTTGTGTAGGGAGTCAGATGACGGTCTGGACAGCTGACTCAAGGAGCACTAGTAATCTGATCTGATCATAATCTGGGCTTCATGAGTGTCCATGTTCAGGCCTGCCTTTTTGAGGATGGAGGACTGGAGAGGGCAAGTGTCTGCAGCAGAAGTCAACAAGGCAGAAGGTGCAGGCATAGACACCTATTGGATCCCCAGACCTCATCCCTGATTGAGAGTGTCACATGAAGCCACTGACTGTTAGAAAGCGGGATATTAAGCTTGTTATCTAAGCTTTCCCACTTGATGGCAATAAAGCACTCTAGCAGAGTGGATTACCAATGCAAGGGTACAGTGCAGTAGATAAAGTATATTTATATTTTTTAATGCCCTCGGTACTTCATTCCCGAGAGACTTATGAAAAAATTGTCCAGAGACATACGTAGAAATTGTGCGTGGTTAACTCTCATGCGGTTCAAGTTGTGGAAAAGATCCTCGGATATATATATATATATATATATATATATATATATATATATATATATATATATATATATATATATATATATATATATATATATAGCCACACACATATATGTGTGTGACTTTTCTTCTGAGGCATATTATTAAAATTTGCCTATAAATGGTCTTGATTTCTAAATGTTTATTTTATGTGGCAATTTAGCAGCTAGAACCTGTTCTCAGACGATGTTCCAGTGTCGGAACAGACGCTGCATTCCACAGAGTTTTGTCTGCGATGGAGACAATGACTGTGGAGATGGAAGTGATGAAGGCAATCATCAATCTTGTCGTAAGTCTAAAGTTTTCATTTGCTTCACCTTGTAGGACTTTTGACTAATCTTTTGAACATGTCCTAGACAGTTATGTTTATTTGAGAAACCTTGCAGCATTTTCTTTGTATCTTCTGCTCTTGTAGCTAAATTTTCTTTGTCCTTCTCAATCAATCTGTGTATTTCATCTTTGCCAGTGTTTATAAATTATTTCTCTTGCAGTTTTAAACTTTTCTATAATTTATTTTCTAAACTTTCTCCAGTTTGCTTTCATGCAGCTTTTGTAATGATTGCAGCTCCACCAAGATTTCAGTGTTCATACGGAATGTGGGAGTGTCCTGGAAATTACAGAATCTGTATTAACCAGACACTGGTTTGTGACAGTGTTTCACATTGTCCAAATGGAAATGATGAGGGTCCTTTCTGCAGTGAGTGTCAATACTGGTAGTTTTTGCATGTCTATGATTTTCTTAAAATTCCTTGAAGATTCTTAGGCCCTATGGGTTAAGTTTTTTTGCTTGCAACATCTAGTGATTAATTTTTTCATTATGACGCCTGTCGATGTAATGTTCAATTGTTGAGAAATTTAGGATTTGGCATCCACTGTTTGAGGACAATCCTTAATTAGTGTTGAAAAGTTTTGTCTGAACTTCCACTGGCTTTTAAAAATATTGAATTCTGTAGAAAGATTACCACATGCATGTATATAAAAACTAGTATGTGCTTGAGGTTAATTTAAGTTTGCCTATTTATTTAATAAACAGTATTTTCTTGGGAGTTACCAGTACACTTCTGTCATCACTTTTTATAGTAGGAAATTTATGAACTTGATAATCCACAGTTTTGTTAGAAATTTCTTTTAAAAGGCTGATTTAGATAACACAAATGGAATATTTTATCACTGATGTTTGATGCTAATCTTTATAATCCAGATGATGACAGTTGTCACATTAGCAATGGGGGCTGTAGTCATACTTGTTATCAGACGCCGTACGGTGCGACATGCCTTTGTCCACATGGTATGCAGCTGAACGACACAAAGACTTGTGTTGGTTGGTTCCAATTCAGGATTCTATTAAACAAATATTAAACAATTTCTATGTAACTAGCAATGTAGTTTAAAGAAAACAAAATTTAAGAATGAGTTGCATTTTATTATGTGTTATCCACTATTAAGAAATAAAAAAAATATTTTCCAACTCTTCTTTACACTAAACATATAGAATGCTTGTCAGTATTAGTATGTAAAGCAAAATGCTACAGAGCAGATCACATATGTGCGCTTACCAAGAGTGATGCAACTGTGTGGTATTTGCAGAGTTAACCCTTTAAAGCTGTGATACCATTATAGCAGGATGCCCATATCGTCATAATCCCCGAATTCCTGCAATAATGGGATGAACATATAACATTAGGTCTCAGGGATCCAGGATTATCGGTTTATACATACAAGCTGACAGAGTTCAAAGAGTTAATGTATCTGAAGATGTGGTTGAGTGTCTATGAGCCTGGACAGTGAGCAAAGACCAGAGATACGATGGCAGTCAATGTGTTAATTTAGAACTGAAATTTATTAGTCATAGTTATGGCTCTAAAGAGATTTTAACATTGGCAATTTGCAATATATGTGGCATGAGTGGTTTGCCAGTTGCCATTGTATGCATCTCCTTAGATTTTACTAAAAACATTTTGATATATTATTTCATTATTGATTATCAACAAAGCTTGGCACTTCTTAATTTCTACTTGACACATTGCTATTGTTGTAATTGCCTTGATAACTTGATAACATTTCTTACCTCATGCAATAAGTTGGGATTTAGACAATCTATGCCAGAGCTTTTTAAATTACTGAGAATTTCAAAAATGCATTCCTTTGTGCAGTTGATATCAAATAGCATTTTTTCCTTTTTCTTCATTAATTACTTGTGTTTTTGATTTTTATACTAACCCCTCAGTAGTCGTTGTCATCGGTGTCAACCATGTCTTAAATGTGAGTTTTAATATGATGAATAGATTTCTTTGATCCATTGTGTCTACTGTTCTAGATATAAATGAATGTGAACCACCTGGAGTGTGTAGTCAACACTGCACAGATCTAAAGGGAGGCTACAAATGTTCGTGTGAGGAAGGCTACATTCTCTTGCCAAATCACAGGAGTTGCGTAGTCAACTGTAAGTACTATTGCTGTCAAGCACAAGTTAAGATAAGAAAATAAATTTTAAATATAAAAGTACACAAATTTATTAATTAATAACTTGGTTTGTTCAAGGGCATTGTGAAGTGGGGAAATTTGGTCACATTACCCCTGTCCTTCGTAGGTTGCATTGGCTTCCCATTGAACAACGTATTAAAATCAAAATTGCTACCCTCACTTTTAAGATACTAAGAAATCAGCATCCCACTTATCTTCGAGAAATGCTATTATATCATCAGCCATATATATCCACGAGGTCTGCAAATAAATGCCTTCTTGAAATTCCCTTTCGTCGCACTAAATCTGGGTGTAGGGCCTTTAGTTATGCATCTCTATATGTTTGGAACTCCCTTCCTCTTGATATTCGGATGGCCTCTTCTCTAGATATTTTTAGGCGTCACCTTAAAACTTATTTATTTCCTCCTTAACTCTTGGTATAGTCCTGACTGATTTTTGGTTTTTGACCTGGACCGAACCGACCCTCCTCAGCTACAGTCTGCTCTGCTGATGAGCACTGTGGTTTGTGGTCTGAGGCGTCCCCGATGAACACCTATGTGTTTGAAACGGACGATAAAATTAAATTAATAATAATAAAGTCTTGCACTATTATGATCCAAAGGCATAGCTGTTCTAACCATGTTTGACAGCAGTTGGAAAAGCAGTCTGTCTCATTGCTCCCATTCTGATGAATATCTCTAGCATTGACTTTCTGTTTTGGGGATTTTTTTGGAATACTATTATTTTGAAATGCTCATGTTTTAAAACTGGTGATATAGAAGTGCATGGTTATTCTTCTAAGGTATTTAAGGCACCACAATCCAGTTTTTAGACTTAGAAACACTTCAGTATCTGATATTGCGGTACAGTGGTAGCTGTTGTAGAATCATCATCGTCTTTCTTGTTGTCACCAATCCACCATGATGCTATGCATAAATGTAGATAATGAAGGTAGCTATCAAGGTGATGACTTCACAGTCTAGATTGAGATGTTTGTTGCTCTTTTAGCAACAGTTACTCCTGGATTTCTGTTTCACGAATTTGATGGCAGCATAACCAAGATGTCGTTGACTCTCAGTCATATGGAATCACTTCTAGGAAGAGATTACGACAACTATTACTGGGGTTACAAAGTGGTATTTGCTGTTGATATGGAAACAGAATCCATATTTAAAAACAGAAGAACATACTATCCATCATATTCATACAGCATTGCAAGAATACCTTTTGCCAGCAGAGAAGTGATACCAGTATGTGCTCAAGATTACAATTTTTAAAATTTAATTTATATGTTATCATTTTTATTGGAGTAAATAATAGTATTTTGACTGAAATTTATTGCAATAGAGATAGTTCTGTGCCTTTTCATATTATATATGTGTTACTCTTAAATATTTGTATCTTACATTTGACTTTTACAATTATGTTATATATTGCTTATCTCATTCCAAATGCTTGCAACCTTTAAGAGGTAGCAGCTATTTAGTAAAGAAGTAATGACTAAGAAGCAAGCAGTTATTGTGTTCTGAATAGCTTAGATGCATTCCAGAAATTTGCATAACATTTAATCATATTTTGTGATTATTTTCAGTAAATTTTGCAAAAGTTTACATTTATTTTCTGTATTTTTCAAGTTTTCAATGTCTATTCAGTGTGTTGTTGATTTCACTACAGTAAAATAAAAAATGCTTCAGTATTATACATCGAAATAAATAAGTCCAGTCTTCAATAAAAAGATATAAAAAAGAATAAAACAACTAAATATTAAAAAGAATATCCCCAAACAGCATCACAAGACATCATGGACCCAGCAAGGAAAACGAAGAAGAGGAAGACCAAAGAATATGTTGAAGAGAACAATAGACAGTGAGCTAAAGAGTAATGAACTCAACTGGGATGATACATGGTGTCCTATAATTAGCGGAAGATCGAACTGCGTGGAAGAATCTTGTCAGTGACCTTTGCTACACAAGGAGTGATAAAGGCTGATGATGATGATGATGATGATGATGATGATGACGATGACGAAGACGACGGCGACGGCAATGATGATTCTCTGTATAAAATATTGCATTATTTAGTTACGTGTTTATTTTAGATAAGATGTGACAGCATCAAAACCGACTTGCATTAACTCTTAGGCGGCCATGTTGTTTTTACAGAATTTACCCCTCAACAGTTTCCCAAAATGTTTTAATTCAAATATCATAACAATATTGACAATGTATATATCAATTGAAATGGGTTTTGATTATCTACAAGAATATGAAAATAAAATATAACATTTGCAATTACATTCTTCATATTTCATGAGAAGATATAGAATTTTAAAAAATTAAAAATTAAAATTGGACTTTGAAGTTCATTAAAAATTTTGTCAGCAACAAGACAGTACAAGTAAGCTATCTGAAATATGCACACATATGTAATAAACATTTTAAAAATTATATATAGATGTAAAAATGTCATATTTTAGTTTACAGAGAATTTAGTGTGAAAGGTCTCAAAGAAATTATAACATATGTATTTTTGGCACTTGTCACAAAAGTTCCTAAAATTTTTTTAGCAACAAGACATTATTGGCAAACTATCTGAAACATGTACACATAATTATGTAATAGACATTAAAATTTATGTAAAATGTGATATTTTAGTTTAGAAAAGGATCTTGTGTGAAAGATGTCGAAGCAATTATGACATACATATATTTGACACATGTCACAAAAGTTCAAGGACTTGGTTTTTTATACTTTCCAGCAGAATTTGTTCGTTTTCATTGTTATCGGACCTGGAAATACCCATGTCATCAAACTTACCATTTTCAATTGCTTCAAAAACTTCCTTAGTTGAATAAAATTCTGCCCCTGTGTATAGAAGGGTATTTAAAATTTAAATGCCAGAAGGACTGCAAATCTCGCCTACAAATCGACATATTTTCGCAGTCAAAATCGCGAAATAAACGGTTTTTGTTTGATCTGGAGGATACTATAGTCGCCTTTGAGGACTTCACCCATGCCCTGGGCTGAAAGTGCTTTCTGTTGTCAGAATTTCCTCCAACTGTTGGGTGCACCAAACTTCACAGTTATTTGGCTGCCCCCATTAGTGGGCTTTGGCTGTCATAGACTACCGGTATTCATATAATATATAATATATCATTGTCTATAATAATAATGCTTATATCCTTAGGTAAGCTATGTGATTACCATATCTCTAGTGACTCGTCCTGTTTAGTGTATTCTAATTTTTATGCCACATTTTCGTTTCAGTTGGTTACGTCAGGATTGATTGAAGTAGCTTCAATTGCAGTTGACTGGATTGGAAGAAATATTTACTGGTCTGACCAGCAGTTGAGGCAGATAGCAGTTGCTTCAATCAATGGAAGTGCACATGCTGTACTTTTTAAGGATAATGACTTTTTACCTGGAGTTATTGTTCTTGATCCTAGATCTGGGTCTGTATCAGGTTAAACAGTTTAATGGATGTGTGTCAATAACTTGTTTGCTTAAGAATTTTCATCAGCATGCTTTTTCAGCAGTGTTTCAAACTGTTCCATTTGTCCACAACCCTTGCACTAAAAAATTTTCTTCCTTGGTCCTACCTTCTTGAACAATGATTATTCCAGAGCCTGGGGCCACACTCTGAGAAACATTTAGTGTCAATGACTGTACGAGAATGAGGAATCCGTTTATGCCTATATTAGGTGATGTTGTCAATGGATTCCAGATTAATGGTAAATGTCAGAGAAATTAATCGCATAAGTAAATACTAAACAGCAGGGCAGACTATGCAAAATGCTAACAGAAAAAGACATGATTTGAGTTTTGATTTGGAAGTGCACATTTCAATGCACCTTTTGTTTCACCAGAAACCTACGGATGCACCATTTTGTTTCAAGAGGCTGGAGAGGTACAGACTCAGGGTTGTGGCTCTTGAAACTTGAGTCTCAGTGTCAAGACGTCTCAAGGCTCAGTTTTGAAAGTCTTGGTCTTGGCGTCCAAGTCTTGGTCTTGAGACACTCGAGTCTTGGTTCTGGTCTGGGTCTTGAATAATTGTTGACAACAGGTCTGTAAATTTTTCAGGTCAAGACTGATGTTTTGGACCACATTGCGGGCTATTCCAAAAATTGAGAGGGCTTTTATGGATGGGTCGGAGCGAATGGCAATTGTAACTGAAAAGTTGTCAAAGCCTTCATGTCTTGCAATTGATCTTCCTACAAGAAGACTCTATTTTGGGGATGCCGATTTCAGTTACATCAAATTCTGCAACTATGATGGCTCCGGTGTTCAGGAAGTGGCTACCAGCTCTCAGGTTTGTATAGTTACTTTGCAGTACTTATTAAGGCTGATGATATTCTTGTATGTTTTGGAGTTGTAGTTGTCTATTGTACATTTTCAGTGTAAATGGCAGTGATATGTATACACTTTGCATAAGGAATGCATTGAGTGCTGGAACACTTCCCAGACCTTACAGTTATTTTGGCTATAAATGAGTATATTGGAAAACATGTAATAAAGTGAGCCATTTGAAAGTGCATTGCATTGATGACAACACAGAAAGGTTTTTAGCCTTCTGTTCTGGTTTGGGATTAAGAATCGATGGCTCTTGGTTCAAACGAAAGACATTAATCGTCTGTCTTGGTTCTCCAATGATGGAGTAACTAAAAGGGAGCTGGACCATGTCCTGGTTAAAACCAAATGGCGTCTTCTCCAGAATTACAGAGTGCTCAGAGGATTAGAGTTTTATTCTGACCATTGTCTAGTGCAGGGATGGCCAGACCTGTAGTAACCAAGAGCCATTTTTGCAAATTTTCCACATCTTGAGAGCCGCATTGACTCACTATGTGTCACGACCCAACTCGCAATGGAAAATTATTTTATTCATTTATTTTAATAAATTATTATAATTCTCAATTAATTATTAAAGTTTAATAGATGAAATTTATTAATAAAATTCAATCCAATATAAAATTCATAATGATGGTGAACATTAATTGTTGTGTTTCTGCTGAGAAGCCTTTGAACAGGCAAGTTTCTTTAGATCTGGTTGGCAGCTTGTAGTTGCTAGCTTTGTAATTTGCAAGCGGTGTCTGGCAAATGATTAGATTAGATTAGATTAGATTAGATAGTTCATTAATAGGTGCACTTTAGCACAAATGCGCTGCTGCTGATTGGTCAAAGAATAATGTTTTAAGTCTTGAAAGGAAAACGTCTCGAGAGGTGGTATTGTCCCGTAGCTCCGCTGGGAGAGCATTCCAGTAGTAAGGCCCTAGCGCCCTAAATGAACGATCGCCAATCTTTGTGCTGGTTCGAGTAGTGACCAAAGTTCTTGTGTTATCTGATCTGAGCCCAAATGGTCTGTGCATCGACCTCAAATGAGGCAAATTGGTTTACGGCCTTTATCGATAAATGCAAAGTCATCTTTCCATTCTGGTAGAAAACTTCTATTTTCTTCTTCATACTTCCGTTTCTTGGAACTTGTTGCCATGTTTATTAAATTAAAAATTTTATTTAAAAAGTCTTTGTAACCTTAGTAGCATTTTAAAAGAATAGGAATACTGTAAAATTCAGTACTTAAACATGCGGATGTTTAACGGATTAGAAAAGAAGTAGGATCAAGAATCTTAACATCATCAACCAATCAGAGTCGCCATGTGCTTCATTTAAATTTTAAAAATAAAATTATGCCCAAGTTTTAAGAATAAATAAATAAAATAAACTATTTTCAGCCCCGGTAGGTCTGGAAAAATTTACAACCATCAAATTTTTTTGATTTTAAAAATTGTTCGAGAGCCGCAATTTGAACACAGAAGAGGCGAGCCGCGGTTTGGCCACCGTTGATCTAGTGCATAGCAGAAATTGCTGTCAAGTTGAAGCAGAAACAGCTGAGGAGTCAGCTGAATTATAATTATCAATATAACAGCAGCGCTTTGAGAAATCCAACTGTTGATGAGGCTTTCAAGATGAGAGTACACGACCATTTCGTGGAGCTAAGCGAATCTGATGGCTCAGAATGGGTTGCATTCAAAGATGCCTTTAACTCCTTTACCCGGGAATTTAATTTTTTTAGATGCTGTCACCGAGACGGGGATTTTATTTTTGGAAAAATGTTTGCAAAACAGAATACTGTCATTTTTAAAAATCTGCTCTATCTCAGGCTATATACTATATGAGCTAAGAAGATAAGGTATACACCATTGTTTAGTATTCCTCTTTTTAACCATCCGTGCAAAACCGAAAAAATTAGGGGTAGGGTCCACTCTACGGCCTAAAATAACACCCCTTCAAAAAAATTTTTGAAGCTCCATAGCTAAACTTTTTCAGTCGTAACCCCACTATGGTGAGCGGCAAAGTTGTAGGGAATGTCAGTGGAACAAAATAAATCAATAAGTTTGAAAATCGGTCAACATTTGGTAAAGATAGATCAATTCTAAGCCGAACAAGTCATTTCTCAAAGCCATTTTCTACACAACGCAACCCAAGGTCTGACCCCTCGGTCCAAAAGAATATATATTCCCAAACTAGAACAATTCAACATTTTGACTATAATTCCTCTATAAAAAATATCATATCTTTGGGAAAACTCAAATCCTAAATGTGTATTATTGAAATCAAAAATGTGTATTATTGAGCAGTCTAAGGCAGGGTTTTCCAAACAGTTTGGAACCGCAGCCCATTTCAGTGACCCTAATCATAGCATGTAATATAAACAAAATTCTTTAGGCCATCTGGTGAACGTTCGTTGAAAATAATCTAAGTTTTGAATAAACGGCAAAAAAGCTCTGGTTCAATTCGAATGAAAATATGGCAAATACATTAGGCAGGATTATTCATATTATTCATATTTTTACCAAATAGGACTGTGGCGAACCGGGCCTATCGAGGTTCCTACGCCTCCTAAACTCAAGATGGCCGGGAATTTAAATTTTTTAGCGCACACGGGGCTATGACTCACTTAAGGCACGTGGTCGTTTGTCTTAGCTTTTGGCTAAGATCTCAGGCTCTCTAAAACCACCTGTCACTACGCGCACTTTACCTGCACTCCGTTCCTATATTCCACACTTAATCCCTCTCTCAATGTATCCTCTTTCCTCTCCCTTAACTCTCCGTGCACCTTACTCCTCTCCGTGCACCTTACCTTTCACTGTGCACCTTGCCTTTCCCCGTGCACCTAACACCTCTCTCCGCAAAATCGCGCCTCCCTGACGCTTAGTGCCTCGCACCGCCTTTTACGCTCAGTGCCTCTATGGTGAGCACCGCCTTACTCTCAGTGCCTTGCACCGCACCTGGAACAAAATGCACCTCTAAGTTTGAATGCACCTCTCGTCAATGCACCTTTGTAAAATGCACCTCTTCTAATGCACCTTCGCACTGCACCTCTCTCAATGCACCTCTCGCAATGCACTTAATCTCAAGGGTTCTTCCTTAACCTCAGGGTGCACTCTTCCCAGCCTAGAGTGCATAGGGTGCATAGTGCACTATAATTTACATGCACTTATATGGACCTTCTTACCATCACACGCCGCCTCGGCCATCGGTCCTGATCTGTGGCAGAACCGGCTATTTATACTGTTTCTGCCGCATGCACTCATCCTGCTAGCTCACACTCATCACCGCTTTCTAATTGCTGCGCGCCATTCACTAATCGTCTACCACTCAGCCTGTCTTTTCCTTTATGCAATCTATTATTATTATATTGGGCCTGACTACCTATGCGGGCGGCTATCTGTCAAAGGATTAAGCTCATGAATTATTAATGGCTCACTTGCGTCTATTGCTACTAAGGGTTCTACGCTATTATCTAAATTCGCTACAGGACAAAAGGAGAGAAATAGATATTAAAATTTTTGGAAAATTATCTTTTCAAAATTTGCAGGAACATACCTTTGTTACACTTCTTAAAAATCCTATAAGTATAGCAAAATCACTTAACTGCCAGGTTATATTAGGGTTAGAGTTAGAGGTGGCCCAACTATACTGATGAAAAGCAGCGAAGAAATAGTTCTTGTCAGTCCTTGGAGTGGCACCACTCAAAAAATACTGCATTATTTTATCCATCGTTCAAAAGTGCAATTAATCCGCAAATAAACTTGGGCTAATTATCTACCAAGCTCGACAGTGACTCTTCTGGTTTTGCTTTTGTTGTTACTAGGGTTGACTATTGTAATGGTATTCTTTGGGGCCTGCCTAACTACCAGCTCTGTCAGCTTCAGAGGATCCTCAACGCCTCTGCCCGAGTTATTTTTTGAGTAAGAAGGGGTGAATACATCTCCCCTTTTCTGAAGGACAAATTACACTGGTTGCACATTCCGAAGCATATTGCCTATAAGAGGTGCATTTTAACGTTCTGGGCTTTGCGCGATCCGTATTTCCCAGACTACTTGGTAGCCCTGGTTAATCGACTCCCATCTGATAACAGGTGCCTTCAACTCAGATCTGGGCGAGACATCAAGTTGGTCATTCCTCTTCCTTCACGGACGGTGAACTTTGGAGAAAGATCAATTATGCGAGGAATGCGTTACCTAGTCACCTAACAAGAGAGTCGAACCCGAAATTATTCACAAGGAAACTCAAAACGCACCTTTATCAGACGTCGTATGAACTGTAAAACGCTCCTGATTTTGGACTTCTTCCATGTTTTTTGCGCTATAGAAATTAACTTATTAACTAACTAACTAAATAACAATAGTGGTGTCTAAGTCCATTGATATACTATTTAAACTCAGACATCTCTGCGGTGATTGCCACAAGTCCTGCGGTCATTGAAAAATCTTTAAAGTCATGTCACATGTGTAATCAGAAATTTGAAAAATGATACAGAAAATAGATATAGTTCTAAATTTTCTATTTATGAATTTAATGTTGCAAAAACCAGTCTTCAGATTTCCTGGAACACCCCCTTCATTCAAGCACAAAAAGGCCCTTGCTGTTGTGACATTCATGAAGAATTTAAAGACTCGCATGTTTAATATTTCATATAAATGACATATGTTAAGCGCCCTGACTTTGGCTTTCGACAAGTCCATTGCACTATGCCAGTTGTCTTTATAATAATAATAATAATAATAATAATAATAATAATAATAATAATAATAATAATAATAATAATAATAACAGTAATCTTCATAGTATAGTAGAGTAGCTGAAGGAATCTTTCTTCATGAAAGGCCTAGACTCTGTTATTGTAGAGTGTAGCAAAGGTATTGTTTTTTAAATAAAGATTTGTTTTGTTAGGGTGTCATAATACCTACCAGCATTGTCGTTTTTGAGGATTATCTGTATTGGATGAACAGCAACAACGCCTATAGGTTCTCTACTAGCTGCATTCGGTGTACAAAGTATCATTGCACTAATCAGACTAGAAGCGATTCATTTTCCTACAGTCACCATCAGGACAATTCTCTGGTGCTGCATCATCCTGCTATTCAACCCAGTGGTAAGAGCTTTTTGTAGTTTGTGCATTTTTTGCACTGATTTATGATATCTGGAATAGATCTGGTCATTTGCAGATACCTCAGAGTATTACCCTCATTGCCTCTTGGTAAGTCTCTTCTTGACAAGTTTCCCAGGATCACAAGATGTTTCCTCTGCTGTTTCATTTCACCAATCATCTTCCTGAATTTCTCTATGATGTCTTTTTTGTTGTCCTGCAACAGGTTGTTGGTCCTCAGCTCCACAGCACACGTCTGTACTCCTCTTCCGGCTTCTTCTTCCATCGATTTTCCCATGTCTTGTCTTCTTCCATCAATTCTTCCTTGTCTTCTTCTTCCATCAATTCTCCCATGTCTTTTCTTCTTTCATCAATTCTCCCATGTCTTTTCTTCTTCCATCAATTCTCCCACGTTTTAGATTCTTGTGCCAGAACGCGAGGTGGCCACATACTGATTTTTAGTATGTAAGACTAAGTTCTTGCCTACATTCCTCTCTGCTGGTTTCCTGTACTGCTCTCTGTCCTTTTCCGGGTCAACAGTTTCTTCAGCCTCGCCAACATAAACAAGAGTCTGTTTACGCTTCTGATGCGGCCCGTCCTTGTTTGGTGTAGCCGGCTGCTTCACCACGATGGTCTTGCTTCTTTCTGGCATCTTCTCTTTTACCTTTTCTGTGTATGATTTTGCTGGTTCTGGTTCCTTCTGTGTTGTTCCTTCCAGTATCTTCTGGAAGATATGCTCCACCTCCGCCAGCCTCTTCCTCTGCTCCTCAACGATTTTCTCAAGAGCTGAGATCTTCTGGCACTTGCAGCAGGCCTCCTCGTCCGTGTAGTCGGCCAAACTGCTCATGCAACAGGTGTTGCAGATGACCAATGGTTCCTTGCTTGGACCAATTTGTATTATTATTTAATTATCTAAAATAAAATGTTGAATCTGTTAACCCCACATGGCCGTAGCTCCTTTAATATTGCTCAATATTGCTCAATATTGCTCAGTAGTGATACTCGAAAATCTTCAAACCGATCAAAACTAGGGCAAAAAAGCCAAAAATTATTAATAGAATTGCATTAATAAACTCGTAACAATACTTATCCTTTTCCTGACTCCTTTTTGCCTGCAGAAACACCTTGAAACTTTCTATTATTTGTATTGAGTAAGCAACCTTTTATTTGAAATGGATGCAGTATATATATATATATATATATATATATATATATATATATATATGTTACAGTCA
Source organism: Metaphire vulgaris (assembly GCA_018105865.1). Lineage (NCBI taxonomy): Eukaryota > Metazoa > Annelida > Clitellata > Crassiclitellata > Megascolecidae > Metaphire > Metaphire vulgaris. Next base: position 3,122,833 of record CM030861.1, read on the forward strand.
AAGTGAAATCAGGCAATGTTGACATTGCCTGAAACTTTTTAGGAAATGTCGACATAAGCCGTTTCACTCGGGCACTGTCGACATTGACTGAAATGTTTAGGCATTGTTTAACAATGCCTGAAATTTCTTAATTTTTATACACACATTTCCTGAAATCTTTATCTGTTATGGAATAGCATAATAAGTAACATAAAACAGTTCTGAAACCTTAATAAGTGCCAAAAACTTTAATAGGTTCAAATGAAATAAAAAAAGGCAGTAATAGAAAAAATTTATACACAACTGTAAAAACTTCAAATGCAATAAAGAAATGAATTCCAAAAAACTTTATAAGGTTCTAAAGCAATAAAGAAAAAGCAGCATATAAAACAGTTGTAGCCTACAACATTAATGAAGTCAACTAAAATTTTATAAGACAACGCAATAAAGAAAAAGCAGTCATATAAAACAGTTCTACAACATTAATGAAGTAAACTAAAACTTTATAAGGTTCTAATGCAATAAAGGAAAAAGCAGTCATATAAAACGGGCTAAAATTTCACAGTTCTTATTGCAGCAACTTAAACTTGAATGGCAACGACTATTGCATTTCAGTCTAGCTTTGAAACATCTACAACGATTTGTTTCACACTTTTGAACCCTTACAATTGCATTTTGCAAAACCTTGACCGCCACTCTTTGATTCGTACTGAACAGCAGCCCTCAATGAAATCTCGCTGTGTGCCATGACATCATCTTCATTTAGCAGTATCTGGGTGCACAAATCAAATTGATTTCGTGCATACCGCCTTGTAGAACACCAGCTCTAACAGCTATCGATACATGTCGTTGCAGTTACGATCAAGAATGACACCCATGATATTACGAGGGTCGCCACGTCCTCGATCAACTAATGGAACAGGGACGGTAACATTGTCACCAGGATTTCCAGCTGCAAATTCTATTCTACTCACGCAAAACCATTCGTTTAGCTTGCTTCACTAAACCTTCTCGAGCCCTCTTGCGACGAGACTGTATACTATCATGCAGGTGATCTATGAAATCTGATGCTTGCTGGTTACTAGTGGTTTCGCCTATTCTTCAACCGTTTAGCTCGCGATGAAGCTGTACTGTGACTGGCTGTGGTATGATCCGCAGCAGGTGAATAAGCGTAAGCTGTTTCAGTGGTTGCAGCTGATGTAGAAGCAGTCACAGACGTTTCAGCAGCCGGAACTGAAAATGACGTTGAACTGTGACAGGCGACACCTTGAAAAAGACTTCCCGCAGTTATTCACAGCTATAGGGATACAGCGAACAGCCCCCTCAGCCTTAATATGGCCCTGACAGCGAAGCCTCAGATCTTCTTAAGTCCAAGTTTTTTTATTATGCTATTCCATCACAGATAAAGATTTCAGGAAATGTGTGTATAAAATTTGAGCAAATTTCAGGCATTGTTAAACAATGCCTAAACATTTCAGTCAATGTCGACAGTGCCCGAGTGAAACGGCTTATGTCGACATTTCCTAAAAGTTTCAGGCAATGTCAACATTGCCTGATTTCACACTTTGACTATAACATATATATATATATATATATATATATATATATATATATATATATATATATATATGTCTGATATATGTTATTTTATGCTAGAGTTCAATCCTTGTGCTACTGCACAGTGTTCATATCTTTGCTTGTTGTCAAACTCTTCATCTCAGACAAAATGTGTCTGTCCTCCTGGAATGGTTTTGGATGCAACACAACACAATTGCACCAATGGTTAGAAAAAGTTACTGATATTTGAAAACCTACTGTATAGGTAACCTGATAACTATAGACCTATTAATTAATCAAACACTCACTGCAGCTTTGAGTGTGATTTGCTATTTAGCAGTAAAAGAAAGGTTTAAGATTGGAAAAGACCTAGAACGGGGCTGCCTCATCTCCCCATGTCATTCAACTGCTAGTCAGAACACATAATGAGATGTTCAGGAATCAGTAGATGAACTTACAGATACTGGAATTAACATCAGTAGACGAGTGATCAACAACCTGAGATATGCTGATGATATCGTTCCGATTACAACATCGCCAAATTCATTGCAGGAACTGGTAGACAAAGTGAATTTTACATCGAGGGAACTTCGCCTTCAAGTTAGCATTTAAAAAACAAAGGTAATGGTAGCTGCAGAAAAAAGGATCAAAATCAATATCACATGTCATGAACATCCTCTTGAACAAGTAGAAACCTTCCGTTATATTGGTTCACTAATTACTGAGGACAATGACTGCAGCTCTGAAATAAGAACAAGGCTTAGCATGGGGCATTCAGCCATAAAGACACTAACATTTGGAAGGATTGGTCGCTTAGTTTGCAGATAAAGAAATGCCTGACAGAAGCACTGGTCTGAACCATTGCAACGTATGGAGCTGAAGCTTGGACAGTAAAAAAGGTAGACCAGAAAAGAATCACTGCTTCTGAGATGACAGCTTTCATTAGAATGATGTCCATCAGCTGAAAAGAACATAGAACAAATGCCTCAATTATAGAAGAACTTGTGAGAAATAGGCAACTATACTCAGTTATTCAACTTAGGAAGCTGAAGTACTTTGGACACATAGTATAGGCAGACAATCTATGTATGACGATACTTCATGGCAGAATTAATGGCAGGAGGAAGAGAGGACGGCCTCATAGACGATGGACAGATGATATTGTGGAATGGACAAGACAACCAATTAATTATCAAATGCATCATAACTGCAAAAGTAGTCATGTGGAGAACCTTGTCGTCAACCTGCATAGCCTCTGACCCTCAGCAATGACGATGGACAACCATACCAATACCAGGAAAAGAGATAGAAATAGAAATGTTCATTAACATGTAACATCTCAAGACGCATTTGATTAACATTTCGTTTCCTGTACAGCGCCTTTGACTTTAGCCACCTAGCTATGTTACTGTGCTTAAGAAATTGTCAACTTTAATAATAATAATAATAATAATAATAATAATAATAATAATAATAATGATAATGATAATAATAATAATAATAATAATAATAATAATAATAATAATGTTCTGTGCATGTCATTGATTACTACTGCTAGAGCACAATCAGTCAATTGGCGTATTAGCATGTATAGCCTTTTTGCCCGTAATGATTGCTCGTCACAGAGTCCTGTCCTGTGCAGAGTAAAGTGCTTCAATTTAATTTCTGTTCAACAGCCTGTACACATTTTAAAGAATTTTAAGAATGTGCATTAATTATATCTTTTATAACTTCTAAAATCAACTTGATGACTGACCATTGACTTTCTATTGCCTTCATGTTACATTGATATATTTATGCATAAGTTTTATACTAAAACTAGCATCAGTTGCTAATATGTTTTTGGGGAGCAGAAAGATGGCAGATTGGTAACACTATAGAGAGGCACACTGATGGACACGGGATCTAGTCCCAATGGAGTCCCTAAGATTGACTCAGCCTTCATTCGCCAGATGGTGGGACCGTGGTGGCAAATGAGTAGCGTCTTGAACCGTGGAGTAAACAGGCGCATTGCATGAGAACACTGGTCCCATATTATGTGATCATGCACCAGTCACCTGACTTGAGGGCCTTTGAAATGGAGATCAACCCTGTCCTATGGGTCTTGAAGTTCGCAAGAACCTTGAGTGCTTGAGAGGATTTTACTTTACTTTGCTATTAATATGCTTTGGTTTATTATATGAAATTTGTGTTCTATTTGTAGACTTGTTTACATTCTTTCTTGCTTGGGTAGAAGCTGATTTAAAAACTCTTGATATCAGCTCAGAAAATGTTTCCCATCAGAGTAGTCTTACTATTTCATCATTGCATTACTCTCGTAATACTGATTTTGATTACGATAGTGAGAACGCACTTGTATATGTTGTTAAGGTAAGAGCCATTACCGTATATACTCGTGTTAAAGTTGACTAATTTAAGACCAATTCGCTTTATATCTTGACCTTGACTTATATGCGAGGCACAAACTGCTGGATAAAGTTTCCTTACATAGGATGTTGAAAATAATTAATTTAGCTAAACCTGTGTAATTATTTACTTTCGACATATGCTATGGCATCTAAATAAAAGTTGGCCTCAGCAATTTTAAGATTTGTAATTTATAGGTTCCAAATAAATATTATTTGTAATTTATTGGTGCTACATAAATATTAAAATAATTTCTTTAAGGTTAATTAAATTGTTCAAATTGCCAAGAATGAGCGAATATCAGGTTTAAAATTTTCTTAATCATCAAGAATAAATCTGTGAATGTCAAAAATCGCTCAGTTTCTCGATAGTTCAAAGCTAAAACACAGTTTTTCAATCAACACAATAGTGCTACGTGCCCAGCTCCGTCCTCCATTGTTCCGACTCTCACGATCACTTCAAGAGGGTGTGCTGCGGTGACATCACTTCAACTTATACCCAGGTCAATGATTTTAGGCACCTTCAAATCCAAAAAATTTAGAGGTTGACTTATACGGATTGACTTTATCGTGAGTATACACGGTATATTATGATCACAGTAACTATTTATGAAGCTTAGTTTAGCATATTTTTAAATGACTATGCAGGCAAATACATTTTTCTGTAACTGTTGTGTAAACAGGCTCGTCAAGAGGGGGCCAAATGCCCAGGGGCCCAACGATCTGTAGGGGGCCCGGGCGGGTCCATAAAATGGTTAACACATGGAATACTATATATTTAACACCCTGAAAAGACTGACAAGCAAAAATAAATAAAAAAGGTCACCATCAGTTTTCCCACTTGATCTCATTACAATTATTGAAAAGTGTCTGACAAGCAAAATATGTCATTGCCATTTAAATATAAACTTTCTAAAATTCAGAGTTAACTCTTGAAATTTTTACTTTAATGTAAAAATTTAATTTCAGAAGCATTTGCATTTTTCAATCATTTAATTTTATGATTATATAGAATTCAGGAGTCTATCGTGTGACACTAATCGGACAGAACTCATCCATCTTTGCTCCAACTGCCTTATCACAAGAACCATCCTCAATTGCTATTGACTGGATGGCTCGCAACCTTTACTATTCATCTGATCTGTCTATTGGTGTAATCAGAATTGATGGAAAGGAAAATTATCACAGGCTGTTACTCAGTTTTAATCAAACACCAACTTCACTCGTTGTTCATCCTAAAATAGGGTTTGTTTTATTTGTTCATAAATAATGATTATATTATCCTTACTTTACTGGAGATTTTATGACTTCTGTACGGAACTTGGGTATCTATTTCGACAGTGAGTTTTATTTGTACTTTTGCTAGCACTAAGCTATGATCTGAGGTGATGTCAGCACCATGGTATGGTCTGCAGTTTCGCCCAGCTGTTTTCCATCTTTCATCTATTGTTATTACCTCTATCATGTTCCAGTGTTTTCCGTCTGGAGAAGCCCAGACCCATTTCTGGCAATTTTTCTGTTGAAATTGTGTGCTACACTTTAGGTAGATGTTTTGTCTTTTTTGTTTTGATTGCCAGAAATTCATTGATGAATTAATTTAGGAGTTCTTATCTCCTGTCATTTCTATTTCCATATCCATATTTTCCCATCGCATGTTCCCATCCACTGTTGTCGTTTCATACTTTGGCGCTCCAGTCCCCCATTATGATGTTTATGTCTTTTCAGAAGGTTGTTTTGATTGTTTTGATTATATTTATGCATTGATGAATTAATTTAGGAGTTCTTATCGTTTTATCTACAGATGCATTCCTAATCTCTTTGCTTAATAGAGCAGCTTAAATCTAGCTGCATAACAGAAGATGGACAATTTGAAATCTGAAACACACAAGGTAACAGGCTATATAGAAGCTAGAAAGATGTGGAGAGATATAAATGCCAGAATAGCCATGGCCAAAGACATATTTTGGAGAAAAAGGATTTATTAAGAAGGAACCTCAATCTTATATTGAAACTACGAATATTAAAATGCTATGTATATTCAACATGATTTATTAGGGTTTTTATGCATGTTTACATCATTCTTTGAATGGTAGGAATTCAGACATAAACTTATTACATAAATACATACATACATACATACATACATACATATGACTATTCATCTCAGGAGCCTCCGAGTCGATTCATCTCATCTTCAAGGACTATTCATCTCAGGACATTTCATCAGGAGGACTATTCATCTCAGGACGTTTCATCTTATATAAACGATTCATCTCTGATAACCAATCTTACACTAACCCTAACCGATTATAACTATTTTAGCCTCATTTCATCTTATTCCTAACCCTTGCCCTAACCCTTACACTAACCCTAACCCTTATAACTTTATCCGAGAACTTCATTTAGGGTGGTAGGTTTAAAGGAAACAAGAAGAGTTGATGGGGATTTCGGAAAAGAGAAACCAGTTGAAGAAATGATCTGAAATTTTAGGCGAATGGTAGATATTTTATTGGAGAAAATTGACAGAAGACATCTGGGAGTGACGATAAAGAGAAGGAACCAGGTGTGACACTTGACTTTTCCCTATGAAGAATGCTATTTAGAGATTTCCAGAGTAGACGATTTCCAGAGTAGAACACAGGGCAGGACCGAAAGGGATTTAGAATGAGAGAAAGCAATAGAGAAAAAACTATTTTGTATTTCACAAGCACTATAGACATTAGGTTGATTACATACATACATACATGGTGTTTAAATATTTTGGTTTCAGTAGATCTGTTATGCCACAGTTTTGTCAAAGAACTCTTGACTTTGGTTCATGCCATGTGCACAGCACTATAAAAATTGTCTCAATAATGGTATTAATGTAGTTTTGGTGTGAATGATTTCTTTTCTTGCTTGCAGAAGTCTGTTCTGGGTTGATCGTCTCGAAATGTCAATTAGAAAAGCAAATTTGGATGGTAGTGAAATGTCAGCACTTATAAACAGTGGATTGAATAATCCAGCATACATGACATTGGATGCCAGTCAATCAGTATTATACTGGAATGACATTGGAACTCAAAAGGTGATGTCATTAAGCCGCCTATCTTTGAAAGCAAATTCAGATTATTCAATATATATATATATATATATATATATATATATATATATATATATATATATATATATATATATATATATATATATATATATATATAACAAATATAACAAATGGCTAAAAAACTTAAATCAACACAATGCAAACATAAGTATTAACTACCAAAATATAAAGACAGAAATGTTCCATAGGCATATAACTTGCTTCTTTCTTCTTTAGGTGCTGTGTATTTCTACATTAGCGACCATGGATATCCACTTTGTTCGATCTTGACAGCCTCTTATTAATTTGATGTTATTCTTTACTTCCTCAATTTCTTCTCATAGGCAGTCTACAATCTACATAGATGTTTCTCTGCCTTCCTCATGCTCTTTTCCCTCCACTTTTCTGATTATTGCCAAATGCTCCTTGGTGATCGCACCTTCTCCTTTGACTGGGAACATGGCTTGATGAGCAGTCTGACTTTTGCTGGGTTTCTAGCTCACAATAACGTAATGCCACATATAGTTGGCCTTGGGAAAAGAATGGCTAGCTTAACACGTTGAGCGCTAGGGACGTCAACTGACGTCCTTATTTTGGTTTCTCAGGGCGCTAGGGACGTCATATGACGTCCTTAGTTCAATGCAAACTATTTTAGCTTATGCGGATCTTGGAATCATTCTTCTGCTTCCTTTAGCTACTAGAATGAGTGACCAATCAAAATGGCGTATTCTATGGAAGATGTATGAATATTTGTCCTATAAACATTTGTTCAAAAACCACAATATACTCAACCACAGCCTCCACCTTATCCGTATTACACCTGGAGAATTCCTGCTACGATGTAATTACGTGGCTTGCATTGTCAAGTCTTCCATCCAGTGAAGCGGACAATTTTTGGCTCGGGGTGTGAGGGAGGCATTTGGACCAGACAATGAAGGTTGGAATTTAAATTGAAATTGTTTCCATTTTATGGCAGTAATTTCTCCAAACGCTATTGTTGAGCTAACTATTGGTCCGTCACCTTACAGGGCACCGGCATTTTTCCTATGAATTGGCGCATACCTGAGTAAAGTGAACATGATACTAGTAACAGATGGCTTCTAAACGCATCTGTTCCAAAATATTTTCCTTAACAGGCATCTAACGTGATTGTGTCTTGAAAATAATCTAGCGGCATTCACGTTGGTCACGCATGAACGCATTCCACACCAGCCGCGCCTCAGTAATCAATCGTATAGCAGTCAACGTGTTAAATATATTCCTACGTGTTAAAATGTTTGCTTGCTTGAATATATTTCTCCTCCTCTTCCTCATCCTTCTCCTCATCATCAGTATGTGGAAAATAACCAGATTTTTGGATCTGTTCAAAATAAAGTATTTTATGTTAACTTTTACTGTTTCTGCGTATGACGTGATTAAGTGCGCATGATCACTGCAGTCCATAAGCTCTCCACTTTGCTATTTTGATTATAATTGAATTTCTATGACATAAAATGCTTTGCTTTGTGCATACAGATTGAAATGTATAACTTTAATACAAGAAGAAGAACTTTGATTCAAGCCAACTTCTATCAACCTACTGGAATAGCAGCACTTTTTGGGAACCTTTACTTGGCTGATGCTGGCCTTGAACTGATCTCAGTGATTGGAAATGACTCAACATTACGGCCTCTTCACAGAAACATTCGGGTTTCATCATTGAAGATTTATTATCAAAGACACTTTAGTAAGTTAGTTATGAATTTCAAGTGAAAGCAGACTCTCTGAACCCTGCCCATACTATAATAAACCCCTGCAGCTTTTTGCATATTGAAAATTGTTTGCATGATGTTATGAGCTTTGTGACCAAACTACTCACGAGAAGAAACTACGATCTTGTGCTGTTGCAAGCGATGTCAAGGCAAAACTCCCTGTTCCAGAATGCCAGGGGCCACAATAATATTCTCATTCATTATTCATTATTTCGCTTAGACAACAAAGGTCCGTAGCGTTGATCTACTATGGCCGCGATCTTGGGCTTCCTCCTATTCTTTAGCGATTGTTGAAGGTGCGCCATTGCCAATCTGTTGTACCCAGGTGCGGCGAGGGCGACCCGGAGGTCTTTTCCACCCTCTTTCATATTTACGATTAATAGCTGCCGTAAGAGCACCGTAAGCCGGAGTGTGGGTGTTAAGGCATGCCACATGACCAAAAAGTGCTTGTCGGCGATGACTGATGGTTTCTAAGATAGGTTCTAGGTTGGTCATCTGAGTAACCTCCTCTTTCCGAATGAGAATGAAGTCGAACCACCGAATTCCTAGTATGCACCACTGACAGCGCATGTGAAATACTTCAATTTATAATCGCACTTATGATTCTTCACTTAGTGAATGACTTAATGTGCGTTAACCATAATAATAATAATAATATTAATAATATCATCATCGTCATCATCATCATCATCATCATCATCATAATTGCTCTCTGCCAACTCATTAGTGGCAATAGCTAGTCAGAAAACATTTCCAGGCCTTTTTGTCAAATGTTAATTTTCCTCCTTCTGCAATTGTCAGTTGTCTTTCTTTAAAATCTTCTTTTATGTTGTCTATCCATTTTTTCTGGGCCTGCCTCTTCTTTCTTTGCCTTTACTTGTATGTGTAAAGTGCTTTTTGGGAAGTCTCAAGTCTTCCATTCTGTTTAATAACAATATAATATAAAGATAAAGGCAAACATAATAATATAATGTTTGCCTTTTCTGATTTCAGATAAAACAAATGCTTGTTCACAGAGTAATGGTGGGTGCCAGCAACTGTGCCTAATGGGAACTGGAAATCGTCCAGTCTGTGTCTGTGCCAGAGGTTATGTTCTTGTTGATGATGGAAAATCTTGCAGAAGTGAGTGACTGAAACTGCAGAACAAACTGAAGACTCGCTTGTTTAACATCGCATTCCAGGGACACCTGTCAAAGTGTCCTGCTAGATAATTGTCTTGATAATAATATTTAATAATAACAATAATAATAATAATAATAATAATAATCACAGTAATAATCAATCACAGTGTGACAATCCACTGATTGCAAAAGAACTTTCCAGCTTGTTGTCAAATCACACAAGTGACATCGACAGAGCCAGATTGAATGCAGTTGCATCACCACATTCAGGCGACTGGCTTTTCGCTCTGCCCATCAGCAACTGTGGCCTAAGACTTGACAATGAATCTGTGCGCATAGCGGCTGGTCTACGACTTGGAACCACACTGTGCATGCCACATAACTGTCCTTGCGGATCTCTAGTTGAACGAGGTGGCCACCATGGTCTCTCTTGTCGACTAGCACTTGGACGAATCGCCCGACACGCCGCCCTTAACGATATTTTATGATGTTCACTGATAAAAAAAGCCGGTTTTCCATCGTCAAAGGAACCATCTGGCCTATCAAGATCCGACGGAAAACGACCGGATGGCTGCACTCTCATCCCATGGAGGACAGGAAAATGCGTCATTTGGGACGTTACGGTCGCAGACACTTTCGCTGCTTCCTACTTCATCAGACAGCATCATCCGCAGGTGCTGCAGCCGAACGTGCAGCCGAGAGGAAAAGGGACAAATACCATCAACTGTCTTCCTCATTTCACTTTGTTTCTATGGCTTGAGAGACAATGGGTCCAAACAACGAAGGTCTTCACTTCTTAAAGGAAATCGGCAGTATCCTAACACGACAATCTGGAGGTGAAAGAGAGACATCCTTTCTCCTACAACGAATGTCCGTGACACTTCAGAGATTTAACACTGTCGCCTTCCGTGGAACTTTCACATAATAACTAATAATTTATCGATCGGACATGAGAAGACGGCATCGGAGCTGGCGGAACTTTATCACTCTGTTATAGTGCAAATACTCGATGAATTAGCCCCAGTGACCGAGATGAGGGTTCGTGTTCGCCCTCACTGCCCGTTCTATGATGAGGAGTGCAGACAGGCGCGCAGAACAGTGCGGCGTGCAGAGCGGGCTTATAGAAGATCCAAAGGTACTGCTATGGAAGATGAAGCGCGAAAATCTCTGACCTCCACTCTTAAATCAAGAAGGTGCCTGGTGAAACAAAAAGGCCGGAGATACTGGAAGGGGTTGCTGCAGTCAGCACATGACGATACGAGGGGAACTTGGAAGGCTCTCAATTCGCTCCTTGGTGAGAGTAGAGAGGGCTCAGCTCTATGCCCCGAATTCAGTGCTGAGGATTATCACCGCTACATTGATGACAAGATCAGAGGAATACGAGAAAAGACTGCGAGTGCGGGATTGGCATCTTTCTCTAACTATAACGGTCCGCGTCTCACTGCTTTCTCCAACCCGACGCTGGAAGAAGTAATTGTCTCCGTGCGTTCGTCACCGAATAAGCAGTGTGCCTCTGATCCGCTGCCTATGTGGCTCTTGAAGGAGTCCATTGATGTACTGGCGCCATTCTTGACGACGCTTATGGCTGTCTCTCTGGAATCAGGAGAATTTCCAACAACTTGGAAGCATGCGATCGTTACTCCGCACCTGAAACGGTCGGGACTTGACCAGTCTGATGTCTCCAATTATAGACCAGTCTCCAACCTCCCTTTTCTAGCCAAGCTACTAGAGAGAATTGTCAACAAGCGGATGGTCAGTTTTCTGAGTGTGAATGGACTGATGCCGCAACAACAATCAGCCTATCGTCGTGGACATTCCACTGAAACAGCCATTCTGAAAATATTCAGTGACCTGGTGGATGCGACTGCAAATGGGCGAGTTGCACTTCTCTGCCTGCTCGATCTTTCGGCTGCTTTTGACACAGTCGATCATCAGATTCTCATCCGTCGGCTTGAAACATCGTATGGATTGGCAGGCCAGTCACTTCAGTGGATGAGGAGCTACCTCATTGGAAGAACACAAGCTGTATGGTGTAATGGTCTAATGTCCCAGAAGAGCCAAGTCCACCATGGAGTTCCGCAAGGATCAGTCCTGGGTCCCTTACTTTTCATCTTATACGTTGCGGACATTAGCTCAATCGTCAAGGCTTTTGGCTTGTCATCGCACTCCTATGCTGACGATGGGCAAATTTATTCCTCGTGTATGCCGTCGGATACAGAGCGACTTCGGATGTCCTTCATGAATTGCATATCTGCAATCATCAAATGGACAGAAGAAAATCGTCTGGCATTGAATCGGACAAGACGGAATTCCTCTGGATCAGCACTCCAGGAAGAAGGAAGTTTTTGAGTCGAGTCCCTTTCACTGTGGGTGATGCTACTATTGTTCCTGTGGCGAGTGTGCGTCTCTTAGGTGTGCTTTTGGACGAAACGCTATCGTTTGATGCACACACCAACAACGTTATCCGATGCTGTCATTACCAGATACGGAGGGTCAAGCTGGTTCGGCGCTACCTAACGGTGAGTGCGGCCGTTCAGCTTAACGGGCCTTCGTCTTGTCAAGAATGGACTACTGTAACAGTGTCCTGCTAGGCCTACCGGAAAACAAGCTAAATCGACTTCAGTCCGTACTGAATCTGGCAGCACGAGTGGTCTTCGGTTGTCGCTGGAATGACCACATCACGCCACTGCTGAGAGACCGCCTCCACTGGTTACGCGCGTTCAACAGCGTATTGTTTTCAAGCGTTGTTGGCTCACTTTCCGAGCCCTTTATGATCCACACTGCCCAGAATATCTGAGTGCACTGGTGCAGCGAAAGACGTCAAATGAGTCGAGAATTTAACAGTCCTGCTGCTTGTCCCTCCTCCGTCAAAGACCTCCAAGTTTGGAGAAAGGTCATTCTCCAAAGGGAATCCGTTACTTTGGAACGTTACCTGATGTTGTGTCGGAAGCTGTCTCTGCGGAATCCTTTCTTAGGAACTTAAAACACACTTATTTAATATCGGATTTTATTGATAGAATTATGTTAAAGCGCTTTTGTCGTAGGCCTTAGCCTTGTTTACTGCGCTGGAAAAATTGTCTAGAAATAATAATAATAATAATAATAATAATAATAATAATAATAATAATAATAATAATGAAAACTATGCATTTTATAAATCCTGTTAAGCATCACTTTATAAGATTTTGGCTTTTGAAGCATTTAGGGGTTTACATAGTTGAGATGTTGAAATCACATTTTATATGTAGCAAAATTGGTGCTATATCAGTCTTATTTATTGACATACACACAATGTTTCGGCAGGCGTAACCCTCACACCACTGAGCTTTATTTGTGACAAATATTTCCAAGGGGTTGTTGCCACCCCTCTTCTATCTCACTCCAACCACTGAAAATTAAGTATTTTCTCTACCATTGGATTCTACAGTCAAAGCTCTAAAAAATGATATTGTTCAGTTTGTTCACATAATGCAGGTTATTCGTCATCAAATATACCCCGGTAGTTTAATTTTGAGGTGGATGTCTGAATGAATCATAATTATAGAATTCATTTGGAAAAGATGTTGGCTTCTCAACCGAAGAACAGTATCCTTGACAAAAATGACAGAAAAATTCCAAGTTACGACGAGTTAACCAGACAAAGTTAACTTTCATTCATCAAAAACAGCTTAATTATATGGGTAATAATAATCCGCTGTGAGCTGATCTGCTGATCTCAGTTTGATATAGACTTGGTGGAAGGCTTCATTAACTATATTCTCACTAATGTAGATCTGATAATGGTTATACTTACTACGTAATGTAATGTAGCATTTGTATAGCAGCTCTTATATTTCTACTCAGAGGTGCTCCTGGTATTGGAGTCGCACGATAAAATAGTGGAACTTTAGCTTTTGCATTGAACAGAGCGAGGGAGTAGGAAGTGATTCCCGAATGGATGGGTTCAAGGCATTCCAGATGGAGGGTCCAGTCACTGCAAAAGCTCAATGCTGAGCAAGAGCAGAGCATGATCATGATCTATGATTTGTCTAGGAGTATTCTTCTGATCAGCGGAGTGGAGGAGGCGATGTGCAGTGGAAGAGGGTGATTTGAAAAGTTCAGTAATTATGTAAGAGGTGCCTGGCCTCGAAGTGCTGCAGAAACAATAATTACTTGCTTGAATTTAATGTATCTATTATTTCCTGGCAGTTTGCATACATAATTTTCTTATTTGAATATTTACACAGGAATTTCATCCTACCTGACAGTTGTAAGGGACTACAATATTGAAGGGTATTCATTGACCAGTCTTGAAGAAATAATGACACCTGTTTCCTTAAGAATAGGTAGGTAATTACTGTGCACAATCTAAGATATAATCATTATTACAGCATATTTTCAGAAGTCTTGAAATTTTGATCTTTCATGCAGATGAAGCATTTGATCTTCATTGTGCTTTACTAAGGACCTTCATCAGGCATTGTTTTAGAGCAATGAGTCTTTTGGCTATTTTCTGTATGACCACATTGTATTGTGCAGTGAATTGTAGGGTTTTAGGCATTGCCTGCTTTTACTATGGAGAAAAAAAGCCATAGTAAAGTAAAGGTTGGCTTTGTCTCCAATTCTTCCAATTCTTAATATTTCACAATTTGACGTCAACATGGAATAGTTAAACAAGCATAGATTTTCAAATAAGTGCAGTGACTAGGCTGTTATCCATGGCAGACTAAATGTAATTGTTCACGGCTCAGTCGAATGAAATTTGTGGTGTGCAGATTGCTTAGGCAATAAAAATTGTGCTGTGAAAGATGCATGTTTATTCAATGCATTCAATTAGATTGGGTATGAAATTCACATTTGAGATTGGCCCTATAAATTTATTACCGTAATCAATTGCTGATCTTATTTTATTATTTAGTAAGTTTCTGAGCCTTGTTTTAATCAATTGAGAGAGAAAGGATTATTTCACTGATTACCGGATATCCATAATTGATGAAATTGCTTATTTGATATTGATATTTTGCTTGGCAGGCAACCGTATACAGTCCTTGGTGGTGAATATCCAAACAGGCTTGATCTACTTTTCAATCAGAAGATTTAGTGTAGACAGCAATGAAATTTTTCAAGTAAACCTTGACGGCACTGGCCTGTCGCCATTGTTTGACAGAATATCTTCAAGTACTGAAAGTCCTTTATCAGGCAGAAGGTTTTATTATTTTAATCATCCACAGCAGGGGCCTACACCCCATATTCCTAGAGATGAAGGAAGTTCAATGACCATGGATTGGTTGGCTGGTATGTTGTGTTCTATGTTGCATTTGATTAATTTTGCAAAGTTCACAATTTTTCATTTAAATATGGCAAGATTTTTGAAATTACATTTTCATCCCATGTTCTAGTGAATGAGTAACCATCAATTGATGCTTAAGAGTAGTAGAAGCGGTGCTATAAAAGTGCACAATTATTAGTGATAAATAGGTTCTGGCTTAAATATTTGTTAGTTTAGTTCATGGAAAGTCCAGTGCTTTGCCATTTGTAGTCATATTTACAGTGAGGCTCGTGAGATCCAAGAAAGATGGCAGCTTTCCATGTCTTTTTTCACTCATTAAAGGTCTCTAATCTCCTGCATCACTAGAATCTGGCTGTGAAAACAGGTCCAGTTTTAAAACTGCCCTCCCTCATTGTGGAATCAGCCTTCAAAGTCATTGGCCCACCGCCCTCAATAAGAGTTCCATGAGGTTGACTCTCCAATGACATTTAAAATGACAAAGCTGCAGTCCGATGCTTCTAGACACTGGAACGAGAGCTTCACTGCAAAGCATCTTCACAGCCAAAGCCATTGGCAGATCAGATGGTTTTCCATGAAACACCAACAAGGGAACTACAAAATTGGCAGAAACATTTGGTAACAGCCATGAGCTTTGTTCAAATCACAGCCATATATGCTTAAAGTCAAATTTAAGGATATACCTCGACTTGAGGCTAATACAGACAGAGGCTGTGTCTGAGACAGTGAGACAGTCTCTGTCATTGCAGATACTGATGAGAAATGGCATTCCACCTGAAGTGTGCCTTTGGTCCAATGAGCTCTGCCTTCCACTCTCCAGCAATTCATTTGTGCAGTACTGAGCACCAAGTTAACCCTTTTCCTGTGGATTGATTTTTTGAAAACTCTCCACAGATGCAGAATTTGGAGGGGGAATTTTGGTGCTAAAGCTCATGTTGTGTTATGGTGTTATATCGTGCTATTTTCACGTGACCTAGTTTCACTGAGTTGCTTAGTCATCGACTATTAGCCCTTCATATCTCGGGATCTGCGGTATATGATATGGAAACTTAAAATAATTTATTGGACATAAATAGGGCTTTCCAGAGTTATCTTGGGCTCTGCCATTGGCGCTTGGTTTCCGCTACTCGAGTTATCTCGAGACCCGCTGTAAATGGGTTAATATTTTTACTACTGAAACAATTTCTCTTGTGCTGTGGGCATGGTGAGAACCAAAGTCAATGGTGCTTGACAACAGTCATTCAATTAAAATGTGAAATAAGTGGGTCTTGAGATTATGCTTAATCAATACAACAGAGTTTGCCTTAGTAACATTGTCAGATAGTGTGTTCCATAGAATCGGATTGCCGTAAGAAGCTGATCTCTCACCAAACTTGGTAGTCTTGGCTGGGGAAGGAACGAGCAGAATGAGGACGGTGATCATTGGAGGTAGATGTGGAAACAAGCGAGGATATGTTGCACGCAGAAGGGGTCATTAATTAAAGGCTTGGCTTGTGATGTGTTCAGGGACTAGAAGTCAGTGAAGCTCATTGCAGAGAGTGATGTGACATGATCATCACAGTGACAGCTGAAGATCAGACACTGTGAAATGTTAAGAATCGATTTAAGGTAGCTGGGCTGAGTTTCTGGGAGGTCAAGGAGGATGCTGTTGCAATAGTCTATGTATGATAGAACAAACATATGTCAAGTCAAGTGACTTGAATGATGGAATTATAATCGCCCGTTACAAGAAGTGCTCCAGGCCAAACTATGACAGTCACTGATCAATCCACTTTCCTAAGCTAATTTGTTGTTGTTATTTCTTTTGGTCTCAAGAACTTTGATAACCAAAGTTTCTGTGAATGCTGAGTAGTGGTCCTGGTGATTCCGACTTAATTGCTGCAAGGAAAAATAGCAGACTGATTATTATTATTATTATTATTATTATTATTATTAAGACAATTTATAAAGCGCAGTAAGCATAGTGAAGACTAAAGTCAAAAGCGCTTAACAATGAACATTATAAGAGATATTAAACATATGCGTCTTAAGGCACTTGAGGAACAAATCAGGGGAGGTCACAATTGTCACGTTCTTCGGCAGAGAGTTCCACAGACTCGGATTGCCCCTCCGGAATGATCTGTCACCGAAGACAGCGATCTTGGACGGAGGAGGAACCACCTGATGATCTCTGGAATGACCTGGATCTTTTGCGGATGGATTTTGAAGTACCATTGATTGATACCCTTGGGTATCTATACCCAATATCTATACTGGTGCTATAGAAGTGCATAATTATTAATTATTATTATGAAAAAACCTTGATTGTTCATGTTGCTTGACTTTCTATTTTTATTTATGTTTGACTAAATATTTTAAAAATAATAATGGTTCTGTTTTAAATAATTTTATATTATATTTTGACTTATCTACTGCACTGCTTTAAATATTTAACTGCATTCATTTTAGGAAATTTGTACTTTGTGACAAAGGTGCGAGAATTGTCATACATTGAAGCCTGTCGCATAAATGGCACACTGCGTTTGGTGATTCTTACTTTCGAAGGCTACTATCCAGTGTCTTTAGTTGTAAATCCTATAGAAAGGTGCAAGTTCAGGACAGTTTGTATAATGTAATAATAATTCCTATTTAGTTGTTGCATTTTGGAAATCTGCAGGAATACAAACAAAATATTTTGCACGAAAGTGTAAATTTTAACTCTGCTTTGGAAGGAAATGCTACTAAACATGTAATCACTAAACTAAAGCAATGGGTACAAAAATTAATCAGGAAAAGGAATTATATAATTCAGTTAAAAGGCATATAGTTAAGTACTCCACATACAAAATCACTGTTTCTACAGTTTAGTATTGTTTGTTATTGTTGTCTGCATCCATTGCTGAGAGAGATTTCCAGTCACGTGTGATGTTATCAATAGTTATCGATGGTATTATCAATTGTGCTGACAGTAGGAGCAGTGTTGGCAAATGTAGATTCAGTAGACGCAGCCTATGTTTTGCAGCTCCCATTAATCAGAATGTGCCAACATATGAGAACTTTTATTCCCTTGACTTTTAGAAGATCTGTGCTAAAGTTTGATATTTTATATGCTATGATGATGATATTCTGTATGTTAGATATTTGTATTGGACCTATGGTGAGCGAAATCCAAAAATCTTGAGATCTCTGTTAGATGGAAGCAATCAAACAATCATTGTAGACAATGGATTGAGGAATCCTTCTTCCCTTGCGGTTGACGTTATGACTGGCGATCTCTACTGGACCGATGCCATCATGGACACTATTCAGGTTTGTGTCAATTTGTTAATTATTATATAGATGCTTGCAAATTGTAAGGCTTTTTGCATGGCTAACCATACATAGTGATGCTAGCACATGACATTTCATGACCTGACATACAGAGTAATGCTATATTTTCGCCATTTTTATTAGCAACGTGTGAGCTCAATGTGCACAAAATGGCTTTCTCTGCTCTGCTTCCCCGTCATCTTCAAATCCACTGTGCCCTAACTTGCATCCTGTATGCCTAAATATCAATCAGTTCTACAGTAGAACTTCGTTATAATGGACTCAGTTATAACATATACCGTATTTTCATGCCAAATCGCCGCTTATACGTTTATAGGCCGCTCCACGTTTACAGGCCGCAGAAATCCAGTGGCATGTAAATATTTTCATAGATAGGCTGCACACGAATATAGGCTGCATGTCCTGATGTTGCAGTATCATTATATATACACGTGCAGTTATTCCCAACGGAGAGAGAGAGATGGGGAGGGCGAGAGAGACGGAGAGGGAGAGAGAGACGGAGGGAGGGAGGGAGGGAGGGAGGGAGGGGGAGGGAGACGGAGAAAGAGAGAGACAGAGTGAGAGAAAGAAAGACGGAGAGATATGGAGAGACGGAGAGAGAAAGAGAGAGACGGAAAGAGAAAGAGACGGAGGGAGAGACGGAGGGAGGGAGAGACGGAGAGAGTTATTAAACATAAATAAATCTTCTATCTTATCAGCATTCATAATACAAGAGAAGAAATTTAATTTAGATCAAGTATTTTTATAGCCAAGGGCATGAGAAATACGTTAAATGAATGATCCAAATTATTGACTGTCCAATCTTGCTTAGTAGCTGGATTAATTAAACGGTCCGAGAGGCTGGTTGACAACCTCCCTCAATGTCTCTTTCTGTCTGCTGTCTCACTCTGCTGTCTCTCTCCCTTTCCGTCCCCCTCTCTCGCTCTCACCCTCCCTATCACTTCCTGGCTCTCTCTCTCTCTCTCTCTCTCTCTCTCTCTCTCTCTCTCGTTTACCAAATTCCCAGAGAGTCAGCTCAGGGTGACTCATTGACTCCTAAGACCGATAACAACCTTTAGACGGATTTTGGGCTACTTTCTCAATCAACGGTTGCGTGTTTTGAGAAAAGTATATGGCAACACCGCGAAGCACGGGTAAAATGCTAGCAGTAAAGTAAAATAAACTTCTTTCGACTCTATTTTTAATTAAAATTATTTTTACGAGCCTCATGATGCGCTAAGTTAGTAGTTAGGGTGTTGCTGAATTTATAATTACCAGTAGAATTATTTTATGTTAGGGGCCTCCTGCTATTTGTAGAAATGTTTTTGTATAGGCCGTATACTATTATAGGCCGCATCAAAGGGCCTCTTCATGTAAAATCACCTATAAGCCACGGCAATTTGGCGTGAAAATACGGTACTTGGTTATAACGTACCACAAGATAGTATTAAAAAGTAGTGGGTGCCATTATTTAAGCTATGAAAAAAGACTTCAATATTGTGGACTGACAACATTAGAAAGAAGAAGAGAGAGAGGGGATTTAATAGAAACATACAAAATAATGACTGGGAAAGTAGATGTGTCATACGATCGATTCTTTACATTGGCACACTATAGCAGCACAAGAGGCCACAAATGCAGTGGCGTAGCGAGGGGGCAGGAGGGGCGAAGCGCCCCAGGCGGCACTTGCTCTATTAAAGGTGGCACTTTCTAGATTTCTTAGATTTTTTTGCTTCTCAGAGACTTTTTGGGAGAGTTGATAACGTTTGTTGCTTGTCAGACTTTTTTGTAGAGTTGATAACGTCTTTTTTTGCTTGTCAGACTTTTTTTGAAGAATTTAGGGCAGCACTTTTTTCTCGCCCCAGGTGGCACTTTGCCTCGCTACGCCACTGCACAAATGCAAATTGTTTAAGCAGAGGGTGGGTCCAATGAAAGAAAAATTTCTTTAGTGCAAGGGTTGTGGACAAATGGAACAGTTTCGATGAAGCGGGAGTGACAGTTGAAACAGTAAACGGATTCAAAGGCTATCTCGATAAACTAGGTTATTGAATGCAGATGGTTACATCAGGGGCTGTCCATAAATTACGTCAATAATTTAGGGGGAGGGGGTTTGAAAAAGTTTGACAGTTGTTGACAGGGGGGGTCAAGAGAAGTTGACGTCAACAATTTCACTTTTTACAAATAATCAAAAATAGGAAATTTCATGGACTACTACTTATTACAATGGAAAAAGCATGGCAAAAAAGATCATCACCACCACATTTTGACACTCGATGAGGAAAAAAGGGGAAAAAATGGTCATAACCACAAAAAATAATAACCTTGTTATTGGAACCTGTCATTGATCTTGGGGTCAAAAGTTGTTGACGTAATTATGGGGAGGGGGTAAGTGAAAGTTGACAGTTGTTGACAAGGGGTGAGGGGGTCAAAAATTGCCCAAAAAGTGTTGACATAATTAATGGACAGCCCCTCAGTGGTTTTCGCACAGGCTTACTTAGCCTCCTAAACCACTTAAAAATCACATTATTATTATTATTATTATTATTATTATTATTATTATTATTATTATTATTATTATTATGAAAAGTAGAATGTGCATTGCCTAATTTTATCATCAACTGACGTTTTGTGTCCTTGCAATCTGAATGCATTTTGCTGTTTGTTGATGCAGGCTGTTTCATCTTCTGGTGGAAATCGTCGAATTGTTTATGGAAATCTTCCATTTCCAGATTCTGTTTCTGTTTTTGGTTCTTACTTATTCTGGATCGATCGGCGACTATCTTTGGTAATGCTGTGTAGTTACTAAACTTATTTGCAGCAAAATATTGTTTAATTTGTCACACATTATAATTTATGGTGATTTTTCAAAGAATTGTTGATGAAAGAATTATCTAGGATGATGTCATACTGTGTTAAAAATAAATATTTTGTTTATAAGATCAACTCAGATCATTAAAATATTTAAAGCAAATTACAGAGCAATTTCCATTGTTCTCTTTCTGTTTCTCTTGTTATCATATATGTAAAACATTGTTGCTTTGACCGCAACGATCAGTTATCTCTTGCACATCTTGCACACAATATGTAGTTCATGGACTGTTGAAGTTATTTCTCTTCTTTAGCAATCTGCACAAATTAAATTACTCTTCATCCACCTCAATCCATAAGATCCTAGCTGCATTTTACTTCGTTACACCCTTTGAATCAATCTTCTCTGAAGATCTGCAACCATGTCTTTCACCATGCTGTTGCAACAATCTCCAAAACTACTTGCTATCAGTTGACAATGATGATGACTTTGCCTCAGAGCTTCAATATACCAAGTTTCTGCTCTACGGACATGTCCCATTCAAGCAATCTTTCCTCCCATTAGTTGACTTCTAGGTCATTGTGTGCTGAGCTTTATCGTGTAGATTGATCATGGATTTTTGTATGGCATATTGTTTTCTATGTTAGTCAAATTTTTTAATGCAAAATAGTTTCTGTCTCTGTCAGAAATGATGTTCAAAGTGTTTGCAGCCAACGTTCACACAGACCAACACCCAGTAACATCATTAGCTTACTGGTAGTCCATTCAGTATGTTAATGTTGAATTGACAATCAGTACAACAAACAGTGGCTCATGGCTAATCCACCGCCCCAAATTCATTAATATCAAAGGCGGACCATGTTGTCGCTTCCAAAATTTATAAATTTTTCATTCGCCGCCCCTTCTAAAGTTTGCCGCCCTTCACTGAAAATACTATGCCAAGCAAAAATAGGTAATTGCTCCCAATTTGCCGCCTCTTCTCAAGTTTGCTGCCTTCACTGAAAACTCTGAAAATACCCGACAAGCAAAAAAGGTTATCACTGCCAAAATTTGCCGCCCCCGTCATATGTGCCGCCTCTGGCTAGAGCCATAATAGCCATTGGAACGCTACGCCTCTGGCAACAAATTCTGTCTTGAGTCACTCTCCAACAGTTAAGAAAAGCATAGGAAGTTAACACAATGTGTGGATAATACTGGATATTTTCAGTAGCAGTCTTGAGCATCAGCCTCATGTTTTCTACTGGCAACTTCTGGACTTCCTGCTTCATTAGGCAATGTAAAAAGCTGTCCTTATTTATAATGTCATTGACAGATGAGTGAATATGTTCGCTTAATATACAAGAGATGGCTGATAATGTTCAGGGCCATATATGATCAAACCTGTCCTGATTATCTTGCAACCCTGATTCGAAGACACGCCACGCCTGCCAGTAGCCGACAGCTTCGCCCTAGTAACAGGGTCTCCCTAATCATCCCACCATCTCTGCAAACAACAATTCTAGGTGAAAGATCGGTCACCAGAGGGAACCCACTTTTGTGGAATGGCCTCCCAGACTTCGTCACTAATTCAAAATCTATTGACCAGTTCAAGAAGAATCTTAAGACACACTTGTTTAGTATGTCGTAATACTGCTAACTCATTATTGTGAAGCACTCTTGACTTAGTATTATGCCTTGTTATAGGGCTATATAAATTATCAGATAATAATAATCTTATTCATCCAGATCTTCAATGCCAAAACAATCACAAAGATTGGCGCTTGGAACGTCCGTATGCTATATCAATGTGGAAGACTGGACCAAGTGCTGAAAATTGTATGTGACTACAATCTTGACATCTTAGGATTAAGTGAAACGCGCTGGACGGGACAAGGTCGCTTCACCAGCAAGGGAATGCCAATTCTGTACTCTGGCGGAGAGGAACATCAGCGCGGAGTTGGCATCATCCTAAACAAAACCGCTGGCAGAGCACTGATAGCATGGAAACCTGTGAGTGACCGCATAATCACAGCCAGATTTCAAACGAGACACACAAAGGTAACACTTATTCAGGTCTATGCACCAACGGAGATGGCCAAAGAAGACGAAAAATACAAGACACAGAAGATGTGGTGGGAAAATGGGAATCCTTCAAGGAAGCGGTGAAAAGCAGTGCAGAGGTAGTCATTGGTCATAAGAGGGGTTCAAGAAAAGAGCAGTGGATTACAGATAATTCGTGGAGCATTATAGATGAAAGGCAAAAGGTGAAAACTATAAGAGCAACAGAAAAACACAGTACCGTATATAAAAAGTTGGACAAAGACGTCAAAAAGAGCTGTAGAAAAGATAAAAGGCAATGGTTAGACAAAAAAGGTGTGGAAGCAGAAGCAGCGGCTGCCAAAAATGACTCCAAAAGTCTGTTCAGAATCGTCAAAGAACTAACTGGATCGAGCAACATGTCAAATATACCAATAAGAGCAAAAATGGAGATATACTTGCAACAGAGGAGGAACAGTCTGCACGGTGGATAGAATACTTCAGTGAAGCTCTGAATCAGCCGACACCCACAGAACTCTTTGATCTCACGACAGAGGGAGACCGACCTCAAATCGACATCTCTCTTGATAACATAGAAGAAGTGGAAGTCCAGAGGGCCATCCAAAGGTTGAAGAACAACAAAGCAGCTGGGATGGATGAGATTCCGGCTGAAATGCTGAAACACAGAAAAGACCTCACAGCAATGCAGCTCACTCGTCTATTCAATCTAATTTGGAAAACTGGCCCAAAAGTCTTTATGAGCAAATAAAGGTCATTATCTCAAACGCTTTGAACTGTAAGAACTGCGCATGCGCCGAAACTACTGGCTGCATTTTGCGCTGCTGTCATCAAAACGGTTGTTTTTTGGTCGTTTCATCGCGATTTGCTGGATTGGATGAGAAATTGGTGTCTCAATTGAACAACTGTGGCCGCCTGATCGCTGTGAATCGTCTTTCTGCTCATTTATTCCAACAATTGCACATTTCTGGCAAGTTATTTCTAGGCTGGACAAAATGGCGGACAGCGGTGTGCACTTGCTACAGCGCAACACTCCACTCGATCTGAGATTGTACCGACAACATTGTATGTACACCCGGTTAGGACATACGCTGCGCCGGACGAATCTGCCTCAGTGTCTACAGTGACGAAGAGAACGTGTTTACAACCAACATGGTCGCCTGTCTCAGTGATAGCAATTTCACCATTTCGTTCCGCAGTCGGTGTCGTCCTTTGCCAACAACCGGCAACTGACCGGCAACCTCTGAAGACCGACAATACAACTCCGATCCCAGTTTGGCGCCTACACTGTGCAGCTGCCATCACATGTTTTGTGCGTGCTATGGATCGTCTATTCTTTGACATTGTAATGTGCTTGTTAACAGCAATAATGCCATCTGAACAAACACAATATAAATAGCTAGTTTACTAGTTTGCTTAGTTTAAAGTCTGCTTGTCTGGTGCATTTTCCTTGATCTAATACTACCTCTACCCTCCCTCCTCCCCAACTACTTACCGGTTTTGGACGAATCTCACAACCGGCCCCGATCCAAATGGAGGCCGGTCTCCCGGCCCCCCTGTGGCTACAGGAAGAGAATGTACTCCTCTCTTCAGAAAGTGAAAAATTTCATGAGATCTACAACTCTTTAAGTGACAAAAGGAACAAGAATTGTAGTGGAAAACGATTTCTGACTAAGATTAAGCTTCTGAACGAACATCAAACGTTATTTTTCGGCCCCAGAAATCCACAGCCCCAACCCTCTCACTATCCTTAACCCGGCACTGTTCCAGCCCTTACAAAGTAGCTCTTACTTTGTAGTTCACACATCCTTCTTGAACCAGTTTTTAACCCCACCTTCAGATTTGGATGGAATTAGAAAATGTTAACAGGTCGAACTTCAGAGGTCATATCACATTACAATCTGTGAACAGTAGAATCAATTAATTATCATTATCTTTTCATCTTTTTAAAACTTTTTTTGTAACAGTCCAGTTTGTGAAATGATAGGTTAGGTTAGGTTAGGTTAAAAGTCAATTTATATAGCGCAAAAACCATGAACAAAGAGTCAAAGGCTAGAGCAGCACTTTAACTAATACGAGGTCTCGAAGAAATAAGTTTTAAGTTTCCTTGCAATAATTATTATTAATGAGACAACTTATGCAGTGTTGTAGCATAGTTCAAAAAACCAAAGTCAGAAGTGCTGATGACATTATTAAGTATCAGCTCAGGTGGTACAAAGGAGTATGCTGCCATGACAAAATCTTTTTAACTTTGTAGATTGTTCGTGCATCAAAAAATGCATCTTCTCCCATTTGGCTGCAAGGGTCTGTGCGGAAGCAAGTGCTAAGTGTCAATTATATCACAGTTTACGACAACTCAACTCAGCCTCAGGGTTGAGTAAAATGTCTTCTGATTTCTTAAAGTTGCTTTTAAGATTGGTTTTCAGATATTAGTAGTATGTGTAAATTAAATGGGATTGCTGGGGCCATGGGATTGTTGTTGCCCCCTATTGAGAGCCTGCCCCAGTGGTATCCCCAAGTTGGGACCCTATACTTAATGCTACATACATTAAACAACAAATGGTTGGCCCCCATGATTAGAAGTTGCCCTCCCAACGGCGGCCCCCACTTGCCAAATCCTAGAGCCGCCACTGATTAGTAGTATATGTAAATTAAATGGGATTGCTATTGTTATGGGATTGTTGTTATACTGTAATGTGCAAATGTTATTTTGTCAAGGTATGGTATCTATCAAATAAATGGTTATATTTTATAGCAGGGATGATTTAAAATAAGATTCTCTTAATGCGGCCCTCGAAGCCATGTTATGCGGCCCCGACATCGAACAATATTGCATTAATGTGCGGCCCTCTAAAACATTTTAAACATTTGACAACGCCTCACTGGAAATTCAGCATTCAAATTGGATTTAGACTTTGGCATTTGATCGTATTTTTACCATATTAGAAATAATGCTCTTAATATTGATTTTTTTTTAATTGACAGTCTTGGCTCATTAGTAAATTTGCTTATACTGAACAGTATATAACTCGTTATATTAAAGTCGTTTTGGAGACTACTTAAAAATGTAATTCTAAATGCCGAAATCTGAATTCCCTCATGATTTCGTCACAGACACATTTTTAGTAGCCCTCGGATAAAAATGTGTGCCCATCATTGTTTTATAGATTATTGTACTATGTTGTAATGGTACATGACATTGTTATAATGTCATGTTAAATGTAATGTACATGCTGTCACTTCCTATCAAACCCACATTAGCACTGGCTGGAAGAAAGGCCATATTACTCAGTGGCACTTGCTATGGCTTAAGAATTTCAACAACATTGAAAAACTCAGTATAATTTGATGAATGATGGTGGCCGTTCACATAGTGGAGGACAGAATTAAGTGCTGGACCAGCAGAAGATCTGAATTCAGGATACATGATAATAATAGCTATGGTATATGGCATTTTTTAGTAGTATTCTTCATTGTTAATTTTACACTTCTTCATTGTGACACTGATAGCAGAAATTAATTTTTTATGAAACAGACAAGCAAATTAATGTACTCAAAATCCATAATACAATTTTACCAAACAAGCAAACCAATAAGCTTACTTAGCTAATTAGAAACAGACAAATTTAGCAAAAAAATTTAAAAAATATAATTACTTTGACAATTCTATAATTTATCATTTGAGTACTTAATGAATAGCAGGTAAAATTAACAAAACAAAATGATAATAAAGTGTAAATGTTATTTTGGAATTTCTAAAGTATCATGTATTCACAAGTACTGGTTGGAAACTTGAGACACCTAAGGGAAAATAATTCCTCTAAGACGGTATCACACATACAGGTAAGTAGGTAGATGTCTTACTGTCAATATATCAGTATTAAAAGAAAAATATATTTAAATATTGAAGGATTAGTAAGCAACTGGAGTAAATTATTTATTACCTATTCTCTTAAATAATTGATTACATAGTCAAATCATTTTGTTCATCTATGATATATTGTTTTAGTTTATAAATTAATTACTATCTTTAAACCCATTATTAGGTAGTTGTCTGCAGAATGATTAGTCTTGACATTTGGAAAAATTAATTTTGGTAATTGCTAACAAATTTCTATCTATTCCATTTTTAAACATTTTTGCACAGTTTCTGTGTGGCAATGGTGGATATTCAAACTTAACTGCAGCTGATATAATGACTGCAAAAACTGTGTAATACAAAAGTGTTTTGCTGCTGTTCCTCCTAATAGACATTGTGATTTATTCTGTCAATATTTGCCATCAGATCAACAGGATCATCTAGGAGCCATGTTTTCAGCTGTAGGTGCTCTTCCTAACACCAACCTCATCTAAGGTCTTAATAGGTTTAGGGCACAGGGCGGTGGTTCTC
The DNA here is from genome assembly GCA_018105865.1 of Metaphire vulgaris. NCBI lineage: Eukaryota > Metazoa > Annelida > Clitellata > Crassiclitellata > Megascolecidae > Metaphire > Metaphire vulgaris. The sequence goes on from CM030861.1 coordinate 3,150,515, forward strand.
TGTCACTTCCTGGACTGTCACTTCCTGGACCGTATATTGTAAGGTAAAACAATGATGTACAAGGCAGACAGCTGATGACCAATAATAAGCATCTTGTGGAATAGCATTTCCCAAATACTTGCCCGCGTCTTAAGCCCATATTTGTCCCAATTATTCAAGTTATTGTCAAATGGATACTATATTGAATATGGATGTTTACATTACCGTGACTTGTTTACCTAGACGTGTTATAATGTTATTACAGACCATCGTTGTCACGTGTAGCTGTGTATAAGCTGCAAAGTTGTAGGGGGATGTCAGTGGAACAAAATAAATCAAATAATTTGAAAATCGGTCAACATTTGGTAAAGATATTTCAATTCAGATTGCTGCCAACTACTGCTTCTTGTCTGTTCTAGTCTACACTTAGAGCTAAGGTATAAAGCTAGGTACTCCTCAGATATAATGCATGTATTCAGATTCACATCCAGACAGTGACTGCCATCAATATCAGTTAGTTACTATCACATAACTACATGAATGTTCTCTATTGGCCAGTGGGTGTGCCTTCCACAATGTCAATATCACCACAATACATTGTCAGCTTTCATTGTTTGTCTTAAAGGACAGAAAGTCAATATAAAGGTAGAATTATTTATGTAAAAAATAATGGTCTTGATTCTTCAAACTAATAAAACCTTTTTATGGTTTTAAGTCACAGTTGTATTTGTACAAAATTAATTTAATCAATATTTGTTTGATGATGTTTCAGACAGCACTAATCCTTGTGTGATGAACAATGGTGGCTGTGCACAGTTATGTTTTGCTCTGCCTTCTTCACAGATGCCAAACTGTCAGTGTGCCACGGGAACACTTAGTTCAGATGGAAAAGGCTGCGAAGGTAAAGTATTCTCAGGGCAAATGACAAAAGGGTTATATCCCTGCTGCTATTTTTATGGGACCTATGATGGCAAAAAGACAACATAATTTCTGTTATTTGGCATTTGTATGCTTCTATTGATTTATGTTAATCTGCTTTAAAATTGTTTAAATTTTTGGGAGCCACTAATTCTGCTAGAAGACCTGTAGTATGCGGCCACCTCTGCTATAAATATTCATAGCTGTCATGTCCACGCAATTAAGCTACAAGGCTTAATTAACCCTTTTGCTGCTGCATTGACAAGCACTGCTCGTAATGTATTGTGATTAATTATATCTGTGCATAACATGCCATGTTGACGAGCACTGCTCAGTGCTTATCATGTATACCATAGACACCATACAATGTAAGGCACTGCTGACAGTGGAAATACAGCAATGTAATGAATGTGATCGTTGTTAGACCCTATTTGGGCTATATTGGGCTGGTTTTAAAAATTGTGGATGTGTTATATATTATCTCCTTTACCGGAGACCCCGAAGATGTTTTCCATCAATTAGCCATTATGCTTCTGGGAACCACGAAGATATCTACATGCTACTTTCCAGACCACCAGTTAGCTGGTCGTAACACAATATAGCTTCCAAATGCTAAATACCGCTTTGGTATCATTCCTTTCACAGGCTTTCAGTAAGAGTAATAGATATACCAAGTAGTTTTGACAAATATTCGTCAAAAATTGATTTAGTTTTGCCCACTCCTACAAATAGTTGATCCGCTAGTGGCAGCGCTTTAGCGGCCGGAGAGAAGCAGAGATTCTCTTGCAAAAAATAGCGGCAGCGAAGCGATACTTTTTGTTTTGCATGGATGGTCAGAAAGAGCAATAAAAAACTCAACAATGGTGTATTCTTCGTCTTCTTGGCTTTCATATTGCCTGAGATATATAAAATTTTAAAAATTACAGTATTCCATTTTGAAGAACTCTTTTTCCAATAAAAAAACCCAGTGATGTGACGTCTCGAGACACTGTCTCATCTCGAGACAGTCTCGAGACAGTATTTTCAATGTCTTGGTCCTGGTCTTGGTCTTGTCATTACTGTCTTGGTCTTGCGATTCAAGACCGAGACAGTGCCAAGACAGCGAGACAGTGGGTTTTTTCCACTGTGAGTAATAATGTTTTCTGTGGTTGATGTCTTCCGAATTATGGAGCAATAACAGATTTTCACCGTGAGCCCTCCGGGAGTAATAATACTAGTAATAATATAATATGTTTGTATAGATATATCTATGCCATGCGGCATAAAACTGTTTTATCTGTTTTCTTTATGTTTAAAATTGCTGTCTTGGTCTTGGTCTTGAGCCCTAGTGTCTTGGTCTTGGTCTCGGCACCTAATGTCTTGGTCTTGGTCTTGCCACTTACTGTCTTGGTCACATCACTGATAAAACCCCAGCACGGTGACGGCATCTAAACATTTTAATGCACAGTGAAGGGGTTATACTAGTAGATAGTAACAGCCAGCCATGAGCTCGCCATTCCCATGGGCTTTCAGCTTTGGCCTGTGGTTGTGCTAGTGGAAATTTGATTAAATTTAGTTAAAATTTAGAATTAACTAGTACAAAATGATTTAGTAAATACGATGTGGTGCAGATGTTAGAAGACAGTGATTACTTGCAAAGGAATGTTAGAAGACAGTGACTATAGCGAAGATGAGAGTAATACTAGATCCACTTCCGGCACATGGCTGATAAATTTCTCATGTATTTACTGGCAGCAATAGGGTTAACCCTTAACCTTAACCCTGAAATCTACTATTTTTGAGCTTCTTATTAATGAGTAGTTTTCTGTGTTTGAGAAGTAACGATGATATCACTTATTCAACCTCCAGGAACGTTGGAACGAATTTTTAGCAGGGGTGCAGATTTTAAGAGGCGAGGTGTTTGGTTGTCACATTTTTCGGTGGACAAGCCAAAAAACGGCCATTTCCTATATATTTTTGAGTCAACGAGCCAAGAAAAGGTCATTTCCTATATATTTTTGAGTCGAAAATTCCAAGGTATACAGATCTGCACCCCAGCCTCATCTTCCAGGGGGTGTGCTGCACCCCTAATTTTTTCCAGGGGGTGCAGCTGCACCCCCTGCACCCCCACTTCATACGGGCCTGTCAACCTCTTACCTACTTATGTATTAATAAAAACATATTATGCCTATGAAAGGTTTAATTATTATTGATTATCATTTTGTAGACAAAATTTTTATAACTAAAGCAAAAGTTTTATCTGAATTTCAAATTTTGGAACATTGCTTCTAAACTACATCTTATTTTACATTTCAGACTTCAGTGATTACATTATATATTGCTCTTCAAATATGATTGGAAGTCAATTCTTTGATGCATCACGAATTGGTCGACCATTTCAGCAAATATCTGCACAGGGAAGCATAGAGTTTTTGGATTTTAATCATGCAAACTCACTTATTTTCTTCAGGAAAAGGAATGACCAAAAGTTATACACACTGCAACTTGGAAGTTGGGAAATAAGAAACATTTCTCTTCCAATGGAGAGTATGCATGCCTTATACAATATTTAGTTTTAAATTCAGCTTAAGTCAATTCCAGATGAATTAATTTTTTAAAATAATTTACCTGATGTTTCGGTATCCGGACGTTTCATCTCTGGACGATTCATCTCAGGACAATTCATCGTGGACGATTCATCTCAAGGACTATTCATCTTAGGACGTTTCATCAAGAGGACTATTCATCTCGGATAAAGTTATAAGGGTTAGGGTTAGTGTAAGGGTTAGGGTGGGTTAGGGTAAGGGTAAAGGTTAGTGTAAGGATTAGGATAAAGTTATAAGGGTTAGGGTTAGGGTAAGGGTTTATCCAAGATGAATAGTCCTCCTGATGAAACGTCCTGAGATGAATAGTCCTGAGATGAATCGTCCTAAGATGAAACGTCCTGAATTCGATGTTTCATTAAAATTCTTAGTGCCTATTCTTAATAATGTTTCATTTTTGTGAATATTTTGCATAATTAGGATTTCAGTTTATATATATATTTATTTATTTATTTATTTATTTTGTGCGTGCCATATAAGCTGGTGGTCTGCCAACATCAAGAAAAGGTTCTTGCTGTTCTGGTGCCTGAAAAAGTTTAAAAACCACCGATCTAGAGTAGTTTGTCATTGCTCTTTCTCTAGACCCACTTTTTACCATAGCAGTTTAGTGCTGCTGCTACCAATTTATCCAGGCCTAAGCGATAAACTGCTTTGTTGGCCGCCAGAACCATGACTCGATCCCGGGATGATCAACCATGCAAGTAAGAGCTGCACTCCATGTTGCTTATCTTTGGTGGTCTGATGGGAACCAGTTGCACTATGCCAAGTAGGCCGTTCCATTATATTACTGAGTTTATTATCACAAGGCTTTATTGTAATTGAACTGGAGACCTGTAATCTCGTATTGTGCCAAAAAGATTCCGATGACCAAGAGATCTTAGCGGTCGTCCATAAATGACGTAATGCGCCTAGGAGGAAGGGGGTCTGGACATTTGTTACGAAGTGTGACGAGGGGAGGGGATTCCGTAAATGTAACGTAACACAACATTTTTAAGTAACAACCTTTTTCTTTTTTGCTTGTCAGGGTATTTGGAGAGAGAAAAATACAATGATAACCTTTTTTGCTTGTCAGTATGTTTGGAGAGGGAAAAAATAGAAGGATGAATGACCTTTTGTTTGCTCATCAAGACTTTTCGGAAGACGAAAAAGGGGGGTCGGCTCGTTACGTCATATTTAGGGGGTCTGACTTTTTGTTACGTCGCGTTACGTAGTGGGGGAAGGGGTAATAAAAGTGCCAAAATCGCGTTATATCATTTATGGATGACCCCTTATCTTATTAATTTAATAGTATGCTATGAGGTCATTTGACAGAACCATATTTTCTTATTTCTGGTTTTTAATTGTAATTCATTGCCTTTTAAAAGCAAATTGAAAAAATTGATAATGTAATGATGATTTTGTTGTTTTTGCTGAGTAATTGTTGGTTTCTTTTTATCAAGCGTCATTCATCTATCCCCAGTTCAGTGCAATTGGTAACTTTAAATTACTTGCATACAACTGGATTGCAAGGAAATTGTACTTTTCTGATTCCAATAAACTTTATCTTTTTGATACTGATGGAAGCAATGCGGTAACTTTAATGCTACATAATGGATTTACTGCACTTGTGCTGGATCCATGTAGAGGGTATTTAAATTCTTTTTACATAGTGACTAATATTTTGTCTGTACAAATATACTTCAAGATTTTATGTAAATGCTGACTTGTAAACTAATTTGTGACTTTGATAGTGTTGATTCAAAAAGTCAATGTAACTGGCAGTAAGCAAATTATTATTGTTCTTTTTATGACATTTGTGTATTTCATTGAAATAAGAACTTGTATCAGTTAGGGCTGCTGGTTTAATGCGATTATGCGATCACGCATTTAACAAATTTTTTAATGCACCACGCTTTCTTTCATTTTTTCTACCGGTGCAATTTCTGCATAAATATGCAGCAATTTATCCTCACTTTTCACAATTTTCATCACATATAGAGCACTTTTGCTAATTTGCCAATATGGACATAGATTTACAGAGGATAGGTGCCTGTTTGGATGACCTTTTTTGCTCCTTAGCCTTTTTTCTAACAAAAACATGCCGCAATTTCCACAAACATGCGAGGTGAAATAGGTGCATAAATGGGAAATTTCCTCATTTTTCTGTATGTTTAGGACCTCTGAGTTGTGCAAATGCCGCGGATCTCACCGCCGCATTTGACTGTGTTGACCATGGCACTCTTTTAAAAAGACTTGAAGCAAGTTTTGGTGTCAGCGGATCCGCCCTTTGTCTGATCAAATCTTACCTAACAGATCGTGTAATGCAGGTCCGATTCGCAGGGAAGCAGTCAAGTCTAAGGCCGGCCAGCAATGGATTGCCACCGAGATCAATCCTTGGACCGATCCTGTTTATATTATTCATCAGCCAGATCAAGCGTGTGATTGACCAACATCAGCTATCCTTTCACCAGTATGCCAACGATAACCAACTATATTGCAGTTTCAAGACAACTGACCTTCCGAGAGTATTACAAAAACTGGATGACTGTTTTGTTGACATTAAAAAGTGGTTGAATCAAAATCAGCTCAAACTGAACAACTCCAAGACTGAATTCATCATTCTTGGTCATAGAAAGCAAACTTCCAGAGTCAACATTGATGAAATCAAGCTGGGGGAGGAAGTCATCATAAGGTGTAAGCAAGTGGTACGGGACCTCGGTGTGATCCTCGATGAGAACTTAACCATGGCTGATCACATCAGTAAGGTGGTCTCGGGCAGCTTCTTTCAACTGTGCCAGTTACGATCTATCTTGGACTCGCTCATGCCCGAGACTACTAAAACTCTAATCCATGCGTTCATCTCTTCGCGTCTGGACTACTGTAACAGTAAACTGGTACTCATCACCGAGAATCAACTAAAAAGGTTGCAATTAGTACAGAATGCTAACTGGCTAAGAGCTGTTATCACCACCTGTGCTGCATTCGTCAGATCTGCAGGGTTGCGGGTAAACAAGTTGCCTTACAACTGGTCTCTGCAACAGTACTGTCTAGAATTGACTATTGTAACTCAGCCCTAGCTGGGCTACCAAAGTCTACGCTTGCAATTCTGCAGAAGGTGCAAAATGCCACTGCCTGTCTAGTCCTGGACTTGAAACCTAGGGACCATGTCATTCCCGCGTTGCAAGAACTTCACTGGCTGCCTATACAGTTTCGGATTCAGTATAAACTGTCCGTGCTCATGTATGGAGCACGAAATGGTCTCAGTCCGCCGTACTTATCAGACCTCATCACACCACAAGCGGCAGCAAGCGGAAGAAACGGCCTACGATCGGCAGATACCAGTCGATACAGCTTGCCTCGCCTCCGTACAACAATGGGAAGAAGAGCATTCTCTTACTCAGGACCACTTGCTTGGAATGCTCTACCACAGGAAATACAGAATCTACCGACATTTACGACTTTCTGGAAACGGCTGAAGACCTATCTCTTTAACAGTGCCTACCGCGATTGACTTTTGTAATGCACCTGCAAACATTATTTGGCACAGGCGCACTATAAATGCCAAGAAATGAAATAAAATGAAATGAAATGCGGCAGCACACCTGGTCACCCAGACGATGAGGCGGCATCATATTATGTCAGCACTCAGGGATCTCCACTGGCTTCCCGTCAAGGATCGTATTCAGTTCAAGACAATAGCAACAGTGGACAAATGTCTCCGGGCGGAGGCACCTGAATATCTAAGAAAAGACTGCCAGCTACTTCGAGACTATAACTGGAATCGATCGATCACCACCAGGTCAATCACAACCCGAACCCTGAGAGTTCCCCGAACGAACACCAAAATCGGAGACCGCTCTTTCCGTCATTCCGAGCACTGGGTCCAGTTCTCTGGAACATCTTACCATCATCGCTGCGAGATTAAACTGTATCACGTCCGATATTTCTAAATCGTCTTAAAACCTATATTTTTGAACAATCAGCCGAGGCGCATTAGGTTTAATCGCGCCTTTGAATGTTGAAATGAAATGAAATTTTCCTGGGAAATCGGCACATTAAATCGGCAGTCCTAATCAGTAGATAATATATTTTGCCATGGTATTTGGGTTCTTATTTCCGTTTTATTTCCTTTAATTTTTTTAGGCAAAAGTGAATGATATGAATTGTCTTTGAATCGAGTAGCTGCTTTTTTCTCTTGACAGTCATATGTACTTCAGTAGTGTACACCCTGGTCAGATTTCAAAGGCTTCACTATCAGGGCGAAACATCGAAATTCTTGTTAATACAAGTATTCAGATGCCATTGGGTTTAGCGATTGACTTTGAATCCAGTCAGCTCTATTGGACAGATGAAGACAGGTAAGAATGTGACAACATTGTTTTGTGGCTGACATGCCTTAAGAACCGAGAATTTCAGCCGCCAACATGATGCACAAATACAATAGCCATGATATCAATTTAGCATAAATTTGTGTCTCTGTCACTGTGCTTTTGTGACTGTACATCATAATGATATGAATTTGTTTTATTAATTGAAAACTGGTTTACTGAGCACCACCATTTTAACATTAAATCTACTGCTTTTCTATGCCTTCTCCCCTTCAACTTCAAGAAATTTGAACAACATCTGATCAAATTTATATTTCATACTTATGCATTTAAAATCCTCTTAAACACCCATAGATTATGCCTTTGAATGCCTGATCATCCTGGAAAGGTTCTGTCCAGAAATTATTTCTTGAAAGAGTTTGGTCTTGACCAAATTACGGATTATCATTCGAGAGAAATTAATTTTTCAGGATAGTATGCAATAATTATAATAAATTTCTTTCATTTTTGTTAGTGAAATCTGTATTATGTTCAAACAAAGTGGCCAAAACATCATTTTGACTTGAAATATTGACTTTGGACCTAAATTACTTGGCTCTAATCCAGTTCACAGGATATGCTTGAATTCAAATTGTTTAGTTTTTTCTAAATGTCAACATTGCTTTTAAAATGACTCATTACACTGGTCTACATTTTAAAAAAAATTTTCTGCTGACTTAAGTATTTTTGCTGATTTTACCCAATTGAGAGGTGCTGATTCCAGATATGAAGTCAAAAATTATGCAATACGTCAAATTTTTTCGCAAATGAGGAATGCTTAATTAAACGTGTTAAAGTCAAACATAAGGGAAAATAGGAAATTCTGAAGAACCGATAACACGTAATATTTTTTATTCAGCCAAAAAATGAGTCTGTCTTCTAACCAAGAGAGCAATAAGAGCAATAGCTAGTTGCTTAAATTTAAGTTTTGAGAAAGGAATCTTCTCTTTTTGGATGCTCTGGTATAGTTATGATCACAGTTGTCACGCTGTAAACATCAGCAGTAGTCTGCCATAATGTTCGAGTTACATCTGCCTTGATATCTACGTTCCGTGGTCGTGATGTCTTGATGGGAGCATTCTCCTTGTTCTTCACTCATAGCTTCAAGATTTGAAGTTCAGGTAGCTATGAAGGAAATGCAACTTGACACTCATGTTTGATCCCGGTCTTCGAAAAGCAATCTTCGAATTTTGAACTGAAAGGTCATAATTCTCGACTCTTAAGTTGCCAAGTAAGTCAGTAATCAGGTCGTAAAAAGCATCTTGTCTACAACTATAACATCCCATTGATTCAATAAGTCCTTTGATGTTGATGCAGTATACAAACTCCTCCTCCATATGGAAATATTTCAAAAGATCATTCTCTCTGCCATGATACATAAGCGTGGTTCCTGGAGCCAACACTGAACAGGTTCTTTTTCTTCAGTCTTGAACCCAGTAACTCTGCTGACGACTTCGGCAGATCTAGATCTCATATAAGGTCTTACAACTCAGCTTGGTTGAATGTTTGGTGCATTCCAGCGTCAACTTCTGAGGCCATGAAATCTTCACCATTCGTGTCTGTTGACTGACTAAATTCATCGTTGTCAGAAACACCCAAAGTAGTGCAAATAGGTACAGGAACTTCGTCACAGTGAGCAACTGGTCTCAGAGCAGAGGGGTGATTTGGGTACTGGTTGGAAGATTTTGTCTTTGTGGACATGCCTGAAATATTTACCAGGCAGAAGTAGCAGTTATCAACATGCATGGTTTTTGAGGCTCTCGCCACACCATTGGAACTCCAAAGCTAATACCAGAGAAAGCTAAGACAGAGAAAACTCTGACCTTTAGTCACATTATGAACTGTCTGAGGCTTTCAACAAATGTCCTGCACACTTTATGCGGTGCCCAAGGTTTTCCTGGTCACCCAATTTAACTGCGAAATATGCATGATAAGCTTTATGCACAAATTCAAACACCTCTCTCCTTTGTTTAGGTGCTGTAAAACAACCACAAATGTAGCAAAATTTGTCAGGATCATTCCTGCACTACCCACGAAGTGTTCAAGTGCTGGTTTACATATTCTACAGAAAACTAGTTAAAATAGTTACATTTGTTGCAACTTGTAAGCCTCATGAACGACTGAATGCTGCCGTCGGTTTCACGCTGCTTATATAGGCCTATATCCATAAAATGCTGACGTCTGCAGTTTAAAACTGCCTATTAAACTGTTGTGTTATTAAATAGTTATGTCCACTGCATATTAAGCATAGCTTTTTGCACATCCTTATCTTTTTGCATATTCAATATAGCTAAAGAATTATAATGCATAATGCCATGTTATTACTGTAAACAGTAAATCAGTAAACAGCGTTTTGCGGGAAAACTGGACGTGATGGGAGGAAATGGGTGTGATTTTTGGATTCAGCACACCAAAATACATAAAGATCACATGTTGTCTTCAAGTCAGCAAAATTGATGTAGACCAGTGTTATTATTATTATTATTATTATTGTTGTTGTTGTTGTTGTTGTTGTTGTTGTTGTTGAAAAATATTGGAACTTTTATTAACAATTGTTTAGATGTAGCTCAATGTAGCTCAATGCAGTTGACAAAAACAGTGATTTTTTTATAAATGAAGACATACTATGGCTGTTTCAGTAAGCCAGTCTTTTGTCAGTGTTGTGTCAATTACATACAAATTAGATAGTCATGTAGACTCCTCAAAGTCCACATTCAAGACCTTGGTGGTCTACAAACTGTTGAACAACTTGCAGTACATATTCAAGCTGTGATTCATCACGAGTCATTCATTGGACCACTGAATTCCTGGATGAATGCCACGCTACACTCGGTATGGTCATTTACAACTTCACAGCATGTAATGTCTTTGCAGTCCTCTCAATCTTTCTACAGGTCAGGATCCACAGTGAGCAATGTATCTAGAAGTTCTATTAATTCAAACACAGTCCGTGACTTCGCTAAGATAAAGTCCTCAAGATTTTTGTCCATGAATGCGTCCAGGTCAACACCGATTTGTTTAGTGTGTCATCATCATTTTGCATTTCTGTAATCATTAGCCTCATTATAGCAGAACAGACATGGCTGCCGAAAAAGGTTAAAGCAATCAATTCTGGTGACAAAGACCACAAGTGTTTTGACAATTTTAGAGATGCTGCTTCTCATGGATTCACTGCCACATTTCATCATGGCAGCAAACTCCTTTTCACCATCTGAGTGGATTTTTAATATTACCATCTTCTGATCCTCACTGACATGTCAACCTTGTCAAAAGTGCTTTTGGCTTTGGCTTTCGCTTTGTTACAGCATTATATACGAGTGATAATAATAATTGCAATAATTATAATAGTTAAACTAGCATGTGATACTGCACCTGGAATCACTGTATGTTGCTATGGTAAATTGTAATTGCACTGAGAATCACCCTATGTTGCTGAAAGGTATGAAGAAATTAACAACTTTCTGAGATCAACAAACTGTACCCGGCTACAAAAGATAGAAACGAAGACGTTAGACAGCGTATCAACCTAAAGGATACAATTATCGACAAAATTAGAAGGAAAAGACTCAACTGGTATGGACATGTCAACAGAATGGATGAAAGGAGACTACCATACAAGGCACTTTACACTCAAATAGAAGGAAATAAAGGAAGAGGAGGACCCAAGAAAAAGTGGATGGACAACATCAAAGAAGATATGACCATGAAAGGAATTTCAACCATAGATTATCAGCAAACAGGACTTCTTGAAAACGTTTTGTGTCTAGCTATTGCTGCTAAAGAGTTGGCAGAGAGCAAGATGATGCTGATGATGATGATGCTGATGCTGTGTTATACATTATTTGTCATGTCATGTCACACACCATCATCACTGTGCAGTGATTGGCTGTGCATTAGATAATTTATCTTACACTATCACAGTATTATTATATTATCAACCATATTATCTGTAATATTATGTGTCACTATTATGGTATTTTTGGTAGGCTTGACATTTAGAATTTCGTTGTCTACTGTTTTCAGGGGAACTATAGAATGCATTGGACTGAATGGATTGTATCGTCGCACCATTCTGGAATCTCTGATTAAACCATACAGAATTACAGTATTTAGTCATCACGTCTACTGGACTGATAATTTTCTGAGTGAGTTTACACAAAATTGCAGTTGAAGCCATAGCATGTATTAGAGGTGGAGAGGTGGCCAAACACCTAAAATGTTTGAGCTGCAATTGACAATTTTCAAAAGCTTGGGGGCTACTTTATCACAATTAGACACAAAAATGAGGTAGTGTGATCTGATTTTTTTTTAAATTTCATTAGATCTCTGTTGCTATTTTTATGGGACCTATGATAAAATTGGCAACATTATTACTGTTATGTGGCAATTGTATGCTTCTGTTGATCTGTTAATCTGCTCATATTTTTTAAAAAACTTTTTGCAAGCCACAGATTTTGCTAGAAGAGCCGCATGCGGCTTGCAATCTGCAGTTTAGCCACCCCTGGCATATGTTGTGCATAGTTATCACTACTTTTCGGGTCAAGTCAGGTTTTCGTCCTCCAGCTGTGTCTAGCTATCAACTTCTCCATGCCACCACACCTCTCCAATGTTCTCTGTCCCTTGCTATTTTTTCCAAGGTCATTTGGTGTCTTCCGTCAGTTTTTCTGTTGAGATCCTCTTTCAATCCATCCATCCAGGTAGCACTTTAGAAATTTGGTTGACTTATGTACTTACTTCATGTTATCATACCATATTTATCATCAAGTATCATACAACCAATGTGGAACATTATGGTATAGTGTGTTTTGCAGTTTGATTGGATGGAGATAGCATCATCTTATTCAACCTCAACCAAATACTTTTGGATCCCAGGAAGTTGTTAATTTCTTCATGCTTTCCAGCAGCATAGGGTGATTCCCAGCACTTGTGTAAACAGCAAGTCAAATGAAAGTGTTTAAAACGATATTTTAAGACAAATGTAAAAGTCTATTCTAATGATCATACATATAAGTGTAGGTGAAACCCCCAGAATTTCCACAGATATTTAAATTGATGACGTCATAGCTAAAAAATAGCAACCACTTAAGTCGGCCGTTTTAAATTCACCACCTGCGCTGACAACCAGTATAAACGTGTGCATAGAAATATCAATGAACTTGAGAGAAATTGGAAAGAGACTTCACTCACCTCATTTAGCTACTTTTTCTATAAAAGGAGCTAAATGAGCTAAATTTCTTACTTTGTCACTTCAAAATGTTGAAACGAAAGAAGGGTGCCCCAATAAGAAAAGATATATCTCCGCTAAATGTAGTCCTGTCTATGAAATTCTTGATTTTTTAGTTCCAATTAAATTTCTCTACACATTTGCCACTCACTAGAGAAATAGCCTACCATTCAAAAATGTTAGCTGCAGAGTTTTTAAAAAATTTTAGGACAGAGAGTAGACCGACCCTCACAAAATTTTAAAATATTTGAATGAAGGGTTAGAAAGCGGAATTAAAGTGCAAAACAGTGGTGTATACCTCGTCTTTTTAGCTTTCCAATAACCTTGGATATAGCAAATTAATGAAAAAGTCCAAGATTGTTCAAAAGAGATCAAAGCAACAACTTATCCAACAAAGGGGGCTCAGGGTAGGGAGACTATATCTCAACCAAATATGGTCCGATTTTCAAATTTTTTAAAATTATTTTCCAATTAGCATTATCTACAACTTTGCTGCTTACCAAAGATAGGCAACCACTCAAAAACTTTGCTGTACAGCTTACAACAACAAAATCTTTTGGAGGGATGCTGTTTTAGGTCAGATAGTCCCAGATCATCCCAAATGTGTCATATTTTTGTATGGATGGTTAGAAAGAGGATTAAAAATGCCAAAAATGGTGCATACGTTATCTTCTTAACTTTCAAATAACCCAGAAAATTGCAAGTTGAAAAATCCAATAATTATGAAAATACGCAAAAACGCTGGTGTTTAGGGACGTCTCCAAAAATTTTTCTTGGTTGTCAGACACTTTTCCATTTTCCATTGCCTGGTGGTCAAAAGGTTAATGCAGTTTGCATAGAAAATTCTCGACAAGTGTTGCCTGTCTAGGTACTTTGGTTTTAAGTGTTTGGTGGCATTTATATCTGTTCCAACATTCATTGCTCTTATGAGATCTGAAAAACATGTATTTTGAGTATCAGCGTAACTCTTTGCTCTGATCAGGTTTGCATTTTAAGTACTTTTAACCTCTTAACCGGGGATTTAAATTTTAGATGTCGTTAAAGTGCTGGAAAATTATTCAAAACTAAATAGCGTATATTTTTAAAATTTACTATATCTCCAGCTATATGAAAACTAAGAAGATGAGGTATACACCATTGTTTAGCTTTTTTATTGCTCTTTTTAACCATAAAATTTTGGGGTCGGGTCCACTCTATGGCCTAAAATAGCACCCCCTCCAAAAAAATTTCTAAGCTCTGTAGTAAATATTTTTCAGTGGCAACCCCACTTGTGTCAGTGGCAAAGTTGTAGGGAAATGTCAGTGGAACAGATAAATCAAAAAGTTTGAAAATCGGACCACATTTGGTAGAGATATATTACTTCTAACTCGAACAACCCTTGGTTTTCTTGAAGAAATTTTCTACACAAGGGTCCAAAAGAGTACATATTATGTAGCAAAAAGAGCCCTACTGACACTAAAAAGGGTGTCATCTATCGAATGGAAAGATACTAAAGCGATTTTAGCATAAAATGTATCTGATATGTTGACCCACTATTGAGAATGACTAGGAAGCCTACAGGACATGTTCCGGACTTTGGGCCCAAATAACAGCAGATAACGTTGGACGAGTGCAACTCGTCACACCCCGTGTAGGGGTTAACCCATACTGTGCAACAATAGCTCATGGCATTGGCCATCCCTTAACAGATACCTAGTGACAGTTCAGCATTCTTCTTCTATATTGTTAAGTTACAATGATCATTTAATATCATTTAATATCAGTGTTATCTATATGTATGCAGATTCTATTTTTCGAGCTGAGAAACACACTGGAGCTAATAGACAAACCCTTGCATCACATTTATCATCACACATGGATATAAAGGCTTATTCTTCTGATGCACAACCACAGTGTAAGTTAGTATTCTGTGTCTTTCATTGCAGAGTAAATTATTAAAATGCTTCATCTGAATATATATAATTGATGTCTGCTGTATGATCATTTTTGCACTATGAATATACAGTAGAAATGTAGTCCATGGCATTGTTGTCCAGCCCAGTTGTCAATTTATGAGAAGTAAGTATAATGACTGCAACCAGATCTGAACTGAGAATGATAAGCAGAAGAGTTTGATTAGAAGATGAGTATAGTTCTTTTATGAATAGGTTTAAAAGGCTCTAATGCAGTGGCGGATCTAGGATTTTGGACCAGGGGGGTCAAATTTCAGAAATTCAGGCCAAAGCCAGCTATACTTAATAACATTACAGCAGGCCCATACCTTACATGAAATAATTGAAATTACTATGAACTCTTGAATTTGTGAAAGTAGAACTCCACGAACATTTTCAATGATTTAAATTTAAGTAAATTCATACTTTTTAAACACTTATATACAAAACATTGAATAATACAGCAATTATTAATGTGTATTGGCACTGCCTAATTGTGCATATAAGCCTACTACACTAGCCCCTAGCTGGAACTTTACGTCTATTCTTCATTTTAGATAAAGTGTCAACTACACTACTGAAATCTAAATTTTCAGAAAATTCATTTTCAATATTTAGCAATGAAAAGTCCGAATGAGCATGTTCAGCTTTCTATATGCTTTAGTATGCTAAATCTCCATTCAGCAGATGAGAGGCAAAACGTTTATATTCTGTAAAAGTTCACTAAGTTTGGAAAAATCCCTCTCATTTCACGAATTCCAATAAAATATAAAACATAACCGATTTTATGAACTTTTGAAATGACGGCATCTTTCGGCATCTGTTTGTACAATTGACAAAATGATTTAAACTCGGATAGCAAATCCGCTTTATGTTTGTGCTGATGCATACATATCTGCCACTATCATCCTTAATCAACTCCCTCAACCTTAATCACCAACTCTATGCCAACAACACTCACACATGATCACATTAGTGATTTTATGATGTCTGTTCTACACTGGCTGCCTTATCCTGCTCGAGTTTCATGTGTTGAGAGCGGTTGCACTCTCTCTTTTTGGTGCCACTCCATCTTACCTTTCAGAGCTACTCCATCCTCTTAGCTCTATCCCTGGACGGCCATGTCTTCGGTCCACAACCAATGGTCTTCTCAGTGTGCCCCAAGCACAAACCTCCTTGTTCCTGAAGCGAGGTTTTGAATCAGTTGGCCCTATCCTTTGGAATGCTCTTGATGCCAGTATGCGTGGCTTAGCAACTCCTAATTCTATGGCTATTTTTTGAAACAACTTAAAATTTATCTCTTTGTCAATTCACAGTAATTTGCTGTAGGAGTGCTTCTGAGTGATTCTTCAGAAGAGGCGCTATACAAATATTTTGTTACATTACATTACATTACATTACATTACTCAGTTATTCCTTTCCTTTTCACCATTTTCATTTGACACATCAATCACTATGCTTAAATCAGCATTCTCGTCTATTTCTTAACGAATGTCATCTAAGACAGAATTCCTCTTAATAGGACTACCCCAACAGGTTAAGAAACTTGACAGTCCCAAGCTAGTTTTGGCTCCAGACTCAACAATAACTCCTGCTCAAACAGCTAAAAACTTCGGTTTCAATTCGATTCATGTCTAATCTTGAATCACAAATCTCTCAACTTTCAGGAACCTTCTGTGCCCATATTCGTGATCCACGTCACCTTCGTCCTTGCCTCAACTCCAAAACTGCCTATACAATCACCACCTCAATAGTCCATTCCAAATTAGACTACTGCAACTCCCTCTACTATAGCCTTCTAAAGATCTCCATCAACAGATTGCAATCCATTCAAAATGCACTAGCCTGAGCAGTAACCAAGTCACCAAAGTTCTGCCATATCTCACCTATACTGAAGTCACTGCACTGGCTTAAAAGATCTGAACGCATCCAGTACAATTAATAACGATAACATACAGTTCACTCCATTCATCAAAACCTGTCTACCTGCGAAAACTCTTAATGCCTCAGCCTCCTGGACCTACATGATCCTCATCTCACACTCTCACGCCCGTAAATCAATCAACTCTCAAAATCTGCAACTGCACTTTCTTGTATGCTGCAACAGAACGTTGGAACTCAATTCAGACTCAACTCAGAGGGAAGCTGGCTTCCCTCTGCAGCCTATACCATGGTCAAACAACAAGCTTTGATTCCTCCTCTCCTCTAATTCCTTCGCTATCTTTTTAAGCCTTAGGTCTAGACTTAAAACCTTCCTATACCAAAAGTCATATCCTCTGTAGCTATGACAATCCGCCCTGCCGCCTCATAGATACACTGACCTTTGCCTGGCCAACAACCCACCATACCTATAGCTATTTCAAGAAAGATTAAGCACAGAATAATAAGCAACTGCTACTTTACTACTTTCCAAAGTGCTGTATAGATTTACGGGACTTTACTTACTTACTTACTTACATAGCTCGATCCCTGGTCAGCCATGTCATCATCGGTCCACAGCTCAAGGTCTCCTCAGTGTGCCGGATGCACAGACCTCTTTATTCATGAAATGCTCTTGACCTCAGTTTATGTGATTTCACATCTGCTGATTCCATGGCCCTCTTTTTTAAATGATCTAAAAACTCATCTCTTTATCAGTATGCAGTAATCGAAGCAGGAGCACTTCTGATTCTTCAGAGGAGGTGCTATATCATGGGTGGGCAACCTTTTAGCTGCCAGGGGCTGCATTGAAATTAAAAATTGGTTGAAGAGTCGCATGTTATTTCTTGTTACAATCAAGCCAATAAAATGAACAAATATTGACAACTTCACAAAACTGTAGTGATAATAATAGTAGGCTATACTATTGTGCTAGTTTAAAGTTGTTTAAAATTTAAATTATTTAATGAGATTTTTGTAAACAAACATTTTTCAACTAGTTTTCCATAATTTGGAGTTAAAGTATTGGTTGAAACTAGTATTAAGGATTATTATTATTATTATTATTATTATTATTATTATTTAATGACAATTTATAAAGCACAGTAAGCATAGTGAAGGCTAAAGTCAAGAGCGCTTAACAAGAGACGTATGTAGGATGTAATGTATTAATGTACATCTGTTAGCGGAGATCTTTACTTTGATTTATTGATGTTCATGCAGGACAAAGTCTGTTCACAAATGTCAGTTGATGAAAATAAAACTAGCATTCCGGTAATTAAATTAATCAAAATAATTTTTTAATGAATTTAAAAATCTGAAGGGCCAGGTTAAAGGTCCCTGCGTGCTGCTTGTGGCCCGCGAACCACAGGTTTCACACCTCTGTGCTATACAAATATTCTGATACATTACATTACATACATAATTATCGGTAATTAAACCCAAAAATGGAATCAGCAGAGGAGGCTAAAGCATTGAGAGCAGTGCTATTTCTAGGATTTTGAATTTGGAGGGTGTCAGGAAAATCTGGGGGTGTCGCAATTTTTAAGTCTCTGCCCGAAAAAGGCTTACAAGCAAAAAAAACGTTATCAGGTCCCAAAAGCAACCAAAAAACCTTAAAAAGTCTCAAAAACCTCTGACAAGCAAAAAAAGGGTAATCCAAGAATAAAAGTTGGGGGTGTCCTCCATTTAGGGGGCGTTCTGAGCTAATTAGTATGCATTTTGTATGCATACCATTGTCGCATTACCAAATTTTGGGGGTGTCGACCTCAAATTGGGGGTGTTGGAGGGTGTTAGGGGGGTGTAAAAATATTCCTGATTGAGAGTTTTGAGGTGAAGTATAGAAGTGTAGCAAAGCATATAAAAAGCTTACCTGATTAATTGACTTATCTGGACCATGGTTGCATTATAATTATTTTTGTAGGTGTAAATCCGTGTGATAATAACAATGGTGGATGTTCACACATCTGTCACTTGGCTTCTCAGGGTGCAGCAGTTGAGTGCTCTTGTCCTGATACGATGAACCTGCACATTGGTAACGGTGGTAAGATGTGTGTTCCCAATGCAAACAACTGTAGCGTAGATCATTTTGTCTGTAGCAACGGACAATGCATCTGGAGTCGCTATGTATGTGACATGGATGATGACTGTGGAGATGGATCAGATGAAAGTGCAACGCTGTGTGCAGACCGCACATGTGAGCCGTCATCATTTGTGTGTCGAAATGGTCGGTGCATAAACCCTTATTACCGATGTGATTTCGACAACGACTGCCGTGACATGTCAGATGAGGAGGGTTGCCCACGCCCAACCTGTGGACCTTCTCAGTTTGAATGTCGAAATTTCCGCTGCATTGATGCTGACGAAGTAAGTTATGAATTCTTATTTGGACTTCATGTCAGTGTACTGATGTGATGGTTTATTTCTTTTGTGATGTCATCGCCTACTGCAGACAGTATTTTTCTCTAACCTCATAATTTTCGTAAGGCTAGTGGCAGAATATTAGAGATATACTATTGATGGACATTATTTGTATGCTGAGTTTAAGATAGGCTCGTGCTTATGGATAGAATGCAGTGGAATGTATCAGTAAGATAAATATGAATTCGAAGTTGCCAAAACATTTAAGTACACTATGGTAACAACTTGTACACTGAGTTGCACACCATCTGGAAAGTGCCTGGAAGACCAAAGATGCTTGGATCATTCCTTTCAGATTTCTCTACTAATAATTATTACCATCACCACGTTGACAATGCACAGCTGTTCATTGCCTTCGATGACAATAAGACCCTATCGTGATGGGAAAACTTATAGCAAAAATCTGTCTTGGACATGCAATAACAAACTTACTCTCATGATCTCATCTCTTTGAAAACTGAATTTCTTCTCCTTGAAACCCCATTCCATCTCCATTCTATCAGTCCTTAGCTTCATCTGAAAATTAAAATTTAATTAATCAAAATTAAATTAATTAATATTTTTAAATACTTCAGATTTTTCAACTTTGCAGCTAAGGAAACATACAAAATTGATATAAATGGAAATATATCAGGTGACAAATACCTTGCTATTTTCTGATTGATTTGATTTGTGCTATTTTGTTTTGACTAGTCTGATTATGATGGTGATGTTGATGGTGATGGTGATGTCGATGAAAATGATGATAATGATGATGGTGAAATTGTTGTTCAGGTCTGTGATGGCTTTGACAACTGTTATGATGGCAACACTACAGATGAACTCAACTGTCCCCCTCGTACTTGTGCCTCAGGATATGCAAAGTGTGCGAACTCGAATCTCTGTATTCACAGAAATTGGCTTTGTGATGGAGATAATGATTGTGGTGATAATAGTGATGAGAATCCAACTTTTTGTTCAGAGAACACCTGTGGGCCAGGTGCCAAAGATTGTTATTTTCAAGTTCTGTTTGCTGTTGCAGATTTCTCTTGAATTCCAAGACATATTTTAATAGTTTCTTCCCAATGTATAAAAACTTTCATATACCGTATATACTCGCATTAAAATCAAATAATTTAGGCCAATTCGCAGGTTTTATATCCTGACCTTGATTTATATGCGAGGCACTAACTGTTGGATAAAGTTTCCATACATAGGATGTTGAAAATAATTAATTTAGCTAAAACTTTGTGTAATTAATTACTTTCAACATATGCTACGGCATCTAAATAAAAGTTGGCATCAGAGATTTTAAGATTTGTAATTTATAGGTGCCAAATAAATATTATTTGTAATTTATTGGTGCTACATAAATATTAAAATAATTTTTAAAGATTAATTAATTGTTCATATTGTCAAGAATGAGCGAATAGCAGGCCTAAAGTTTTCTTAATTGTCTGGAATCAGTCTTTGAATGTCAAAATCGTTCAGTTTCTCGATAGTTCAAAGCTAAAACGCAGTTTTTCAATCAACACAATAGCACCGCGTGCCCAGCTCGTGTCCTCCATTGTTCCGACTCTCACAATCACCTCAAGAGGGTGCACGGCGGTGACGTCACTTTGACTTATACCCGGGTCAATGATTTTAGACACCTTCAAATCCCAAAAAATTTAGGGGTCGACTTATACTTGGATCGACTTTATTGCGAGTATACACGGTAATCACTTGATGACTTCTTGTACTACATTTTTATTAAGGTTTCTCTCTTGGGGTCATCCATACACTATGTCATCAACTGGAAAGAAGGGCATACGCCTGATATAAGCTTGATGACAAGGGGAGGAGTGTTGATGTCCACAATGCCATCATCACACTTGCTCAGCTTCAGCCTTACTTAGTTAATGTAATGCATAATATTTTCAGACTGGATGTGTGTGTCAGTTGTGACTAGCAGGAGATGATGGTTATCCTGCATGATCATTTAAATGGAGAAGCTGCTGATGAGTTGATGATGCTGATAATGTTGACATTGATCATGAGGGACGTCAACAACCATCATCACATCATGGTGTTGGCATGTCAGTTATAAACAATATCCAACATTAGGTAGACACTCCATAGAAGGAGCTTGTCTAATGAAGATACAATAATGAACACTGTTAACCACTTTACTGTTAATACAAATTTTCAAATCTGTTACCATGGTGATGATTTGCATCAAAGCCAGTCCACCTGCGAAGTCTGGTAATCCCACAACATCCTTGATCCACTCGATCTTCCTCTCATGTCACTCTCCTTCATTCTCTGAATCAATCATCTCGCAAAATTTGCAATCGTGCTTTTTCATATGCTGCACCAGAACTTTGGAACTCAATTCCAGTATCCCTCCACTGTCTACACCATGGTCAAATAACAAATTCTGAGTCACAATTTCCTTCACTTCCTGCAACATCTTCTCAAGTTTGCTTTCTAAATTCAAAGCATTTCTCTTCAAAAAATCATTTCCTCTATGGCTGTAACATCCCAACCACTATGACCCTTTGGATTAAATGACCCTGCATGAATGACCCCCACCTTTGGCTATAGCTACTTCATACAAAGATTAAGCGCCTAGGAATAAGGAGCTACTGTGGTGCTACATTTAAAAGCACTTGAGAAATTTATGAGATTTTACTTACTTGAGAGGTTAACTGTACTGCCATAAGTGCTCTAGTTGTTAAACTCCAAATATAATGCAAATGTGAAGAAATGCACATTTGTTAAATTGATATCAGGAATCCTAATGAAAATATTTAGTGAAGCCAGCAAGTGTTATTGCCTTCATCACTGACGATTTGTAGAGTCATTGTATTTCTATTCGGCTTAGATAATGCATTATGCTCAGGCTATTTTATGAATTGGGACTGCAATAGTTACTTAAATGTAGCAATGCCAGAAGTCAGACCGAAAATCTAATGCCATTAATAATACCATTTCATGGTAAACATAATGCTTTGTTGATGACATCACCAAAGGTGAGAGGTTTGTTGCCTGATGTTCAATTACAAGCGGATCAAAAATGTCCAAAAATTTTATGACATAATATGTGGATGACCCCATCTGCTGTGAAACTGATCCTGTAGTTTGAACTTCAGCTTGATTCAGAACTAGTTGAATAATTTTTCAGAAAGTAAATATTGTTATATTCAATTTATTTTTATTCAGCTACCATGTATCATTTGTGACGTCTAAAGAATTTGGAAATCATTCTTATAAATGTATTTGAATATGTAGGATTTTATCAGGTATTGCAGTTGACTTTGTTCCATTTTGATAATTGGTTTTAGGACATTTTCGCTGTATTTCCACACATCGCTGCATTCCAGCATCTTGGCACTGTGATGGTGACAATGACTGTGGAGACAGTTCTGATGAACCAGAAGATGTATGCAGCCAGTCAAATCGTACATGTTTTGGAAATATGTTCACATGTAACAATGGCCGATGTGTTAATCCATTATTTTTGTGTGATGGTGACAATGATTGTGGAGATGGCTCAGATGAAAGCTGTGGTTAGTGTGCAATCAGACAAAATGTCTTTTGGGCTGAATAATGTGTTTCAAGTGTAACTTCGAGATTATTCACATAAAATGTTCTTTTATAATCAAAAACATCTTAGAATTATCATTGAGTTATATTATTGCTTCGTGATCTTTGTGCATTTTATATGCACCAAATGCCCATTCTTTTACTGGTAATCTGCCAAGTTCAGAAAACGGCATCCTGCTGCTTCTCAATCCTGGGAAGAATTTGAAGCATTTAGAACTCGATTTCACCTTCTATTGCAAAGACTTTAGTGGTGTCTCGGGTTATGCCACACCTGGACTATTGCTTTGTGCTCTTGGCTGGGCTGCCAAGACAGCTTACAGACAGACTTCAGGCTGTCCTCAATACAGCAGCAGGTCTTGTCATCTTGTCTATCAAGCCAGAAGATCGGACCACGTGACACCGCTTCTTTATGAACTTCACTGGCTTCAAGTTCCGCAGCGAATTGAATACAAATATTGCGATCCTAGCCTATTGGTGCCTTCATTATCTGCGCCATCTTATCTGTCAACTGGTTTCTGCAAGACATCTGACATCGACTCTTGTCGGCGATTGTGATCTGTGTCCAGTCTTACTCTCGTTGTTCTGTCTACACACCACGTTACCATTGGTGACCGCATGTTTCCAGTAGCGGCTGCCAAAGTTTTGAATAGCCTGCCATCATCAACAACTATGGCAAAGACACCAGAAGCATTTAGACAAGAACTGAAAACTGTTGTTCCAGCATCGTGATCCACTGTAGGAGGGAGGCGATGTAGTGTGGACAACAAGTGGGGTCGTGTAGCACCCGGTAAGTCAACAGGCATCGCTTGTAGACGATCCGCTCCCGTATTGGTAGCCAATGGAGTTTATTACGAAGCAGTGGCGTGACATGCATATTCCATTGAGCTCCAAAGATCAGTTGCGCTGAGACGTTGAGCACAGATTGCAGTTTGTTGAGCAAGTTGGTGGGAAGGCCCAACAGCACACTGTTACAATAATCAATCCGGCTTAGGACTAACGCCCGGACTAGCAGTGTTGTGGCTGACACTGTGAGATATCGGTGCATCGCTTTAATCCCCCGTAACTGGTGGTAGCATGAGCGGGTGACGTTGGCAATGTGCTCACCGAACGACAGAGCCTCGTCAAGAGTCGTCCTGAGCAGCCTGACGTCTCTGACTGGCTCAATATCGAGGTTCCTGAAAGTGAACGCGGCGTGATTAATCCAATGGGTCAGTCCTGGTGTCGAGAGCCACAGGAACTCCGTTTTGGCAGGGTTGAGCGCAAGCCGGTTTGTAGACATCCACAATTCGACCGCATGCAGGCACTCGATGACCTGCCTCCGTAGCTCGTTGGATTCAGGTGGCCTACATGTTGAGTAGACCTGGACGTCATCAGCATAGCCATGCGTGTGCAAGCCAAATGATCTAATCAGTTTGTGCACATCTGCCACGTACAGCAAGAACAGTAAAGGGCCCAGGACCGAGCCCTGTGGCACTCTGCAAAGTACTGGCTGCATCTCTGAGAAGGAGCCGTTGCAATGCACCGTCTGTGTTCTGTTCGTCAGGTAGTTGCTCAGCCAGGAGTGAGGGGCAACCTTTATGCCGAAGGTTGAGTCCAGACACTGTGCCAGAATATTCAGATCGACTGACTCAAATTCTGCCGAGAGGTCTAGCAGACAGAGAAGTCCGACTCGGTCATTGGAGATCCCGTCTACGAGGTCACTAGATTTTCAAGACCGCAATAGTAGAGTCATCTGAAAGCCATTTCAATGGGATCCGTGACCATTTTGTTCCTACCTTTTTTTATTGCTAATTCATGTACCTTGGACTATTAGAAGAAGATTTAGCTCCTATGTCCCTCTCAAATTTGATGGCTAACTGTGCAAGAGTCCATGTGTGCATATGCCAACTGGGAGAATAAAACGAGGATCAGTTCCAAACAACAATTTGACTATATCATTGGCATAGCCACAATGTGGGCCGGTCCCCTAATCTGTCACTGGCAGGGACCCCGGCTGTTGAATTTGAGCAAGACGGCTGAGAAATGTAGGGAAGAGTCGGTAGTATGATCGAAGAGAATGCATGAATTTGTGAATAACTTCTTTTTTAAGCCTTGTTTACCCGAAATTCTACATATCCCCTATTTCGGAACACTGGCTATGCCACTGGACTATATTCCTGGTAATGGTATTGCGATCCTACTCGATGCATATAGTCACCTAAAGCCGAATTCTTGCGTACTAGATTCCGATGCTAATTACTAAATATTCAGGCTAGATCAGCAGCATACAATATATGCGAAATACATTGATTCTAACATGATTTATATATAATTTTAAAACCAGTGTATTTTGCAGTGTAATGACAACTTCTGGGTACTTGAAATGCGTAGAAAGTTCATTTATGAGTGTGACTACCAATTTGCACGGCTGTATCACTGTGCATACTCCAGTTACAGCAGTTAATAGATGCTATGGTGTTAAAGACAATGGACCCAAGTTTGCGGACCCGAGATTGGCTGACGTCAGTCCTTAATTTAAGAGGTCTGTGATATATATATTATATATATATATGAAATGTAATTAGCAAAACTTTTGCATAACCATCTTATAACAAGTATTATTGCTAACCACCATGCAAATTTGATTAAAATTGGTCAACAGTTATTTAGTTTAATCTTTCATTATTTTACTTATTTATCCATTGGCGGCCATCTTGGATTTTGGACTCTTGCACAGTTAACCCACGGCAATTTGAGAGGGACATAGGAGCTAAATCTTCTAATAGTCCAAGGTACATGAATCAACAATAAAAAAAGGTAGGAACAAAATGGTCACGGATCCTATTCAGATGACTCTACTACAAGGGTAGAGAGATTAAATGCTCAAGTAAGGTTTGAAACTAAATGCTCAAGTAAGGTTTGAAACTAAATGCTCAAGTAAGGTTTGAAACTAAATGCTCAAGTAAGGTTTGAAACTAAATGCTCAAGTAAGGTTTGAAACTCAGCCATAAAGCTAGATGAGGATGAGGATGGAGGATGATGATTGCCTCAAATGTTTTTGTCCAGATATTGGCAGGGATTTTCTTGATATTTTAAGATGGGATTTAAAAAGTATTGCAATACTTCTCCTTCTGTTATCCTACCCTTGGCTCACTTAACATTTTATAACCTGGTGGTGCAATATCAGCTAGGAAGGCCGGGGTGTCAGTCAGGCTAAGCCACGTCTCATTTAAGGCAAGTATATCAGTAGGATTATTACACAAAAATTATGAAGAGGCGCTGATTTATTTCTTAGAGAGCAAGTGTTTAAATGTTGAAATAATAAAGTTTTAGACAATAAAGGTCCAGGATTTGTTTCAACATCACCCGAGACCAAGAGTAGCAATAGTAGAACAGATAAAAGATAGATAGATTTTGAACATGATTTTATAGAATGCTGATGTTGCTTTTTGAGTTTAATTTTGATTTTGAGATTAAGGTGATCCGAGAGTAGCAGCATTGCTGAAACTTTATTAGTGAACAGCTTAATTAAATAAGAAGAGATTGCATCATCAATATTATGCATAAGGCAGAGAGATTGGTGCACAACTCTTTGTTGACTGCTTTGCCCTTCCTTATTCATTCTGCACTAACTTTGGTGGGAATCCCATATATAATACTGTTAACCATAATTGTTCATGTGTGACAGAATAAAAGGCCTTCTTGAAATTGACCAAGCACATAAAGACTGGTTGTTATATTTTCTTGCTTTCTCTAATCGTTTGTCCCTCTATATTTGTGGAATTCAGCTTTTTTATACAATCTTTAATTTGTTTTTCACTTGTATTCTCTTCAAATTTTTTTGAAGTATGATTTTTGCTGCCTTGTGATTGCAAGGTAGTTGTTTGATTATTCAAGCATTGTCTCAAGTTTCCCTTTTTGACAAATGGAATGCGTTGACAATTGCATAAGAAATCTATATTTTATTTCAAATAATTTACCTAAATCAAAGGCTCTTGTATATCTGATAATTATTATAAATGATATATCTTAAGTTTAAACAATATTTCAGAGAATTTCAGCTGCTCACCAGATTCTTTTACATGTTCATCAAACGGTGAAGTGGGTCGTAGCTCTTGTATATCACTAGCTGCAGTATGTGATGGATTCGTAGACTGCACAGGTGGTGAGGATGAACAGCAGAACTGCACAGAAGCAACATGCCGTTCATCACAATTTCGCTGCGCAAATGGCATGTGCATCCACATTGAATGGGTTTGCGATCAGGACAATGACTGTGGTGATTTATCTGATGAACCAAGCAATTGCAGTGAGTAATTTCACAGAATAAATCATCAGCAGAGTTTCTACTTTGTATTTATTCAAAGACGCAGAGAGAGATGGAAACAATGGAGCCCTGAACCTGTCCCAGGACAAAGAATATTATTATTATTATTATTATTATTATTATTATTATTATTATTATTACAATGTACTGATTATTGTGGTAACTCGTCCTATAAGAACTGCGTGAACACATTACAAAAACACAAGAAATCAATCACAGGTAGGTCCTGCGGAATAGCCAGGTTTTAAGTTTCTCTTTGAAGGTGTTGAGTGATGGAAGGAGTTGCACAGATGGAGGTAGACAGTTCCGCGCTCTCGATGCGGCCACAGGGAACGTGCGATCACCGACAGTTTGAAGGCGCATCCTCGGGATGACCAGTGAGGTGGATCGGGCAGATCTCAGGCATTGCCAACCTTCCAAGTCAGCCACACATACCAGGTGGTGGTGGTGGTGGTAGTGGTGGTGGTGGTGGTGATAAAATAATTGGTTACAGCACTTGTGCTCTCAATTTTTCATTGTGGAGATTCCCCAAGCACTAATATGAGAATTTGCGATCGGTTATGAATTGCAGCTTGGCATCGATACAGTGCAAAAATACATTCATGATCCAGACTGTTCAAAAACAAAAAGATTACAATTTGGTCATTGATATAGCGCACTAATCTGACATTGTGAAATATAAATTATGAGTTTGAAACTGGCAGTTGATAACATGACCGCCGAGCAACAAATTGCATGTGATAAGGTTTTCTCATATTAGTTTATCATCTTAGTTTCAAACAAATGTTACGGCAATCAAACTAACGGGGATAGTAATTGTCAATGAACTGCCATTTTTTTCAAGTTTAAGTTTCAAGTTATTCTAAATAAAATTTCAGGAAAGTTAGAAACAGGTGATTTAGTGAATGATTGAATATCCTATCATCTGCATGATATATTTACTGTAGTTGGTAGGCTTACTCAGTAGAGTATAACAGATTTTTCAGATTACTGTCTACACATATCATATATACTTGCAAATAGGTTGATCTCTCAAATAGATTGACCACATTTTTAGGTTAAAAAAAGTTAAGTAAGTTTGATATGACCTGTGTATAAGTTGAAAATGAAATTTTAGGAGCCTATGCAGATTTCTTGAATTGCATAATTATGCCTGATCTACGTTAAAATTGGGTCAACAGACGGCTGATCTTTTCCCAAAAATGATGTCGCCAAGCTGTTTGCAGGCCAAAGCTCTCGCATCCACAGAAAAGCAGCAGTATAATGTATGCTTTGTATAAGCAAATTTTGATGTGCAAGGAGATTGAGGAATGCCAAGTATGACAATCAGGCATGTCCCTATCATTTCCAACTCCAATCATATCATCAGCAATGCTATAACCCATAATGCATTGCGAGGACAGAGTGGGAAATCATGATTCATCTGGACTGTCGGCCAATTTTTGACAAGACCAGAATGCATTGTGCATCATGATTGTTGACTAACGCTGGGCCGGCGCTTAAAACTGGGTCAAAGCGGGAAATTCCAAGCCTGGATGGCCCCGGTTGAAGAGTGTAGTTCTTTATGGACAAAAGCACATATTAGCAATAGTTTTGCTGGCATATCATTAATAATTGATAGACCAAAGGAAACTGCTGCTGTACGACAGTGCTTAGTTAAGAAAGGAGGAGCCTGACATCCACCGTCTTTTGACGGATGAGTCTTTAAATAGACACAACCTGTCTTAACATTGTATTGCATTAAGCAATGTGTTCTTGCAAAAACTATTTGTAAAACTGCATTGACTCACATATATGTCGACACAGTTTCTAAAATTGAATTTTAAGGTATACATTTTTCTACTTATCCACGAGTATATATGGTAAGCTACACATAGTATGCAGTCTGACAATATAGTTTATAGTTTTATTTATAAATCTCACTCTGACTCTGACAGGATTTCACTTAGAAAATCCAATGAAATCTCTCTGGAGCCGGATGTGAAAAATTTTAATCCATTACAGCCCAAATTTTTACAGAAATAAGATTATTATTTCAAAAAATCAAGTTGGTCATGTGTCAATTGTATGAGTTAAGTATTTGTGCCTTCATCTTCAGCAACCGTGTTCCAGTTTTCTCGTTGGTCCTGATAGTTTTAAGTTTTTACCTTCAAACTATCAGGACCAATGGAAGGAAGTGGTGGTAGTAGCAGCAGCAGCAGCAGCAGCAGCAGCAGCAGCAGCAGGAGTATGATGAAAGGAAGTGGGAAGTTTTGGGGAGTTGATCAATGTGGATTTTGTTGTCGCTGAATCAGTGGCACTTGTGGCAACACTGCAATTTTGATTGAGCAAATAAGCTTTCCTTGCTATATGACTATTTGCTAGCTATTTGTTAGCCCTTGTTAAAGAAATATTTAGGACTTTTACAGTCAGCTAGAATTAAAAAATAGGTTTGTAAAGAAATTTCCTACTACTACTACTACTACTACTACTACTACTACTACTACTACTACTACTACTACTACTACTACTACTACTACTACTACTACTACTACTACTAGTACTACTACTACTACTATTACTATTCAGGCTCCATTCAATGATATTGAATGATGAATTCAGATAGACTGCAATATATTAAATATATTAATAGTGAAAATAGTTTCTTGCTTTTTCAAAATGTATTGATGTTTTTCAAATTGCAGCTTATCCATCTTGTTCTAGTGACCAGTTTACATGTTCTAATCATCACTGCATACTTCGTTCTAGTGTCTGTGACACGTTTGATAACTGCGGAGACAACTCTGATGAAAGAGAAGAATTGTGTCGTATGCATGAGTATCAGTTTCAGCAATTTTATTAATTAATCCCTATATGTTCTGATGATATTTATACATTTCCAATTATAATATTTATGCTTAATATTGTTTATTGAACTAAAATCATTGCTTACAGTTGACTTATTGTATGTCATGTCAAATATAGTCAAATGTTTATAAAATTTGTTAGCGTTTGGCATAAGAACATAGAGCATATGAAATATACCGGTAGATATGTAGAAGAATGTTATAAAGATTAACTAGTAATAACTTCTGATATGAGGAAAAAACAGCAGAACTGCTGCAAACAACAACCATTGGATTAGTAACATTTGCAACTGAAAAGTGATGCTGCCAACAATATTAGAGCAGTTAAAAGGTGGATGATGAATGATTGCACTGGCAGTGACAGTGAAAGAATGAACAGAAAAGGATTTGAGAATTTTCTTAAGGACTTGCTATCAGCAGTATGACTCCAAATTTCTATTAATTATATATTTGTAATTGATTAAGCAAAGTCAATAATCAATTATTATTTGATTAATAGAAACAATAAAAAGTAAGTCCCGGTAAATAAAATCTCTCAAAGTCAGAGACCCAAGTGTGGCTGATATACTTGACACTCTACCTCCCAAAAGTTGTCAGTACAATTCTTTTATTGTTTCTTTTTGATTTGGCATTTATCTTTAAAAAAATCTGCTGTTCTTCATGCAATAGAAAATTAATCTCATACTCGAACGAGCATAGTTAACCAAAGTAACATAATGCAGTAAAAAGTAATGAAAAACGTTCTTAACAGCTAAAACAACATGCTCAGTTGGAGCATTTTATTGACTGATTCAGTTAAAACTGTTCTTTATTCTGTAACATTAAACCCAACATCTTTAGGCTTGTGCTGTTTATTATAAATTATTGTTTTGCATTGTGAATGGATTTATATTATCACTGAATGACTTCATTGCAAATTAGAACTGGTGCTAAAGCACATTATCATTATTATTATTATCATCATAATGTAATATCTTAATGTGAAAATGCATTATGTTCAAGAATTGAAATGGTTAGATGCTGTCCATGATGTCTTCTGTTAAGATGTTCCTCATCATTGTTGTCAAGTTACAAAATCTAGAACACCTGTTACTTCTTTTTGTTGACATTTCATCATCATCATCATCATTAACCCTGGGCTCATGGTGTATAATGCCATATCCACAGTTTTCTGCCATTCTCTCCTGTTCTTTGCTCTGTGACTAAGATCCTGTAAACTGCTTCCACACCATTCTTCAATATCATCACACCATTCCTTGTGTGGTCTCCTTCTCTTATTGGCACCCTCCATTATTCCAAACATTAGAGCTTTGATCTTTCTGTCCTCTTTCATTCTGCGTATATGTCCAAAATGAACTGAATATAAGACTCACCCATGGTGCAAGGTATGTAAAATTTTATATAAGACACGTCTTATATACGTGAAAATACGGTGACCGTTCAATAAGAATTGATTACTTTATTAATCAATTAATCAATCGTGATCAATTAATCATTGAAGATCTACTCAGCAGAGAACTTGGAGAAGAAACTTTATTGGACTAGAGTAATTGATTACCGGTACCGACTATTTGCTATGGAGTTCTGCTTCACAGTTTTTACAAAAGATGTACTGCAGCTATTGAAGATTATTATGATGAATAAGGCAATAATGCTTATAGATCATTGCTTGTTTAGTGAGTGTGGCACCAACATGTCCGGGTGGTCAGTTCAGATGCAACAATGGACAGTGCATTGGTGTTAATTTGGTTTGCAACAGAAGTCCAGACTGTGCCGACGGCACGGATGAACCTCGCACATGTAGTGAGTATGGTCATTGCAGAAAGTCTCTTGATTATAAATTTTTCATTATTTTTATGTCATTTTATTACCGTATTTTCGTGCATATACTGCGCACGGTATACGCGATTTTGCTAATGAAAGAGCACTAAATAACTAGAATTCGCCAACCAAAGAGCGCTATATGCAATATAAAACGAACAACACAAATGCCAGACTTTTGTATTTCTTTTATTACACAATTTGTTATGCATTATATGCATTCAACAGAGTTTTTAGCGCAATCAGTATTTAGAGCCATTTTACTAAGATGTTACCGGCAATTTCCAGTTGAGGCCGCGACTTATACTCTGCAGCAACTTATAAATAGAATTAACATAAATTCTTGCAATTTTAGTACCTTTGGTACCACAGCGACGACTTATACGGTAATAGGTATACGTGTGCATGCTATACAATTTTTTTTAAACATAAGCTGCCCAAAAGTGTGCGGTATACACGTGTGCGCGTTATATGCTTGAAAATACAGGTAAGTACTAATTCGAATAGCACTGTTCTAGTCCACAGCACCTTCCTTTCCAGTTTGCTTACCAAAATTATCATTCCACCGAAACAGCTCTGTTGGCAATTCATGACTACTTTGTTCAGTCTGTCAATGCAGGGAAAGTAATCACTCTCTTACTTCTTACTTCTTAATCTTTCCGCCGTCTTTGAAACAGTTGATCACACCATTCTTCTTCTTCACCTTGAACATTGGTTTGGAATCTCAGACACTGCTCTACAGTGCACAATGGTTTACACTGGTATTTACATCCCCACACTCAATCATGAGTATTCCAAACTCCTGAGGAATACCAGAGGTCACGAAAGGTAGAAGTCCATGGTCGCCGACGCAGCAATGCATGGCACCTGAGAAGAAAAGACACTCTATCAATGATAATAAATGAGAATCGCTCCATCCTATTGATCTCTCCTGTGGCATCCCTCAAGGCTCAGTCCTTGTATCTCAGTTATTTGCTCTTTATACTACTCTCTTGGGCTCGCTTCTCGATGCACATCATGTGACCTATCATCTTTATGCAGATGATTTCCAAATTCTCATCTTCTTTGATCACTCCTCTTTAAACTCATCCCTTAATATTTTATTTTATTCGACGTACACTAGACATGCCATCTGCTTCTATTTTGATTCATGCATTTATTTGCTCAAGTCTGGACTACTGTGGTTAACTTTTTGCTGGTCTTCCATTGGTGCGACTTGCTAAACTCCAGATGGTTCTTTGTTCGGCAGCCAGGGTGACTGCTGCTGGTGTCACAAGACGTGATCACATTATTGAATATATGATGTATGTTCTACACTGGCTGCCTTATCCTGCTCGAGTTTCATTGAGTTTCGTGCGTTAAGAGCGGTTGCACTCTCTCTTTTTGGTGGCGCTCCATGTTACCTGTCAAAGCTACTCCATCCTCTTGGCTCTATCCCTGGCCGGTCATGTCTTCGGTCCACAACCCAGGGTCTTCTCAGTGTGCCCAAAGCACGAACCTCCTTGTTCCTGAAATGAGGTTTTGAATCAGTCGGCCCTATCCTTTGGAATGCTCTTCACTCCAGCATGCGTTGCTTAGTAACTCCTAATTCTATGGCCCTCTTTTTGAAACGACTTAAAACTTATCTCTTTGTCAATGTGCAGTAATTTGCTGTGGAAGCACTTCTGAGTGATTCTTCAGAAGAGGCGCTATACAAATATTTTGTTACATTACATTACATCTAATCACTTTGCTGCAACTGCCTACCTGGATCTACAATGTTGGCCACCACGGACTATGGATTACGGACTATGGATTTCACCCAGATTGAGTGCTCGTGAATAAGCTGGTGCACTGCGCCAAGCTTTCAAGCAGTGCTATAGAAATTTTGTCTTACTTACTAACTTACTTAGATTATTGCAACTCCCTACTTTTATCAAGGCTAGACAGTCCATAGATTGACTTCCTATCAAACAGTGAATTAGTTATAAAATTTGTCTTTAATATATGAAAACATGTCATACAATGAGCCCAGTTACCTTAGAACATGTCTCATCCTTCATCCTACTAATCATTCCACTAGATACTTAGCAGGATCTTGACTTGTTGTTCCTTGTTTTCGTGCGGTCGTTTGGACTAGTTTTTTCTCACAGTGTGGCCCCAGACTCTGGAATTCATTGCCAGCAATCACTTTCTAAAACGAGCAACTTAACGTCTGTTAGATCAAATCTTAAGACATTCCTGATTGACTTGGCTATCCCCTTTATTTTGCTTCCTGGTGATCTGACTGACCTTTCTGGCTTGACCCGACTCTTATTCAGATTGGATTTGGTGTGCCATCAGCAGATGTCACAGGCATTATGATTGTGGCACCATAGAAGTTGATTGATTGATTGAGTCCAGCTCCCTTTTGTCCACTATGTCTGTTATCTTTGATTCTAGAAAAAGACAAAATTTGCAGTATACAATCCAAACTACACACATTAAATTTCAGTTCTTCTTAATTTTTATACTATAGTCACTATGTGTAAATCTAATTAACACACAAATGAATAATCTAGCATGCCATTGTATTCGTGCTAGTGGCTGATACTGTCTTATCATCTAAATCATTCCATTTGTCTACTACTCTGGAACTAAAAATTGTTGCAGCTCATTTCTTAGACAATTTTTTTGATGTCCTTGAGTACCAGTATACTGTGCTAGGAGATAAAAATTTATCATATTACACCTCTGCTTTGTTAGACCTTGTAGGTATCTATTAGAATTTCCTCTTACTCTCCTTTTCTCTAGAGTCCTTAATCTACAGTGCTAATCATTGACATCCCTTGATCATCATGATTGCTTTGCATTGAACTCTTTCCGAAATGTCTATACCTTTAATGCAATATTTCAAATGTGGACATACCATTGTCTTATTACAATTTTTCATTACTATTTCTCATTACTATTTCTTTTCTGTTGCCTTTTTTATCTGCTTCAGCGCATTGTCTAGTTGGTTTTAAACTGCTATGCAGTATAGCAAGTATAAGTTATTTTCTGGATTTTGATATTTGTTTGATGTCTCCTTTTAGGCATAAATGAGTGTGAAACTGTGGAGATTAGCCAGTGTTCCGATAATTGCAGAGACACTTTGACAGGTTATGAGTGCTACTGCAACCCAGGATTTACTCTTATGACAAACAGAAAAGCTTGCAGAGGTATGTTAATAATAATAATAACAATAATAATAATAATAATGTGATTTTAAAGTGGTTTAGGATGCTAACTAAGCCTCTGTGGAAACCACTGTAGTAACTCCCCACATTCAAAAGCCTAGCTTTCCATGAATATAGACTTTGAATCCGTTTACTGTTTCAACTGTCACTCCAACCTCATCTAAACTGTTCCATATGTCCAGAACCCTTGGAGTGTAAAAATTGTTCTTTCTTGGTCCCACCCTCTTCTTACTAAGTCATATAAACAGCAGATACTGACAACAAATTTTAGTGACTATTGTTTTTAAAGTTACGATGCATTGCATAGACTGATTTGGTGGCTCACTCACACATCAGACTGGGATGTTCTATGGGTATGGGTTCAATTTGATGGAGGTTGGAGATTTTATTTATCAGGAAGTAGTGTGTCTGCTGGCATGAAGTGGAAGCTAAATTAGTCTGCGTAATGCAGTGATTCCCAAAGTGGGCAATATCACCCCCATAGGGGCGATTTTAAAGCCATAGGGGCGATTCCAGTTAATTGGGCAAATGGGGGGGACGATACAAAAAAGTTGGGCATTTTGGGGGGGCGATAAAGATTTGGCTTAACCAAGGCATTTCCTTTCACTATAGTCGGCTATAATAACCATCACGCTTATCCGATATGTGATATCGATCAAGTCGGATATCCGATATAGCGCCAAATTAACAGAATACAGTAGATGCCGGAGACTTCCGGAAGCGGAAAGCCATTACAATTTACACGGCGGAGTTCGTAGTCCACGTGCGTCGATTAAGAATTAGTAATTGTTATCTGGAATTGAAGAAAAACTGTGAAAAAGGTTTTAAAAAGTGTTGACACGTGCTAGCAGATAGTAGTACACATCAATCGTAAAGTTCATGACATAGGAATAGCTTCAATAGCACTTTAATGCATTGCACGCCTGGCTGAGGGACATACAGTAGTAACGGAGATCAGTGCCTTCCTATGAGCCCGTGAGGCTCAGGAAGGACTTTGTCTTTGGCTTATCTTGCTATACTTGCTGTTATAGAGTCCAAAATGGTTATTTTTAAGGCTGATGAAATTAAAAAGTAATGCAGCATATAAGCGCTATATATTTTTCGAGTACTCGACTAAAATTATTTAATCATGATGGACATGACCAGCCTGAGTCGGTTGTGTCAAATTACCCATATGCTAATATCAGAGATTACTCTATAAATTATAAAAGGTTTGCATGCAAGATAAATGCAATTTTCTTTATTCCAGATAAAAATGACCACAGCACTGCAAAGCAAAAAGAAGTGTAGACAGTATAGTGTTGAATATCTTAAATATGGGTTTATTTCTGCACTCAACCATGAACAGCAACCATTTTGTTTAATATGTGAGAAAACCTTTTCAAATGAAGCTATGAAGCGATCAAGGACATCCGTCACGCTAATAATTTACTAATTACTAGGTGTTTACCCGTCAAAAATGACGGGGGAGATTGGCTGTTTACCACCCAATTTTGTGCAAATGCAATCAGGGGCGGCGCTGGGTTTTGTAATTTGTTGACACAGCCAGGACCCGCCGGCTCAGACTACCCCTCACCCCCAATCAACATTTTTCTGCGTATTTGAACGATTTGCTTGGGTGCCCCTGCCCGAGGCTGGGTGGGTCCGGATCCGCGGACACCCCAGCGCCGACCCTGAATGCAATAGGATTTTGCAATTAATTTCAAAAGCCTTTTCCTTCAACTGAGTTAACGAAGGAATTTGCTGAAACTTGATAGTCAAGGTAAGTGTACTGATTTCAGTGTCGAACGACATGCAGTGCTTGAATGCTTTTCACGCCGAGCAACAGCCTGCTCCTCATTCTCACTTAATTGTGAAAAGCTCGTGAACGCTGGACTTTTTTTGTTTTGCACGGACGGTTAGAAAGAGGAATAAAAAGCTAAACATTGGTGCAAATCTCATCTTTTTAGCTCTTTTTATAGCCTGAGATATAGCAAATTCCAAAAAAAATGGAAACTTTCTCAGAATTCAAAACTTTCTGAAATTCACCGATAATACTTATGTTCAAACATCGGGTCATCGGGTTAGAACGGATAGATATTTACCAAATGTCAACCGATTTTTAAAATTTTTGGTTTATTTTGTTCCTCTGACATCCCTTTACAATTTTGCCGCTGACCAAAGTGGGGTTACCGCTGAAAATATTTTGCTAGCGGGCTTTAAAAAAATTTTCGGGGGAGAGGGTGATATTTTAGGCCGTAAAGTGGACTCTACCCCCATATTTTTTTTGCACGGACGGTTAGAAAGAGAAATAAACAATCTAAACAATGGTGCAAACCTCATTTTTTTAGCTCCTATATAGCCTGAGATATAGCAAATTTAAAACGTTACAGCAATCATTTCTGAAGAACGCTTTTCCAAAAATTAAATCCCCAGTACGGTGACAGCGTCTGAAAATTTAATCCACACTTGAGGGGTAAAATTTAAAAAAATAGGGTTTGAGGTTAGGAAAGAGTAAATATATATATAATAACGGGGGGTAGGGCATTGGGAGAGGAAGGGAGATTTGGGAGGAGGAAAGTGGGTTGTGTGGGTTTTTTGGAGCAGCGTTGTGTAGGTTTGGAAACGGGGTTTGGGGCCGGTGGGGTAGGGCGGAGCGCTGATGGGTTGGGGCCTGGGCGATTGGGAGAAGGATGGGTAGTTGGAAGGGGATAAGGAGAGGGGAGGGAACAGGGGGTTTAGGGCCGGGGGGAATGGGTTGGGGCTGGAATGGGTTTGGGCCCGAGGCGATTGGAAGAGGGATGGGGAGAGGGAAAAGGGATGGGGAGAGGAAGAGAAACGGGGGTTTGGGGCCGGGGCCGGAATGTGTTGGGGCCGGGGTGATTGGGAGAGGGATGAGGAGAGGGAAAAGAGATGGGAGAGAAAGGGGAACGGGGGTTTGGGGCCTGGGCCTGAATGGGTTGGGGCCGGGGCGATTGGGAGAGGGATGGGGAGAGGAAAAGGGTTGGGGAGACGGAAGGAGAACGAGGGTTTGGGGGCGATTGGGGAGAGGGATGGGGAGAGGGAAAAGGGTTGGGGAGACGGAAGGGAACGGGGGTTTGGGTGGGGGGGCGATTGGGAGGGGATGGGGAGAGGGAAGGAGATGGGATAGGGAAGGGAAAAGGGGGTTTGGGGCCGGGGTGGGAATGGGTTGGGCCTGGGCGATTAGGAGAGGTATGGGGTGAGGGAAACGGGGTTTAAGCTGCAATTAAGACGCCGTTAAACGCTCGGTTTGATTAAACAATATTTGGTTGTCAATGACAACAGCGTCTTGCAATACCCGCCGTGTTGCCGTCGGACAGACAGACATCGAGAATTATATATATAGATTATGTTTCTAATAGACTAGTGTAGTCACTAGTGAATAGTCAATATGTCAAAAAGTCATTATGAATAACAGGACATCTCTTATCCAAAGCCAATCTAACCTGTCCCTTAGCATCAGCGTCACGTGCTCCCTCCACTTTGCGGTGAAAATCAAACGGGCCGCAACATTTCAACACCGACTGAAGGCAATCGAGTTGGTAGTCCGGAAACCCAGGAGGATTTGTTGCAGTAATCTAATCTGGATAATATTAGGGCGCGGACAAGCTGGATCGCAGCCGGAACAAAGATGTATCGTCGAATTTCGGCAATCCTGCGCAAATGGAAGAAGCAGGCTCGAGATACAGAGCTCACCTGGCCGGTGAGGGACAGAGAATTGTCAAGGATTACACCCAGGAGGCGGACTTCTGTGGACGGAATAATGATGGCGTCGCCAATGATGAAGGTGAACAATCCAGCAAGTGCACTTTCCTGAAAGCAGCGATCCATAATAGCTCCGTGTTGTCAGGGTTGAGTGCGAGTCGGTTCCTCTCCGTCCATGACATAATTTCGAGTAAGCATCCCTCCAGGCGGTGTTGCAGTTGGCTTGAATCTGAGGGTCGACAGAAGCCATACACCTGCCCATCATCTGCGAAGGCGTGCCAGTTCAGTCCATGCAAACTGACAATTCGACCCAGGTCCGCCTCATAGAGAATGATAAGGAGAGGTCTCAGGGCAGAGCCTTGTGGGACACCACAGCTGAGTGGGAGTTCGGTTGACATCTGGCCTTCCCAGAGGACAGACTGTGTTCTCTCGGCCAGGTAGTCACGTAGCCAGCGCAATGCGGTGTCCTTATCCCGAAGAAAAGATCCAGACGACACACTAGGATGGAATGGTCGATGGTGTCAGAAGCCACGGAAAGGTCAAGCATGCACAGGAGCGCATTCTCCTCATTCGCAATCCTATGGACGATGTTGCCGAAAATCTTTAGCAGTGCCATCTTCTTGGAGTGGCCGGCACAGTATGCTAACTGGTGGTGAGGCATAAGGTCATTACTGACAAGGTGTGCAATAAGTTGCCTGCTTACCAGTCTCTCCAGAAGCTTTGACAAGAAAGGTAGATTTGCGACTGGTCTGAAGCTGGCAGGGTCGGTCAGATCAAGACCTGACCTCTTCAGATGTGGACGTATGACTGTGTGTTTCCATGGTCTTGGAAACTCGCTGCTGGCCAGGGAAGCCGCCATTAGTGCCGTCAGATACAGGACTAGTGTGACCACCACTTCCTTTAAGAGACATGTTGGGAGTGGGTCTGACGAGCACTGTTTGTCAGGTGAAGACTTGACACAGGCTATTACTTCGATAACTGTTGGCAGTGAGAGCCCATGGAGGAAAGGTCCTGGAAAAACGTCGTACGTTGCCGGACCCGCTCCAGGCGTCCTGTTCTGTATATTGGCGACTGATTGAATGACTTTGATATTGATATTGATTGATTGACTTTATTTTCAACTCAACAACAATTTTCATACTTAGCACATACATAATTTCCAAATACATGGTACATACATCATTTTCCAAGTGCTTTATGTAAAGTAAAGTTTTCCCATACTCAATTTTGAGCATTGAGGCCGGCACTGATCTCCGGTCTCAGGCATACAGCGACGCAGGTGTGGCACACACCATTAACCTAGAGTAGGTTGCCAGTCAAACGTCTAGACCCGCGCTTTACTTTGCAGCAAATGCTGCTCTTCAATTTGTTGTTATAACCACCCTCTAGCGAGTAAGGCTGAGTCGACCTTAGGGGCTCCTACTCCGTTCTGCCAGCATGCCTGCCCAGCATGTAACCACTTCTGCCATCTCCCTGCCCCTTTATATGTACTGTGTCACTTGTAAGTCACGCATCACCCACCTGAAAAAGCTATTTACATCCTTTTCTTGACTTATCCTTTCAATCCCACGACATAATTCCATATTATTATATACCAGTTTGTTGGAAATTCAATTCTGCACCCATTTTCGCAATCAGTTTCTATATCATTTACAAAGGAGTAAAAAGATATAAAGAATTCTAGTTTCAATAGAAGAAACACAATATTAACAAATGCTCATTTGAAATTAAACATTAATGTGCATTGGAACTAACCATGGATTAGCATATTTATTTTATGCAAATACAAAACAACAAGTTATTCATTTCTGATAGTAATATCAAGATTTATTTACTAAATAGTGAAAATAGAATTAGCAGATGGGAAACAATTTTCCATTAGGAGGTAACCCAGATAGTCATATTAAGAAAAATTAAGAATAATCTTGGGATGACAATAATTTAGAGTTGTATATTTAATATGAGGATTAATTTTGCAAAACAAAGATTAATATTGAGCAATAATATGCAATTTTAAACATTTTAAAATATTTTTAGCATTACAACTCTCTTCATCTTTTGCTTCAATATCTAATCTAATCTAATCTAATCTTAAACTTCTATAGCGCCACTTCATAATGTACAGGAGTATCAACCGATGGCACACTAAATCCAATATGCAATATGCAATTACTTTGTACATGGAGATCTTCAATTTTGGACTGTAAATTATATTTAAACTGTTCTCTCCTACATACAAGTGTTGGTCATATGTATAAATTTTACCAGTTCATAATGTCAATTGATTTTAGACATTGACGAATGTCGAGAAGTTCCTGGGGCTTGTACACAGATTTGCATCAACATGCCAGGAAATCATACTTGTAAATGTGCAGATGGGTATCAAAAGTCTGCAGATGAAAAGACATGCAAAAAACTTGATGGTAATCCTCTTGCAGTTTTTTCTTCATTAAAGCATTTGAAGTATTTGCTTTCTGCTGTAGGGGTTTTAATGCGACAAAAAAGGAGATGAAACAGAAGTAGTGGAAGATATACCTAGATGCTTTGCCCATGACTTGCATATATAGAGTTGTGCATACATGCTTAGGCATAGTATAGTGTTTGCTTTATCAGAATTCATTGACCCAAATTGCAGCTCATTTTGGGGTACCAGCTGACAAGTTCCAATACATCCCCTTGTTAGCTTTTGAATATTAAGTCCTCAGTACAGAATGTCTGCTTGGTGCAACGCAACTGTTCCTAAAGTTATGGTTCTTAATTGAATGGGTGCTGCAGAAATGCTGGCTAAAATCAGTTTTTTATTGCTTTGGTGGAGCAGTAAATGCAGCTTTGAAGAGGAAATGTCAAACTATTTCAGATTAAAGACAAGGTCATTTGCACTGTCTCTTGATTTATGGCCAGAGATCACCATTGAGTTGAGGTTGACTCAAATTTGAGTTCACTTGACAGGGATTCAAGAAGAAAGTTGAGAGCTGAGGGGTTGTGTTCTTGCCAACGTTGTAAGGTTTTGTTGATAGAGGAACTTGGCGTGGGGTCTGCTTTGTTCACAGTTGGGTATGAGTCAACAATTGTGTAATAATAATAATTGAGATAACAATTTAATAATTGTACTAAGCTTTAAAATATGTGCAAGTGTTCACATCTCTGTCAGTTGGCTGTGCCTATAATAATAATGATGATGATGATGATGGTGGTGGTGGTGGTGGTGGTGGTGGTGGTGATGATGATGATGATGATGATGATGATGATAATAATAATAATAATGTGATTTAAAGTGGTTTAGGAGACTAAATAAGCCTGTGTGAAAACCACTGATGTAACCATCTGCATTCAATAACCTAGTTTTCCGAGATAGCCTTTGAATCCGTTTACTGTTTCAACTGTCACACCCACCTCATCCAGACTGTTCCATTTGTCCACAACCCTTGCACTAAATAAATTTTTCTTTCTTGGACCCACCCTCTGCTTAAACAATTTACATTTGT
Source organism: Metaphire vulgaris (assembly GCA_018105865.1). Taxonomy (NCBI): domain Eukaryota; kingdom Metazoa; phylum Annelida; class Clitellata; order Crassiclitellata; family Megascolecidae; genus Metaphire; species Metaphire vulgaris. Next base: position 3,192,760 of record CM030861.1, read on the forward strand.
GGCCTCTTGTGCCGTTATAGTGTGCCAATGTAAAGAATCAATAATATGGCACATCTACTTTCCCAGTCATTATTTTGTATGTTTCTATCAAATCCCCTCTCTCCCTACTCTTTTCTAATGTTGTCAGTCCACAATATTGAAGTCTTTTTTCGTAGCTTAAATTATGGCACCCATTGACCATCTTCGTTGCTCGTCTTTGCACTTTTTCTAAAAGCTCTATATCTTTTTTCAAGAATAGATTCCATGCCTGAACACAGTATTCTAGATGAGATTTTACTAATGACTTATATAGTTTTACGATTATCTCTTTGTCTCTGCTCACTATTGTCATTTTCATCATTCCCAATATTTGGTTTCTTTTTTTTGCTGCTTCCGTACATTGTTGAGATGGATTCATACTTCTATGGATGATTGCCCCCAAATCTCTTTCTTTTTCTGTTGTGGTTAGAACCTTCCCCCCTAAAGTATATTCATTAGCAGTATTAGATTTCCCAACATACATTACAGAACATTTATCAATATTTAAAAGCATCTGCCAGTCCACAGACCACTGAAATAATTTCCTTAGATCTTCCTGTAAAATTTTAGCATCATCCTCCGAGTCTATATTTCTACATATCTTTGTATCATCGGCAAACTTTGAAATTTTGGACAGTAATCCTTCATCGATATCATTTCATTAACATTTCATTTCACATTGCCCATTCCAAATGGCCATTCCAAATGGCCTCCCCTAATGCCAACCTTCTGTCTTCTTCCCTTCAACCAATTTTGAATCCATCTGAGAATATTCCCCCTTATTCCACAGGCCTTCAGTTTGGCAGCCAGCCTTATGTGTGGCACTTTATCAAAAGCTTTGGCAAAATCTAAATATATTATGTCTACTGCCTTTCCCTCATCTAGCTTATCAAAAACCTCCTCCAGAAAGTCCAACAGGTTGGTCAGGCATGAATGCCTCTTTGTAAATCCGTGCTGACTATCTTTAACAATTTTATGCTTAGTCAAATGTTCCAAAATGCTCTCTTTCAGTATTTTTTCTATAACTTTGCAGATTACAGATGTTAGGCTCACTGGTCTGATTATATAAATTGCATTTCCTATTTCATTTGAACCTCGTAAAGAAACTTTGGTTAAGCCAGTGTCTACCGCAAACTTGCCGCGGTTTTCTCTTCTTGAACTATTATTTTAATTTTTTTGTTCCCTTCCTAAAATTTTTCCGGATGGCTGTAAAACTAATGCATCTCTCCAGTCTTGTCGGACATCCACTACTCCAGTTCTGCCAGAAGTGATTCATTGATTATCAAATTTGCAATTGCATTTACATTGCATGTGTTGAGATGTTCATTTAACTATAAGTATAGTAACAGTTGAATTTGAACCTCTATGAAATTTGAAAAAGATAAACAAGATTTGGATGTAAGCCATCTAATCCTGGGCTCTTGTCTGTCTTTAAATTGGTCAAAACCTTGATGACATTCTTTTGTACACACTATATCTGTTAACATTTCTTCTTCGTTTCCATCAAACACAATTTTGGCTTCTGGCATAGTGTTTTTATTTTCCTCTGTAAATACTGAACAAAAATAGTTTTTGAGAATCTGTGCAGTTTCTACATCGTCTGTTATTGCACTTCCTGCGTTGTCCAAGAGGGGACCAACTGTGTCCTTTCGTCTCAATTTTCTATTACAATATTTGTAAAAACTTTTACTGTTCTGTTTTATATTCTTTGCCAACCTGCCTCTTCTTCTTTCCTCTGTTTTTCTGTCTGCCATACTGACTGACAGATTTGGCAGGTGTATATTCTCTTAATATATTTGGAATAGCATTGAATAACATAGCGTGATTTAGAGTGGCTTGGGAGGCATTACTGCCTATGTGAAAGCCACTAGGGGTGTTAGCAGGGCTTGAACCGCTCCGTGAAGAAATATAGATGATGCAGAATATGCTCATGACACATTTCTATTAGCAGAATGCCTCTCAAGGATTGTAGAATTAACATTGGCTTTAATAAAAGAGTAGAAAAATTTGGATTAAAAATGAACACTAATAAAACAAAATTAATGCCATTTATAAAGAAAGTTGGAGAATGGCCAATAGTAACACACAACCAAAAAGAAATTGAGATGGTGAAGAACTTCATTTACTTAGGAAGTGAAATGGAAGCAGAGAGAGGTTCAGATTTGGAGGTCCAAAGAAGAATAGCCATAGCAGGATCCACATTCAACAGGCCACATACCAAACTTTTCAAAAGACATGACATTGGGATGACATTGACATGACATTGTAATGTGTTCACGTAGTCTTTATGGATTAGTTACCACAGTAATCTTAACTTTAATAATAATAATAATAATAATAATAATAATAATAATAATAATTAATAATTGGGATGAAAACAAAAATAAGAATTCTCAACACTTGTGTAATACCAATACTACCGGTAATCTATGGATGTGAATCTTGGACCATAAAAAAGAATTGGAGAAAAAATAATAACAACAGAAAATAAATGGCTTAGAACAGTGGTTCCCAACGTGGGGTGTACGCCCCACCGGGGGCAATTTCATTATTTAGGGGGGTAATTGGGCAATTTCAATGGTTTAAATATTTAGAACAGGATAATTAAAATGACGATTGTTAAAGGACTTATGGAATATAGATTCACAGAAGAAGCTTTCATTACTAAATGAGTAACGTATATTAATGCAATTCAGTTCTGTTTTCCATGTTTTGTATCTGTCGTTGCTGTTTTCCATATAATTTCATGTTATTCCGATAATACAATTTCTGTGATTGCTTCTGTGCATGTGTCATGGGGGACATAAGGATTTTAAAACGACTTTGGTGGGGCGTGGCCTAAAAAAGGTTGGGAACCACTGGCTTAGAAGAATTCCAAGGATCGTATACAAAGAACATATAACAAATGAAGCAGTTAGAAAGAGAACACTGCAACTATGCATCATGGATGTAATCAGAAAGAGAAGAATGAAATGGACCAGTCACATACTCAAAATGGAAGAAATTAAAAACCCAAAAATGAATTTTCAACTACAAACCAGAGGGGAGAAGATCTATTCTGTTCTTCATGATAATTTATATAGATCTAAACTTCAAAAATAGACCAAAAAGACGATGGGTAGACAGATTGGAAAAGCTGCACATGGCAGGGCTGAATCTCAATGGAAAAACTGATGGAAGACACCGAATGACTTTGGAAGAAATAGCAAAGGACAGAAAACTTTGGAGAGATGTCATGAAGAAGTCAATAGCTGGACACAGCTGGATGATGAAAATCTGACCCCCTGATTAAATCAGAAAATGAACTGTGTGCATTTAAATTTAAAGCACATCTCCAATGATTGTTTTTCTTCCATTTGCATTATTCTTTAAGGATATTTGATTCTCATTGTGATGAATATATTGGACCTGATATTTTGAGGATAAGTTATAGGTTCTATTAATTGACTAATTGATTGACTGCTGGTGGTGGTGGTGGTTTACTTCTTATATTTGTTTTCTTTATAGAGATAGAACCAGTTCTTGTATTCAGCAATCAATATTACATTCGTAACTTGACAACAGATGGCCAATATTATGGCATCATTACACAGGGACAGCACAGTGTGGTGTCTCTTGACTTTGATTACATAGAGCAAAGACTCTATTTTGTCGATAACTCTGTCCAGAAGATTATGAGGATGTTTATAAATGGAACTGGAGTGGAGACTATTGTTTGGCACAACATATTATTTGCTGATGATTTGTGCGTGGAATGGATTGGAAGGTTTGTTGGTACTGACTAGCAGTGTTTTGATTTTACATTATGAAGTGATAAATATAGATTCATTTTGATATTTGGTATTATATTTAAACTTTGTAGCTTCTAATGTTGCTATCTATAATTATGAAATCATTGTGAAAAGTTTTATACAGCAGTTATAATAAACGTCAAATGACAGATGGGAAAAGTCAGAAATCAAAACTTAATACAGTACAGCATGGCTACAGTGTACATTGATACATCACGAATTTCATTGCAACTGCTATAGGCAGTGTTGTAATAAATACTTCACTGAAGTATTGAAATAATACTTGGCTGTCTAAACCATCAGTAAAGTAAATGTAAAAATGAACATTGCAATTAATAGAACCTATAACTTATCCTCAAAAATAAATACTTGGTTCTCAGGTAGTATTTAAATAGTATTAAAATACCCAAATACCAGGGTAAGTATTTAAATACTGGCAAATAAGTTTTAAATACTTTTTAAATACTTTATAATATATGTATGACACATGATTTGCCACAACCATATTTTTGTGTAAAGAAATTTTAGTTTAAATTATTTCTAACAATGTCAATGTAGGCCTGCTTAATGTTCCACTGTCTAAACCATCAGTAAAGTAAATGTAAAATGAACATTGCAATTAATCAAAAGTATTTAAATTTCTTAAATACATCCAAATACTCTATGGTATTTAAATACTATTTAAATACTTAATTTTGAATGGGTATTTCAATACTTTCTTAAATACTGGACAAAGTACTTAAATAGTATTTAAATACTAAAGTATTTAAATACTTTACAACACTGGCTATAGGAGTATCCAAACATTAGAGTTACAACATGGCCATTGATATAATGTGCAAATGTGATATAACGCTATAAAATTTCAGAGCCCAAAACTAGCAGTTGGGGGGCGGAAGATGGCAGAGTGGGTTACGTGCTTTGACAAAGGAATGCATTCTTGAAATCCTCAATTGAAAACTGTCAACAGTCTGGGCATAGATAGTCTGTGTCCCAAATAGCAACAATAATAGTAAATTAGATCAGGATTAGTGCCGAGATTGTGTAAGTAAAGTAAAGTAAAGTAAAATCTCGTGGATTTCTATAGCGCCTTGGAAAACAGCACAACAGTAGCTGCTTATTCTTAGGCGCTCAGCCTCTTAAAATAGCAATGAGGAAGGTATGTTATCAGCCAGGCAATAGTCAACGTCCAAAGGGCAGTGAGGCTAGGTTGTTACAGCTATGGAGGATATGATTTTAGAAAAAGGAATGATTTAAGTTTAGACCTGAAGACTTGAGGAGATAATGCGGGAATTATAGGAAATGAGGAATCAGATTTTATTGTTTGAAAGTGTCCAAGTCTGTGGAGGGAAGCTGGGATCGAGTTCCAAAGTTCAGGTGAGGCGTATGAGAAGGCACAGTTGCAAATTTTCAGGGATGACTGATTGAGTGGGCGTGACAGAGTGAGGTAAGATGATGAACGTGTGGGTCGAGGAGGCTGAGGAGTTAATAGTGATCTAAGGTGGCACTGATGTTTTATATACCCCACTGTTTAAAAAGGGGTTCTAGGACTATTGACCACTGGACGATTGACCATAGGACGATAAGGTTCTGGAACGATATTGACCACTGGACGTTTGATGACAGCGGAGGTTTGACCACTGGACGTTTGACCAACATGGACTTTTGACCACTGGACGATTGACCACAGCAATTGGACATATTTTGACCACTGGACGATTGACATTTTAGATTGGAAGCAAAAGCGGACTTTTGACCACTGGACGATTGACCACAGCCATGAGTGTCAATGGCTTAGCACGCTGTCTACTGCATAAATGCATGCATGCTTTTGCAAAAAATAAAACCAAAATTTTGGGAATGATGAAAAGGACAATCGTAAAACTATATAAGTTAATAGTGTGGCTTCATCTAGAATACTGTGTTCAGGCATTTGGAATACATGTTCTTGAAAAAGATATGAGAGCTTAGTTAAAAAGGTCAAAACAGCAACGATGCTCAATGGGATCCACGGTGGTCAGTTGTCCCGTGGTCATTTACGTCTTCATCCGTCGATGATATTATATTATGTTCCATTCTATCCTATTTTAGCCATTCTAATCTATACGACGATATTTATAGGTTGCTGTAACATAGCTGGAGCCAAAGTCAAGAGCGCTTTGCAAGGCAGAGCAATGTGGTGGGACTTTTTTAAAGAGGTGCGTGACCGTGCGTCTTAACTTTTAGGATAATGAAAAAATAAGTAGGTGACCGCTAGTCACAGGGTCCGGAATATGCGTTCCAGTTTTAAAAGAGGGTTCACAAAACAATAAGCCAAAAACACATATATATATCTTTACTAGACTTTTATTGCATTCCTATGGGGAAGAGATTATGAAGGAAACATCAAGTCCATCAATTGGAAGGAATAAAGATAGGAGGAAAAAATTTAAATAACCTCCACGTGATACGCGAGATGACACAACACTAATGGCAGATACTGAAAGAAAACTACAAAGGTTATTAGACAAGGTGGCAGAAGATCAGTAAAAAAAAGGACTAAGAATAAATAAAAAGATTTTATAATTGTATGGTAATTACAAAAAGAAAGAAATTCCTAAATGCAGGCTACAATACAGGGGAATGGAAATAAAACAGGTAACACAGTTCAAATATCTAGGAAGCATCTTCACAAGCGATGGATTTTCACTCTAAAAGGACATTGAAACCAGAATAGGTATACTTGATTTCAGCCTTCATACAACTCAAAAAGATTCTCACAAATAAACATATTTCAACAACAACACGGCTCAGAATTCTTCACAGCTAACGTTTGGCGGTTCTGATGTACGGCTCGGAAACATGGGCGTTGACAAAAACATCAGAAAGGAAACTGGAAGCTGCAGAGATGTGGTTTTCAGACGGATGCAAAAATTTCATGGACAGAAAGAATAACCAATGTTTTAAGTACTAAAAACTTTTGGTACAAAAAGAAAATTGCTAAAAACTATAAGAAAGCAGCAGAGAATTGAATTCTTTGGACATCTAATAAGAACTAACGGATTGGAAAATCTAGCCATAACAGGAAAAATAGAGGGGAAATCTTTACCAAAGGAAGACAAAGAATAAAGTTTACGGACAGCCTAAGAGTTTTCGACAAGAACTACAGACAACATCGTTACTGATAAGGAAAGCCAGAAACAGAGAAGAGGGGAAATCCATGGTAGAGTGGACCCTAGCAACACTTTTTGGCACAGGTGGTTGAAGAAGAAGAAGGCCTATTGTCAATGGTTTTAATCATTCCCAACATTTGGTTTACTTTTTTGAAAAAAATAACAAAACTTTTTTCAAAATTCATGCAATTAGACAGCGTGCTAAGCCTGACACTCATGGCTGTGGTCAATCGTCCAGTGGTCAAAAGTCCGCTGTGGTCAATCGTCCAGTGGTCAAAAGTCCGCTGTGGTCAATCATCCAGTGGTCAAAAGTCCGCTGTGGTCAAACGTCCAGTGGTCAAAAGTCCGCTGTGGTCAAACGTCCAGTGGTCAATCGTCCTATGGTCAATCGTCCTATGGTCAATCGTCCAGTGGTCAATAGTCTGCGTACCTTAAAAAGGAAACCATAGCGAACCAGGAAATTATAGACCAGTGAGTTCGGTTTGCTTGTTGTGTAAGGTTCTGGAAAAAATATTTAAAAGGAGACTGTTAGATGACTTGATGAGGTTTACAATCTTAATAGACAGCCAACATGGATTTATTAAAGGACAGTCATGTTTAGTGAACTTAGGTGAAAGTAAAGCAATTGATGTAACATATTTAGACTTTATTACGGCATTTGACATTTTAGATTGGAAGCAAAATAGGGTTGTAGGGTTGTTAACAATACTGCTAAAATGCATTGCCAATACCAATACCAATACTGCATGAAAAGTATTACCAATACCAATACCAAAATGAAATTGTATTGCCTAAATCGATACCAATACTTTTGTCCGCAACAAATAAAGTTGACTACCAGTACTTTTAATTGCTAAATAATAATAATAATAGTAATAAATAATAATAACAATAATAATAACAACAATAATAATAATAATGCAGACCGAGAAACATACATGTCATGTCATTTGTAGGCCTACATGTTCCATAACAACAGTGTGTGATGGGCATAGTTAATTTCATCATCAAAACAATAATCCACTTTAATAAAACTATTTAGTATTTATTTCCTACAATACCGCTCGAATTCAACCATTTACTGTCCTCATTTGCAAATGCAGTGCGCGTTACCTGATTTTTAGGCCCGATTCTAATTTTAACCATAATGCATTTAGCAATTGGCGCTATTAGAACGTGATAGGGTTGCTTTAACTTGTTTATAATTAGGGGCGAGCTCAAACAATTGCAAGGCATCGAGGAGTGTGGTGGGACTTCAACACTAACATGTACCCTTACGAGTTTTCGAACTTTTCGTATTATTCAAAAATTATTTAGTACTTAAGGCTAGTTCAGCTTACCTGAATATGCTTCTTTAAGTTTTGCCGCAAATTGTTTGTGGCACAACAATGACTTATTTGTCACTCCAAGCAGACATTTTAGACGCTTATACAACCACTTTTATCTGCTGGTCCCAAGTATTTGAAAAATTTGGTGGGAACATCAAGTCCATCATTTTCCGCCATGATACTTATTATTATTTATTATTTTTAATTTACGTTGAACGTCCACGTGACAAGCGATAAACCATAGACTTTAATAATAAATCTATGCAATAAACCACGAAATTGCAAACGGGTGGGGAGCAAGCATAGACTTTAATATCAATAATAAATCTATGGTCACAAGGTTATAAGCATAGATTTTATAATTGTAATTATAATTAAATTCTATGGTCATAATCACTGCTCTGTCCTGGCCTGTGAATCAACATGAAGTTGGCAACTTGGCAGTAGTCAATAGAAAAGTATTGGCATCGAGTATTGCCAATAGATTTTCACTCAAAAAAGTATTGGCAATACACAAATTGATACTTGATTTAAAAAGTGTCGCCAATACAGTAGGCGATACTAAAAAAGTATCGCCGATACTGTATTGCCAATACAATATCGGCGATAATTAACCCCTTCACCGGGATCCCCGAGCTCAGCTCGTCCAATGTCATCTTTCCTTATTTGGGATCCCGAGCCAGGCTCGTCATGGAAGTTTAGAGGCATTTCGTGAGACGCACGTGATGTATCACAGACGTTTTATGCTGCAAATTGCTTTAGTATCCATCCATGCACTAGATAAAACCTATTTTTTCAGCTATATCGGCTCCTTGAAAGAGAGAATATATATTCTTTGGAGCGAGGGTCAGACTAATAACTTCCAGATTTCGACTTTTTGGGTTAGAATTGATCTATCTTTACCAAATGTTGACCGATTTTCAAACTTTTTGGTTTATTTTGTTCCACTGACGTTCCACTACAACTTTGCCACTGACCAAAGTGGGGTTACTGCTGAAAAAGTTTAGCTACGGAGCTTCAAAAAAAATTCTGGAGGGGGTTTTATTTTAGGCCATAGAGTGGACCCTACCCACACACTTTTTTGTTTTTCACAGATGGTTAGAAAGAGGAATAAAAACGCTAGGCAATAGTGTATACCTCATCTTCTTAGCTCATATATAGCCTGAGATATCGCAAATTTTTAAAAAAATAAAACTTTTTCAAAATTCATTGCTAACTTCTATTGTGACAATGGGATGTTCGGTTAGAATTTACATATCTTTACCAAATGTTGACCGATTTTCAAACTTATTGATTTATTTTGTTCCACTGACGTTCCACTACAACTTTGCCACTGACCAAAGTGGGGTTACCACTGAAAAATTTTCGCCACGGAGCTTCTAAAAAAATTTTGGGAGGGGGTTCTATTATAGGCCGTAGAGTGGACCCGACCCCCTAATTTCTTTGTTTTGCATGGATGGTTAGAAAGAGGAGTAAAAAGGCTAAATAATGGCATATACCTCATCTTCTTAGCTCTTATACAGCCTGAGATATTGCAAATTCAAAAAAAATTACAGTTTTCATTTTGGAAGAACGTTTTTTCAAAATATAATTCCCAGGTACGGTGACGGCGTCTAAAAATTTAATCCCCGGTGAAGGTTTAACAACCCTGGAGCAAAATTGGAGACATGTGGAATAGAAGAAAAGGTTCTGTAATGGATAAAAAAATTGGTTGGGGACAGAAGACAAAAGGTAGGTATTAGAGGTAAGTATTTTGATTAGGTTAGATTAAAGTCATTAGCAGTGCCCCTCATGATTTATTGCTTGGACCTCTCCTTTTCCTGATATACATATATATATATATATATTTATACGTATTTCCTTTTATATTATATTGATAGGCATAAGGGAATCAGTATTTCAGCGGCCTATCAGAAAGCGCAGATCGAGGTCGAGAAGTCGTGGCTCTTCTATGGTGCCACTATTGTAATACCCAGGGCATCAGCCGATGGTCACCAAATCCAACCTGAATAAGAGCCAGGTTAAGCCAGAAAGGTCAGTCCAATTGGTGGTAGAGCAGTCTAAGGGCCCATGCCAAGTAGGTATGTCTTAAGGCTAGGTCTAAAAGATGATAATGTGGTGGTTTTACAAAGTGATGACAGTAATGAGTTCCAGAGCCTCTGGCCACAAACCGAGAAGCAACAGGCACCAATGACAGTATGGGAATGAGGAACAACAGATGAAAATCATGTTGAGTAACAAGTGGAGTGTTCTAGTGAGTCGAGGGATGAGCCGTGTCTTTAAGATAACTGGGTTTATTACGTAACATAGTTTTACAGACTAAAAGACATACTGATATTTTATAATCTGTACTTTGTACTTATAATATCTGATAGGATTTTCTCTTGTCCTCCAGCAAATGGTGTGCAAGTGGTTTTCACACAGGCTTACTTAGCCTCCTAAACCACTTAAAATCACATTATTATTATTATTATTATTATTATTATTATTATTATTAAATAGTTTTGTCAGTTTTGGTACATTTCTTGTGTTTTACTCTGTAAATACTGATCCAAAGTAATCATTCAAAGTAATCATAAAGTATGATTGCAGGAAGCTGTACTGATGCAAGATCTTTGTATCTGCTGATGCAGCTAGTGCTGCTTCTCCAGAGCTATTTCTGTTAAGGGCTCCACTTGAACATTTTGTTTTGACTTAATTCCTACATATTTAAAAAATGACAGAACTGTTACTTTTTCATCAATATACTTTTGGATTAAGCTGGAATTTGTTAATTGTACCTGACATAGCTTCAGGTTTATTCATTAGCTTAATAATTTCCTAAATTCATTTCTTAATGATATTGTGTTCTGTTTCATTTGTATTTGGACGTAAATTAAAGTATGATGTGTTACAGGAAGCTGTACTGGGGCAATAGTATCGATAACAAGATCTTTGTATCTGAGTTGAATGGAACACTGCAGAAATCATTAGTTGAGGGCAATCTCTCAAGTCCAGGAGCTTTGGCAGCAAATCCCTTTTTAGGGTTAGCACAGTTGACTTATAAATAAGGCAGTATTTATTTTCAGTTACTCATTTGTTACAACATACAGGCTGCTCTACTAACTGCCTTGTTTGTTATAATGAGAAATTTTCTGTTTAACATGGAGTATGTTAAGAATCTTTCTTGACTATAGTTTTCTGTATTGGACGGATTGGGGCCTTGCACCTTACATTGGAAGAATTGGACTGGATGGTTCCAGGCGTTCAATCATTATAAATACACGACTCGGATGGCCCAGTGCTCTAACAATTGACCATGAAACACACAAAATCTGGTGGGCTGATGATCATCTTCACTATATTGAGTAAGTGAAATTATTCGTAAAATACTGATGAACTTTTAGTTTGTGTTCAGCTAAATCCTGCATTCACTCTTTGCAAGATTTGTCTATTGTGGAATCTATTCAAAATTCTGATTAATCACAATCCTAATTCACTTAAATGTCATGGCCGGCAGAGAGACAGACAGAGAGATACTGACAGACACAGAGATTGCCTTGAATTGGAAGGATTTCCCTCCACCATTTCTACTTGCATCTACTTGCAGTCGTGGATTTATTTATTGATGGTGGCTTAGATGCTAGTTCTTTGTGTTCCAAAAAATTTAGATAAGACGCACCCGAGTATAAGACGCACCAAGGGGGCTAATTGTGTAAAAATTGTATAACCCGCATCTTATATGCATGAAAATACGGTAATGGTGTAAGCCACCTACATTGCCTCATGCCTGATACCAGAGATCATTGCCGGACTCAGCACTCAAAATTGAGTATGGGCAGACCATTTTTTTTACTAAGTAGAAACAGATGACTTGGTGATTTATGTGTTTGTTAGTACTAAGAAGACTGAAATTTTCTTCAGGTATTCTGATGCTGATGGCCAGAATCGACACACTGTATTTGATGGAAATGTGCCACATGTGTTTTCACTTACAATTTTTGAAGAGTGGATGTATTGGACTGATTGGGCTCGCCACAGTATTGAGCGAGCAAATAGATTCACGGGCGAGAAGAGATTTGTGCTTCTCAATGTCACCCATCGTCCTATGGACATCCATGTCATACACCCATTAAGACAACGTCAGGGTAGTAAACTTCACTATTTTGACACTATAACAGTTTGTAACAATTAAGTATTTGATTTTAATTTCGAGTTTGGAATTTTGTTTTTATTAATGAATTTATTATAAGTTTTATTCAATATAACATTTGCTTATGTGCATGAGATCAAGCTGTCTAGAAATCTAAGAATTAATGAATGCTGATACCCTGTATTCCATTAGTGTCTGAACTGTCAAATGCTATGTACACTTTGTTAGCCAAAATGTGATCAGAGGAACACATTCTGTCAACTCTAATTTTGCTGAGTTGAAGTATTTTTGTTTAAGTGTTCCATGTTATTCTGTTTTCATCTACAACTGGAGAAGTAGTATTTCTTACCTTTCAACAGCTGCTGCTGCTGATGATGAACCAGGTCGTCAGGTAACCGCCAATAAAGAAACATTAAAGCCACAACTGGGTAGAAATGAGGAACCCTGAGCAGAACTGCGCTAACCGCAACTGAAAGCTGCTGTCACGAACTGTCAAGTAAAGTTTGTGACAGGATAAGCTATTAAACATGCCATATACCGTACTCATTTAACTCCGTGAAGGTGTGAACCACTGCATTAATGTGTTTCAATGGAAGATAACGACAATGGAAGATAACGACCTTAACGACAGTCTTACTCTGACTGACCACGTCAGCAAAGCAGTCTCAACCAGCTTCTACCAACTATGCCAACTCCGTCCAATAATAGACTCTCTAACCACAGAAGTAGCACAGACTATTATACATGCATTTATTTCGTCACATCTTGACTATTGTAATAGTCTCTTCTACCTAGTCCCAGAAAATCAAATCAGGAGACTCCAAGCAATCCAAAACTCAGCGGCACGCCTCTTAAGTCGAACTCCAAGATGCCAGCACATCACACCCATCCTTCAGACCCTCCACTGGCTACCAGTTCGAAAACGGATTATATTCAAAATAATCTCACTCGTAGACAAATGCCTAAGATCTGAAGCTCCAGACTGCCTTATGAGGGACTGCAAACTACTAAGTGACATTGGAAGAAACCAATCGATCAGCACGAGGTCTCTATCGACGTGAATTCTATCAGTTTCTCGCACAAGGACCAAAATTGGAGAACGCTCCTTTCGAGTAAATGGCCCTGTACTCTGGAACTCGTTACTGCCATATCTCAGAGACAAAACACTTTCCCGCAAAACTTTTCTCGCATCTCTTAAAACATATTTGTTTAGCACACAAACCGAGGCGCATTAGGTCTAATTATGCGCCTAGAAATGAGATGATGATGATGATGAATAAATGGTGGGGGATGACACTCAGACGAATGTTGGGATGACGTGGGGAGAGAGTGGGCGAACCCAGAAGGGCGGCAGAAGGCATCATGGAGTGGGCGGCACTAGAGAAGTGGTAGAGGGCGTCAGAGAGAGTTTTTTGTCACAAGAGGGCACTAGGGAAGAAGATCGAGAAAAGGCATGAGCATCGCTGATGAAGAGCTGTCGGAGAGAGGGCAGTCGGTTTTTGTTGTTCGAAGAAGAAAGTAGTTGCAGGATCTTGACGGAGTTGCGACTGGAAAAGAAAAGTGAAGAGCGGGATTGCGGCATCTGGGTGCCTGAAGCCGTGATGGGAAAATGTTGCGTTGTTCACTGTGTTACGTCTACATACGCGACAACAACTAACATTCACAACTCGCCATTAATAACTCACCATTGGCCATTGGCCATCATTTCTAAAGGACCTCATATCTTAAAAGATAGTGTGCAGCATTGATACCACGTCGTACGCCAAAGATGTGTTTTAAGTTAAGTCCTACATTTTCAGAGATACCGGTACTCAGCTTGACAAAGTTGTGCTAGCAGAGAGTTCCAGCAACAGAGAAAGCATGCTTCTCAATGGTGTTCCTACAGTATGGCATATAAAGTGCCAAACTTCAGTAAACCTAATTAAGTGCTGCAAATATTGTAAATAAAGTAAAGAGTGAAGGTAAGGTTGGTGTATCGTGCCTTATGGATGAGGAGACAATTATTAGATTTGATCTGTTGTTTTTTTTACAAGCAGACATATTTATTTATTGTAGCTCCTAATCCTTGTGGAAATAATAATGGTGGCTGTTCACATTTGTGTTTGATTGCACCTGGTGGATCATCATTTTCGTGCTCCTGTCCTGATTTTTTTATTCTTGGACCTGACAGAAAGACTTGCATGGCCAACTGTTCAATAAGACAATTTCGTTGCGGCCCATCTGATGATCGGTGTATATCTATTCTATGGAAATGTGATGGTGAAAATGACTGTAAGGATGGATCAGATGAACCTTCTGATTGTGGTCAGTTGATATCATCTGATATTTTTGTCAATTATTATTGAAGAAAAATTGCTTCAGAGGTTAAGAAACCAGCAGCAATGGGTCATACTTCAATAATTATCTAGCATTGCAATCTTTCAGTCTCTTGGCTCCGGCAGCAGGAAGGCAGCATCTTCCAAGCTAAGTTCAGATTTTCTTTTCTAGTTTGCCTTAACAGCCTGGTATGATTTATCACACAACTCTACATTCTTAATTTAGTTTAGTTTTGGATTTAGTTCTATAATCTTTCTGTGTCTCCCATGCTAACAGGCTTGGCATACTTTGTAATTGTTTCTGAGCTTGTGAGTCGCCCACAAGATGGAAGATCTCTCACCTATCTATCCACTAAGATCCGATACTATTCCTATAGCGCTATATATATATATATATATAGTTCATCACGATGTTATTCAAAAATAAGGTTGTTGATATTAATTCTCGGTTCATTTAGAATGTTATACCTCAGTAATTCACAGAGATTAATAAAGTCTCGATTTGCACAACCTCAATCAAGAGTTGTGCATCAATCTCTCTGCCTAATGCATAATATTGATAATGCATACTCTTTCTCAATAATTCAGTCACTTACTAATAGAGTTTCAGCAATGCTTGTACTCTCTTTTCACCTTAACCCTTTAATGCCAGGAAATCCTTAAACGGAAAACTCCATGCAGCCGGGAGAAACCGTCGTGGAAAAGTGTCGGACACCGGGACTTTTGGCCACTTTTTAAGGCAAAACTAATGTTTTTCAACTCGCAATTGCTAGGGCTGTATGAAAGCTACAAAACCGTGTCATGCCTCATCTTTAGGATTTTCGTTTCTCTTTCAAACCATCCGTGAGGAAAATGGTACAAAATGTTGGCGTACTCTGCATACCAAAAAAACAGGCCACCCCTCCCCAGAGAGCAACATTTTTATTCAAAGCTCAGTCGTCGAAATTTTTGAGCGCCAAGCTGTCTAAGTTGAGCGGCAAAGTTGTCAGGAAATAAAAATGGAGCAAAATGTTACAAGAATTGTGCAAATCAGATCGAATATGACGGAGATATAGAATTTTAACGCGCTGACTCATGTGACTGAAAAATGTCGCTTTGTGCAATTTCACGAGAAGACAGGTTATAAATTTGCGAAAATCATTTATACTCGTCCGAATTGCTTGGGAAGTCACTTTCAGCATTATCGAGAGCTGCAATAATGTTTTCTGAACACAATATTTTCGCTATTTTGGAGAAAACAGATAAATATTCAGATTACACCGTGATTGTTTACATCGCCGTGACCTACTTTCATAAATTAAAAGTCTTTTTAATGTCAGCTGTAATTCACTGTTTTTGTCTTATCTGACTCGGGATTGGTTGGTAATTGTCTGGCCACTAATATCTGGACCACAGACTTGAGAAAAATAGAGTTCTGCATATTTAAGACCTTCAAAAATCATGTGATGCCAAATTTAAATACCATTTAAATGCCTACTGTAATTTTCTAATTTATTTATTTTTTGCATCCTATTTGACTCAGAATTTATTGTTAATCATCTGACCCACAGACTTGAAAAAAATAGAATTCTGCATATTTAGGACCTTTGAAAGTCATGTAACCCCAAGACCAGGTTTGAGCAGGCTCGTAGTATGGCGCCAGGCCGGGTTTGGGCGGGCTCGTCGTCAAAATTCACAAAAAAAGCAACACTAGCATTCCATAAAGTCACTCAATTCACACAACAAATGTCACACAGCACATAACTTTTCCAACACACACCTTCCGACACACCCTAGACCTACTGATAACACGAGCTTCTTCATCTTTATTTCCACGTTCAGACACTAGTCAATGCTCTCCTTCTGATCATTTCCCCATTTTCACTATTCTAAGCATCTATCTGCCAATTCCTCCTCTGCACGGCACCTATTCATTCCGTCTTCTTAACAGAATTGATATAACTTCATTCTTTGAAAGCATTGAATCATCTGACCTCCTCACCAATGCCCCAACTACCCTACCACCACTGATCGAGGCACTGTGAGTGTGCTGGTCAGGGCAGAACGCAGATGCGACTGACCAGGTAACTTAGCCGTCGAGCAGAACATGTCAGTTAGGTAAGGTGGAGTAAGACTGTTTTGACCCTTGAACAGGGTAGTCCCGAGTTTAAAAGTCACGTGTTGACTGACCGGGAGCCAGTGGAGCTCCTGTAGGACTGGCATAATATTGTCAAACTTAAAAGGCTTTAATGAGAAGGGACAAAACTGAAACTGTGTCAGGCATTGATTGTAATACGGCTTTATAACATTTTTGAATTTTTAAGAAGCGAATTTTGCGCAAAAGCAAATCATGGAAAAATGGCGCTCGTAAATAGACTGGTGCTATGTGCCAAACCTTATGTCCATAGACTTTAATCATAATTGAAATCTATGCCAGCATGTCAATGTTCTCTTGTTTCATCTAAAAAAATAACATTCCCATTTTTGGAAAAATTTTGAAATGTTTTAGCTATTATAGTTTTGCAAATCATTTTAGTTTTTATTTCTGTTTTGTTTTGGATCTGCTATTTTATTTAGCTTTTGTTTTGTTAATCTTTTTAATTTTAGTTAGAAAAATTACAATTATATTTATTTTTATTTCTTTAACTAATATATCACTGTTTGTATATCATATTCAAAGTGCTTTTCAGTAAAAGTTTGTTGAGCTCAAGATTAAACTTTTTAGTAAAAAGCATGTCCTGATAGAGCATGCTGTGAGGACAAGAATTAGGAATGTTATGTAACAAAGCTATTGATTTGTTGACAGAAGAGCGCCATTGTCCTCCCGGTCGATTTCAGTGTGCAAACCACAACTGTACGCTTCCATTTAAGATCTGTGACGCAGTTGATGACTGTGGTGATAATTCTGATGAAGCAGACTGTGGGGAACACAGGTGTGAGACATGGCAGTTTAGATGCCATAACGGCAAATGCATCCCTTTGTCATGGATGTGTGACTTGGAAGATGACTGTGGAGATAGATCCGAGGAATTGCCCATAAATGACCAATGCTGTTAGTTTATTTGTCTTTTGTTATTAAACTCCATTTTCAGAATTTATTTTATGGTTAGTGAGTAAACAATATTTCAACATAGATTACAATTGATTATATTTTGTGTAATTTTTGAAGAAGTTGATAGACAATATTAATGACCATTCTCTTGCATTTTGTAATACCATTTCTAATACACTAAGGTTATCAAGAAATATGCTCAAAATTTATTGACAGAAGACCACAGTGGAGAAATACCCAAATGAAAGAGATGTGTTTTCATCTAAAATCTAGATTTAAAAACACAGAAGTAATCATGCCATCTGCTTCTACTTTGA
The DNA here is from genome assembly GCA_018105865.1 of Metaphire vulgaris. NCBI lineage: Eukaryota > Metazoa > Annelida > Clitellata > Crassiclitellata > Megascolecidae > Metaphire > Metaphire vulgaris. The sequence goes on from CM030861.1 coordinate 3,210,844, forward strand.
TTCATGCATTTATTTGCTCAAGGCTTGACTACTATGGTTCACTTTTTGCTGGTCTTTTATCGGTGTGACTTGATAAACTCCAGATGGTTCTTCGTTCGGCAGCCAGGGTGATTGCTGGTGTCACAAGACGTGATCACATTAGTGATTACTGTATTTTCGTGTGTACTGCCCGCACCCCGCAGACAGTCTGCACCCGCGGATAACCTGCAAAAAATATATATCCTGTAAAATTTGAATCAGAAAGCCCGCACCCCCACATTGCCTGAACCCTCCCATTCACGGTGACGGGCGGGAATTGTAGACAAAAGTATTGGGGCGTGGAGGGGATCAGCCATCACGGAGCAGGAGAGGGGCTGACCAGGACGAGGCGGGCAGGAGTCTTATCCCCATGCAGACCTCTACTACTAGTCATGGTAGCCTGAAGTGTACTGGCTACTTTCTTTCTATGCCATAAGAGTACTGTAGACAGGTGTCAGCTGCCCAGGGCTTTGTAATCTGCCCGGACTCCTTGTTGACTCTGCCCGGTAATTATGCCACTGCGTGTCTATGGTGCTGGAAACATTACCCCATTACTGGTAGAGTTTGAACAGGGCCATGCCAGTGGTGTAGGAAGGGGTGGGGAGTCGGGGACTTGGGCGGCTCGACCCTAAGGGCGCATTCTGAGGGGTAATAAATTTTTAGGGTCCGAATGATTCTAAGTGGAAGAAAGGGAAAGAGTCTGTTCCTAGCGCTGACAAAGCAAAAGGAATGAAGTAGAAAGGCTAGTGCCGATGACCTTTTGTCTTGGTCCTCACGCGGCTCTTCCACCCCAGGCGGCGCCAACCCATGCTACGCCACTGGGTCATGCTGGTACAAGGCTGTGGGTAGATGAAACATTCCTGACAACTGCGACAACCAACGTAAATTGATACAGCTGGCATCAGATAATCAGATATCAGCTTCATGGCATTCTCTGAGAATAAAGGCCCAAATCTGTGTGCCAGAGGTAATTGGGAGCAGAAGAAAGGAAATGGATGGGAAGGGAATGATGAGATGCAGTAGAAAGAGCTGCGGTATGGTGACAGTCTGCTCGAAATCTTGGAGTTATTTTTGATAATCACCTCTCATTCTCAGAACACATTACCTTCGTCTGCCGTTCTGCTCACTATAACATACGAGATGTAAGGAGGATTAGACACCTCATCCCTTCCTCTGCACTTATTCCTCTGGCCAACGCTTTGGTATCGAGTCGTCTCGACTACTGCAATTCACTGTATACTGGTATTTCAAAATCCGACTTAAACCGCCTGCAAAGGATTCAAAATTCATTAGCCAGGGCTATCACTGGAACTGCCAAATATGAGCACATCACACCGATCCTAAAATCACTTCATTGGCTACCTGTCAAACAAAGAATTGAATTCAAGATAAGTCTCATTGTGCATAAGACGCTCCACACAAATCAGCCAATGTATCTCCGATCGTTACTGACTGCTCAAGACAACCAGCACTCAACGAGGTCATCTGATGCTACTACTCTTTACATACCCTATAGCAGGACTACTACTGGAAAACGTGCCTTTTCTGTCGCCGGACCCAGACTTTGGAATTCTCTGCCGGTACAGGTCCGCCAAACTGATTGTCTTACTACCTTCAGGTCTAGACTTAAAACACATCTATTCCTGACTGCATATCCGCCTTAACCTGGAATCTGGAAGTACGGACTGACCTTTGGATTACAACCTCGATTCACCACGGACAACGATTCACGACTACGATTATTCACTGAAGCGACCATCGACTGGTGCAGATGTACTACTACAATGGCGCTAAAGAAGTCTACTACTACTACTACTACAGAAGTTTTGTAGAATTTGATTTAGATTGCCCGCACCTCCGCATTGCCCGCACCTGGCATTTTTGTTTGTAAAAATCGCATAGCCCACGGGCAGTATGCGCGAAAATACGGTATATGATGTCTGTTTTACACTGGCTGCCTTATCCTGCTCGAGTTGAGTTTCGTGTGTTGAGAGCGGTTGCACTCTCTCTTAATGGTGCCACTCCAGCTTACCTTTCAGAGCTACTCCATCCTCTTAGCTCTATCCCTGGTCGGCCATGTCTTCGGTCCACAACCAATGGTCTTCTCAGTGTGCCCCAAGCACGAACCTCCTTGTTCCTGAAACGAGGTTTTGAATCAGTTGGCACTATCCTTTGGAATGCTCTTGACGCCAGTATGCGTGGCTTAGCAACTCCTAATTCTATGGCCCTCTTTTTGAAAGGACTTAAAACTTATCTCTTTGTCAATATACAGTAATTTGCTGTGGGGGCGTTTCTGAGTGATTTTTCAGAAGAGGCGCTATACAAATATTTTGTTACATGACATTACATTACATTACATTAATCAGCAGTTTACTAGTGCAGTATAAAAACAACTAAAGGGTTCCAGTCCCAAAATTTCAAAATGAGCTTGCCACATTTTTATGGGGTCAGAGTTTATTTTCAAAAATTTCACAGCATCTTTTTCAAAAATTTAATCTGCTAGATACTTGCAAGCAGCTATAAATGGAGACATTCTTGATCACATAATTCAGTTAAGATGAATTTTGGTTTGGTGTAACAGTGTAAAGTTTACATTAAATTTAAATAGTGACATGATAATAATGAACTAGTCATTGCCTAACAAGCTATGCAGATCATATTAATTTTCACTCTCTGCCAGTGGATGTGTTTAATGTTTATGCTTGGGGTTCGAATCTAAGTTGACGGCAGGCAGGGCTCATGCTCTACCAAATGGGCCAGCAAGGTACAGCATAATGATTTATGCATGGAGCAACTGGAAAAAGAAATTGTTTGCAGGCACGTCGGAACAAATTTTTAGCAGGGGGTGCAGATTTTCCAAGGCGAGGTGTTTAGTTGTCACATTTTTCGGTGGACAAACCAAAAAAGGTAATTTCCTATATATTTTTGAGTCGAAAATTCCAAGGGCTGCACCCCCCAGCCTTGTCTTCCAGGGGGTGCGCTGCACCCTCTACTTTTTTCCAGAGGGTGCAGCTGCACCCCCTGCACCCCCACTTCGTAAGGGGCCAGATTGTTTGGCATGATTTCATATGATAGAATCTTTCAGATGTGTCTGAATAGGCTGGTGAATATAGCTCTGCCTGCATACGTTGTGTACACAGCTACTAGAAACTGTAAGCAGACAGAATTCTTGTGTGGAAATGGTCACTGCATTCCTGCCACATGGCACTGTGACCTCGATGATGATTGTGGAGATGGTACAGATGAACAGCCTGAAGTTTGTCGTAAGCTTAATTCTTTTTATAAAGTTACTTGAATTCACATGTAAACATTCAGTCTTTAAGTGCTTTAAATTAAACAGATCTTTAATGTGATGCTTTCATTAGTGATGAAGAAATTAATGAGATAATCCATTACATTACATGTTTATTATTTTTTTTAATCGTTTTATAGTGTCAGAACACTTTTTAGTCGAGTTAAATTGATTATCAAGTGCTGTTGTCACATAACACTCTAGGTTCGCTTTCAGAGTACTGTTTTGTTCAGAAATTATAAATATGTTTAGGAGCTGTCCATTAATTATGTCAACAATTTTTGGGCAATTTTTGACCCCCTCCCTCCCTTGTCAACAACTGTCAACTTTCACTTACCCCATAATGACGTCAACAACTTTTGACCCCCAAGATCAATGACAGGTCCCAAAAACAAGGTTATTATTTTTTGTGGTTATGACCATTTTTTCCCTTTTTTGCTCATCGAGTGTCAAAATGTGGTGATGAGCTTTTTTGTCATGCTTTTTCCATTGTAATAAGTAGTTTTTCCATGAAATTTCCTATTTTTTGATTATTTGCAAAAAGTGAAATTGTTGACGTCAACGTCTCTTGACCCCCCTCCTCCTGTCAACAACTGTCCAACTTTTTCAAACCCCTCCCCCCTAAATTGTTGATGTAATTAATGGACAGCCCCTTACAGTACTGATTGTGTTGTGTGTTCGTGTCAGATTTCATACTTATTCATTATGGCCTCTTTTGTTTACATATCTGGACTGTAGCTTGGTTGATGAAAGCAAGAAGATTGTAAGTAAGTAAGTAAGTAGGTAAGTAACATCTCATGGACTTATATAGTGCTTTGGAAAGTAGTACAACAATAGCTGCTTGTTCTTAGGTGCTTAGCCTTTCTAAAAATAGATATGGGAAAGGTGAATGATCAGCCAGGCGACAGTCAATATATTGGAAGGGCGGTGAGGCTAGATTATTATAGCGATAGGGGAAATGATTTAAGAAAAAATAACTATTTAAGTTTAGATCTGAAGACATGAGGAGATAATGCAGGAATTTTTGGAATTGAGGATTCAAATTTCATTGTTTGACAGTGTCTAAGGCTGCATAGGGAAGCTGGGATCGAGTTCCAAAGTTCAGGTGCGGCGTATGAAAAGGCAAGGTTGCAGCTTTTTAGAGATCACTGATTCAGTGGGCGCAAAAGAGTGAGATGAGATTACGATAGTGTGGGTTGGGGAGGCTGAGGTGTTAATAGTGTTCTAAGGTAAGATTGGGTTGCATTTTAATTCAAAGAAAACAGAGATCATGCCAAAGACATGGAAATTTGTTTTATGGATATCAATGAAGATAAATGACAGACATCATTGACAGTTTTGTATATCTCGGAAGCAAATTAATAGCTGATGCAACAGCACAAATGAAGCAAAGTGAATAAATAAAAATGGTGGAGACCATGTTCAGAAAGATGGTGAAAGTATAAACTTTGGAACTCGATCCCAGCTTCCCTATGCAGCCTTAGACATTGTCAAACAATGAAATTTGAATCCTCAATTCCAAAATTTCCTGCATTATCTCCTCATGTCTTCAGATCTAAACTTAAATAGTTATTTTTTCAAATGAACAATGCACAGTAAAACTCAACACTTGAAGCTCTTTCTCGCGCGGAAATCCTCTCCTGTGGAATTCACTGCGGACTGCGTGTCGTCCGTAACTTTCTTCGGAGAGTTTGCGAACAAGTTAAAGACGCACCTATTCAACATCTCGTTTCCTCGTTTATTATAAAGCACCCTTGACTTTGGCCCGTGCTATGTTACGGCGCTATATAAATTGTCATGAACAATAACAATAACAACAAGGCTTTTCAACACCTGTATTTTTCAAAAGCTCACACATGGTGCAGAATCTTGGACAATTGAAATGGTAATAAGACGGAAGAAAACATGGATGGATATGAAATGGAATTGTTCTGAAGAATGGTGAAAATTGGCTACAAGGAAAATAACAGCAAAAGTGGAAATAAGAAAGCAAACAACTTCTAGTGAGAGAATCCAGAAAATGAGAAAGAAATGGATGGGACTTCTATTGGGCAGAGATTATTATTATTATTCTTGACAATTTTTATAGCGCCATAAACATGACATAGATCAAAATCAAAGGCGCTTTACACAAATTTAATTAAGCTGGATGGTAAAAGCGCTTTAGAAAGTTATTTATGGTCGTCTTCGTCATCGTCATCTGATCTCTCGTCCGGTTCTTCCATGAGCGCAGATCCGCAGAGATTCTCGCCGATAGTGTCCATTGTCCTTGCGGCAGTGGATGGAGCAGAATCTTGCTATGGTACCGGTCGCAGTTCCGCTCGAATGTGACCTGGATACGTTGCATTACGGATACGCCTCTGATCCAACCATGTCTTCCGCAGCGGATGAACGACGGAGCCAGTAGAACCGACTTTTTGGAGTCGAAGACGGCGACTCGTCGGCGCAATGACTTAGGTCGTTCCCACAGGCTAACGAGATGGCTGGTAGAAAGGAGGCGCACCAAAAAACCGCAAGACAATCCGAGGAACACGAACCGAAACCGAAACGGGCGTAAGAGTCACAGGTCGTTGTTATTGTTGGTGTTGTTGTTATTATTCAACGGCCCTCTGACGACTGACGCTGTACCATAATGGCGGCTGGTTGACGCCCACCACGACCCTTTTAGCGTCGAAAACGGCGCCTCTCGCCGTTGTTGCAGAGGTCTGGCCCGTTCACCCGGACGACAAGACGGTTGGAAAAGCGGACGCTTCCAAAACCGGAACAAAAGACTGAGATGACTCAAAAACGACCCGATAGTTCGCAGGTGCAATTTCACCTACGGTCGCTTTGGTTAGCGCCCTCTATCGAATATGACAATCGGATTGCGGAGTAATTATATCAATGCTCAGCAGCACAAGAAAACAGAGTCATAGACCAAAAGGTCATCATTATCTTTGACCAGAACAAGGAACCCAGCCGATACTGCCTGCATCACTAGCTAACCATACATACCTTTGTCCATGGCTCAAATGATAATTTAAACAGATCTAGTCAGACCGTCTGACAACATTATATGTTATTTAGTTACATTTATGCATAAATATTAAACATTTAATAATAAAAATAATAATCTATCGGTGACTGAAATCCGCAATATTGATCAGCATTATTGCATTATTTACGAATGATGGATGCATTTGCTCTAGGAAATAGTGGTTGTATTTGTTTGATGTAGGACAGCAGCAATGCCCTCCATCTTGGATGAGATGCAGAACAAATTACCGCTGCATTCCAAAATGGAAAATGTGCGATGAAGTAAATGACTGTAGAGACAATTCTGATGAATTGTTGGAAAATTGTACTAAATGCCATCTGACAGGTTTATACTAAAGCTAAAATATATTTTTAATCACAATTTGTGAAGCCTGAACTATATGCAATTTTGCAATTTTTAGTTTTATCTTAACTTGAATATGTCTAACCTACTGCGATTTTAAAAATGTTTAAATGTGCATCTCATTGATCAATATTGACCTCGGCTTTACTTAAGTCAGTAAAAACTAAAACTAGTTTATATAAACAATATTTTAAAAATCCAACTTGTGAGAATAAGAATACTTTTAATAAATTCAATAACAAATTTAAAACAATAATGAAAAAAGCTGAAAAAAGTTATTACTCCAATAAACTCTTAAACTCTAAAAATGCAAACTCCAATATTTGGAAATCCATAAACAATATTTTAAATAATAATAATAGTGTAAAAAGTGAAATTTTACTTAAACCACTAGAGAACTGTGATACTAACACAAGTCCCAGTACATATATACCTAATAGATTTAATGATTACTTTGTAAATGTTGGATCAGACATTGCATCAAAAATTCAGCCAACTCTGGAAATTAAATCACCTAATGAATATCTTATAGATAATCCTAATAATTATACTTTTCAAATTTTTCCTACTACTCCATATGAAATTAAAGATATCATTAAAAATTTTAAACATAAAAACTCTTCAGGATATGATAACATTAACCAAAATGTTGTAATTGAATGTGCAGAATTCATAGCTGAAATTCTTTCTGATATTGTAAATTCTTCTTTCCTAACAGGTATTGTCCCTGATGAAATTAAAATAGCAAAAATCACTCCAATATTTAAATCAGGTACAAAGTCTAGTGAATCTAATTATAGGCCAATCTCCAACTTACCTATTTTTTCAAAAATCTTTGAAAAGGCTATGTTTATCAGATTAATCAAATATTTGGATAAATATATTATGTTATCTGACTTCCAATTTGGTTTTAGACCAAATAACTCTACATATATGCCCATTTTAGACTTAATAGATGGTGTAACATCAAACTTTGAATCACACAACCACTCAATAGGTATTTTTTAGACTTAAAAAAAGCGTTTGATGTAATAGATCATAAAATATTACTAATAAAACTTGAAAACTATGGAATTAAAGGTCTATCTCTAACTTGGTTTTCCAACTATCTAACTAACCGTAAATAATTTACTAGGGTAAACTCCCAAAATTCTGACATCAAAGACATCAAATATGGAGTACCTCAAAGATCTATATTATGACCTCTCCTCTTCTTAATTTTTATTAATGATTTACCTAATACATCAACAATATTTAAATTTTTATTGTTTGCTGATGATACTAACTTATTTGCTAGTCACAAAAACTTGAAAGATTTGATTGCCCTTGTCAATTCTGAATTATTAAAAATATCAAATTGGTTTAAAATTAACAAACTAGCTCTTAATCTTGAAAAAACTAATTTCATACGTTTCCATCTAAAATCTCATTTGTACAATCTTGATCCAATAAAGATAGATGGCACAACCTTAACCCAAAAATCCTCTGTAAAATTCCTAGGAGTAGTAGTTGATCAGCACCTAAACTGGAAAGCACAATCTAATGAACTTTCAAATAAAATAGCAAAAAATCTCAATATAATTAGACACATTAAAAATATGATTGACTTCTCTGCTCTTAGGCAACTCTATTTTACTCTTATTCATTCATATCTAACCTATTGCAATATAATTTGGGCAAATACTTATAAATCAACTACGGTATTGGCAAAATCCAAATTCTACAAAATAAAGCAATAAGACTAATATTTAAAGAAAAGAATTATACTAACACAACCAATCTATTTAATAAATATAATATTTTAAAAATTGAAAATATATATAAACAGCAAACTGCCTTATTTGTATTTAAATATCTTCATAACTTTTTACCCAATATTTTCTATGTAAACAAATTCTTTGATACTCTAAACATTAAATGTAAACCCAATCTCAGAAATAGTAACAATATCTATCTTCAATATGCATCTACTAATGCCAGATTATTTACTAACAAATTTTCTGGACCTAGAATTTGGAATAGCCTCCCTCCTGATCTAAAAAATTTAAACCAATTAACCTCATTTAAAACTAACTTAAAAATATTTCTTTTAAAATGGCAAACCTAACTTTCTCTTGGCTAAAATTTTTTAAATATTGATATAAATTCTCAATTGTGATCACTAAATAACTGTAATATACATTATATGTACTAACTCCTTTTTATACAATCATGTCAATCAATATGACTATATGTACTTTCTGTGGTTACTTTCATCCAATAAACTAAATCACTTCCTACTTGATCCCTAAATAACTCCTAATTTCCATCATTTAAAGACTTTTATATGTCATGTAATTACAAACTTTGAGGTTGGCCAACTTTACGGGATGCAAATCCCTTAGGCCAACCCTTTTTTTTTCTCGACTGATTTCTGTACTTTATATGTCTGCGAATTATAGTATTGACTATATAAACATATATATTATTATATTTTTTTCCTATAAGACCTAGATCTACCTTATATTCTCATTAATTAATTATTATTACTATATTATTACTTTTTGTTATTTGCACAAATTTGATGTTAAAAATTATTCAACATATTTCTGTTCAAATATACAGTTATTCATGGTTTATACTATAGTTAAGCTGTCTACTCTTGAAATGTTGAGAAAAAATAAATTTGATTGATTGATTAATATTAATCTCCTTCTTGTCAAATTAATCCTCGTATTAAATTTATACTCTAAATTATTGTTATCTTAGAATTATTTGTAACTTTTTTAAAACCACAATCTGGGTTGCCTCCTAACAGGAATTTGTTTTCCCTCTGGTAATCCTATTTTCACTCATGCTTACAAAATCTTGATATTACTATCTGAAATTTGAAATTTACTCTTTTGATTTGTATTTAATATAAATTTACTAATTCATGTTTAGTTTCAACTTATTTTGATTGTCTAACTTCAAATGAACATTGTTCTGAATTTTTAATTATTATGTTTCTTCTATAAATGAACTTAGAATTCTAGAATTTGGAATCAGAATAGCAGGGCACATCATAAACAATCTAAGATATGCAGATGAGACGGCGTTGTTGGCAGAGAGTGAAAGTGACATGAGACAGATGCTGACAAGAGTTAAAGAAGAGAGCGCTAAAGCAGGTTTACCGGGTACAATTACCGGTAAGTATCAAAAAGACCAAATAATAGCATCAGGACAGAATGATAACTGGTTACTGGATGGACAGGAGATGGAAATGGTCACCGATATCACATACCTAGGAGCGAATATAAACTGTAATGGGGATGTTGAATTAGACATAAAGCGATGCTTACAACTGAGTAAGAGCGCTATGACAAGACTGGGGAAAATATGGAAAGCAAGGACATCAAAAAGGAGACAAATACTTACATCGTGCAAATAATGGTATTTTCTATAATGATGTATGGCTCGAAAAAAGGACCACAGGTGAATTGATGCATTTGAAACATGATGCTGGAGAAAAATGCTGAGGAACTCATGGAAAGCCAGGAGAACAAATCAAGAGGTGATTTCAGAAATCAAGCCAAAACACACCTTGGTAGGACTGATCCTGAAACAAAAACTGGAGTTTTTTGAGCATATTATGAGAAGACACGATTCACTGGAGAAATCATACCGGTAACTACTGGGTAGAGTCAACACAGATCCGAGAAGATGACCAACCCCAGGCAGCTGACCAGCCCTTGACAGCTGACGCCCGTCTACAGGTACTCTGACAGCATTATGGTATAGAAAGGTACCAGGTATAAAAATGATGGTGACGCTTAAGGCTACCATGATTGGTAGTAGGGGTCTGCATGGGGAAAAGACTCTTTCCTCGCCTCCACTCCAGTCAACCCTGCTACCACCCCGTGACGGCTGATCTTATTCCTGCCCCAATGCTTTTGTTTCCAATCCCCGCTCATCACCGTGAGCGAGAGGGTGTGGGCAATGTGAGGATATGGACTTTCTGATTCAAATTTTACAGGATATAAATTTTTTGCAAGCTATCCACAGGTGCAGACTATACGCGCGGTGCAGGCAGTCTGCACAAAAATACGGTATTAAGCACATAGAAAATGATGTTTAAAAAATGCATTTTTTGAAAGGATGTATGTACTAAGCATGTGAACAATGTTTTTTGAGTTGAAAATAAAGTCAAAGACTTTTAAATTCAACATCAATGAGGCAGACAATAAACTGACCTAAACTTTACTAAGGTCAAAGAAACAAATTAATTTCTAATTCTTGATGAATAGTGAAAGCAGTTATAGTTTTGAGCAGAGAACTAAATGTGAGGGAATAGGTGTACTGGTATATTTCATGATTTGAGCTAACTTGGTTATAGAGACTGTTCTATTTTAAACAAACTTAATAAGTGGCAATATAAAAATACCATCAGATCTTATTTCTTCATATTATGTTGTGCTTTAGATCCAGTCAGTCGAGAACTATAGCCGTTAACCCTGTTCCGGTTTGCCCCGAGAATACTCATCCACTTTACTTTACGTTACAAATAAATGAATGGGTAAAGGGTTCAATTTAGCATGTTTCAGCTTAGCCAATTACCACCTTAACTTGCATTAGTTTTGTATGGAATTGAAACTGCTAATATCATATCTAATGGAAGCATTGAGAATTAAAGGTTTGAAATAATCTTTCATTTTGGTGCAGATAACTTCCATTGTGCCAATGGTCACTGCATTCCAAGAAGATGGCGTTGTGATTTTGACAATGACTGTGGTGACAATTCTGATGAAGACCCGGATTTTTGTGGTTAGTTCTATATTATTAATAGCAGTTGGCAGCATATCCCTTACTGGCAAAATGGTGCTACCGGAAGTCCAGGGGCGGTTCTAGGAATTTTAATTTGGGTAGGCCAGTCAAAGGCCATGAAAATTGTGGGTAGGCCAAGCTTGGACCGTGTCGTGGTATCGAAGTTCATAAGGTTAATCCCGCCCGAAATTCTGTGGTTATAAAATACAATTGCGCAGCATAATAGGGATGCAGAATATTATATATATATACTGTATGTATTATATATATATATACTGTATGTATATATATATATATATATATATATATATATATATATATATATATATATATATATATATATATATATATATATATGAGGTGCCGAGGACCAGGGTGACCTAACCAAAAAAGTAAAATTTTGAGAAAACGGATTTGAAGTTTGTTTGAAGTTTGGAATGAACCTGTAAAATCACCAAGTTGTAATTTATTAGCTTTGACGTAATGTAAGTGGAATATTATCAAGTGCATATAAACATGCAAAAATGAGTGCTTGCAAACTATGTGCATTGCAATGTTCAAGGGTTCAAGGTCAGGAGAAGGTCAACTTGACAAAGAGCATGTTGGGCTGAGACTCCGACAAAACATTTGCCATGCTGCCAGTTGCATCAGTGTACTTTTGTGTTTTCCACTGTGCAAGAGCATCAGAATGCATGCACGCTTGCGAAATGTTTCGGTAGTTTGCTGTCAATATTTTCCCAACCACGCAACCCAGTGTCTCCGTTAAAGCAGATTCATCATTCCTGGTATCCTGATCGTGGACAAAAATGACGGCACACAAAACAAACTATGGCATTGCTTGCAAATGAATATTCCAAGAAATGATAGGGGCCTACCTGTCATGCAATGAAGAGTTAAATGCTCGTGAAACACTGACCAGATTTTGATTTTGGAAAGACCTGCAGTTTAGGTTGCACAGGTTGATCTTTATAATCCTTGCTGATATCAGCCACAGTAGTATGACAACTTACGCAGACCACCTGAGTCAACTGGTGCTACTTGTGAAATTGATAGGCCTACATCCGTTGAGTGATGTTGAACGTCTTGAGATTCAACAGTTGTCTTTGTAAGTCCCGTTGAATCGTCAGTCACCATGTCTTCTACTTCTTCGTTGCCACTAACTCGAGCGCGTTTAACCAGAAATTTATCCATCTCTAATTATAATAATATTATAGAGTGCTATAGTAATATGTATGATAGGCCTAGACTGTCTCTTATATGAGCTGCAATCTTAAACGGACTGAACTTAGCTTAGCGTCACCGTCTTACACGATAGTTATTGCGGCTTCTCCATCTCTGTTCTGTTAACCAGAACATACATTAGATTACACCAGATGTCCGACGACGTTGATAATTGATTATCAAAACAGTCATGTCATCCATGTCATCAACCGTCAGATAAGGCCATTCATTAGAGGGAACTTAATTATGGACAGCAAGAGGAACTACTCCCATGGCAAAAATGCCTAAAAGTAGCCCCTAAACCCTGCAACACTCACCTGGAAGTCTGGTAATTATGTGGGGATACGGGGGGATGAGGAGGGGCAGGGTAAGTACTACCAGTGACAGTACATCTAACAAATTAGACACTGAGGAGGGTGGGAAGAAAATGTGTGCGGAGACCGTTGAACGACCATTGATCAGTCGGTGGTGGTTGATCAATTAGATAAAGCTTCTTGACGTCTGGAAATCGAATGGAAAAGAAGGTATCTGATGAGTGGCTGGGGATTCAAATGGCCTTACACTACACTCGACAGCCTCGTAGCGTAGGCCATACACACTAATTACCCAGCCACACAACGCATTTTGGGGGAAGGCCAGCCATAGGTAGGCCATGTATTTTTTCGGGTAGGCCAGCCACAGTGTAGGCCACGTAATTTTTTGGGTAGGCCAGACAAAGTTTTGGGTAGGCCATGGCCTACCCGGCCTAGGCCTAGAACCGCCTCTGCGGAAGTCTATTATTATTATTATTATTATTATTATTATTATTATTATTATTATTATTATATTATTATTATTATTATTATTATTATTATTCTGCAGTCACCTCATATGTATTTTCCCATTCATTATTAACTCCTATTTATGTGCTACCTTATATCAATTACTTAAATACCTAAGGTTAGCCATCATACGGGATTTATTCCCTTAGGCCAACCCTTTTCTCAATAATATTATCTATGTTCTGTGACATTGATTAATTTGTTATCATCACTCCAAATGTCATCTATCTATATCAATCAAAGTCTCTATGCAATAGAGTCTGTTTAGACTTAGTCAATTTAGATTAAGTCAATTTTTGATTGGTTTTATAATAATTGTTTTTTATTATTAAATCGATATATATATATATATTGACTCTGATGATATTAATTAATAGCCATTAGTTATTAGTTAAGTTAGTATTACCTTTGATGTCATTGAATTCATTGTTCATATTATTATTTTGATGTCATTGAGAAATAAATGATTATTATTATTATTATTATTATTATTATTATTATTATTTAGCCATTAAAAGTACGGGTAGTCAACTTTATTTGTTGCGGACAAAAGTATTGGTATTGGTATCGATTTAGGCAATACAATTTTATTTTGGTATTGGTATTGGCAATACATTTTAGCAGTATTGTTAACAACCCTGTTGGTGTTATAACTTTTTCTTTGTTACAAGCACACATTGATTGCTTTGGTCTTTATGGACACTTTACTTTTAGCCTAATTTCAATAAAAGTTGAATGTTCAATATGATTTTTCCAAGAAACCTTACGTTATACAGAAAAATGTTACCGTATATATTCGTGATAAAGTCGAGAAATTTAAGGCCAATTCACAGGTTATATATCCTGACCTCGACTTATACTCGAGGCACTAACTGTTGGGTAAAGTTTCCATACATAGCATGTCGAAAATAATTAATTTAGCTAACTGCGTAATTATTTTCAACATACGCTACGGCATCTAAATAAAAGTTCACATCAGCGCTTTTAAGATTGGTAATTTATAGGCGCCACATAAATATTAATTAAATATTGGCGCTACATAAATATAAAAAATTCAAGATTACCGGTAATTAAGACTTTTATATTGTCAAGAATGAGCGAATAGCAGGTTTAAAATTTTCCTAATCGTCAGGAATCAATCTGGGAATGTGAAAATCGTTCAGTTTCTCGATAGTTCAAAGCTAAAATGCAGTTTTTTAATCAAAACAATGGCGCCGCTGCCGCCACATGCCCACTTCGCGTCCGCCATTGTTCCGACTCTCACTATCACCTCAAGAGGGTTCGCCGCGATGACGTCACTTCGACTTATTCTCGGGTCAATGACTTTAGACACCTTCAAATACCAAAAATCTAGAGGTCGACTTATACTCGGATCGACTTTATCTCGAGTATATACGGTATATTATATATGGAATTAGCACAAAAAATACTATAAAAAATTGCATAAAAATCTCAAAACATTGGACAAAAAATCCAAAATTCGCAGCATAGTGTAATTATGTTTTTGTTTTTTAAAATCTATATTAGCTTCATAATATAAGCAAACTGTCAGACCAAAACAAATAAAGATAATTCCAATATTCTACAAATTCATGATATTTTTGAGAATATTTGTATGTGCATGTGTGTAGTAGCTAAAGGGTTAATAAAGCTTCAAAGTCAAGGTCAAGGTCATCAAGGTCATCTTATTTTTTCTTATTTGCTTCTGATTAGGTTTGTCTGACTTTTAAGGCTTTTCAAAGCTTTCACACAAACATTCTGCAATTTCTTAAGGTTATCTACCACAGCAAGATTATTTGCTATTTTGCACATTTGCTAACTTCAGTTTGTCTTGACTAAATTCATCTGTAAAGTGCACCTGTAAGCTGATGATGTTCATGACCATCAGACTTGGAGTCGAGGCCACAACTTTCGAGGCCAAGGCGAGGCCAAGGACTTGTAACACGAGACCAAGGCCAGGAGATCCGAGGCCAAGGCCAAGGCCAGGAGGTCCAAGGCCAGCAGGCCTGAGGCCAAGGCCAGCAGGTCCGAGGCCAAGGATATCAGGTCCGAGGTGGAGGCCAAGGCCGAGGACCTCACATGTAGGTCTTCACAATACAAAGTTTGATTTTTGACAGTTCCACAGTTGCTGTGTTAATTTCTACAGTTTAATCCACAGTTGGTTGCGTAGTTGGCAACTTGGAGGTTTAAGTTGAGGAGGGCCTACGAATATGAGAGTGCCCAGGGCCTACGAAGACCTTAAAACGGCCCTGCAGTTGCCACCTCAGTGGAAGGGATGTACATGGACAGTGGGGTAAAATTCCCCCTTTCCCTGCAAATCGCGCGCTGATCAGGGCCAACACTCGGTTTGGGCAGATTAAACATCAAAATATTGAAATTTTGGGGGCCAAACAAGTGCTGGGCCCCCTAGTCCCTACCCGAATTATTGGGTGCCCGGGCTCCTTATGGATTGGCGTCCATAGCAGTAAGGTCCAGTACCTACTACCAACCATGTTTTAAAAATAAAATTAAAATACCTTTTTATGTTTTGTAGCTGTTTGCCACAGTCTCGTGTTTTCTATCCAGATGTTTCTTGAACAGTTGAACCCACTTGAAGTTCCTCAAGTTTCACTTATTATTTCTCGACAACGCTTGCATTTCGCGGACCACTTTCATTTATTATTTTGAAATCGGTGAAAGCAAACTTCACAATGCTAGGCTCGTTTGTGGTCATATTCTTTGCTTGTGTATTTTTACTTACAAACTTTAATAGCAACAGGTACATCAGAGATTGCTGTCACTACGGCACCGTTTCTTTTCCAAGTGTGACCAGTCTACAACTTCCTTAGCCTAAGCAGATGCAGCCTCACAGGTGTCTCTGTTATACTTTTAAGACAATAAACCCAGGCCCCCCTGTGAAGCCGCCTCTGTCAAGAATGCAATTACTGCTCTAAAATAGACGTCATATATCCATTTAGGTTCAAGCCTTTTAATACTTTTATTAGCAAGAAACCCAATTATCTGGTCCAAATGCCTACTTCAATCCCCGAGGCAATGTTCGCTTCAAACAATGGCAGCCTTGTCAATGCAAGCAACATAATTACAAGCTACTAGAGCTAGCAGGAATCCTCAGGGTCTACCGGTTGGATTGAACAGAGGACGTTTTGCTCAGATATTATTCGTCATTTCCAACATTTTGAATGCGCGATTTTCTTGTTTAATTCCATGGTGTGAGGGCTTGGCCTCGAGTACAAGGCCGAGGACTTGTATCCCAAGGCCAAGGCCGAGGACTTGTACCTGAGGCCAAGGCCAAGGCCAGCAGGTCCGAGGCCAAGGCCAAGGCTGAGGACTTGTATCCCGAGGCCAAGGCCAAGGCCAGCGTCACTTGGCCTCGAGGCCAAGGCCACGGCCTCGAGGACTCCAAGTCTGATGACCATTCTTGTGAAGCACCAACAGTCTTTGTGTAACCCTTAAATTCCGTGTGTTCCAGAACTGTATGAGTTGGGTATTGCTCAATCTTGACAAAAGACTAATTCGATCTCGTACCATAAATTGCAAAGAAAGTGTTATCTTCCCCACCTGATCTTTTCACTTATCCTTCCTCTGCTATTTTTGACAACATCTTCACCTGATTTTCTTGAGTACTGTCAAAAATTTTAGTATTGTTTCTAATAATGGCCTACTTATACATATTGTGTACAATGCTTAAGCTGATCAAAGTTTTAAAAGATATAAACACTATTATAGTACTAGCTAAAAATGTGTATGTTTATTTTTTCTGCAGTTTCTTTATATCGCCAGTGCTCAGAATCGGAGTTTCGATGTCTTAATCACAAATGCATTGCTGGTCGATGGCGCTGCGATCATGATGATGATTGTGGCGATGGCTCAGATGAGGAAAAATGTGGTAGAAATCATAACATTCATTCTTAGTAATTCAGCAGAGGAAATAATTTCTTTACTATTATAAATACTTATTATAGAAAAACAAACCCGGCCTATTTGGCGTTGTGTGACCAGTTCTCGTCAGAACACCGAAGTTAAGCAACGTCAAGCGCAGTTAGTAGTTGGATGGGTGACCATTCCGAGATCTAATGGTGGTGCCGGCGGCCAGCCAAGCATCGATAAATTGGTAGCAATGCTAAGCTGCCAAGGTAAAACACAGATCTAGAGAAAGTAATGGTAACCTACTCTAGATTAATGACATAAGCCACCTGCGTCGCTGCTTGCCTAAAACCGGAAATCAGCGCCAGAAACCCTATGCTCATTCAAGTACAGGACTACCTTTTTTTATAGGAAAACAATCTATAGAATATTTGTCTTCCAAAGCATTTTATCTTAATTGTGTTTTGTTGTATGTGATCCAGAAAGTCTTTTTTGGAATAATAATAATAATAATAATAATAATAATAATAATAATAATAATAATAATAATAATAATAATAATAATAACTTCTTTGCACCAATACAATTAGGCATAGATATTCCAGGAGGATGCAAAGCTGCAGTGCAACTGTGGCTTTAGAATTGACAGCAAATAAGTGTGTATAGCAACTGGTCTTATGACTCGGTGCCACACTGTGCATGTTGCATAACTGTCCTTGCGGAACTCTAGTTGAATGAGATGGTTAACATGGTCTCTCCTGTTGACTAGGACCTGGTCAAATTGCCCATCACACTGCACTTAGTGATATTTTATGTCGTTTGCTGATATAGGCCAGTTTCCCATCGTCAAAGGAACCTTCTGGTTTGTTGAGATCTGATGAAAAACGACCTCATGGTTGCACTCATCCCATGGAGGTCAGGCAAATGTGTTATTTGGGACGTTACAGTCACAGAAACGTGCTGCTTCATACTGTCATCAGACAGCAGCAGCAACTGTGAGTGCTGCAGCTGAATATGCAGTCAAAAGGAAAACGGACAAATATCATAGACTGTCTGGGTTGTTTTGTTTCATCACTCTGGCTCTGGAGACGATGGGGCCAATCAATGAGGAAGGACAGTCTCATGCATGAATCAAACTTCATCACCCTCCGACCTATACTTGTGAGTACCACAAGGATATGTCCTTGGACCGATTTTGTTCAGTCTCTACACTACCCCACTGTCATCCTTAATCAAATCTCTCAAATTGTATCATCAACTTTATGCAGACGACACTCAATTATTTCTTTAGTTTACTCCGTCTTCCTTTAACTCTTAGGCAGCCATGTTGTTTTTAGAGAATTTACCCCTCCACAGTTTCCCAAAATGTTTTAATTTGAATATCATAACAATATTGACAATGTATATATCAATTGAAAGGGCTTTTGATTATCTACAAGAATATGAAAAGCAAAATATAACATTTGCAATGACATTCTTCATATTTCATGAGAATATATAAAAATAAAAAATATTAAAAATTAAAATTGGACTTTGAAGTTCATTAAAAATTGTGTAAGCAACAAGACAGTGTAAGTAAGCTATCTGAAATATGCACACATATATAATAGACATTTAAAAATTTATATATAGATGTAAAAATGTCATATTTTAGTTTACAGAGAATTTAGTGTGAAAGGTCACAAAGAAATTATGACATATGTATTTTTGGCACTTGGCACTTGTCACAAATGCTCCTAAAAGATTTTGTCAGCAACAAGACATGCTGCTATTTTGCGGGCTGCCCGCAAAATGTCACTGCCTATGTAATCAACATTAAAAATTATGTAAAATGTGATATTTTAGTTTAGAAAGGATCTTGTGTGAAAGATGTCGAAGCAATTATGACATACATATATTTGACACATGTCACAAAAGTTCAAAAACTTGTTTTTTTATACTTTCCAGCAGAATTTGATCGGTTTCGTTATCATCGGACCTGGAAATATCCATGTCATCAAACTTACCATTTTCAATCGCTTCTAAACCTTCTTTAGTTGAATAAAACATCTGCCCCTGTGTATAGAAGGGCATTTAAAATTTAAATGCCAGAAGGACCGCAAATCTTGCCTACGAATCGACATATTTTCGCAGTCAAACTCATGAAATAAACGGGTTTTCGCACGTTTTAGATGCAGAATTATGTTGGCTTTCCGTTAGAATAGTCCTAAATCCTAAATATAGCGGTCTATATATAGAAATGGGTGCGATTTCTTGTGTGGTCGATAACGACCGCACAGGCTGCCTAAGAGTTAAAGCATCAATCTCTCAACTAGAATCAGCATTTTCATCAATCTCATCGTGGATGTCAACTAATCTCCTTGCCCTCAATCCCTCCAAAACAGAATGTCTCTTAATTTGACTGCCACAACAACTGAAAAAATTGAAAATCCCACACTGAATTTAGCTCCAGACACAACAATAACTTCTGTTCCAACTGCAAAAAATCTTAGGTTTACTTTTGACTCCTTCCTAAATTTTGAAGCTCACATATCTCAACTATTGAAAACCTGTTATGCTCACATTCGCGATCTATGCCCCCTTTGTCCCTATCTTGATATTAAAACTGCTTCTACTATTGCCACTTCAATAGTTCACTCTAAGTTAGACTACTGCAACTCACTGTTTCACAATCTTCCAAAGGCTTCCATATGCAGAGATGTAGTACTTGGTACTTGTACTTGTACTCGAGTTGTACTGAGTACAAATTTTTAGTACTTGTACTTGTACTTGTTCGGAGGCCAGGTACTTGTACTTGTACTTGTACGGAGTTTTAGGAATGCAAGTACTTGTACTTGTACTTGTACTCGGAGGCCAGGTACTTGTACTTGTACTTGTACTTGAAGCATTGTGTACTTGCTACATCTCTGGCTATATGTACTTCAATGGTACCAGTAATACTGTTCCTTTAGGCTAATGACAAGCACATCCTCACAGATGGCCAAGTACCTGGAACTCAACGATATTTATGATGAAGCCACTGATACCATCGTATTTTGGAACAGTGAGGTTAATAGAAAGGAGTTCAGCAGGCTGTATAATGCAGCCATTAGAGACCTTAGTGTGCCTGCTTCTGGCGCACCAATTAAACGCCAGATTTAGCCAAGCTGGCTTGATCGCGAGACCGCATAGGGTTAATATGACCGATGCAAGACTATCATCTCTATTTTTTTAGTGCAACTGTGATGATATTTAGTGCTAATAGTGTCAATTTTATTCGTGGCCGGACAAACTGTCCTCGGACAAAATGTCACGGACAAAATGTCATGTAGAAAATGTCATGGGGACAAAATGTCAGCGAAAAAATGTCAATGTCAAAAATGTTGTACTAGTACTTGGAGGCCAGGTACTTGTACTTGTACTCGGAGGCCAGGTACTTGTAACTCGGAGGCCAGGTACTTGTACTTGTACTTGTACTTGTACTCGGAGGCCAGGTACTTGTACTTGTACTTGTACTCGGAGTTTTTGGAATGCAAGTACTTGTACTTGTACTTGTACTCGGAGGCCAGGTACTTGTACTTGTACTTGTACTTGAAGCATTGTGTACTTGCTACATCTCTGTCCATATGTAACCTCCAATCGATTCAAAATGCCTTAGCTCGTGCAGTAACTAAATCACCTAAATTCTGCCACATTACACCATTACTCAAATCTCTACACTGGCTTAAAATAGCAGAACGCATTGAATATAAAATAATATCGATGACTTATAACTCACTTCATACATCAAAACCAGTCTACCTAAGAAATCTGATAATTCCACAACAGCCTCGATCTACTAGATCTTCTTCTCATGTAACTCTCCTTCGTCCTCTGAATCAATCAACTCTCAAAATTTGCAATCGTGCTTTTTCATATGCTGCACTAGATCTCTGGAACTCAATTCCAATATCCCTCCGCTGTCTACATCAAAGCCAAACAACAAATTCTGAGTCCCAATTTTCTCCCCTTCTTGCAACATCTCCTCGTGTTTTTCTTTCTAAACTCAAACAATTTCTCTTCAAAAAATCATTTCCTCCATAGCTGTAATGTCCCAACCACTGACCCTTTTGATTAAATGACCCGGCACGAATGACCCCACCTTTGGCTATAGCTACTTCATTTTGAGATTAGACACATAGGAATAAGGAGCTACTTTGGTGCTTCTTATTTGATACTTATAAAAATTAACAAGATTTTACTTACTTATTAGGCAGTTTCATGTGAGGCCATCTGCTAATAGCGGGTTATGGTATTTTCGTAGCCTAGTGATGTCTTAATAGCATCACTGTGTATGTTGACTGATAAGCCATTAGACATTCAACTTATTGAGCATCAGATATATCTGAAGAGCATCTACTTGCAATCGTGGATTTATTTATTGGTGATCACATAGATGCCTGTTATTTGTGTTCTAAAAATATAGCTTAGATGCCCCAGAATATGAAATGCACCCATAGTACCGGGTATATAAAATTTCATTTAAGATGTCTTATATTCGTGAAAATATGGTGGTAATAATAATAGTAATAATAATAATAATATAATCAGAAACTGATTAACTGATTAAAGTGGCATAATGTACAAGTGTCGCGGTCCGCCGGGGCGCAGTCGTCACAGGATGGCGACCAGCGGAAGTCTCCCCGGTCCGCGACGGAGGACGGTTGCCTCGGTCCAACAGAATAGAAGGCAGGAGGCGCGTGGGGCCGCCGTCTAGATCGGCCCGAGTTAATCCCCAAATCTTCCAGCGATAGGGTTCCCTCGTTGACGGAAGGAATGCCCGACGCTGCGTGAGAGAGCCTCGACCGCAGTGGCAGGTAATGACCGAAGGAAAGGATGATCGACGCCGCGAGAGAGTACCTCGACCGCGGTGGCGACCCAAGAGAGAAGGAGTCAACACTGGTAAGGTTTCAAACGTTTATTGAACGCAAAAACGCTTACGAACGAACGTCACCAGACCGTCGGCCAAAAGACCAACGGGCATTCATCGATACGACAACCGGCAAGCCAGGCAGGCATATCGATGTCGACAGAAATATGCCGGACAAGCACAAGCATAGATCGACTTAACTAGCTAATACAGAACTCACATATAAGAGCCTAGCTCCTAGCTAATGAAAGGTCGGTTAAAGTTCACACTAAAATAGCACAAAACTCGCAAACGGGGCGGTCTACCTGGCTGAAACTTAAGAGGTAAGCCCCTCGACATATTCAACGCATTACAGTATTAAGATAATCGCTAACAAACAGGTAACTTAATTATTATAGACACAAGTTCATTTAATCGCTTAATTCGGCGAAGCGAGCGACTTAACGCCACCTAGCGAAAAGTACATGACATCAATGTAAAAGAAATCGTGGCCATAACGCAAGCGTGCAACCGTTCAATAAGGCTATAATAGTCACAAAACTTGAAGGATAGATCCAAAAATTCGCCACAATGTCCCTGGCTCTAACTACGAAATGTCCCCATTTCATCACGTATAAAAGAAATGACGAATTTGAATGACATCCCAACTAGCTAACACAACCAAATCAACAACTAATGTTCAACGTAAAGCAATAATTAACCAGGATAACGCAATCTTTATCGATTTAAAGTTCGTGTCCCTACTAGGCAATTAACAAAAGCGCTCCTGCTCTTGAGGACAGGGAACCCACACCCCTCACTAGCTAAACATTCTTAATTAATAAACTCTTTTTTTAGAAAGCTCCGAAATCATAACTTAAACCTGATCCCACCCTTTTTCCCACATGTTACTCGCCACGGGGGTGGATAAAATATAGATCTAAGGTCAGTTCTGGGGACGTAGAAGAGTCGCTCCTTTTACCCTAGTCTGTCCAAGGACTCGAAGCACGCCAAGTCGAGCAGATCGGCTAAATCCGGGGCGTCCAAGAAATCCAAGCCGAAGACGTCGTCAGGCGGAGGTTCCGTAACCGGGAGAGGATCTCGCGTCACGGCCGGAACGAGCAAGGAGGGCGTCTCGCCACGCCGACAAACGGGCAGCATATCTCGCTCGAGAGACTCCAATACCAGGTCTTCCTTATCGAAGCAAGACCGGATCGCTCTTCGCAACAGGCCACACGGAAGATCTGGGTATTTCTTAAGACCCCTCATGAACAGTTCCACCGGTGGCGTAGTGTCAATGAGGAGCCGACACGAACGGGAGAAAGACTCTAGTTGCTCTCCCCAGTCCCCTCTTGATTCATGATCATCAGCGCGCAAATACCGGACAGGTAAGTAGGGAAGTCCCGAGGCTCGATAGGAACCGTACGGAAGACGACTGACGTCGGGCCCAGAGCGTTGGTCCTCCTTCCGCGGCGGTCCACGAATACTTCAGACAGGGAGGACGGCGGTCCATGGCTGACTCGGTCAGTATTAGATGCTCCTGAAAAGTGTCGCTCGAGATGGAGACGGAGCCGCTCCTTGGCACCGACTCCCGAGAGTTTCACCGGGCAGAGAGGGCACGCAGCCGTGTCCCTTACGGGTGGATTGTCCCCGGAAGCGCTCGGCTCGAACAGGAAGACTGGTCTGATCGAAAGATCGGGGGAAGCTGGTCCGAAGACAGGGTCAAGAGAAGCTTGGGTCGACTAGGGCCCCTCTTCGCACGAGAAGAGGGGCGACACCGTAATGCAATCCACAGGAGGAGGTCCTGGTTCAAGGTCGGAAGGAAGAACTACGCCGTCGGGAACGGGAGATCCTAGGGCGGCCGGGGCGGCAGATCGACGGAGGATCGGAAGTCCATATTTAGCGCCGAGAGGTACGCGGCTAGCGAGCGGCACGTCGTCATCACTGGGCTCCACATCGGAAGAAGGACGCCGGACGACGCGTCGTATCAGGAGGGCCTCGGGAGGGCCACGAACGACCTCGAGGGACCCCGATGAGGAAGGCTTCTCGCAGCAACGCTCCAAGACAACGACAGGGTCGACGCCCCTGGCGCCCTCCACGGAAGAGGATCTTTTGGCCCCGGAGGACACGCGGTTCTCTGGCGGTCTGACGGCTCCGGAAGCAGGCTTCTCCTTTCCTCTGGACATCTTTTTCAAAGAAAGGCATACCGGGACAGTGACCAAAGTTTCTGCCGCGGTTTTAGGAAGCCAATTTCGCGACCGCTCCATTTCCTCTCCAGGAACTACCCGGATCGGACTACCCCGAGCAGAGCCATCGTGGGCTCCCCTCTTCCTGTCCCCTTTTTTGGGATCGCCCGGTGCTTCTTTGAGGGCGCCGTTTCTGCATCGCTCTGACCATCCGGCCGCTTCGCCTCGTCCGTTGAGCCTCCGACGATGACGGCCGAAGAAAACGACAGGTGTCTCGGCATCCGTGCGTGAATCTTCCTTTCGTCCCTGCAGTCGCCCACACGTTCCTTTCTTCCTCCGTGCAAGATTCTCCTATGGCGTTCCAGGTCCCGATGACGTGCTCATACGGGCAAGCGCGCACCACATATACCGCAACTCAACCAACCGGAGTTCTCCATTTCGAAGGACAACAGTCGAGTGAGGAATCAGCCAGACTCGCGCCCCCTTATATACTTGACAAGCGAGTGATTACAGGCGGTGACGTTTATGCGCAGAGCCAATCAGAGATCAAAAAAATGACTACTTTACTGACGTCACTTTCCTGTGCTACGATAGGTTCGCCAAGATTAACAATCGAACTTCCAATCAGGTTGGTGGAGGGCGTTCGGTGCACAAGAGACCACTCACACCCAGATGGAGGTGTCCCTTTCCCTCCCCCGACCTCGCTTGCCTAATCGGCAAAGCGAACCGGCCTCCTCAACGCCTGACGTGGTCGCAGGAAAGGCGGAGACGGCGCGTCCATGGCTCCTTCTGTGCTGCGAGGAGTGTCGTCGCTGATGCCTTGATCCTCAGGCTCGAACGTAGACTCATGTTCCTCGCTTTCCGTCCGTCGGCGAGGAATCATCTTGTCTACGTGCGTTACGAAGGTCTTCGCTTTCGGTTTCTTCTGGACTCGGTAGTTCAGAGGACCCGTCTTCTCCAATACGATGAACGGTCCCTGGTAGAATCGCTCCCACTTGGGGTAGTGCCCGCGTCGCCGCCGTGGGACGAATATCCAGACTTCATCTCCTTCGTTGAACTGTTTTGCGCGGACGTTCAGGTCATACTGCCTTTTGCGTCTTCTAGCGGCGGCGCCCAGGTTCTGTCGCACCAGGGCGTAGGCGTCCTGCAGCAGTTCATTCATGGTCTGGACATATTCGGTTGGTTCGACGGTGCTTTCTCCCGGGGGAGAGCCGTATACGAGATCGATCGGCATTCGGTTTTCTTTTCCAAACAGTAAGTAGTTCGGACTAAACCCGGTGCACTCGTGCACCGACGCACGGTAGGCAGCGGCCACGAAAGGCAAAATTTCGTGCAAATTTCTGTGGTTCTCGTCAACCATCTTCCCAATCATGGAATTCATCGTGCGATGATATCTCTCGATCATGCCGTTCGTGCGAGCCTCGTAGCTCGTGGTGCGTATTTTCTCGACTCCCAGCATCCGACACATCTCTCCGAACAAATTAGACTCGAAGGCGGGGCCACGGTCTGACAACAGGCGGGGAGGAGTACCGTAGACGGCACAGATCTTTTCCACTGTTACCCTCGCGATGGTAGACGCTTCCTGGTTCCTTATCGGGACGGCTTCGACGAACTTGGTGAAGTAGTCTATAAGCGTCAGGATATAAACGTGACCTTTGCTGCTAGTCGGATGAGGTCCTGTCACATCCACTGCTAAGACCTCTCAGGGAGCGCCGCATCGAAGTGGCTTCAACTTGCCTTGACGTGGCGGTCGTCCCTGTCGGTACCGGCAACATACTTCGCACGATTTACAGAACAGCTCCACGTCCTTTGACCATCCCGGCCAATAGGCTCGACGACGCACTTGCAAGCGGGTGCGTCGTATGCCCATGTGCCCCCCAGTCATGTCGGAGTGCGACAATTTGATGAAATCGTGGCGCAGTCTCTTCGGCACGACTAACTGTCGCGTGCCATCGTCGTGCTCGCGATACAAGACTCCGTCGAATAACTTCAGCTTATGACGCTGATGCCACATAGCTTTTGACGCTTCGTCCTCGTCCAGGATCTCTTCCAATTCCGGCCATCTCGACGACATCCGCTCCTGCATTTTCGACAATAATTCGTCGCTTCTTTGTTCTTTCTCCATAGGCGAACCCGCCGGGACTGGACAGACGTCGGTCCCCGGCTCAGGTCTTCTTTTCTTCACCGCCGCCACTATCAGCGGTACTTCGTCGGGTTCCGGACGTCTCGAAAGTGCGTCCGCCTTGGCGTGAGACTTCCCCGGCCTATGCAGGATCTTGAAGTCGAATTCGGATAACCTCTCCTGCCATCGGGCCTGTTGGCCGATAGGGTCTGGGGTCCGTTGTAGCCATTGTAGGGCGGCGTGACCGGTCCTCAAGGTAAAAGTTCTTCCGAGCAAGTACGTTTTGTAGTACTTCGTGAAATATACGACCGAGAGAAGCTCGCGTCGGGTGACGCAGTAGTTTCTTTCGGCTGAAGATGGTCTTCTGCTCCCGAAGGCCAGGACCCTTTCAACTCCGTCCTGCCTCTGAGATAACACGGCTCCGATGGCCGTGTCGGAGGCGTCCGTGTCCAGCACGAACTCCCTTTCGTCACCAGGTAGGGCGAGGATCGGTGCGGAGGTGAGCCGCTTCTTCAGCTCGTCGAATGCCTCTTGTCTCTCTCGGTTCCATTCGAACTTGCAATCCTTCTTCGTCAACTCGTTGAGCGGGACAGCAACTTGCGCGAACCCGAGCACGAAGGACGGTAGTAGGAACAGAGGCCAAGAAATGCTCTCAGCTCTCTTAAGCACCTCGGGGCGGTCCAATCGACCACCTTCCGGGTCTTTTCTGGGTCGGCGGAGACACCTTCGGGTGACACGATATGCCCCAGGAATTCTACTCTGCGCTTCATGATCCGGCATTTCTGTACTTTCAACTTGAGTTTGGCTCCTCGAAGGCGGTCAAAGACCCCGCGTAGTCGGTCAACGTGCTGCTGTGGCGTGGTCGAGAACACGATCACGTCGTAGAGGTAGACTAGGCACGTTGCGAAATTCAGTCCGGACAGGACAGTCCATTGTCCGCTGGAAAGTGGCGGTTGCCCTGGTCAACCCCATCGGCATCCTGCGCCAACGGAAGGCTCCTCGGCGAGTCACGAAGGCTGTCTTGTCGGCGTCGGCCGGGTTCATGCCGATCTGATGGTAGCCACTTCGCAGTTCCAGAGTGCTGAACCATCCAGCGCCGAACAAGGCGTCCAGACAATCCACAATCTTTGGCAAAGGGTAAACGTCTCTCTTCGTCACGGAGTTGAGGCCTCTGTAGTCCAGGCAAAACCGCATCGACCCGTCCTTCTTTGCTAACACCACCTTTGACGCCCACTCGCTCTGGGCGGCTTCGATCAGGTCGTTCTTCAGCATTACGTCAACGTGTGCGTCGATTGTTTCCCGATGAGCTCTGGCGTGCGAACGCAAGGGCTGTCGATCGGGTCGGGCGTTCCCAGTGTCGATCCTGTGACGGGTTACCTTGCAGTACCCAAGGTCGTCGTCCTGGCTCGAGAAGACGTCATGGTACTCGTTCAACAATTCTTCAAGTTGGGCCCTTACTTCGACGGGGGCCTCGCAGTCCATGCGAGACAGTAGCTCTTCCCCGGTGGCGACGGGGGCGACTGACTGAACGTCGGGTCGTTCGGTGACTGTCACGGGCCACAGTTCGCCTAGTTGATCGTTCTCTCGTAAGGTTACTGTAGCGAATTTACAAATAACCGAGGGGGATAATTCTGAGAGAGAGACTTCGCTTAAAATAATATGGGCCCCTACCCGTTTCTGGCGTAGCTAACTTGTGAGAACACAAACATTAACTTTATTATTTAATGCCGAAGAATTCATTCTTATGCTTAATAAATGTAGAAGTTCTTCTCATAACTGAACAATGTCATTCACAACAATGTTTTTACACAGTTACCCTATGGAACATCTCACTGCATTAACTTTAATAACGCTCCGACAACATAAGTCCCAACAGACAATAGAACGACTCTTAACTATATGTTCTCAGCTCCGTTGTGCATCGATACGAGCTTCACTCTATAACAGTCCACAATTTAAACATGCAATAAATATCCGCAAATAATATCCGTGACAACTATACGCAAATAAATTTGCGGCCACTACAGCACTCAACTGGATCTGTGAACCTAGTGGTTTGCTAGTGTTCAACTGCCAAAGCTGGGCACTATAAGTGACAGCCCTCAACTGGATCTGTGAACCTAGTGGTTTGCTAGTGTTCAACTGCCAAAGCTGAGGCCACGAAGCTGTTTGGCTTCCCAACACAATCTACCGCCGTTCTAGGTTATAGAGGTTTTTAGGCCTCTATTCTAGAGGGCAACGAAGCTGTTTGGCTTCCGAACACAATCAACCGCCGTTCTAGGTTATAGAGGTTTTTAGGCCTCTATTCTAGAGGGCAACGAAGCTGTTTGGCTTCCGAACACAATCTACCGCCGTTCTAGGTTATAGAGGTTTTTAGGCCTCTATTCTAGAGGGCAACGAAGCTGTTTGGCTTCCCAACACAATCAACAGACCGTCCTGGTTGGGACGGGGGTCCGTTCAGAACCGATTAACACGCAGAGCGCTCGCTCTTTTATAGAAAATATCCGGAGAGGTAGAGGTAGGTGAACCTCCAACCAATCAGAGTCATTGTTCTTCACAAAGTACGGTTTCGCAACCAATCACAACCGAGTTATCAAGTCCCGTAGACAACATGTTAAACTTTAACAAGTTCTAGCAAACGAATTATATCACAACTGCTTATACAAATTATATCATTCGAATCACGAGTAAATTATCTTTGAGTGAAGCTAAACATGACTTCTGTAGCACCTATAATTATCGAGTTATGCGCGAACAAAGATTCTCCTATCTCGCAATGTTAAGCGAGCAGACGGAGACTTCCGACAAAACTCTCTCAAACTCATTAAATAATCGACGCTAAAATTCTGCTTTTATGATACGATTCCCATAAAATATGTGGAGAATTCATTTATAAGAATGGAATTGATGAAATATTAAGTTAGACGGATAAATGGAGCATTTTAAAAACCCACAATGTTAAAATATAGGCTCAGACGGACGCTTCCGACTAAACGCTCTCTAACTCTTAAAATAATCAACATCCAATAAATTCCTATAACAACAAAGTTAGCTTAATTAATTAGGAATCGATTTATACGACTGAAAATTGTTATAAATGAACTTAGATGCCAGAATGGAGAAGTTTGAAATGGCAATCGTGAGCTTAATTATGTAGTGCATTTTCTGGTAGCTATGCGTTTTGGCCCGGTAGATTCCGGTAACCAATATTGACAAATGTAAAATCAAAAATTCTCCACATTACGGCATCGTCGCTGATGTTGACGACTCTGACCATCACCTCGTCGGCGGCGCCGTCGACTAGGGCCCTGGCGAGATGGACACCTGGTTTAAGCTCCTGGTGCTCGATCATCCAGTCGGTTTCTCCTCTAGCTATCTTTGCGCCGCGCATTACGCGCGCCGGCACGTCCATCTGCGTCCTCAGTGGAATTATTGTTTTTCCGGTTGTATCGATGCGGCGACACCAATTGGCGCCGTCCCTTTTGATAAGGGGAATCCGGCAGCGCCCCACAAACATCTTTCCTTTGGAGAAACTTAGTGCGCAGTCGTTGGCCATCAGGAACTCCATCCCAAACATAGGTTCGCTGATCTGGTCGTACACGACGAAAGTCGCTGTCCGTCTACACTGTCCACTAAACTTGACAGGCAGCGCTATCTCGCCGGTCACGGATATGGCGGTGCCGTTGGCCGCGAACAGTTTCTGGCTCGTAGGAGCAATCCTGCACTCGTCAGCTAGCCTAGCGGGCAGTAGATTCGTCTCTGATCCCGTGTCGACGAGGCAAAGGCATCTTTGTTGGTTGATCGTACACCTCACGTACAGCGAACGTCCCGCCGACCGCCCTTTTGCCGACCCCGAGGAATTGAAGTTACCGAGGCACGGTTCGGTCGACTGGTCGGCGCGCTCCTGCAGTTCCTTTTTAGGTGCCCGAGCTGGTTGCAATTGAAGCAACGAACCGTAGGCCTCTGCATCGGCTGACCCGTCTGTGGATGGCGACCTCTGTCCCGGCCTGTAGCCTCGGCTGCGGGGCGGGGCGGTCGTGCCCATCCGGCCGCACCTTCCAGTGCAGGCGTTGACGGCGATTCGTTCGTCCTTCCCCTAGTCCCGGTAGGCGTCGTTCGTGACAATCGAACCTCCACCTCTCTCATCCACTCGGTTTGCGATCGTCTCTGCTCGGCCATGAAGTCCCTGAGCAGAGCGTCAGTGTTCGACGCTGCTTCATCTTCCTTGGTCGAACGTATTTGTCGTAGGCCCTGACGATGACGTTCGCAAGCTGGTCCGTTCTCGTCGAAAGTGGTTTTATAGGCCTCCATTCGTACGGCGACGCGGAACACCTCGTCGAGCGTCTTCGGCTCGCGTTCTCTCACCTTCAGCGATAGCTCTCGATCGGTCATTGCCTCCAGGAAGGCGTCGATGGCGATGGTTTCGGTGGTGTCGTTGTTCGGCGTAGGATATGCTAGCATCACTAGCCATCTGACATCGTGCAGCAGGTCGGCCAAGGTCTCTCTCGCTGTCGCCGAAACCGTAGTTGCACTCTGAAAGTTTCGGCCTGCGCCTCTGATCCGTAGCGCTGTCGAAGACGAGCAGTCAAGTCCTCGTACGTGGCGTTCGCAGTTGATCCAAAGTCCCACAAAAGTTGGGCCGTGTTCTTATCGAGCGAATTCTGCAGGAAGCTGACCTTCTTGCCTTCCGTCCATCTGTTGTGTTCGGCGCACACGTCGAATTGTCGTAGGAATGATTCCAGCGACCCAGTTCCGTCGAATTTGCTTGGCTTCATAAACTGTTGGCGTCTATCTTCGACTGATCTCCAGGCGGGAACGAGAGGCGTTGTCGGCGTCGTGTTGATCGGCTTAGGTATCGCGCAGGGCCGTACCTTCTCGTCGGCTGCGTTGCACGAAAGAGCGTCATCCTGGTAACGGTTTTGTCGAACATATTCTTCGGCGGCTGTTCCTCCGGACTCCGAAGAGTGGTTGGTCCTCGGCGGTCCTTTGAGGGGCTGCTTCGTTGCTCCTGCTTTAACACGAACTCCCACAGGTCGTCTATCCCCGTCCTCTGGTAGGCGATTGGAGGTCGTTCTTCCGAACTCATCTTCGCTGGCTCGCGGCGTCGTGACACGTTTTACAGGCTCCTTCGCAGTAGATGGTCGTTATCGGTCGTAGACTCGGCTTCCCTGGTTCTTTTTCGACAGGCTTGAGCGGAACCAGTCGTGGCCGTCGATCGATCCCTTTTGAAGGTTCTCTTCTGCCGTCGGTCGGTCGTCGATCGTAATCGGAAGACTGGAGACAAACCCCACTTCTGGTACCAATTGTCGCGGTCCGCGGGGCGCAGTCGTTGCAGGATGGTGAGCAGCGGAAGTCTCTCCGGTCCGCGACGGAGGACGGTTGCCTCGGTCCAACAGAATAGAAGGCAGGAGGCGCGTGGGGCCGCCGTCCAGATCGGCCCGAGTTAATCCCCAAATCTTCCAGCGATAGGGTTTCCTCGTTGACGGAAGAAATGCCCGACGCTGCGGGAGAGAGCCTCGACCGCAGTGGCAGGTAATGACCGAAGGAAAGGATGATCGACGCTGCGAGAGAGTACCTCGACCGCGGTGGCGACCCAAGAGAGAAGGAGTCAACACTGGTAAGGTATCAAACGTTTATTGAACGCAAAAATGCTTACGAACGTCACCAGACCGTCGGCCAAAAGACCAACGGGCATTCATCGATACGACAACCGGCAAGCCAGGCAGGCATATCGATGTCGACAGAAATATGCGGACAAGCACAAGCACAAGCATAGATCGACTTAACTAGCTAATGTAGAACTCACATATAAGAGCCTAGCTCCTAGCTAATGAAAGGTCGGTTAAAGTTCACACTAAAATAGCACAAAACTCGCAAACGGGGCGGTCTACCTGGCTGAAACTTAAGAGGTAAGCCCCTCGACATATTCAACGCATTACAGTATTAAGATAATCGCTAACAAACAGGTAACTTAATTATTATAGACACAAGTTCATTTCATCGCTTAATTCGGTGAAGCGAGCGACTTAACGCCACCTAGCGAAAAGTACGTAACATCAATGTAAAAGAAATCGTGGCCATAACGCAAGCATGCAACCGTTCAATAAGGCTATAATAGTCACAAAACTTGAAAGATAGATCCAAAAATTCGCCACACAAGTACTGCTAGTACATCTACCAGTTGAAAATACAGTAATCTGACATAGCATAAATCACTGTTCCAGTGTAAAACAGATTGACAAAGTTTCTAATAAATCTGCACTTTCATAATGTCATTTTTAATACCATTAGTAATCAATCGATGATGCTCCAAATCCTAACTGTAAAAGACCATGTCAATTCGGGTACCAATCATGCTTAGGGTGAAATGGTTGATCTGTTGCTGATTTTATATTTGATTTGTGTGTAGAGTATCGTGGCTGCCAGCTAGACCAGTTTCACTGCAAGAGTAATCATTGTGTTGACAAATCATTTGTCTGTGATGGAAGTAAAGACTGTCCAGATGCTTCAGATGAAGCCAACTGCACAACTCGCTATCCAAATGGACGCTTTTGTCCAGCCAATAAATTCCAATGTGGCAACTCGGTTTGCACAAATCATATTAATGTTTTGGGATTTCCTAATTAACTGTCATGCCATCAGTAATAAAAGCAATTTCAATTATTAGCATTTTATAATAAAAGTTAATTTTCTTATGGTTTTTATAAGATTGATTATAGATTATTATTATTATTTGCATTTAGTACCGTAATTAAGCTGTTTAGCCATATTATATTTAACTATCAACAAGAAAAGTATTATATGAGAAGGATCAGACAGTTTGTACCCCCTTGGTGCTTGTTCCTGTCTCTTGGACCTAATCAACGTTTCTGACCTACTTTGTCCAGGAAAATTCCTCAAATCCTCGGTCACTCAGGCAACGACATACTGAAAGTTTTTATTTTTTGTCCAATGTTTTGAAATTTTTATCTGATTTTATAGTATTTTTATGTGCTAATTCCAAATATAACTACCAGTTTTCTTTATTGTGTAAGTTTTTTTGGCAAAATCATATTGAACATTCAACTTTTATTGAAAGTAGGCTAAAACTAAAGTGTCAATGCAGACCAATAAATTTATGCTTGTAATAAAGAAAAAGTTATAGTTAATTCTCATTTTGTCAATTAATTAAAATTCTTCTTCTTCTTAGGTGCCATACGTTGATGCGTTGGCGGCCATGGACTTCCACTTTCCACGATCTCTGGTATTCTTCAGGAGTTCAATGTTGTTGTCCATCTCCAGTCCATCTCTTAGTTTGTCTGTGTATTTTGATCTTTGTTTTCCTCTTGATCTTTTACCCTTCACTATGCCTGTAACTGCCAAGTTCTTGAGTCCATATTTCCTCATTAAGTGCCCAAAAAATATCATCTGTCTTAGTTTGATGGTAGCCATCAGTGTTTGTTCCTCTTCCATCATCTGTAAAATTTCTCAGTTGGTTCTTTTATCTGTCCACAGAACTTTTAGCATTCTCATGTAGAACCACATTCCTGCAGCTTCCAGTTTCTTTTTCATAGCTTTTGATATGGTCCAAGCAGTGGCGTAGCGAGGCAAAGTGCCGCCTGGGGCAGAAAAAAATTGCTGCCTTTTCGTTAAATTCTTGACAGGCGAAAAACCTTTTTAAAAACCTTGTCGCTACTTCCTAAAAATTTTCATATGCAAAAAAAGGGTTTTCTCGAAAATGCCGCTCCTAGAGCAAGTGCTGCCCGGGGCGGTTTGCCCCCAACTCCCCCTCACTACGCCACTGGGTCCAAGTCTCTGCTCTATAAAGCAGAACTGACCATACACATACATAGCACTTAACTATTCTGTACCATGTTTCTTTTGAAATTTTCTTGTTTGTCAATATCTGTTTCATTTCCATGAAAGCAGATTTTGCCATACCGATTCTTGTCTTGATGTCTTTGTTGCTTCTTCCATCACTTGTGGTAATGCTTCCCAAGTACTTGAACTGCACTACTTGTTCAATTGCTCTTCTATTTAATAGAATCCGGCATTTGGGCATTCTTTGTGTTTGGTGACTAATACTGACTATCATAGTTAAAGTCTTTCTTGTATTGATTTACAGTCCTTTGCCTTCACTTGCTTTTGTCAGTTTGTCTACTAATCTCTGCAGCTCTTTTTCGCAAATGCTGACAGTGATGCGTCATCGGCAAATCTTATGTTGTTGATATTGTTTCCTCCAATCTTTATTGATTTGATCATTTCAAAGATTCACTTGCCACATAGATTGACAAATCTTGTAATAATCCACACTAGGGTGGAGTGAAAAGGACGAAATTTTAAAAATTTTCGAATTTAAAATTCTAATAATGGGGGAATGTTGTGCAAGGTATCATTGATTTGTTCAGTGAAAATTTTGAATTTTTAAATGAACGTTAAGAGCCTCCCCAGAGACGATGAAGTTTGGGCATTTTATGCAATTATTGCATTTTGGCATATACCGTATATATTCGAGATAAAGTCGATCCGAGTATAAGTCGACCTCTAGATTTTGGGTATTTGAAGGTGTCTAAAGTCATTGACCCGAGAATAAGTCGAAGTGACGTCATCGCGGCGAACCCTCTTGAGGTGATAGTGAGAGTCGGAACAATGGCGGACGCGAAGTGGGCATGTGGCGGCAGCGGCGCCATTGTTTTGATTAAAAAACTGCGTTTTAGCTTTGAACTATCGAGAAACTGAACGATTTTCACATTCCCAGATTGATTCCTGACGATTAGGAAAATTTTAAACCTGCTATTCGCTCATTCTTGACAATATAAAAGTCTTAATTACCGGTAATCTTGAATTTTTTATATTTATGTAGCGCCAATATTTAATTAATATTTATGTGGCGCCTATAAATTACCAATCTTAAAAGCGCTGATGTGAACTTTTATTTAGATGCCGTAGCGTATGTTGAAAATAATTACGCAGTTAGCTAAATTAATTATTTTCGACATGCTATGTATGGAAACTTTACCCAACAGTTAGTGCCTCGAGTATAAGTCGAGGTCAGGATATATAACCTGTGAATTGGTCTTAAATTTCTCGACTTTATCACGAATATATACGGTAGGCCTTATTCATTTACGTACAACTGTTTTATTTTAATAATGCAAGCAATACAATTATCCAACACTCCTTTTGTAAAGAGGTAAACAGAATTACAAACATTTTCTATTGCAACTTGCATACTTATAGACCCTGTATTGCTGCGGCAATCTTCGTTATGTCTCACAATATGCAAAGCACAGTACATGCCGGCTCAATTACACAATACCGGTATGCGCTTTACTGTGAAACCACAGGTTTCTGTCTGATTCTGTCTGAAGTCTGATTTTGTGCTAGAATATGGCATGAGCCTGAGAGAGGCATGCTTTGACTTTATGCGTCCTTCTCTT
Source organism: Metaphire vulgaris (assembly GCA_018105865.1). Lineage (NCBI taxonomy): Eukaryota > Metazoa > Annelida > Clitellata > Crassiclitellata > Megascolecidae > Metaphire > Metaphire vulgaris. The sequence continues at coordinate 3,246,815 of CM030861.1, forward strand.
GCAATTGGACCACATACTGCAGCACTCGCCTCAGTTACTAGCTTCACACATCTTTCAGTTGCCTGAAAATGGCACTAAAATCTCTGAAAGTTCAACTGCTGATCTGCGCTCTTTATCAAGGAATAAATGTCTTGGCCTGAGAGGTTAGAAAGTAGAGGAGGAGCTGATAGTTGTTTCTTGTGCCAGTTAATTAAGTCAATACACGCCTAACTGGCAGCATCAACATTGAACACTGGAATTTTGAATTTTGGAATTCGAGTAATATTTGAAGTACGTCTAGCTTTCAGTATTCTTCATAGCACTACCTTCTCTGATGTGTTGCTGTGCATCTGCAACTGATAACATTGCCAGCAGTAGATTCTCTTCATGTCCAAAGTAGCCGTTTCTTTGGATTGCCGGATCAGCTACTAATATAAGTTCTACAGGAAGGTATCGTGATAATGAAATTGTCTTCCAAAGTTGGTGCCCTCCGTCCTTGCAGGATGGTTTCATTTCGATATGAAACCAGTCTGGAGTATATACTTTTGTATCATAAGTTGCTAGTTTTTCAAATTTTCAGTTGGGTTTTCCGTACCTCGGTTAGCTGTTGCAAGCCATCTTGAATGTGCGAGTTTCCTTGGGCCGCGTGATGCCAAACTCTGTGAACAGTCACCAATTGTTATAGCCTTCCAAACCTATCTGAACCTGTCTTCGCATGTTACAATGGGTATCTCTCCTTCAATTAAATCGAAACCTACAATGGAAAAGTTCTGACAAGTTTGTAGCTGCTAACCAAGTGGACCAGAAACCCCTTAGGTCCTGTACCGGTAGTTTACCCACTGCAAAGATCACCTTACTTCTTCTAACAACCTCATAATAGCTCCTGATTTCCCAGTATTAGTTACAGTACCATCGCAACCAGTAGCAACCAGTTTCTGTAAGTCAGATCCTTTCTCTTTTAACATGTACACAATACACGTTTTGATTCAAATCGCAGATTCTTTCTCGGTGAAACGTGACCAACCTGACTCCTAAACAATTGCCACACACTCCTCAATTACAGTTTTCATATGATATATCCCATCTTTCTTCTTAGGCACTAGTGTTTTATCCTTACTTCCATCAAAAGAAACACATTCGATAACATTGCTGTCCTCCTCTTCATTCAGTTCCGTTCTTTTCCTTTCCCTTCAATTCTCATTTTGCTTCTGTCTAAATGAGGGTTTTATCGTCTTCATAAACGAGTACAATGTCTTGAAAACATGCCGAAGATAGGGCAGCTACCTACCTTATCTGATACAGAATACATGTCATGCAGCTATTAAAGATATATTAGGCAGAGAAATTCGCACTTGTGAAGAGGTCTTCTTTGTTCTTTTTACCTTACTCTCAGTTTCTCCCCGTGAAATCCCTGGCGGATCATAGTTGACATTAGGAGTATCACTATCTGAAGTATAGGCCTATGTATCTTCATTAAGCCTACTGATGACTTCAACAGGAACATCTGCTTGCCCACTTGTGGATGGTTGTGATGCAGAGACCTTGGAGAGTTCTGAGTGTCTTCTTGCCAACCTCTTTAGAATATTCCCACATTCCGTGATGTCAATTCCTACCACGGCCATTCGTCTAGCACCTCGCTGATGCAACAGAAATTCACGATCCTTTACAGGCACCTTGTTTTTCATCACACAGGCACACTAGCTGGTAAGGCGTAATTAACTTCAGCACCCTTGTGTGAGACAGTGGGAATAGAGGATATATCCCAACGCAGAAACATACCCAATTAACAATTAGCAATATTACTGAAACTTGAGGACGCTTGGGGAGGCTCTAAACATTAATCCAGTTAAGTGATTTTTGGCACAGTTTCTCTCTATACCATAACACAACTTTTCCAAACTATTACATTTACATCACTGAGAAAAAGTTTTTTCACTCCACCCTAATCCACACCCTTGTCTTTTTCCCTTTAAGATCTATATCCATTTATCTATATCACCATTCAGCCATATCGCTGCCTTCTGCTTCCAGTAAATCTGCAATTTACCTTCTGTCTTTGCCGTCAATTCCTACTTTGTTCAGGCTTTCAAATAGGTCATCATGTCCAACATTGTCGAAGGTCTTCTCATAGTCAATTAAACATAAGTATAAGTCTTTTTGGTTTTCAATGCATCTTTCATTCAGCATCCTCAGAATAAAAATTGCGTTCCTACAGCCACTATCTTTTTTGAATCCAAACTGTTCTTCACTTAATTTATCTTTTATTTTTCATTGTGCCCTCTTAACCCGTTAAAGGGGCGCGCCATTTATAAATGGCGCCCGTCAGCCGTTCGCCAAAAGGACGCGCCGTTTATAAACGGCGCGCAACCTAAGTGGTGTGCGACTACCACGGGGATCGCCGTTTTTAAACGGCACAATGTAATAAGTCACTTTAGTTATTATCCATTCGATAGATGGTAGCAAGTTTTTAGCTATTGTTGCCTATATAAGCAAGGAAAATTGGCTGTATTCGACCAAGGTTGGGATATTGCATTGAAAAGTCTCAATTCTAGGGCTTGAAAAATCATAACTACACCAAATTGGGTCCGATCTTCAATATTTTTGAACTATTCTGTTCCAATTAAACCCCTCTACAACTTTCTCGCTCACAGTTGGGGGGTCACCACTGAAAAACTTTTTCTATTGAGCTTTGAAATTTTTTTTTCGGAGGGGTTCCGATTTTCGGTTGTAGGGTGGACCCTACTCCCCAATTTTTTTTGGCATGGATCGTTAGAAAGAACAATAAAAATGCTAAACAATGGTGCAGACCTCATCTTTTTAACTTCTATATAGCCTGAAATATACTGAAATGTTCGGTTTTTCCCATTGAAAATCTGTTCGCAAAATTGTCACTTTTCCGAGCAATGAGTTCTAGGGTTTGAAAAATCATAACTACTTCAAATTGGGTGCGATCTTCAAAATGTTTGAACTGTTCTGTTCCAATTACACCTCCCTACAACTTTCTCACTCACAGTTGGGGTTCACCACTGAAAAATGTTTGCTATTTAGCTTTGAACAAAATGTTGGGGAGGGTCCTAATTTAGGCTGTAGAGTGGACCCTACCCCCCAAATTTTTTTGAGCACGGATCGTTAGTCTTTCTGGTGAGGCTCCATTTTTGTAGAAAATATTTGTCATTTCAGTCGGTTTGTCTCTTGCAAGAAGTATAATCTCTGTTGTTAGTTTGTCAGTGCCAGCTGCCTCTTTGTTGTTTTCAGTGCTTTGGCGATGGCGATCTCTTTTTCGAGGATAGATAGACCATCATTTTCCCTTATTGTGGGTTTTTGTCCTCAGCCATCGTTGTATAACTCTTTTATGTATTCTTTCCACCTTTCGCTCACCTCTTTCCATCATTAGTATATTGCATAGTAACAATACTTAAATTAAAAAAACCGAAATTGATTTCTTGAGAAAAATTAATTTAGGTATCCTAGGGCACAATAGTGTCTCAGCATGGTTTCAACATACATTCTGTGATCTCTGCTTCTGTAAATCCCAAGGAAGTTGCCCACAATGCACTTAAAAGAAACCCAAGCTTTATGTTCCAGAGATGTCATTGTTTTTTCAAACTGATCATTGAAAGTAACTTTTGAATTTGTGAGTCAGCAAATACTCTTTCTTTCACTGTTTCATAGCTTATTTCTGGAAATTTGCTGTGAATGTATTTGAAGCACTTCTTTGTCTAAGGCCTTTGCAAGCTGCTTAAACAGACCCAATTTGGTGTGCAATTTTTAAACAGACCTAATTTGATGTGAAGTGTTGACAGTAAAACAAAAAAACTATGGAACTCATTGCCCAAGCATGTGCTCAGTGCAAATTCATTGCAGATTTTTAGAACAAGATTAAAGCCTCATTTTTTGATATGACTTATCCACCATAGACTGTCACATGTTTAACCAGCCGGATACCCTGGATTTGACCTGAATCTGTAATATTCTGACTTGGTGTGCCATCAGCTGATGCTCCTGTGCATTATGAAGTGGCGCTATAGAAGTATTGTAATGTAATAGTGTAATGTAATAGTCTGCAGCTGCCTTGATTACTGTAAGTCTCTCCTCTCTAGTTTCTTAAAGAGACTAATCTATAGAGGCTGTAATGAAATTGAAATTCTAGCTTGAGCAGTTGAGCTACGAGTACTGGTATTACACAAACAGCCAAAGATACCGTAAGCACATCACTCTTTTTCTCAAGAAACTTTACTGGTTTCCTGCCCAGCATAAGAATGATCAAATTGATCAGCTAGATCGTCTGACATGCTGACATTTAAAATGCCTTGTACTAGGCAGGGCCGAAGTAAGCTATTTGGGAACCCTAAGCTAAATGACATTAGGAGGCCCTTGGCTGATGAAGGGATGAGGCAGGCAGCACCAAAGTCTGAGGCCCAAAAAGCCAATCTGCTGTTCCCAGCAAAGGGGTCCAATATGCAACAATCAATGATGCCAACAGACTGTTTGTTGTCCATAGGCAAAAAATAAGTAAGCTAATTTGCACAGATGTTGCATTGTTGCTGCATAAGCCAGAGGTAGGCGGCCTGCGAGCTACATGCGGCCTACGGGGACTTTTTATGTGGCCCTTAATATTTTTAAATTCTTGAAAAATACTTATTTTAATTTATTTAGTTGCAAGAACTACCTTTTCTTGGTATTTCTTTCCATTCTAGATGTCATCTTATTGCAGTTGTGAACTTCACAATAAACTTGTACCAGTACTTTTGAAGTATTTGTTCAGTATTATGGGGTTAATTATTTAATATTGAAGGTTTAATATGTTCAGTTTACAGTGGTGTATTGTACTTACTTGCTAAGTTTAATTTTAAACGACACTTGTCACTGTCTTCGGGAGTGAATTCCATAATGCAGGATTCCCGCACTGGAAGGATCTGTCTCAAAGACCCGTTGTTCTGAGAGGAGGAGGGACGACCAGTTGATTACTATGTCCCGATCAAAGTAGAGAGAGATGTTTGATCGTCTTGGTTCTCACGACCAGCTTGGAGAGGTATGTTGGGCAATGAGGGTCGTTTAGGATGCGGCACATAAGCCAATGCTGCTTAAACGCTACCCATACGGGTATCCTTAGCCAGTGCAATCGGTCCCTCAGGAGTGGAGTGACGAGTGCTCTCCGTCTGGAACGAAAGATAAGGCGGGCCTCAGTTTTCAAAACTGCCTGTAGTCAAATGAGTTGACTGTGTGAGATGCCATATAGCACAATGTTACAGTAGTCAACACGGGAAACCACTAGTGCCTGGACGAGGTCCGTTGCAGCCGAGGTGGGCAGATAGCGTTGAACTTTTCTAATCCGACGCAACTAGTAGTAGCTTGATTGGATGATGTTATTCAGATGCAGAGGCGTCATTTGGGGCTGGGGGCTGGGGGCCTCAAGGAAATGAAAATATTAATTTACAATGTATTAATGTGCAATAAAAAACAAAAACAGGGCCGTGGCCCCCCCCAAGGAAATGAAAATATTAATTTATAATGTATGAATGTGCAATAAGAAAAGAAAAAACAAGGGAGGTGACTAAAAAAAAAAAAGGTCGTCAAGTATTTTTTGGGATGGTACAACGCAACACACACAGAAAACTGATGATGAGCAAAAAAAAAAAAAAAAAAAAGGTCGTCAGCATTTTTCGGAATAGTCGAAAAAATTTCCAATTATAACATTGTAAAAGAAAATTTTTAAAAATTTCTCGCCCCCCCCCAAGAAAAGTGTGAAATGACGCCACTGTTCAGATGTCCATAGAACGTGAGTGACTCGTCAAGGAGTACACCCAGTAGGCGACTTTATCCTTATGGTTGGTCCATACCCTCACACCTCACTGATGCGGTGCAGGTCTCAGCTCGTGTATGAAGGACTCTGGCTTCCGACGGTTGATGTGATGAGTATGCCTGCACATCGTCTGCATTGGCATGCATGGTGAATCCTTGTTCTTCTATAATATGGTCCATGTCAGCGGTGTAGAGGATAAGGTCTTTAACTCCAGATTATGGAAAATTAATTGAAAAATTTAAAACTGATACTACTTCGAACTAGTATGGCAGTATATATTACTATTATTATCATTACAGTTTTTTGAAGTTGTTCAATATTTGTTCATATTATTGACTCGGTTGTAAAAAGAAATTACATGCAGCAAAAAGAAATTACATGCTGCCCTTCGACCAATTTTTAATTTCAGTGTGGCCCCTTGCATCTAATATGTTGCCCACCCCTGGCATAAGTAGTAAAACAAGTAGGCAGGTCACAAAGACATTCCAATCAAACATAGGCTGGCTAACAGAGAATTTTTCAAAATTGGTGGTTAGGGTCCCTTGGCTGCAGCTTAGTTAGCCTAATGGTTAGTCCAGTCCAGATGCTAGGGACTATTCTGTATAATAAAGCCTGTTCAGTAGGAGAACCCAGACTCTGGAATTTACTTCCCACTTCTAGCATCAACTGAGTGAGTGTACAATGATCTTTAGATCTTGATTAGAAACACGTCTCGTTCATTGCCGATCCCCTTAACTGGAACCTGCCAACATCTGACTGATCTCTTCGAATTTAACTAGTGAACTATGGCAAACGTGATTCTTACGAGTGATTAAGTAAGTAAGTAAGTAAAATCTCATTAATTTCTATAGCGCTTTCAAAAGCAGCACTAAAGTAGCTCCTTATTCCTAGGCGACTGATGTCAAGAGCTTTACCTTATTCCTTATTCCTTATTCCTGGACGACTGATGTCAAGGGCATACCGGTAATCACAATGCTGCTATGGAAATTATTGATTTAATTTGATTTTTCACAGCTTTGTATTCCTCTAAACTGGCAATGCGATGGTGTTGACGACTGTGGTGATGAATCTGATGAGACTCTACAAATCTGCCAAAGCACTGATTGTCCTAGAGACAAAAACTTTCGCTGCGACAATATGAAGTGTATTCCAAGGTGGCGTCTATGTGATGAAGTAGATAACTGTGGAGATGGGTCAGATGAAAACAGACACGAACTTTGTATGTTGAATTGCAGTATCTAGTAGTTATACCATGATATAAGTATTTGCAAGACTCCTGTCATCACTGCATAATACCCATTAGATAGATCTCCATTACTCTTGTAAACAGACATAAATATTTTAGGAAATTTCTGTTATCAATTGCACAGTTACTAATTTGCAAGCATTCCTGACTGCCCCAGAAATCATTTTTGTGAGCTGCTTATCAAAGTGGCTGAAGTTACTTGTTGTTACTTGTTTTATTAAAAATGTAATAATGATAATATTGATGATGATGGTTATTATTATTATCATCATCATAATCATCATCATCATCATCATCATTATTATCATCATTATCATCATAAAATAATAATATTAGATTCAGTAGATGGTGAAGATGGTGATGCACGTGTCAGTTGACCTTTTGTATATTATCATACACTTTCTGATTTCTTTTGAATTACATCATGTTTTTTACAAAATAAAAAAATTTTGGGCTTTACCTTTTGTCAATTTGCCTACTGGTATCATTTTGTGATGTTTGATTGGACTTTAGCAAATTAAGCTTTTGTAAATTAAGTGCAGAAACTTCAATTGTGAAACACCCAATGCACGCGCTATTTCCTAGATAGCCATCATATGTTGGCATACTATTTTCTCCTCTCGTTAGAATCTTTTTCACAAAATGTCATCCAGATTTAACCAACCATGGTCCATTTTACAGTTTCAAAGAAAGCGAAAGGAGCACTTCTGAGTGATTTTTTTTTATAATAGTCATCATCATCATCATCATAATTGCTGTCTGCCAACTGGTTATGGGCTGTCCATTAATGACATCAAAAATTTGGGGCAATTTTTGACCCCCCCTCCCTCTTGTCAACAACTGTCAAACTTTCAGTGAACCCCTATAATTATATCAAAAACTTTTGACCACCTCTAAGTCTAAGATCAGTGACACCGTTTACTGACACCGTTCATCACCGAGCTTTTTAACCGCTCAATGTCTACTGGGATTGTGCCTACGTCCCTTAAGACTGCCTACATTACCTGTACTCTCAGACTTAATAAACATAATTTGGATGCCGCATATATAAAGTCGTACAGACCAATTTCCAACCTGACAGTGTTGTCGAAGCTGCTTGAGCGGCTTGTTGCTCATCAACTTATCCGCTACCTGAAGATTTCCGATCCACTCCTGGATCTACAGTCTGCGTACCGTGCCTTCCATTCAACCGAAACTGCTGTGCTGAAGGTCATTTCCGATCTTCTTTGAACCTTGGACGCTGGGGACCTAGCAGTCTTGGTGCTGCTGGACCTTATTGCCACCTTCGACTCTGTTGACCATGCTATGTTACTGAAGAAAATGGAAGTATCGTACAGGGTGAGCGGCTCTGTGCTTCAGTGGTTCTCTCATACCTTGAGAACCGGATGCAGTATGTGCGCAGTGCCAGTTCTACCACGTCACCGACATGAGTATTACGAGGAATTCCTAAGGGCTCCGTCCTAGGACCCATCCTCTTTGAACTCTATATTGCTGACATTGTGCGCATTGCTCAGCGGTTCGGGCTGCAAGCTCACCTTTATGCGGATGACACGCAAGTCTATGGGAGCACTCCCCCTGCGGCAATCCAGTTGCTCCTCCAGCAACGTATTACAATGTGTTTAGCCGAGATAAGTAGGTGGTTGAAGTCACTTCGGCTGCAGCTCAACACTGCCAAGACGGAGGTGCTCTGGATGGCTGCAGAGAGACAGAAACACTTGATACCGATGTCCTGTATATGCATTGATGGGATCGAGGTGCAACCAGTGACGATTGTGCGGAATCTAGGAATATATCTTGATAGTACAGCATCAATGAAACCACATGTAGCAAATGTAGTGGCAGGGTGCTTCAAAGCCCTGGGACTGATCAAGAGTATTCGTCGATCAGTGTCCGCCAATGTTCTTAAAACACTGGTCTCCACACTGGTGTTGACAAAATTAGACTTTGGCAATGCAGCTCTTGCCGGGCTACAGAAATGCCTACTCGGCCGTCTTCAGTCCGTTCTGTATGCCGCAGCGCGGGTGATCTGCCAAGCCTCATTAGGAGAACACTTTATTCCGCTGCTCCACGACCTGCATTGGCTGTCCGTACCAAAGCGGATCCACTTCAAGCTGGCAACGTTGACCTTCCATTGTCTGAATGGTGCCGGTCCTGAGTATCTTGCGTCCGAGTTCTCACGAGCGTGACGAGTGGCGGATCAAGCGGGCCAGCAATGCCTGAGATCAGCTGGATCTGCCTTATTGGTCTTCCCGAGGACCTGACTGCACACTGTTGGGGATCGAGCATTTTCCATGGCAGCGGCACGGGCATGGTACTGTCTACCTCCATCTACACAGCTCTCTCCGACTTTAGATACCTTTAAGAAGAGATTTTAAAACATGGCTATTCCTCACGAGTCATCTGTAACATTGTAATGTGTTCACATAGTTTGGCTGAATGAGTTGCCACATTAACCCCTTTACCGGGTATTACAATTTTTAGACACCGTCACCATGCTGGGGATTTATTTTTGGGAAAAGCGTTCTTCGAAACAGAACACTGTAATTTTTTAAAATTTGCTATGTCTCAGGCTATATAAGAGCTATGAAGATCAGGTATACACCATTGTTTAGCTTTTTTATTTGCCTTTCTAACCATCCGGGTAAAACAAACAAATTGGGGGTAGGGTCCACTCTACAGCCTAAAATAGAACCCCCTCCCAAAATTTTGTTTCAAAGCTCCGTAGCGAAAAGTTTTCAGTGGTAACCCCACTTGGACGATCGGTAAAGTTGCAGGGGGATGTCAGTAGAACAAAATTTTGAAAATTGGTCAACATTTGGTAAAGATGTTTTAATTCTAACCCGAACACCTGTTGTGGAAACCTAAGTATTAGCAATAAATTTTAAAAAAGCTGTGTAATTTTTTGGAATGTTATATCTCAGGCTATATAAGAGCTAAAAAGAAAAGGTATTCACCACTGTTTAGCATTTTTATTGTTCTTTGTAACCATCCATGCAAAACAAAACAAAATTGGGGTAGGGTCCACTATACGGCCTAAAATAGAACCCCCCCCCAAAAAAAATTGAAGCTCTGTAGCTAAAGTTTTTCAGTGGTAACCCCACTTGAGTCAGCGGCAAAGTTATAGGGGATTTAGGAGGAACAAAATAAATCAAAAGCTTTGAAAATCGGACTACAAACACCGAAGATCTTCAGTTGAAACTCGTACTTTTCTATACAACGTGTCCCAATTTATCAACTTTCAGCCCAAAGAATATATATTACCTTTCAACTAGAGCAAATCTAGCTTTAAAAAATAGGTTCATCTAGCGAATGGATAAATACTAAAGTGATTTATAGCATAGGATGAGTCTTATTCATTGCACACGATATGTGAATGCCTACAAGGCCTATTTTTCCAGTGATGAGACTTTTTCCTACATTGCTCATCAAGTGTCAAAATGTCATGGTGATGACCTTTTTATGCTTGTCAGGCTTTTTTCATTGCAATAAATAGTATTCCATGGAATTTTTTATTTTTTTGTTTGTGTGTAAAAAATGAAATTGTTGGTGTCAACTTCTGTTGACCCCCCTGTCAACCATAGACATTATTATCACAAGACAGAGTCTATGGTATCAGAAAGTGAGGCCAGTTTGCATTGATGGTGTGTCAAGAAATGTTTACCCCGTTGAAATCTTGAAAATTTTGGTACACTGTTGGAACGGATATCGTTTAGCCGTTTAACTTATTTAATGTGGACTAGTTGTTTAAATATTGTGTAATTGATCGTCTGATTTATGCGAATAGCCGCGACGTTGCGCAGTCGCTGCCGCAAATAAGCCTTCGAAAATTACATAGACAGGTCACATAGTAACATAGGCTTATAGTTGTATAAATCAGCACTGCACAAAACGGCTTCAAACTCAACTAATAATCGACCTAAAAATCTACTTTTACGATACGATTATAGTAATTATATTCGGAAATCAATTGGTACGAATAAGAATTGTGGAAAAGATGAGTAAAAGATCAAACGGAACACATTTAAAGCAACTATGGTACACGATATTAAAGCGGTGACGTCGTCCATATCTAAGTAGGCGCTGCCATCAAATAAATATGATAGCGCTAAAGAATTATGAGGTCTTCAAGATATCTGCGGTGTAAACATTTCTTGACACACCATCCATGCAAACTGGCTTCAACTTTGGCCTGACTTTGCCATAGATAGACGGCATCTAGTGTATTATAATAAATCTATGCTGTCAACAACTATCAAACTTTTTCTAACCCCTCCCCTATTTTCTTGATGTAATTAATGGACAGCCCTTTACAGCTTTTGACCACTCAGTAATAAATCATAGTCAGTCTTTTAAATATGCACCAGAGCTCTTCTTTTATGTTCTCTGCCCATTTTTTTCTGGGCCTGCCTCTTCCTTTTTTACCTTCCTATATTGTTATTATTTTATGATGATTTTTATAATAGTCACCATATTCTGTTGTGTTACATTGCATCTATGGTAATTTTTTCCGTATAATTCCATTCCATATAAAATATTTTCATATCTCACAACTCATTTCTTATTTGTATCATCAGCAAAATGATTATTTACTTTTGATATCCTTTAGTTAATAAAATTTGAATTTCAGGTGAACCTCCAAGGATGCCTTGTGTTTGGGGTCAATTTAAGTGTTCTAGTCACAAATGCATTAATGGCAGTCAACTGTGTAATGAAAATGATGACTGTGGTGACATGTCCGATGAAATCGGTTGTGGTGAGAATTCTCCTATTTATTCTTTTTAAAAAATGTCTTGTTATCATCATTATTTCCTGCATGATGATTGGAAAGTCTGAATAATTCAATTGTTAAAGAAATTGATATTCTGGAAATCATGTTTTATGCTTATTACTGGCAGAAAATTGCCTAATTGGCAGTTAGCCTACAACAGAGAAGATAGTAATGGTTACTAGTGTAAATGCTTTTAAAATAAACCTAAGTACATTAGGATACTAGATTGGTCTTGTATAGCTATTATACAGGGTATTGTGGCAGTTACAGTAAGGGTTACAAGAAAGCTACATGCAATGCCAACAAAATTACTAGATTGGATGGGCAAGACATAGTGGTTCTTGCACAATGGATACCCTCTTGAACCACTTTAAACCTTTATTTATTATTATTATTATTATAATTTATTAATATTATTTTATTATTATTATTATTATTATTATTATTATTATTATTATAAATAAAACAGTGATGTACCAGTAGATGCTGCAAAAAACAGCCTGTGACACACATTCAAAGCATGCATTACTGTGGACAAGTTACACTGAACAGTCAGCAATGTGGAATGAGGTGAGAATGCATACTGACATAATAATGTATTTCCTAACATTTAGCTGCATATAATATACTTGTTAATAAATAAAAATGAAATGTTCGTTTGTGCATAATGGCTAATCTTAGAAAGCTCTTGACCAATTGCTTTGAAAATTTTTACGAAACCTTCCGTTTGATTACAAGATACTTTTTATCACACTCTTTCATAAAAACACCATTTAAATTCCCCTGTGTTTGAATTTAAGCGAACGAATGCAAAAAAATATGGTGGTCACATTTTGTCAAGTCTGAACTTCCTAAAATTAGATCGTGTCACTTCGCATGCACGTACCATACAGCAGTGTTCTGATTGATCACGTGACGTTCTCTATGCCGATCTATTGGTCAAAACTAGGTCACAGCACATGCACGCCCCATACAGCTTACTAGGTAGGTTGTGTCACAGCACATGCATGACCTGTATACCAGGTAGGTCATGTAATAGCGCATAGGCGTTGTTTAAAAGAAATTGTGATTTTTATTGTTCAAACAATGAAAGCCAACATTGCTCCATTATTTCACAACTAATGAATTGGACAAGGCTAACGCAGTCACGTTAGTACTAATTAGGCGGTATAATCTATTGTAAGCTGTTTAGTGGTATAGGTCTGCAAATCCTATGCTATGTTCATAAGGAAAAGAGGGTGGGGTGGTAGTGGGTGGGGAGTGGTGTTTTGAGGGGTACGGAAAATGAGATTTGGGGAAACGGGTGGGAAATGGAGCGGGGAGGGTTTGGGAGAAGAGGTTTTAGGAGAGGGGCGGTGGCAACCGCCAGGGAGGGCGAGAGGGAGAGGCTGCCGTTCACAGTTGCTCACTCAGTAGAGCCGACTCTGTGAAAGCAGTGTGTCACAGGGAGCAGCTAGTAATAATAATAATAATAATAATAACGATATTAATAATATTTGAACTTTATATTTGAAATTTCAAGGAAAAGGTAGAGGATGTGGCGAAAGCAATGGAGGATGCAGTCATACATGTACAGCACTCAGTGAAGGAAGTTATATCTGTCACTGTCCAGAAGGATTAAAAATTTCCAGCACAGATCAGAAATCATGTGAAGGTACACTGAATTGATCAACAAAGACATTAAAATACAATACATCTGTCTTAAATATAAATTGAAAAGAAGGAATCTGTAAATTGACCTCTAAATTAAATCTGAATTTAATGAATTGTAGACAGGGCTTTTTGTGTTGGAACGAGGCGGAACAGCATTCCGGAAAATCTGAAGACTGGTTTTTTATTGCAACATTATGTTCAAAAATAGAATATTTGAACTATATCTAATTGCTGCGTCTTTTTCAATTTTCTTATGACATTTTATTTTTATTGATGGTCTAAATGAGACCGTGTCGGCGCGTATTATGGTCGCAGCAATTGCCGTTCTGAAAAATAAATTTTAAAAAGCCCTGATTGTGAATTTGTAAATATTGTCCTGCAGATACTAAATAATATAGCACCTCATTTTTAATCTACTAAATTTATTATGGTAATTAATATGTCATTACCTTTTGGAATGCAATCTATAGGCTATATGGCATGTGAAGCTTTTATATTATGCAGAATTTGAATAGGAGCAAATTCTTTCTCTCTGATTTGAGGTCCTCAAATATCACAGGTATGATATTTCAATTCATACTAATTTCTTCCAACATTTCAGGACTTATAGTTTTGTTCTTTAACCAGGGCACTTTTTTGATCAAATGTTGACCTTCTGACTAGACGTATCACTTGACATAAAATCACCAAATTAGATACTCCTAGAGCCTTCATTTTTGTTCTACACTCTTGCGTAGAGAGTGACACGGGGACAGAAATTTGTCCCCATAACCACCCCAAAATCATTTTGGTTTCCCCATCCCCACCCCATCCCCGCATTGTCTGTCACTGTCCCCTCCCCGTTACCATAGCCACTGGCCAACTTTGTACCCATTACTGCACCGTTACTGTTTGTTTCAGAAATGGTCACCTAACTTTTGCCCTTTATTCATTCCAGGGGCGTAGCGACGGGAGTATATTGGTATGTATACCCCCAAAATCCGTCTACCTTAAAGCTTTTTATGTGATTTATATGTGGTTATTTGTGGTTTAAATGGTTTATGTGGTTTATAGTTAAGCTTTATACCCCCCAATTTTTAAACCCTCCAAATCAAATTCCTGGCTACGCCCCTGGTTCACTTGTGTTTCATAAAGTCTATGTGTCATATGACTAAACTTCGTTGAAAGAAGTTTTTCGATTTCACAGCGCTCTATATTTGTTTTATCCTAATGAGTACCGGTACTTTACTTTTACCATACTTTTAAAAGCACGTGCGACACCATAGGACAAAGGACTTCTACTGAATTATAATGTTATAATTCTATGCTACCAAGTTCCAACGGTCAGTGTTAACTGGCGCCATAGATTGCAATCGAGGGCATAAGTGCTACCACTCTCACAAGATGAAAAACAGAAAGTTCTGACAATGATAAACCCAAGAATACTCAAGATGTTGTAAAAGCAAATTCTTTTTAATAGTACAAAACCATTACCATGGTAACACCACGGAATTTTGTATCATTACCGTGGTAATACCGTGACTTTGGTAACTGTTACCGCGGTAAAATGGTATATATCTAATATTTGTCACCATTACCGCGGTATTACTGCGGTTACCACGGATTTACTGCGGCAACGGGTACCGTGTCACTCTCTACTCTTGGGCAACCCTTGGCATAGTTTGTTTTACAGCATTTGGCCTCAACCTGTGAAATTCATCACTGATATAATTTAATGCAAAGATTGTCTATTAGCATCATTTAGCTAGGAACATCTCTGGTTCATCTTAGCCCTGCAGACTTTTTCACTGACTAACTTTCTGGTATGACCTGATTTCTTTCCAGTTACTTTTGATGTGCCTTCAAATGATGCCCAAGACCAGGAATGCATATTGCCCCAAAACCAATTTCTGTGGCAATTGAATCACTTCTGGATGGCAACATTAGTGCAGCCCCAAACAGCTTATTGTGGCCTTAAATCAGTTTAGATTAAAATGGTCCGTGCTATTATTTTATGAATTTAATTAACATCTCCACATTTCTATTGCAGTAGATTAGCTATTTGTTTGAGATGATTAACTTAAGGTTTTTAGGTGTTTTAAACAACAAAATCGTTTTGCCCTATGCAAGAATCAACAAAATTTACTGAAAGATAAGCCCAAAACTTAGTATTATTTTTTAACAAAATAGAATCGAAGCATTTTAATCCTTGAAAAAAATAATTCAATAATTATGTAAACAATTTTTGGGCAATTTTTGAACCCCTCTCCCCTTGTCAACAACTGTCAACTTTCAGTTACCCCTCCCTATAATTACGTCAAAAACTTTTGGACCCCCCAGACCAATGACAGGTCCCAATAACAAGGTTATTATTTCTGCGGTGATGACCATTTTTTCCTTTTTTGCTCATCAAGTGACAAAATGTGGTGGTGATGACCTTTTTTGCCATGATTTTTTCCATTGTAATAAGTAGTATTCCATGAAATTTCCTATTTTTTTGATTTTTTGTAAAAAGTGAAATTATTGACGTCAACTTCTCTTGACCCCCTCCCCCTGTCAACAACTGTCAAACTTTTCCAAACCCCCTCCCCCTATATTGTTGACGTAATTAATGGACAGCCCCAAAGGTAAAATTTGACAGATGTTAGTTCTTTATGAATCTTAAAAATAGAAACTGCCAGATTAGAGCTGTACATGGATAAGTTTTTCTAAGTGCATTTTGCTTTGGCAATCACATTATCTGGTTAGGCAGTGATATTTATTTGTTTCTTAGTGCATAATAATAAAATCTTAGGCCTAAACAAAATTACTGACTCAGATCAGTAACTTCAGACTACCGGTAAAAGCACAGGCAATTACAAATTTGTGAAAATAACATGTGGCATTGAACAATTTGCAAACTCTAAAGAGCAGCCCATTCCATAGTGTGTGTGTGTGTGTGTGTGTGTGTGTGTGTGTGTGCATCCTTCCCTAGGCATTGTGATGGCATTATATAGAAATGCATTAATTGATTAATATTTCTAGTTCTTCGTTATGTTATTTAGTTCTAAAAATCAGTTGTTTTACTTCAGATATTGACGAGTGTGCTGTATGGGGAAATAACTGCCCACAGGCTTGCCGCAATGTCAAAGGATCTTTCAAGTGTCAGTGCCATGATGGCTTCTTTGAGCTGTTTTCCAGAAGTGGCAGAGGACTGCTGTGCAAGGCTGTCGGCAAGTGTGCCTACTTTATGCCGTAAAGCAGTAATGTGAACAGAACAGTAAAGTTATATTAACTTACAGCAATTCTTATCCAAAGAACTTTTGAGATGTCTCATTGAATTTCTAAATAATGATAGATCTGTCTGTTGTTATTAACTTTTCACAATAATTCCATTTTACAGCCACTGAGGTTACCTTCCATATCATTTATGATTCTGCACCATATATGTCAACACTGTTAAGCAGCCTTAACATCAGCTTCAGATCTACATTGTGTATTCTAATCATTCTTGCCATATTTTCAATATTGTCTCTACCATTATTATAATTCATTTGATTTAGTTTGCACATGCTGCAATTGCTGCATCAGCAATTAATTCACTGCTGGGACAAACAAAGTAGTCAATAATGTCTATTTCAACAGAGACTTCGAGTGTGTATATGTGCAGGTGGGGGACAGTCTGAACACAAGATGTGACCATTTACCATTTCTTATTGATGGTAAATTTAACCATATCTGAATTTCATACTCACCTCTTTGAAATCATGCCAATAATTGGTTGTTTTGTTGAGTAAAATATGCGGCACGTGCTGCATTTTGCAATTATATTACATGTACAAAGAATATTTATAAAACAGGCAAATGAAAATCAAAATGCATAGAAGCAAATTTTCTAGGGAACACAGTGATATAGATTACTGTGGTTCCGGGTAAGACATCGGACTGTGTCCTTCCAGATAGATAAGACTTTATCCAGTCAAGCAATTTTGATGTCACGCCAAACGAAATCTTCAAACGATGTAGCAGAATTTCATGATCAGCAATATCAAATGTGGATGACATATCCAGAAATACAGAATTAAAAATTTAACCTTTATCCATGGCTGTTGCAAGATCAGAGAAAGCTCTCAATAGAGCTGTGTCAGTGGAGTGACCTGATCTGTCTGTTTGTCTATCTGTCTATGTAGGCAGACTGATGAGGAGGAAGAAGACTGGTACAATCCAGATAATATGTTAGCTGCTTTAATGCCAGTTTTTCCAGGATCCTTAACAGAAAAGTTAAATTTGAAACTGGTCTGTAATTGCCTGGAGAGGAAGCATCGAGGTCAGTGTCTTTAAATGCCAAGTCACAATCGAGTGCTTCCAAAGAATGCAAAAATGGCAGAGGCAAAAGATCTGTTGAAAGACGAATGTAGAATGGGGCTAGCTGAGGTGTAATTTTCTTGAGCAACCATATTGGCATAATATACAGACAGCAATGTTTGTCTGCTGCTTCAAAATTAACCCTTTCACTTCCAGAAAATATATGGTATTTTACTCAGCCATGTGCCGGAAGTGGAAGTAGATCCAGGATCACTCTCATCTTCGCTATAATCACTGTCTTCTAACATTCACACCACATTGTCTTTATGAAATCGTTTTGTGCTAATTATTTCTAAATTTTAATTAAATTTAGTCAAAATTTCCACTAGTGCTACCACTAGCTCGAGCTGAAGGCCCCTGGGCATGGCCAGCTTATCACTGGCTGTTACTATCTACTAGCATAGCATATAACGCATCAATATTTTTAAGACCAACTCTATACAGCCTAAATAGTGTCTAAGAACACTCACATGCCACAACATTGTTGTATTCCCACTGCCAGCAATGCTTAATATTGTATGGTTCTGTGGTATATATGATGAGCGGTGCTCATCAACATTATTCAACAAGGCACGTTATGCTCAGATAATACATGACAAGTGGCACTCATCAATACATCAGCGAAAGGGTTAATAATAAAATTACAACAAAGATATAGATTATATGTGCTCGAGGCTCTCGTTCCTGTATGACGTTCGTAACTCTCGTGGCGTGTTTACCACAATTTTCTGAACACCGAAGAGGTGTCTCTTTCTCGTTTTTGGCAGTTCGATTCGGGCTGTTTTGGAGTCTCCGTTTTTGCTCTTCCTAGAGGATATTTTGGTCGGATTTTCTTGGTTTTAGCGTTTTTAGTTTGCACGCTTCAGGTATATAGGTTTTGCTTTTCCGCCATTGCACTCCTCCATCTTTATTCATATTCCCGCTCTCACCTTCGATAGCACTCCTCCCACACCGCATTTAGAAGCCGCTAATTTATTAATGTCATGCACGGGCTCGTCGGCACACTTCAATGAGCACAGACTCTTCTCAGCTACGTCAGAAGGGCACGGGGCTATGCAGCGTCTGCCGGACAGTAAGACGATTGCACATAAAAGATGGGAGGATTCATCTACATGGACCCCACGCCAACCCTTGCCAGGGATCAAACAAACTCCCCCTACCCAGCGAATCGTTCAATGCTGCAGTGGACCAAGCCTCAGCTGTTGTCCAAGTAGCCACTACATCCCCCGCTTTGTCAATTACAGCCGAGACAATTAGCAGTGGTTTAACAGCAATGCAATCCCCTTTGATCACCCAACAGCAAGGGGACCAACAACGAAACATATACCTAAGGCTGCCAAACCTGCCATAGGACAGCTGCTAACTGATATTATAAATAGAATCATAGCAGCGCCATCTATTATTAGCCACTGGCAGGAACTGTTACATTTCGCTTCTATCATTTTAAGACAACCAACTAGGGGAGGTAAAAAGCACAACTTGTCATCTCTTTTCAAAGGCAGAGTGCAAAGTTTTTCTGAGGAGTTACACTGCAGCCTCAGTTCTACAGAAAATGGCAGCCGCCATCAATTGACTAAGCCGGACAAGAAAAGAGATAGGGATAAGGTCCTTGCGGCCACTGTGTCGTCAAAGCTGGAGGATGGAAACATTAGAGCGGCGGTGCGGATCTTAATGTCCAACGAGGACCCAATTACTCCAGATGCCCAATCTTGGCAGGAGTTAATATTAAAGCATCCAACTCCTCCACCAGACAGACGGCCCGCACCATCCCAGAAATCTTGTCCCCAGCTTCAGGTGACAGAAGATGAGATTCGGGAACGACTGCGTTCATTCCCTGCAGGATCCTCTGGGGGCCTGGACGGACTAAGACCTCAGTTAGTGGCCGAGCTGGTATCCTGTCCAGAGGTAGGGAACCGGCTAGTTACCTCAATTACAGGGCTAGTCAACCTACTTTTAGCCGGTACATTCTCTTTGGGGGCACTCTGATGGCCCTAAGGAAAAAATCGGGGTATTACGCCCCATTGCCATCGGTTATCTCTGGCGGCGGCTCGCCTCTAAGTGTGCATCCAACTTCGCCCTGCCTAGGGTGACTAAACATCTTGCACCCCAGCAGGTAGGCGTGGGATGTCCCGGGGGATGCGAGGCAGCAGTGCACTCGGCCAGACGCTTTCTTGCAAACATGCTGGAAGATCAGATTCTCGTGAAACTCGATTTCACTAATGCCTTCAACAGCATGTTCCGAGACAGCATGCTGACCGAATTAGCACAGCTCCTACCAGAGCTGTCGGCCTATTGCGAACTGTCGTACTGCGAGCCCAGCTCCCTTAAGTTTGGCAGCTTCGCAGTACAGTCTCAGTTAGGCCCACAGCAGGGCGATCCACTGGGCCCTCTCCTCTTTTGTCTTCCGCTGCAGAACATTCTGAAAAACCTATCGGCAACCTTCACGGTGGGTTACCTCGACGATCTGACTCTGGGCGGGCCCACAAGTATAGTCACAGCAGACATCTCAGCCATTGAGAGAGGGTGTAAGAATCTGGGGTTGTCCTTGAACCACGACAAATGCGAAGCCATTCACAGAGGTCCAATGCCGATAACCAACACATCCCTGGACCAGTTTTCGCGGGTCAGTGTTCAAGACGCCACCTTGCTGGGCTCAGCGCTGGAAGTTTCAACCGCCTTTGAGGTGCTCATGTCCAGCCGAATAGCGGACTTACAGACGGCCCTCAGTCGCTTGCTCTTGATTCCAAGGCAAGACGCCCTCTTTCTGCTTCGGAGTTCCCTGAGCCATTCAAAGCTCCTCTATACGCTGCGATGCACCCCTTGCGCCGAACATCCACTTTTAGAGAGTTTCGACGCAACCATGCGCGAGGGCCTAAACAGCATATTAAACATTCAGCTTTCTGACAGCCAGTGGCGTCAGGCGACGCTACCCATTAGGGACGGAGGTCTGGGGATTCGTCGGGTGTCCATGCTTGCACCGTCTGCCTTCTTGGCTTCAGCTGCAGGCACCCGACCCCTCCAGTCTTCCATGCTAGAGAAAGCCTGTGTAAGCACTGACGCGCATGAATTGCAAGTCAGGAACCAGTGGTCCTCCATGAGTCAGCTGCCGAGCCCAACGTCCGGCTCCCTCACCAAGCAGAGCACCTGGGATCGTCCTATAATTCAAAGGGAAGTAGCACATCTACTCCAGACCCATCAAGGGCAATACCACCAAGCCCGTCTGCGAGCTGTCTCAACACGACACGCTAGCGACTGGCTCCATGCACTTCCAATCACCAGTTGTGGCCTTCGCATGGACGATGAGACGATCAGAGTCGTCGTCAGTCTGCGGCTAGGGGCCACAATCTGCGAGAAGCACCTTTGCCCTTGCGGTGCTATGGTCTCTGAGGACGGCGCTCATGGGCTCTCATGTCATCTAGGTCCAGGTCGTGTCCCCCGACACTGCTTGCTGAACGACATAGTTCAGAGGGCTTTGGTTAGGGCCGGGATCCCTGCTATCAAAGAGCCGCCTGGTCTCTGCCGAACCGATGGGAAAAGACCAGACGGCATGACCCTGATCCCGTGGCGGACAGGCCGAAGCCTGATCTGGGATGCAACTGTGGCAGACACAGTTGCCCCCACGTATTTGCCAACCACAGCGCTCGCAGCAGGAGCCGCCGCAGAAGCAGCTGCGACTAGAAAGACATCAAAATATCAGGCCCTCTCATCCATCTACATCTTCTTGCCGCTGGCATTTGAAACATTTGGCCCCATCAACAACAACGCCCTCTCCTTTATCAACGATCTGGGTCGACTCATTGCCCTACAATCCGGGGACAATAGAGAAGGAAACTACTTATTTCAAAGAATATCCGTCACGATTCAGCGTTTCAACGCCATCGCATTCCGAGGAACATTTCCAAATCTGCAACCGAACGAGAGCTAGCACACTATAATTTCATGTCTCCGGACAATTTTTTATCATAAGTCCCTCGGGAATGAAGTACCGAGGGCATAATATATATATATATATATATATATATATATATATCTATAATATTAAAATTCTTATCTGTATGTCTCTCTGTCTGTTACCTTCAAGCGTTCTGATTGGTTGACTATTGGTAGACGGTTTAGACCGTTTAGTCCTTACGTCGCGATGCGTTGGTGGGCGAGCGTTGACTATTGGTAGACGGTTTAGACCGTTTAGTTCTTAGGTCGCGCGCGTTGGTGGACGATGTTCAAGACAGCGTTGCTATTGGTAACAATTGTTCGTAGAACCGGTTTAGTCGAGTCATTGCAGCGTTAGAGGGCTGGGCGTGCGACGACGTTGCTATTGATAACAATTGTTCGCAGCCTGAGGTAGTTGCGCAATTTTAGCGTACATTTTAACGTACACAAAAATACGTGTACAGCGTCACAAATGGCCACAGTTGCGTGATTTTAACGTACATAGGCCTAATTATTCCGTGGCGCAGAGCTTGGCTAGGTGGCGATCATTGAAATGTTGTTCAGCATGAATTCAATGATTGGGTATTAGGTATAGGTATTGGATTAGTATTGTCCTGCACTGCGAGCGAAGCGAGCGCGAGCGAAGCGAGCATCTTTCTAGTATATATATATATATATGTATATATATGGCAATTACATTTTTACACCCTTTCAAGTTTGAGACTAACTTTACTTCAGATATAAAAATGTTGTTTATTTTGTTAATTTTTTTATTTTGACTACCGGTACTTGTGATTTCAAAATTTCTCAACATCAAATGTGGTTCCTTCAATGATATGTTAATGACAGGAATTTCATATATTAAGATGACATTTTGTTGTGTTCTTTTATTAGACTATCGTCCACTCGTTTTATTTGCTGTTGGCCATGAAATTAGAAAGTTTGTGCCAGGAATAAAAGATTCTGAGTATGATGATGTATTAACTGCTGGGAAACGCATACAGTCATTAGCAGTAGATGTTGCCAGGAATTTTATATACTGGACAGATTCATCTTTTAAAACAATTATGCGTGCAATAATAGCACCTAAAAACGGTAGACATCTGGCGCATCCACAGGACCTTCACATCGGAGGAATTATCTCACCAAAGGGAATTGCCTTTGACTGGGTTGCAAGGTTTGTACATTTATTTGTTGCTGATGAAATACAATCATTTTGTATGTATTATTATAATGTAATCAGTTACTAATCTAATCTTAAACTTCTATAGCATCACTTCATAGTGCACAGGAGCAACAGCCGATAGTCATTTGGGCATAGAGATGATTTCTTTATTAGAGGATGGACCACAGCATTAGCAAAAGAAGATACTGTCAGTGATGTGACGTCTTGAGATACTGTCTCGTCTCGAGACAGTATTTTCAGTGTCTTTGTCTTGGTCTTGCTGGCTAGTGTCTCGGTCTTGGCATTGGTCTCGTCATTACTGTCTTGGACTAGTGATTCAGTGACAGTGTTTTTTCCACTCACTGTTGGTGATAATGTTTTCTGTGGTTGACGACTTCCGAATTAGCATGCCTTAAATAAAGTTACTTTGCTTAAACATAAAGTTTTTATTGTATTCATTCACATACACGTGGGCCGAATGGAAAGCTTTCGTGGGCCATATCTAGACTGCGAGCCATATGCTTGACACCCCTGCCATAGAGCACAGATATATCAAAGCAAACATTATATTATTATTCATGGAGTGCTCCAACAGTGACAATCTCTTATAGCCCCATAATTCAAGGAAATAGATGCCTTCAACTATTGGTTTTTACGGAAAATCACACGTTTCCCAGGACAACCTATTTATAAGCTGCACTATCTAGCAGGCAGTTCAGACAGCTGTGACTAATGCCAGGGTCCGCTCAGGCATGGCTTGGGAGTCGGATTCACAGAGCAATTAAGGCATACCTAAGCTAGACACCTTGATTGGCCGCCCCTCCCACGCACCACCGACCATTAAGCACTCAGTGAAAAACAAACACCCCAACCACTTTGGCCTACAAACAGCTTGAAGACGTGGGGATTGGGGAATAGAGTGGCCGTCTGTTGACCCAATTTCAATGTAGATCAGCAAAAAGAACAAATGAGTGGATGTTAGAGCTGGATGTTAGAGCAGGCAGGTATGACAAAAAGTCTGCTGAACAACATTTAAAAAAGGCAAAGTATCTTATTTTGGACACGTCATGAGAAAACAAGGCTCTTGTCTAGAAAAAGAACTAATTCAAGGAATATTATTTGGCGGATGATCACGCGGAAGACCAAGAACAGCCTGGCTAGACAACATAACAACATGGATTGGACTCTCTTTTCAAAACATGATTCAGGAAACAGAAGAACGACAGATATGGAGAGATGTGATACGTAGTGTAGCCCAATGTCGCATCGAGGATGGCTAAAGAACAGAACAGAACAGATAGTGCAGTAGTGTTGTACGTAGTCGTTCTCTGGTTATCTTTCCTCCCACGTGACCCTCCAGTATGTTCTGAACAACGAGTTTCCTCTTAGAATGGGCCCAGTCCAGTTCTTTTGCCTCTGTTTTATTGTTGTATTATTGTCTTTCTCTCCTTTACAGTATATGCAAGATATTGTAAAAGACTTGCAGGTATTTACATTAAATTGCTGATTTCTTAAATGGAATATGGAACACTTTTTCAGTGTTATTCTAACAACAAATGACCACTAGTCATATTGCTGCCTTATCATCCCTCAAGACCCACTTGCTTCAAGTACTGAATTGAACAAATTGAGTACTTTTTAAAGCGGCTCTATATAAATTATCATTTGATGTGCATTACCCCAATCAGGTGGTAGAAGAAAATTGACTTTATTCTGTATATCTACCATTGTGGTTATTGTTTGTGTTGTAGAATTCTGTACTGGACAGATGTTGGTATTACTTTGGGTGGTATCTATGTGACTACTGATGATGGTCGTTACAAAAAAACACTTATCAGTGGTCGTAATTTCCAACCAATGGCCATTGCTGTTGACCCAGGCTTAGGGTAAATTATTCAGTTGATTATGTAATCAAATAAGGATCTTGTCTAATCTGAAGCTGAATTGATATTTTTACAAGCATCTTTAGAAACCATGTATACAAGATGTTCAGGATTATGGTGCCACTAGTATTTAAGTACATAACTTATAGCTTAACTTTTGTTGAGTTTAAAGTACATAACTTTTGTAAATATATATTATTATTATTATTATTAATTATAATTTTTGTCATACAATATCTTTAATAAATTATATTATCTACAACACCTAAGAAATAGCGGCAAAGATTTTGTACTTTGCTATATGTTGTGCCATCATGATGACATGACTTTTTAACTAACACAGAATGATATTTTCTTTGAAAGATAAGTGTTCAAGGAACATCTGAGCAGCTGGTATTGCTATAGATTAGACCAGCGGTTCTCAAAGTGTGTGTGCTGCAGGCACTGTGGCTTCCTCACTGGGGCACTGCAAAATAATTTTCTTCTTCATAATTTTAATTTCTTTTCATTGTCAATTCAGTATGAATGAATGTGACACGCAGCCAAGCTGATTCATACTACTTATTACTTACAGTTTGAGGAAGTGTCTCCAAATTATGACATAGCCATTGTAACTTATAAAAATAAGCGTCACAATATGCACTTGTTAAAACGTGACATAGGTGCCTTAAGAAAATCCGATTCTGCAAGTGTGCCATAATTCAAACAAGTTTAGGAACCTGGAAGCTTTGTAAAGAAACAATTTGCCTAATGGCATATTGAAAGTCCTACTTCAGCCTAGTTTCATGACCCGCAGCCCAGCTCTAGGCAGCAACTCTGTTGTGCAATGCATTCTGGTCTCTTCAACAACCGATCGGCAGTCCAGATGAATCGTGGTGTTTGCAAAAAATCTACATATTCCAAGACCACCTATTCTCTGACTAATGCCCAGGTCCACTTGGCCATGGCTTGGGCCCCCATCCATTCCATAGACAAATGAAAGTGTCTTAAAATATTTTGGGCATCTGGTGAGGACTGCTTCCACAGAGAATCATCATCGAGCGATTAAGACATACTTTGGCCGTCCCCCACCCCTGGCTGTACATGATCGCACAGCCGACTATTTAGCAATTAGACTCAGTGGACAGCAAATACCTCCAGCTACTGACCTTTGGCCTGCAAACAGCCTGAAGACGTCAAGTCGAGGGAAAGAGCGGCCATCTGTTGACCCATTTTCAATGTAGATCAGGCATAATTATGTAATTCAAGAAATCTGTAAGCCCTTAAATTTGAGTGTTGACTTATATGTGGGTCATAAAAAATTTATTATTTTTTGGCTTTAAAAAGGGGTTGATTTATCTGTGAGGTCAACTTATAGGCGAGTATGTATGGTAACTTCCTCAATATTTATGACAAAAATATATTTTTAAACAATCAGATTCACTGCTGCAGTTTGAGAAAACTCAAACACTGTTTCATATATGCACTGTTTCTTCACAGCAGAAGCCATTTTTCCAAATAAAATTGACATACAATAAGATTAATAGAGTGATCAGTTACGGTACTGCTTGAACTTTGAACTGAGGTACAGTATGTGTTTATGTGAGTGAACATGCTAACAGAAGCAAGAATGTTGGTCTGTCCAATACATCTCATTGTCGTCTGTGGTTGAATTCATTACCTTTAATCACTGCAGTTTAGCTCTGTGTGGCAGATCAACAGTCTCTCGCTACAACACAGGACGTTCCACCACTGTACTATTAACCCGTTCCAGAGTGATTTAATTTTTTCAAGTCGTCCCCAATCGGGGTATTTAATTTGGGGGAAAGGCGTTCATGTGAAAATGTGAACATACAAGTTTTAAACTTACTATATTTTAGGCTATATAGAAGCTAGAAAGATGCGTTTGCACAGTTGTTTAGCATTTTTATTGCCCTTTTGAACCATCCGTGCCAAAGAAGAAAATTTTGGGGGTAGGGTCCACCCTACAGCCCAAAATAGGACCCCTTCCCAACATTTTGGTCAAATTTTGTTCCAAGCCCCATAGCAAAAATTTTTCCACGGTAACCCCCAAACTGTGAGCAAGAAAGTTGTAAAGGTGTGTAATTGGAACAGAATAATGCAAAAATTTTGAAGATTGGACAAAATTTGGGGTAGTTATGATTTTTCAAACAATATTACTCATTGCTCGAAGAAATGACAATTTTGCGAACAGTTTTTCAATCTGAGAAACCGAACAACTCAGTATATTTCAGGCTATATAGAAGCTAAAAAGATGCGGTTTCCACTGTTGTTTAGCATTTTTATTGCTCTTTCGGACCATCCGTGCCCAAAATAAAATTGGGGGGTAGGGTCCACTCTACAGCCGAAAATCGGACCACCCCCAAAAAAATTTCAGAGTGCAATAGCAAAAATTTTTCAGCGGTGACCCCCCAACTGTGAGTGAGAAAGTTTTAGGGTGGTGTAATTGGAATATAATAGTGTACAAATTTTGAAGATCTGGCCAAAATTGGCGGAGTTATGATTTTTCAAACCCCAGACTTGAGTCTTTTTCGAGGCATTTCAATGCAAAATCCCAGCATTTGGACGATCAACAGCAAGTTTTCTTGCTTATATAGTCAACAACAGCGAAGAAAGTGCTGCTATCTATCGAATGGATAGTAACTAAATCGAATAGTCACTTTTGGGGTGGTTTAAAACTTCAATGTCCGGAGTACACACATGTTTATGTGGCACGCCGTGCGCGCCGTTTATAAACAGCATTGCCTGTTTGGATATGATTTTCGGACGCCGTTTATACACGGCGGTGCCCGGGAATGAGTTAATATTAACCTAGCTACTAAACCAGACCTACCACCTCTAATTCATCATATTCATTTACGCTTCCATTCAATCAGCAGCTACAGACTACATTCTATTTGTGTCTTGGTGTGAGTGCATGTGTTGAGCACTCATGCAGTTACATTGTACAATATTATGCTTTATATTGATTGCTTGACATTTTGTACTCTGTGCAAATCATGCGCATAAAAAAATTATAGGATAGGATCTCGTGGGCCAACTAAAACACCTTCACAGGCCAATTTGGCCCATGACCAGGGTATGTGGATCCAGTGATAGACTCACTTGAGATGAACCTTAATGCTTAAAAGCAACATTCAAATTTATCCAGGATTTATTAGAATCAATCCAGCACTGAATATGAGAGAATGTTTAAGAAAGTTGGACTTATGTTGAATGACTGCAACTCTAGTCTTTGCTTAGAGTTCTATCTTCATAATAATAATAATAATAATAATAATAATAATAATAATAATAATAATAATAATAATAATGTGATTTAAAGTGGTTTAGGAGGCTAAGCAAGCCTGTGTGAAAACCACTGTAGTAACTCTCCACATTCAATAACCTAACTTTCCAAGATAACATTGAATCCGTTTACTGTTTCAACTGTCACTCCCACCTTGTCCAAACTGTTCCATTTGTCCACTGTCCACAACCCTTGCACTACAAAAAGTGTTATTTCTTGGACCCACCTTCTGCTTAAACAATTTGCATTTGTTGCCTCTTGTGCTGCTATAGTGTGCCAATGTAAAGAATCAATCGTATGGCACATCTACCTTCCCAGTCATTATTTTGTATGTTTCAATTAAACTCTCTCTCTCTCTCTCTCTCTCTCTCTCTCTCTCTCTCTCTCTCTCTCTCTCTCTCTCTCTCTCTCTCTCTCTCAATCTCTCTCCTACTTTTTAATGTTGGCAATCCACAATATCAGTGTTATGCAGTTACTTTTCAAAAGTAGTTAGTTACTGATTACTGATTACTTAGCATCAAAAGTAATCAGTTACAGTAATTAATTACTCACATCACAAAAGTAATCTATTACTGATTACAATTACTTCAACATAGTAATTAACTACTTTTAATTATTACTTTAAATAAACTCAGCACAGTTATGGCATCTATAATAAATCATTCAATTTATGAATTCATTAATAATATAATTGTATCAAATCATCAAAGTTGTAAACAATTGTTTTCTATTACCTTACAGTGGCAGTTGGTTCTATTTTGTTAGGCATTCAACAGTCAACACGACCATATAACTTATAAGGTAGCATAATAATAACATTATCATTATGTTATAATGAATTAATTATATCTGGAGATTTCAATTTTCATATGGATGTGAAAAATAATCTTTCGTCTAATTTGGATGACATTTTCACTTCCTTTGACCTTCATCAGCATGTTTCCTTTTCTACCCATGATAAGGGACACCTTCTGGACCTCTTGATCACCAGGTCAAATTCAACAATTTTATCCAAAATCTCTCCCTGTGAAACTTATTTATCTGATCACATTGGTTTGTCTTCTAAGATCACTTTTCCTCATAAATATCCACCTTTATATAAAATTGTAAAATTTCGACCATGGTCTAAACTTGATTTAATAGCCTTTAAGACTGCTATTTCTAACTCTGAATTATTTACTAATCCTGCAGAGACTGCTTCTGAATTTGCAAACCCAATTTACCTCAGTTCTTCTTAATGTTCTTGATACACTTATTCCTTTAAAACTAAAAAGGTTGTAACCCGACCACCTCAACCTTGGTTCAATTCTGATATTGCTGAAGCCAGGCGATGTCGCAGCCAATTGGAACGACGATGGAAGTCTTCTCGCCTACCAAGTGATAGGCAGAAATTTAGAGACCAATGCAAAATTGTCCGTAAATTAATTTCTGTAACTAAATCCAACTATTTAACTAATCTTGTTACACAAAATTCTTCAAATCCTCGTCTACTCTGGAAATCTCTAAATAGCATTCTTCATAGGGAAAAGTCAAGTGTCACACCTGGTTCCTTCTCTTTATCATCACTCCCAGATGTCTTCTGCCAATTTTTCTCCAATAAAATATCTACCATTCGCCTAAAATTTCAGATAATTTCTTCAACTGGTTTCTCTTTCCGAAATCCCCACCAACTCCTCTTAATTCCTTTAAACCTACCACCCTTAATGAAGTTCGCCAGATAATCTTTACATCACCAATTAGTCAATGTACCCTCGATGTCCTACCAACTCAAATCCTCAGAGATTGTTTTGATGTTTTAGGTCCAATAATAACAAACTTCATAAATCTCTCATTGCTTGAAGGGTGTTTCCTCTGCATTCGCTCATGCAGTTGTTCACCCACTACTTAAAAAGCCATCTCTCTCTCCTGATGACTTGTCTAACTATAGGCCTATATCTAATCTTAATTTCTTATCGAAAATTCTTGAAAGGATAGTTGCTAAGCAAATGCATGCTCATTTTGTGTTCTAGTCCACATTACCTCCTTTCCAGTCTGCTTACCGAAAATACCACTCTACTGAAACGGCTCTGTTGGCAGTCCATGATCTTATTGTTCGGGCTATTGATGCTGGAAAAGTTACTGCTCTTTTACTTCTTGACCTATCTGCCGCCTTTGATACTGTTGATCATTCTATTCTTCTTCATCGACTTGAACATTGGTTTGGAATCTCTGACATTGCTTTACATTGGTTTTCTTCATATTTACATCCCCGCACTCAATCAGTGATAATAAATGAGAATCTCTCAATTCCCACTGATCTGTCTTGTGGTGTCCTCAAGGCTCGGTTCTTGGACCTCTGTTATTTACTCTCTATACAACCCCTTGGGTTCACTTCTTGATGCACATCAAGTGGCGTATCATCTTTATGCTGATGATACTCAAATTCTCATCTCTTTTGATCAATCTTCTTCAATCTCATCCCTTAAGACTCTATCCGCTGTCTTTACTAATATTCAGTCATGGATGGATTCAAATAAGCTTCTTTTGAATTCATCAAAAACTGAGTTCTTGCTATTAGGCACTCCAGCTCAATTGACTAAATTTGAATCTCTGAAATCTGTAGTATTAGGAGATTCCACTGTTGTCCCTAGATGTACTTCTGCTCGCAACCTTGGTGTGATATTTGACTCTTCCTCTCTTTCACTAGTCACATAAATTCAGTCTGCAAAATTTCTCATCATCATATTCGGGACATCTATCGCATCAGACATCTCCTCCCTAAGCCTGTTCTTATTCAGTTAGCCAATGCATTGGTATCTAGTCGTCTAGATTATTGTAATTCCTTGCTTTTTGGCATCACAAATTCAAATATGCAGAAACTCCAGAGAGTACAAAATTCCTTAGTTAGAGTCATATCCAAAACTGAACATATAACTCCAACAAGACAGTCCCTACATTGGCTTCCCATCAAATTCGAATTAATTATAAAATTTGTCTTTTGGTATTTAAAACCATATTATATAATGAACCCTATTACCTTAAGATGCAACTAATCCCTCGACCTACTACTCAATCCACTAGGTATTCGGCAGGACTTTCATTTGTTGTTCCTTATTCTCAAAATCATTGGCACTAGTTGTTTCTCAGTGTGTGGCCCTAAGCTTTGGAATTCATTACCAATATCACTGCGTAAAACTAAAAATTTATCATCTTTTAGATCTGGTCTTAAAACTTACCTGTTTGACTTTAGCTTATCCCCTTAGATTGCTCCCCGCTGTTCTGACTGATCTTCTGGATTGACCTGGCTCTAATTTATTTGGATTTGGTGCGCCATCGGCTGATGCCCTGGGCATTATGATAGTGGCGCCATAGAAGTTTATTGATTGATTGATTGATTGATTATATCAATTGTCTAATTACTTATCATATCAAGATTTATTTTATTTTTAGCTATTTGCTATAATGCTATTATATAAAACCTTACAAAAGTTAGCTGATTTAGGACAATTTTATCTAAGATCCAAGGTCACATTTAATTTAAATATTATATACAAAGACTTCCCGGCTCTGCTACACCCTGTCTTAGAATTTAGACTCTAGATTCTGTGTCTACTTGTGCTTATTGAACTGAAACACGATATGGTTATACAAGTCTATATCTGCTAACTAATATTGCACAAATCGCCAATTGAATAGTTACATACTGTTGCACGATGTACTCAGCACTTTATTTAACAGTTGACACAGCTTACATCTTACACTCATATTCTTTTCATTTTGAATTAACTTTTCAAAAAAACTCCTTTAGGTACCACGAATCAAACGCACATTGCCCTTTTTATGATTCACTGACCACCATTGTTATTCTATGAATGATCTCTGTGTCAGTCTGTGACTCTGAGCCATTGACGGCTATTAATAGACGTCAATGCTCTGAGCATGACAATCATAGGCATGGTATTAAGAATAGCTAGACTGGCCACCTTGGCCAAGTGCCAAAGTGGCGGCAATTAAAATCAAATCTAGCTATAATTTGTAACGACTATGTAAAATTTTTATATGGTGTCTGCGTGCGTTGGCTGTCGGTATTGGAGTAACGCTTTTAGTAGCGTTATTTTGCATTACCATTACCCCTTGAAAGTAATCCGTTACTGTAACACGTTACTTTTCCAAAAAAGTAATTAATAGTTACAGTAATTAACTACTTCTAAAAAAATAATGACAGTAACACCTTACAAGTAAGGCGGTAATGCACAACACTGCACAAGACTGAAGTCTTTTTTCATAGCTTGAATTATGGCATCCATTGGCCTTCTTTGTTGCTCGTCTTTGTACTTTTTCTAAAAGCTCTATATCTTTTTTCAAAAATGGATTTCATGCCTGAACATAGTATTCTAGATAGGGCCTTACCAATTACTTATATAGTTTTATGATTATCTCTTTGTCCTTTTTCATCATTCTCAACATATAGTTTCCCTTTTTTTTCTGCCTCCATACATTTTTTAGATCGGTTCATACTTCTATGGATGATTACCCCCAAGTCTCTTTCTTTCCCCTCTAGCATATTCATTATTATTATTAGATTTCCCAACATGCATTACAGAACATTTGTCAATATTATAGAACATTCAATCAGATTTCTAAGTTTGGAGACTGATTATTCTATTTTGGAAGACCATGACTCAAGAATTCATCATCTCTACACATCAACACAGAGAATTCCTTTCAGTGCTTTCACTACCTTTTCAAATCTTCAGCACTATTTCTTTTGCTCCTTGTTGACTTGTCAGTGTTGTGATAGTATTTCCTTGCTGAAGACTTTATCTCAGGGATTTATTGCTGGATCTCATTATATAAGTACAGGTGCACTCCCGTTAATCCGCCACTCGTTAATCTGCTAAATTTGTTAATCTGCCAAAAATTTACAGAACGAATTCAATCCCATTGTAAAACTACTCGTTTATCCACCAATTCGCCAACCACCATCCGCCAAAACGATTGTTATCCCAACCCACTGATCTGCTATTCCTTAATCTGCCAACCCACTAAGCTGCTGATAAAAATCCGTGGTCATTCATCAGTTTTGGCGGATTTACGGATTTAGCTTTCTGCTTTTCTATATATTGGCAACGGAAGTGGCTATTGTCTGCCTTGTGTTTTAAAAAACACGACCTATGTTTGTATAAAGACGAAAATCCAGAAGCAAGTCAAAAGGAAATTGATGGGTAACTTTTTGACATTTTTTTGGACATGACATCTTTATTTCTTTCTCCATAATTTCTCCACAACTTACACAAAATATGAACAAAATAACATGTACATAAGCCTATGGACTTATCTAATAATAGCATTGTAACTAATCAGAAGGTTGAGAAAGAAATAAGAAATGGTTACTGAAGGGATCATCGATCCCGCATGAAAGTAATCAGTTCATATGAAATGTTATAATGATAGCAAACATAAATTAAAAAATTAGTTTCATAATTTGAATTTAAGTAAAATTAACAAACATAGCATATAAGTGTCTGTAAAAAGGTAGACTATAGATTAAATTAAAGTTAAACTTCAACCACCATTAGAAGATTGTCATTTTGTGCCGCATCGCCAGACATAATTAACTGACTTTTACAATAGATTTACACACAGTAAACCAACAAGCCAAGAAGTACTGACTACTGAACGCATATAGCGCGAAGTAACTTTTTTTGCATGTTGGACTACAGTGCACCATACACTGCATAGAACTGCATCTATGCTTTTACAAGAAACAATACTGTAGCGCAGTATATTGTCATGTTTACTGTTTGCGTAGCATATAGCTGTTTTGTTCATGATAGTGTACAGATAAGCTGATATACAATCCATCTCACCAAAAGACCTGTTTTCGTTAATCCACCACATTCAATCCGTCAAAGTTTAAGAAAATAAATTATGGCGAATTAACGAGAGTGGACCTGTAAGTGAACTCCTTCATACCAGCCAAAAGGACTTTCAAGATTGACATCTTAAGTTCCCCAACTGACTTATCAATGTTGTCAACAGTCTTTGACTTCGGCCTTTGCTATATTCTACCTACCTATTCTATCTACCTGACTTTCGAGCACCTCTGCGTCCACCTTGACGGTGGTGGACTCAACCTGCTCGTCGTCGTATTGTATAGACCTGGTTCTCAGCGAGCAACTGATAGCTTTCTGAACGATATCGCCGACCTGCTAGAGAGAGTAGTCACGTTCATGGCGCCATTGATGCTTCTCGGCGACCTGAATCTACACCTCGATACGCCAGATGATCCTCTGTCGGCCAAATTTGTTTCACTTCTCGACATATACAGCCTGAAACAGAGGACCTACTCACCGACACATTCTGCGGGACATACACTTGATGTCATCATCACTCGACAGGACGTTGATGTCATAAACTTATGCATCGATCCACCCGGGATTCTCTCAGATCATTCTCTGATCACCGCTGCGTTACGGCGTTCTGACCGGGACAATCATACAAGGGGCACGCTGCGTTCAACGTTGCTCATGGCGTCAATTCGACATCGATTCTTTTCGTCTGATCTTCATCAGCTCGTCGAATCGGTCATCCAGTCCCCTGTACCTGATGTCAACGGCCTCTTCTCGTTTTATGACACTGCCATGAGAAACCTGATCGATAAGCATGCACCACTTCGAACCGTCCAGATATCCAGACGGCATTCTGCTCCATGGTTCGACGAAGATTGTCGTGCTGCTAAAGCCAAGAGACGTCAACTTGAAAGACATTACAGGCGCCTTCTGACGCCTGATACACTGGAGGCTTGGCGACTACACTCAAAGATAGTCCGGCAGCTTTTCCAAGACAAGTTCAAGCAGTACTGGACGCGGGAAATTCAAAGCTGCGGAGGAAACAGTCGAGCGATCTGGGCTAAAGTTGATCGGCTTGCCAAACAGCCTCCGACCTCTGTATCGCACTTCAAGGTCAACGACTTTGCCACCTTTTTTACGGAGAAGATTGCTCGAATTCGTGAGCAGACATCTAATGCACCTGAGGTGGAGATCGTTAAAAGACAAACCCCGCCTTTCTCTTTCTATCCGGTAACACCAACTGAGATCAAAGCTCTGTTATCAAAGTTGCCAAACAAGCAATGCTCGCTTGATCCGATCCCTACCTGGCTGTTACGTGAGGTTTGCTGATGTCATCGCTCCTCTGCTTAGTCTGATGTGCAACACTTCTTTGGACACTGGAAACTGTGCCGATGCCTGCAAATCGGCTATCGTCCTTCCCCGCCTGAAGAAGCCAACGTTGGATCCAGGAGATCTGAAATCTTTTCGACCAATTTCCAACTTGAGCTTTGTGTCGGCTTTGTGGAGCGAACAGTCGTTGCTCGATTCGCTGAGTTTTCTGAGCGCAATCGCCTTTTACCAGTTCATCAATCTGCATATCGGCGATTTCACTCAACAGAAACAGCAGTAATTAAAGTCCACAACGACCTCGTGCGCGCCATAGATGATGGCAAGGTCACTGCACTTGTACTACTTGACCTCAGCTCGGCTTTCGACACGGTGGATCATGACATACTGCTCCGTGTCCTGGAGGAACATTTCGGAGTCAGTGGAGTTCCCCTTGGCTGGTTTCGTTCTTACCTCACTGGACGCGAGCCGATATTTCGCCACCTCAATGATTCCTCGCCAGCTTTGTCTCTCGAGTGCTCTGTGCCCCAGGGCTCGTCTTTGGGACCGATTGCCTTCATCACATACACAGAAGACTTTGCCCTCATTTTTCAACGTCATGATCTTCGCCATCATATTTTTGCTGATGATAAACAGATCTACGACCATGTGGACGTTAAAGACGTCGGTCTTGCTCTTGGTCGTCTCCAAAACTGCATCACAGAGGTCCAAGGATGGTGTTCCTCACGACGATTGCAACTTAATGCTTCCAAGACTGAGCTTGCATGGTTTGGCTCACATGCTAACATGCTTAAGCTGTCTAACACCGATTGTAGTCTGGCACTTCAGGGCACCATCGTCCGCCCTTCTTCCGTCGTCAGAGATCTCGGAGTACTGTTTTACATATTTTGGCCTTTACAAACTTAAACACTTCAGACACTGAGCGGAAGTTTGCGGCCACCAGTGCGCGGGGGCTTTCAGCAGCTGTGCGGCTGCGCAGCTTAGAGGGAACATTGTTCCTAGGTGCTTAGTCTTATTATGAAGTAGCTATATCCAAAGATGGGGTCATTTGTGCAGGGTCATTTAATCCAAAGGGCCAGTGGTTGGGACGTTACAGCTATGGAGGAAATGATTTTTGAAGAGAAATGATTTCAGTTTAGAAAGAAAAACGTGAAGAGAAGTTGCAAGAATGGAAGGAAATTGTAGCTCAGGATTTGTTATTTGACCATGGTGTAGACAGCGGAGGCTGCTGGAATTGAATTCCAAAGTTCTGGTGCAGCAAATGAAAAAGCATGAATGCAAATTTTGAGAGTTGATTGATTCAGAAGACGAAGGAGAGTTACATGAGAGGGAGATCGAGTAGATCAAGGATGTCGTGGGATTATCAGAATTTGTAGCCAGGCTGGTTTTGATGTATGAAGTGAGTTATAAGTCATCGATGTTATTTTATATTTAATGCATTCTGCTATTTTCAGCCAGTGTAGAGATTTGAGTAATGGTGTAATGTGGCAGAATTTAGGTGATTTGGTAACTGCTTGAGCTAAGGGATTTTGAATCAATTGGAGTGTACATATAGAAGCTTTTGGAAGATTGTGAAAAAGTGAGTTTCAGTAGTCTAACTTGGAGTTAACTTTTGAAGTGGCAATAGTGGCAGTTTTAATATCAAGGTTGGGATGAAGGCGATGTAGATCTCGAATGTGAGCACAACAGGTTTTCAATAGTTGGGATATGTGAGCTTCAAAATTTAGGGAAGAGTCGAAAGTAAATCCAAGTTTTTTTGCAATTGGAATATGGGATATTATTGTGTTTTGGGGTAAAGTCAGTGTGGGATTTTCAATTTTTCAGTTGTTGTGGCAGTCCAATTAAGAGAAATTCTGCTTTGGAGGGATTGAGAGCAAGGAGATTAGCTGACATCCACGATGAAATTAATGAAAATGCTGACTCGAGTTCAATAACTGATGTTTTAAAGGAAGACGGTGTAAAGGAAAGAAATAATTTTGTCATCAGCAAAGAGAATGATTCAAATTAAGAGAGTTAATTAAGGATGACAGTGGAATAGTGTAGAGACTGAACAAAACATGTCCAAGGACAGATCCTCGTGGTACTCTTAGTATAAGTCAAAGGGTAATGACGTTTGGTTAAGGCATGAAACTTGAAAGAATCAAGATTGGAGATAAGATTTAAACCAGTGATGGGCTGCAGGAGATATTCCACACCAAAGGGAAAGGCATTTCAGTAGAGTTTTGTGATCTATTGTATCAAAGGCAGCAGAAAGATCTAGGAGACAGAGGCCAGTAACTTGTTGAAATCCAATGGCAGTGAGGAGTTTGTCATAAATGTATGTGAGGACAATTTCTGTTGAATGGTGTTTACCATTGTATAGGCAGATTGATGAGTGTTAATATAAGGATATTTTTTGGCAGATGCTCAGTTGTCTGGAGAGAGCAACTTTCTCTGTGAGTTTGGAGAAGACAGATAGGTTTGAAATGGGAGGATAGTTGTTGAGATCTTCTTTGTCCAGGTTTGGTTTTTTAGAAGTGGAGTTACATGGGAATTCTTAAATGAGGATGGAAATGTGCATGTGAAAAGAGATAAGTTACTAATTTTTGTTATAGCTGGTACTAGAGCAGAGGCACATTGTTTAAGAAGAGCGGTTGGTATTGAATCAAGACTGCATTGCTTGTTTGAGAAGGACTGCAGGAGTTTGGATACTTCTTCCTCAGTCGCAGGAGTGAAGCAGGGAAAATTGGAAGGAGCTTGTGGTGGAGATGGGTGATGTGGAGAGCTAAGTTGATTGGTCGTGGTGGATATCAGATGCGGATCTTAGAGATTTTTCCAGAAAAAATTAGCAAATGATTCAGCAAGTTGTGAGATGGATTGAAGAAGAGGTTTTGTTCTATTGCAGTGAAATAGACCATTTACAGTGTTCCAGAGTTTGCGGGGGTTAGAGAATTTTGAAGGCAATACAAAATGCCTAATTAACTAATCTGACTAACTAATCTAATCTTAAACTTCTGTTGTGCCACTTCATAGTGCACAGTAGCATCAGCCGATGGCACACCAAGTCAAAATCATTTCAACCATTTAAAGATCCAGGTCAAGTCCAGGATATCTAACATTTCAGGCTTTACCTCTTAATTTACAAAACATTTCATTATAATAAACATAGTTGCAATATTTCAAAGCTTCCTTTTACACACAAAGATACACAAATCAGTCTTCATCTGCAATATTGTTCTCAAACTACCTCAGACATGAACAGTCTTTTGCACTCATGATTCACTCAATTTTGGATTTTGTTGCATTCTTGTGCTCTTCCAGATGCCTTTTAAGTGGCTAACACAAGTTGCTGGTAGTAGTCATCCATATTTGCTGTTTTCCTTGCTATGGTTTTAGATATGCTGGTCTTGAACTGAGAGGAA
Organism: Metaphire vulgaris; assembly: GCA_018105865.1. Lineage (NCBI taxonomy): Eukaryota > Metazoa > Annelida > Clitellata > Crassiclitellata > Megascolecidae > Metaphire > Metaphire vulgaris. Next base: position 3,285,412 of record CM030861.1, read on the forward strand.
GAGACAGTCATTCAGTTTGATCTGCACAATTTGCAGTTAATAGGCTGTTCCTCATTAAGATGACAGGGTAGGGCTTCCATATCACAGAAATTACTTCAATATTTCACTGAGAGACGAATTTAGAACAGGAGATAGTAATCTTCATGCCTGTGCCGATTATCACTGAATTTAAGCAGAGTTTTATATGGTAAAACAAATATTTGAATGATAAAGAAACATTTGCAATTGATTCATTTCTGTCAGTCGTGCTTTTCATTTCTTCTTGTAGGATGATGTTTTGGACAAATGTATTTCCAGGCTTTCCAAAAATTGAATCTGCTTGGATGACTGGTGCTAATCGAGCTGTGCTAGTCAGCACTAATCTCAGAAGTCCAACTGGTCTGGCGGTTGATTATTATATGAGTCACAGAATATTCTGGTGCGACAGCAAAGAGAATGTTATTGAGTCAATGAAACCTGATGGGACAGATAGAGTCATTGTGGTGAAATCAGGTTTGCTTTGCAACACAGTTTCACAAATACAGGACTAAACTACACATTTTCAAAATTTTACTAGGAAAAAGATTTTGAAGAAAATTGAGAAACTTGAGATATTCATTATACTAAAAACACTAGTGCACAAAGCTTTCCGCTACAAAGTAAGATACTGGAGATTTGTCATTAGAATAAGTTCATGATAATGACCTTGCAGGGGATATTGACCCTTTTGTGGGTTGAAAACTTTTTAACACATACCCGAAAAAGTTAATTTTTCGCAAAATGACCAAACTTTGGTGTATAAACTAAAATACAATCAATCAATCAACTTCTATAGTGCCATTATCATAATGCCCACGGAATCAGCTGATGGTGCACCAAATCTAAATAGCATTAGAGCCAGGTCAAGCCAGAAGATCAGTCCGAAACGGCGGGAGAGCAATCTAAGGGGGATATGCCAAGTCAAACAGATGTGTTTTAAAGCCAGATCTGAAAGATGATAAGTTATAACTTATTAGTTATGCGAAGTGATGTTGGTAGTGAATACAGTGGTTCTCACACACCCTACTGAACCACTTTAAACCTTGTTATATTATATTATTATTAATTCCAGAGCTTATGGGCACACACTGAGAAACAACTAGTGCCAATGACTGTGTGAGAATAAGGAACAACAAATTAAGGTCCTGCCGAATACCTAGTGGAATGATTAGTAGGTCGAGGGATAAGTCACATTTTAAGGTAATAGGGTTCATTATATAATATGGTTTTAAATACTAAAAGACAAATTTTATAATTAATCCGGTATCTGATAGGAAGCCACTGTACGGACTGTCGAGCTGGAGTTATATTATTATTATTATTATTATTATTGTCAGACAATTTGCTATAGCGCCGTAGGTGAGCGAATGGCACAAAACAAGGGTGCTTTGACAACTAGTTACTCGTAACTGAGCTTAAATAAATGTGTTTTCAAGTTGGTAATAAACGTCGCGGCAGCGTTCGCATTGGTCACACTGTCCGGAAGAGAGTTCCACAGGATCGCGTTTCCCCGTGTAAAAGATCTCTCGCCAAATAGAGGAGTCGAGGATGGTGGAGGCACGAGTAGCTGATTCCGCTTGCTGGACCTTAGCCGAGCCCGCCGTTCGACCTCCGTAGATCTAGTCACCATGGTGGCCAGGTAGCGGGGGCAGCTCGAGTCATATAGAGCTCGATAGGTGAGCCAGCAGCGCTTAAACACTATCCTCTCTTTGATTCACAGCCAGTGGAGATGGTCTTTCAGCAATGGCGTCACATGCTCATTCCAGCGACGACCTAGGGCACAGCATGCTGATAGGTTGATTACAGACTGTAGACGGTTGAGCTGGCGGTCTGGAGTTCCAAGTAGTACGCTGTTACAGTAATCGATCCTGGTTAGAATCAGCGCTCGAACGAGTTGAACAGCGGCGCTGGCTGTTATGTAACGTCGGATCGACTTGATTCTTCGCAGCTGATAGTGACAGCTGCGGATCAGACCGCTAATGTGCGCCTCGAAGGACAGCGTCTCGTCCAGTAAAACCCCCAGGAGTCGTACGTTACTTGATGGACCAATAACGTGATCACCAATATTGAGCGGGACACGATTGATCGACCCGTGCCGCCTGGGCGTGGAGATCCATAATAGTTCCGTTTTCTCCGGGTTGAGTGCCAGACGATTTTCCGCCGCCCACACACTGATCGCAGCAATACAATCCGCAACGCGTACTGCCAGTCGATCGGCCTCGGTTATATGTTCGAATCTTGGAGTTTTGGATATGACTCTAACTAGGGAATTTTGTACTCTCTGGAGTTTCTGCATATTTGAATTTGTGATGCCGAAAAGCAGGGAATTGCAATAATCTAGGCGACTAGATACCAATGCATTGGCTAACTGAATAAGAACAGGCTTAGGGAGGAGATGTCTGATGTGATAGATGTCCCGAATATGATAATGAGAAATTTTGCAGGCTGAATTTATGTGACTAGTAAATGAGAGGATGAGAGGGAAGAGTCAAATATCACACCAAGGTTGCGAGCAGAAGTGCTTCTAGAAACAACGTGGAATCTCCGAGCATAACAGAATCCAGAGATTCAAATTTGGTCAATTGAGCTGGAGTACCCAATAGCAAGGGTGCGCAGGTGGAACAGTGGTTAGCGCACTGGTCTGCCAATCCCAAGGTCCGTGGTTCAACTCCCGGCCACGGCAGAAACTTTTCGGTTGTTTCTGCCCCAAGCGCCCCCAGTCGACTCAGCTGTGAATGAGTACATTGGGTATTAACTCGGTGGAAGGAAAGGCGGCGAGGGAAAGGCTGGCAATCCGCCCTCATTCAGCCGTTGCCGTATATGACTGAAGGCGCTAACCCTTCGGTTCCCGACGGGCCCGCGATGGCCTATGGGTTGTACCTTTACCTACCAAATAGCAAGAACTCGGTTTTTGATGAATTTAGAAGAAGCTTATTTGAATCCATCCATGACTGAATATTAGTAAGGGCACTGAATAAAGTCTCAAGGGATGCATTTGAAGAGGAGTGGTCAAAAGATATGAGAATTTGTGTATCTTCTGCATAAAGATGATAGGCCACCTGATGGGGGTTGTATAGAGAGTAAATAGCAGAGGTCCAAGGACAGATCCTTGGGGGACACCACAAGAGAGATTGGTGGGAGTTGAGAGATTATCATCTATTATCACTGATTGAGTGCGGGGGGTGTAAATATGAAGTAAACCAATGCAAAGTAGTATTCGAGATTCCAAACCAAACATTATAAATAATTCCTAATACATTTTCAAAATTTAACAATATCATTAGTCACACATAACAATGCATGTAAAAATGTTATTGCACTATGTATTATCACTATACCACTTATAGACGGTGAGAGTGTGGTATTTTCTGAGGCAGTCTCCAAGCCAAAGACAACATTGCAGTCTGCATAGTATGCTCAGACACATTTACCACAGAGACATTCAGGGGCCACATTATTGGGACCTAACTCTATAGTCCAAGCCTTAACCCTAGCTCAGACTTAACCCTAGCCCTAACCCTCATATGTGAAAATCACATTTATGCCACTTCACCCAAGAAGGGCCAACAAAAATCTTGTGGTCAGGTGCTCATGTTTCATATTTTTCAAAACATCTTGCATATACATTTATTTAGCTAATTTGAAAATTTCTTAATGATGATTGATTTAGTAGAGACTGGACCTGTTGTTGTTTATTTTGATGCAGCAAAGGCAGCCTGAGTCAGCTGCTACTGAACTTAAATCTTTTACATGCCAGATAACAAATAAATTATCACACTATTACAGTTTATGTTAAATAAATAAATTTGAAATCATTTAATGATGCACGAAATCGTTTAATAATGTATGACCGAAAGTATTTACAAGTCGTAAAATCGTTGTAGGTCATTTGGAAAATAAAGGCAAAGTCACTTTTGATCCTGGTCCCAGTAGTCATATCTTAATATTTCATGCTTTACAGTCTCAAAACTTGAAACTTTTAAAGCATGATTCATGACAAATGCATTTGTTTATTGATTGCATGCACGTTACAATTTCATAGTAAAATACAATATATGATATAATAATTAATTTTTTCAGTACATTATTTGAACTGGAAAATTTTGTAGGTCTCAATTTTCCATTCAGCATTGATGTATTTCAAGATATGATATATTGGGCTTCTGTGGAGAAGGGTTTTATTAGTGCAATGGACAAGTTTGGCCGAGGATCTAATCAAACTCTTCAAACAGGACTTTTACGGCCAAATGCAGTTGCTATTTTGCACAGTCAGAAATTCAATTTATCTAGTAAGTTTTTAAAGTGAGATTTTTATCAGTGTGAACCATTCTTCAACATAAATGTATAAAAGCTTAATTGTTGAAATCATGAGGAATACCTATTTTCACGGTACGTGACAACTGGGTACCACTGATTGGGCCCCGGGCCCCAGACAACTGGGCCCTGCATTTTGATAATGGGACATTTGGGTAACGGGTCATCTGTATTCTATTCTATTCTACTTGATAATTTATGTAGCGCTATGGCCAAGGCCAAAGGCAAGAGAGTTTTACAAAAGGCAGTCATACGATATACGAAATAAATGCGTTTTAAGGTTTGATAAGAACGACTCGAAGTTGGTTGCCATGGTCACCGAAACTGGAAGTGTGTTCCAAAGGAGAGGATTGCCCCAAGTCACGGATCTTTCTCCAAGCTTCACAGTCTTGGACGGAGGGGGAACGTAAAGGTGAGATTGTTTGCTAGAACGAAGCTGTTTGCGACAGTCTGTCATCACCGGCCTGCGTATCAACGCCGAAAGATATTCCGGGCAGAAAGGGTTATACAAGGCTCAGAAGGTCAGCAAGCAGCGTTTAAAAACGATACGCTCCGGGATCTTGAGCCAATGGAGCTTATCCCTCAATAACAGGGTAACATGGTCATGCCACCTGGCACAGAAAATCATCCAGGCGGTGGCATTCAGGACCGATTGCAGTCGGCCCAGCTGATAGTTCGGAAGGCCGAGGAGGAGGCTATTACAATAATCCAACCTAGATAACACCAGGGCATGGACTAGATGTATCGCAGCTGATGTTGAGATGTAACGACGAATCTCCCTAATCTTTTGGAGCTGAAAATAACAAGCGCGGGTTACGAAGTTCACTTGGCCGACGAACGATAGGGAGTCATCAAGGAGCACACCAAGGAGGCGCACTTCGGTAGATGGAGCGATGACAGCATCTTCGATCGTAAACGGCGTTCGACTGATCTGGTGGACCCTTTGAGGGGTGTTAATCCACAACAGTTCAGTTTTTTCGGGGTTTAACGCAAGGCGATTTGTCGCTGTCCACTGCATTATCTCGCAGATGCAGTCTTGTAGGCAAGATCGCAGATGATCCGTCTCCAGGGGTGGGTAGGAGGAGTACACCTGCCCGTCATCAGTATAAGCATGCCAGGCAAGCCCATGCGAGTCTACAATGCGTCCCACATCCGCGACGTATAAGATAAACAGGAGTGGGCCTAGGATTAGGGTTGCCAGATGCATGGGTAGCCAAAGGAGGACAGAGCCAGATGAAAAGGAGGACATTGTATACATGAAACCAGCTGTGCAGTGGTCGTCCATAAATTACGTAACGCGGTTAGGGGGTCCAGCCATTTGTTACGAAGTGTTACGTAACGCAAAAAAATTTAAGTGACCGTTTTTGGCTTGTCAGAGATTTTGAAGAGGAAAAAACAAGGATGACCTATTTTTTTGCTTGTCAGGGTTTATTGAGAGGAAAAATACAAGGATATGAACTTTTTTGCTTGTCAAGACTTTTTGGAGGACGAAAATGGGGGGTCGGCCCGTTGATACGTAATATTTTAGGGGTCTGACGTTTTGTTACGTCGTGTTACGTAGGGGGGTCAAAAAAGTGCCAAAATCGCGTTACGTAATTTATGTACGGCCCCAGGTCATCGAGTTGTATGACTGATGATGACTAGCCGTTTACTGTTTACAGTCTCTGTGTTTGCTACTGGAAATGAAATTAACATTTTGACCAATGACCATAGACTATTGCATAGACACTAGAGATAGAATGACGAGAGTCGAGTATTTTGGGACTTTGGACAATCGATATTGATATTATTAAAACGCTATTTTAATATCGATGATTGGGTAAACTGAGATAACGGACTAAAACGTATGAAATTCGTCAATACCGCGAGAACGAAAATTGATAGCATACAAAAGCTCAAAAAGGAGGACATTTTACAATTTTTAGCTTTGCCGGGAGGACGGAGGACATGTCCTTCTTTTGGAGGACGTCTGGCAACCCTACCTAGGATCGACCCTTGTGGTACTCCGCAGCATACAGGACTTTTAGCTGACGTGCGACCCTCCCAGGTGACAGACTGCGTCCTCTCGGGGAGGTAGTCGCACAGCCAGAGTAGCGCTTGGTCTTTAATCCCGAAGGATAGCTCGAGGCGGCGAATGAGGATAGAGTGGTCGACGGTATCGAACGCTGCGGAGAGGTCAAGCATACACAGAAGCGCCTGATCCCCATTGGTAATCGCGTCAACAATGTCGTTGAAAATCCTGAGCAGGGCTGTCTCAGTGGAATGGCCCGCTCGATAGGCAGACTGATGACGCAGCATGAGACCGTTACAGGCCAAGTGCCTGACAAGTTGCGTGTTCACCAGTCTCTCAAGCAGCTTCGACAGGAATGGAAGGTTGGCTATTGGTCTGAAACTGGCTAGGTCGGTGGGGTCAAGGCCTGCCCACTTAAGGTGCGGGCGGGTAACGGCACGCTTCCACGGCAACAGAAACTCATCATTAACGAGGGAAGCAGTCATTATGGCCGTCAGAAACGGAGCCAACGTGAGGATCACATCCTTAAGAAGCCACATAGGCAGTGGGTCAGATGAGCACTGCTTGTTGGGTGACGATCTGACACTTGCTACGACTTCTGCCAGTGTCGGTGGCAAAAACACGACAAAGGAGGGACCGGAGTAGACGTGGTAAGTCGTTGGTCCAGCTTCGGCTGTTCTATCCCGAATGTTCGTAATGTTCATCTGGGTACTGGACATCAAGTCAAATCATCTTAGTATGTTATATTGCCATATATTGCAAGAGGAAGAGAGGCCGGCCTTATGGGTGATTGAAGGATGATATTGTCGAATAGACGAGATAACAAATTAATTATTATCAATTGCATCAGAACTGCAAAGGACAGAGATGCATGGAGAACTTTTTTGTCGACCTGCATAGCCTCCAACCCTCAGGAATGAGGATGGACGACCATGCCATAAAATATTTAGCCAAAATTTATCAGCTACCGGTGAAAATAATTCTATTTTAAAATACTTTATTAAATTTGAAAGTTTTGCATTTTTTATTGTAGTAAAGAATCCATGTGCAAACTTGAAATGCTGGCCCCTCTGTCTGCTGACGCCAGCAGGTGGACAGTGTGTTTGCCCCGATTTTTCAGATTTTCAGATAGACAGTGACAGGATCTGTAATGCACGTAAGCATGAAGTTATCTGCATATTACAGACTTCTACATTTGTTTTAGAATTAATGAAATTTATCAATTTTCTTCATTTTTATACATTTCCATCTTGACAATGCATGGAGGCATCAACATTTTACAACCAGATTTTGGGAATGATGAAACGAACAACAATGAATCAAGACAAAGACATAAGTACGGCCTCGGCTAGAATACTGTGTTCAGGCATGGAATCCAATTTTTAAAAACATAGATTTTATAAAAAGTTCAAAGACAAGCACCAAAGATGGTCAATGGATGCCATAATTTAAGCTATGAAAAAGCTTAACTATTGTGAATTGACAACATTAAACAGAAGAGAGAGAAGAGATTTGATAATCATATACAAAACAATGACGGGGAAAATAGATTTTCAAGATTATTAGGACTGGCAACAACATTTTTATCATCTACAAAAAGTAAAAGGCTGCAAAAGTTGGTATTTTTGGTAAATCATTAATAAAAACAATATATAATAAAGGCCAACAAGGTTATTTTCTTATCTATGCAGCCTTTTTGAAAAATCTGAGCCGACCGGATATTGAGCATTTTTGTTTGAATGTGCGGTCATGTAGTGATGATCCAGATTATAGCTTGTCACAAAATCCACAGATTAAATGAACCAGTTTACGACTATGACTAGGCACAAGCATAAGTTTCTCCATCAAATCTGCTTTGAATTTGTAATAACATCCTCACATTTTCGTGTGATCTGTGGATCTATGAGGGATCCCCCATTTAAGTAAGGTTGATTTACATCTGTTTACATATACATATTGCATACGATTAGTTAGGTAGCTCTCAGACCATTTATACAGAATGCCTTTTATACTATATATTTTTAGTTTAGTTAATAATGTTTTGTGGTCAATTATGTTCAAAGCTTTTGTGAGGTCAAAGAAAATACCTAAGGTAAAAAAAAGACAAAAACAATGCTTGGAGAAAGATGCATTGAGATGCAAAAAGATTTGTATTTATGTTTTACTGATTATGCAAAAGCCTTTTATAGTGTGGAACACGAAACCCTATTTACAGTCTTGGAAAATTCAGGAATAGATGGGAAAGACTTAAGGCTGCTGCAGGATTTATATTGGAAACAGGAAGCTGCAATCAGGATAAACGGAACCACAGGAAAATGGATTAAGATATGGAAAGGAGCCAGACAGAGGTGCGGAATGTCACCAGACTTGTTTGACCTATATTGAGAGGAAATCATAAAAGTAATAAAAGGTCTAAAAGGTGTCAAACTTGGAGGAAGAAATGTAAATAATCTTAGGTTTGCAGATGATGCCACTTTAATAACTGATTCAGAGGAAAAACTTTAGGAACTTCTAAATAAATTAGCATTAGAAAGTGAAAAGAAAGGCGTAAGGATTAATATAAAAAAGACTTTCTGCATGGTGATTACCAAGAGCAAAGTAACACCCACATGCAGTATAAGACTAAATACTAAATAGCAATGAAATCAAACAAGTGGCACAGTTCAAATACTTAGGCAGTATGATAACCAGTGATGGGAAATGTGAGAAAGACATAACATACAGAATAGAAATGGCCAAGGCAGCATTCTGGGAACTGAAAACGATACTTACAAAATAGGCATTGTATGGAGCAGAGACATGGACTATATCAAAGGCCGTGCAGAAGAAATTGGAAGCCACAGAAATGTGGTTTTTACGAAGGATGCTGAAGATTTCATGGACGGAAAAGAAAACCAATAAAGAGATCTTAAATGAATTTGGAATAAAAAGAAGTCTGATGGTAACCATTAAAAAAAGACAGCTCTCCTTCTTTGGACACATAATGAGGAAGAAAGGCCTGGAGCATTTGGAAATAACCAGAAAATTGGAGGGGAAAAGAGCAAGAGGAAGGCAGAGAAACACCTATGTAGACTGCCTAAGAGAAGGAATTGAGGGAGTGAAGAACAACATCGAATTAATAAGAGGATGTCATGATCGAACAAAGTGGAATTCCATGGTCGCTAACGTGGAAATACATCATCATCATCATGGTGCGCCATCTTCGATTCGAAGGTTGGCAGTCACGATTTGTCTCCATTTGTCTCGGTCTGCAGCAGTGGCGGCTCCACCGGGGGACCAGGGGGGCCCGTGCCCCCCTATTGAGTGCCTGGTCCCCCCAGTGGCCCCCCAGTTGGGACCCTATACTTAATGCTACATACATTAAACAACAAATGGTTGCCCCCCCATGATTAGAAGTTGCCACCCCAACGGCCCCCCACTTGCCAAATCCTAGAGCCGCCACTGGTCTTCAGCTAATCTTTTCATTTCCCCATAATTTTCTATGCCAGTCCAGCCTTTTATGTCATCTAACCATGTTCTTCGTGGTCGTCCTTTAGTTGCTTTTCCTTCATATTTCCCTTCCAAGACATTTAGAGTTTACTGTGTGCATGATCCTCTCATTATATGTCCAGCATACTGTGTTTTCCTTTTAGCAATCTCTTTCATCAGGATCTTTCTGTTTTCCATTCTCTTCAAACATTCTTCATTAGTTATTTTATCTTTCTAACTGATTTTTAGCATCCTTCTGAAACACCACATTTCAAATGCATCAATTTTCTTTTGCATAGTTTTTGTTATTGTCCAGCCTTCACAAGGATACATGAACACAGATGTTACATAACAGCTCAATATTCTCTTCTTTGTGGCTAATCCTAAGTTTCTCCTTAGGAGTTCTTTTTGTTTCCAGAATGCTTCCTTGGTCATGGCGATTCTAGCTTTTATGTCTCGTTCACTTCGACCATCTTCTGTTATATAACTTCCAAGATATTTGTACTCCTTAACTTGTTCTAATTCAGTATTTTCTATTAAAATTTTGTGCTTTATGTTTCTCTGTTTGCTTATGATCATTGTCTTTGTTTTCTTTAAGTTTATTTCCATGCCATATTCTTTGCTTTTATTGTTTAGTTTATTTAATACATTTTGTAAATCTTTCTCGCTTTCAGTAAATATCACTGTGTCATCTGCATATCTTAGTATGTTATATACTATTCCATTTATTTTTATGCCTGTAGTTTCTTCAATTGCTTCTTTTATTAGGAATTCTGTATAATAATAATATAATAATAATGTTGAATAATAGGGGAGACAAAATGCAGCCTTGTCTAACTCCTCGTTTAATTCTAATTTTTTTCCGTTTCTTCATTTTGTAGTCTCACTGTAGCAGACTGGTTATAGTATAAGTTGACCAGTAGCCTTGTTTCTATAGTTGGTATTTCTGCCCATTTCAGTATCTCTATTAGTTTTGTATGATTCACCATATCAAAAGCCTTTTTGTAATCGATAAAACATATGTGCATATTTTTTCCAATTCTTTATGTATTTTTGCATAGGAGTCTTATTTGCCAAACTGGAAAGATGCTCGCTTCACTCGCATGCAGGATAATACTAATATCTATCCACATCGCGCAATGCGAAGCAGGCTCGCTTCGCTCGAGGCAACGAATATTCCAGAACGACCAATCAGAACGCTCACCCAGCCAACCAATCAGAACACTTGAAGGTAACCAATGAGAACATCACACAGCCAACCAATCAGAACGCTCACACAGCCAAGCAATCAGAATGCTTGAATGCTTGAAGGTAACCAATCAGAACGCTCACACAGCCAACCAATCAGAACGCTTGAAGGTAACAGACATACAGAGGAAGGATTTTAATATTATAGATGACGTAAAAATACACAGCACCTAAAGAAGAAGAAGATTATCTATATATGTACTTTGTATATCCCATTGTACTTAAGTTATTTTTATATGCATTCACACTAGTAGCTGATACTGTCTTTTCATGCAATTCATTAACTTAACTGTTGTGTATTGACTGTTTTGCAGCACAGGAGATAGCAAAACCTGAGTTGCAAGTTTGTAAATGCATGAATGGAGGAGAATGCCTTTATTCTGGCGAGGATGATGACAATGCACAATGCAAATGTTTTGAAGGTTTAACATTTTTTTAAATAGTATAAACAAGTGTCATGCTTTCATTCTTGAGTGTTGTAGTGATTAATTTCAAATACCTACAAACTTTTTAATCATCATAATGCTTAACTCTTTGGCAGCTAAGTTGTTTTCTCATAGTTTAACCTTCAACAGTTTTCAAAAATGTTTTAAATCAAATATTATCACAATATTAAGAATGTATATATCAAATAAAAGGGGTTTTGATTATCTATGGGAATATGATAAGAAAAAGATAACATTTGCAATGACATCCTTCATATTTCTTGAGAAAATATTAAAATTTAAAAAAAACAAAAATTTGACTTGGAAGTTCATAAAATGTTGGTCAGCAACATGACAGTATACACAAGTTGGCTGAAACATGTACACATATGTAGTAAACATAATATATATATTTTTTTATGCCCTCGGTATTTAGTTCCCGAGGGACTTATTACAAAAAAGTGTCCGGAGACAGAAAAATATATACTCTTCAGCTCTCGTCTTGATCCGGATCAGAAGCAGAGAAAGTCCCTTGGAAGGCAATCGCATTAAATTGTGTGTGTGTGTGTGTGTGTGTATATATATATATATATATATATATGCATAAAATGTCATATTTTAGTATAGCGAGGGTCTTATGTGAAAAGTCTCAAAGCAATTTTCACATAGGGCCTATTTTTGACACTTTTTACAATCATCAACAATGAAATTGGATTTCATCCAATCATGTTGTCTTTATTATGGGTTTTGGAAATACCCATGTCATCAAACATCCCGTTATAATTTATCACTTGCTTCCAAAACTTCAAATAAAACTTCTATCCGGCAGCTATCTCTGTACGGAAGTGTATTTAAAATTTCAATGCCCGAACGACCACATATCTTGCCAACAAATCACTATATGTTGACATTAAAACTCATGAAGCAACACTTATTTTGCCTGTTTCAGAAGCTAAAAACTTTGTCTTTGACAAAGTTTCCATCAGGGTGAATCAGGAGGTAATGGAACAAGTGGGAAAGTTTACATATCTTGGCACAATTATATCAGAAGACTGCTCCCTAGAGGAAGAAATAAAGGCCAGTTTGACAAAAGGAAGGGTTGCCATCAGAAAAATGAAGAACATTTGGAAAGACAATAATATCAGCATGAGAACAAAGAAGAGAATAATCGAGAGTGTCACATGGAGTACAGCATCATATTGATGTGAAAGTTGGACTCTGAAAAGAAAAATACAGAGAAGAATAGAAGCTTTTGAAATGTACTCATTACGTACCATGCAAAGCATAAGTTGGAGAGATAGGAAAACCAATGAAGAGGTGTTGAAAATGTCATGAAGAATTAATGATTAGTTTATGATTATTAATGCAATCAAAAAGTTGAATTGCAATTGATTGTGCATGTATTGTGCAATTAGGCCTATGTGATTGACGAAAATTTTCTATTGTTGGGTTCGCCCAGTGGCCCTGGCAAACAATTTTCAGGCCCTGCCACAGGCCCTGCCTCAGTTCACAACCTGGTGCCTCCACTAGTCGTGTCTATGTCATAGTCAGCAGCACTGCCTATGAGAAAGTGATGTAAATTTTATGTAGATTTATATTTATGTAGCAATTATTGGCAACTGCATTAACTGAGAAGAGAAGGTGATGCATAAAGTCGTGCATAATCATGCATTGTAATTGCTATTCTCTACGAAAAATAACCGTCCAAATTTGCATGGTCAAAACCGCAGTTTCGGTTCGGTTTTAACCGAAAAACCATGGTTTTGGTTCGGTTTGGTTAACCGTAACAGCACTAGGAGTATTTCAAATACATGTATTTGAAATACTCCGAAGTATTTTGTATTTGTATTTGAAATACACCAAATGCAAAGTATTTTTGTATTTTATAAGAAATACTTTTTTCAAGTATTTGTATTTCATTTACTTGCAAAATACAAAATACTACAGAATTTAAATTCACAATTTTTCCATACAGCCTTCTCGTGGTTAGTTAAACATCACATCAGCAATTCTGCACCTGCAGCACCGTTACTTGCAAAATTTGTGCAGACAGATTATGATATACAGGGTGTCTCAGAAAATAAAACCCCAGCAGAAAAAACTACGATTTCTTAAAAATTCCTTAACCCTAGAACGGTGACGTGCGTCAATTGACGCAAGTGATGTCATTGTCACGATATCCCTCCTCTAGTAATGACAAGAAAAATCTTTAAAAAATTGACTTTTATTTATTTCATGTCCTTCATTGAAATATGGAAGCACATAATAGTTTTGACATATGAATGTGTCAGTAGAACCTGCTCTACTCAGAACGATGGTACGTCAGTTGACGCAGGCTCAAATGCAGCTAGCTATACATAAGAATAATAGTGTAAAACCCCTCATTAACGACAAGCCATTGTCATCATAATTCTTATAATTGTCCTTGCAACTTCCACGAATATTTGCCATGCATTTGCCACATATAGGACATTTACAAATACTGTATTCAGCTAGGCCCTACAGTACGGTTTCGATTGCACGCCAGTTTCAAGTGACAATTGACCCTCTCTTGCTAAGCTGTTCAGAACTTGCCAATGCTGCAGAAGTTGGTGACTTCATATTAGCAGATTTTGCATCTTCTGTTAGATCCAGTGCTAATTCATGTATGAAATCTCTTCGTGATATAGTTGAGCCAGTGGTTTTCCGGAAGAGTGCCCATGCATTTACGCCGGGTAGGTCCAGAATACCGAAGAATACTGCCAGAGGCCAACGTCTGTAGGTAGCCTTTGAGAGCTCTGCACTGCCATATGGTAGGAAATAGAAGTAGATTGCAAATTATTGAGTCAAGCATGTCAACTCAGTATTTATTCTTATTGCAATAACGTACTGACTCTGGTTTGTTCTTTCCATCTGACTAAGACATCGCCTTTGTGTTGAGCGGACAACATCACAACCATTTTAGTAGACTTTGCTTGATACTTTACAAGATTTATTGTTATCAAAAATCAAGTCATGTGTGATCAGTTTGTCTTATGCCGGAATCTCTTTTCTGTTGAAATGCGCGGTCCCAACAAAAGACGTTCGTTTGTTGAGAAGCTTGAGTCAGAGATCTTGGCTAGTAAAAACACTTTGTATCCTCGACAAAAGTACAGTACTATAGTTCCATCAAAGTCATTACAACCCGAGTTCACAGGCTGTCTAATCTTGTCTCATCCTTTCTGAGATAGGGTCGACTTCAGCCAAGATCCAGAGCTTTATCCTGAATTTATCTGGGTGGTTTTGCATGAACTGGGTGAACGGCAACGGACTTTGGTTGGATATAATTACTCATCAATTGTCAACGACAGGTCTGGTATGTATGCCGGCTGGCTCTTCTGCATAAATCTGTCCAGTACCCAAGACATCATACAGAATTTGTCATCATTTTGTCTTGCCTGGCGAGTCGATCTGGTCAAATCTAAAGTATATTTTTATTTCTGTGAAACGATCTCTAGTCATCGTATTATGAAATGCCTGACACCCATAAGCCTCAGACCAGAGTAGATGAAAAGGAAAACTTTTCTCACTCATGCAGCCTTGCAGAAATAGCAAGCCAACGAGGCGTCCATCTCATTATCTGTGACGTTCCACTCAGGAACTTCCTGCCGAGCATATTCCACTGTACAAAGCTTGATATGATGAAATACTTCGTCAAGAAGAAACCTGAATGCATCTACTGGTTGAGAGATTGCATGTGTGTATTGTGTAAGTCCTGGGCCTCCTGGCAGTGGTGGCTCCACTTGGGAGCACCGGGGGTGTGCCCCCTTATTGAATGTCTGGCCCCTAGTTGGGACCCTCAACTTACTAATACATACATAGCAACAAATGGTTGGCCCCCATGCTTAGAAGTTGCCACCCCAGCGCCCCCCACTTGCCAAATCCTGGAGCCGCCACTGAGTCCTGGCTTTGCCGTAAACATGTTCAGAGCTATATGAGCAGATCATATCTATCAAGTTTTCAATGAAATTCATGATGTGTACAACATTCCTCACTGCCTATATGCACATGCGTCAGTTGACGCAGCGTCGTCGTTATAGATATGGCGATTTCGTCGCCGTTCTAGTGTTAATATATTTCTATCAAATTTGCAACACATGTACAACACATATTTTTCCACCTTTCTATATATTTTCATCTCATTTGCATGTAATTTGGCCATATTGTGAGATATCAAAATCAAACTTCGATTTTCACTACTCAGCCACAGCTTGACTACGTGACGTTGCCATTTCTAGAACGGTGTTTCTAACTAGGCTCAAGACCTGGTTGTTTATGTAGCAGTGGCGCATTTGTTCTCTAAGTGCGCCTAGGAAATTAACTGTCATATCATATATCATATCATTGACAGGTCTAAATATCTAGCTTCACATAAATTTGGTTTCATGTCATTGTTGGTAGTAGTAATAATAATAATAGTAATAGTAGTAATGTTTAAATCGAATGCAAATTTTTTTAAAATTTTAAATTCTCAGAGTTCGACATAACAAGAAAAGTTCAATTGAAACTTTCAAAATGAGTAAAATATCAAATGAAGATAAGATGCAAATTCTGACATTGCAGAAGCTTGGCTTTGGATACCGAACAATTGTTGCAAAATATCCTGCAAAGAGGTGGAACCTTTATTCAGTGAAAATTATTTGCAAACGGGTCAATGAGCGTGGATCCGCAACCAATCAAAAACTTTTCTTGTTATGTTAAATTCTGTGAATTTGAAAACATTTTTAAAAATGTGTGCTCAATTTAAACTTTACTACTATTGCTACTACTACTCCTACTACTACCAACATTAGCATGAAACCAAATTTATGTGAGGCTAGATATTTAGGGCTGTCAAGCTGCGGCTGGGTAGCAAAAATCAAAGTTTGAGTTTTATATCTCGCAATATGGCCAAATTACATGCAAATGAGATTAAAATATATAGAAAGGTGGGGAAATATGTGCTGTACAGTGTACACGTGTTGTAAATTTGATAGAAATATATTTAGGAATGCTTAAGAAATCATAGTTTTGTGCTGGGGGGGGAAATTCTGAGACACCCTGTATATTCCTTGTTTGTGTCATCATTTGATCATTCTTTGCAAGATGGCTACTGAAAATAAACTAAGTTCTAGTAATGGCAAAGTACAAGTTATTTTAGATGGTATTTTCTTCACAATTGTGAACGTAGATGGCGACTAAGTTGTTGTTTGGCTTATCAGATGAAACATTCGAGAAGCTCCTACTCTTCAGACAGAATGCACATTTGTTGAAGCAGTAACTGTTTGTTTCATGTCAAAAATTGCTGTCGACTGACATACATTATACATAAAATATGACACTTAGACATTCTGCACGGAGCACGGATAATTTCTTGCTGATTTGACCTGATGCTCGACATGACACATCATCCTTGTATTGACATTTGAACATGACAACGTTGCCTTTGTTTGGCCTTAAGTTAAGTGTTGTCTGGTTTCTTTGGTACGTGAATGTATTTGTAAACAAAAGCAAAATACTGCAATGTTTTTAAGTATTTGTTTTTGAAATACTGCTCGAGAAATGTATTCTGTATTTGTATTTCAAATACTTCCATGTCCTGTATTTAGTATTTGGTATTTAAATACTTTGAAAATATATTTTACCCAGCACTGACCACAGAAGAGTTAATGTACCGGGTAACACTTCTTTTCTTATGTTATGTTATGTTATTCAGACAATTTATACAGTGCAATAATCAAAGCAAAAAGTTAAAGTGTAGAGCACTTTACACTTCACACATGAACAAGATGTTAAATAAGTGTGTTTTTAGTTTCTTGGTGAATAAATCAATATTTGAATCGTTTGTCACAGTGCTTGGTAATGAGTTCCAGAGTGCAGAATTGCCCCACATGACAGACCTTTCCCAGAATTTTACTGTCTTGAGGGAGGAGGGACGACTAGCTTGATGCAGCGTCCAGAGTGAAGCTGAAGACACGATTCCGTGAGCGGAAGCCTGTGTATAAGCTGAGTTGAGTAGGCAGGAAAGTCAGGGTCATACAAGGCACAGAACATATGCCAACATCTCTTGTATATGATTCATTCTAGGATTCTCTGCCAATGGAGCATATCCTTAAGTAAAGGAGTGACATGTGCTTCCCATTTGGCTTTGAAGATCAGACATGCATTGATGACCATCTGGAGTCTGTCTAGCTGGCATGCAGGAAGGCCATAGAGAATGCTGTTACAATAATCGATCCTCCCAAGAATAAAAGCTCGAACCAGTAGCGTTGTTGGTGAAATAGAAAGGTATTGTCGAATGTCCCTGACCTGCCAGAGCTGGTAGTAGCCTATTCGAGAGATGTTGCTGATATGTCTGTTGAGTGACAGCATTTCATCTAACAGTACTCCCAAAAAGCCGTATTTCTGTTGATGGGACTATCTGTAGGCCATCAATTAGAAGCGGTGTGTGACTGATCAGGTGTTATCATAGCATTTCTATTATAACCAGAAATTTGTGGATCAACATAAAACAAGAGTGTAAAAAATCTTGACAAATATCAAAACTAACCAAGTCTATGATTTCAACTAGTCTTTTCCTTATATGTGTGTGTGTGTGTGTGTGTACAGTATATTGTTGTGCATTTTTAAGGATTCCATGGAGATATGTGTCAGTATAAATCATCTATGATGTCACAATCCACAGGTAAAGGAACATTAGCCATTATATAAGCTTATGTGCCTTTCTGTTTATTAGGTAATTTTTTTTATCATCTTAATTTTGATTTTTTCACCTTAATAAGGCACGGTAATATGCAAAAGATCATTTGTAATAGTTTCTTTCAGTTACTGGATTTTTTAAACATGTAAATATGTAAATGCAAGAATTTTCAACTTGGGCTGGGCCAAATATTCACTTCGTATTCGCTTCAGCGCCAAATAGTGTGACGAATAGTCTATTCATATTCGTTCAAATAGTGCTGGTCAAAATGAATACGAATAGTGGTCACGTGACAATAGAAATATTGAATAATATTTTAATACTTCAGCTTAGTAGATTCAAGTGCTGGAAAATACATTTAGTTCTATTGGTCAGCTTTAAATAGCACTATACAATTGTATTATTCTGAACTTGTGCTAAATGAAGAATTATGCCTGTTTCCAGATAGAATATGTTAATCTATTAGTTTCTTATAAGTTGTAATGGTATTGCACACAGCACTATTGCTGACCGCAATATGGTGACTTGCAATGGGAGGGTTATCCTATACACTACCGGTATTCGTATTTGTTATTCATCGAATAGTGAAACCAACTATTCGTACTCATCCGAATAGCTCAAAACCCCTATTCGGCCCAGCCTTATTTTCAACACATGAGAAGAGAAATCCTACTAAACCACTTAAAATCCAATTATTATTATTATTATTATTGTTGTTATTTCTATTTATTATGCCAATTATACACTGGTTTATTGGGATCACCACTTGATGAAAAATCATTTAGGAGTGGTAGTAGTAGTGGGAAACTTCTTTAGCACCATTGTAATAATGCATCTACATCAGTTGATGGTCACTTCAGTATGAAATAATGGTCAAAGCTCTTGTCTGTGGTAGTTCATTGTGTTGAGATCTAGAGGTCGGTCCATAGTTCCTGGTTCCGGCTAAGGGGGAGGATATGCAATCAGGAATAGATGTTCTTTGTCTAGGCCTGAAAGTAGAAAGGCATTTATTATTATTATTATTATTATTATTAAAGTTAAGATTACTGTGGTAACTAATCCATAAAGACTTCGTGAACACATTACAATGTCAAAACAGAGTCATAACTAGTTCGAAATAGCCAGGTCTTTAAGTGCTTCTTAAACGCATCTAGTGATGGTGAGAGTCGAATGGCCAGTGGTAAACCATTCCAGACCCGTGATGCTGCCACGGGAAAAGCGCGATCACCAACGGTAGAAAGACGCATTCGTTAGCGCTGCAGTGGAGGCCGATCTCAGACGTTGTCGACCATCGAGATCTGAGACGCGATGCAGTTCTGTCTGTAGGTACGCTGGGCCCATGCCATTCAGACACCGGAACACCAGTGACGCCAGCTTGTATTTGATACGTTCTGGCACTGAAAGCCAGTGAAGATCTACCAGTAGAGGTGTTATGTGGTCGCGCTCCGTCCAGATCGTGAATCAAAACGCGCGGCGTTCAGCACAAAATCTGAAGACGGTTGAGGAGATAACTGGGAGTCCCTGCGAGGGTGGCGTTGCCATAGTCCAGTCTTGTCAGCACTAAAGCACTGACCAGCGACTTAAGGACTGTAGTGGAGACGGATCGTCGGATGCTCCGTATCAATCGTAGAGCATGTTGTTTCATCGATACAGTACGGTCTAAGTAGATGCCTAGATTTAGTCGGCTGCAGCTCCAGATCGTCAATACGAAAGTGGGTAAGAGGTGCTGCTGCCGGTCAGTAGCGATCCATAGAACTTCCGTCTTGGCAGCATTAAGCTGAAGTCGATTGATCTCAGCCAGTTTGTCATCTCTGCAATGCACAGTGTCACGCATTGCTGCAGTTGCTGGGTGGCAGCTGGTACAGCTCCCATAAATCTGTGTGTCATCAGCGAGAGATGTGCCCATAGTCCGTATTTTTGAGCTATGCCAACCAGGTCAGCCACATAGAGAGCGAAGAGGATGGGTCCAAGGACGATCCTGTGGGACTCCACGATTGACTGAGGATGGCGGCCGAGGAGTTGGCGCAGCGTGTATTGAGTTCAGTAGATCAAGGTAAGATGAGAACCACTGCAGGGCTGAGTTGCAGACCCCATAGGATGCTGTCAGCCTCTGCAACAGTGTAGCATGATCTACCGTATCAAATGCAGCAGTGAGGTCTAGAAGTACCAGCACCGCCACTTTACCAGCATCAAGTTCCGTAAGATGTCCGTGGTGACCTTCAGAACCGCTGTTTCAGTGGGAGTGGAATGCACGATAAGCGATTGCAGTTCTGGTAGATGACGAAAGATAGTCAGTAAGTTGATGTAATACCAGACGTTCTAGTAGCTTCGAAAGTACTGATAGATTAGAAATTGGTCTGTATGATTTAACATCCGCAGCGCCCAAGTTGGACTTCTGTAATGAAGGCTGAGCACTATCCCAGTGGCCAACGAACGATTGAAAAGCTCTGTGATGTATGGTTACGTCTGAACACTCCTTAAGTAGCCGAGTTGGTAGTGGATCACTGGAGCAGTGCTTATCCGGTAGAGCGTATGCCAGCGATCACTTCATCGATTGTCAGAGTCCGGAAAGAGCTGAGTGAACAGTGAGGTGCCGCGAGGAGGAGAATAGGAGGTTCATGTCATCGACGTGGGCGACCATACTCCCCGACCTTCTCACTGAGATACTCAGCAAACTGCCCTGCAGTGATCGTATTGGCACTGGCCGACCGCGCCGAGTAGAGTGTCCAGAGACTGCCAGAAGAGGGGAAGACCGTTCAGAGTTCACTTTGTAACTCCAGAAGGTTCCCGTTTTCGACGAAGGAGTTGTCTGTAGACTCTACGTTGCGCATTCCATGTGGAGGCCGCATCAGCAGCATCCTCCGGATGAGCCCGGCGCGCATAACGCTCAGCCAATCGCAAGGTTTTTTAGCACCCGACATTTGTCATACCACGGAAGAGAGCGGCGCTGGCAGGTTACTGTTTTCATTGGAATCAACCTGTCCAGGATGTTGATAATCTGACAGTTATAAAGGTTTGCCATCTCCTCCACATCCATCATTGACCACGCTTCAGGATGGCAGAGTGGAGAGAGCTCAAGTTCTCTCCGAAAAGTAATAGAGTCCAGTCCATTTAGTCTGGCAGACCTGTAACAGCAGAGAGTTCTGGAGTCTGGGTCCAGCCACAGATAGAGCACATTTCCCTGAGGTTGTCCTGCAGTAAGGTATAAAAAGAGAAGAAGCATCAGATGACCTAGCTGAGTGCAGGTTATCTTGGACGGTAAGTAAGGATTGTAGGTAGGTTGGCTGATTTGTGTGAAGCACCTTATGAAATTGATCCTTTGTTTGATAGGCAACCAGCGCAGTGTTTTAAGAACTGGGGTGATGTTATCGTATTTGGTAGTTCCAGTGATGGCTCTGGCTAGTGAGTTTTGAATTCTCTGCAAGCAGTTTTGATTTGATTTTTAAATTCCAGTCTAGAGTGAGTTGCAGTAGTCCAGACAACTGGATATCAAGGCATTAGCCAGAGAAAAAGTGCGAGGAGGGGATGAGATGTCTTATTCTACATACATCTCATATGATATAGTCATAGGCATTGCAAACGCATAAAAAATATGTGAAAGAAATGCATTTGCTTTTGAAGATATAAAAAAACATAACAAAACGTTGAGAAAAACATTCATTTACTTTTTAGGTAACACAAAAATTAATATGTTAATTTTTTACAATGTTGGTGTAATTACCAGTAGTTTATAAACAAAGAAAAGCAAGGCAATGAGAAACATTCGTTAGTAATGCAGAAAACACTAAATTTAGGCCTATATATGGTAGAGGTAGACCTAAGTGAGCCTAACTTCTGTAATCGGTAAAGTTATGGAAAAATACTGAAAGAGAGCATTTTGGAACATTTGACTAGGCATAAAATTGTTAAAGATAGTCAGCACGGATTTACAAAGGGTCGTTCATGCCTGACCAACCTGTTGGACTTTCTGGAGGAGGTTTTTGATAAACTAGATGAGGGCAAGGCAGTAGACATAATATATCTAGATTTTGCCAAAGCTTCTGATAAAGTGCCACACATAAGGCTGGCTGACAAACTGAAGGCCTGTGGAATAAGGGGAAATATTCTCAGATGGATTCAAAATTGGTTGAAGGGAAGAAGACAGAAGGTTGGCATCAGGGGAGGCCATTCAGAATGGGCAAGAGTTATTAGTGGAGTGCCTCAAGGCTCAGTGCTGGGGCCATTGCTTTTTCTAATATATATAAATGATATCGATGAAGGATTACTATCCAAAATTTCAAAGTTTGCCGATGATACAAAGATATGTAGAAATATAGACTCGGAGGATGATGCTCAAATTTTAAAGGAAGATCTAAGGAAATTGTTTCAGTGGTCTCTGGACTGGCAGATGCTTTTCAATATTGATAAATGTTCTGTAATGTATGTTGGGAAATCTAATAATGGTAATGAATATACTTTAGGCGGGGGAAGGTTCTAACCACAACAGAAAAAGAAAGAGACTTGGGGTAATCATCCATAGAAGTATGAATCCATCTCACCAATGCTTGGAGGCAGCAAGAAAGGGTAACCGAATGTTGGGAATGATGAAAAGGACAATAGTGAGTCGAGACAAAGATATAATCATAAAACTTTATAAGTCATTAGTAAGGCCTCATCTAGAATACTGTGTTTAGGCATGGAATCCATTCTTGAAAACAGATATAGAGCTTTTAGAAAAAGTGCAAAGATGAGCAATGAAGATGGTCAATGGGTGCCATAATTTAAGCTACGAAAAAAGACTTCAATATTGTGGACTGACAACATTAGAAAGGAGAAGAGAGAGAGGGGATTTGACAGAAACATACAAAATAATGACTGGGAAAGTAGATGTGCCATATGATCGATTCTTTACATTGGCACACTATAGCAGCACGGTGGCCGGTCTTTTAATCCTAGTCAATTAATCCCAGTCACTTAATCCTAGCCATTTAATCCCTAGATGTGCCATATGATCGATTCTTTACATTGGCACACTATAGCAGCACAGTGGCCGGTCTTTTAATCCTAGTCAATTAATCCCAGTCACTTAATCCTAGCCATTTAATCCCAAGTCTTTTAATGCCAGTGCAGATAATCCCAAGTCTTTTAATCCCATTCCCTGTACACTTAATCCAATGACACTCAAAGATGTAAAAAACCTATTTAAGAAATGTTTGTGTTATACAAACATAGTTAAACATGGTTACAGAATAAAAACTAATAGGGTTAGGGTTAGTGTTAGGGTGAGGGTAAGTTTAAGTTTCAGGATTAAGTGACTGGGATTAAATGGCTAGGATTAAATGACTTTGAGATTAAGTGACCGGGATTAAGTGACTGGGATTAAATGGATAGGATTAAATGACAGGGAACCAGCAGCACAAGAGGCCACAAATGCAAATTGTTTAACCACAGGGTTGGTCCAAGAAAGAAAAATTTTTTTAGTGCAAGGGTTGTGGACAAATGGAACAGTTTGGACGAGGTGGGAGTGACAGTTGAAACAGTAAACAGATTCAAAGGCTATCTTGATAAATTAGGTTATTGAATGGAGATGGTTACATCAGTGGTTTTCACACAGGCTTACTTGCCTCCTAAACCACTTAAAATCACATTATTATAAGCCTATAAGTTTTAAAGACATAAAAATCAAAAGTTTGATAATGCATTGTGGTTAAATTATAAGTAGAGCTGTACCGATTGCACATTTTGCTGATTGTTCCGATTACCGATTGTTCCGATTGTTAGACAACCGATTGTTTTGCCGATACCGATTATCTGTCGAATTCTCCAAATCGGTAGATTTTAATTATCATGCAATCAAATTTGCCATAAAGGTGTAGCGTAAATGCACATGCCCTCCATATGCAGGTTCAATTCGAGGTTTGCCAAGAGATTCAATGCATAATGTGTGCCTAATCATTAATGAATAATGATTTTGCTATCAATACTTATTATGTCAAATTTCAAAAATATATGTTCACATTGTAATTTATAACCGATTGTTCCAATTATCCCAATAATCGGCCCGAATACAATTGTTACCGATTAATCAGTATCGGCACTGGACTGAGTTAACCTTTATGGATCATATTAACTCACTTTGTGGCAGTTGCTTTTATCATCTTTGCCAGCTTAGAGTGATTCGACGTACACTAGACATGCCATCTGCTTCTACTTGGGTTTGTGCATTTATTTGCACAAGGCTTGACTACTGTGGTTCACTTTTTGCTGGTCTTCCATCGGTGCAACTTGATAAACTCCAGCTGGTTCTTCGTTTGGCAGCCAGGGTGATTGCTGGTGTCACAAGACATGATCATGTTAGTGATTATATGATGTCTGTTCTACACTGGCTGCCTTATCCTGCTCGAGTTGAGTTTCGTGTGTTGAGAGCAGTTGCACCCTCTCTATTTGGTGCCACTCCATCTTTCAGAGTTACTCCATCCTATTAGCTTAGCCTCCTTGTTGGCCACGTCTTTGGTCCACAACCACAAGCACGAACCTCCTTGTTCCTGAAACGAGGTTTTAAATCAGTTGGCCCTATCCTTTGGAATGCTCTTGACGCCAGTATGCGTGGCTTAGCAACTCCTATTTTCCTATTTTTATGGCCCTCTTTTTGAACAACTTCAACTTATCTGTTTGTCTATATACAGTAATTTGCTGTGGAAGCACTTCTGAGTGATTCTTCAGAAGAGGCGCTATAGAAATATTTTGTTACATTACATTACATAAAGAGGTTGGTGTGACCATAAGCTTTGCTTGCCACAGCTTTAAGGCAAGAACTTCCCAAAAATAGGAATTTGTTAAAAAATTCTTTAGAGTTCTTCTTGTTCTTCATCACCATCTGACTGGTCTGACCACTCTATGGTTTATTCCATATAGTTTATGTTGTCCTGCTTTCCCTTTAGGCAAAGATTAGCATGCACAAACACTACATCTCACACTCTCTTGCTCTTCATGTAATGTAGTCAAAAGTTGACCAATTTCTCTCGTACACTGGGGCAGAACATCACCTTTGTTCGTACTCTAACTGCAACACATACCATATTGCAAAAGCCATTGAAAAACATTAAAATGTACAGCGCCTTTGACTTTGGTAGACGCCATGCGTACGGCGCTATATAAATTGTCTGAATAATAATAATAATAATAAAAACGTTACAAAATAGAAAAACGTAAAAACACTTTTTTTTTTTGGAGAAAAAAAAACAAAAAAACCGTTTGCAACATCTATGGTTATAGCGAGCAGAATGACAGATGGATAATAATAAAAAATAATAATCTTATTCTCATTAATAGTGAAGATGTGTTTTCACTGGCTGGTCACACAGTGGATGAGCACTGCATTCAGCTGAGTGCTGATGATGCTGACAATCTTCGTTTTGTTCATGTTCTTAAATTAGAAACAGTCTTATTGACATTTAACAGTTGAAAACAGGACGTTCCAACTTAGAGGCAAAACAATGAAGTTCATTACTCTAAGTGGTTTTGTTAACCTTTTCCTCGGGTTAGCCGTTTTAAGACGGCGGCGGAAAACTTTGACCAAACGGCGTTAGCCGTCTTAAAACGGCGATCTATATAAGCGACTGTGTACTGCGGACCTGCACGATTTTCAAAAATTCAACGCGGCAACCGATTTAGTTCACATCTATTCGATAGGCGGCGGCACCGTTTTCGATAATGCTGACTATATATGCAAGGGATATTGACTGTAGACTGACCAAGGCTGGAAAATGTATAGGGAAAATCTTCAGCCGGAGGCTAGAAAGGCCATAACTACGCCGAATATGGTCCGATCTTCAAAATTTTTGCACTATTCTGCTCCAATTACACCTCCCAACAACTTTCCCGCTCACAGTTGGGGGGTCACCGCTGAAAAAAAAATTTTTTTATTGAGCTTTGAAAATTTTTTGTCGGAGATGGTCCGATTTTGGGGTGTAGAGTGGACCCTACCCCCAAATTTTTTGGCACGGATGGTTCGAAAGCCCAATGAAAATGCTCAACAATGGTGCAAACCGCATCTTTCTAGCTTCTATATAGCCTGAAATATACCGAGTTGTTCGGTTTTTCACATTGAAAATCCGTTCGCGTAATTGTCATTTCAACCAGTAATTACCCCAAATATGGTCCGATCTTCAAAATTTTTGCACCATTCTGTTCCAATTACACTCCTCTAAAACTCTATCGCTCACATTTGGGGGTTTACCGCTGAAGACGTTTTGATATTGACCTTTGATCAAAATTTGAACAAAATGTTGGGGAGGGGTCCAATTTTGGGGTGTAGAGTGGTCCCTACCCCCAACTTTTTTCTTTTGGCACGGATGGATAGAAAGAGCAATAAAAATGCTCAACAACGGTTCAAACCGCATCTTTCTAGCTTCTATATAGCCTGAAATATAGTAAGTTTATAACGTATATGTTCACGTTTTCATACGAACGCCTTTTCCAGAAATTAATTCCCCCGACGCGGGATGACTTTAAAAATTTAATTCCCCCTTTAAAAGGTTAAAGGTAGTATACTGCAGTCTTCAGGGATGATGAGAGGATAAAATTGCTGTTGTGAGGATGGGGAGGGTGGGTGAGGACAGAGAGAAGCCATGTGGGGTTTGGGTGGGGAAAGAGAGAAATGTTTGGGTGCAGAGTGGGGATGGGGATAAAATGTTGTCCCTGTGTCACTCTACTTCAAATGTGCTCAACTTTGGCACTGTACAGTTGCATGAGCTGTGGAGCAGGGGTTCTCAAACTTTTTCAGTACAGAGACCCCCTTGGAAAGGTAAAGAAATTTGTGGACCCCTGACAAGGTCATAGGCCTACTTACTAACGGTAACTAACCCAAATTATACTAGCTACAATATAAACGTCTAAATCCAAATTCAACTTTTTCATCAAAATCGTACACTCATAAAATTACAACAGTAACAGATGTTAACTTGCTTAAGTTACTGTTAGTGGGACGTGTGGGCTTGTTTTTGTTGGTAGAGAAAGTCTATTCTTGATTTAATTCCTGACAGACAAACTCTAATGTCATCCTCCACCTGAAGACGCGGCCTGAACTTTGATTTCATGATAACTAATGCCGAAAACGCTGTTTCACATTGATAGGCTTAGGTAGTAGCAAAAAGAACCAGCACAGTTAATGCTCTGTCAGCTAAAAGCGTATATTCCTTCCTAACGCTGCACCAAAATGTGCCCAATGTCTGCTCACGAAACTTCAGTTCAAGACTTCTGTCGCTAGTAGGGTTACCAGACGTCCTTAAATGATAAGGACAGTTCTTAAATTCCGTGGCCCCGTCCTTAAGAACGCTTGTCCTTAATAAGGACACTAAATGTCCTTAAATTTCATTTTAAACCAATTTTAGACATTATGCTACATTAAAAGGACTTGATAATGATTGATTAAAAAGGGTCATGGCCAGTTTTTGTGCCATTTGGTATCTTTAACGCTCTAACAAGGGAACAAGGTCATAACTAGTTTTTGTGCTATTCTGCATCTTTAACGTTATAAAAAGTCCGACAATCAATAAAAAGGTCATCGCTAGTTTTTTCTGCTTCTTCGATGTCCTGAAAAGTCCAATAAGCCAATGTGTTTTGCGTGTCCTTAAATTCTTTCCAACTGACCTGGCATCCCTAGTCGCTAGACAATTCAGCCAACTGCTCCTCTTCCCTCCCCATCAAATCGGTAAGCTGACAGCTAAATGGATTTCTTATCCAATCGTAATCTGCAATGTTATTGGTCAGGAAATACTTAGGCCTATCAAAGTATTCTGCCAATGATGACAAATGGTTAAAGATGTCAGTGGACAAAACATCAAAAGGTATGCTGTTTTCACTCAGGAATTCTGTTAACAGCTCAAACATATCGCAACATTTATTGAGCACTCTTGTCTCCCAAATGCTCAACTTTTTCTTACAGTTATCTTATCAGTAACTGTTGTTTTCAAATATTTGAATCTTTGCCTTGCAAAGACATGTTAAGTGCATTTAGATAGTTGAAGGTATCAGCCAGGTACGCTAATTTTGCAAGCCATACATTATCGGAAATATGCATTGCTAGGTCTGAGTTATGTTCCAATAAAAACGATGATAATTCAGTACGAAGCTCAAAGACACGTTGAAGTACCTTTCCACGTGACAACCAGCATACATATGTGTGTAACACCAGATGTGTATAGATAGATAGATAGATACTAGATTGCAAGACGCTATTTTTACAAATGCGCCGCTACTGCAGAGTCAAAATCCGAATCAAAAAAGTGCGTCTTCAGTCTGCTCAAAAAGACTGCGCATGAGACAGTAGTATTGTCACGTAAAGACTTAGGAAGGGAGTTCCAGTTGTGAGGACCGGATGCACTGAAAGCCCTGTCTCCGATTTTGCTGTGAGTTCGCATGGTAGAGAGTAATCTTGAGTCATGCGACCTGAGCACCATGGATCTTTTAGTTGCACAAACAAGGTATCGCGGAGCTTCTCCTCTGAGGCAACTGTCGACTATGGAGTTGATTTTAAAGAGAGTTCTCAACCGCACAGGAAGCCAGTGCAGCGATCTTAACACAGGTTTGATGTGAGCCCAACGAGGTGTAGTCGTTACAAGCCGAGCTGCAGCATTTTGCACATACTGCAGTCTTTGCAATTGAGTTCCTGTGATGTAATATAATAGACTATTGCAATAATCCAATCTCGTTCCGATAAACAAATGAACTAACACAGTTGCAGCCTCGACTGACAGCGAAGATATAACTGTTCCCAACTGTCGTAACTCATAGAAGCTCTGGGATACGACTCTGCTGATGTGATCTGTCATGGAAAGATTTTCATCCAGCAGAACTCCTAAATTTTTGACGACATCAGATCGCTGTATCATGTTATCACCCAATTTCATACTCGTGTAAGTACATTTTAACAGTTGCTTTTTCGTTCCAAAACAGATCAGTTCCGTTTTACTCGGATTGAGTTTTAGCTTATTCCTGAAAAGCCAATCCTCGACGTCAGTTATGCAGCCTGACAGTATCTTTTCGACATCTGCTGATCGGTCAGTTTAATGGCTATAATACAGCTGCACATCGTCAGCATAAGAATGCATCTTGAGTTGATGTCTCAGCACTACATCTTCGAGCTCACTCAGAAACATAACGAAAAGTAGTGGGCCGAGAATGGATCCCTGTGGAACACCATATACTGGGCATATAGCATCCTAGAGGATCCCGATAACACTCCATCGTAAAGAAAACTCTCGACACTCGATTCGTTAGATACAATTTGATCCATTCGAGCACTTTATAATGGAACCCAAATCGCCTCTCGAGTCTGCTCAGCAGAATAACATGGTCGACGCAATCAAAAGCAGCCGATAGATCCAGCGTCACAAGTGTTGTAACTTCACCGTGGTCGGCCACTTCGAAAACGTCTGATAATATTCTGAGTAGCACCGTCTCGGTTGAGTGATTTTGTCTGTATGACGATTGAAATGTAGGCCATAAATCGAACTCAAGAAGATGCTGCTTGACTCTAGTTGCTATGACCCGCTCAATGATCTTCGACATAAATGATATGTTCGAGATAGGTCGATAATTTCCTATTTCATTCGGGTCTAAATTCGATTTCTTTAATCGCGGAGTTATGATAGCCTTCTTCTCACGGGTCGGCATGTGCGCTTCATCAAGAGAAGTATTCACGATTTGAGTAATGAATGCAACCAAGGAGTCGACAATTTCTTTAATGAGAAAAGTCGGCAATGGATCTAATTGAAAAGATTTGGCCGAAGATTAACCGGTAATAATGATCTCTTTTACCTCGTCCTCAGTAGCAGAAACAAAAATCTGAAGGATATTTTCCTGTAATCCAGAGTCAGTGTCTTGGATAGGACTATCTTTGAAGTCATCTCTTATCCGTGCAACCTTAGACTGGAAGAAGTTAGAAAAACCTTCCGCACTGAGGCCTTCAGCTCCAGAGGTTTGTGGAGAGTCACGTCCAAGAAGCATCGTCAACGATTTCCAGAGACTAGAGGATGAATTACCATCAGCCTTAATCCTCTTTGACCAGTACTCATCACACTTTATACGAAGTAGTTCATACTTCTTCCTCATCTGAGCCACCCACTCATTACAAGTCAACTGATCACGAGTACGTTTGTATTTACGCTTGAGCTGTCTACACAGTCTGCGCTGCTGTCTACATTCGTCATCCACCCACGGAGATGTGTATGATCTGAGCTGCTATCTTCACACAATCTAGCAAACAATTGTCCATTCAGTGGTCTGCCTTTTATCCAGTTGACTATTTTAACGCATGTCTGGAGCATTTCAGCGAAGTTTCATTTAATTTCTTGGATGCAAGAGCTTCACGATGAATCATGCAGTGTGTTGAAACGGATCGTTCTTCCGGATACTCTTCGCGAACCCCCTACGAGTCAGTGCCGTATTAACCATGGTGCAACTCGTGCACTTGCCCCAGGCCCACTGGTTCAATTTTTTTTAAAATTAATCTTAGATAAATCATAAGCACACTTAAACAAGTGAACCGGTAATTGTATTTTATTTTGATTAAATATATTTAAGGAAGTTTTCTATATTTTAAAATTAATTTTCTTAAATTTCGGGCAAAGATTTAAAACTTCGAACTTGTAGGGTTGAGGGCCTTTTAAAGTTTTGTTGCGTTGTTTGCCCCAGGCCTCCAAAAGAGTTAATCCAGCACTGCTATGAGTGCTTCACGGACCCCTGGGGGTCCGCGGACCACAGTTTGAGAACTCCTGCTGTAGAGGGTGGCAGTCACAATGTGGTTACATAAAATTGCTGCTATAAAATATATACAAAATAAATTTTAACAATAACTAAATTCAAATTAAATGGGGACACACAACTACCTTCTGTGGCAGTATTCTTCCTTGTTTGAAGCAAGAACATGCTGAATGAGTAAACCAGAGGCGGTGAATGCTCATACCTGCACTTATCCATCCACCATGAAGTCCAACCTGGTGTGTGTGTGTTTATAGCTTAGCCTCTTGACAAAATTCTGCTCAAAATTCTGCTTATGTTGAAGTTTAAGCATCGGTCCTGCCTAACACAATGTTAATAAATACAAAAGATACCCTCATATATCAAACTTGCTTAATTCAAAATCTTAGTTATATCACATCGTTTTTACAGTTTCGATCAGAAGCCATAGAATATATTGGAGTTACAGAACTATTTGACTTTGGTTGACCAGGCAACTTTCATTTAGCCGGCTATTGAGGTTAACATCTATCCCACACTTAAGTTTGCAGCCAGCAGCACATTGCATCCTTACTCCCTCAAGATACTGAAAAACTAAAAAGGTTGTAACCCGACCACCTCAACCTTGGTTCATTTCAGACATTGCTGAAGCTAGGCGATGTCGCAGCAAATTGGAACGACAATGGAAGTCTTCTCGTCTACCGAGTGACAGGCAGAAATTTAGGGACCAATGCAAAATTGTCCGTAAATTGATTTCTTTAACTAAATCCAACTATTTAACTAATCTTGTCATGCAAAATTCTTCAAATCCTCGTCTACTCTGGAAATCTCTAAATAGCATTCTTCATAGGGAAAAGTCAAGTGTCACACCTGGTTCCTTCTCTTTATCATCACTCCCAGATGTCTTCTGCCAATTTTCTCCAATAAAATATCTACCATTCGCCTAAAATTTCAGATAATTTCTTCAACTGGTTTCTCTTTTCCGAAATCCCCACCAACTCCTCTTAATTTCTTTAAACCTACCACCCCTAATGAAGTTCGCCAGATAATCTTTACATCACCAATTAGTTAATGTACCCTCGATGTCCTACCAACTCAAATTCTCAGATTGTTTTGATGTTTTAGCTCCAATACAAGCTTTATAAATCTCTCATTGCTTGAAGGGTGTTTCCCCTCTGCATTTGCTCATGCAGTTGTTCACCCACTACTTAAAAAGCCATCTCTCTCTCCTGATGACTTGTCTAACTATAGGCCTATATCTAATCTTAATTTCTTATAGAAAATTCTTGAAAGAATAGTTGCTAAGCAAATACTTGCTCATTAGTGTTCTAGTCCACATTACCTCCCTTTCCAGTCTGCCTACAGAAAATATCACTCTACCGAAACGGCTCTGTTGGCAGTCCATGATTATATTGTTTGGGCTATTGATGCTGGAAAAGTTACTGCTCTTTTACTTCTTGACCTATGTGCCGCCTTTGATACTGTTGATCATTCTATTCTTCTTCATCGTCTTGAACATTGGTTTGGAATCTCTGACATTGCTTTTCTTCATATTTACATCCCCACATTCAATCAGTGATAATAAATGAGAATCTCTCAGCTCCTACTGATCTGTTTTGTGGTGTCCCTCAAGGCTCGGTTCTTGGACCTCTGTTATTTACTCTCTATACAACCCCCTTGGGTTCACTTCTTGATGAGCATCAAGTGGCTTATCATCTTTATGCTGATGATACTCAAATTCTCATCTCTTTTGATCAATCTTCTTCAAACTCATCCCTTGAGACTCTATCCACTGCCTTCACTAATATTCAGTCATGGATGGATTCAAATAAGCTTCTTTTGAATTCATAAAAAACTGAGTTCTTTCTATTAGGTACTCCAGCTCAATTGACCAAATTTGAATCTCTGAAATCTGTAGTATTAGGAGATTCCACTGTTGTCCCTAGAAGTACTTCTGCTCGCAACCTTGGTGTGATATTTGACTCTTCCCTCTCATCCTCTCATTTACTAGTCACATAAATTCAGTCTGCAAAATTTCTCATTATCATATTCGGGACATCTATCACATCAGACATCTCCTCCATAATCCTGTTCTTATTCAGTTAGCCAATGCATTGGTATCTAGTCGCCTAGATTATTGCAATTCCCTGCTTTTCAGCATCACAAATTCAAATATGCAGAAACTCCAGAGAGTACAAAATTCCTTAGTTAGAGTCATATCCAAAACTCCAATATTTGAACATATAACTCCAGCTAGACAGTCCCTACAGTGGCTTCCTATCAAATACCGGATTAATTATAAAATTTGTCTTTTAGTATTTAAAACCATATTATATAATGAACCCTATTACCTTAAGATGCGACTAATCCCTCGACCTACTATTCAGTCAACTAGGTATTCGGCAGGACTTTCATTTGTTGTTCCTTATTCTCGCACTGTCATTGGCACTAGTTGTTTCTCGGTGTGTGGCCCTAAGCTTTGGAATTCATTACCAATATCACTTCGCATAACTAATAACTTATCATCTTTCAGATCTGGCCCTAAAACACAGCTGTTTGACTTGGCTTATCCCCCTTAGATTGCTCCCCCGCTGTTCTGACTGATCTTCCGGATTGAATTGGCTCTAATTCTATTTGGATTTGGTGCGCCATCGGCTGATGCCCTGGGCATTATGATAGTGGCGCCATAGAAGTTTATTATTGATTGATTGATTGATGATTGACCGCTAGATCTGTAGTACTCTATGTATATTTCCTACTCACCATCTACTCCAGTGGTTCTTAACCTTTTAATGATTATGTACCCCTAAAACAAGTGTAAGAGAATGAAGTACCCCCTACCAGCGTACTTTATCCCAGGGCAAAAGTGTGCAATATATTGAAAATAATTATAAACTGATGATAATTATAAACTGCAACAAGCATCTGTCACAGACTGCACACATGCCAGAAAGTGGGATTTATTTTTCTTTAGAATTTCTAATATAGTATAAAAATTCCTACAGTATTTGTATAGTAGGATATAAAGGGAATAATTGTAGTAAAAGCCTTTATTTCAGGACTATTCAGTACCCCACACAACATCCTTCAAGTACCCCCAAGGGGTATAAGTACCCCTGGTTAAGAACCACTGGTCTACTCTCATTAGTACTTAACTGGCTTTTATATGCATCTTTTCATGCTATAGATTGCTGCCATCATATCCCTCCACCTGATGCTAACTGCTGAATCTGTAAACAAGCTATCAATCAATAGACTGGATTTCCCTCCAACCCAGAACCATACAAAGTCATAATTGCGTCCTGTGCCCAGCATGATTCGGGCGCCCCACCCTAAAATTTTGTTACCTAGATAGATTGTAATATATGACATGCAATATTAATAGGCCTATACAAGACATTGAAATAACTAATAATTCATATAGACCTAAGCACCATTTTTGCATTTTATGTGTATTTCCTTCCAGTTCTTCTCAATTCTTTTCTGGGCCATGTCTTTTTAAATGGCACCTAACCTTGTCACATTTTGGCGGCCACGTTACCGGATCGTGAAATCGAAAATTGCTGGGCATTTCAGCTTGATCCGGATTTGCATGCTGGAAAATAAGCATGGGCTCATCAGTTTTTTTCTGCTGTGAGTTCTGAAAATTGGGCAGAAATTTCGTTAGGTCTAGTATCACTTGACACTGGCATCCCTAACATAATGTCTTCACTCATGACTGTTGTTTCCGTACAATCCGATCTCAACACAAAATACGAAAGTGACGCGGACCGCAACCAAACATTGTATTAGTTCACCTTGTTACATATGAATGTCATTTTCAGTGATTTCATTGTTGCTTATCTTTGGAGCCTCCAAGTCTAATATTTAGAGCAATTTTGGATATGAGTTATGTGACGTAGAAGTCCGAGGATACCATTTCTCCCACTTATGTGCTTTACGGTTACTTTTTTCGCGCTCGATTCACAATTTTTGAAAACTGCACTGGATAGTTTTTTTCAAAGAACTTATTTTGTATAGATCAATAAAGTATTTAACAAAAATCTTAGAACATCACTATCAAGCTGTAACAAATGTTATCTACCAGTACTTCTTTGCCTATAATAATATAATAATATAATATAACAAGGTTTAAAGTGGTTCAGTAGGGACTGCCCTGTGTGAGAACCACTGTTGCTCCCGTCCAATCTAATATCCTAAACTACTGAGGTTTATTTTGAACTCGTTTACAGTTGTAGCCGTTACTATCCCCTCATCCAGTTCATTCCATCTGTCCACCACTCTTGCACTAAAAAAATGCTGTTTATGTCTCCCAACCCGTTTCTTGAACAGTTTCATGCTGTGTCCTCTGGTTCGATCATACTGCTTCATTGTAAAAAAATCTTTCCTTTGGCATTTCCACTTTGTTTGTTAGTATTTTGTATGTCTCGATCAAATCCCCTCTCTCTCTTCTTTTTTCCAGGGTTGTCAGTCCACAGTGATTTAGCCTTTCCTCATAGGTTAGTTTGTGATATCCCTTGATCATCTTTGTTGCTCTGTGTTGCACTCTTTCTAAGGTCTCTATGTCTTTCTTCAGGAATGGACACCATGCTTGAACACAATACTCTAAATGTGGACGTACCAATGTCTTGTAAAGTCTTATTATTACATCCTTCTCTCTGCTCACTATCGTTCTTTTGATCATACCTAGAATTTTGTTGGCCTTATTAGCTTCCTCTGCACATTGCCTAGATGGCTTTAAGCTGTTATGCATGATGACCCCTAGATCTTTCTCCTCATTTGTCACTTTTAGTCCCTTCCCACATAACTTAAACTCATGATCTGTTCCCTTCTTCCCAATGTGCATCACTGAGCATTTATCTGTATTAAAAAGCATTTGCCAATCTGCCGACCACTGGGATAGTCTATTAAGGTCTTGTTGTAAAATTTTTGCTTCTGCTTCACTATCACTCTGTCCACACAGTTTTGTGTCATCAGCGAATTTTGAAATTTTTGACATTATATCATCATCGATGTCGTTGATGTATATTAAAAACAATAGAGGTCCCAACACTGAACCTTGTGGCACCCCACTTATGACCTCAGCCCAATCTGAATACTTGCCTCTTATACCTACCTTCTGCCTTCTGCTATGAAGCCAGTTTTTTATCCATCCAAGAACTTTACCTCTAATTCCACTGGCCTGAAGCTTGACTGCCAGTCTTGAATGAGGTACTTTATCGAATGCTTTTGCAAAGTCCAGGTATACTACATCAACTGCCTTTCCCTCATCTAGCTTGTCGTGAATCTCCTCCAAAAAGTCCAGTATGTTTGTTAAGCAAGATCTTCCCTTAATAAACCCATGCTGGCTATCCTTTAAAATCTTGTGTCTTATAAGATGGTCCAATATATTTGCTTTCATTATTTTCTCCAGAACTTTACACACTATACAGGTCAGACTCACAGGCCTATAATTTCCTGGCTCCCCACGGTTACCCTTTTTGAATATAGGAGTGACTACTGCATCCCTCCAGTCCCTAGGGACTATTCCCGATTTAAGTGACATATTTAATATTGTGGCTATTACCTCACTAACCTCATGTCTTACCTCATACAGAAATTTTGGGTGTATATTGTCTATTCCAGGGCTTTTGTCAGTTTTCATTTGACTCAGAATTTCCAGGACACACTCTTTACTGCAATTTATGTCTGATAATGCTTCCTCCTCTTTTCCACAAAATAAATTAATGGGCTTTGGTATGTTGGTTGTATTTTCCTTTGTGAACACTGATCCAAAGTAATCGTTCAGAATTGTTGCTGTTTCCATGTCATCCGTCACTGTTTCTCCAGAATCAGCTACTAATGGTCCCACTTTTTCTTTGCGCTTCATCTTACTTCTTGCATATCCATAAAAACTCTTACTGTTCCGTTTGATGTCTTTTGCTAATTTGTTTTCATACTCTGCAATAGCCGCTTTGTTTGTAGCTGTTGATTTGTTCCTCTTTTGCACATAACTGGACTGTAACTGTTTTAATCTCGCCTGTTCCAAACCTTCATTGCTTTGCATTTTTAGTTGGTGCCTTCTCAATTTCTTCCACGCTTTGTTTTGGCCCTTCTCTTCTTCTGTACCTCTCTCGTAACCCATGGAAGTTTTTTGTTAAGTGTCCGCTGTTTTGGTATTGTTGAATCCATAACCCTTGACATGCAATTTTGAAATATTTCCCAGCTTTCTTCTGCATTTTTATTCTTTATCATGCTTCCTATGTCCAAATCTTCGATCATCTTCCTAGCCAGATCGTAGTTTCCCCGGAAATAATTTTTGTTTTTTTGGTTGCGTGTGCTCTCGATGTCTTCTGCTAAAATTACATCAAATGTCACTGTCTGGTGGTCACTTGTGCCTAAGTTTTGTCCAACCATCATATTCTTCACTAACTGATCATCTGAAGTAATTATTAAGTCCAGTGTGTTACCTCCTCTCGTTGGTTCAGTGACATGTTGTGTGAGGAAATTGTCATCCATGCACTTAAGAAATCTCTTGTCCTGGTTCCTGTCTGCCTCCATGCTTTCCCAGTTAATATGATAGTTGAAGTCACCCATTATTAGTACATTTTCTTTGGCTACTATATCTAAAATCCTAAACAATCCAATATCTATTTCCTCCTTTGCATCTGGGACCCGATAGCATACGCCTAATAGTATTTTTTCTTTTTTGCACCTGATTTCACAC
This sequence comes from Metaphire vulgaris, assembly GCA_018105865.1. NCBI lineage: Eukaryota > Metazoa > Annelida > Clitellata > Crassiclitellata > Megascolecidae > Metaphire > Metaphire vulgaris. The sequence continues at coordinate 3,323,019 of CM030861.1, forward strand.
CAAATATTTTCTCTAAAATTGTCATCTTGAATATCCCTTCTTTCCAATGCATTCAGTTCTTCTTTGACATACAGTATTACTCCCCCAGCTCCATGACCTCTGACACTTAGGTTTTCCCTGTCCTTTCTAAACATTACATACCCATTCAAACCTAGCTCTCCATCGTCTATTTCCTGTCTGGCCCAGGTCTCTGTAATACCTATAATATCTGGTTTGATTGAACTGATGCACATTTCCAACTCAGCTTTTTTACTTGCGCTTATAATACTTCTGGCATTTGTATAAAAACACTTAAGTTTCTTCCCTATCAAAGCCCTACTTTTCTTCCTACTATTATAGTCTGTTCTACTGGCATTATACGAACGTTTATAGACTGCAGAGCGACCTCTCAGGTCAAAAGGTCAAATTCTTAATTTGACCTTTTGTCTTGTCATTGACCTGAGAGGTCGCCCTGCAGATGAAACTTTGCTCCTCCTACTAAATACTTTCAGAAGACTCCTTAGCAGACTAGCATGAACAGGTATGAAATGCTTCAGCCACCTGCAGCTATCAAGCCCCCCTCCACCACCAACCCCCACCCCCCCAGGTGATAAATCTTCAGCTTCTTTGAATTGTGACCACTGTCTGCCGCAATCGACAATTAACAGGGAATGACTATAGGTAGAGTTTTGGGTTACAAGGCGGGAAAGACAAGTGCATTGCAGTGTCCATACTGAGGCAATGACTGACACCTGAAATTCCATATGGACGGGCAGTCCATAGACCAGCCGAATACCGCAATTGGAGACTTCAGTCTCTGTTAGAATCCTATATAGACAGTATGTAGTTTGTATACAATGATTTACAAAGCAGTGTAAAAGTGAGCCAAAACCAAAGAAAGTTATAATTTCTTAATATTGACTTTATTTGCTCAATGCAGGCAGAAAGCAAAGTAAATCATAAATTCCTCGTGAATGAGCCTGAAATTTGCGCCCCTTTTAAACTTGCACCCTGTGCCTAGGCACCGTAGGCACCCCCTTTATATGGCACTGCTCCAACCCTCCCTCCCTCTGTTCTTGAAAGCAGATAAAGGAGCTCTAATAACTGTACTTTGTCTACAGGATCAATCAGTTAAATTTTCTGCCAGCCAAGCACTGACTCACTGACGGCAGGCAGCTTGCATGGTCAGCCGAGGCTGACCACATTATTTCTCAGCTTTGATAAACAGTAACACTTGAAGTACATTTATATTTTTTTGTTCGTAAGCATTTTTTTAATTAGTTTCAACTTTTCAACATCAAATTTTAAATTACTTCCAGTTTGTGGTTGGAGAAATAAACACGGACTTAAAGAAATCTGAACTTTGGCATGCAAACAGCTTGGCAATGTAGGGCACTCGACAGAGAAGATTGGTGGGGGCTGGCCAGCACGCAATGCTTCTAAGAGTCTGCCATTTATGATGATGATGAAGCTATCAATATTTTAGAGAAATAGAGATTTTATAAAGGAAAATATTGGTTTACTGGGTATATGTTTTTATTTTCATTTATTTGTTTATGAAGTGATAGATATTATTATTTTTAACATTTGTTTATGTAGATCTTAATATTTTAGCATATAATTGAAATTTTAGATGGTATAATAAATATAGATGGTATACATGCATTTTGTCATTTGAAAATGCAATTATAAATTATGGTCTTAAATTGGCTTTCAATATAAAATTATCAAGTGTCAGCTACCTTTAATTTCTTTGCCACTTACCTGTGAATTAATTCATGTAAATATCAGCTATTAGCAAAAATGTAGGAATTGCTTTAGCATTGTGTTTGTTTTTATTAGTTCTCATCAGCGTCTTGATTCCTCTACTTTTGCTGTTGATAGCAGCTGTTGCTGTGGCATATTTATTTTACAGAAGAAGACAGTAAGAAAATTGTTTTGAACTCACCACAGTACTAGTGAATAAATATAGTTTTTACTAGTCCTGTTTCTTGGTTATAGTATTTATTGTTTAGCGTAGAAAGTATGCTATTTCAGAAACTCTAATGCAGTGGGTCTGCAAGTTTTCCCTCAAAGGACCAAATTTTGCAGTAATTCCATTTTGCGGCCATAATTACAAATTCCTGATTGTGCATGCCACTGTATAAAATAAAATATTTAGGTATAAAGTAATTTTATATTGATTTTACAAATATGCATTTCAAACTGTGGCAGGTAAAATATATGATAATAAATTCTTTTATCCTCTTTATTATTATTATTATAAATTATAATAATCTATAATAATAATAATCAATAATAATTATAATAATCAATAATAATTGTCAAGAGTGGCTCAGAGGACTGGAACCTTTTTCGGGCCTAGAGATAGTGCAAAATCGATTAGAAAATTTTATTGGGTGTTACTAGGGTGATTGCTGACAGGTTATCGTTTAATCTAAAAAATCTCTCAAAATCTCAAGATTTGAATCTAATATAATAAATAATAATTATGCACTTCTATAGCACCATTTTTAATACCCAAGTATATCAATCGATGGTACTTCAAATCCATCCACAAAAGACCATGTCATTCCAGAGATCAGTCAGAGGGAAACAGCAAGACAGACTATGGAGGAAATGTTAACCCGTTCCTGGGGGATTTAATTTTTTCAAGTCATCCCCAATCGGGGTAAATAATTTGGGGGAAAGGCGTTCATGTGAAAATGTGAACATACAAGTTTTAAACTTACTATATTTCAAGCTATATAGAAGCTAGAAAGATGCGGTTTGCACCATTGTTTAGCATTTTTATTGCTTTTTGAAGCATCTGTGCCAAAAAAGAAAATTTTGGGGGTAGGTCCACTCTACAGCTGAAAATCGGAACCCCCTAAAAAATGTCAAGCCACAATAGCAAAAATTTTTCAGTGGTGACCCCCAACTGTGAGCGAGAAAGTTTTAGGACGGTGTAATTGGAACATAATAGTGCAAACATTTTGAAGATCGGGCCAAAATTGGCGGAGTTATGATTTTTCAAACCCCAGACTTGAGTCTTTTTCAAGGCATTTCAATGCAAAATCCCAGCATTTGGACGATCAGCGGCAAGTTTTCTTGCTTATATAGTCAACAACAGCGAAGAAAGTGCTGCTATCTATCGAATGGATAGTAACTAAATCGAAGTTACTCCGGAGCAATTTAAAACTTCAATGTCCGTGGTACACACATGCTTGTGTGGCGCGCTGTTTTAAGACGGCGATCACCATTTCGTTACGATTTTCGAGCGCCGTTTATAAACGGTGTTAACCAGGAACGGGTTAATTGGAAGAGAGATGTGTTTTAAGCCTAGATCTGAAAATACTCAGTTTATTGGAAGATCTGACAACCAAAGGAAGAAAGTTTCAGATTTTTGGTCCAGATATAGAAAAAGCTCACTTAAAAATTTCATTGTTGGTTCTAACTTCTACATGTAGGTACATTTAACGTCAAATCATCAAACCTTGTTGACAATGTTTCAGGTGGTTTAACATAGATTTTAAATCTTGAGATTGGCATGACTTATCATCATCTTCACTTTCTGCCTGCTGGCGGCAAAATTAGATACGAAACATTTCCGCTTTGCTCGATCTTGTGCTAATCTGCATCCTTCCACAGTTGTCATGACTCTTTGTTTCCAGATTCTCTTTAGTGTTATCCGTTCATATTTTCTTGCTCTTCCTCGCCTTCTTTCTGTCTCCTTCTACTTTGTGTGTATGCAGTGCTTTGTTGGCCCATCTATTGTTATCCATTCTTTTAACACTTACATGCAAATGAGATGAAAATAAGCAGAAATGTGGGAAAATATGTGCTGTACACATGTGGAAATTTTGATATAAATATATTTATGAATTTTTAAGAAATCATAGCTTTTCTGCTGGGGTTTTTTCAGAGACAGCCTGTAATAAAAGTGTCTAAATTTTCTCATGAAAAGAAATCTTGGAGCCAACAAAATGCCACAGGTCAAATTCAACAAATGGGTTTGAATCAGCATGCATTTTTTGTTATTTTGCAACATCCTCTTAGGAACAAAATTCCATCACAGAATATCTCTGGCTTTGGACCTCCTGGTATAAAATTTCCTGATAAAGAAAACCAAGAACCAGTTGTCACAATTCCTTCACTAGAATTTGAACAGGACATTGTGAGTATTTGCTTTCTTTGAAGTTGTGATAAATCAAAATTTTATGGCATATGCCTTTCAGGAAAAGTTATTAACTGTGAAATTCAATTTCTTGAAGTGTCACAAGAAAATTATATTTTCAATGTTTTGTTTTACTAAAGATAATTCTGATTTACTTAACTGGCTTGCTCTTCTTTCAGGATCAGCAAGAGACATTGAAGCAAGAGTACAATCCAGACGGATCAGATAATCTAACAGATTTTTCAAACCCAATGTATGAGAGCTTCCCAGATCTAGCCCACCCACCAGCCTTGGATGCTCCAACCAAAATCTCTTTTACCGACTTATCAACGTCTTCTGATCTTAGGTCACCTTCTCCTGCCAATTTTTCAACTTCCTTTCAAGCATCTGCAGATGAAAAGTTGGCAAGTGGTTTTCAACCCACAATACATGATACAGGCAAAGACACCCAGCAACTAATTGAAAGTGATGCTGAGGACTGAATACTTTAACATTGTTGAAAGCATTTATCTATCATCTGCATCACCAAACACTCTTTACTCACTCAGTGCTTTGGAATTGTTTTCTGTAGCAAAGGAATTATTCTTAGTGACTTTGCTTTGCTCCATTCTAAAACAAAATTTTGTTTAGCTTTTTTATTTCTTCAATGAAAATTTTAATGAAATTTACAATGTAACTGAAACAGAAAACCTGAGAGTTGGAATAGGATTTTCTTTTGAAAGAGTAGATTTGTGTGCAATAAATAAATTTGCTAGTATAATGAAATAATTAAGCAGATGTATCTAGTCTGTTTATATATATTAATTAAAACAAAACACTTTAATCTGTTGTACATATGTTAAATGAAGCTTAATTTGATTTGATGCTATAATCCCATTATATCCTACTCGACGCATATAGTCACCTAAAGCCAAATTCTTGCGTACTAGATTCCGATGCTAATTACTAAATATTCGGGCTGGATCAGCAGCATGCAATATATGCGAAATACATTGATTTTAACATGATTTATATATAATTTTGAAACCAGTGTATTTTGCAGTGTAATGACGTCATCAACTTCCGGGTACTTGAAATGCGTAGAGAGTTCATTTATGAGTGTGACTACCAAATTGCATGGCTGTATCACTGTGCAAATTCCAGTTACAGCAGTTAATAGATACTATGGTGTTAAAGGCAATGGACCCAGTGGCGTATTTACCATTGGGCCATGGCCCCCCCTTTGGTCTTGGCCTAGCCTGTCTTGACCCATCCATTCTGGCCAATCAAGTGCTGTAGTTGCCCCACGTACGTACAGAAAGTTAATTCAAGTATAGGTCATTCCGTGTCAACTCAACCAATGGTCCCCACCTCACCATCTCAGAAATGCATGAAATTTTCACGATATATTTATACATCTATTCAATGGGAAAATACCAATTTTTACTGAAATATTCACTGTAGTTTGAAAGTTATGTGCCCTTTTGTAATAGGCCCGCAGAACGCCATATCGCGAATCTGACTGCAACGTGATGTTTACATGCTAATAATATTTGAACTATGAGGGCTAGGAGGCTGAAATTTGTTGTGTTTGTACAGTTTTTCACGCTGATTCTCAGCATATAATAATGTCACACATAGTGCATCAAATTCTTTAGTTAGAAAGTGTCAAAGATGGCTTTTCAGATCGGAATTTAGAAAAATCTGCCACTTTGAAGCTTTATAACTCCAAAGGTATTTTGTATTTTGTTTTGATATAAACAATGTTTATTCTACATATTACAGTTATTTCACATACAAATTTGTAACTGTCTATTCCTTTAAATGCATTGTATATTGACTTCCAAAGATGGTGCAGTTCGACAGTGGTCTCCACTTCAGGAACACAGTGTGCAAAAAGTGTTAAATATTTTTCTAATTTTTTTGTGATTTTGCATAGATCACATATCAAGTAATAACTGATAAAAAAATTGTGATGGCCTTTTTGGTTTTTAAGAACTTTATTAAGTGTCAAAATTAGTCGTTTTTCCTACTCTCCGTGCACTGACACGAGATATAAGCTCATTAGCTTTTTGACATATCAGCTCATAATGTATTTACTTTATCAAAATCAGTTGGCTTTGACACCAAAAACATATTTAACTAATTATCAAACCATTTATAAGTAGTTTTTTCTGAAGAAAACTCTTAAATTGGACCAGAACGTGTTCCATTGCAGACTTTTCAAAATCGTAATGACGAGCACTGCTGCCACATGCTTCAAGTGCAGGCATAATAGTGATGTGCTGAAATGGCACCCAGCAAATATCATCATTTGTAGGTATTGGCTCTGCTAATATTCCCATCGTCTTTTTCAGTGTATGTGCTTGTTTCACTATATGCCGTGTAGTGTTGAATTGAGTGGCAGTAATGTCAATTGTCCAGCTGTCAGGTAGGCTACTAATGTTAGAATTTGGATCTTTTGTATTTTTGGTGCTTGCCTGAACTTTGCTTTCATCTATGCTATCAGCTTGTCAAGATCTTTGCACTTCTCACAACACTTCTTCAGTTGCTCAGTACAAATGACTTCTACGTCAACCTTTGCTAGTTTAGCTGCTCTTTTGGTCAACATTATTGAAGCTTGCTTGACTTTTCACTTCAAATATGGAACTGCATCTTATCGGCTGACTTTTGCATCTTTAACGGAGAGCATCCTGCTCCAGTTAGGCTACTGCTCAAAGATTCTTCAAGTATGATGTCTGGTTCAGAATCCTCAGAAGAAGAGTGTAGTTTCACAGATCCTGCAGTGTCGTCAGGCTGGCTGCTGAACATCATTAAACGGCAAGATGTGCAAAGTTTTTGACCAGGTTTGATACCTATCTGTGTTGCCTGTCCAGAAGAAACTGGACATAGACCTGTCTTAACAATTTTGCTGTGCCGTTTTAATGGATCACAACATTTCATCTGCAACAGTTCGTACTTTGTTAGAAATATTGGCTCATGATGCATACATACAGTCGGATTTTCAATGGTGCCCATCACTGCACCACTTTGCCACAGCAATAGTGCCTGGTTTTCAGATATGCATTATACAGTCTCTTATAAACTTCAAACCAGTTAATTTTCCACTATGCAGTTTTATTGCAGTTTGAGTCATCCATCAAGACTTGTCCAATACTGCAGGTCATTTCTGTAAAATCACGTCAAATTGTTTAAATTGATCATCAGGAACCAACTTTTTACTTAGCTCAAATTTAAAGAGACAGAGGCTGAATAGTCAACCCCAATTAGCGATAATGTACACTTAATACAAACATTTATTTTTGCTTTGAATTGTACCAACGTTTGCAGAAAACAAAATGGCTGAATGTAGTCTGCTACACTGCTAATTATTCGATTGCAAAGAATATGAAAACAAGATTGAATAATATAATTACCAGTATTTTAGGCATCTATAACATTAAAATCGTTATCTGTATGTCTGTTGCCTTCGAGCGTTCTGATTGGTTGGCTGTGTGAGCGTTCTGATTGGTTGCGTTCGAGCGTTCTGATTGTTTGGCTGTGTGAGCGTTCTGATTGGTTGGCTGTGTGAGCGTTCTGATTGGTTACCTTCAAGCGTTCTGATTGGTTGGCTGAGTGAGCGTTCTGATTGGTCATTCTGGAATTGGAATTGGATTGGTCGTTGCCTCGAGCGAAGCGACGCGAAGCTCGCCTCATGCGAGCGAAGCTCGCGCGAGCGAAGCGAGCCTTCGAGTTCTAGTCATAGTTTAAGTTTTATTTGAGATTTCTACACGATATATTTAATCACTAAATTCTCAATCCTATAGTGCCGCTCTGTCTATAGTACTTTATGCCCGCGGTTCCCAAACGGTGGTCCGCGGACCGATGGGAGTCCGCGAGAGCCTCCAGAAATATTCAGCGGCACTTCATAGTTTTAGCATTAACAATCTGTGTTCTCAAATTATGTGTGCTGTAGAGCTGGGTCGATTACGATTATTTTGGATTATTTTTCACGATTACGATTACGATTACGGTTTTTTATATAATCGCGATTTCGATTTCGATTATTTCACAATACCTTTAGAAACTGTCTTTCCCGCCATATTTTACAGTATTCGGCAATCCTCTGTGTATCGATGTTCAGTTGGTCTTCAACAGGGATATTTCTACACCCCTAACACCCCCCAACACCCACCCACCCAATTTGAGGTCGACACCCCCTAAAATTTGGTAATGTGACAATGGTATGCATACAGAATGCATATTGATTAGCCCTGAACACCCCCAAACAGGCCCATTCAGAGGGGGCCAGGAGGGCATCGGCCCGGGCCTCCATCATTTGGGGGCCTCCCTTTGTTTTCTTGTCTAGAATTCTGGGAGAGCAAGAAAGCTAGATAGCTACTACTAGCTAGAAGGGGCCTCAAAATTTGGTGATGACCTTTTTTGCTTGTTGACAATTTTGGGATTTTGGGAAAGATAGGAAGGTATTCTGCGGTCCTCAAAATTGGTGATTACCTTTTTTCGCTTGTCAAAATTTTAATTGTTGGGAAGGCTAGGAGAGGCCTCGAAATTCTAACTGGTCTGGGCCTCCTTCAGCTTCTGAAGGGCCTGCCCCCAAATGGAGAAATACACCTAACAACTTTTATCCTCGGATGACTTTTTTGCGTGTCAGACTTTGTGTGAGTCTATAACGTTTTTTGCTTGTCAGCCTTTTTCGGTAGAGACCTCCAAATTTCGACACCTCCAGATTTTGCCGACACCCCCAAATTCACAATCCTACAATCCTAGAAATAAACCCCCCAGATTTTCCCGACACCTTACCCCAATTCACAATCCTAGAAATAACCCTGGTCTTCAATCTCCTTAAAGGATCGAGCCTGAGTGGCAAGACCGATATCGTCAGCGTATCCAAACTTCCTACTGATGGTATCAGGTTAAGTCGTTTGTAGGCCTGGTACAAATTGAATATAGGTGCTAGAACTGAATCGTCCATAGACCGTTTGCTGACGTCTCCAGGAGGTGACATCTTCTCCCAAGTGAACTGAGAACCGTCTCTCAGATATGAGCAATTCCACGTTGACAGAACAGGGCAGTGCGGCTTTTGCAGTTCTGATGCAAGTTGATGGTCCCCAGTTTGGACCCTATACTTAATGTTTTAAACAACAAATGGTTGGCCCCATGATTAGAAATTGGCAAGTTGCCACCCCAACGGCCCCCACTTCCAAATCCTAGAGCCCCACTGAACCAGGGTGGCAAGTTGAACGAGAGTTTGTACATTAAACCCACATGACACACCGTATCGAAAGCTGCTGTCAAACCCAGAAAGATGGTACCTGTCTTTAGACGCTGTTGAATCCATTTTCAATGAAATGTAATGTAATGTAATGTAATTAGCTATTTATATTGCGCCTAATCAATTAATGTTGACCAATTAAGTCAATTATTCAATTATTATAGTTTAAACAAATGTGTCTTCAAATGTTTTGATAGCGACGGGCGACTTTATGCTCCGAGCGCTGGTGGAAGAGCGTTTGGGGTCCAGCGTACGAGAAGTTCGTTGTCCCATGATTGAAGACAGGTTTTGTTGACTGGTAGAGGCTGATCGTAGGCCTGGTCTACCAATGGCGGTTGATGTTGGCTGGAGCAGATCAGCCAGATAGGTCGGACAAAGACCATTCTGTGCACAGAACATCAGCGTGCATAGTTTGTGTTGTATCCGTGACTGGACTGTCCAAGCCAATGAAGTTCACGAAGCGCCGGAGTGACGTGGTCTCGAGGTTTCAGGTCCAGCACCAGGCGTGCAGCAGCATTTTGTACGCGCTGCAGGTTGGCCAAGACTTTGGAAGGCCGGCAAGAACTGAACACTAGTCTGGACAGCACAAACGCAGAAACCAGTTGCGCAGCGTTTGCCAGCGATTCGACAAATCTGGCGGATACGTCCATTTGAGAAGCAGCTCTTGGCTCCCAACATGTTGCTTCATGGTCAACGTTGTCGAACAGAACCAAGATCTCTGACGACGGAAGAAGGGCGGACGATGGTGCCACGAAGTGCCAAACTACAATCAGTGTTAGACAGCTTAAGCATGTTAGCATGTGAGCCAAACCATGCAAGCTCCGTCTTGGAAGCATTAAGTTGCAATCGTCGTGAGGAACACCATCCTTGGACCTCTGTGATGCAATTTTGAGACGACCCAGGTCGAAGTCCAGTTTGTCCACATGGTCGTAGATCTGTTTATCATCATTAAAAACAAATGACGTTGAAAAATGAGGGCAAAGTCTTCCCGTGTATGTGATTAGGCAATCGGTCCCAAAGACGAGCCCTGGGGCACAGAGCACTCGAGAGAACTGGCGAGGAACCATTGAGGTGGCGAAATATCTGCTCACGTCCAGTGAGGTAAGAACGAAACCAGCTAGAGCCGCTGACTGAAACGTTCCTCCAGGACACGGGCAGTATGTCATGATCCACCGTGTCGAAAGCCGAGCTGAGGTTAGTAAAGTGCAGTGACCACATCGTGGCGCGCGCGAGGTCGTTGTGGACTTTAATTACCGCTGTTTCTGTTGAGTGAAATCGCCGATACGCAGATTGATGAAGATGATTGCGCTCAGAAAACTCAGCAAATCGAGCAACGACTGTTCGCTCCACATTCGACACAAAGCTCAAGTTGAAATTGGTCTGATAATCTGATAATCAACGGTAAATTGATCTTTCTTTGAATCGGAAATATTGTATAATATAATATACGGGAATAATCGAAAAATAATCGCGATTTCGATTATTTTTTCGACGATTATCGATTATTTCGATTAATTTGATAATCGTGTCGATTTCGATTTCGGTTTTTCCAAAAATCGCGATTACGATTTCGATTTCGATTAATCGACCCACCTCTAGTGTGCTGGTCGAGCCACCAATAACAATAATAATATATATATATATATATATATATATATATATATATATATATATATATATATATCATAAGATAAATATAATAGAGCTACATAATAATAATTATATAGATATAGGCCTAGACGCCCTAGAGTAACACCACCAGCCGGAGTATAATATTAGCGGGGAAACCAAGGAGGCCTTGCGAGAGTGTGCGAGAGGGCCCAGCAGACGACATCAGTTTATTTTATTGTAAGTCCTTATCGAGAACCCTATTTATAACAGGTTTTATTTCTTCAAAGAAATATTTTGCTCCGCACTGTGCTTAGTAGCTTAGTCAGTCACCAGTAGCCTGAACCTGGAGAACTAAAGAAGAAATCAAAGGAGGAGTGTTAGTGACAGTTAGTCTACTTTCTTTTCATATCATTCTGGCAACAAATTCCCTTGGCCGCCACCAGACCACCTACAGCTACTTTATCAGTCATAAGCAAAGACCACCAGATCTAAGAAACAATCAGAAATAATAGCCAAGTACACAACACCACTCACTATTCAGAATTATTGAGTTTAGGCCGAATTGGCTAATAGAAAAATTGAGAAAATTAAAACAACAGTAAAGAACCAGTCAAAAACACAAATGATTTTAGTCTCTTAGCCATTAAATATTAGTGAACAATAATGAAAACGAAGTATAGATCGAGAAGACTTCGTTTAAATTGACTTGCGTGCGTGCGTGCGTTCGTGTCGAAATGCAACCAAGAATTGACAGTTTGTGTAAAAAGGCAGGCACATCCATCTCATTAAGTAAGTAAGCAAGTAAAATCTCGTGGATTTCTATAGCGCCTTTAAGCAGCACAACAGTAGCTGCTTATTCTTAGGCACTCAACAGTTTGTATTTAAGATAATTTGACGAAGTGACTGATTTTTGAAAAAGTAAGCGTGTTCAATCTGTAATGTAACAAGTTTATTCAATTTTAAATTGTATATAGGCTACTATTATGATTGTCCGCATCGTAGCAAGTTGTCATAGGGTTAGCTCCGCTAGGCAACTGATATTGTGTGAATCAGTGTTTATTCTAGCCACCTTGATATATTGGGGGGGATTTTGAAATGTTTTGGGGGGACAAGATCCGAGTCTCCACACTTTTGAGGGGGAAATTTCCATACCCCAGCCAACATATTTTAAAGCCGTATATTTCCACTGGTTAGCGAAATCAGTCGCTAGGAGGCGCCACATGTGATCTTCGCTTAACATTTCGTTTTTTTATTCATTATAACTTTCCCTATTGGAAAGACTGAACTAAAACTTTAACAGGCTATCAGTGTTTACCCTGCATGGAAATGACACGGAAAACCCTTCTACCTTCTGAACGACACTAACGTTGCCGAATCGCCGAGGGTCAGAACATGTCGTAGGCACACCTCGTGTTAGCCGATCAAGATTGTGGCCATTTCCTTGCATTGGCGCTTCCTCGTTTATTCGGTAGGCGTCGCCTTTGACTGATTTACATGGAATGAGCGATCCTAAAGAAAACCCTAGCACGACGGAGGACTATTTGACTACTATAATGTGATAAAAGGTCACCAGCATCCATGTATATAATGCTCACTAGGTGGCACTACGCGTTACGAAACAGCAACGAATTGGAGGTTCGCAAATTACACTCCTTTTCTTAGCAAGCTCCGGAGCTTTTATCTCCTGCCTCTTCCAATATTAAAGACTCCGATCGTCAGAGACGTCATTTCACTGTTTTTCAGGGGGGGGGGGCAAAACACTTTCACAGCCTGACAAGTTACAAGTTTGCGAAAAAGTTGACCTTTTTTGCTCGTCAGTCATTTTTTTACGATTAGTTCAGTGGCGTAACCAGAGTCAAAATGATGTAACCCGGGCAGCTGACCATGGGCTGTCCATAAATTACGTAAGAAATTTTTTGTGCGAATTTTAATCCACCCCCTTTCCGCCTTATCAACAGTTGTCACACTTTTCAAACCCTTGCCTCTTTTGTTTACGTAATTTATGGACAGGCACTCGATAAAATATTTCTTAAAATTAAGTAAGTAAAATCTCTGACTTGCGACTGAGAACTTGTTGCTTCTAAAGTAAGTAAAGTAAAATCTTGTGGATTTCTATAGCGCCTTAGGAAACAGCACAACAGTAGCTGCTTATTCTTAGGCGCTCAGCCTCTCTTAAAATAGCTATAGGGAAGGTATGTTATCAGACAGGCAATAGTCAACGTCCAAAGGGCAGTGAGGCTAGGTTGTTACAGCTATGGAGGATATGATTTTAGAAAAAGGAATGATTTAAGTTTAGACCTGAAGACTTGAGGAGATAATGCGGGAATTATAGGAAGTGAGGAATCAGATTTTATTGTTTGAAAGTGTCCAAGTCTGCGGAGGGAAGCTGGGATCGAGTTCCAAAGTTCAGGTGAGGCGTATGAGAAGGCACGGTTGCAAATTTTCAGGGATGACTGATTGAGTGGGCGTGACAGAGTGAGATGAGATGACGAACGTGTGGGTCGAGGAGGCTGAGGGGTTAATAGTGATCTAAGGTAGACAGGTTTTGATGACTGCTGATGATGAGTCAGCTTGGCTATGGCATAAAGCAGAGGTTCCCAAACTTTTTGGATTGCGAACCCCTACTTTGTTCACAGCCTAGCTCGCGGAATACATTATCTAACAAGTAAATGTCACAGTTAATATTTAATTAAAATAATGGGCAGACTATTCACACCAGTGTTTATTCTAGACCTTCTCTAAGCCGGAAAATCTCCCCGCCCCCCCCAAATTGTATATTGTTGCGAAATCCCCGGTTTACCCCCTTTTTGAAGGTGGAAGGCAAAGAGGGAAATCGTTAACTAAACTTGGGCCCCGTCCCGGTCTGAGACAGCCCGTGCTTGTGAATGAGATAACGACCTTTTAAATGTAAGAACTTAACTTTATTATAAGGCAGAACAATAAGATCATTCACTAAACGAACTTAATCAAGAACATGACCTTTCAACGATTAATTATGCAAGTAGCCTCGGCGAAGGACAAATACCAAATGACCATGAGTGATCACAGAAGCCACGAAGGCAACGTCAGACAAGGTAATCGACAAAACGAAGAACGACTTAACTCTATAGCAGTCAACATTTGAACAACAAAGCATTAGAGCGCTCGATATTTGAGGAAGGTATTAACTTGAAGGCTAAAATGACTAACACTAGAACAGATTCTTGGGATAAGCTTAGAGGTCGTTGGATCAGGCGAGGAAGGCCAAAATCGTGGTGTACGGTGACCGTATCGTCATGAAGCCTGCGGTGAATGACTAGGCCAATGGGGGTCAGGAATCTGCCCTTGACCTTGAAGCATTCTTCTATAATGATACCAACATCGAATGACGACGAAGAACTTTGACTACGAGTGGTAATTAATCTAAGCATGAATAAGGCATCGAAAGTCAGTATAATATCCACAGCGAAACGATTTAGCAGAGGTCAAGGTTACGAGCGTGACCTTCAAGTAATTAACTTTGTCTTGATCGAACTTACACTAGAGGTCCTGAATGATAGGACCGACGCTAGCTAGAACGAGCGTCCAGAGGTCGCAACACGTAACAACTTAAAGAAAGTTCTGGCCCAAGGTCGAGAGCGTCCTTGACCTACAACAGATTATATTATTATTACTACGAGCATTTCTATAGCGCAAATTATCGCAAAGCAGCAAATGCACTCATGTCAGTTGCGAACCAGATCAATCAAACAAGAATGTCTTCAGTTGCAACCAAAAAGATAACAGCGTCATGGTTGAGTCAGAGGAACGCAATGTTGCTGGCAGACTGTTCCAAACAACCGGGCCAGCAACGGCCAGGTTGCGGTCACCAAAGCCTGTCCGAGTTCGAGGCACTGCAAGTGTGCTGGTCAAGGCGGAGCGCAGATGCGACCGACCAGGCAACTTAGCCGTCGAGCAGAACATATCAGTTAGATATGACGGAGCAGAGCTGTGTTGGGCCTTGAACAGGATGGTCCCGAGTTTAAAAGTCACGCGTTGACCGACCAGTGGAGCTCCCGTAGTACTGGTGTGATATGATCGAACTTTCCTCTCTGGAACACAAGCAACAGCAGCTGCATTCTGACGAGTTGAAGTTTCTGTATCAGATGGTCACTGATGCCATAAAGGATGCTGTTGCAGTAGTCGAGTCTGCTGCTGATGAATGCTTGAGCCAGCATCCTAGTTGCGTCAGGTGTCAGCGAGTTCCTCACTGCCCGCAGCTGGCGAAGCTGGAAGAACGACTTCCTGCAAACTGATGCAACATGGTTGGCCATTGTCAGTTGATTATCAATTAACACTCCGAGGTTATTGACCACTGTAGCACATTCGATGGTGGCGTCAGGACGGCGTAAGGCATTTATTGTGATCTTTTGAATCTGTTGTCTTGTGCCCAGCCAGATAATTTGTGTCTTATCTTCATTCAGCTTTAGGCAGTTCTCCGCCATCCAGCCCCGGATTCTAGTGATACAGTCACTTAACTGGTCCATTAATGCTTGCTCTCCACTCGCATTCCCGCTGCTGTAGATTTGGATGTCATCAGCGTATCCGTGCCCAGACATTCCACAGGCAGCAATGATGTTGAACACATCTGACACGTACAGAAGGAACAGGACAGGTCCGCATACTGAGCCCAGATATGCAATGACCTCTGGCATAACGATTATGCATTCAACAAGCAATAAATTAAACAATAAACCGTGTGAAAGTCATCAGAATAGTTGGTTGCAATGCACGATAGTTATACGAGCAATCCAATATAACTGTACGAAGGTCGCGGAAGGTTTCTTGACCTTCAACAAGGTGACCTAACGCAAAACAAAAGTTTTACGGCGACTACCTGTCACTAAGATTTACCGGTCAGTGGTGACCCTCAAGGGAGCCACAAGAGCCGTAGCTGTGTCTTGTATGCCTCAGGCTTTGACCTGGGATTCTGAATAGTGACCTCTACAGGGCCACGAGAGCCGTAGCTGTGTATTGACCGAAGTCAGTAGTGACCCTCAAGGGAGCCACAAGAGCCGTAGCTGTGTATTGACCGAAGTAAGTAGTGACCTTCAAGAGGGCCACAATTCGCCCCCCCCTGATTTTTAAGAAAAAATTTTTTTCGCCAGCGTTTGTGTTATTTAGTTTTTACATGCCCTATAGGAGTGCTTGATATCGAGTAATCTGAAGTAACTAATCCAGTGGCGTAACCACGTCCGGGCAATTACGGAAATGCCAGGGTTATGATTTTCTGCCCGGGTTGAAAAATTTCTGCCCGGGTTGACAAAATATAAAAATTATGTCTTTATTATTTGGATTTGCTTACTTTTGCACTGCCATGTACGTCATTGCAATACTATTCTAATAGTCTAAAACTAAAGTATCTGGAATACGTGTCTCACAGGTTACAGGTATCAGTTAGAAGTTCAGTAATTACTACAGTCATTTTGTTTGGCAAGTATATGTATCTGCGTGATATATCGAATTTTAGTTATGGCGGTAATCGCCTGTCCCTATGGACCATTCATTTCCTATGCATCTTCCTCTACCGAAGTGAACGCTATCTACAGCGTAATGTGATAATTGGCGATCTGGGGATGGGTGAAGATTTATGAATGCCGACTGATACCAGGGATAGCTGAAGTAGCTTTGACCTGTGCGCTCGAAAGACCCTCGTCGGGTCGGGTGGGGTCGACCCGCCTTATAGGAGAAAATTGGCAGCTGCTTTGAGATTTGACCTTTTTTGACCCGATAGGTACTCCGATTTCCCTGTGTATTTGGTCTGAAACGGGAAGGTCAGCACTGGGCAACAATGCATTCCTAAAATTCCTAATTTCCTTTGTATAATATCAGAGCAGGTGGGTCACCGTGGGGTTTAATTAAAGAGTTGACGCTTATTACAGTTCGCGCCAAGAGTAAATTTATTGTTTTACTCACAATTTCGAGTATAGTCATATTTTTGAAAGGCATAGTTTCACGGACACAGCGTCTGGATTGTAAAAGTTGCCTGCATTTGGATTTCTCAAGAATTCTAAAGAGCTGAACATAACTGACTTATGCTTAGAAACATCAGATGACGTATGCCAAACTCTTCGATCGTCGAGTGCAACTAGTCATCATTGCCAGACACTTGCCAGACAGTTAAAATATCGGCGTCGTTGCGAACTCTACTGTAGAAATGAACAGAATAAACAGTCTCAGCCTCTGAATAAAAGCCCAGAGGACAGTTCCTGAGAACTAGATAACAGTGTAGCCTAAATTGCATACATACCCATGGAAATATTTTGGAGCCAAGAAATCAGCCAAACGTCGTTTCCAAAGTTACTATATTGCAGAATTTCCATGGTTGGCTAATTCTGTTCAGCAGGATGCTGCGTATTGCTTCTATTGTCGTTACCAGAGCAAAGAAAGCTCACCATTTGGTGAACCTGATCGGCAGCACGCAACGGATCAAAGGCAGAGGTTTATGGATTCACTCTTTAAAAGTCATCTGCTGAGCAATTGCGTTGCCTCGTGAAATGGGATCAGTTTAAAATCCTCGTGTTAATGACTTAAAGAAATAAAAGAACTAGCAGCGGCAGTACTAAATTACGAAATGTCGGAAACTTTATTGATTTGGTGAAATATTCCTGTCGTAGTTGAGGTTAACCTATGAGGTTTTGTTATTAATTAATTTAAAAATCGAAATGGAAGAAAGAAAAGAATCGCAAAGCGTCGCTGCTGCTGATGAATGTGAAGACGACGTAGCTGCTGTTTCAATGGTTGACATCTTGGAAGAGGAGGAAAAACTTCAAGAAGACGTTGATGCTGTCCTAGGAGGCAGTGACGATCGCAACTGTACTTACCAAACGGTTGGCGGCATTTTTAATTAAACAATGTCCGACAACCGGTAGACCTGTATTTCAACCAAACTACTGGATTAAGACTTAAAATTAACGAACGTAGACGCTGTAGCTTTGTACATAAAATATGCTGTAGCGCATGTTTTGAACATTAGTAGACAAACCCTGAGTTGCCAAGTATTTTTTCAATGCACTGAATTTGGATGCTAAACTACCCCGCTGGATGTCAAATCATGAATTGACGTAAATAATGCTTATTAATGCATTCATTTAGTTGTAGTTTCTAAGATTTACTGTGTTGTTGCGACTACTGGCGGAGGTATAAAAAAATTGGTCAGAAATAATTTTAGACAGAAAACAAAGACAACAATAACTACTTTATTCATCTCACCTAGATTCAGCAATCATGTTGTAACTTGTAACAGAGCTTAGCTTATGTGTGTTCCAAAACAAAAGAACGACTGGGTACCTTCTCCAGCTGAGATCTAGTAGCCGCTACCGGCTGTACGTTCCTACTCTGGCCAGGACTCAGAAGTCTGGCGAGTGTTCTATGACTCGCAGTTAGCCACTTTTGTGGAATGCGCTCTCTGACGTGCTGGCCGGGATTACTTCTCCTGAAATGTTCGCTAAAGACCTAAAAACTTATTTGTTCACCTTATCGTATAGTTGACTGTACAGCGCTTTTGGTTTTGGCTGATGGCTATGTTATGGCGCTTCATAAATCATCAAATAATAATAATAATAAAATTGTTTCTGGGAGCTCTTGGATAAACACATGCCATTGCTTTCAAGAATTCATTATGAATATTGGAAATACCGTATTTTCGTGCATATAAGACGCAGCTTATACAATTGTTTACACAATTAGTCCCCTTGGTGCGTCTTATACTCGGGTGCATCTTATATAAATTTAATTTCTTGGAACACAAATAACTGGCATCTAAGTCATCATCAATAAATAAATCCAAAACTGCAAGTAGATGCAATTAGAAATGGTGGAGGGAAATCCTTCCAATTCAAGGCAATCTCTGTCAGTATCTCTGTCTCTCTCTCACTCTCTCTGCCAGCAGTAACATTTAAGTGAATGAGGATTGTGATTAATCAGAATTCTGAATAGCTTAGGGCTGCGCTAACTGAGTAGTTTATTACTCGAGTAGTTGGCGAGTAGCTTAACGAGTACTCGAGTACTCGCGTAAAACCGGAAATAGATGATTTGCAAACGTTACACGTCACATAATGCGTATTGTTTGCTTCTTGGTTAGCCTCATGGCCCTCATTTACCTAAAGCAGAATGCTAGGTACAGTTACATATCATTTTTTGGATATTCAAGCGTATTCAAGTGTAGTATAACACGGAGGTTCCCAAACTTTTTTGATCGCGGACCCCTATTTTGTTCTCAGCTTAGCTAGCGGACCACATTATTTAACTCTTCAGCGGCGAATGCGGTCGATAACGACCGTATATGAAATGCGCACCCATTTCTAAATATAAACCGCTATATTTAGGATTTAGGGCTATTCTAACGCAAGCCAACATGCTTTCGCTTTTAAAACTTGCAAAAAAACCGTTTATTTCGCGATTTTGACTGCAAAAATATGTCGATTTGTAGGCAAGATTTGCGGTCCTTCTGGCATTTAAATTTTAAATACCCTTCTATACACAGGGGCAGAAGTTTTATTCAACTAAAGAAGTTTTGGAAGCTATTCAAAATGGTAAGTTTGATGACATGGGTATTTCCAGGTGCGATGACAACGAAAATGAACAAATTCTGCTGGAAAATATAAAAAACCAAGTCTTTGAACTTATGTGACATGTGTCAAATATATATATGTCATAATTGCTTCAACATCTTTCACACAAGATCCTTTCTAAGCTAAAATATCACATTTTACATAATTTCTAATGTCTATTACATATGTCTACACGTTTCAGATAGTTTGCCACTAATGTCTTGTTGCTAAAAACTTTTTTAGCAACTTTTTTGAAAACTCCCAAAATTACATGTGTTATAATTGCTTTGAGAACATTCACACAAAATTCTCTGTAAAATAAAATATGACACTTTACATCTACTGTATATATAATTTTTAAAATGTTTATAACATATGTGTACATGTTTCTGATAGCTTACTTACACTGTGTTGTTGCTGGCAAATTTTTGATGAACTTCAAAGTCCAATTTTAATTTTTAATTTTTTAAAATATTTATTTATTCCCATTTAATATGAAGAATGTAATTGTAAATTTTACATGTTTCTTTTCATATTCTTGTAGATAATCAAAAACCCTTTCCATTGAGATATACATTGTCAATATTGCTGTGATATTTGATTTAAAATATTTCTGGAAACTGTTGAGGGGTAAATTCTGTGAAAACAACATAGCCGCCAAAGAGTTAGCAAGTGACAAGAAAAAAAGATTATCCCTAACCATAAATATTTTCTGAGGCTCTCGCGGACCCCCGCCATATCCTTCGCCGACCCCCTCCGGTCCGCGGACTACAGTTTGGGAACCGCTGGTATAACAGAAATTGCAGAACAGAAACTATTTTGCTGGTACTGGCAAGAAATGTGAGGTCCATACTAGACTTGGCCCACTGACCACTGTGGGCAACGTCTTAACTAACTAAGGCATAACGATATAACGATTAAGAATAACCTAAATAAGACTGATTATTAATTTGTAACAAATAACGGTAGGGCAAATTTTAATTAAATTCTTTGGTTATTCTTTATTTATCTATTCTATTCCTTATTTAGTTATTCTATGCGAGTACTTGACTTCAAAAAAAATTACTCGACTCCAATTTGGAGTCGAGTACTCGCGTTACTCGAGGTACTCGGCGCAGCCCTAGAATAGCTTCCACAATAGAGAGTTAAGCAATTTATGTGTAGACATGGTATATGATTGTCGATGACAGTAGAGCAGCGGTTCTCAACCTGTGGGTCGCGACCCCCACGGGGGTCGAATGACGATTTGCCAGGGGTCGCCCGAGACCTTCAGAAATATAGGGTTGTCTCTTGTATTGTTATTGCACAAAATTTACTCATTGGTAGTTACTAGTTGTTTTACTATAATTGTCATTCATGAGGATAGACATTGGAGACAATTGAATAATAATGATTTAGAACATTTAAATTATTCTTTTTTTAGCAGTTTGCATTATGAACTAAAATAATTTTTCGGTTGGGGATCGCCACATCATGGGGAATTGAATTAAAAGGGTCGCGACACTATAAAGGTTGAGAACTGCTGCAGTAGAGGGAAGCACTTCCATTTCAAGGTGATCTCTCTCTCTCTGCCTGTCTGTGTTTGTGTCTCTCCCTTTGTCTGTCTTTGTCTGTCTTTCTCTCAGCCGGCAGCAACATGAAATTGAAAGATGATTGTTATTGGTCAGATTACTGAATAAAGACTTAGTGTTAGATAATTAAATTATTGATGTAGCTCTATTTTAACATTATGACAGTTGACGGAACCTTTTCCAATTCAAGGCAATCTCTCTCTCCTGCTATCCCTCCTTTCTCCCTTCTCTCTCCTATCTCTTGCTCACTACAGGCAGCCACATTCAGGTGAGATAGGATTGTAATTAACCAGTTAAGTGAATAGAGACTCAGTATTTGACTCTTTTGGTGAGTCTTATTTATGTATTGTTATTATTAAACGAGTTTATATAGCGCTATCTGCCTAGCGAAGGCCATAGTCAAGAGTGCTTTACAAAGACTTCTGATTATTATTATTATTGTTATTATTATTATTATTATTATTATTACATGGTTGTTAACGCACATAAGTCATTCACAAGTGAAGAATCATAAGTGCGGGGTGAGTCACATGACCTAAACAACGTAGGCCAAACTGCAGAGTGCAGTTTTCAGTAGGCATTTAAAAACAATCAATGAAACAGTTAAGTCTGAAGTGACAGATTTCGGTAGATTGTTCCAAACAGACGGAGCAGCGATTGCGAAGAAACGGTCGTTGAGAGAAAGGCGTGTACGCCGCTTTATCAGTCTATTAGCACCACGTGATTTAAGAAGGCGAGACTTTCCCTGCAATTGAATGACATCTGCCAAGTAACTGGGCTGTTGTGTTGTTATTGTCTTGATGGTAATAAGCGAGATCTTGTACTGAATGCGATATCGTATTGGTAGCCAATGGAGACGAGCAAGGATCGATGTAATATGTTCTGTTCGGCGCACTTTACAAACAGTCCTGGCCAGTGAGTTCTGTACCCATTGCAACTTGTAAGTTTTTTCCTGAGGTGCTGTGAAGTACAGAGTTGCAGTAGTCCAGTCTACTGCTGACCACGGAACAGGCTATTGAGGCGGCTGTGTCAAAGTCGATGCTGTTACGGATGTGCCTTAGAACCCGCATATGAAAGTATGTTGACTTGCAAATTGTGTCAAAGTGGGCATCAAATGACAATGTGTCGTCTATGGTTACACCCAGACTGCGGATGTTGCTTTTCGTTTGAATACAATGGATGCCTATCACAACAGTTGTATCACTGATATGAGATTTCAAATAGGTGCGTCTTAAGTTTCTTTGCAAACTTATCTTGTGTCGTCTCCCTGGTATGGGTGCATCTTATCTATAATTTTAAAACACAAATCATCAAAACCCGCGTCTTATACATGGGTGCATCTTATACAGGGTGTGTCTTATATGCGTGAAAATACAGTATATATCTTATGTAGTTAAGTGATAGAAGCACTTGTGTATACATTGACTCAAAAAGCAGTCTGGAACTGGTAGTCAGTCCCATAGTCACTGCCTTAGTACTATCCTTACCGTGGTATGTCAAGATGGATCTTAGCCTTCCCATAGCAGATAATAGGATATTTTGCTGACATAGCCATTTGATGCGTAGTTAAATAAGAATATGCCAATCCAATCACGAATTATGAACTGTGTCGCAGAAATGACAGAATGGCTAGGCTCAAATCGTCTCCAGCTCAATACTGCATAGACAGAAATCTTATGGATGGCAACCGGAAGACAGCAGCACCTGCTCCAATCCACCTCGGTCCGGATTAATGGTCACGATATCCATTCAAGACCCAAGTCTGAAATCTCGGCATCTATATCGATAATACCGCCACGACGAGGCAACACGTGACACGCACCGTCGCCAGCTGCTTCGCAGCACTGCAGCTGATTCGCAGCATACGAAAATATGTCTCTCTTACTGCCCTGGAGACTTTGATCAGTGCCTTGGTAATCACTAAACTCGACTATGGTAGCGCCACCTTAGCAGGGCTCCCGAAACACCTCGACAGACTCCAGAGCGTACTTCATGTGGCTGCACACCTGATCCATCGATCAAGGAAGCATGATCACATCACGCCACTGTTGATCGACTTACACTGGCTCTCAGTCCCCGAGCGAATAACATATAAGTTGGCAACCCTCGTCTATCGGTGCCTGCACGACATCGGTCCCTCCTATCTCCGGTGCGAACTCCAGAGATTGGCAGACATAGACAGTAGAAGGCATCTGCGATTTGGCTCCACTCAAGCACTCCTTGTGCCGCGCACACGCCTTGCCACTGCCAGCGACCGTGCCTTCCCGGTTACCGCAGCGAAAGCCTGGAATCGTCTTCCAGTCTGTGTTCAATCATCACCTTCTCTGGACATATTTAAGAAGCGACTGAAGACTTGGCTGTTCGAGATCAGCTATTCTGTTAAATCCTGATCTATATTATTCATGAACTATGTAATGTGTTCAAGTAGTCCTCCTAGGATGAATTACCACATAAATCTTAACTTTCAATAAATAAATAAATAAGCCATTAATTGCTTAGACATAGATAAATTGATAGCAGTGTTGAGCTGCAGATAGAATGCAGTTCTAGAGAATGCCATGGAAAACTACTGTAGATTCATGGCATAGGCCACAGCATCATTGCTTGCCTAGTATGTGGAGATCATCTCTGGACCCTACAGTCATTAGAGTGCAGAACTACGTTTACCTTTACCTTAACCCGTTGCAGGGGGGATTTAATTTTTTCAAGTCGTCCCCAATCGGGGTATTTAAATTGGGGAAAAGGCATTCATGTGAAAATGTGAACATACAAGTTTTAAACTTAC
Source organism: Metaphire vulgaris (assembly GCA_018105865.1). Classification (NCBI taxonomy): domain Eukaryota; kingdom Metazoa; phylum Annelida; class Clitellata; order Crassiclitellata; family Megascolecidae; genus Metaphire; species Metaphire vulgaris. The sequence continues at coordinate 3,346,942 of CM030861.1, forward strand.
TATATTTCAGGCTATATAGAAGTTATAAAGATGCGGTTTGCACCGTTGTTTAGCATTTTTATTGCTCTTTCAAACCATCCATGCCAAAGAAGGAAATTTTTGGGGGTAGGGTCCACCCTACAGCCCAAAATAGGACCCTCCCCAGCATTTTGGTCAAATTTTGTTCCAAGCCCAATAGCAAAAATTTTTCCGCAGTAACCCCCAAACTGTGAGCGAGAACGTTGTAAAGGGGTGTATTTTGGAACAGAATAATGCAAAAATTTTGAAGATTGGACAAAATTTGGAGCAGTTATGCTTTTTCAAACAATATTACTCATTGCTCGAAGAAATGACAATTTTGCGAACAGATTTTCAATCTGAAAAACCGAACAACTCCGTATATTTCAGGCTGTATAGAAGCTAGAAAGATGCGGTTTGCATCGTTGTTTAGCATTTTTATTGCTCTTTCGAACCATGCATGCCAAAAAAGAAAATTTTGGGGGTAGGTCCACTCTACAGCCGAAAATCGGAACCCTCCCCCAAAAAATTTCAAAGCGCAATAGCAAAAAATTTTCAGCTGTGACCCCCAACTGTGAGCGCAAAAGTTTTAGGGCGCTGTAATTGGAACAGAATGGTGCAAAAATTTTGAAGATCGGGCCAAAATTGGCCGAGTTATGATTTTTCAAACTCCAGACTTGAGTCTTTTTCAAGGCATTTCAATGCAAAATCAATGGCAAGTTGGACGATCTTCTGCAAGTTTTCTTGCTTATATTATAGTCAACAACAGCGAAGAAAGTGCTGCCATCTATCGAATGGCTAGTAAATAAATCGAATAGTCTCTTTCTTGCGGTTTAAAACTTCATTGTCCGGAGTACACACATCCTTATGTGGCACGCCGTGAGCAACGTTTATAAACGGCTTTACTCGTCTGAATATGATTTTCGGGCGCCGTCTTAAGACGGTGTTGCCCGGGAACGGGTTAATGAAAATGAATTCAGTATTTGAAATACAGAAAAATGCTGAAACCGACAACTAGATACCGATTTGGTATTCCCAACATATCTGCACAATTGCACATGTACTACAAATCTATGTTTTTTGCGAGTTTGATCTGACTGTCTGAGTGTGAAGCATGAATTTGATTGAAGTGTAAAAAAATGAGCATCGCTAACCTGTTTGTGGGAAACAGTGATGCAGACTAGAAAATTTTCAAATTATTATCCATTTGTTTTGTTACTTTTTAGCAGTAAAAGTACATTTCACATCTTACATTTTAATGTAGGAATCAGAAACTGTAGCTGTGTAATAACATGGAACTGCTTCTGTAATTTTCTGTATTTCAAATACCGAACTTGGGTTCCCGAAACATTCGGTACCGGAGAATTTGGCACCAAAATTTTACTTGTGGAAGATTCGGTACCGGATAATTCGGTACCGGATAAATCGGTAGATGCTCAACATACAGATCAGTAGACATAAGTCTAATCCTAACCCTAAAACCGTAATTTCTTCTTTAGGTGCTGTGTATTTCTACGTTAGCGACCATGGATTTCGACTTTATTCTATCTTGACATCCTCTTGTTAGTTCGATGTTATTCATTATTCCTTCAATTCCTTCTCGTAGGCAGTCTACATATGTGTTTCTCTGCCTTCCTCTGGCTCTTTTTCCCTCCACTTTTCCCGTTATTGCCAAATGCTCTAGTCCTTCCTTCCTCATTACATGTCCAAAGAAGGAAAGCTGCCTCTTTTTGATGGTTGCCATCAGACTTCTTTCTATTCCAATTTCATTCAAAATCTCTTCATTGGTTTTCTTTTCCGTCCATGAAATCTTCAGCATCCTTCGCAGAAACCACATTTCTGTGGCTTCCAATTTCTTCTCCATTGCCTTGGATATAGTCCATGTCTCTGCTCCATACAAGAGTACTGACCAAATACAGTATTTGAGCACTCTTAATCGTGTCTCGTAAGAGATGTGCCTATTTGTAAGTATCGTTTTAAGTCCCCAGAATGCTGCCTTGGCCAATCCTATTCTTGATGTTATGTCTTTCTCACATTTCCCATCGCCAGTTATCTAAAACCGTATTAATCAGTAAAATGAATATAATTATCAATAGTATAAGCCTACCTACCTAAATTCTATTTAAATATCTACTTAAATATATAGGGGCATATACAGTGCACAAATATAGACACCACCCAAAACTGAAAATTCCGTTCCCAATGTTCCATGACCGGTACCAAATTTTCCGGTACCGAATTTTCCGTTCCAAATTTTCTGTCCCGAATCTTCCGGTCACGCTGAACTTGGTATCAATATTGGTATTTCAAAATATTTGATATTGGTGTCGGTTTTTGATATACCGATAGAGATGTGGGGGTATACCCGTACCCGTGGGTATACCCTACCCGTACCCGCTGGTACAAGTAGGGTAGGGTACACCTTTTATGGGTACGTGTTGGGTACGGGTATAGTACTACGGGTATGGGTATACCCGTTTCTACCCGTAAAAACATGATATTTTCATTTCTCACTACTATAGCAAATTAGCAATGCAGTAATAGAAAAAATATTATTGAGTAAAGTGTATTAGTGTAACTGGTATATCGTGTTCAGTTTGTCAGACAGTTACATGCCACTGCATGCATTTTACTTACTGAAAGCATAAAGGAAATACAAACGACGTCATCTGACATCATCAGTAAAGTAGCAAACATAATCAAACGTAAAATCACTGTAGTGATAATGTTCCTTTGACAAATCATTTTGTTGAGCTCTAATGCCTGCTTATAGCTAAACTATATATGCAAAATGTTTTAAACAGGCCCATCGAGTCTTCTAGTCCATGTCTGACATTCATGTAGGCTTATGCTAACTGACTAGCTGTATTACACAATGTTACCAACCAGCAATGCAGTACCCCCAGAAAGAACCTGGGCCTACTATTTGCAAAGTGGATTACTCTGATTCCTAAGTCCTAGATCTGTCCTAATCTAAACATGTGCCTCTTTAAAAAAAGACATTCTTGTCAACATATGACATGTTTTAAAAATGTACTCTGCTTTCATTAACACATTAATGTTGTTGCCTCGCTATAGTCTTTAGGAACGGGTACCGGTATATGGGTACAGGTCCTTCGTGGGTACGGGTAGGGAAGTTTTTGCACTGGTACGGGTAGGGTAGGCATGTTGCTGTACCCGCACATCTCTAATACCGACCCATCATCAACATCAATAACTGTGGACTCAGTGCCTGTTGGTGTCTGATGCAATCATTACAGTTTTGTCCCAATCTTTTCTGTTTGCAGCTATGTGACTTAATTCTTGCAGACATTTTCCGCACCAATTACACAAATACCGACCCACCGCTAATACAATGTAAGGCACTGCTGGCAGTGGGAATACAGCAATGTTGCAGCATGTGAGTGTTGTTAAACACTATTTAGCTGTATTGTTGATCCAGACAATTGCCAATCTCAATTTCTCTTTCCTGGTGTCAGTCCCATTTTGATTATTTGTTCAATGCTCAGTTTCTCTTGATTGAGTGAGAGTCTGAAGTAACATAGTTTGCATGTTTTAACTTGCTGGTTTATCTTTGAGTTTTGACCATGTTTAACAATTTTTGACCATGGGCAGGAAGATGACAGAAGTGGTTACTTGCTGGGCAGGCACACTGATGGAACAGGTTCAAACCCGTAGGAACCCCTAAGGTCGACTCAGCCTTATTCGCTAGAGGGCGATTGCGACATCATAGTTGAGGAGCAGAGTTCGCTGTGAAGTAAAGTGTGGGTCTGGACGTTTGGCTGGCAACCTACTCTAGGTTAATGGTGTATGTCACCTGTGTCGCTGCATGCATGCCTAAGAGACTGGAGATCAGTGCCGGCCCCAATGCTTGAATCCAAGCATGGGAAAACTTTACTTTGTACTTTTTTGACCATGCTGCTTTGTTGGTCATCTTAGCAGTACAAGGAATCTGCATAGCTTTTCGGACACATTTGTTCTCAAAAGCTCTAGTATTTTCTTCTCGTCTGTCTTCTTCAATAACCAGCTCTCACCGCTGTAGGTGGCTATTGGCCATATTAGTACTTTAGTTTCCAGCAGGTGGTCTTACTGATTCCTTTGTTTTTCAAAGTGCTTTTCAGTTCAGTAAGTATTTTTGAAACCTGAAATAATACGAAGAAAAATGTCCTACGCTGGTCACATCATGAGAGGTTCGGCCGGAGACCTACCACTGATATTAATAGAAGATAGAATAGAAGGAACACGAGGAAGGGGTTGACCAAGAAGAAGCTGGATGAACATTTTTGACTGGACAAAGATAAAGAACTCTGGACCTCTAAAAAGAGTGGCAGAAGATAGAGAGAATTGGAGGAAAATGACTGCCAACCCTCTGACAGAGGACGACGCCTGAGAAGAAGTATTTTGGATGCTTTAGTAGTCATGCTTTTATTTTAGTCGAAAATATCTAAACTATAATTTTGACAGCTACAACAATTACTTTTGTGCATTGTATATGGCTGATAATTATAATAGGGGTATCCAGTGTTTACCAACAAGGTCCGGTTGCTCCGCCCACTGGTGGGCAGAAAGTTTCCAGAAACCATAGAAACCATTGTTGTCTATTAATAGACGCCAATGGCAGAAGCAGATTTCTTGCCCACCAGCATAGATACTGGCTATGTTGGTGGGCATAGAGAGTGTTCTGGATACTCCCATATGTGGATATTTGCCTATTTAGCAGTCAAACGACACATTGAACAAGTGTGTCTTCAGATTCTTAACGAACTGTTTGTCTGTTGTCGAGTTAATGACAAAGCCTGGAAGGGCGTTCCATAAGATTGGATTGCCTCGGGTGACTGATCTTTCTCCTAGCATCTTCGTTTTCAACGGAGGTGGAATAATCATAGAGACCCGTCCACTAGAGCGAAGCTGCTGACTGGTGTAGTGTGGCGCTGAAACAATGAAGCCAGATATTTGGGACAGGAGCGATCATTTAGTGCTCTATACATGATCAGACATCTCTTATAGACGATGCATTCCGGGACTCTCAACCAGTGCAGTCTGTCCCTTAGGAAAAGGGTGACGTGGTTGCACCATTTAGCGCCAAAGATCGTTCGAACGGAGATGTTCACTGTAGACAATGTAACCGATTTTCTGGCAGACCGAGGATACTATTGCTAGTATTATTGTATGCACTAAAAGTATCATGATACTTGTTGGAAGATAGCGTCTAATCTGTTTGATCTTTCGCAGGTGAAACTACAAACTGTCGTAACATTATGCACGTGACTCTCTAGAGCAGCGGCTCTCTCAACCTGTGGGTCACGACCCCGACGGGGGTCGAATGACGATTTGCCATGGTCACCTGAAGCCTTTGGAAATATGGGGTTGTCTCTTTTTGATGCGCAAAACTTGTAATTGTACAAAATTTTCCCGTTGGTAGTTACTAGTTTTTTATACTATAGGCCTAATTGTCATTCGAGGATATACATTGGAGACAATTGAATAATAATAATGATTCGAACATTTTAATTGTCTTAGCTTTATTATTTTTAGCAGTTTACATTATGAACAAAAGTGATTTTACAGTTGGGGGTCGCCACATCATGGGGAATTGAATTGAAGGGGTCGCGGCACTATAAAGGTTGAGAACCGCTGCTCTAGAGAGAGTTTTTGGTCTAAAAGGACTCCGAGTAGACGCAGTTGAGCTGTCAGTGCGACCATCACTCCTGCAATGGATAGTGGGGACTGGCTGATTGAGTCCTCCTTGTCGAACTAACCCAGAGTATCTTGGATTTCTCTGGGTTCAATGCCAGCCTGTTTGCTGCCATCCAGTGAGCAGTGATGGGTAATTGCCTTTTTAATCTAATTAATTAGAATTAGTTAAAATTTTACAATTAGAATTAGAATTAAAATTTGCAATTAGAAGTGCAGTACTAAAAATTGCGATGCATTTTAATGTAATGAAAAAATTAATTTCATCCTCCGTAATCTAGATTATATCAGAATTGCATTTTGCAAGTAAAAGTGACTCAAACAAAGTATCATCTAATCGATTTCTCCTATCAAGAATAAATCCAGCTGCACTAAATGATCTTTCAATAGCAGCAGATGTGGCCGGTATAATATGATGCTGCAAATGCAGCTGGTATAAACAGGGAAAGTTCAATGTATGGTCCTCCCAAAGAGAAATACAATTTATTTATTTATTTATTGACAATTTATATAGCACAGTAGACAAAGCTAAGGCCTACAACAAAAGCGATTAACACAATTCATATCCAATATTAAATAAATGTGTCTTCAAATTTCTAATGAAAAGTCCAATTAGTGTTCATATTGGTTGGAGTATCTAAGTAACTTTGGAGCTCTTCAGTTTCTGTTGATTTCAGTAAAGTTTCCTTCCACATATCGAAGTAGATCATTATGGGACTTAATTTGAGGTGTGACTGATTTGTCATTGTCCGTAGCTGGTGTAAAAGGTGTATTGCTTATCTGCTTTGAGACTGAATTTAGTCTACTTGAAGTTTAATTTGTCCTTGAACAAAACATCCTTCCTCAGAACTCTCTATCCACTTGAGTTTGGATCGTGGGTCCAAAGCACTTGACACAAGCAAGTGTGCTAATTAGGCAACTAATTGTTATTTTCAATTACAATTAGCAAGCTACTCATTAGAATTAAAATTAGAATTATCAAATTTTTTAAAGTAATTGATTAGAATTAGACAGATAGCTAATTCAGTAGCTAATTAATTAGAATTAGAAATTCAATTACCCATTAGCCAATGAGCAATCGCAGTGGTGCATGACGTAATCCGCATCTCTAACTGCTCCTTGTCTGATGGTAGGCACGATGAAAGAATTTGTATGTCATCCGCATACACAAAGGCAGTAAGTCTGAAAGACCATTGTTGTCAGAACTAGCTCACGACAGTGCATAGATGGCAGGGTATCATCTGTTGCAATCGGCACCCATTGCATTCAAACGAAAAGCAACATCTGCAGTCTGGGTGTAACCATTGACAACACATTGTCATTTGATGACCATGTTGGCACAATCTACAAGTCAACATACTTTCATATGCAGGCTCTAAGGCACATCCGTAACAGCATCGGTTTTGACACAGCCACCTCAATAGCCTGTTCTGTGGTCAGGAGTAGACTAGACTACTGCAACTCTGAACTTTACAGCATCTCGGGGGGGAAAAATTACAAAAGCTGCAATGGATACAGAACTCGCTGGCCAGGACTGTTTGTAAAGCGCATTGAACAGAACACATCATACCGATCCTTGCTCGTCTCCATTGGCTACCAATACGGTACCGCATTCAGTACAAGATCACGCTAATCACCTTCAAGACAATAACAACACAACAGCCCAGCTACCTGGCAGACGTCATCCAATTGCAGGAACAGTCTCGACTACTGAGATCACAAGGTGCTAATAAACTGACACAGCAGCACACTCACCTTTCTTTCACCGACCGTTCCTTCACAAACGCTGATCCGTCTGTTTGGAACAATCTACCGAAATCTGTCACTTCAGACTTAACTGTTTCGCCGATTGTTTTTAAACGCCGGCTGAAAACTTTACTCTGCAGTTTGGCCTACACTGTTTAGGTTACGTGACTCACCCAGCACTTATGATTTTTCACTTAGTGAATGACTTAATGTGCATTAACAACCACGTAATAATAATAATAATAATTATTGCACTGCAGAATTCTGGCTATGGTTGTCATATTAATGGACTGTTTTTGGGGTGTCTGATGTATGCAGATGACATCTTGTTAATTTCGCATTCTATTACTGGGATGCAACATATGTTAGATATATGTACCGCTGAGTCCTGTGATCTGGATCTTAAATTTAACACTAAGAAATCAATGGTTATGCGAGTCGGTAAACGTCATGCATGTCTGTGTGCGCCTCTGATTTTGGATGGTGTTGCTTTGCCATATGTACAGGAGATTAGATATTTGGGTGTTGTGTTGAAGGCAGGTCGTTACTTCAGAACTTCCATTACGGGAGTTAAATTGAAATTCTATAGAAATTTTAACAGCATATATCATCATTCAAAATCAGCTTCTTCAGAACTGATCTGTGTTAATCTAGTTAGGTCATATTGTTTGCCTTTGGTTTTGTATGGCACTGAAGCAACTTATCCTAACAAAAGCACGTTAAATGCTTTGGATAGACTTATTCAGCAGGCTGTTTGCAAAAATATTTAACGTTCATTGTAAAGATACAATTGAGTGTATAAGGGATATGGTTGGTTTGCAGCTGACCCATGATGCAGTAAAATACCGGCAGCAATCCTTTTTACTGAAGTATAAGGGGAAATCGCTATTTTTCTCTGACTGTATAGTAAAACTGTGCTTGAGGTCTGAGGTTATGGATATGATGCAATGAATGTTATGTTAGTTGAATAGGTATTTGAGTTTTGTTTGTTTGTTTTACTTGGCTGTACTGTGTAAAGTTGTGTATTATTAATTTATTATTAGTTTATCATTGTTTTTTGGTTCTATTTGATGTTGTGCTTGTCACGAAATAAAGATTATTATTATAATAAATAATAAAATCTAAAAGCCTTTACCGTATTTTTGCGCATATAAGAAGTGGGTTATACGATATTTTAAACAATTAGCCCCCTTGATGCGTCTTATACTCGGGGACATCTTATCTAAAGTTTTTGGAACACAAAGAACAGGCATCTATGTCATCATCATCAATAAACAAATCCAAGACTGCGGGTAGATGCAGGTAGAAACGGTGGAGGGAAATCCTTCCAATTCAAGGCAATCTCTCTGCCTGTCAGTCTCTTTCTGTCTGTCTCTCTCACTCTCCGCCGGCAGTCACATTTAAGTGAATGAGGATTGTGATTAATCAGGATTCTGAATAGATCCCATAATAGACAGTTAAGCTACTTATGTGTAGATATTATATGATGGCCGACGACGGTGGAGGAGGGAAACTCTTTAAATTCAAGGTGATCTATCTATCTCTCTCTCTCTCGCTCTCTCTATGTCTTTGTCTGTCTCTGTGTCTTCTCTCCATCTCTCTCTCATTCCATCTCCTTTTATCTCTCTATCGGTAGCCACATTCAACTCAAGGCCCTCTCTCCCTTTCACCCTCTCTCTTCGCCCTCCCCTCTCTTTCTCTGACAGCCGGCAGTGACATGGAAATATAAGATGATTTTAATTGGTCAGATTACTGAATAAAGATTTAGTGTTAGATGGTTAAATTATTAGTGTACAGTTTACGTGTATTTAACATTATGACAGTTGACGGAGCCCCTTTAAAATCAAGATAATCTCTTTCTCCATCCCTCCCCCTCGCTGCCTGCCTCCCTCCCTCCCTCACTCCATCTCTGTCTATCTCTCAGCCAGCAGCCACATACAAATGAAAGATTAATGTAATTAGTCAGGTTACTGAATAGAGATTTAAAGCTTTAGTATTGCATTAGATGTTTAAATGATTGATATAGTGGACGTACCTTCCAATTCAAGGCAATCTCTTCTACCCTCCCTCCTCTCTCCCTCCTCTCTCTTTCCTATCTCTTGCTCTCCATGGGAAGCAATCCTCCACATTCAGGTGAGATAGGATTGTTATTAACCAGGTAACTGGATAGAGGCTCAGTATTTGACTCTGACTCTGTTGGTGCGTCTTATATATGGGGGCATCTTACATACATATTTTTTTAAACAAAAGTCATCAGAACCCGAGTCTTATAATCGGGTGTGTCTTATATTTGGGTGCATCTTATATGCACGAAAATACAGTAAATGCATCAATATTTGTAGACAGTATTCACTTAACCTTTTTATTCCTTTCTTTAAAAAGACTTGGTTTCTACAGTTTTTTGCAATGATCTTCTAATTTCTGTGAATGAAGTTTAAAACATCTTTAGCTATAATGGCCTACAAGCTTTAATAGATATTAGGCATGGAACAATTATGATTTTGGATCATAAGCGGGTTGAATCTGTAAGCGCCTCCCCCGCTTACCGTTCCCATCGTATTCATTCTCTTAAAAACCAACACAAGTGTCCCATATATACGACTTTAATACATTTCACGGAGTCCATTTTCATGCTCCATTACTACCGGAAACACTACTACTTACATACATAAGATGACGCCCCCCCTCTTTAAACTCTATGTTTTATTTATATAGCTCCTTTTTATTATATTCTGAAAAAGCGCCCTTACATGTTTTTCCTTTCCTGAGTTTACAAATTATAATATACATTATAAAAAGAGTTAAAATAAATAATTTGTAAACTCTTGTCTTCGTCATCTTATGTTATCTACTATACATATCAGTTTCTACGTTATATACAATGCATCATCTACGTTACAGTAACAAAATTTTGACTACAACTGCTAGTCATACATACATATTGGTACAACTGGTACCTCATAGATAACATAACTCAAAATACTTATGCTAATAACTAACATTGCTCAATGCATTACAATTGTCTACTGACATACTACAACTAGACATTGACCAATGCATTACAATCATCCACTGATATACAAGAACTAATAGAGGCAACAGACCTTTCAATATTAATCTGTTAACTAAGTCAAAATATTTCCACAGCATAATCACTGCTGTCACAATACACAAATTAAACCAACATACATTCACCATACAAATACAACAGATCATCATGTCAATTTCAATCTAACATTTCAGTCCAATAAAGCCAATTACTATCCACAACATTACAAACAATTTTATCTTTCCTCTGTCAAACACAGTTCTACAAAATCCTCTGTTCCATACAAAGATATCATCCAAAATCACATATCTGCTATTCAATTGACCCTCAATCCAAAACAACCACTTAAATCCAAAACAACCCCTTAAATCCACATATTTCATCATGAACATGTAATCAACAAAGCAAGCATCGCCTCCACAAACTGTTTTCATTTCAACTAAAAGTCGAAAAGGCCCAATTTGCTCTCCAACTGACAATATCAGTTCATCATTCACATCAACATCATCATCATTATCATAAATATCATCCTCCTCATCCCCATCGTCATCATCCCCATCAATTTGCTCTTCAACAGACAATATCAATTCATCATTCACATCAACATCATAAGCTTCATTCATCAAAGGCATATCTTTACTCAAAATATCAAATTCACCGCCATCAAAACATTTCACCACTTTACTCACAATCTCATCATCTCCATAGAATTGATCAACAAACCACATATCATGTCCCTTATCATTCAACATATTAGGTAATTCATCAAACTTCACATCATCGACATCAAGCTTCAAAAGTACATTATCGTTTGTCTGCTGTTCCGAAATCTTTATCTCAAAATATTCCTCACAAATTTCAACTTCATTAATAACAACCTCATTAAACAAATTCAGTCGAGATTTAACAACAGTAGGCTCAATTGTCATAAAATCAGTTCCTTTTACCTTCATCAACATCAAAATTTCCAACGACACTTGACAATCTTTCACATCATCAACAAGTTTTACCACAACAGGTTTATTAACAATTCTGCTGTCCTTTACACTTGCAATTCCAATATCACAGGATGAACCAAAAATAACACCAGTTTTGGCTTTTTCCAAAATCAGTGGTTTTGTTTTCTTAAATTTGTTTAAACTGTGTAATTTCAAAATTTCTTTTTTCACATATTGATATGTCAACCGAGGTAAATTCATTACAAATGCCCTGATCTTATCAGACATAAATGGCAATAATAATGTCACCCATAAATCCTCATCAAATTCAAGATCAGTAAAAATCTGTTCCACAAAATCAAAGTATGCAAAAAGTTGATTACTATCATTAGGCATTTCCTGAAGACCTTCTTCTTTCAAACACTGCGATAAAGAATCACTCTGCTCCTTTTTTCCCATCTTGTCCTCCTTTTTCCTCTCTGATTCTGCTCTTCTCTTTTCCTCTTCCCTATCCTTTTGCTTCCTCTCAAATTCTTTCTTCCTCTGCTCTTCCTTATCCTTTTCCTCTTTCTTCCTTTGTTCTTCTATAACCTGTTTCCTCTTCATGTTTCCTCTTCTGCTCTTCTATTCTTCTCTCCACGCCTTCAAAATCTCTGTCCCATTCTCTCTTCCGTTCCTGAAACTCTCTGTCCCATTTCTCTCTCCTCTCTTCTTTGTCTCTCCTTTGCCTCCATTTCTTCCTGCCAGTAACTGTCTCTCTTCTATTCTCTTTAACTCCTCTTTCTCTCTCTCTTCTTCTCTCTCCTTTTTCCCATTGCATCCACATTTTCATGCAAATCATAATCTCCGATTCCTCTGATAATTGATCCATAATAATCAATAACACAATCAGTAATAGTCAATTTAACCATTAATGCAAACAACAGGCAAATCTAAATAATCAAGTACCATCAACAATTAACTACACCAATTTAAACATACACCAGTATCTCAAAATACTATCAGTGATCAATAAAAGTAGATTATCTTCCTTTTACAGTTCTGTTCTCCCTCTCCTGTTCCTGTTTCCCATCGACTTTCTCGTTCCTCCAACAGTCCAATTGTTGCCGCAGGTAGCTCTTCAATTGATTTTGGTACGCAATGGTCGCAGATTGGTATGGCTCGGATAAACGAGTTGTCTATCACCCATTGACTAATGACCGTTCAGCAAAGCACGTAGGTATTCTTTTATGGAATGGAAAGAATGTTCATTTGCTCATCTAATGATACGACAGTCTCCTCTGCTTACCACCTTAACCATTGAAGAATTCTGACCGACTTTTCTGCCAGCCCAACGACCCTGTCACAAAGACACTCCGACAATCCCAAAGCAACGTCTCCGTCGAATTCCGGAAGGTACCAAGGCAACGCCCTTGACGTAAATTTTGAATCAGCGCCCCAACGGACACTCCAGCAAAAGGCTCCCAAAGCGGCGCCACCGCCAAACGCTCTGCCCGACACGTAAACGGGCGTCACCGCCAAACGCCCGGACGACTCGAGGCAGCGCCCAGTCGAACCTCAGCCAGACACAGGAGCAGCGTTCCGCTTAACGCCCAGCAAAAACACAGGAGGCAGCGTTCCCGCCGAACGCCCAGCAAGACAGAATCCACATCCAGATATCAAGAAACAACTTCAACGCAACTTACTCTCAAAACGGCCTCAACGGCACAAGTCCGACAAAACTTACTCTCAAAACGGCCTCAACGCTTCTACTGTGCACAACAACCAACGCCATGACTATTCCGAATGTATAGACGCCTAATAAATGCACGCCACGTGGCAACAACGTCCTTGCCCTTGACTTGACCGCAAATCCTCACGAAAGTCCTACAGCCACTCCCATAAAAGTATCAAAGCTGACACCAAATGTAAGCGCCTCCCCCGCTTACCGTTCCCATCGTATTCATTCTCTTAAAAACCAACACAAGTGTCCCATATATACGACTTTAATACATTTCACGGAGTCCATTTTCATGCTCCATTACTACCGGAAACACTACTACTTACATACATAAGATGACGCCCCCCCTCTTTAAACTCTATGTTTTATTTATATAGCTCCTTTTTATTATATTCTGAAAAAGCGCCCTTACAGAATCTAAAACTAAACACTGGATCTAAACTGTCAGATATGAAATTTCTGATATTCATTATGTGCTTATCGGTATGGACCTTGTTCATGTTAATCCAACATGAATGACATAGCGAGAGTATGACAGAGGTTAAGAAGAAAATTCTGTGTTCTCAGATATAGCTGATGTTGAATGTGTTATAGGGTTATATCAGTCGGCAGGCTTTGTACTCCTGCAGAACTTGTGCAGCAAAATCTAATGAACTAGCTGGAGTTTGCCTTGCCTGTAGTTTGGAGTGTCATGATGGGCATGAATTGATTGAACTTTACACAAAACGGTTGGTCTGTGTAGTTTTAATAATATCGTATGTCTTTACTTGTAAATTTTGAATGCATAGAAGTTACAGTGTTAGAATATGAACTAGGGGTGTACCGGATTTCGGCTCAGGCAAATCCGGAATCCGGCCAATTTTACAAATCCGGCTCCGGTCCAATTTTGCCGGATTTAAGCCGGATTTGTGTTGCCCAGTCAAGTGAATTTTCTGTACATGTTTTTATGAGGCCAAGCCGAGTTTTAGGCATTACCACAGTAGCATTTCCGAGTATATGTCATGATTGTCATCATTGTCATGTCTATAGTAAATTAGTAATGAACTGCAGTAAATTAGTAATGAACAGTCGAGTGACTCCACTCACCTAAGTCAAGTGATGTAGTACGTTATTACTTATTTAAGTTATTTTATTTTTCTTTTTTAATTGTAAATCCGGCTCCGGTTCCGGCCGGATCTCACTTCATAAATCCGGCCAAATCCGGCTCCGGCAGGATTTAAAAAATTTGCATCCAGTACAGCCCTAATATGAACGTAATATTTTAACGTAATATAACAGAATATTTGTATTGCACCTGTTCTAAAGAAGCACTCAGAAGTGTTCCCGCTGCAATTAGTGCGTATTGATAAAAACTGAGATTTAAGTCATTTCAAACTGAAGACCTAGAACCAACAGTTGCTAATTTACATATACTGTGGTCAAGAGCATTCCAGAGCATAGGGCCAACTGATTAGAAACTCCGTTTCAGGAGTAAGGAGGTTCGTGCTTGGGGCACGATGAGGAGACCATGAATTGTGGGCTGAATGCATGGCCAACCAGGGATAGAGCTAAGAGGCTAAGAGGACGGAGTAGCTCTGATAGATATGATGAAGTGGTACTTATAAAAGAGAACACAACAGCTATACAAAACTTAACTTGGGCAGGATGAAGCAGCCAATGTAGAACAGACTTCATGTTATCACTAATATGATCATGTCTTGTGACACCAACAATTACCTTGGCTGCCTAACAAAAAGACCAGCAAAAATTAAACCCTTAATAGTCATGCCTGGAGCAAATAAAATCATGAATCAAAGTAGAAGTGGAAGACATGTCTAATGTTTGTCGAATGAGCTGGCAGAGATGATAGAAACAACTACGACAAAGTGAGTTGATGTGTACATTAAAGGTTAACCCAGAGTCCAGAATTATGCCAAGATCACGAACAGAAGAGGAGAAAGATAGGCCAGGGAAAGCAGATTGCAAGGACAGGTGATCAGTATTTGAGAGCTGACCTCGAGTACCAAACCAGATCAGCTGAGTTTTAACTGTATTAAGTAAAAGACAATTCAAGTGCATCCATGAACAAAGTAAGTCAGAAGCTTCAACAAATATGTGATCTGCTTTTTAATGGGCTGTTTTTAATGGGCTGAATATTGTCAGCATAGATATGCATTTAAAAATTATTAGGAGCAAACAGATGAGCAACATCAGCACCATGGATTACATACAGAAAAGGCCCAAGGACCAAATCCTCAGGGACTCTGCATGTGACTGGCACTTCACAAGGGCAGTTATAACCAAGGAATGCAATCATATTGTGTTCAGAAAGATAGGATTTCAATCAAGTCAGAGGAACAGTAGAAGGACCAAAAGAGATGGAGAGCTTTTGATGCATTGAGTTTTAGCCGATTTTGTTCAAGCCACTTTTGTATATCAGCTATGCAGTTGGCCAGTAGTGGGACGACGTTCTGGAGATTGACTGGATTGCAGCTGCGAAAAAGCTGGATGTCATCAGCATATAGATGGAATAGCAGCTGGTGGCGGTTGATGACTTCTTTTAAACGTGGATGGATCCCTGAGGTACTCCACAGCTAACTGGCCAAAGGCCAGTTATATAAGTGATTTATGCAAAAGCAATTTATAAGAGTTTGATCACAGTTCTCAACAGCTACACATGGGAGCACTTATGGTTCACAGTGATGATGACAAAATTTGACACTCCTTTGCTTATATTTTTGTTTAGTAATTTTCGTTGTGATTGTGGCAACAGTAAGTTTAAAGAATTCACATGCAAGTTGTACCCTGTAAGTATGCAGAATTTTTATATATTTTAGTAATTGTATTGGAATTCTATTGAAGTAGTGTAAATGTAGTTATGTGGCTTACGACAAAATTCTGAGAAACTTTGTTTTGGACAGAACTATGATAAAAATTAGTGCTGTTCAACTATTAATTTACTTAATCGCGATTAATGATGCGATTAAAATTATTAGTCCTGAATAATCGCAATTAATCGCATTTCTTTAGTGAACGTTATTCTGGTCTCAAAGAAGTAATTAAATTGAAATAAATAAAGCACCAGTTGCAGAACAGACTTTCAGAATTTCAACTATTGGGCTTATAAACATTTATGTGACCACGCATAACATTATTTAGCACATGCATCATCTATTTCAGTCAACTTTAAACAAAAGTCATGACGTTATCACTTTCAAGCTGAGTTTTTTAAAAGTTTCTTTAGATAAGTATGAGGCGATTAATTGTGATGCGATTAATTGTTTAATTGCAATTAAAAAATCAATCGCGATTAACAGATTAATGCATTAATCGCGCGTTAATCACGATTAAAGGACAGCACTAATAAAAATAAAGAATTCTAACTTCACTTCTAAATCTTTTTAACTAATGAACATATTTGTTTATCAGCAATTCAAGATAGTGTGCCTTGTAATATTTTATACTTTTGAGGACAAACACTGTGAATGCTAAATATCATTTCAATAAGTACCAAGGCATTGAATTGCAGGCAGTAAATTAATTTTGAGCTTGGCTCTAGGATGAATTAGCACAGCTGGCATTTCTTTTATTCTTCAAAACAGTGGCAGTTCCAGGATTTCTTGGTGGGGGATGAAATTAATTCCTAGGAAGTTGGTGGGGGATGAAAAGAGAAGGAAAAAATCAACAAACTTTGCCTAAAAAAGCTGACAACAGGGAATTTTTCCCCTAATTTTACTACACTTCTACTGAAAAATAGGTTGACAAGCAAAAGGTCATTTGCAGTTTTTCCCCGTCGTTTTACCAGACTTTGACTCAAAAAATAGGTTTCACAGGCAAAAAAAGTCCGGTGGGAGGGATGCATTCCCACTCATCCCCCACATTGAACCGCCACTGCTTTAACATATGCATGTAGCTGATATTCATTTATTTAGATTTGTGTAAAAGAATAGGTTGACCATCTTTGAAGTTATCTTCAGTGAGAAATTGTCAATCTTTAACTGATGTCTTGTGCTATGATGTGCTCTTTTACTTTATTGTGTCCAATTCCAGTGCATTTTTTACATTATTGATGGATTGTTGTTTGTTTCTGATAGAATAAGTTGCCATGTAATCCAGATAACAAGTATAATCACAACTACATTGGTTTATATTGCACTTGCTCAAGACCATATCCTGATCCTGATGATCCGGTAGGAAATTTTTTTGGTGCTTTATGTTGTACAGTGTAGTGTTCTGAGTTATTTTTTTACTGAATATTTTGTTAAATTTTATGGATTAACTACAATATTCGTTTGTTTTGATACAGATTCATAACATGCTGTAGACATACAGTACAATCCTGTTATATCCAGTGATACTGTGATAAAAACTTCAATATACCCAAGTTTTGATATATCCAATTTCAGAAATTTTATAAAGCCAAAAATTAGGTTGAGCCAATGTGCAATTGTGCATGTCAGGCTTCTATACCAAATACAATTTATACAATTTCAATTTTTTGTTTATATATATATATATATATATATATATATATATATATATGAACAAATGTTAAAAATAATTAATTAGACCTATCACTACATAAACAAATTAAATGAAACAAAAAGTATAAACCAATATTATTATCATCACCGTCATCAATAACTGTGGGCTCAGCGCCTGTTGGTAATATTATTATACCATGTAATTTGATGAAGTGCAACTTTGGCTGATAATTAACGTAGTCAGTCTCGGGTGGCCATGCAGCCTGAATGTTGTAATGTTGTGTTGGCTAGCCTTGAATTTAACTAATTGACATGTGGATAAAGTACAGTAATTAAAGTTTCTGTAGCTGCTTCCAAGAGCAGAGATCTGGAGGGAGTGAAACTTGCTTGAGATCTATATTTACAGATTCAGCAGTCAGCACAGGTGGGGCAAGATGATGGCAGTGCAGTTGATTGGCTGCACTCTGTATCACAAAAATATGCACTGTATAAAAGCCAGTTAAATATAAATGAAGGTGAGAAGGAAATATATATATACCATACTCTATATTATTTCATGTCTTGTGGATCCAGCGGTCAGCAGCACCCTTGAGGTAGTAAGGATGCATTCCACTGCTGGCTGCAATCTTAAGTGCGGGAAAGATATTAATAGCCAATAACCAGCTAAATAAGAAAGTAAAATCTCGTAAATTTATATTGTGCTTTTGAAAGTATGTACCGTAGTAGCTGCTTATTCCTAGGTGCTTAATTTACAGTTGAAATAGCTATAGCTGAAGTGATGTGGTTAGCCAGGCAAGGTAAATTCCAGAGATCAATCAGTGTGAGAGTAGGGAAGCAGTGGGCAGACTATGAAAAAAAGAAACAAAAAAAACATTATTTAACACTAGGTTTGAGAGTACTAATGATTTAGTACTGGACAAAAATCGTCCACTAATATGTCTTAATTTCAAAATGTGCCAAGGTACAGCAGGCCATTGCATTCAAAAAGTTGTAGGGACTAAAGAAAGCACAGTTGTACTTTGGCTCATGCAACAATTCAAGAGCTTAGCGCAATACGAATAATGCCAGCCAATGTTATTGTGGAACAAATTAATTAATTAATATTTTAGAAAAAGAAATTATTATTAAACTGGTAATTTCTTGTGCACCATATTATCACGATGTCAGGAGCAAGGGCACATTACAGAGTCCAGCAAAAATAGTTAAAATAAGTAATCAAAATAAACAAAAAATTAATGGAAAACCTTTAATAGTTTAGACTACAAAATGACTGTCTGAAGTGGTAATTGAGTGAGTGATAACACAAGTTAGGTTTTAAAAGGTGAATTATACAGCCTAAAGATAAATTCCAACCAAATGAGAGCACACCGACACATTCCAGAATATATAAAGTTAATATTAGTGATTAAGATTACAAATATCTACAGCACAGTAGCAAAAGTTTTAAGCAAAATCCAATGATTCGAATTTTGAATGCTTCTAGTCTGTATCACTCTGTAACTTCAATATATCTGATAGGCTTCTGATTGACACAGACTGAAAAACAGCTTCAGCATACTGTTGTCATTACAAAAATTTTGTTGAGTATTTGGGGAGTTTTGTGAATTTAGTTGTCGGGTGTCACATATATATTGAAGAACAAATGAATGATATAACCAGAACTATGATTCCTATATGCTAGTGTTTCTCATTCCTGAGGTATCTGTTAGTATTTTGAAGTCTGCACATTATAATTTCAGGAAAGTTATGTGGTGCTATATAGTTTTCTATATTATGTTTATTTTGGGCAGATTGATGATGAGATGATTCAGTGTATTATCTGTGAAGATTGGTTTCACAAGAGGGTTTGTACAGTCTTGATATCGTAAGATTTCTTGATTTTCATATCCTCTAAATTTCAGAGGAGAGTTTTATATTATATATTTTCATTTATACATTTTAGTTATAGATTTCATTAATACAGAACTGTAATTGAGTGGAAATGATGCAGTTATTGAAAGGTATTATGAATGGACAGTATTTGGGAATTGGCACTAAGAATGTAAGAAAAATAAACTACACAGGAGGATGGCATCGAATACTTGAAGGGCTGAGGATATATCAATGGGACATAATAATAATAATAACAATAATAATAATAATAATAATAATTATTATTATTATTATTATTGTTATTATTATGCACTTCTATAGCACCAGTTCTAATACACAAGGGTATCAATCGATGGTACTTCAAATCCATCTGCTGCAAAAGACCAGGTCATTCTATAGTGGGCATATCAGAATTTTTTTTTCAGTGGTGACCCCCCTAGGTTCAGCGGCAAAGTTGTAGGTGGGTGTCTTTGGAACAGATTAGTTCAAAATTTTCGAAGATGGGACCCAATTTGGGGGAGTTATGATGTTTCTACACCAGGCACCCGTTGCTCGGAGAAGTGAAATTTTTTTGCGAGATTCTTGAAATCTGAAACACCTTACCTTGCAGGCTATATAGAAGCTACAAAGATGTGGTTTGCATCATTGTTTAGCATTTTTATTGTACTTACCATCCATCTGTGCCAAAAAAGAAATTTCGGGGGTTGGGCCCACCCTACAGGCCAAAATATGACCCCATCCCAACAAATAAGTTCAAAGGTCAATAAAAAAATTTTCAGTGGTAACCCCCCTAGGTTCAGCAGCAAAGTTGTAGGTGGGTGTCTTTGGAACAGATTAGTTCAAAAATTTCGAAGATGAGACCCAATTTGGGGAGTTATGATGTTTCTACACCAGGCACCTGTTGCTCGGAGAAGTGAAATTTTTTGTGAGAATCTTGAAATCTGCAGGCTATATAGAAGCTACAAAGATGTGATTTGCATCATTGTTTAGCATTTTTATTGTACTTACCATCCATCCATGCCAAAAAAGAAATAAAATCAAATCAAGAAAACGTTTTTAAACGGCGAACACCGTGGTGGAAGAGCAAAACAGTTGCACGACGTTGTAAAACATCGGACCCCGTTTGCATATGATTTCCGGGCGACGTTTTAAAACGTCGAACCCCAGTAACGGGTTAAGAGTGATACTATTATATAGGTCTTAGCACTTTTAATTAAGTGAGTACATTGAATAAACAAAACTTAGAGTTTCAAATAGCATTGATTTTGTTGTCTTGGGTGACATCTGTGAACAAAATTCAGGTGCTCATGCATGAAAATATGCTGCAGAAACACTATACTTTTGCACACACACTGAAAAAAAATTTAGAGGGAACAGTGGTTGCTGGAGGTCTTTTTTGTCCACCAAGTCCAAGTGCTTGATGGTGGGCTGTGCAGTAGGGTGGAGTGAAAATATGAATGTTTGAATTATGAAATCTAATACCTTTCAAAAATTGTTGCTTACCATGAGTACTCCACATAAAAATTTGCAGTCTTAAATATTGACATCTTCTGCCCCCAACAGGAGCCAGAAGTTTTTATGTAAGGAAAAAACACCAAAAATCCGGTGACCGGAAGATTCAGTATCGGAAGATTCGGGACGGAACATTCGGTACCGGAAAATTCGGTACCGGTCATGGAAGATTCGGTACCGGAACATTGGGTAGGGGAGGCCCGCTGGGGCTCATGCCACCTTATTGCCTCCGTGGGGTGGGCGGATAAGACCATTCTGTCAGTCAACACAGGAATCGTTCAAGACGGGCAGGGGAAACGCGGGGGGAGGGGAATAACTAAGAACCACGATAGTAATCGCACGGCGGGTGGGGGAAGCGGTCCGGGAGCCGCGCGGCAGACGCGATGTTAATTCCACCACGGCACCAATGGAATCGATTTCGGAGGTTGTGTGCAGGTGCGGGTGTGTCCTGTGTGTGTGTGTGTTGCCGACGCTTTCGTTTTCATCTTGTTTGTTGTTCCCGTTCCTCGGGTTTCACGCAACATCGTAACAGGGCACGCAACCCTCTTATTGAATGCCTGGACCCCCATGGAAATAGAATCTGAGCTTGAATTATGACAACTGATCGACGCTTTCGTGTTCCTCTTATTTTACTATTTGAGAAATATTAACTTTGAATATAGGATTTTACGTATAAGTTTGCAGAGAGCCAAAGAAGTCACGCGCGGGCACTGGGCACCGCAACATCGGTCGGTACAGGGCATGTAAACAACCCCATTTCCAAATATGTAGTTTAATGTCTTTCATGCAATGCATTCATTTAAAAGTAAGTTCAAATACAATGAGCAAATTCAGTCTTCAGGAAACGTAGAAAAATTAATGCTGAAAATCCACACGATAAGTTGCAAAGGTTCCGATGATATAGCTTAAAATCAAGTTCAAAGTTGTCGAATATCTTTGTGTCATTCACTATAGGGCCTATAATGTACTGTTACATAGTGTTACTGCATATTTTGACGCTGTGCTATAAATCTATTAGCCTATTGGACAGTGTTTATTCTAGACTCCTGAACTCTAGGGGGGACTAACAAGGCCGTGGGAATCAGCTAAGGGCTGCTGTTAGTTGATGTAGACATGTAGAGTGCCAAAATTTCCGGGGGAATTTGAAATTTCCAGGGTAAATAGGTCAATATTTCCTCCGGAAACGGCCTAGATTAAACCCTGCTATGCTTTACATGTAAAACGTACTACCGTAGCATATCTATCTATTCTATGGCCTTTTCTATAAGGTCGCATTAAACAGCTCAAGTTCCCTGCACGTATTGCGAGTTGAAACATCTGTTTACATACATTAAATCGGTGGGAGAGCAAAAGCGTGCCTGAACGCTGGGTGTCCGCTAATGATGCGCGACAGGCCTAAAGCGGACAAATATCAGCAGCAGGTGAGGCGTCATCTTATCTGTATGTCGGTACCGAATTATCTGGTACCGAATCTTCCGGTACCGAATCTTCCACAAGTAAAGTTTTGGTACCGAATTTTCTGGTACCGAATGTTCCGAAAACTAGTGATGACCTTTTTTCTTGTCGCTCTTTTTCACATTCAGTAGCGTCATTTCACACTTTTCTTGGGAATGAGATAATTTTTTGGCCAAATTTTGGCAAATTATGGGCAATTTTTGGACCAATTTTGGCGAATTTGAAATTTTTTGACATTTTTGGGCAAATTTTGGCAATTTTTTGCACATTTCACATTTATTTACCTAATACATTATTTCTTCATTTTTCTTGGGGGCCCGCCTGCCCCTCTCCAAATGACGCTCCTGTTCACACTGTTCATTTTGATGCTTTTGATGTCCTCAGGTCCGGGCCCCCCTTTTACTTGCCGGGCCCCCTTTATTTAGTGTTATTATTGGTATTATTGTTAATTCTGCATACTCATCATCGGCCCGGGCCCCCTCCAGACCGCTGGGCCCCTGTGCATTTGCCTCCCCTGCCCCCGCTCTCGGAGGCCCTGATTGCAACGGTTGATCAATCGCTGAACATGAAACCATTTGTTGGGGCAGAAGATGTTAATAGGTTTAAGTAAAATTTCACATGGTAAATGAGTAATACCAATGGCAAGTTTTGGTGGGTATTACATAAACATACTCGAGAAAAATTTTTTTATCCATTACGTTCACTCCACCCTACTGTGCAGTCATGTCCAGACCGGGAGTGGAAGGTCAGGTTCAGACATGGGTCAATTACGTTCTAAGCAATTACAATTACATTACAATTATATGGATTTTTGTCAATTACAATTACAATTACAGACAATTACATTGGGATCAATTACAATTACAAATGTGTCAATTACAATTACTTTTCATTCCTCTTTCTGCTTCTTTTAATAAGCTTAAGTGTCTAAAATAATTAACATAAATTAGTTCAACAAAGTCATATGCTACGGCCGATTTCAAAAACCGTAGCACAAAGTTTCACAAACCTGCGAATGAGTCAACAAATTCGAAGTAGACTTTTTCGAGCATGACACTAATTCACCACACAACCGGCACTTCACTTTAACATTTGCATTGGAAACAGCATTATTAAAGTCATCAGACTTTTCAAAATAATGCCATATTACTCCTGCTTGATTTACGCTCATATTTACTGGCATTAAACTTTTATTCACAAAAAAGCGCAGCCGCAGAACAATGGAAGTAGACAAATGATAAGCTGGTTCCCTTCCAATTTGAAAGGCAGTAAAAAGTAAATAAGTAAATTTTGCATGGCAACTGGCAGAGCAGTGAGTCCATTTACCAATAACCGCTGTGCTTTGACAATTCACTAACCATCCAATGTATTCACTGCGATACATTCATAGACTGACAAGACTTCAGCTCATACATGCTAATACACTATTAGAACTTATAAAACTCACATTCCTGTAATTGAGTAAAACAATTACAATAGCTCAATTACAATTACATACAAGACAATTACAATTACTTGTAATTGAACTTTCCAGAGATCAATTACAATTACATTGGCCAAATGTAATTAATTACAATTGAATTACAATTATAATTGTAATTGACCCATGTCTGGTCAGGTTTGCCTTAATCACTCTGCTAGGATCCTCTGTGGGGGCAGTCCTCACCTGATGCCCAAAATATAGCAGACACCTTGTTTTGACTTTGGAAGAGATGGATTGTGAGCCATGCATGTGCTGAGTTTTAGATCTCTCTCAACTAAGGCCTACATAGTCCAAAACGCATGAATAGGTAGTCCTTGTGTTAATAACATCACAGGTTTATAGGATACATAAGATTTAACACCACTGGTCGAGGGCATCAAGTTGGTTGCAAAGCTGTTTCATTGTAGTCCATGTTTTGCAGCCATAGAGAAGCAGCAATGAAATGTATGCTTTGTACAGTGGCGTAGCGGTGGGGGTGAACCGCCCCAGGCGGCACTTGCTCTAGGGGCGGCATTTTCGAGAAAACCCTTTTTTTGCATATGAACATTTTTTAGGAAGTAGCGATAAGGTTTTTTTGCTTGTCATGAATTTTAGCTAGTTGCAATAAGGTTTTTTGCCTGTCAAGAATTTAACAAAAAGGCGGCAATTTTTTTCACCCGGGCGGCACTTTGCCTCGCTACGCCACTGGCTTCGTAGAAGCTAATTTTGGTGTGCGAGGAGATTGTGGAATGCCAGATATGATGATATAGTGTCTTCATACATTTTCCAAAACCAATAACAGATTGTCACCAAAGCTATAGCCCATAATGCATTGTACGACATGGGCCACAGGTTGAGGACAGCATGTTGTGTGTTCATGATTCGTTTAGGCCACATGCCCATTGTTGACTAGACCAGAATGCTTGGCACGACATGATTGTTGCCAAGAGCTGAGCCACAGGCCATGATATTGAGTCGAAGCAGAACTTTATAAAAACAATCTGGGTGGTCCTGGTCGAAGCCTTGCTTCTCCATATTGTTTCATGGGCAAAAGCACTAGTTAGCAATAGTTTTGCTGGTGTATCATTGTTTGATAGACAAAAGGAGACTACCGCTGCATGATGATGTCCATTTAAGAAAGGAGGAGGCAGACACCCATTGTATTTAGCAGACATGTGTTTAAATAGACACAATCTGACTTAAAGTTGTATTGTAGTAGGCAATGTGTTTCTTTACAAACATTCTTTGGAAAATTGCATTGACTTCCAGATAAGTCGACTCAGCATTTTAAAGTGAATTTTAAAGCAAAATTTTTCGACTTATGCGATTATGTGCAGTAAATTTCTTGTTACATTACATTTTGTGGCTGCATCGTCAGCTGAATTTAGACATTGGAATTGGGTCTGCTTGATTATATTATGATTGCCTGATAGTGAGGTGTCTTTTGGAGTGATTTTGTTTTGGTGCTTTTTATATATTTGTTATTGTCTGGACACCTTTTTAAATGATTGAAGCTCAGTGGTGCTTATTCACTTAAAATACTTTTTTTCTTTACCTATTTGTATAACCTGTAATATTATGTCCTTTAGTGTGGATATTTTAGCATTTGGACAGTTCAGCTGTTGAAGATGAATATGATGAGATGATCTGTGGTCTATGCATGAATTCATTCAGATTTCTTTGGTGTTATGCCAGATTTTGCAAGGGTTGGTAAATTGTTGGATAAGTTATATTGCATGTACTTTCCGTATTTGCAAGCAATACACTTTTATGTTTATTCTTCTTAATTTATTTGAACTTTCCTTGAATTTGTTCATTTAAAGTCAATCAGGCTGTCAGTTAGTATTGTGGTTGAAATTACACCAGGGTATATTGATTGATTCCATGTTCCGATAGAGACATTTTCTCTACAATTGAAAAGGTTTTTGTGGGGGTTTCGCTTAATGACGACCTGAGTAGCCCCATCTCCCCTACTCCTGCCAGACAGAGCACCACCCTGTTTTATAAAGGTGGTCCTGTTTATGCCATTTTCTTCTATGTCCTTTCCTTTTATCATCTGTATCAATTTCAACTGGTGGAACGGTTGCAGCTAAGGGAGCAAACCCTGAAAGAAAACCGGTGTTGGAAGGACATCGCAGGGCAGATGAGATTGAAAGGATTCAATGGCCTTCTTATCCGTCTAGGAGAGAACTGGTCACCACCTAGCAACAAAGACCAAGAAATTGATACAGATTCAGTGTTAGCCATAGACACAAAAACTATGGTTTACAAGACAATGATATTGCCGATCTGAATGCTGGAAGATGAAGAAAGAAGATGAAAGAAAGATACTTACCTTTGAAATGGCTTGTTTAAGAAGAATGTTAGGAATCACAAGAAGAGGTAAGATCAGGAATGAAGAAATCAGAGAAAGAACGAATATGAAAGACACGGCTATAGACAAAATCCAAAGGAGAACGCTACAGTGGTTTGGACATGTGGCAAGAATTGGAGAAGAAAGACTGCCTCTGAGAGCTCTGCTCTGTCATATTGAGGGAATCAGAAGTAGAGGAAGACAAGCTATGAGATGGATAGATAATTAATATAAAAGATGTTGGAAAACAAAATCTGAACTTAGAGAAGCAACACACATGGCAAGAGACAGGAAGACCGGGAGTAATCTCGTATCAAACTCGTCGTCAGCATAAATGATGTAAGAAAAAGAAGAATGTTGATTGATGGTGCTCCAAGTCTGTCTTCTGATGAATGGGTCAGTATAAGAAAACTGCATCAGAGTGAGATACAGAAAACAGATTGTGTTGAAAGGCTGTCTTAAAATTTTGGTTTTGACTTGAATTTAAATATGTTTAGCAAGGTGATAGATCTGATATGCATAGTGATGGTGTTTCGGGTTTTTGGAACAGCATCAGAAAGGCTGTCTTTAGTATCTCTGGGCATATGAAGTAATGTAACACAAAAGTTGTATTGTAAAAATGTTTAGAGCAATTCAGCATTGCTTAGAATGCCAAGGTTGACCAGACAATAGGTTTAAATCAGACATTGAATTTAATTCTATGTTCAATGGTTAACCAGTATGTATTCATAATAAATGGTGTATTGTGATGATTTGGCATGAATTGAAAAATCTAAGTTGCTTGCATTGTTGTAGATGTAAGATGTATCCAGAGTTTAATTTAATGTTTCTATATTTTTGTCATATTGCAGCTTTTTATAAGAAAATACCAATGACAGAGGCTGTGCTTGAGACTAAGGTTGATGTTGACAGTGAAGGAAAAAAAGCTGTTGACAGTTCTGCTGATGGATTAGCTGTGGTTAGCAATTCTACTGGATTGTCATGTATGACATTGACACCACCTAAAGAAAATTCCTTAGTGAGTGCACTGAATCAGTTGCCTGAGATGAGACATCTGACTGAAGTGTGTCACTTTAATCAACTTGAAAGTGATGGCACTTCAGAACTTAATGTTGCTGTATTTTGGCCAGAGAACTGGAGAAGGCAGTTATGTCAGTGTGCTAAATGCATAGTAAGCTATTTTACTTGATTCATTCATATTGGAATTTTTTATTTCATGCATCAGTAACTGTATTTTAATTGTTAACTTGTTTTATATGAGTGAAGGCATAATTTGTCATTTCAATATTTTATATTTTTGTAAAATAAGTGAATTGTTTCTAATTAGAAAATTATTTCTTAACATAGATTAAACCAATTATATTATCTTTCACTCTAATTGTAAAGACACTTCCTATTAATATTCTTAAAATTAAAATTAATAAAATGGAATTAAATCAAAAAACCTCAACTAAATTTCTTAATGTAACAATAGATCAGAATCTTAATTGGAAAGAGCATACATCTCTAATAGCACTTAAGATGTCTAAGAATCTAAACATTATAAGACACATTTTAAGACTAATAAATAAAAATGCACTACTTTATCATTCTATGATTCATCCTTACTTAACTTACTGTAATATTGTATGAGGTTTTTATTAAAAATGCATTACTAATATGTATTATTGTAAAGCGCTCTTGTCTTTGACCATTTTTGCCATGCCTACTGTGCTATAGAAATCGTCTAGCTAATAATAATACTACTAATAATAATAATAATAAACTTCAGATTCTGCAAAATAAAGCTATTAAACTAACTAGAAATTACATTGGGTACATTGAAACAAATGAATTATATAAAAATCTTAATATACTTAATATCTCTAGTATACATAAGTATCAAACAGCAATATTTATATTTAAATATGTTAATAAGCTATTACCAATTCACTTTTACAAACCTGAATACTTTTCAATAATAAATAAATTACATGCCTATAATATAAGAAGTCAAAACAAATTGCTATCCCTCATGCTCATACTAATATGAGATTAATTATTTTCCATTAAATGTTTTGGACCTCGTACTTGGAATAGTCTACCCGAAAGTTTAGCCAATCCATCAAATTTATATATGTTTAAAGGTCAGGTCAGGTCAGGTCTTTGTCTTCCAGCTGTGTCCAGCTATTGACTTCTCCATGACATCTCTGCAAAGTTCTCTGTCCTTTGCTATTTTTTCCAAAGTCATTCGGTGTCTTCCGTCAGTTTTCCATTGAGATTCAGCCCTGCCATGTGCAGATCCTCTTCCAATTCGTCTACCCATCATCTTTTCGGTCTTCCTTTAGATCTTCTCCCCTCTGGTTTGTAGTTGAAAATTCGTCTTGGGTTTCTTATTTCTTCCATTCTGACTATGTGTCCAGTCCCTTTCATTCTTCTCTTTCTGATGACTTCCATGATGCTCGGTTGCAGTGTTCTCTCTCTAACTTCTTCGTTTGTTATATGTTCTTTTTATCCAATCCTTAGTATTCTTCTAAGCCATTTATTTTCTGTTGCTATTATTTTTTTCTCCAATTCTTTTTTTATGGTCCAAGATTCACATCCATAAATTAGTATCGGTATTACCAGTGTTGTTTCAGTTATTGATTATTTTTCAGTTTCAGTTACAGTTATTGAAATTATTTTTCAGTTATAGTTACAGTTAAAGTTATTGTCATTTTTCAGTTATAGTTTCAGTTACAGTTATTTATTTTTCAGTTATTTCAGTTATTTTCAGTTAATCGACATTGAGCACATTAATGAAATTTCGACGTTATTTTTTAATACACAAAATAACACAATCACCCTGCTCTCAAATTGATTCATTTAGCTTAAGGAACACACGATGTTCCAAGTTAGCAGACAGTCTGTTGCGTTTAGCAGCAGAGAGGTCCCCACACAGTTTTAGAGGGACTCAAAGTTTAGCAGATTTAACATACAGAAGCTTAAAACTTGCAATAGAGTGCGGTATGGCTGGTATGAGCGATAGTGGTTTAAACATAGGCGAAATCCTACTAAACCACTTACAAATACAATCCAGTTATTACTTTCTTCACTAGTATTTTAAATAAAAAAGATACTACTCACAGGATTCTCTTCTGCTCAGAGCGAAAACTAACTCTGCTTAAAACGATTTTTAAAATGTAAAAAACCTCAAATCTAGCGACGGAACTAGAACTACCGACGGAAGCAGGAAGAAAGAAATTCGCGTTGCATGGTGTTACCGCTACAACATTGCAAATATCCGCGTCTCTCGGAAAAACCAGAAATAGTACGCAACCATATATACAATTATTTTTCAGTTATTTTAGCTATTTCAGTTATTTATTTTTCAGTTACAGTTACAATTATAGTTATTGACATTTTTCAGTTATAGTTTCAGTTTCAGTTAACTGATTTGTTATTTTTCAGTTAACTGATATTTTAGTTTCAGTTAAAGTTAACTGAAACAACACTGGGTATTACACAAGTGTTGAGAATTCTTAGTTTTGTTTTCATTCCAATGTCTTGTCTTTTGAAAATTTTGGTTTTGGTTTTATGTTTAAAATCAGCTTTAAAAATGATATCTTATTTAATTGACACTAAAATAATCTAATAATTGAATGATTAGTTATAAGATTAACTTGTTGACTTCATGATGCCAAGATGTTTACACTATACCTCTGTCATTCTCTATTGTTATTGACTTACAGTACTTTACTTATAGATACCTATCTGTGGGAACTGTGTTTCTCTTTTGGTATCTACTTTCCAACGTTATAACGATTACAATGATCATAATGACATATCATTAGAATATTTCCCTGCTCTTTTTTTCTATGCTCTAATGAATGTTCAATGTGAGCGATTGATTTACTTAAGTTATGTATGTAACTGGTATGATGTTTTGTTTGAAAAAAAATAAAAAATAAACCAATATATTTGCTTCTAGAATTGATTAGTAATTTCTGTTTTACTAAAGGTTTATTTTTTGATTAGTAATAAATTCCATTTCAGGAAGTGTATAGAGACTTAAACATTCTCTTTCTTCTTGACAAAAATGACACAATAGCTGCTTATGAAGAAAGTGGAAAATCTAAAGTTTGCAAAACTTCTTACCAGCAGGGACTTGAAGCTCTTTCCAAGCTTGATCGTATTCATCAGGTGGATTTAATTCAAGGTCAGTATCCAATTGAAATTTTGTGACTCATTTGATGTTACTTGCTATTTTGTTTTTTTAACTCTCTTAATGGTTCAGAAGTCATTGATCAAGAGGCTGCTAGAAGAAACTGCTTGTGCCACTGAGGTTGCAAACTCTTATTTTGTTCATTAGTTTCTTTGTAGCTTTGCCTTCTGTCGATTTTACGAGGAATTTATGCTACTTCTCAAGTCTCTGGCGACGTATAATTGTGCGTTTATGTTGCCGGGGATCTTAATATACATCTGGAGAAGCCTGTGGACAGTGCCTGTCAAAGATTAAACCAGATCTTGGGAGAATTCAACCTGCGGCAATATGTTGACGAACCGACTCATGAACTGGGTGGACTGCTGGATGTTGTGATTGGACCGTGTGACTTGGTGCCGCTCAAGACTGTAGTAGAGGAAACGGGCTTATCTGATCATAAGCTCATAAGTTGGTCAGCATGTGCTGTGCAGCCTCTCCTGGAGTTCAAAGTGGTCAAGCGGAGGAACTGGAAGAAATTTGATCAGAACTTCTTCATATCGCGTCTTAAAGCATCTGAGCTCTGTTTATCAACTGGACATGAGAAGACTGCATCGGAGCTGGCGAAACTTTTTCACTCTGTTATAGTATTATTATCGAATGCTTAATGTGCTAAATGATGTCAGCCATTTGATTGCGACATTATCAGCTGTGTGTAAAGTTTGTAATCCACCGTCCTCTAGCCTGGTTATAGGGCAAGAGTCAACTAGGTGCGACATTGTTTGAATGACACCGCAGGGGCACAGGTTCGAGTCAGTTAATCCCCATTTCTGATGACAGTAATTGCAGTGTCCCTGTCCAGTTCGAAAACGGTTTAACAGACACCACAGGTGACGAGGCAGCGTGTCAAAGCCTGGTTGTCGGATAGCGGGATCTTCGACCAATTGGCAGTTGATCACCTGAGCCGACTCCCAGTCAAGTCTCCACTGTCTATCGACATCTGAGGGAACCTTGTTAAGCTGCAGAGGATGGCGTGATTTCAATCGGTGATTAGGAGGGTTGGACAGGTCCTCGAAGAGTGGCAGGTCCTCACGGTCTGCTATCTTCGATAGAAATCTGTCCACTGCAGCTTCCCGTCGTAAGTATGGTGGTTGGATATTTGACAGAACTGGCAGCCATTGGAGCGCTGTTGGGCGCAGGGTTCGGAGACAAGTCTCATGGCTGAGTGCAGCTGCGTGTCCACCGCCTTTGTGTGCGAGGAGCGATACCAGGCGGGACAGCAGTATTCCGCGGCTGAATAGCAAAGTGAAAGTGCAGATTGTCTCAGAGTAGCGGCGTTTGCTCCCCAGGAGGAACCGGCTAATTTTGACAGGAGGTTTGTCCGGGTTCTGACTTTGCCGGCCAACTTTGAAAGATGTGTTTTGAAGCTTAAAGTTCGATCAAGAGTAACGCCAAGATATACAGGGAATGGGTCGTGCTTCAATTGTTTCCCATCCATATGAATTTTTAGCTCGTATTTTGCTTTTCTGTTGTTCAAATGAAATACACTCGCCACAGTTTTATTGGCGTTTGGTTTAAGTCGCCATTTTTTGAAGTAGTCTGAGATCCGCTGTGTGTCGATAGTTAGCTGTTCTTCAAGTTCCTTGAATGTCTGGGCTTGAACGGCAAGGCCGATGTCGTCGGCGTAGCCGTATTTCCTGCTAACTGTGTCAGGTATATCATTTAGATACAGATTGAATAATATAGGAGCTAAAACTGAGCCCTGTGGAAGGCCATTTTTCTGACATCTCCATGAACTTATGTCATCTACCATATGAACTCGAAACTGTCGGTCACGGAGAAGTAAATCCACGACACGAACGAACCATGGTTGGAAATTCATCGAGAGTTTGTAACATAAACCGGCATGCCAAACCGTATCAAAGGCTGCTGTCAAGTCCAAGAAGACAGAGCCTGTCTTTAGGCACTTCTGATAGCCATTTTCTATGTATGTTGTAAGTGCAACAACCTGATCACAGGTGCTGCGACCTTTTCTGAAGCCAGCTTGAAACGGGTTTAATATGTCGTCTACCGATGTGGAGATGTGATTCAGTAGTAGTCTCTCGAATAACTTGTAACAGACGCTGAGTAGCGAGATTGGTCTGTAGCTTGCCGCACGAGTTTTGTCTTTTCCTGGTTTTTCGATGGCAATGACCTTTGCTTTACGCCAAATCTTTGGAATATTGTTACTCGTTATGATTTTGTTGAAGAAGGTTAGTAGCCATTTGCATGCCTTTGGACCCAAATTTTTTAGAAACTCAGGGTTATAGTTATGTTATAGTGCAAATACTTGATGAATTAGACCCAGTGACTGAGTTCAGGGTTTGTGTCCACCCGTATTGGCAGTTTTACGATGAGGAGTGCAGACAGGCGCGTAAAAAAGTGCGGTGTGCAGAGCGGGCTTATAGAAGATCCAAAGGTACTGCTATGGAAGATGAAGCGCAAAAATCTCTGACCTCCACTCTTAAATAAAGAAGGTGCCTGGTGAAGCAAAAAGGCCGGAGATACTGGAAGGGGTTGCTTCAGTCAGCACATGACGATACAAGGGGAACTTGGAAGGTTCTCAATTCGCTCCTTAGTGAGAGTAGAGAGGGTTCAGCTCCACGCCCTGATTTCAGCGCTGAGGATTATCACCACTATATTGACGACAGGATCAAAGGAATACGAGGAAAGACTGCGAGTGCAGGGTTGGCATCTTTCTCTAACTATAAAGGTCCACATCTCGCTGCTTTTTCCAACCCGATGCTAGAAGAAGTACTTGTTTCTGTGCGTTCATCACCAAATAAGCAGTGTGCCTCTGACCTGCTGCCCATTTGGCTCCTGAAATAGAGTCCATTGATGTACTGGTGCCATGCCTGACAACTCTTATGGCTGTCTCTCTCGAGTCAGGAGAATTTCCAACAACTTGGAAGCATGCGATTGTTACTCTGCACCTGAAACGGTCGGGACTCGACCAGTCTGATGTCTCCAATTACAGACCTGTCTCCAACCTACCTTTTCTAGCCAAGCTACTAGAGAGGATTACCAACAAGCGGCTGGTCAGTTTTCTGAGTGCGAATGTACTGATGCTGCAAGAACAATCAGCCTATCGTCGTGGACACTCCACTGAAGCAGCCATTCCGAAAATATTCAGTGACCTGGTAGACGCGACTGCAAATGGGCGAGTTGCGCATCTCTGCCTGCTCGATCTCTCGGCTGCATTTGACACAGTCGATCATCCAATTCTATCCAATTCTCATCCGTCGGCTCGAAATATCGTATGGACTGGCAGGCCAGTCACTTCAGTGGATGAGGAGCTACCTCACCGGAAGAACACAAGCTGTATGGTGTAATGGACTTCTTCGTAGTATTCTGCCCTTAGGTAGTTTTGTATTCCAATTTCGCCATTCATTCCTGTTCATAGCTTTCTTCTTTAAGTCTTTATAGTCCTTTTCCATCATCCAGTCAAGTCAAGTAGTATCTCTCATGGTCTTCCTTTGGTCTTTTCCCCTCTAGTTGTCCTATTATTTTCCTTAGGAGTGAGTCTCCTCTCATTATATGTCCCATCCAGGTCTTTTGTCTTTTTCTTATGCTGTTGATCATCTCTTTCTTTTCCTCCACCTGTTTCAGCACTTCCTCATTTGTCTTATGTTCTGTCCAGCTGATCTTCTCCATTTTTCTCCATATCCACATTTCAAAGGCGTCTAGTCTTGTTATTTCCACTTTTCTTAGAGTCCATGTTTCCGATCCATAAAGAAGAGACTAATGGAATGTAATGGACTAATGTCCCTGAAGAGCCAGGTCCACCATGGAGTCCCACAAGGATCGGTCCTGGGGCCCTTACTTTTCATCTTATACATTGCAGACATTAGCTCAATCATCATGGCGTTTGGCTTGTCATCCCACACCTATGCTGATGACGGGCAGATTTATTCCTCGTGCACACCGTCAGACACAGAGCAGCTCCAGATGTCCTTCATGAATTGCATATCTGCAATCATCAGGTGGACAGAAGAAAATCGTCTGGCCTGGAATCCAGACAAGATGGAATTCCTCTGGATCAGCACTCCGGGAAGAAGGAAGCTGTTGAGTCGAGTCCCTTTCACCGTTGGTGATGCTACTATTGTTCCTGTGGCGAGTGTGCATCTCTTAGGTGTGCTTTTGGACGAAACACTGTCGTTTGATGAACACATCAACAACATTATCCGATGTTGTCATTACCAGATACGGAAGGTCAAGCTGGTTCAGCGCTACCTAATGGTGAGTGCGACCACTCATCTTGTACGGGCCCTCGTCTTGTCAAGAATAGACTACTGTAACAGTGTCCTACTGGGCCTACCGGAAAACAAACTAAATCGACTTCAGTCCATGCTGAATCTGGCTGCACGAGTGGTTTTCGGCTGTCGCTGGAATGACCACGTCATGCCACTGCTGAGGGATCGCCTCCACCGGCTATGCGTTCCACAACGTATTGTTTACCAGCATTGTTGGCTCACTTTCCGAACCCTTTATGGCCCACATTGCCCAGAATATCTGAGTGCGCAGGTGCAGCGAACAACATCGAATGAATTGAGAATGAAGCTTCGGTCGAGTCCTACTGCTTGTCCCTCCTCCGTCAAAGACTTCCAAGTTTGGAGAAAGGTCGGCACTTGTACAGAAGTTGAACACACTTCATGTTTAACTATATGATACTATATACCACCAGTAACAATACCCACCACATTTAAAATCCAGCAAACATGGGGAAATTGGACAGCATTCAAGGAGGCAGTCAATGAGACAGCAAGGTTTGCTGATTCATTGTTAAATGTACCTATAGCAACACTGAAATTGGTAAGAGAACTAGTTCTATTTCTGGTCCAAAATTCTGAAACTGTCTTTTCCTGGCTGTCACATCTTCCACTGAATTGAGTATTTTCAGATATAGGCTTAACGTAATGTAATGTAATGTGACATTTGTATAGTGCCTCTTCTATTTCTACTCAGAGGCACTCCTAGCATTGGAGTCGCAGAGTAAAGTAATGAGACTTTAGCTTTCGCATTGAGCAGAGCGAGGGAGTAAGAAGTGATTCTCGAATGGATGGGTTTAAGGCATTCCAGAGGGAGGGTCCAGTCACTGCAAAAGCCCGACGCTGGGTAAGAGCAGTGCATGATCTGGGGACATAAACATTCTTCTAATCAGTGGAGTGGAGCAGGCGATGAGCAGCAGAAGAGGGTGATTTGAAAAGCTCAGTAATGTAAGATGGTGCCTGACCTCGAAGTGCTGCAGAAACAATAATTACTTGTTTCAATTTGGAAATTAGAAGCCAGTGGAGGGTGTTAAGCGTAAAGTCTGAGATGCTAGAGTAGCGAGGCGCTTTAGCTATAAGATGAGCTGCAGCATTTAGGACAGATTACAGAGTGGAGAGCAGGCTTTTGGGCAGGCCAAGATAAAGAGAATTGCAATAGTTTAGCCTACTAGCCACAAAAGCATGAACCAAAGATTTGGCTGCAGATAAAGAAAGCGAAGAACGAATAACCGTAATTTGCCTAAGTTGGTAAAAGCAGGATCGAGAGAGTCTAGCAAAATGCTCTTTGAAGATCAAGTTACTGTCAAAGTAAATACCAAGGTTTTTGATACGATTTGAGAAAGTTAGATTAAGAAAGAGAGAGTTCAGTAGGTCATAATCAATTTTTGAGTGCAGATGCAGTGCTATAAGATGAGCTGCAGCATTTAGGACAGATTGCAGAGTGGAGAGCAGGCTTTTGGGCAGGCCGGCCAAGATAAAGAGAATTGCAATAGTCTAGCCTACTAGCTGCATGCTCAGGCAAGCAATGTAAGTACTAAGCCAGATAAGTTGAGTTTTATCAGGGTTCAGTCGAAGTCTATTGGAAAACATCCAATCCCGAAGAGTTGGAATTACATTGTCTACTGATTGAGTGAGCTCAGTATAAGAAGAGTGAGGGCAATGTCGATAAATTTGAATGTCATCAGCATAGAGGTGCACAGTGAAGCCAAACGAGCTAATTAAAGAGCAACGGTCAGTTGCAGCAGTCAATCCTCGTGATGACGACGGCGCGCATGAGTTGGATCGCTGCCGACGTTGGAAGGTGCCGACGTATCGCCCTGATCCTCCGAAGCTGATAGAAGGCACTCCGAGTGACATAGCTGATGTGGCCATCGAGCGAAAGTGATTCATCTAACAGGACCCCGAGGAGGCGTACTTCAGCCGACGGTACAATTTCAATCCCATCAATGACAAACGGTACACGGCTGAGCAAGTGCCTCCTCCTGGGAGTAGAAATCCATAGCACTTCGGTTTTGTCAGGATTCAGTGCTAGACGATTGACTTCAGTCCAATGTCTGATCTTTGTAATACAGGCGATGACACGATCGCGTAGTAGGTCCATATCCTCAGGGAGGCATGAGGCGTATATCTGCGCATCATCAGCATAGGCATGCGCCACAAGCCCGCACGATTCAATGATTTGTCCAATGTCTGCCACATAAAGGACAGACAGAAGTGGACCTAGACAGATCCCTGCGATACTCCGCTGAGGACAGGGCGCGAGGCAGACGCTGAACGATTCCAACGGACTGACTGCGACCTGTCTTTGAGATAGTCATGTATCCAGGAGAGGACTTTGCCATTGATTCCAAAGGTAAGCTCAAGGCGTCTGAGGATTATTTCATGGTCCACTGTGTCGAAGGCGGCAGATAGGTCGAGTTCACAAAGGAGCGCCACCCGTCCATTCGTTATCGCGTCGACAATGTCGTTAAAAATACGCAGGATGGCCATTTCCGTGGAGTGGCCACGCCTGTAAGCCGACTGGTATTTCGGCATTATCCCATTCGTCGACAGATATCCGACCATTTGCATATTCACAATTCTCTCTAACACTTAGAGAGGAATGTAAGATTGGAGACCAGACGATAGTTGGGGCCATTACTTTACTGACTCTTGAACACAGAGGCACTGTGAACAATGTGGCAAGAATGCCATGAAAGATGCCAGAAATGTGAGGTTGGTTTCCATATCCATTGTTTCAATGCCTTTCATGGCAATAAGTGATAATATGTAACAGTGTTTTATCCAGGCCTGTTAGGGGGAGATTCCCTCCCCCTCAAACCACAGCACCCTCCTTGTCCAAATCCTAGCACCGACACAAATGTTTGCATTGAACTGTGTCTCTTCCCTCCAGCCAAGTCAAGTTGCCCTCCAAAGGACTGGGGTCTGGATAAAACATTGATTTGTAATTTTATTGCAGGATTACATGAAAACTGCCTGTATAGCGTATTTTAATGCTAAGTTACTAGTGCACCCTACCACGGTGCATGACTTTAAGAGTATATTTTTCAGTAAAAAGAATTTAAATAAAAGTTAGTTGAACTACTTTTGTGTCATCAAATTAGAAAATGTTGATGGATTGCTTAAAGAAAAAATTGGGGTAAAGTGGGTTAAGTCACCAAACTGACCTCTCTCCATGGATAAGCCTGCAATGACCTGGTACGCACCACTGCGTCTATCCTCAGTGTGCAGTGGGCGAGTTCAGTCATAAAGCCTCACTACATGGCCAAATAGTGAACAGCGCCATTTCTTGCCATGCACTTTACCTCAAAAGGCCAATATCGTTGCCCTTGCCACAAAGGCAATCAGTATGCTCAGGGACTATGTAACATGTCCAAATTCATGCCATTACCAGGACCTTTATCACCTTCATACAGCAATGAAACTGTTGTTAAAATTATTAATAAAATCGGTTTTTAATTGGTGACCTAATAGTTCTATGAAAATGATAATTTTATTTCAATTACAGATTATTTATACTACCAATTGGGGAAGAAGAGCAAAAAGAAGTGAATTTATAACCAATATCTCTTTTATTATCGGAGAATATATTAAGTAGATAAAGAGGTCTCAAATCTGCTGGATCCAAGAGTGGCACAGATGACCACTGGTGCAGCGCCAGTCGGGATCAAAACCATGACCTGGTACGCACCACTGCATCTAGCCTCACTACATGGCCAAATAGTGAACAGCACCATTTGCAGGTGGTCTCTTCCATGATTAGCAGTTCTAACACTTCAGTGATGTCTACATTCTGATGAAGTTGAACCAGCATATACTGGAAATTTGGTGCTGACATCTAAGGTGGAAGCTTTCCAGTTTGCACATGTCTTCTGAGCCATAGAGTAGGATGGATAAGATGCATGGTAGATGTAACCTTGCCTGGAGGCTTATTTTGTGCTGTCTAACAGCCATACTCTCTGGAGATTGCACATGGTGGCTGATGCAATGCCAATTGTGTGATATCGCTCATTGTCTGGCCAGTTGAAGCCTGTATCGAGCTGAGGTATGTGAACTCTTCCACTCCAGCTACGATGATGATGATGTCATTTCGGAATACTAGGTTGAAGGTTATTTGCTGGTGTTTGCAAAGCCGACCACCTCATAGCGACAGTGGCAAATGACATGCCATGACAGAGATTTTTCTAAGACCGCTTTCTTAACTACATGGTGTATTGTCAGCCTATCAGATTACTGCAGCCAAGAATTATAAATTGATCCAGTAACTTTGTGCCTGAATAAAGCAGCCATGGTAGTAGTCTAATAAGTAAATAAACGTACTTTCTACAATGGACTCTCCTTCATAATTATATGTATGGGCAATTGAGACAAAATCAGCAGACATTCTGACAGTTACTTTCCTAATGTTCATTATTTGTATGTTCCTTGTTATAGAATACAATGACTTGAAGTCTCAATTAACAGAATATTTGAAGAAGTTTGCAGAAAACAAAAAGGTTTGTGCATTTAAGGCAGTTGCGTGTTTATAACCTTATGCGACTACCAGTTTTTATGCCTTTGTTTGAATCACAGAACAATCTAGTCTCCATAGTAGAACGTTATACAATTAGACACAAGATGCTTATGATCAGATATACAGTAGGTTTATTTTGAACCTTGTTCACAAAAAGGGGTGGGAAGTTAGCAGAGTGGTAACAACACTGGGTGATGGAGCAGAAGTTCGTGGGTTCAATTCCTGCAGGAGCGCTAAGGTCGGCTCAGCCTTACTCGCTAGAGGGCATTGGTAAACTGAGGAGCAGCGTTAACCTCTTTCAGGGGTTCGCCGTTTATAAACGGTGGCAGAAAATCATATCCAAAGGGCGTTCGCCATTTATAAACGGCGCGCTAGATAAGCATGTGTGTACCGCGGACATACGATTTTTACATTTATCCAACACGCCAATTGATTTAGTTACCATCCATTCGATAGGAGGCAGCACCGTTTTCGATATTATTGACTATATATGCAAGAGATATTGATTGTAAACTGACCAAGACTGGAAAATGTATAGGAAAAATCTTCAGCCGGAGGCTAGAAAAATCATAACTACGCCAAATATGGTCCGATCTTGAAAATTTTTGCACTATTCTGTTCCAATTACACTCCTCTAAAACTCTCTCGCTCACAGTTGGGGGTCACTGCTGAAAATTTTTTTTCTTGAGCTTTGAAAATTTTTTGTCGGACAAAATTTTTTTTGCACGGATGGTTAGAAAGACCAATAAAAATGCTCAACTATGGTGCAAACCGCATCTTTCTAGCTTCTATATAGCCTGAAGTATACTGAGTTGTTCAGTTTTTCACATTGAAAATCCGTACGCGTAATTGTCATTTCAGCGAGCAATGGGTACTAGGGTAGGAAACTTCATAACTACCCCAAATATGGTCCGATCTTCAAAATGTTTGCACTATTCTGTTCCAATTACACTCCTCTAAAACTCTCTTGCTCACATTTGGGGGTTTACCGCTGAAGATGTTTTGCTATTGACCTTTGATCAAAATTTGAACAAAATGTTTGGGAGGGGTCAGATTTTAGGGTGTAGAGTGGTCCCTACCCCAACTTTTTTCTTTTGGCACAGAAAGAGCAATAAAAATGCTCAACAACGGTGCAAACCGCATCTTTCTAGCTTGTATATAGCCTGAAATATAGTAAGTTTATAACGTATATGTTCACGTTTTCATACGAACGCCTTTTCCAAAAATTAATTCCCCCGTGGGGGGTTGACTTAAAAAATTTAAGTCACCCTTTAAAAGGTTAAGCTGCGAGGTAAAATGTGGGTCTGGGGAAAGTAATGGCAACCTACCCCAGATTTATGGATTATACCACCTATGTCGCTGATTGTCTAGACCAGAGATAAGCACCGGAACCCAATGCTCGGAGTCTAGTATGGGACCTAACCTTTACCTTTTTTCACACAAGCAGCCACTGGAAGGTAGTGATTTGTCATCAAGTGCAGTTATAGGAATGATGGGGTAGACAAAGGGCAGAGCTGTCTGTTGGAATAGAAGTGGTTCTTGGTTCTTAACCCTTTAATGTCAGAGAATCCTTAAAAAGAAAACTCAATGCTGCCAGGAGAATCTGTCTTGAAAAAGTGCCAAACGCCAAGGCTTTTGGCTATTTTTAAGGCAAACCCATTCTTTTCAGCTCGCAGTTGCTAGAGCTGCACGAAGCTACAAAACTGTGGCATACCTCATCTTTTAGGGCTTTCATTTCTCTTTCTAACCATCAGTGAAGAAAACGGTTTAAAAAATTTGGGGGTTGCCTGCATACCCAATAAACAGGCCCCTCCCCAAACAGGGTGCTTACAGACCTGGAAAACCTGGGAAACTCATGAATTTTGGCAATTCTGGAAAAGTCATGGAAAACTCAAGGAATTGTGATGTAACTCAGGGAATTCGCGCTGAGCAGTGTTTATCCGTCATAATGAACTGTTTATAATGCAACAGATACCAAAAATGACAAGTGAATTGTTTCTCATTTTTAACTCGTGTTGAAATTAGGCTACAGCAGATCCTTTGTAGCTGTATGCATACAAGTAATACAAGATTATGCATGTTAGTAATTTCACTATCAGTTTTTTCCAAGGCTTATCCATAGAAGTCCCAACATTAGGCAAATTCAGCCTTGCAACTAATTGAATGTGAGATTACAATCTTACAGACACCTGATAAACACTTTTGAAGAAAAAAAAACAAAAAGTGCATGTAATCTAAATAGGGGTCACCATTTAGGTAGCCTAGGCTAAATGTAGGCTTAATCAGTATTTCTGTTACAAACATTTCTAGTGCCTGTAACATGTTCCTCGAAAGTAAGTAAGTAAGTAAGTAAGAGAACGTCAAGATTATAGTGGTAACTTGTCTAAAAGACTGCACGAACACTTTAAACAAAATTAAACTAAGTAACTAGTCTTAAAAAGCCAAGACTTCAGTCGATTCCTGAAAATATCTAGCGACGATGACTCTCGTATGTCAGCAGGAAGCGAGTTCCAAGTACGCGCAGCAGCCACTGGGAAGGCACGATCTCCGACAGTGACAAGACGCGTTCTTTAACCCCTTCACCGTTTATTAAAATGTTATAATCTATTACCATGGCGGCGATTTATTTTAGTATGGCAATACATTACTTTAAAATATTTTAAATTCTTCCGATTTCGAAGCATAGAAGCTAAGGAAGCCTTTAAAACTAGATGTAAAGGTCAGATTTAGTATCCCTTTATCAACTAATGAGCAGTGATGGGCAACTAACTAAAAAAACATTAGTTAAACTATAACTAAATTTAAATTAAAAATAAGTAGTTAAACTTTTAGTTGCAAACTAACTTTCTAAAATAGTTAACTAAACTAAAAAAATATAGTTAAACTTTTGCAACTAATTTCTAGAACTATTTCCTAGGTATCAGGTATGTTCATGAAAACATAGACGATGCTCGCAAAATGAACATATCAGTCAATGAACCATTTAAATAATTAATTATTGTCTTTTTAATATTTAAGTCTTAGTCTAGACTGCAGGAACACAAGTTTGTCAAGTTTGTTTGGGAAAAATGACCCAGAAAAGAATAGATTGAAGAGGGACTGTTATTGAGAATTTGGGACATAAGCTAAAATTTTTAAAACTATTTAGTTACTAACTAAAATTTTTCAGTTAAACTATCATTTTAACTAAACTATTTATATTTAATTAAACTACGGAGATAACTAAAAAAATTTAGCTAAACTTTTAGTTAGCAA
Organism: Metaphire vulgaris; assembly: GCA_018105865.1. Taxonomy (NCBI): domain Eukaryota; kingdom Metazoa; phylum Annelida; class Clitellata; order Crassiclitellata; family Megascolecidae; genus Metaphire; species Metaphire vulgaris. The sequence continues at coordinate 3,389,437 of CM030861.1, forward strand.
CTAATTAGTTAATTAGTTGCCCTTCACTGATAATGAGCGCTAAATAACGAATTCGCTAACAGTGAATTCGTTATTTAGCACTCCTTAGTTATTTAATTCTAGTTATTTAGTGTTCATTTGTTAGGGAATTCTAGCTACTTAGCACTCTTTTGCTAGCAAATTCGTTATTTAGCGTCTAGCTATTTAACACTTTCATTAAAGAATTCGGTATTTAGCGTTCTTTCGTTAGAAAATTCTAGATATTTAGCGCTCTTTTGTTAGCGAATTCATTATTTAGCGTCTAGCCACTTTATGCTCTTTTGTTTAGTGGAAGGGCAGTGACAAAATTAGTAGCAGTGGCAATGCTGTTCAAGTCAAACAGACATGCTACACAATACGTTGGAAAGTAGACCGCAACCGCTGCTGTCTAAATGGCTTAGTGATGCTTTGACTGCATTCCTGCTAATCGAATTAGGCTTCAAATTCCGAGGCAAGAACTTTAACCTAATTCTGTTGGAAGAAGAGAAAGGACCATGACTTAGCCAGAAGTTCGCTAGACCGCTGAAGAAACCACGAAAGATGCACTTATTACTTTTGTTGTTGTTTTGTTATGTATCCTACGAGTACTTTGTATGATATGCCACCTTAATTGATTTTTACTTATTATTATTATTATTATTAGATCCTCAGTAAGATTATTATTATACACTGGCCCCATATGTATGGCATTGCACACCAGGTTGAGGCCTCTGAAATGGAGATTAGCACTGCCCTGTTAGCCGTGTCTTCCAGTAGAAGCTTGGGATGGGCTTTTACTTGATGTGACCTCTTCTATACTTGCTTGTTAGTTATGTGTTTTTACAATGTTCAGGTTAATGGAAGTTTAGTATTCAACATTTTACTTGATTTGACCTCTTCTATACTTGCTTGTTAGTTATGTGTTTTTACAATGTTCAGGTTAATGGAAGTTTAGTATTCAACATTAGAATATCAGCAACATTGTTCCATTTACTAGGTTGTTCGTCAGGAGGATGTTGATGAATTCTTCAGTCAGTTAACTGCTAGAAAGCGACAGAAAGCTGAATCACTGCCATCACTGTCTTATTATTGCAAGTGATTCCTTATATCATAAATTGAAGAGAACTTGGAAAATTCAAGATATGATTATCCATTTGACAGAATATTTGCTAATATTATCATTAAATTTGCATTAGTTTTTCTATGTTATGACATTTACTTTTGATGAAACATTACAAGATGTTCATTGCCAAATATACCAAACATACTTCTAATTCAGGTTTGTTATCTTTTGAACAAAGTATTGTAAGCAGCTCTAAATGTGTGGAAAATTATTTGTAAACTAGCTGTTTACCCCTCAAAAATGATGGGGGAGCTTGGCTTTTGCTGGCTCCCTTTTCAAATGTTCTAGCATTTTGTTGAAAGGGGTGATGGCCAGAGGGGAATGGGGAAAGGTAGGTAAAAGTGGGTGGGGAAGGGGGGGCCAGAGATAAGGGGATGTGAAAGCTGCAGCTTCGGTGCTTGCTTACATTCCTCGCATTCCAACTCAACGGACATGCAAAAGAGAGACTTTAAGCTCAACAGGTAGTTAACGGACATCAGAAATTATATAGGAGGATTGTGGCAGCTACAAGACAATAAAAATTTGCTTTTTGTACAAAGTAAAAAAACTAGGTTTGAGCAAATGTATCTAATCACGTTTAAATTCAAACTCAGACAATCTTATTGATTACTGGTAAACAGCTTAATAAGAACATTTCTTCAGCTTATAGATGATTCTATCATAGATGAAGGCTTGACGAATGAATAGTACCGGTACTTTAGGTGAATACTCTGATATGAACAGTGGCAGCCCTAGGATTTGGCAAGTGGGGGGGTCGTTGGGGTGGCAACTTCTAAGCATGGGTGCAAACTATTTTTCATAAATCAGAACATACACTAAGCATATTATACAACACTTTTAAAATGTGTGATTTTATCAGGACAAACAAAAAATCAGGAAAATAAGGATGCATATGAGGCCTGTAATGATAATGAAAAACAATCACCTTTTGTAAATCTTTAAAACACAAGTCTATATCAGGTCAGTCCGTAACTAACCACATTTATGTTTTAAATTGCATCAATCCAAAAAGAATATTCTATTGGTCCATCCAAACATGTCAAAATATGTTCTAATATCAAATATTTCACTGTTTACTGTGTTCATTTTTGTTTACCCTATTCTATCAACAAGGCCAGTACTGTCAAGACCACTGAAGAAAAAGAAGTTGTTATGAGGCGCATCTTTCTGTGAAACAGCCTTGATTATTTCTTGGCCCAGAATACCTCCAACAACAGCACAAACAGGGCTTAATTCTGCAAAACAATACCTGAAAATTAAAAAAAACAAATGGCATAATTAAGAAAGCCATGACAGAATTAGTTCATCTTGAGCTTAAGCAAAGAAAATCTGAGAATTAATCATGTCAAGGCAGGCTGCTAACTGATGGCCGTTTCCAGTCATTTACCATGAAACTAGCCAACAATCAAAATCATAACTCAAAATCACTGCTATGACACAGCACAGTTTTTGCTTCCCTCATTAATTTTGGTGTACCTGGTAGAATTTTTCATACTTATAATAGATATAACTTTCAAATTTTCTCACCACGTTAGGATTTTACAAGAATTCTAAATTTATACATAAAATAGTCAAATTTTTAGTATCTATATATCTGACCCGGATCTTTAATGATTTGGATTTGGTGTGCCATCGGTTGATGCTCCTGTGCATTATGAAGTCGTGCTATAGAAGTTTAAGATTAGATTAGACATGGGCTTGAAAGGAATTTCAATTGTAAAAGGAAGATAAACAGAAGCTTTTCTGTGAAATCTCTTGTGTCTAGCTATTTCTGCTAAAGAGTTGGCAAGAGCATGTTGATGATGTGACTAATGGTCCCTGAGGTCCACAACTTTCAGGGCTAGTACACCACAGTACCTAGAAAATTAATGAATCACAACACACATCTTCCATGTCCTTATTTGAAGAAAACACAAAAACAATTTTTAAATTTATTATGATAGTCACATCTTATTTGTACTATAGTGAATAATAATTCTTTAAAATTTTAATGTTAACATTGCCATTGTGTAATAGCCGTATTTGGAAATAGATTATGTCATCATCAAACACATGCCACTAACATAAATTAATTGTGCTGAAATATGTAATGCAGGACTTGAATAACATCTCTTCTATTTCCACAAAGAAGCGAGACCAATATTTGTAGTGCTGTTACGGTTAACCGAACCGAAACCGCGCTTTTTCGGTCAGAACCGAACCGAAACCACGGTTTTGACCATGCAAATTGGACGGTTTTATTCCGTTTTAACCCTAGGTTAGGGTTAACGCTAACCCTATGATCTCTTTTTTCAATGCATTAAATGCATTTTGAATGCAGTTCAATCAATGCACAGCTTTTAAACGCTAAAATAACGAGTGTTGTTCTTCTGGCATGTCTATATTTCTATGATGAGTCAGAGTCTGACGTCATTATTGAAATCAGTAAAAACAATTTTAAAATGGCTGCATTAGTAGTGTCGCGCAGTGCCAGTTTAGTGTGGAATGCCAATTAGCTCCGGACACCTTCAAATTTGAGGTAGACACCCCCACCCCCAAATCCACAATCCTAGAAATATCCCTGAGGCTAACGGAGCGGGTTCAAGCCCGGTTAGTGCCCCTAGTGGCTTTCACACGTGCAGTAATGCCTCCTAAGCCACTTTAAATCATGCTAAGTTTAAAATTAGACCTATATTGGCAATTGCAGCAACTGAAAAGAGAAGGTGACTTAAATAAAGGGGCCGTCCATAAATGACGTCACGCGAATTTGTCACATTTTTACCCACCCCCCTACGTCACGCAACGTCGGACCCCCTAAAATATGACGTCACAACGGGCTGACCCCCCATTTTCAAAATCGCGTAACGTCATTTTATTTTTTATTTCTTATTAAAGTCCTCAAAAAGGTCATTCTTGTATTTTTTCCTCTCGAAAAACCCTGACAAGCAAAAAGAGGTCATAATTGTATCATTTTTCCTCTCCAAAATCCCTGAAAGCAAAAAGAGTTCATAGGTTAGGGTTAACCTATCGCTAACCCTAGGGTTAAAAAACCGAACCGAAACCGCGGTTTTTCGGTCCAAACCGAACCGAAACCGACCGAGACTGCTCGAGGTGAAACCGTAACAGCACTAAATATTTGCAGTGAGCTTTAGAGGTTGTAAGAAGTGAAGAGTAAGTAGATTGATGGAGAAGAATATTCTAAAGAGAGGGTAAATTGATATTAAATGCTCACTGCTCAGCAAGCATGGTGATCTTATTTGTACTATAGTGAATAATAATTCTTTAAAATTTTAATGTTAACATTGCCATTGTGTAATAGCCGTATTTGGAAATAGATTATGTCATTATCAAACACATGCCACTAACATAGCAAGCATCAGAGGAACTAAGCTGATAGCAGTGTTGGGTACAAGTTAACTCGAGTGAGTTTAAATTCACGAATTAACTCAAATGTAGTGAATTATGAGTTTGATTTAATTCATTATTTCTGTGATTTTGAGTTATAATGTCTTTTTGAAACTCAAATTAAACTCATTTAAAAAATGATAAGCCATCTCACTGAAATCGTAAAGACAGTCAGTTATTCTTGTACAACAGAAGACATATGGTCAGTGAGTAATAATTAATCAGAGCTATATGGGTATGACTAGTCACTGGATCAACAATAATCTTGTGCAACATTCAGTAGCACTGTCGTGTGGACATTTGATAGGTAGGCACACATTTGACAAAATTGCTGAGGCTATCACTGCAGCCTTTCACACACCATAACTGATGACGATAGTAGTTTTCGGAAAGCATTGAGGTTTTTCAGGAACATGAAGAAGGTGAAATAGAGTTTAATAGCATTGACTCTATTATTAAAAAGAAGAGTACAACAATGCTCAGGATTCAGAAGGAAATGTTAGAGTTCTTCTGAAACAACAGCGACATTGTTCACTTGCCCTCAATATTATTGCTTCACCTGATGCTGATAAGGCAAAGTCAACTCCATGTACAGTACAACAGACAGTAAATTTCAGTGATGGGCATATGTCAAGCTATTCTGAATAGTGTGCATAGGAGCTCCAAAGCTGCTGATATAGTTAAGCACAACTGTGATGTGTTGCTGAATGTTGGAGTTGAAGGAAAAATTAAACGACATTTGTTCAGCATTGGAACTCCCTAAATTCTAGCCAAATGATATTGATTTTTTGTAACAGGAATGAATATATCTGTTTGTTGCAAACACTGGCATCAACTATTGATATACTTCAACATCAATATTAATGTTTTATGGTATATACTTATACCGAAGTTAATACAGTTGCGTCACTGTAAGGCTTGTAAGTTTATTACTCAAACCTAAAGTAGCAATCTTGTATATTGTGAACCACTTATACTTTTTTTGGTAAAGAATGACTTGATGAATTTACTCACATAATTAAAACACTGGCTGATAGCATGATTCTTCTTAAAATGTATATTGCGTTTCTGCACCCACAATTTTCCTTAAAGCCATATTGCTGTTCTGATGCTTTGTGTCTGATTTTATTCTTCGTCCTTTTGAGCAGTATTTTTAGTAATAACTTTTCAAAATGGCTTATTAGGCTGACGGTTCGGAATGCTTCACACTCAGTTGCATTTTGTTTCTTTGGTATTGGTATTATTATTGATTTTCCAAGGTCTTCAGGTATTGTAGCCGTTTCATAAATTGTATTTATCATTTCTGTAGTTCTTTTCAGTCCTTCTTCACCCGCCGCAAGTATCATTTCACTTACTATCTTGTCCTTTCCCGCCGCCTTCTTCTTTTTCATGTCTTTTAACGCGGCTCTTACTTCATCTTGTATAATCTTGGGGCCTTCTGTTTCATTTTTTATTATCGGTAATAGTATTCTTTCCTCATCTTCGTAGAGTTCTTTTATGTATTCTTCCCATCTTCCTCTGATTTCTTCTTCCTCTGTCAGCATCTTTCTCTCTTTGTTTTTTATGCAGTTGCTGCCCATTCCTCTGTTTTTCTTTCCTGCCAACGCAATATACATTCTAAGAAGAATCGGTGAAAGATGCATAGAAATGCAGAAGGATGTAAATATCTGTTTCATAGACTACGAAAAAGCTTTTGATAACGTCATGCACAAAGAGCTATTTGACTGTCTGGACCAACGTTCCCTCTAAGCTGCGCGCTGCGCAATTGCACAATATTTTTAGGGCCAGCGTGCAAAAGTTTTTGAGTAGCGCGCAGTGATTTTTGAGTGGCATTTATAGGATAATATATTAGTCAAAGCTGAAACAATAATGAAGAGATTAGCCCAGTAACATTGATCGTAAATGCAACGTATAGTTACTACGGGGTTATATGGACTTAAGAAGCACTGATACTTCGCTGTATCCCTATAGTAATGAATAACTGCGGGAAGTCTTCTTCAAGCCCTGTTGTCGGCTAAAAATTGAGTACCATTCTTTGTACGCGCAAGCATTTATGATGTTACGCTCATTATCATGTTTTCGAATAGCAAAGTACGCCTATCAGGATGCATGTATAATGTATATATAATTTATATATATGTGTGTGTGTGTGTGTGTGTGACAAAATTTAAGACTGAATGGCTAAACGAACACGTAATTACCTGACTCTGTCTCGGAACGTAGCGTGCAGCTTAACACGTTGACTGCAATAGGATTGATTACTGGGACGCGGCTGGTGTGGAATGCGTTCATGCGTGACCAATGTGAATGCCGCTAGATTATTTTCAAGGCACAATCACATTAGACGCCTGTTAAGGAAAATATTTTGGAACAGATGCGTTTAGAAGCCATCTGTTACTAGTATCATGTTCTCTTTACTCAGGTATGCACCAATTCAAAGGAAAAATGCCGGTGCCCTGTAAGGTGACGGAACAATAGTTAGCTCAACAATGGCGAGTGGAGAAATTACTGCTGTAAAATGGAAACAATTTCAATTTAAATTCCAACCTTCATTGTCTGGTCCAAATGCCTCACTCACACCCCGAGCCAAAAATTATCCGCTTCACTGGATGGAAGACTTGACAATGCAAGCCACGTAATTACATTGTAGCAGGAATTCTCCAGGTGTACGTTTATACGACGCGTCAGGGAGGATTATAATTACGAGGCTGTGGTTGAGTATATTGTGGTTTTTGAACAAATGTTTATAGGACAAATATTCATACATCTTCCATAGAATACGCCTTTTTGATTGGTCACTCATTCTAGTAGCTAAATGAAGCAGAAGAATGATTCCAAGATCCGCATAAGCTAAAATAGTTTGCATTGAACTAAGGACGTCACCTGACGTCCCTAGCGCCCTGAGAAACCAAAATAAGGACGTCAGTTGACGTCCCTAGCGCTCAACGTGTTAAACGCATCCTCACGTATAGTGAAACCGATGAATTTGTTTTTTGCAAAATATGTCAGCAAGCTGTTGCCTTTACGTTAGAATTTCGATGACAATGAAGCCGTACATGATGTGATGTTTTGTCAATAAGACTTACTTATAACGACTTTAAGAAATTTCACATTCATTTTAATAATTAGGTATTATTGCAATTTTTGGAAAAGCTTATTTTGTTGGACATCAGTCTTCACTTGACTAGCGTATGGGACAAGGCAATACAATTTCAAAAATCTTTCAAATCTCATATATACCTTGCACGGCAGCATTTTTGAGTTGCTCAGACCAACTAAAAGTTTGCACAGCACCCAAAAAATTAGAGGGAACGTTGGTCTGGACAAAGCAGGATTAGATGGAAAGGACATGAAAATATTCTTGGAAATTTATGGGAAACAGACAGCAACAATCAGAATAAAAGAGAAAAAGGGAAACTGGATCAAAATACAGAAAGGAGCAAGGCAAGGTTGTGGTTTATCACCAGAATTCTTCAATGCTTATGGAGAGGAAATCATGGAAAAAATAGAGAACATGGAAGGAATCATAATTGGAGGGCAGAACATTAACAACCTGAGATTCGCGGACGACGCAGCATTAATGGCGTACACACAAAAGAAGCTACAGGAATTAGTGGACGAAGTGGTTAAGGAAGGCGAAAGAAAGGGACTAAAAATAAATACAAAGAAAATATACTGCATGGTGATCTCCAAACAAAAAGATACACCAAGATGCCAACTATACATAAATGGACAACTAATAGAGCAAGTAAATGACTTCAAATATTTAGGAAGTTGGATATCCAGCAATGGGAAATGTGAAAAGGATATAACAACAAGGATTGCCATGGCAAAATCAGAATTTGTGGAATTAAAACACATCTTAACAAATAAGAGAATATCAATGGAAACAAGGATAAGGGTCTTGGAAACTTATGTATGGTCGGTATTGCTATACGGCGCAGAAACTTGGTCAATTTCCAAACAGATGAAGAAAAAATTAGAGGCAGTGGAAATGTGATTTTTAAGGAGAATGATGAAGGTTTCTTGGTAGTGATGTAGCTTTTCCGGAAAAATATCTTGGGGAAAATTTCCGAGAAATTTTCTGCAAAATTTCCGAGAAATTTTCCGCCAGTATGAAAAATAGATATTACTGTCTTGTACCAGAAAATATTTTTATATAATACAAAATTGTAGTTTGTTTAAATAAATTTATGCTATATTAAACTCATAACGTTGTTGAAGACAGTAGGGCCTTTAACCTCTCAAGTGGGCGCAACGTCGCTCCGACGTCGGCCATCGCCGTTCACTATTTGGGCGCAACGTCGCTGGGACGTCGTGTAGTTTCGTAGCGTTTCGTTATTTGGGCACAATGGCTGAGACACGTCCAATGCTATATATCTCTTTAGTATCTATCCATTCGATAGATGGTAGCTCGATTTTAGCTAGTGTTGCCACCCTAAGCAAGGAAAATAGGCCTTATTCAACCAAGAGTCCGATTATTGGCTTTGAAAAGAGACATTTATAGGGTTTGAAAAATGATAACTACACCAAATTGGGTCCGATCTTCAAAATTTTTGAACTATTCTGTTCCTATTACACTTTTCTAGAACTTTATCGCTCACACTAGGGGGGTCACCGCTGAAAATTTTTTGCTATTGAGCTTTGAAAAAAAATTTTTTGAGGGGGTCCGATTTTAGGCTGTAGAGTGGACCTTACCCCAAAAAATTTTTTGGGCACGGATGGTTAGAAAGAACAATAAAAATGCTAAACAACGGTGCAAACCTCATCTTTTTAGCTTCTATATAGCCTGAAATATACTGAGATGTTCGCTTTTTCAGATTGAAAAATTTTCACAAAATGTTCATTTCTCCGAGCAATGAGTTCTGGGGTTTGAAAAGCGATAACTACCCCAAATTGGGTCCGATCTTCAAAATTGTTGAACTATTCTGTTCCAATTATATCCGCCTAGAACTTTGCCGCTCACATTAGGAGGGTCACCGCTGAAAACGTTTTGCTATTGAGCTTTGAACAAAATTTTTTAAAAACCTTGGGGAGGGGCCCTATTTTAGGCTGTAGGGTGGACCCCACCCCAAAATTTTCTTTTTGGCACAGATCGTTAGAAAGAACAATAAAAATGCTAAACAACGGCAAAAACCTCATTTTTCTAGCTTCTATATAGCCTGAAATATGGTAAATTTAAAACTTATATGTTTACATTTTCATATAAACGCCTTTACCCAAAATTAATTACCCAGACTGGGGAGGGTTTGTAAAATTTTATTCCCCTGTTAAAGGGTTAAAAGTTACTACAACTGTTAATTTTTTACTGTAGTCACGACTCACATACAGTTTTATTGTAAATTCAAGAACATTGAAACATAATTTTTAGGATCTTTTCTGGAAATATACGTCGGAAATTTTCCGCAATTTTCCGGAAAAATAAGAAATTTTCCGGGAAATTTTTCCACCTCACATCACTATTTCTTGGACAGAGAAAACATCAAACGAGGAAATTTTGGAAAAGGCAAACTCAAGAAGGAAATTGTTAAAGACCATAAAGAAAAGACAACTAGAATTCTTTGGACACATAATGAGAAAAAAAGGCCTGGAAAATTTAGTCACAACAGGTAAAGTGATGGGGAAAAGAGCAAGAGGGAGACAAAGATTGACGTTCATCGAAAACCTGCTATGTGACGTGAAAGACAAAATATCAGAAGTAGAACTGCTACAAGCGACATGCGACAGAGAGGAGTGGAAGTCCATGGTCTCCAACGTTGTAAAACAAGGCACCTAAAGAAGAAGATAGCATAAAGTAATGTTTACAAGCCACATGTACAGTTCAGAAAAATAAGGAGATATGGTATTTACAAGTATTGATAATTAATCAATTATTTTATCTATCTTATGAAAATACTTACTTCCAAAAGTCTTCAGGAATAACTTCTGACTTAATTCCAAGTGCCTGAGGGAGCCATTTTGACCTAAGAGACTGTAGTTGCTGTCCATCCTCTTCAAGGTGTTTGGTATCAGGATATCTTCCATTATGCAAATGAAATTCAAACAGAACTACAAATTGACACCAGATATATATAATTATTATATATGTATTTGAAAAGTAGTATTTCTATAAACAACGAGTCCATACACAGTAGCTACTTTAAGATTTTCATTCTAAAACTAGTTGTACCCCGCCACACGTTGTGGCAGATTCTGGCTCGAGATGCGTAAGCTACTGCGTAAGCAACTGCGGCCTCCATCTTCCTTTTCCCTCCTCCTCCGTTTCCCCCTCTCCCAGCACATCCTCACCTCATTCCCCACCCCTTTCCTGAAATCTCATTTCCCATTCCCCCACAAAGCACCATTCCCTACCCACTACTTCCACCCCACTCCCTTGATTAACATAGCCTAAGATTTGCAGACCTAAACCATTAAACAGCTGACAATAGATTATATTGCCTAATTAACACTAACGTGAGCAGGCTAGCCTTTTCCAATTCATTAGCTGTGAAATGACGGAATGATGTTGGCTTTCATTATTTAAACGATAAAATAACAAGTGGAAATTCACATGAGTTATCATAGCAAAGTTGTACAGGGCACGCATGTGCTACAACACAACCTACCTAGTAAGCTGTACAGGGAAGTCACATGAGTGATCAGAGCAAAGTTGAAAGGTGCATGCATGCATGGTTACACGATCTAATTTTAGCAATTTGAGACGACAATACCACTGCTGCACTGTTTCTTGCGCTTGCTCGCTTAAATTCAAACGCAGGTGAATCTAAATGCTGTTTTTTGCAGCCTCCATACAATGTTGAGATAGATTCATACTTCAATGGATGCTTACCCCAAGTCTCTTGTAGAGTATATGCATGGCTATTGAAATCTATAATTAATTCTTCATTGAATATACTATTCTACTGCTTTCTAGAAGGTTTCTCAAGAGCACTATTAAACTGCTCCATTTCTCCATTTAAGTGACTCTTAGGCAATTCTCACTTGTATAAATCAATTCCTGAAAATTAATACTGTATTCAAAAATTTAGAATTGAATAGTCGAGCCTATGCATTTTATAATCATGTTGTTTATTGTGTTCGTTTGCTTAAATTCAAATGCAGGTGAATCGAAATGCTGTTTTTGAGAAAGCCTGTGATAAAAAGTATCCCGGAATCAAACGGAAGGTTTTGCAAAAATGTTCAAATCAACTGGCCAAGAACTTTCAAAGATTAGCCATTATGTACAAACGAACATTTCACTCTAATTATTAAGATAATGAAAACATTTATTTTTATAGAATTTTTGGTTATTTCACTCAAAGTCAAAGTCCTTCCCCTAGCTTCACGGGCTCATAAGGCAGCGCTGATCTCCGTTTCTATAGCCCTCAGCCAGGCGTGCAATGCCACGGATATGGGGCTAGTGTATCGCATAGCGTACCTGTTTGACTTATCGCAGAGATTTTTACCACTGCTCCTCATTTTACCACTGCGAAAAAGGCTGAGTTGACCTTTAGGGCTCCTGCGGAACTCAAACCCGAGACCTCCTGCTCCATCGTCCAACATTTTTACCACTCTGCTAACTTCCCGCCCCATTTATTATTTCACTAGTACCTTTTAAAATAATAAAAGAATTTACAGTGTGTGTATATATATACACATACATTATAGACCTTTTAAATAAAGGACTGACGTCAGCCAATCTCGGGTCTGTGAACTTGGGTCCAATGAGTTTTTACCATCATAGCATCTATTAACGGCTGCCATGCAATGCCGCCCATATCAATTGTGCCACTTCATTTCTGCTCCATCAATGCCGCCCCAATCAATTGCTCCCCTTTATTTGCGCCCCAAATTAATTGCGTCCCTTCATTACTGCTCCAGGCTGCTGGCAGGAAGGTTGTGCGCAACAGTCGAGCGAAGTACGTGCAGATGACAAAACGTCTGCGCACTCTGCAGGCTACCTATGACACTGAAGACAAATGTGCTTTCTTGCATAGTGTTGCCTTTAATAGAGATCTTTAACTCTGTCGCCCCGTAAAGCCGCAAAAGGGGCTTTGGCTACCAATACAAATACCCATAAGGCCGTTTTCGAGGTTTCAATAGTTTCTGTGGGACATCGGTTCTTGCAGTTCATCGAACTATCATTGGACACACTGGAATGTGTCAATAATAGAGGCACGCCATTCAATGCAAATTACAGCTTTTGTGTCGTCTTGTCACAGAAGCAATTAAATGGGTGGTCTCAGCCACCTCAAAAGCCTGTAGATGCGGTCGCATACCTTTCGTCGATAACCATTGTTCGCTGTGATCTGACAGATGGGCAGTCCTTCAGAACAATGTAACAAATGCCCCAGGGGCATAGGGGACAGGGAATATACCCACAGGAACCATAGGGGCAAGAGGGTTAAACTGTCAATTGTTATTAATATGAACCATTACGCTTAGATTAAAGTTATAGGGAACCATTATTTTAAGTGATATACTTGCAATTTATTTGTCACTTGTCATTATGTTACCGTTAAGTTAAGTTTAAAGTTATAGGGGACCAATAAGTTAAATTTAAACTAGCATTTTAGTTGCATAGTTTAAAATATATCGCTTAAAACAAAGCTGCTGCGTTGTGTTGATCACAACAAAGATAGGCAGTAATATTGGGGCGGAATTGATAGTGGGGCAGTATAGAGGCTGGGTGGAAATGCATGGGGCGGTATTGTGGCTGGGCGGTATTGATGTGGGTGGAATTGAAGGGGTGGAAATGAAGGTGTGCAATTGATATGGGTGGTATTCAATGTTCTCTCTAAAGTTTCCTGGTTCGTGTGCAAAATCAAAAACTTGTGTGCAAGTGTTTTACAGCAACAATTTTTTGTGCAAAATATTAAGAGTCAACATACACAGGGCCACCAAGAGGGGGCAGGGGCAAATGCACATGGGCCCGGCGATCTGGAGGGGATCCGGGCTGATGATGAAGATGTATAATTAACAATAATACCAATAAAAACACGAAAATAACCCAAAAGGTAACGATGCTATGTTGTGTATAGGGCCCAGAGAGTAAAAGGCGGGTCCGGGCGCCGAGGACATGAAACAGTGTGAAAAGAGTGACAAGCAAAAAAAGGTCGTCAGGAATTTTTAAGACTTGTTAGGGGCCCGTCAATCATTCTGCACAGGGGCCCGGAATTTCTCTCGGCGGGCCTGGACATACACACGGTACTTACATTATTTAAATTTAAAACTTTTACAAACTTAAATAAAGAAACTATAATTAATAATCATAAGCACACATGCCACAATAGGTCAATTAGAGCTATGTTTTAAGAATGGTATGATAACCAAAACGAAATCAAGTTGCATTTAGATGCGGATATTATTCTAGTTTACTTTTCTCTCCTTCCTTTTTCTGTTTTCCAAAATTGATAAACATCATCAATATTAATGCTTTCAGTTGACATTAGGTCTAAAGTTTAATCCTCATCAAGTTCTCAAGATGACTTGTTTCCAGTTTGATACAATTTCTTTTCTTTCACTGCTCAAAGCTCGGATTGTATGATAGTGCATTTAAGAGTTTGATGCTTAAGTTAACTGGAATGTTATATTGTACTCAACAGTTATAGATAAGTCTGTCTTCTAGATTGATTTATCTATCTATCTATTGATAGGCTGTTTGAGCAGCCTATATTCTAAAATTGATCAATAACATAAGTTCAAGATATGCAAGCTGTGTTGGCATTATATAATTCAAAATGTGTTTGTCTTCTTATAGAAAAAAACAGCACAAATGTGATGTGTCCATCTCAATTTATCAAAGGGTTGCGTAGATTTGAACAAAATATTCTAACTTCATTCACAAAGATCTGCAGCGTTCATTGACGGCCACCTTCCTGGCCGTGGCTCTTTGCACTCAAGTATCGCGCATAAGTGACGTGAATATGAATATTCATTAATGTAGTCAGGTCACGTGTGACAGGCACAATCGCACGATTCATAAATATTCATAAGCCTTCTGCCGGTTTACGGAAATTAACCCGAAAGCTTTTTCAGGCTTCCGTGTCAATAGTTGTGCGTTGTTGCAGCGCTAGTTTAAAGTTAGTGCAACGGCACGATTTGAGTTCTTAAATTCTTTTTCCTTTTTCGTGCACTAGACAGAAAATCTGTGCGCCAGCGCACGCTAGTGCAGCTTAGAGGGAACCATGGCGGTATTGCAGGTGCACGTCTATTAACTACTGCAACTGAAGGTTGCTTGATGATACAGCTATGAAATTTGGTAGTCACACTCAGTAATGAACTCTCTACACATTTCAAGTAACTGGAAGTTGATGATGTCATTAAACTGCAAAATACATTGATTTTAAAATGATATATATATCATACTAAAATCAATGTATATCGCATACAATGGGTGCTGCTGATCTAGGCCGAACATATAGTACTTAATTAGCATTGGAATCTAGTAGGCAAGAATTTGGTTTTATATGCATTGAGTATGATCACAATATTATTACCAGGAATAGAGTCCAGTGGCACAGCCAGGGTTCCGAAATAGGGGATATATGTAGAATCGGGTAAAAAGGCTCTTCAAAGAGTTATTCACAAATTCATGTATTCTCTTCGATCATGCACCCTACCCCTCCGTGAAATTTCTTAACGGTCTTGTGCAAATCCCACGGCCAGGGTCCATGCCAGAATAGGGGGCCGGCCCCCTGCTTGACTACTGTGATTCACTTTTTGCTGGTCTTCCATTGGTGCGACTTGCTAAACTCCAGATGGTTCTTTCTTCGGCAGCCAAGGTGACTGCTGCTGGTGTCAAAAGACGTGATCACATTATTGAATATATGATGTATGTTCTACATTGGCTGCCTTATCCTGCTCGAGTTTCGTTGAGTTTCGTGCGTTAAGAGCGGTTGCACTCTCTCTTTTTGGTGGCGCTCCATGTTACCTGTCAAAGCTACTCCATCCTCTTAGCTCTATCCCTGGCCGGTCATGTCTTCGGTCCACAACCCAGGGTCTTCTCAGTGTGCCCCAAGCATGAACCTCCTTGTTCCTGAACGAAGTTTTGAATCAGTTGGCCCTATCCTTTGGAATGCTCTCAACGCCAGTATGCATGGCTTAGCAACTCCTAATTCTATGGCCCTTTTTTGAAACGACTTAAAACTTATCTCTTGGTCAATATGCAGTAATTGAAGTGGGAGTGCTTCTGAATGATTCTTCATAAGAGGCACTATACAAATTATTATTATTATTATTGTTAAAGTTAAGATTTCTGTGGTAACTAATCCATAAGGACTACGTTAACACTTTACAGAGTCAAAACTAGAATCATAACTAGTCTGAAATAGCCAGGTCTTTAAGCGCATCTTAAACGTATCTAGTGATGGTGAGAGTTGAATAGCCAGTGGTAGACCATTGCAGACCCATGCTGCCGCCACGGGAAATGCGCGATCACCCATGGTAGAAAGACGCATTCGCGGAACGAGTAGCGCTGCAGTGGAGACCGATCTCAGACGTTGTCGACCATCGAGACCTGAGACACGATGCAGTTCTGTCTTTAGGTATGCCGGGCCCATGCCATGCAGACACCGGAACACCAGCAATGCCAGTTTGTATTTGATACGTTCTGGCACTGAAAGCCAGTGTAGGTCTATCAGTAGAGGTGTTATGTAATCACTCTGTCCGGATCGGTGAATCAAACGCGCGGCAGCGTTCAGCACTGTCTGACGACGAATGAGGAGGCAACTAGGAGTCCCTGCGAGGGTCGCGTTGCCATAGTCCAGTTTTGTCAGCACTAAGGCACTGACCAGCGACTGTAGTGAAGACAGATCGTCGGATGCTCCGTATCAATCGTAGAGCAGCGAAACATCTGGCGACGGTATTGGCCATGTGTTGTTTCATCAATACAGTACGGTCTAAGTAGATGCCTAGTCTCCGCACCAAAGTAGTCGGCTGCAGCTCAAGATCAAATATTTTGTGACATTACATTAATAGATGCTATGGCATTAAAACTAAATGGACCAGTTCGCAGACCCGAGCATGCTGACGTCAGTCCTTACTTTTAGAGGAGGCCTATATATATATATATATATATATATATATATATATATATATATATATATATATATATATATGGCGATGGCCATGTTCTGGCGCTTCACAAATCGTCGAAAAATAATATATATATATATATATTATTATTAATTCTGACAATTTCATATAGCGCAATACGCATAGCGAAGGCTAAAGTCAAGAGCGCTTTACAAGTGTCCCTAATAGGAGATGTTAAATAAATATGTTTTAAGATTCCTAGTGAACAGTTCAGGAGATGTCGCCCTAGTCACGTCCGCCGGCAGTGAGTTCCAAAGCAAAGGGTTGCCCCTTGAAACAGACCGATCCCCAAATTTTGCTGTCGTAGACGGGGGTGGAACCACCAATTGAGAACGGTTGCTTGATCAAAGCTGCGAGCGCCGATCAGACGAGTTGGGCTTACAGACAAGAGCCGTTAAGTACTCGGGGCAGAAAGGGTCATTTAACGTCCTAAATGTAAACCAGCAACGTTTAAAGGCTATACGCTCCGGAATCCGGAGCCAGTGAAGTTTGTCACGTAATAGCGGTGTCACATGCTCATTCCACCTAGCGCCGAAGATCAGACGTGCTGAAACATTTAGCACCATCTGAAGACGGTTTAGCTGGCTGACAGGAAGTCCGAGTAAGATACTGTTACAATAATCCACTCGTGATAGAATGAGGGATCGAACCAGTTTAATCACGTCCGGTAATGGCAGGTAGCGGCGAATCTCCCGGATCCTGCGTAGCAGGTGCGAGTCACATCATTTAAGTGACTGACAAACGAAAGTGACTCATCCAAAAGAACACCTAGAAGACGTAGTTCGGTACAAGGAACAATGTCTACATCTTCAATTGAAAGCGGATTTCGTGGTATGAGATGTTCCCTTCTAGGTGTACTTAACCAGAGGAACTGTCTTTGCTGGATTCAGGGATAGCCGATTTTCATCTGTCCACTGTTCGATCGAGGAAATGCAGACCATGATAGAGGACCGTAGTCATTCGACGTCAGATGGATTACACGAGGAGTAGACCTGAACGTCCTCGGCATAAGCGTGTGAAGTAAGCCCACACGATTTGATGATTCGCCCTATATCTGCCACATATAGGACGAACAGTAGTGGGCCTAGTACTGATCCTTGCGGCACTCCACTGAGAACACGGCGCGAGTTGGACGTGCGACCATTCCAGCAAACCAATTGAGATCTAGCTGTCAGGTAGTCTTGAATCCAGGATAGCGCAACTCCATTTAAGCCGTAGGTAAGTTCAAGGCGACGAATGAGAATGTCATGGTCTACTGTATCAAAAGCCGCAGAGAGGTCCAGGAGGCAAAGAAGGGCTAACTGACCATTAGCGATCGCATCAACAATATCATTGTAAATACACAAGACCGCTGTTTCCGTAGAGTGGCCCTTCCGATAGGACGACTGATCTTTAGGCATTAGACCATTTGACGTCAAGTAGTTTACAAGTTGGTCATTGACCACTCTCTCCAGCAGCTTTGACAAGCGGGAAGACAAGAGGTTCCTTCGTTCCTTCATTCGTTCGTTCCTTCGTTCGTTTCTTCGTTCCATTACATTGTATATATATATATGCCTTTCACTCTGGAGTCACACAGAGTGACTAACACGGAACATGGTTAAGCAGGGGGCAATACAAATGGGTCACATTCACGTCGTGGGGGTGAGCACTGCAGGAGCAGTGGCTAAGTTCTGTTAGGAACCCAGTCTTGCAGGGTATATCGCAAACCTTAACCTGGGGTAACAGGTGAAGACACTGGGAAGCAGCAGTGTTTTCTAGCACTGATTGGGCGACAACCAACATGAAGATTGAAACGGCTAGTCAAAGGCAATAAGAGGGCATGTGTGGGATAACTGGACAGTTGGCTTCTTAACAGCGAGGTGGAAAGAACTCGGGACCTACCACCTTATTACCCGAAAGAACACTATGAGTCAGAAAGCTACAGAAGAGAGATGCAGGATCAGACATCGCCTGGAGAAACAAGGTCCGCGGACTTTGTTGAGCAATCAGGATAAGAAAAGTGGCCGAAAAGTGGACTACTGAAAGACAGGAAAGACACATAGGACACTCAAATGATAATAGCATTCAATTAAGGAAAAAAACATTGGAACTTGGAATGTACGCACAATGCTAGAGGTTGGGAAATTATTTCTACTAGGAAAAGAACTGGACAAAATGAACGTATCTGTATGCAGGTTAACAGAGGTAAGATGGGAAGGTCAAGGCCACTTTAATACAACAGAAGGGCATAAGATTGTTTACTATGGACTCGTATGGAGGACTAAAACAAGGACAACTAGGAGTAGACATATGGAGTAACAAGAACATCATAAACTCAATAATGGGATACAAACCAATAAATGAGAGATAAATGAAAATCAGACTTAGAGCTAAACCAAGGAATATAACATTAATAGAAGCATATGCTCTTACAACAGTAGCTACAGATGAAGAGAAAGATATGTTCTACGAAGTTTTGACAAGAGCAATCAGAAACACAAAAAAGAACGATGTATTAATAGTAACTGGGGACTTCAATGCAAAAATAGGGTCTGAAATATCAGAGGTAACAGGAAAATTTGGACTAGGAGAACAGAATGAAGAGGGAGAGAAATTCTTGGAATTCTGCATAGAACATAGACTCATAATAGCAAACACTCTTTTCTAACACCATCCAAGAAGACTTTACACATGGACTGCACCAGATGGGAAGACAAAAAAAATCAAATAGACTATATAACAATAAGCCAAAGATGGAACGCTAGTATTAAGAATTGTAAAACAATGCAAGGAGCTGACCTCAACACAGATCATCAATTGCTGGTAGCAACATTTAAATTAAAACTGAAAAATTAGAAAACAGGAAACACGTGGATGAACTTGGATTTGGACAGACTGAAAGGAGACTTGGCACTAAAATATGAAATAGAAGTAACAAACAGATTTGAAGCTTTAAATAACATAGAGGAAGAAAAAATACCAGGAGAGATGTGGGAAAAACAAAAGAAACTTTACTGACATCTGCTGAGACAATAATTGGAAGGCCTAAAACAGAAAAATAAGCCATGGGTCACTGAAACACATTAAATAAAGTTCAGGAAAAAAGAGAAGCAAAAGGAGGAAAGAACAAGGGAAAATATGCAAAATTGAAAGCAGAAGTACAAAAACTCATGAGAAGATCTTAGACAACATACAGAGAATATGTGCAAAGAATTAGAAGATGCCAACAAAAAGGGAGACATGAGATACCTGTTTAAAACAGCAAGAACTATTACAAGGAAGTGGCAACCAACCAAGCTGTATGAAAGATAAAAATGGAGAAACAATATCAGAACCAGGAAAAATTGCGGAGGGAGAGAGTACTGCCAAGAGCTTTATAAAGAAGAAGAAAACAACAGCACCAGTGGAACAAAAGCTTTCGAAAAGGAACCACCACCAATGAAGTCTGAGGTGGAAAGAGCTATAAAGGAAATATCAGGCAGGAAAAGTGTTGGGCCAGATGGAGTCCCGATAGAATTACTGAAATATGGAGTAACGTCACAGTGGAAAAATACATCAAATATGTACAAAGATATGGGAAAGCGGGGAATGGCCTGAGGATTGGATAAACTCAACTTATATTCCAATACTAAATAAAGGAGACTGGAAAATGTGTGAAATTTAAAGAACGATTGCTTTGGTTTGACACGCAAGTAAAGTAGTACTCAAGATAATATTCAAAAGAATAAGGCAAAGACAGAACTCGAAATATCATAGGAACAAGCTGGATTCAGGAAAGGCAGAGGAACTAGAGATCAGGTTAATAACTCAAGGATGATAATGCAAAAAGCAAAAGAACACCAAAGACCACTATATATATATATACCGCTTTCCCATATATACAAAAAAGCATTTGATTCAATACCTCACGAAAGACTCTGGACAACCATGAGGAACATGGGATTTTTGCAACACATTATCAAACTAATTTCCAAATAATACTACAATCAACAGGCAAATGTTAGAGCGGCAGGAGCAACATCAAAATGGTTTAAGATCGGCAAATTCGTGAGATAAGGTTGCATTTTGTCACCATACCTATTCAACATTCTTTTGGAAATGGTAATGCGAGAAACTCTAGAAGGATACGAAGGCGGATTAAGAATTGGGGGAAGGAAGATCACACACCTGATATATGCAGATGGCACAGTACTGATAGCAACAACTGCACAAGATCTATAGGAACTACTAGACCGACTAAACAGCAATAGTAAAAAATATAGCCTGGAGATAAATGCAGATAAAACCAAGGTTATGTTGACAGCGGAAACAAAACAAGACATTAGCTTCACAGTGAATGGTCTGATATTGGAAAAGTAGAATCTTTCCAGGATTTGGGCTCAAAAGTTTATGCAAATGCAGAATGCTTAATGAAAATAAGAGAAAAACTGATATGAGGAAGAGGAATCAATGCAACACTAATAAAGTTGTGGAAGAGCCATAATATACAAATTAGCAAGATAAGATTACCGGTAAATATGGAAAGCACTAGTTTGGCCAGTTGCAACCTACTGTTCTGATAGTTGAACAATAGACAAAGAAGATGAGCGTAGAATGGACGCTTTTGAAATGAAGGGACTTTGCCAAATCTTGAGTCTCTTGGACAGAAAAAAGAACTAACGAATGAGTACTAGAACAGGCAGGAAAAACAAGAAGTTTGCTGGACAACATAAAGAAAAGGAAGAAAAGGAAAATCAGTTATTTTGGACACATTATGAGAAAAAAGACTCATACATGGAAAAAGAATTAATACAAGGGACACTAACAGGAGGAAGAGAACGCAAAAGACAGAGAACGTCTTGACTGGAAAATGTAACATCCTGGACTGGACTGCCGTTGTAAAAATTATTACGGGAGACAGAAGATAGACAGAAGTGGAAGATGGTGGTTCATAGTGTGGCCCAATCTCAGATCGAGGATGGCTAGGAACAGAAGAACAGAACAGAACTCCTTATTTTTAAAATTTAGAAATGTTTAGTTCTGACCCCCTATAGTTGTCCCTTTATACAAGTAGATTTTTAGTACAATGTGGCAGGTCAATATTCAGTTGCTAACTGGTCGCTCAAGTGCATCAAAGTATTGCGTAATATAGGGTATTATGTTATATTATGAAATTATGTTTTCATTGCATCATATGTTAAACAACTTGAAACATTGAAGCAGCGATGGTGGTAGTAAGTGATAATTACTCCATGTGCCAAGCGTGGACGACAGCAAATATTAACTCCTCAACTGTCTGCTGTACTGGATCGCAATAAAGTTTCAGATAGATCAGCAGTTTCGGTTGCTGCAGAAACTGCTAAAACTATGGGCTGTGACATTAAAAGTTTGGTTCTTAATAGAAGCACTATATGCCATCAGAGGCAAGAACATAGACGAGCTACTTTTTCACGAATTCATGGAAGCTTCAAACCTGGAGTAAAATTAGTGGTACATTGGGATGGAAAGCTGTTACTGGATCTTAAGTCAAAGTAAAGTAAAATCTCGTTATTTTCTATAGCTTTTTCAAAAGAAGCACAGAAGTAGCTCCTTATTCCTATGCACTTAATTTTACTGGAAAACAGGGGCGGGAAGTTAGCAGAGTGGCAACAACACTGGACAATGGAGCATAAAAAAAATTTTCTTCTATAGGAATAAGGACCACCTTATATATATATATATATATATATATATATATATATATATATTCTTATATATATTCTTTCTTCTTCTTTCCTTCCGTCTTTCCCTATTGGGTTGGACGATGGGTCTGAACGAGTTCCTTCCACTTCTGTCTGTCTCTTGCTGCTCTGGTCAATTGGATGAAGTTCATTTGCATTTCTTCTGCATCCTCTTTTAATTTTTCTATCCATGTTTTTCTTGGTCTTCCTTTTCTCCTTTTCCCTTCAACATAGTTGTATAGTGCTTTCTTTGGTAGTCTTTCTTCCTTCATTCTTTCAACATGACCAAACTATTTCAGTCTTCATTTCTGTATTGATTCGAGTATCGTTTCTTTTTGCTCTGTCTTTTCTCTGATCGTTTCATTTCTTATTCTTTGTCTTCTGCTGACTCCTGTTATTCCTCTTAACCAGTTCATTTCTGCAGTCATTAATCTTCTTTCGTCTTTCTTCTTTATGGTCCAGCATTCTGATCCATATAATAGTATTGGTTTGATCAGTGTATTATATAGCTTTAGTTTTGTTTTCAGTGATATTTGTTTGTCTTTCCATATCTTCTGAAGTTTTCCAAATGCTGCACTTGCTAGTCCAATTCTCCTTATTATGTCTTCTTCACTTAGGCCATCTTCTGTCAGTACTGATCCTAGGTATATGAATTTTGGTACTTGTTCTATTATTTCCTCCTTTAGTTTTAGATTAACTTTCCCCTTCTTGTTCCCCGTGACCATTGCTTTAGTTTTCTGTATATTTATTTTTAGTCCCACTTCTTCTCCGGCCTTGCTTATTTCATTGGTTAATATTTGTAGATGATCTGCTTTTGTTGTTACCACATCTATGTCATCTGCAAACCTTAAGTTGTTTGTTGTTTGTCCATATACTTTTACTCCAACATCTTCTTCTTTTGTGTTTTGTATTGCTTTTTGCATTATCACATCTAGTATTATATTGAATAGCAGTGGAGATAAGCCACATCCTTGTCTCGTTCCAATTGTTATCTCAAACCATTCTGTTAGTTCCCCATTAATTTTCACTCTGCTCATTGTTTTACTGTATAAGTTTTTTTATGAGATTCACTAGCTTCTCTGGAATACCATAGTGCTTCAGTGCTTGCCATAGATCTTCATGCTGTATGCTATCAAATGCTTGTTTGAAGTCAATGAAATTGTGGTATATTTTCTTATTTGTTTCGCAAATATTTTTCTACTATCCTTCTGATCGTATGTATTTGATCAATTGTACTCCTTCCCATTCTGAAGCCTGCTTGTTCCTCTGTCAATATTTCTTCTGAGTAGTGTTTGAGTCTTTGTTGTAGCACATTTGTATATATTTTCCCTGGTATACTGAGTAAGCTTATTCCTCTATAATTATTGCAGTTTGCTTTATCCCCTTTTTTATGTATTGGTACTATTATGGCTTTTCCCCATTCCTCTGGTGATTTTTCTTCTTCGAATATTTTATTGCATAGGTTGTGGAATATATTCACTGTTTCCTCTCCTGCTTGTAGCATTTCTGTTGTTATCATATCTGTTCCTGGAGATTTTCTAACTTTCAATCTTTTTATGGCTTCTTTTATTTCCTCTTCTGTAAAGTTTGCTATTTCTTCTTCATCATTCTCTTCTCTGTTCTCCTTCCTTATGTTGGTGTCTTCATTGTTATTTCCTGCTGTGTTGTATAATTCTTCAAAATAGTCTTTCCATCTTGTTATTATAAAGAACAATATAAGAACAATATAAGAGCAAATTGAAAGAGGAAATGGAAAAGAAAAATCTGTTAAAAGACAAAAAAGAGATAGACCAACTATGGGAAGAAATAAAAGAAATATACATTAAAACTGCTGAAGAACAAATAGGATATATAGAGAGGAACAAGAAAAAGACATGAATAACACAAATAGTACTGCAACTGAGTGATGAAAGGAAAAACCTAAAAGCGGAGAAATAAAAAGGGGATAAAGTAGCCAAAAAGGAATACAATAGGATAACAAAAGAAATAAAAAGGAAATGTAAAGAGTGCAAAGAAAACTGGATACTTGGAAAATGCGCAGAAATAGAATGGTCAAACATACTCAACGACTCAAGGAAATTGTACCAGACGATCAAAGAATTATGTGGACAAATCCATTGAAGACAACCACAATAACAGACAAGAATGGTAAAGTATTAGAAAAAAAAAATATATATATATATATGTGACCAAATCTGACAAAAGGGACCACAAGTAGGAAACTGAGTTAAAGCCATTGCATTATAGACAGAGTCCACATTGACACATTTACAGTATAAAAAACAAAGTTATCTTGCTGTTTGGTGCATTATTCAGATATTATAATGCAAGTTCAGAAAACAGCGTTTTCGAGAAATCGCAATTTAAAGTTTTTTGTAAGTTAGGCACATGATAACTTTAAAAGTACTTAATTGTTAACAAAAAGCCTTGGCTGTTTTATGGCAGTATGTGTTATTAACAACCACAAGTTATCGCCATCATTGCAGCTCATAAATAAAAATATATTTGTAGATGCTAACAAATTAGTACCTTAATATCAAAAAATTCCCAAAAATATACCTCTTGTGGTTTAATGTGGCATCTGTCACAGGCAAATAACAAATAAAAATGAAATCATGTAAAACCAAATTAACCAAATTAACCAATGTTAATACTTGCGCTCAGGGCACCAGGAGGCTCTGTAATTGCGCTATATAAATTGTCGTAAATAATAATAAACAGTAGTTACATAGCTCATAGTTAATGTTAATTGATTAGGTAAAAGTAAAGTAATCAAATTTGTTAATTAGTTTTGTTGAGTTAAGAGGTATTTTAGCTTGTTTTTTAAATAATGAAGGTGAAGTAGGTTTTTAATTCATTTTATCAAGTCTCAAAAAGTCTGATAAGCAAAAAAACATCATCAAGTCTCAAAAAAGTCCTGACAAGCAACAAGCAAAAAAGGGCATCGGAGGAAAAAGTTTGGGGGTGTTAGGCCTACTTCTCGAATTGGCCGGGTGTTCATTGCATCATTGTATTTTACCACAAAAATAATCAATCAATTTACCACCTAATCAATGCTTTAAACCCAGTAGGCGTGGCAGCGAAGTTTAAGAAAGTAGTTCGATGCAGATTCTCATGTCAACCCATCCAGACGACATTTTCGCTAATACTGAACATTATTACTCTTCAGAAAATACAATTTATAGTTGTCTTTAGCATAATCTATTATAATTATCATCAAATTGTAACTTTATAAGAGCTTGTATTCATACGCAAGACATTTAAATGCCGACCCGACTTGTGGTCCCTTTTCTCATGTTTCAATTAACTGACCTAATCTTGCCCAAAGACTTCAAACACGCTGCTGTCAATCATCTGGCCAGTACTAGAGACCCATACCAGTAGGCTGCCACACAGAACTACATTTGACCCAGATATGACCAATCACACTAGAGTGCCTCTACAGCCTAAACTGTGAAGCGACTTGTGGTCCCTTTTGCCAGATTTGGTCACATATATATATATAATTTCATTTCATTCATTGACAATTTCTATAGCGCTGTAACAAGACTGAGGCCCAAATCAAAAGCGCTTTGACATCTCAATGACTATACCCCATCCTAAACAAATGCGTCTTTAGGCTCTTGATGAAGTGCTCAGCAGTGTCAGCCATGGTGGCGTCATCGGGAAGAGAGTTCCACCACAAGATAGGATTACCCCGAGTGAAGGATATCTCTCCAATCTCCAAACTCAGCAGTCTCGGATGGAGGAGGGACATAAAGGTTACCGGTATATACCGTATATATTCGTGATAAAGTCGAGAAATTTAAGGCCAATTCACAGGTTATATATCCTGACCTCGACTTATACTCGAGACACTAACTGTTGGGTAAAGTTTCCATACAGAGCATGTCGAAAATAATTAATTTAGCTAACTGCGTAATTATTTTCAACATACGCTACGGCATCTAAATAAAAGTTCACATCAGCGCTTTTAAGATTGGTAATTTATAGGCGCCACATAAATATTAATTAAATATTGGCGCTACATAAATATAAAAAAAATTCAAGATTACCGGTAATTAAGATTTTTATATTGTCAAGAATGAGCGAATAGCAGGTTTAAAATTTTCTTAATCGTCAGGAATCAATCTGGGAATGTGAAAATCGTTCAGTTTCTCGATAGTTCAAAGCTAAAACGCAGTTTTTCAATCAAAACAATGGCGCAGCTGCCGCCACATGCCCACTTCGCGTCCGCCATTGTTCCGACTCTCACTATCACCTCAAGAGGGTTCGCCGCGATGACGTCACTTCGACTTATTCCCGGGTCAATGACTTTAGACACCTTCAAATACCCAAAATCTAGGGGTCGACTTATACTCGGATCGACTTTATCTCGAGTATATACGGTACATACATACATACATACATATAATATATATATATACATAAGACTGACTGCAATGCCATTCCTCACTCTAATTTGTTAGCACTTCCCACTCATATTCAGTGCAAACTGAAATTTCATTGCATTTTTCAATCACATATAAGTTACACATAAGTAACACTGCACAACAAATTTTAACAAAGTTTGTTTCTTTTACATTTTCTGGTAAACTCTTTGAAATTTCACTCCCTGAACATGAATATGAATTAAATGAAATATTGCCAAGAAAAATTTATAACTATAAGCCAAAAAGAAAATCAAGATCGGGACGACAGAGAGCAAGATGGACAGATTGTGTAGAAAAAGACCCCAAATCAAGTAGTACTGAAGTTAGAAGGATGAAAATCTGGACAACAGAGGAAGACTCCAAAAGAAATAGCAAAAGACAGAGATGAATGGAGAAATGCAGTTTCAGAGTCAATGGTTGGACACATCCAAAAGACGATGACCTAAACATGAATATGTCTTTGAAATTTCTTCGTCATGTAAACCTGCAGTTACACATTAATATTGTAATGCCTTCAGTGATGGAGGTCCTACATTATGATATTGCAGATAGCAACACAAAAGAACATCCTCCTCAGTATTTTTTCGAAACTAATAGATTTTTACATGCTGAACGCAAGAATATCTTTAAAATTTCTGTTATCACATATGGTTTTAAAGAAAACTGCAATTAGGCATATACATTGTAGCAATTTCAATGACATAGGTAATACAGCTTAAGGAACACAAAAATCTGTCCTCTATAATTTGTATGAAACTGAGAGCTTTTCATGTAAAGTTCTCAAGAAAACTGTAATTATGCATTCACACTGTAATGCCTTCAGAAAAATAGGTTCTACAATATGATATTGCAGCTCAGACAACAACAGAAATGAAATCTATCTGCAATTTTTTTGGCAAAACTAATAGATTTTTACATGCCATATATGAATATGTAGTTGAAATTTCTGTATCATATAGAGTTTTAAAGAAACCTGCAATCAGCCATGTACATGGTGATAGAGGTCCTATACTAAGATATTGTAGCATAAGTAGCTCAAAGAAAATTTTCCTGAGAAATATTTTTGAAACTAATAAAACATTACATGCTTTTTACACCTCCAATGTTTTTGTATCGCGTAAGATTTTCAAGAAAATTGCAATTTGGCATTTAGTTGTAATGCCATCTGTGATATAGGTCCTATATTATGATATTACAGCTTAAGCAATACAAATAATAATAGATTTTTAGTCAATACATATGTCTTTGAAATTTTTTATCAGATGTTTTCAAGAAAACTGTAATTAGTCATTTTACAATATAATTCCTGTGCGTGCTTGAGTGTCCAAGTACACATAAGGAAGGTAGGTTTTCCCTTATAGGGAAAACCTACCTTGTTTGTGTTTCCTGTACTCTTTGGAAAAAGGACCAGAGGCAAATCAACACTTCTGAATTATTGTGGTGGAACAAAATGCTGAGATCTCATGGACCGATGAGAAAACAAACCAAGCAGGGATAGCAGAAATCAAGCTGAAATACACCTGGTGATTTTTTATAGTGTGCCTGAAGAATTACAACTTTTGTTTTAAAATAGACTGATCCTAAGTATACCTTTCAGGATAAAGTAGATAGATGGCGTCTTTTTTAATTTCATTAAATTTTCTTCTGCATTCCAGTCAACATTAAGAGCTCTCTGCAGCTGGACAAATGATGCTTGCTAAAATTAATAGAAGACAAATTTGATAACCTGTAAAATACTGTACAGAAGCAAGCAGAAACAATTATAATGAAAGTAAAAATGAGTCAACAATATATTCAATATACAACCAAATGAAAATAAAATCTTTGTAACAATTTCACCTAATTACAAACAAATTAAGTGAATTCCAATTTCCATCACTTACATGAAGCCATTTTTTAGAGGGCATCAGTTGATGGAAACTAAATTAAGACAACCAGACAAGATTGAATATATCTCTAAGGGAGAGAATTTGTGGTATGCACAATGCACATACATTGTTAACCCGTTCCCGGGCAGCACAGTCTATAAACAGCGGCCGAAAATCATATTTGAAAGTGTAACGCCGTCTTTAAACGGTGCTCCACATAAGCATCGGACATTGGAGTTTTAAACCGCCCCGGGACTCCTGGAGTAACTTTTCGATTTAGTTTACTATCCATTCTATAGATGGCAGCACTTTCTTCGCTGTTGCTGACTATATAAGCAAGAAAGCTTGTCATTGATCGTCCAAATACTGGGATTTTGCGTTGAAATGCCTAGAAAAATCTCAAGTCTGAGGTTTGAAAAATCATAACTCCGCCAATTTTGGCCCGATTTTCAAAATGTTTGCACTATTATGTTCCAATTACACCGCCCTAAAACTTTCGCGCTCACAGTTGGGGGTCACCGCTGAAAATTTTATGCTATTGCGCTTTGAAATTTTTTATGGGGAGGGTTCCGATTTTTGACTGTAGAGTGGACCTACCCCCAAAATTTTCTTTTTTGGCACGCATGGTTCGAAAGAGCAATAAAAATGCTAAACAACGGTGCAAACCGCATCTTTCTAGCTTCTATATAGCCTGAAATATACTGAGTTGTTCGGTTTTTCAGATTGAAAATCTGTTCGCAAAATTGTCATTTCTTCGAGCAATGAGTAATATTGTTTGAAAAAGCATAAATACTCCAAATTTTGTCCAATCTTCAAAATTTTTGCATTATTCTGTTCCAATTACACCCCTTTACAATGTTCTCGCCCACAGTTTGGGGGTTACCGAGGAAATTTTTTTGCTATTGGGCTTAGAACAAAATTTGACCAAAATGTTGGGGAGGGGTCCTATTTTGGGCTGTAGGGTGGACCCTACTTCCCAAAATTTCCTTCTTTGGCACGGATGGTTCGAAAGAGCAATAAAAATGCTAATCAACGGTGCAAACCGCATCTTTATAGCTTCTATATAGCCTGAAATATAGTATAGTTTAAAACTTGTATGTTCACATTTTCACATGAACGCCTTTCCCCCAAATTAAATACCCCAATCGATTGGGGACGACTTGAAAAAATTAAATCCCCCTGCAACGGGTTAATGATTTCCTGAAAATGATAATCAACAATGAGATAACAACAGAGCCAAGAATTCCATTAACATCGTTGTCACCACCACCAATGCCAATATGGCATTTCTTCCTCCATCAACGGCACTATACCCATTTGTTTCTGATGCCATTTATATGGCTTGCTTTCATTCTTGTCTGCTTAGTGCTCAGTGGCTTAGTTCTTGCAGATCACTTTTACACTAATCACTTCTATTATCACACATTCTCTCCATAGTCCTTTCTTGTGTGAGCCATATAGTACTCCCAGTATAAGAGTCTTAACCCTTTCGACCTGTAGGCTGATATTTCGGCTTGGTGGTCCATTACAAATCCCCATAAGGCCGATATTTTGGCCTGGGAACCCACTACCAGTTCCCATAAAATTTATCTCTAATTGTGCTATAATTTTGGGACTGAGTGAGTGGTGTTTAGACGAACCAGATATGGTTGTTTTATAAATAATAGGATCTGTTTGATCATTTACTGCTGATTTTTAATTAAAATAAAGCAAATTATTGTATGTTCTAAAATGAACAAGCACAAGAAAAGTGGTAAACATACTCTTGATGCATCAGAAAGGGCAGTAGCTGCTGGAGTATTATCACACTAAATTGGCATATGGGAGATAAATAGTTAAATTATTATTATTATTAAACTGACAAATTTTGTGCACCATATTACGAAAATGTCAGGAGCAAGGGCACATTACCGAGTCCAATAAAAATAAATAAAATAACAGTCATAAAAAACATGAATGGAAAACAATCTAAGGCAGAAGAGAATAAGAATTTCTAAACAAATAAGTCGTTAGATTTTCTTAAAGGATGTCAGAGAACAGGATGATTTCACAATTATCAGTAGATCATTCCATGTCTTTGGCCCTGACACTGCAAATGACCTGGAACCGAGTGATGTTTTACAGCGAGGTATCTTCATAAGACTTTGAGAATTGGACCGCAGGGACAGTTGCAACTTTTGTGATGTTGTCTGTACGAAATACTCCTGAAGGTACCCTGGAGCAATCTGGTTTATGGTCTTGAATGCAAGAAGAGAAAGTTCGTATTCAATTCTCTCTCGAACTTTGAGCCAGTGAAGCCGGTGAGTTAGTAGGGTGATGTGGTCACCATGTCCAGCACCAAAGACAAGCCTTGCAGCTGCATTCAGTACCGACTGCAGGCGATTCAATTCGTAGTCAGGTAGGCCATAAAGAAGACTATTACAGTAATCCACTTTGGCATGACAAAACATGTCACCAGACTGGCAAATTCAGTTGTGGGAAGAAACTCTTGTATTTCTCTGAGCCTTCGCAATATTATGAAGCAAGATCTGACAGTTGCGGAGATGTAGGCAGCTTTGAGTCGAATATTACTCCAAGATTTCGTAGATGTGTTGATGCAGAGATGTTTGCATCTTTGAGGTGAAGATCATGATGTAGAAAATTGTTCTGGCTCCAAGAAGAGCTGAACCACATTAAGTTAGGTATTGATGGATTCATTTTCAGTTGAATTTTGTTTCAGCCACTCATCCAAACTGTCGATGCAGGTCTCCATAGCTTCTGCCAAATCAAGACTGTGCTCTTTATGGCAACTTGAATATATCTGACAGTCATCCGCAAAGAAGTGAGACTGTAGTAACATTATTTGCATATTGACGATATTGTTATTAATACATTCAATTAAGCTGCTACATTAAGTGACAAAATTCCCCGAAAATGTCCAAGAAGCTAGAGAAATGAAGATTTTTCCTTTAGAGCTCAGGGGCAAGAGGGTTACATTCATTCAGCATAGAACTGATCAAATCAATTATTATTAACAAATAAATCATTAAAGAAAAGCAATACAGCTTCATAAGTGCTGATCATTACTGCTCAACTGATTCAGTAATTAATTCTTTAATTTCTTGTCACAATCAGCCACCAAGAAACTCAATTATGCAGAGGCTTTAAAATATTTATCACAATAATTAAACAGAGTTAAGAATTACATCACCTTCTCTAAATGCCTTACAATGCTCCAGATGTCAAAATGTTAGTTATATGAATGACAGTAAATTTCAGCTTAGCATCAATATCAACAGTAGCTTCTCAAGTCAGGCATCACATTTTAAGCAACTGTGGGTAGATGCCCAGACACCTAATAACAAGCAAATCATGGATGTCACCCTACAATATTGCATCTGACAACATCCACATAAATAACATTGATGAAGTTCAAGTTTTAAACTCGAGCGAACTGCACGACGTGCAATGACTCCGCACGGATCTGGTGGATTACGCCGAGGTGATTCAACGATGGACCAAATCAAATCGGCTGTCTCTCAATATAAACAAGACAGAAATCATCTCTTTCACTACCCTGAGACACCACCACTTTATCAGTCATGAGCCACTCCGGATTGGAGACGTCGATATCATTCCGAAACCTGAAGTTCGTCTCCTGGGCGTGCTTCTGGATGAGCGTCTCTCCTTCAGCAGCCACCTGGATCTAGTGGTCAGGAACTGTTTCTACCAACTAAGGATTAAACTAATTCGTAGATATCTGCCGACCTCGGATATCATCAAACTAGTCCGAGCACTGGTCCTGACTCGAGCTGACTACTGCAACAGAGTATTGTACGGCCTTGGGGCTAATCAGCTGCATAGACTTCAATCGGTCCTCAACATGTCAGCCAGGCTCATCTTCAGACTAAAGTGGAGAGATCATGTTACGCCACTGCTTCGTGATCGTCTACGCTGGCTAAAAATTCAGGAACGGATATTATATAAACGCTGTTGGCTGATGTTTAGGGTTTTGCACGACTCGACCAGCCCAGACTACTTAGTTAAGCTGGTGCACAGGGTTGGGTCGGGGTGAGGTCGACCGAACCTTAGATCTAATCAGGGATTAAGACTTGTGGTGCCTGCCTAGCTAACACTGCAAAGTTCGGGGACAGATCTCTCTCAAGAGGTAACCCCATAGCATGGAATTCCCTTCCGGAAGAAATCAGGTCGGAAATTTCCCCCGACCGATTTGCTCAAAAACTGAAAACGCACCTTTTTAGTACTTCTTATGGAACTCTTTTGTAAAGTGCTCTCGTCCACTGCCTGACCTTTAAGATAGCACTATATAAGTTGTCGCTCTAATAATAATAATAATTGAAAACCATAACTTGTACTTTATCAAGTTGTATAATTTTTTGCCAACGTAATAAATAACGCAGTGTACCTTTTTCACAGTTCTGGTTTCATCATCATTCAGGCGAGGTATTTTATTAGCAGGTTCACCTTCTGTGTTGCAGATTTTCTTTTGATTTGGCATTTCCCTGTCAAATATTATAAACTGTTGCTTTAAAGAAAGTGTTAAGAATTCAGTAATTCCTTTTCAGTCAGAGCAAATCTGTCACAAATACTCACTCACTGTATCATTTCCCATATCTTACATGCTGCATAATATGTATATCTAAGCTTGCTTTCAGGTAAGAAAGAATGACTGAGAAGACTTAAAATCTTATAAACTGCTAATTATTCGTGCCTACTTCAATTATTCTGCCAAACACAAATTGAAATTTATAATATCCACCAAATGCTAAGAAATTCAAAGGTAGATCACATTCTAAAGAAGGAATAAACATGACTGCTCACGAAACTTAGATTCATCTTCCCAATGTGCGAACAAAGTTTGAGCAGAATTACAAACTGGAAATTGAGAGACCAGTTAGCAAAAACTCAGCAAAAAGTAATTTAAAATTATTATATCAGGATCTTAAATAATTTGATTATTGATAAACAGAGAAAAATACATTTAGAGTATTTTTGCATCTGTGTGAATCAGCTGCCATAAATAAATCTCAAAAAAGTAAAAAAAAACAGCTAAGAAAAATAAACTGCAACTTACTCCGCATATTCATGCTGATTTAAATCTGCAAACATGTACCCGTAGTATCCAAAAACACTACCAGAAAAAAACATGATGCTGTTCTTGGCACAGATGTTATCTAAACGAATAAGTTCCTTTTCTGAACAACACGATGCGCAAACAACATCAAATAAAGTAAAGAAATCTTCTGTTTTCTTTTCTGAGTTTTCGGTATCATATGACACCTGAACCATTGGATTCAGCAGCCGTGTCTTTCGAACTGAACTCTCGGCTCTCTGCAGAATAAATACAACATATCACAGCTAGCAGTTACATGTTCACAACTAACAAGTGGGTTGGCTCACAAGCCAAGGAGTCTTATTATTATTATTATTATTATTATTATTATTATTATTATTATTATCAATTAGACAATTTCTATAGCGCAGCAAACATAGCTTAGGTTAAAGACAAGAGCACTTTACATAACACATGTCACTTATATCCAATAATAAATAAGTGTGTTTTTAGATTCCTAAAATAAAATAAAATTTCAGTCTTAATGAAGACTGAAATCAGAAAACAAGGCAACGATAAATAAAATAATTAAAAGTTTGTTAGTCTCTACTCTCTAATAAGTAAAATTCAGATGAAAGGCATGAAATCCCAGTAAACAAACCTAACAGAACTTAACAACAGCACCTTCATAAATTAACATGCCTACACTCAGGGCTTTCAATTTCCTATATGGCTGGAAGCATCTCCAAGACAAAAACAAAGCTCCCTACATTCTAAAAGCCTCTCCACTAGCCCAACTTGGATATATCCATTATCCAATGTATGAGGCAGTGGGTCTAAAAAGTGGGGGTTGCACTGTTAGTGAGAAAAATGTCATCCTTAAAATTAGGCTGGGATACTTCGGTTCCAATGTCAATAGTGCTTGTTTGCCGCAACATATTGCATCAGCATGAATATAATTAGCTATTAATATAATTTGCTATTAATCTAGCTAAGGTGATATAACAGTAAAAAGATTCACATATTGTGTATGGCTACTGAGGCAAGTAGCATCACTAGTGGAGGTGGGAACCAGTATTCCTTCAGCCAGTAAAGGCCTGTTGACAACTTGGCAACACGCCAACAGGCCCAACACCCCCATTCCTCAGCAGAGAGTTACTCAGTCAGAGATGTATGTTACATGGTCTACTGTACAGAAGGTTCTGGTTATTATTATTATTATTAATTCTGACAATTTCATATTAGCGTATCCAGTGTTTACCAACAAGGTCCGGTTGCTCCGCCCACTGGTGGGCAGAACGTTTCCAGAAACCATAGAAACCATTGTTGTCTATTAATAGACGCCAATGGCAGAAGCAGATTTCTTGCCCACCAGCATAGATACTGGCTATGTTGGTGGGCATAGAGAGTGTTCTGGATACTCTCATAGCGCAATACGCATAGCGAAGGCTAAAGTCAAGAGCGCTTTACAAGTGTCCCTAATAGGAGATGTTAAATAAATATGTTTTAAGGTCTCTAGTGAACAATTCAGGAGATGTCGCCCTAGTCACGTCCGCCGGCAGTGAGTTCCAAAGCAAAGGGTTGCCCCTTGAAACAGACCGATCCCCAAATTTTGCTGTCGTAGACAGGAGTGGAACCACCAATTGAGAACGGCTGCTTGATCGAAGCTGCGAGCGCCGATCAGACGACTTGGGCTTACAGACCAGAGCCGTTAAGTACTCGGGGCAGAAAGGGTCATTTAACGTCCTAAATGTAAACCAGCAACGTCTAAAGGCTATACGCTCCGGAATCCGGAGCCAGTGAAGTTTGTCACGTAATAGCGGTGTCACATGATCATTCCACCTAGTGCCGAAGATCAGACGAGCTGAAACATTTAGCACCATCTGAAGACGGTTTAGCTGGCTGACAGGAAGTCCGAGTAAGATACTGTTACAATAATCCACACGTGATAGAATGAGGGATCGAACCAGTTTAATCACGTCCGGTAATGGCAGGTAGCGGCGAATCTCCCGGATCCTGCGTAGCAGGTGCGAGTCACATCATTTAAGTGACTGACAAACGAAAGTGACTCATCCAAAAGAACGCTTAGAAGACGTAGTTCGGTACAAGGAACAATGTCTACATCTTCAATTGAAAATGGATTTCGTGGTATGAGATGTTTCCGTGATTGCCGAGTCTGTCGAATCTGTTCAGCAACACAGCAACACTCACTTTGACAAGGCAAAAGTTTCCTTTCTGACAGAGACTATGTAGACTGTGCAGTGTGGAAATCGTACATTGTTGCTGTTGTTCTGCAACATCCATAGAGAAGTTATCACAGTGTGAGCTCCTGCTAGAACTGAGCTCAGTCAAAAGTCTAACCTTATCAGAAATTCGCTTACCACATCAAACCAAATCTATATTAAAAAAATGTAAATCCGCTTCTTAGGGATGGCTAATCTAGGAAAGTTCTAGGATTGCTTTGAAAACTTTACAAGACATTCCAGTCAAATATGAGCGTGTTTTTACAGGGGAAAAACCTGTTTTTTGTCAAAAACAGGTTTTTCCACCTGTGGAATTAATCTGTGTCTAATTACGACTTCGTCGGCATTGATTTTTACTTTTTCAACAGCCATATAAGTATAAGTGTTCATCACAGGTATATCTATAAAGTCATAATTTCATAATTTTCCAATCAAACACAGCAGATTTAGTGCAGAAAACCACTTATTTCAAGTGCACTATTTATCGCTGATTAACTGTCCACTCACCACATACGCACTATTTATTGCTGCTTAACTGCAACCTCGTCACATCTATGATTCATACACACGGTTGCCTGTCATCAAATTAAACGCATATTTAGTAATCGTTTAATAATTTAGCGATCAAAAATTGCAGAGCCGTATCAAAACAAATTCGAAAGCCATGTTAAAACAAATTCGAAACGCACTAAATGCTGCCGCATAGAAAACGAAAACTTCAAGCGATCTTAAAATTAGCCTTATTTTCCTTTTGGAAAACCCAAAAATCAAGCAATCCCAGTGGCAACACTTAGCTCATGCCCCGAACGGAACGAATGAGCAAAGCAGACAAAATGGCTATGTCACTGAACTATGTAAACAGACAAAATCACGGTGGCATTGGAGAGGGTTGGAGGTCCCGAAGAAACCTCCAACAAATGTTGGTAGTGCCAATCGCTCGATGTCATCTGGATCGGTACCGGAGATTTTCAAATCCGCCTATATCACTCCTAGACTCAAGAAGCCCAACCTGGATACCGCTGATATTAAGTCGTTCAGACCAATTTCCAACCTGTCGGTGCTGTCGAAACTGCTCGAGCGGCTCGTGTCACATCAATTTATCCGCTACCTAACGACCTACAATCTCCTTCCAGACCTCCAGTCCGCGTATCGGGTACATCACTCAACCGAAACCGCAGTTTTGAAAGTGTCGCTGGACATCCTACGAGCGCTGGACGCCGGGAATGTAGCGGTCTTGGTGTTGCTGGACCTCACCGCCGCCTTCCACACGGTGGACCATGGTACACTACTGAAGAAGTTGGAGGCATCGTATGGAGTGAGCGGTCGAGTGCTCCAATGGTTTTCCTCCTATCTAACGAATCGGGTGCAGCATGTATGTTGCGCAGGCTCAACCACTTCGCCGACCTGTGTAGTACGTGAAGTTCCCCAAGGATCCGTACTAGG
This sequence comes from Metaphire vulgaris, assembly GCA_018105865.1. Lineage (NCBI taxonomy): Eukaryota > Metazoa > Annelida > Clitellata > Crassiclitellata > Megascolecidae > Metaphire > Metaphire vulgaris. Next base: position 3,426,734 of record CM030861.1, read on the forward strand.
GCCTATTCTCTTCGCGCTCTACGTCGCCGACCTGATAAGCATTGTCCAACAGTTCGAGCTCCAAGCACACCTCTACGCTGACGACACGCAAGTATATGGAAGCAGTCCTTCTGCAGCAGTTCATCTCCTCTAGCAGCGTGTCACTAGGTGCCTGGTCGAGGTGACCAGGTGGCTGAAGTCACATCAGCTGCAACTCAATGCTGCTAAGACTGAAGTATTATGGAACACCTCTGAGGTCAGAAACACTTGACACCGACGACCTGTATCAGCATCGATGGACTTGAGGTGCAACCAGTGTTGTCTGTCCGGAATCTCGGGATCCACATCGATAGCACATTATCGATGAGGACCCATGTCTCGAAGACAATTGCCTGCTGCTTCAACGCACTCCGGCTGATCAGAAGTGTACGAAGATCAGTGTCAGTCACTGCCCTCAAGTCATTGGTTTCATCATTGGTACTGACCAAACTAGACTACGGGAACGCGACACTCGCCGGATCACCGAAACACCTGCTGGACCGTCTCCAGGTCGTATTGAACGCAGCGGCACGGTTGATCTTCCAGGTCCCTTCTCGTGAACATGTAACACCGCTTCTACGAGACTTACACTGGCTATCAATGCCGGAGCGGAATCAGTTTAAGTTATCAACGCTGGCTTACTGCTGCCTGAATGGTATAGGGCCAGAGTACCTAGCAACAGAATTATCACGAGTCGCAGATCAGACAGGTCGGTGTCGCCTGAGATCTGCTAGAACCGCTTCTCTGGTCGTTCCATTGACGCGCCTTCGTACTGTAGGCGATCGTGCCTTTCCCGTGACTGCTGCAAAAGCATGGAACCACCTGCCTTCTTCAGTTCAACTCTCCCTAACGCCAGACACCTTCAAGAAGAATCTTAAAACTTGGCTATTTCGCACGAGCTATTGTAATTTATAATTTGTAATGTGTCCACGCAGTCACTGTATTAGTTGCCACATAAATCTCTACGTTGTATCATAAAAGGCACCTACAACAATTGGGGCATTTGTTGGAGGTCTCAAAGGCACCTCCAACTATTAAAATAGGGGAGGGGTAGTTGGAGGTACCTTGGGCACCTCCAAACATTGTTGGAAGCACCAAAGAGACCTCCAACCACTCTTGGAGTTGCCAAAGGCAACTCCAACTATTGTTGCATGTGCCAAAGGCACCTACAGAGGGAGAGCCATAGAAAGAACACAGGGAGAGGTGGAGAGGGACGAGAAGAAGGAGATGGAGAGAAAAGGGAGAGGAGGGCAAGGCCTCTGTTCACAGTTGCTTACGCAGTAGCTTACGCGTCTGAAGCCAGACTTACCGTATATACTCACGATAAAGTCGATCCGAGTATAAGTCGACCCCTAATTTTTTGGATTTGAAGGTGTCTAAATCATTGACCCGGGTATAAGTTGAAGTGACGTCATCGCGGTGCAACCTCTTGAGGTGATCGCAAGAGTCGGAACAATGGCGGACGCGAGAAGAGCACGCAGCGCTATTGTTTTGTTTGAAAAACTGCGTTTTAGCTTTGAACTATCGAGAAACTGAACAATTAGACTTATCGCGTAAGCCATCCATAAATTGTTGACGTAATTAATGGACAGCCCCTAGTAGACATCATACTTTAACAGTTACTGAACGTATGCCCTGTGCTCCATTCATGAAAAATGCAATTTGACGGTAGGATTGTATGATGTGTGGATTTGGCTGGTACAGGATCCGGATTCATCTGAGTTGGCCCAGTTGAATCTAAGAAGTGCTTGTTGCAAATGTATGTCCATTTGGTAATGTTCCCGATAGCAAAATTCTCTCGTCGACATGCTACAACCCACCTCTCTGCTTTTGCTCTGTGCCTCTGTCAGTCGACAGACCGGGGAACTCAGCGGCTTCTATCCCCCCCTTGAAGCCGGGCTCAATTCCCCCCCCCAAAATACAAATCCCCCAAATTACAAATTCTCCTTGCTAATTTGCTCCCTTGTGGACTTCGTATTATTTTCAGCCTTTTATCCTTTGTATTAGGCATAGCTATCATGTACCATTGATTACGTCCAGTAGCGTCATTTCACGCTTTTCTTAGGACGAGATAATTTTTTCGCAATTTTTGGCAAATTTTAGCAAATTTTGGCAAATCTTACGCACTTGTGCAAATTTTTCGCAAAATTTTGGCAAATTTTGGCAAATTTTAGGGCCAATGTTGACAAATTTGCAATTTTTTATATATTTGGCAATTGTTTGCAATTTTTTGCGCATTAATACATTATAAATGAATTTTTACATTTCCTTGGGGGGCCACGCCCCCTGCCCCCCAAATGACGCCACTGATTACGTCACGATCGGTGTTATTTTTAATCAATATCAGTGTCGGTTCTGTTCAGATAAGTAGCATCATTTAGCTTATTAATAGTTTATATAATGGTGTTGAAAGCAAAATATTCCCCCCCCACTTTTTTCCGGGCGCACACTGCGCCCGCCTTAAATAGGGCTAGAAGCCCCTGGGGGAACTGTATAAAACGAACGCCTTCTTTCAAACAAATTTCAGTTTTCCTATTGTAATTTGCACATGTTACATAACAACAGTGTTTGATGGGCATACTTAATTTTATCACGGAACAAATTAAACTTTAAGAAATCTATTTAGTAATTCACACAATACCGCTTGATTTCAGTTATCTAATGACCACATTTGCATACGCATGCACAGTGCGCATGACCTCCTTTAGGACCGATTCTAATTTTAGCTCCGCGATAAGCCTAATTTTGACATTCATAGATTGATTCCTGACGATTAAGAAACCTTTTAACCTCCTATTTGCTTATTCTTGACAATATGAAAAATGTAATTACCGGTAATCTTAAAAAAATTATTTTAATATTTATGTAGCGCCAATAACTACAATTAATATTTATGTGGCGCCTATAAATTAAAATTCTTAAAATCGCTGATGCCAACTTTTATTTAGATGCCATAGTGCAGGGGTGGCCAACCCGCGGCCTGCGGGCCGCATGCGGCCCCCGGGCTGCCAATTGGCGGCCCCCAGGCGTCTTTCTAAATTCTAAATAAATTTTCATCATAAAGATGATTTTGTCAGGTTTGAGGGAAAATGAGGACAGGCAAACTAGCATCTCTCAAAAAGAAACTTGCACCTCAATAACATATCTTTAAACAGTTTCACAGCAATCGGAAGCAACTGTGAAGGCAATCTATGAAGTAGCTCTAGCTATTGCTAAGCAAGAAAAGCATTTACAGATGGTGAATTTGTTAAAACCTGCATGATAAAAGTGGTTGGACAGTTCTGCCCGGAGAAGAAGGGGCTATTTAGCACAGTTAGTTTATCGAAACAGTAACACGTCGTGCTGAAGAAATAGCAAGCAATCTCCGTCAGCAGCTTATAACAGCTTCAAAAAGCTTTATCTGCCATCCTATTGCTCTTGATGAAAGCAGTGACGTCTCAGACAAGGCACACTTGCTGACATTTATGAGGGGTGAATGAAAACTTTGAAATTATAGAAAATTTTGCCGGTCTCTCCAGCATTCACAACACAACCAAATTATCAAGTTCTACTCTCTGTTGAATTCAGACACGTATTCAGCATTGAGAGCAAATGTGATGAAACTTACGAGTTTGGTAGCACATACATATGGGAGCAGATGTTTTTACGCGTGAAAGGGGACAAACGTGTACACAGAACAAGACTTCAGGACTTACTGACACTCATCTGCGCACTTCAGCAACTGAATTTGAACCTAATGTACAGGGTGTCTCAGAAAAAAACCCAGCACAACAACTATGATTTCTTAAAAATTCCTAAATATATTTCTCTCAAATTTACAACACGTGTACAGCGCATATTTCCCCATCTTTCTATATATTTTCATCTCATTTGCATGTAATTTGGCCATATTGTGAGATATCAAACTCAAACTTCGATTTTACTACTCGGCCGCAGCTTGACAGCCCTTCATATCTAGCTTCACATAAATTATAAATCATAATTAAGTCATGGGTAAGACTTTTGTTAACTGTTCTTAATCTTTTAATAGTAACTTTTAAATTGCTGTTAAAATACAACTGCCACCAAATACTATGTCGATACTTGAATGCAATGATTGTCACTATTTCTGAAAACAATGTAAAATAAGTCAAAAGCATGCGGCCCTCCGCATGGTGCTCAAAGTTCAAAGTGGCCCCCGGGTCACAAAAGGTTGGCCACCCCTGCCATAGTGTATGTTGAAAGTAATTAATTACACAAAGTTTTAGTTAATTAATTATATTCGACATCTTATGTATGGAAACTTTATCCAACAGTTAGTGCCTCGCGTATAAGTCGAGGTCAGGATATAAAGCCTGTGAATTGGCCTTAAATTATTCGACTTTATCGCGAGTACATACGGTAGCGACAGCAACACATGGCCGGGTACAGCTAGTTTCAAATTAAAATATTATTAACAAATATTCAGCAAAAAAAATTGGGGGTTGCATAACCAATATGGAAAACGTTAGCAATAAGGTCACCAGATGCCACTGGTATGAAATAGAAAGCCTGTCAAAATATTGCACAAAGTTTATGTCATAGAAACTGATAATCATTAAAATAATATCTCACATTTTTCCTTAAATCTTTTCTTTCTATAAGAAACTGACTGCAAAAATCATCATTGGAAACCTAGAAGAACAATCGAGTTTAATTTAACAACACATCAGTGAAGTCATTAAAAAAACTATATATACAGCAATCATAAAATTCTGCTATCTCAATCTCCTTTAGGCTGACTTGACCAAACTGTAGTCTACTTCCCTTCTGATTCCAAGGCTTTTCTCTTACAAATGTATGTAAAACCAATTCTTCACCAATCCAAAGTAATCCTAGTGGGAACATTTCTAAATGATCCTTTAAGAAAGGACAGAAATACATTCTCTTCTACTTTGCATTTTAAAAACAGTTCTAAAATGTATAATCCTGAATATGCAAATAAAAGATATTTGAGGTTCTAAAATATTAAAGAGCTGAGGCAGAACTAAATTATATATACAAAAAAATAAATGGTACTGGAAAAAGCTGGAGCAGAAGTACATATATTGGAAACATTAAAAAGTAAAAGCTTACTCCTTTTGAACATATCATGAAAAAAGGTGGAGATGAGTTATAAACTGACCCTTTCTATACTGTTCTTTTCCAATCAATAATATGAATAAGACTATCAGTTTCCTCAAACTAGAAGATCACCAATTATAAAAACCAATTTCATCAATAATTTTAAGTATTATTGCTGTGCAATCCACTGTGCAAGTGAGGAATGCCATGATACAAGCATAGATCTCTGGACAAAGGCAAGATACTGAGGCTACATTAAACAGGAGCATGGTCGTTGACTTGGTAATGAGAGCAAATCGAGAAAGACATTTCAAGTTAAAATGCATGCAGGAAATCTGTTTGCCTTTTGCATGGCGAAAGGCGAGTTTGGCAGATTGACGGGATTGAGATAATGATATTTCACTGTAATCTTTATTACCTACCAATACGTGATCCAAAAGTAGAATTGACTTGATTCCTGACAGAACAATATTTTTGACAACCTCTGCTCCCAGGCCACCCAATCCAATTACCAACACCCGAGATGCACGCAACCTACATCAACCCAACAAACTTTTATTTTCTTGCAAATATGGTGCGAACACCAAAGCAGAACAGCTGAAAGAGCAAAGACATAATTTTATTTTATGTCTAGGTTCAGAATATGAATTTTCCATCTAAGAGTATTTATCAAATTCATACTCGAAAAATCAAGTAATTTGAGAAAATCATGGTTTACATACAAGAAAATCATCACGTACATACAGTAGAATCTGGGACTGTGATAAATACTTTCATATATTCAATTTCAGACATCATTTAAAGCCAAAAATTAGATTTAAGCAAATCTGCATGCCTGGCTATTATACTATCTAAAAGATTATATGCTAAAGCAGTTGTGGCAAACCTATGGCATGCATGCTGCAGCTAGGATGCAGAGTCTCCTTTACCAACATGCATTCATCATCAGTGTTTCTGTCTTTCGACAGGTCCAGGTATCCAGTTTTCCCACTCCGATCGATTGCTTGCTTCTTCTTTGAGTTCCTGATATCCTTTATTCATCATCCACTCCAACATCATCTTTCTCGGTCTACCTCTCACTCTCTTTCCCTCCATTTTTCCTTCGATTATTGTTCTTAGTAGAGAGTCATGCCGGAGGACATGTCCCATCCAATTTCTCTGCCTTTTCCGGATTATATCTATCAGGCTTCTGTTCCTCTATCTCCTTCATGACTTCCTCGTTTGTCTTAATGCTCTGTGTATTTTACTTTTAGCATTTTCCTCCAAATCCACATTTCAAAAGCCTCTAATCGTTTTATATCTTCCTTTCTCATTGTCCACGTCTCCGCCCCATGCAACGCCACACTCCATATCAATGTTTTTACCAATCTCTTTTTTAGGTTTAGTTTTAGTTTACTTTGCATGAGCTCCTTTCTCTTGTAAAAAGCTTCCTTTGCTATTGCTATACGTCTTATCTCTTTATTGCATATGGAATCGGTTGTTATCAGACTTCCTAAATAGCTAAATTCCTTCACTTGCTCTATGATCTGTCCAAAAACCTTTATTTCCACTCTCATTCCTTCGTTTTTACTTATTACCATAACTTTAGTCTTTTTGTATTGATTCTCATTCCATACTTTTCTTACACTTGTATCAGTTTATCCATTACTTCCTGTAGCCCTTTTTTATTACTTGCTAGCATGGCCTGATCGTCTGCGAAGCAGACATGGGTCAATTACGTTTTAAGCAATTACAATTACATTACAATTATACGGATTTTTTCAATTACAATTACAATTACAGCCGATTACATTGGGAACAATTACAATTACAAACGTGTCAATTACAATTACAATTACAATTACTTTTCATTCCTTTCTGCTTCTTTTAAAAAACGCAAATGAGTCAACAAATTCGAAGTAGCCTTTTTCGAGCATGACACAAATTCACCACACAACCGGCACTTCACTTTAATTAGCATTTGCATTGGAAACAGCATTGTTAAAGTCATCAGACTTTTCAAATAATTCCATATTACTCCTGCTTGATTTACGCTCATCTTTACTGGTAGCTGGCATTAAACTTTTATTCACAAAAAAGCGCAGCTGCAGAACACAGGAAGTAGACATAGGATGAGCTGGTTCCCTTCCAATTTGAAAGGCAGTAAAAAGAAAATGCCTGTAAGTAAATGTTTGCATGGCAACTGACCAGAGCAGTGAGTCCATTTACCAATAACCGTTGTGCTTTGACAATTGACTAACCATCCAATGTATTCACTGCAATACATTCATAGACTGACAAGACTTCGGCTCATACACGCTAATATGCTATTAGAACTTATAAAACTCACATTCCTGTAATTGAGTAAATCAATTACAATAGCTCAATTACAATTACACACATGACAATTACAATTACATGTAATTGAACTTTCAACAGATCAATTACAATTACAATTATATTGGCAAAATGTAATTAATTACAATTGAATTACAATTATAATTGTAATTGACCCATGTCTGCTGCGAAGCGCAGTGCCTTTAGTAGTACTCCTCCGACTTTGACTCCCTTATCTGTATTCTCCATCGCCTCTTGTACTAATTCTTCGATGTATATGTTAAACAGCAGTGGTGACAGTGGACATCCCTGCCTTACTCCTCTCCCAATCATACACGATTCACTCAGTTCTTCCTCTGTTCTCACCTTCACTGACTGTCCAAAGTATAGGATTGCTATCAGTCTTCTGTCTCTGCAATCCACTCCCACCCTTTTCAACATGCATTAAAAATGCATTAAACGAGGCCACATCCTGTTATTTCTGTAATCAATAATCACTGAGAAAGTGAAACTATGTAATTTAAATAAGTTTCTTTATATGTTCGTCTAGCGAACTTACAAATAATTGAGGGGAAAAATTAGAAAGAGAGGCTTCGCAAAATATCATAGGTCCCTACCCGGTCTGGCGTAGCCTACTTGTGAGATGACAGTTCAAACACATTCAATTTTCATACTTCATATAATAATGCTAAACAATCAATAATGCTTTTTACATATTCACTTCTTAACTATAATCAGTTCATTCTTCATATAACTAAGTTCCAGAGCTTAATAGTCTAGTTGAGAACAATTTGTCAATCAGAGTTCGAACAACTTGACTAATCTGCTATTCATATCTAACAAGTGATACAGCACTTATGTACATCACCTACTGAGCATACTACTACAGTGTCACTACAACAATCCAATTTACGACTATGCTGTATTACCGGCGAGAACCTCAGCCTGAACTGAGTGTCAGATGAGCCAAACAGTTGCAGCTTTACCGGCAAGATCCTCAGCCTGAACTGAGTGTCAGACGAGCCAAGCAATGCTGCATTACCAGCAAGAGAGCAGTCTAGAAGCAGGCTGGAGTTCGTTCAGAACTAGTTATCATGCCAAGCGTTCGGCCTTATATAGAAAAATATTAGAGAGGCGGGGAAGGGAACCTCTAACCAATAGAAAACAACGTATCAGAAAAGTGCGGCTTTACCACCAATAAAAGAACAGGTATTAACTAAACTAGGTCATGTGACCTTTCCCCTATACACTACATGCTAAAACTTTGAGAGCTTATTATGAACAACTTAAACGTCAACTGATCGTAATAATTATTCCTACGGTTGCACAAGAAAATTAGCTTTATGCGAAGGGTAAAAACATTTCTCTAGCACCTATAATTGTTGAGTTCTGAGCGCTAGAAGAAGTTCCTATCTCCCTATGTTAAATATAGGTCTAAACACAAAAGACAGCGCTACACAAAAATGCTTCTAACTTATCTAACAATCGTCTGAAAATTAATCCCTACGACAGCTAAACAGAGACTTTTAAAATTTATAATGTTAAACTATATGCTAGTGGTGACGTGGCGTATTTCTAGTATTTCTAGTAGGCGCAATGCGTTGAAACGCGGTAGATTTCGTTAGCCATATAAAATATGCAAAAACTCCATATTCGTGAATGTTTCCCTAACTTACTTGTCACATAGAAAGCTTTAGAATAGGACTGCACAATTGATAGTTATGAAAATGAAATCTTTACAGCATGGAATTCTCTACCAAAATGTTTAAATCAATGAAAACACTTGGGGGCACAATTCTTGCTTTGCTTGGATCATTTCAAGTAAGGTTATTAATGGTTAACCGGTCCTAAGAGCAAGGATCGGACCTTTTAACCATGACCGGTTAACTGTAATTTCAAATTGAAAACCTCAAAATTCTTTGTTGTAGGCTGCAGGACGACGACATATGCGCTGGCAACATCAAAGCGCTTTGATGTAGCCACGAAGGACACCGGCTCCAACACCGGCAACATCAAAGCGCTTTGAAGTATAGCCACGCAAAACGCCGGCACAACGCCCGGGGCCTGAGCGACCCACTCCGCCTACTCCGCAAGGCAGGGGGCACCAGCTCTTAGGGGGCACAGCAATCCGGCTGACATACTACTTGTAGTGTTGTGGTCAGCCTTTGACCATCATGCAGGCTTCCTGCCGTCAATGGGTCAGGGCTATTAACTAATCGACCCTCAAGACAAAGTACAGTAATTCAAGTGTCTTTAGTCAAAGGTGTCCACAGACATTTTGCCATTGGGCAAAGCACAGCGATCACGGTTAGTATTCTAGCAAGGCTTTCAAATGTAAAATTTGACAATTAACTTTTTAAAGACTGTCAGAATGCCAGGTAAACTAAAAACAAAATCAGGTAGTCCTACTGATATACTTTATTTAGGTAGTGTTTTAGTGTGAAAATATTGGTTAAAAGCCAAAATACAATTAGTTTTAAATATATTTGCATATTCCAGGGGCAAGTGCCCCTCTTGCCCAATGTATGGACGCCCATGTCTAAAGCTGCTTACAAGGTTTAGAGCAGTGGTGACAACCAGCGGCCTGCAGGCCTGATCCAGCCTGCCAACGTGTTCTGTCCGGTCCTCGGAGCAAATTAAGGCAACGCAGAAAACTGGTCCAAGAACATAAACTTTGTTTTAGAAAATATATATAAACTGACGGGACTATCCATATCAATTAGATTACAGTTAAATCTTGTGTCAAACAGTAGTTAATTACAACATTTATTAAAGATAATTTTGACAGTTTCAGATTTATATAAAATATATTATAGACATTGGCGTAGTCGGGCGTTGGAATAGGAGGCGCTGTCGAGGTCGCCTCTAATCCGGCTATGATCAGTCGAGGGATTTGCATAGAGTGAAGAAAATGTGTCGGGGGTGTGGGTTGGTCGTCAAAAGAATCAGAATTTTTGAGTCGAATCAAAGATATATCTGAGAACGACAAGTAGTAACTTCTTCAAAATTGCCTCAATTTGGGGGTTCTTTTGACAAACGACCCTAACACAGATGCGAAAGGATTGGAACTATTTGAGAAAGTTTCGTCGTTTAAAGTTATATTTAAATCGGAATTGAATCAGTTGATTAATCCATATGTCTATTTGTTTAACCATCTCACTTGTCCAAACAGAACTATTGATTTTGCCTATTAATTTTATAAAAAATCTCGATCAAATGAAAGACTTGTCAAACTGGCTTTGATTGCTCGAAAAAGGCCTTGACAAAACTAGACACCACAGAACTAAAAGAGAATTGCTAGCATGAATGCTCGTAAAGCAATTTCTATGTTTCTGCAGTGAATTAAAAACCATGTTTATAATGAAGAAACCCATTTTTGTTTGTACAACGTACATAGTTATTAGTTTTAGATATTTACTATATTCAGAGTATGCAGTATCCGTGTAGGGCCTAATTGTAATTTGTCCGCGAAAAAATAAGTTGCCGAGGGCGCCAAATTCTAAGCTGCAGGGGGGCATCACAATGACTAGCTCCGGCCCTGCCAGCGCCGGAAACATCAAAGCACTTTGATGTAGGTAAGACACCAGGCTGGTTAACCGGTCTTTTTTATAACGGTTAACCGGTCCTTTAAAACCAGTGGTTATAACAACCTTAACCTTAAGCCTGTGAATGGGTTGTATTTTCAGCTTTCAATTAAATCAAATGTGATACAAGAAACAGACTGGCAGATTACCAGAGTGTTGCAAGTGTTGCTCTCAAATCAGACTTGGAGTCAAGGCCACAACTTTCAAGGACAAGGCAAGGCCAAGGACTTGTTACACAAGGCCAAGGCCAAGGCAGAAGACAGCAGGTCCACAAGCCAAGGTCAAGGCAGAAGACAGCAGGTCTGAGGCCAAGGCCAAGGACATCTGGTCTGAGGTCGAGGCCAAGGCCGAGGACCTCGCATGTAGGCTTTTGCACTACAAAGTTTGATTTTTGACAGTTGCACAGTTGCTAAAGACTGAGACACCCAAGTTGGTATGTTGTGGTGAACTGGTTAAGGATAGACCTGGCACTTCAACATATAAGCAAAATCTAAATCTTTGAAAGTGGCAAATATCTGTCAGCAGTATATTGACGAAAAAGCTAAAAACCCAAATATTATCAACAGAACACAAAATGCCACTTTTGGTAATGTCATAGATGTAAAAAACATAAATGCTAAAATAAAAAACATGAACAAACATGTTTTTTAGAAAAATATAAAAAACATTTAAAAACATTGACCTCGTTTACAATCCTTTACCATCCATCCACGTGTCACATTTCACATACATTGAAATAATATTGACTTACTTCAGTATGTGATCCATTGCTACATGAGTTCTGCAACGCTTAAGTCATTGTTCAATTGAATGATCCAGAACTCAATCAGCCTTCAGAATCCGAGCAATCGGATGACCCCTCAATATTTGGTTCAGTATATGACTAGTCAGTTAGTTTATCAGCCAGTTCTATTCAGATGACCGTCCGTGCATTCCGAAGGATCGACTACCCATAGACTACTAATCATTTAATTGTCCATGGACTACCCTTCCTCACTGCAGCTGATGACACCTGCAGTAGAACACTGTAATTATTCAAGCATGAAGAATTCCTTGGAACGATTACCCCTCCAGCTATTCATTAAGAAGCAATCAACAGAGGAAGACACCAATGTCTCCTCACAAAAACCCTCCACACTCCCGCTGTGTTGAGAAAAGCAAAGCAGAAAGAGAGATGTACACTCAGGCGAACCAAATTCAAGCAGAATAATCCGACGTCGAAAAGACATAGACCAAGACAGAGATAACTGATGAAACATCTGTTCCAGTCCAATAGTGTGAATGCGCGATTTTCTTGTTAAATTCCACGGTGTGAGGCCCGGCCCCGAGTAAAAGGCCACAGACTTTACTCCCGAGGCCAAGGCCGAGGACTTGTATCCCGAGGCCGAGGCCAAGGACAGCGTCACTTGACCTCGAGGACTCCAAGTCTGTCTCAAATTAATTAAGTATGAGCTAAAATTTGACAAATTATATCAGTATGTACCGTATACAGCAGCAAAAATCCCATTAATTAAACCTTTTACCTCTTAATACAAGTTTTTTATATCACTTTTTCCTTCAAAAATGTGTGATTTCTTTTAAAATTAATTGAAATACTGTTGTTTTTATAATGTAAAATGACATTTAGAGTGAAAACTGAGGTGCAGTATATTAGTTATGGGTAAACTAATCAGACATATTTCAACATCGATTTTTAACAAAGCAGTAATACGTATATTTTGCTAAGAAAATGTCACCAGTTCTTTCAAGTTAGTTCAGTGTCATCAATAACTGTTCTCTTTTTAGTACTTGTATTGGGTATGGTAAATACCAAAACAAGGAGCTGCACAAAGTCCAACGTCGCAATCTGGACAATAGTATTTCGTCTCCTTGCATAACTTCTTGCCATCAGGACCTGGTTGACTGCAACAAACTGTACATCGCCGAGTTGGCGCAGATTTGACTGGATTTGCTGGTATTATACATTGGGAAATGTCTGGCTGTAAGATGGAGTCGTTTTTGACATCCACTGATGGCCTACCTCGGCGTACAGGTGGTTTGGGAAGATGGTATTTTTCCAAAAGTTGCTCAGTCAACTTGATGAAAAATTCTAGGTGGTTCATCTGTGGTGCATCATCATTCTTCTAATTCTTCATGCACAAGACATAGCAGTTCAAAACTGTCTGATTCAAGAGATGACAGAAATATTTCTTGTACCAGATTTTGGTTCGCTTTCTCTCAATTGGATATGAAGCTAGCATTTGATCCCCATCATCGACAGCACCCATGTTCTTTGCCTCACAGACCACTTTTGAAATTTAAAAATTTCTCGCTGACCACCTGATAAATTGAGCAGTCATCTGCTCCTAAAAACAGGTGATGACCTTTTGTTCTTTTTTGCCCGTCAGACTTTTTCATGTTGAAAATGCACATAATACACACAAAATGTGCAGATAACCTTTTTGTGCTGATGACCTTGTTCTGATGTTTGCACTTTTCAGGTTTTTTCAGATGGAAAATATATATGTTTAATTTTCATTTACATTTTTCAGACTTTGCCGTGAACCACTAGACCCTCTCTCATGGCCCACTTGTGGTTCGCAGACCACAGGTTGAGAACCACTGGCCCAGTACACACGCAAAAAATGAAAATTTTTACCCCCTCACCCTGTTGCACAACGTACATTTTTGGGACCCCCTTCACTAAGCGTACATACAAATTAGCTACCCCACTCAGATGAAAAACTAATTTGTATCCACTCACAAAGCATTTGTTTTACTATTAAATTATAGTTTTGTAATATCATGTTGCACTGATAGTTGATAGTTGCAACTGATAGTTGCACTGATAACACATACAAGCAAAGTCATGCTTCGAGTAATACTGAATAGAATTGACAAAAAGATGGAGGACGAAGTGGCAGAAGAACAAGCTGGTTTTAGGAAGGGGAGAGGAACTAGTGATCAAATAACTAATCTCAGAATTATTATGGAAAAAGCAAAAGAATATCAACAACCATTGTACATGTGCTTTGTAGATTATACAAAAGCCTTTGATTTTATATCTCATGAAAAACTCTGGTACGTCATGCTAGATATGGGATTTCCAGCACATTTAGTACATCTAATGAATTTATATAAAAATCAAAAAGGAGCAGTAAAAATCAATGACATAATAACAGACTGGTTTAGAATTAGAAAAGGTGTTAGGCAAGGTTGCATATTATCACCATTCCTATTTAACATCATATCAGAAATGATAGTGAGAAATGCCTTTCATGGATTTAAAGGAGGGGTAAAATTAGGTGGAAAAACAATCAACAATTTGAGATATGCTGATGATATTATCTTAATAGCAACATCAGAAGAAGAATTACAACAACTGGTTGACAGAATAAGTTTGGAAAGCAAAAAATATGGCCTGCACCTTAATGAAGCTAAAACAAAAGTAATGACAACAAATGGAAAGAAAATTAAGATTACTGTTAATGAAAAGAATCTTGAACAGGTGGACAAATTCACATATCTAGGAGCAATAATCAGCAGTGAATGGAAATCTTGAAGAAGAAATAAACTCACGATTAGGAAAAGGCAGAGAAGTAATGAGGAGATTAAAAACTGTCTGGAAAAGCAACAAAATCAGCATGAAAAACAAAGGAAGATTAATGGAATGTATGGCATGGAGTGTAGCAACTTATGGATGTGAAAGCTGGACCATCAAAAAGAAAATAAGACAAAGACTAGATGCCTTCGAAATGTTTTCTCTCAGAACAATGCAAAGAATATAATGGACAGAAAAACAAACAAATGAAGAAGTCATGAAAAAAGCAAATACCAAACGAAAATTCTTTCACATCTGCCAAAGACAAAAATTGAGTTATTTTGGTCACATACAAAGAAGCACCAAAGATAATCTACAACAAACGATTCAACAAGGTATCATGCCGAGAAAAAGAAAGAGAGGTCGACCGAACAGAAGATGGGTGGACGATATAGAAGAATGGACTGGAATGGCTATAACAACAGCAACAAAAGCATCAAAAGAAAGAACTACCTGGAAATGCCTGATTCATGACGTCACCTTATCTTCAAATACTGAAGGAAAGAGGAAATGATGATGATGAATATCATGTTTCCTAAAGTTTAGGTTATAAAGAAATACAATAGAATATCAAATGTTATTTCCTTGAACACTGCCAATTACTTAATAACTGTGGGAACAATACTTGTGACTATTTGACTGTGAAAAAGTAGTTGTGTTCAATTCTAATGTTTGTGTGAATAAATAAGTCTTCAAACTGGGTGTTTAAAAAAATGTTTATGTAGGCTATCGTATTTGCATGATTATTACCTGCGGGTAATACAAGAAATTACAAACTGCAGTCTCCCTTGCAGGGTATATTCGTATGCGGGTTATACTAGAAACCTGAAACATCGTCAACGCTCTCAGCACCCCGTCAGCGCTCTTGGCGCCTCGTCAGCACTCTCGGCGCCCCGTCAGCGCTCTTGGCACCCCGTCAACACTCTCCACGCCCCGTACATCATAGCATCGACACCTCCAAATACCTGAACACTAGCATATGCGGGTTATATTCATGTGCAGCTTATGCTGGGATGTTGCAACATAATTCGCAATTTTCTGCGGGTTATACATGAATGCAGGTTATACAGTAAAACCTCTTTAGCTCGCCACCATTCGTCCGAGATCAAACTTTGGCGAGGCGAATTGGCGGCTTAACGAATGCAATTCTCACTATTGATACCTTAGTCAGGTTAGCCCCCCACTGGGGGATGATAAGTTCGGGTCACAATCGGGTGCCCCACGGATACCAGTAGGGACGGGTAAGCTCATGAACAAATGACGAGTTGCTACACTTCGTTTCACGTATAGACAGCAGGTCGGCTACGAGAAACTGTAAACTTGTAAAAGTACAGTCTCTAAGCTAGTAGGCTGCGTTGGTGTTTCGTAATGTTGATGATGCAGACCAGACGTCACCAGAGTACCTGCTGCTGATGTAATACAGCAGCATATAGCAGCATATAGGCCTACAGGTGAAAAGTTCTGTAAAACCGATCCATTGTCTGCTGCCACAGGGACTGCTGGTTTGGAGACAAAAGCCAAGGGAGCGGGATTGGCCATCGCAGGGTGGAGCGAGAGTGGCGGGAGGGAGGTCGACTGTCATGGAGCAGGGTCAGATTCTTGCCCCCTCACCCGTGCAGACCTCTACCACAATCTCTTCACCAGTCATTAGCTGACAGGTTAATAGCTGATTATCAACACAGATGTATTCATCGGGGAGGGTCATTAATTGTGTAAACAGTCAGTCCTGGAGCTTGGTCTAAATGGTCAAACAGGTAAACAAAGTTGCAATGATTCACAAAAGAGGTAATAATAAATAGGCATAGAATTTTGAAAGTTGTGGCCACGGCGAGCGGCGAATTTGGCAACTAAACGAGTTATTTTATATGAGTGGAAATCCGTTCTTGACCCATCAATGACGAGAGGGGAGTTTGGCGACCTAAAGAGGGGCGAGCTAAAGAGGTATACGTGTGCAGGTAATAATCGTGGAAATACGGTATTTAAAAATTTGTGCGTACGTACGCATTCAGTCAAGACTTCTCCCGTACGGAAAATCTCCTAATTCCTAAACCCCTCAGTGCATATGTACTATAGGGATAGACCCTTCCCACAATTAGTTTTGAAGTAGGTCAATGACTCTAGTAACTCTACACTCACATGTGTCTTGTGCTGCTTACATGCGCTTTGATGTTGCCGGCACTCGAGTTAGCATGATTTATAGGCCAAATTGAAATTACGGTTAACCAATCAAGATTAAAAGGACCAGTCCTTGCTTTTAGGACCTGTTAACCACTAACAACCCTAGAAGAAAGTCTTAGAGCCATTCGAGATGTGAAGACATGACTGCAAGCTGCAATATTGACCTAGAATTTCTGAAAAACCTGGGAACAAAGGTCTCTCCTGGCTGTCATCTTTCTTCACTAGAATCACTGTCGAAAATGCTGAAAGATTAATTAGTATTACTGAAATCTGAATAATAATTACACTGGTCTACGTCAATTTTGCTGACTTGAAGACAACATGTGATCTTTATGTATTTTGGTGTGCTGAATCTAAAAATCACACCCATTTCCTCCTATCACATCCAGTTTTTCCGCAAAACGCTGTTTACAGATTTACTGTTTACAGTAATAACGTTGCATTATGTATTATAATTCTTTAGCTATATTGGCTCTGCAAAAAGATAAGGATGTGCAAAAAGATATGCTTAATATGCTTAATATGCAGTGGGCATAACTATTTAATAACACAACAGTTTAATAGGCAGTTCTAAGCTGCAGAGTACAGACGTCAGCATTTTATGGATATAGGCCTATATAAGCAGCGTGAAACCGACGGCAGCATTCAGTCGTTCATAAGACTTACAAGTCGCAGCAAATTTAACTCTTCTAAATAGCTTTCTGTGGAATATGTCACCCAGCACTCGAACACTTCATGGACAGTGCAGGAATGATCCTGACAAATTTTGCTGCATTTGTGGTTGTTTTACAACACCTAAACAAAGGAGAGATGTGTCTGAATTTGTGAATAAAGCTTATAATGCATATTTTGCAGTTAAATTGGGTGACCAGGAAAACCTTGGGCACCACATAAAGTGTGTAGGACATGTGTTGAAAGCCTCAGACAGTTCATAATGTGACTAAAGGTCAGAGAAAAAGACTAAAGGTCAGAGAAAAAGTCTTAGCTTTGGAGTTCCAATGGTGTGGCGAGAGCCTCGAAACCATGCATGTTGATGACTGCTACTTCTGCCTGGTAAATATTTCAGGCATGTCCACAAAGACAAAATCTTCCATCCAGTACCCAAATCTCCCCTCTGCTCTGAGACCGGTTGCTCACTGTGACGAAGTTCCTGTACCTATTTGCACTACTTTGGGAGTTTCTGACGACGATGAATTTTGTCAGTCAACAGACACCGATGGCGAAGATTTTGTGGCCTCAGAAGTTGACGCTAGAATGCACCAAACATTCAACCAAGCTGAGTTGAATGACCTTGTATGAGACCTAGATCTGCCGAAGTCGTCAGCAGAGTTACTGGGTTCAAGACTGAAGGAAAAGAACCTGTTCGGTGTTGGCTCCAGGAACCACGTTTATGTATCATGGCAGAGAGAAAGATCTTTTGAAATATTTCCATATGGAGGAGGAGTTTGTATACTGCATCAACATCAAAGGACTTATTGAATCAATGGGATGTTATAGTTGTAGACAAGATGCTTTTTACGACCTGATTACTGACTTACCTGGCAACTTAAGAGTTGAGAATTATGACCTTTCAGTTCAAAATTCGAAGATTACTTTTCGAAGACTGGGAGCAAACATGAGTGTCAAGTTGCATTTCCTTCATAGCTACCTGAACTTAAAATCTTGAAGCTATGAGTGAAGAACAAGGAGAATGCTTCCATCAAGACATCACGACCATGGAACGTAGATATCAAGGCAGATGGAACTCGAACATGATGGCAGACTACTGCTGATGTTTACAGCGTGACAACTGTGATCATAACTATACCAGAGCATCAAAAAAGAGAAGATTCCTGCCTCAAACCTTAAATTTAAGCAACTAGCTATTGCTCTTATTGCTCTCTTGGTTAGACGACAGACTCATTTTTTGGCTGAATAAAAAATATTACGTGATATCAGTTCTTCAGAATTTCCTATTTTCCCTTATGTTTGACTTTAACACTTTTAATTAAGATTCCTCATTTGCGAAAAAATTTGACGTATTGCATAATTTTTGACTTCATATCTGGAATGAGCACCTCTCAATTGGGTAAAATCAGCAAAAATACTTAGGTCAGCAGAATTTTTTTTAATGTAGACCGGTGTTATCAGTAATAATAATCTGAAAACAAAACCCTTTTATTCGGGGGCGAGTTACCGGGGGCGAGTTACTGGGGACGAGTTTTTCGGGGGCGAATTGCTGGGGGCAATTTGACTGTAAACCTTATTATTATTATTTAAATCTTACTTAGGGCTGTCCATTAATTACGCAGTGGCAACACCAGACGTTTGAGAGTGGGGGGTGGTGTTATGGCGAACATGTTGATGGGGGTTAGGGTTATTATTTTTACTTTTACAGCATTAGAATTTGCTAGAATTACTATCCCACATAATGAGTGCATTAAATTACTTTTAAACAGTATTTTTATCTAACTGATAAAATTTCATGCAAATAGTAACATGGAAGGCCATGGCTGGTCCCAGTCCGTCTGACGCACGACTGCTTGATATATAGATATAATTATATTATAGAGAACTTGTTATCTAGATATATAGAGAACTTGTTATATAGATATATAGAGATATATAGAGAATGCCTGATACGTAGACTAGAGGAGCCAACCCTCAACCATACCTCTACCCCATCACAAAAAATTTCTCTGCAATTTTTCATGAATCTCATGGGTGGCCCTGATGGCAAGTGGGGTGTTCAAACCCCCCAACCCCCTCCCCGGTGGCCTCACCACTGCAATTACGTCAACAATTTTGGGTCAATTTTTGACCCCTCTTTCTTGTCAACAACTATCAACTTTCAGTGACCCCCTATAATTATGTCAAAAACTTTTGGCCCCCTCCACTAAGACCAGTGACGGGTCCCCTAAAAAGTTTAGAACAGAGCCGTAGCTAGGGGCGGGGGCAAGCCGCCCCGGATGCCGACGGGTGGGGAGCACATTTGGGTGTTAAAAATAAATAAAAAGTAGCTGTACAGAATAAATTTTAAAAAAGGTCATCTCAGCCCAAAAAATGGATAACTAAGCTGTATGTCGATTAAAAAAAAGGTCGTCACCCCGGAAACGGATAAGAAAACTGTATGACGACTTAAAAAAACTGTGACTAAAAAAAAGGTCGTCACCGAAATTTAGGGGCACAAAATATGAATCTTGTCCCGGGCGCCGAAAACCCTAGCTACGGCTCTGGTTTAGAAGATTCTTAATTTTTGCTGCGTTGAGACCTTTTCCCCTTTCTTTTGTTCATCAAGTGTCATATTGTGGTGGTGATGACATTCGGACCCCTTGACACCTTGCCGCGGACCCCCAGGGGTCCGCAGACCACAGATTGAAAACTGCTGAATTATAGTCAAATTTTATTAAATCTAAGAGCATAGAAATTAAAATTATTCTTAGGGGTCGTCCATAAATTACGTAACACTATTTTGTCATTTTTTGAACACCACCCCCTACATAACGCGAAGTAACAAAACGTCAGACCCCCTAAAATATGACTCAACAATGGGCTGACCCCCTATTTTCGTCTTCATAAAAGTCTTGACAAGCAAATAAAAGTTAATCCTTGTATTTTTTTCTTCTCGAAAAACCCCGACAAGCAAAAAGGTCACCCTTGTATATTTTACCTCTCCAAAATCCATGACAAGCAAAAAAGGTAAAAAGGTCAAATATCAGGACTTAAAATTTTTTGCGTTACGTCACATTTACGGACCACCACCACCCCCCCCGAACACTTCATAACAAATGGCCGGACCCCGAACCTTGTTACGTAATTTATGAACGACCCCTTATTAAGAAGTTAAAGTCTTGCATCCGATTGCATAAATAAGTTGGAATCAACTTTTAAGAAAGGCTAAGCGCCTAAGAATAAGCAGCTACTGTTGTACTACCGTACTACTACTAAAGCGCTATATAAATCGACGAGATTTTGCTTACTTGTTACGAAATTTATAATATTCATAGTTATAGTCAAATGAAATAAATATTCATAAAGTTGTCTTTGCTTTATAAATATTCGCTTTAAGAGCGTTACGCGGTTCATAAATATTCATATAACCTTCTGTCGGTTTACGGAAAATAAAGACGCGGGCCGTTGTAACAAATTTTAAATAAATTTTTTAAAGATATTTTTATGCCTTGGATACTACTCGTCGAGACCTTTCCAGCAGTATAAGTATTTTTAATATAAAACATCTGGAAAGGGTTCAGAAGGCGTCCCACGGTTTTACCAAAAATTGGATTAAGATAAAAATAACAATAAAGCTAAATAAAAGTTAAACTTTACACCTTTTCTGCGCTTCTAAGCCCCAAAGACGAATCTGTCTGTCGTATAATGCAGCCTCATCTTCAGTAATTTCTATCGATTCCCTGGCATTCATTTTTCTTTTTGAATAAAATCGCTTCGTTAGAACCACAGAAATTAATACTTAAAATACTCCTATGATAGACCATAGACATAAACCATAGACTTTCATATCTATGCATAAACCCATAAACCATGGAGCTATTATCCCAGGAGACGCCGTTTCGTCATTTGGCTGAAGCCGGAAAAGCTGGGAAATTCCCAGACGGCAGCTACATTAGTAGACTCAAAAGATCATCAGCTGAGCCATGCGAATAGCTACGAAAATGTTTTACCAAAGTTCTAAGAAATTCTTAGTAGTATATATTGACATGACATGACATCACATGACATCTTTATTTCTTTCTCCATAATTTCTCCACAACTTATGAACAAAAAAACATGTGCATAAGCCTATGGACTTATCTAATAATAGCATTGTAAGTTGTAACTAATTAGGAGGTTGAGAAAGAAATAAGAAACGGTTATAATTCCATAGTGCTGTTTCACTCTGACTGATCTCTGGAATGACCTGGTCTTTTGCGGATGGATTTGAAGTACCATCGATTGATACCCTTAAGTATTAGAAATGGTGCTACAGAAGTGCATAATAATAATAACAATAATAATAATAATTATTATTATTATTATTATTATTATTATTATTATTATTATTATTATTATTATTATTATTATTATTATTAGAACTTTGTTTATCTTCAGTAGCCATCTTGGAAAGAATTATCAGATGATGACATCAACAAACAAGGAATCTATACCATAATCTGTCTGCGCAAATTTTGTAGGTAAGTAACGGTGCTGTCGGTGTAGAATGCCAAATCGCTGATGTGATGTTTAACTAACCACGAGAAGAATATATGGGAAAATTTAGAATTTATATTCTGTAGTATTTGGTATTTTGAAATAAAAAACAAATTCTCAAAGTATTTCAAATACAAATACAAAATACTTTGAGTTGGATGTATTTCAAACACAAATACAAAATAAAGTAAAGTAAAATCTCGTGGATTTCTATAGCGCCTTAGAAACAGCACAACAGTACCTGCTTATTCTTAGGCGCTCAGCCTCTCTTAAAATAGCAATGAGGAATGTATGTTATCATCCAGGCAATAGTCAACGTCCGAAGGGCAGTGAGGCTAGGTTGTTACAGCTATGGAGGATATGATTTTAGAAAAAGGAATGATTTAAGCTTAGACCTGAAGACTTGAGGAGATAATGCAGGAATTATAGGAAATGAGGATTCAGATTTTATTGTTTGAAAGTGTCCAAGTCTGCGGAGGGAAGCTGGGATCGAGTTCCAAAGTTCAGGTGAGGCGTATGAGAAGTTATGAGAAGGCACGGTTGCAAATTTTCAGGGATGACTGATTGAGTGGGCGTGACAGAGTGAGGTTAGATGATGAACGTGTGTGTCGAAGAGGCTGAGGGGTGAATAGTGATCTAAGGTAGACAGGTTTTGATGACTTAAGTGAGCTATATGTAAGTGTTATTATCTTATATTGGACACGTTCAGTTATTTTAAGCCAATGTAATGATTTTAGTGTGGGTGAAATATGGGAGAAGTTAGGAGACTTAGTAAAAGCACGAGCAAGTGCATTTTGTATTGATTGCAATTTGTTGATAGAGGTTTTGGGAAGGTTATAGTAGAGGTTATAGTAGAGGTTATAGTAGTTTGAGAAAGATATTGGGAGTAAGTAAATTACAAAGAATAAGAAATGAAGACATCAAGAAAAGACTGGGAATGAAAGAGACAATAATAGATAAAATCAGAAGAAGAAGACTTAGATGGTATGGACATGTAAATAGAATGAACAGTAACAGACTCCCATATAAAGCACTCTACACATACAAAGAAGGAAAAAGAGGAAGAGGAAGACCCAGGAAAAAGTGGATGGTTAACATCAAAGAAGACTTTGAAAGATATCAAATGACAATAATAGATGGAATGAGATTAACAACGGAAAAAGATAAATGGAAAAGTTTTGTGTCTAGCTATTGCCGCTAATGAGCTGGCAGAAAGCAACTATGATGATGATGATGATAGTAGAGGGAGTTACAATAATCTAATTTGGAGTGGACTATTGAGGTGGCAATTGTGGAGGCAGTTTTAGTGGTGTGGCGTGGTGCCTTATATTATACTAATACTAAGACAACACGTCTGAATATATTATATAAGTAGATATGTATTCTAGCAATGTACAAGCAATGGTTGAGTCTTTATCTATCGACGTACGGACAACGAATGTCTGCCTTCAGTTACACTACAGTTCAAGGTCCTAGTTAGTGTTCGTCTATTGGATGGGAGGCGGGGCTTGGCTACATAGAATGCCATCACGTGACATCTTCTCTTCTTACTTTTTAAAAGCTAAAAGTCTAACAGAGTGAAAACCTAGATTCTAAAAAGTCCACAGAAAACTGCAAGCCTACAATGTCAGTGCTTTCTAGATTTAAAAGTTCGCTTGGAGTTTTCTATCGCAAAAGTCTCTATAGGGCTTTATGGCTATTCTGCTTCTAGTCAGTTCTAAAGGGGTCTGCTCAGTTAATTAGTGCCTTCTGCGATGGGTGTCGATGGCGATCGTCGGCTTCCAACAGTTCAGACTGGACACAGATATTTCTTAGGCTGACTCGATCTGTCTCAGTCTGTCTCAGTCTCTGTCTTTTTCTTTTCCATCGCGTATGCTTCTGCTTGAATTTAATCCGCTTGAATGTTGGTCTCTCTGTCTGCTTGGTGGTGCGGAGGGGTGAGTCGCGTCTTCCTCCTCTTCTCTTGAAATCGTTTCGAGCCGGCGTCTGCTTGTCCGAGTACACGCCTTTGAAAATGAACTTCCACTCGGCGGAGGGGTCAACATTAAAGATAATGTCGGACGCGTCTTTCAGAGCTGGCAACGGGGGGAGAGGGGAGGCAACTTCCACTCTCACTACGGCAGATGTCGTGAAAAGTCGAATACTTTCGAGTGGGACCATCTCGATCGAAGACGGAAAGTGCGTGGGAGAGTCGGTCTCCGATATCAGTTCGTTCTTAGAATCCAGTGAATCCTTCAGACGTAAATAATTATAGTTCCCGACTTCAAGTGTCATCGGCTGTAGTGCGGAGGGGTAGTCAATCGTTGGGCGGTCATCTGAATAGAGTCCATCTGTGACTCGATCTCTTCGACGCTAGAGGGCATTGCAGCTCGCATTTCAGTGTTCGCAAAATCGCCTGTTTTCTCATTTATTTCTTCATCGTCTGCTCCTCCTTCTCTTGCTTCTGCTGCTTCGATCAGTTCGGAGGTGGGGGGTGAATCCACCAACGGCTTGGCTAGGCTCCGATCATCAACTGTCGGTTGGAGCGGGGAGGGCGGAATTCGCATCGTCCCTTCCGGGTCTTTCTTTCTCACGACCTCAGGGTCAACGGCCCTGGTCGCAGTGGTCGGTGAGATGATTGTAATTGGATCCATCAGTGAGCAGGAATGCAAGTCTGCTTCAGAATCACTAGTCCAGCGGCTTTCTCCAATTCTATGCTGTATAGGGATCGCAATGAATATTTCAAATTCATCCTCGTCGTCTCCATCGTCAAAATTATTCGCAATTTCTTCTTCAAAATCATTCGCCAAATCGTCTGCAGCTTCGAAATCGCTCGCAATATCGTCAATAGCTTCATTTTTATCGTATAATGATCTCTCATTTCCACAGAATGAATCGCAAAATTTATCAGAATTGCTTGCTTCGGAATCGTCTGTTTCCTCGTCTGCTTGATCAAGCATAGATTCGCTTCCGACATTCGTCGTTGATTCCTTGTTGAGCATCAGTCTCACACATTCTTCATTCTCAAATTCTGTGTTATCTTTGAATAATTCCACAACTGCCGTTAAAATTTCATCTTTCTCGTCATCATCGTCTGCATTTTCATCTTCAAATAATCTCTTATTTCCATAGCATAAATTACAAAAATCTTCAGAATTATCTACTTCGTTTGCCTGAATAATTTCTTGAATTGAATCGTCTGCTTCAGAATTTAATTTCTCAGTGTAAATTCTCTCGGTTGATGCTTTCTCACGGCAAACAACATTATAATATGATTCGTGTGACGTCAACATACCTCGTAGTCGGAAATTCTTCGCTGAATGGTTCAAACGCACATTCAGATTGTCTGTCTGTCGTCGTCGTTCTGCAAACAGTATCGGTCACTTCGCGCTCGCCTTCGTGGCGGAAATTTTCGTGGCACCTCCATCTCTTCTAGATGATTCCGGCGCTGCTTCGACTCGCTGTCGTCGTGACAGTGGTCATCATCTCGGCTGCTTTCCGCGCGCGTTCTCGGCGGGAATTCATGGGGCAGCTCCTCCATCTTTTCGCTGACGTCATCAACGCAGTGACGTTCGAAAGCTTCTAACACAGCGCTCGGGCTCTGACGCTGGGCATCTGTCAGGTTCATCTCCATGTAGAAACAGAAAGCGTCTGTTCCCAGGAAACACAGCAGAATCGCGGCCTGTCGAGCCTCGTCTTCACGGTCGATTCCTGCCGCTTTCGAATACTCGAACCATTTCTGTGCGAAATTCTTCCATTCGCTCGCTAGATCGGTCGCATCCAGGTTCAGTGCCTCTGGAATTTGAATGTTCGACGCAAAAGACATTTCGACGCAGTACAGTGTTCGAAGCTGTTACGATCGAAATTCTTAATTAATCTATCTAATCTACTTAACTAACTTCTGACACCATGTGGCGTGGTGCCTTATATTATACTAATACTAAGACAACACGGCTGAATATATTATATAAGTAGATATGTATTCTAGCAATGTACAAGCAATGGTTGAGTCTTTATCTATCGACGTACGGACAACGAATGTCTGCCTTCAGCTACACTACAGTTCAATCTCCTAGTTAGTGTTCGTCTATTGGATGGTAGGCGGGGCTTGGCTACATAGAATGCCATCACGTGACAATCTAGGCAAGGACGTAGGCTGCGAAGGTCACGAATATGAACATAGCAGGCTTTTAATCATTGGGAGATTTGTGATTCGAAGTTTAGAAAAGAATCAAAATTGATCCTAGATTTCTAGCAGTTGAAACAGGGATTATTGTGGTGTCAGGAGCCAAAACTAGTTTAGGATTGTCAATTTTTTTTGAGTTGTTGGGGTAGTCCAATTAAAATAAACTCTGTCTTAGATGAGTTAAGAACGAGGAGACATCCAAGCAGAGATTGATGAGAATGCAGATTCAAGCGCAATAATAGAAGTATTGAATGAAAGAGGTGAGAAGGAAAGGAATAGCTGAGTGTCATCGGCATAGAGTTGGTGATTTAAATTAAGGGAATTAATTAAAGATGATAGCGGTGTGGTGTAAAGGTCTGAACAGTACAGGCCCAAGAACAGATCCTTGAGGTACTCCAAAATATATACTGTGAGATAGATATATTTGGCTAAAACAGGACTCTTGAAAAGACTGGGATTTAAGTAGTGCTGTTACGGTTAACCGAACCGAACCGAAACCGCGGTTTTTCGGTCAAAACCGAACCGAAACCGCGGTTTTGACCATGCAAATTGGACGGTTTTATTCCGTTTTAACCCTAGGTTAGGGTTAACGCTAACCCTAACCTAGGGTTAAAACCCTAGGTTAGGGTTAGGGTTAACACTAACCCTATGATCTCTTTTTTCAATGCATTAAATGCATTTAATGCATTTTGAATGCAGTTCAATCAATGCACAGCTTTTAAACGCTAAAATAACGAGTGTTGTTCTTCTGGCATGTCTATATTTCTATGATGAGTCAGAGTCTGACGTCATTATTGAAATCAGTAAAAACAATTTTAAAATGGCTGCATTAGTAGTGTCGCGCAGTGCCAGTTTAGTGTGGAATGCCAATTAGTTCCGGACACCTTCAAAATTGAGGTAGACACCCCACCCCCAAATCCACAATCCTAGAAATATCCCTGAGTTTAACGGAGCGGGTTCAAGCCCTGTTAGTGCCCCTAGTGTTAGTGCCCCTAGTGGCTTTCACACGTGCAGTAATGCCTTCTAAGCCACTTTAAATCATGACGGGTTTAAAAATAGGCCTATTGGCATTTGCATCAACTGAAAAGAGGTGACTTAAATAAAGGGGCCGTCCATAAATGACGTCACGCGATTTTGTCACTTTTTTTACCCCCCTACGTCACGCAACGTCACGCAACATCGGACCCCTACAATATGACGTCACAACGGGCCGACCCTCCATTTTTAAAAATCGCGTAACGTCATTTTATTTTTTATTTCTTATTAAAGTCCTCAAAAAGGTCATTCTTGTATTTTTTCCTCTCGAAAAACCCTGACAAGCAAAAAGAGGTCATAATTGTATCATTTTTCCTCTCCAAAATCCCTGAAAGCAAAAAGAGGTCATAGGGTTAGGGTTAACCTATCGCTAACCCTAGGGTTAGAGTTAGGGTTAACCCTAACCCTAACCTAGGGTTAAAAATCCGAACCGAACCGAAACCGCGGTTTTTCGGTCCAAACCGAACCGAAACCGACCGAGACTGCTCGAGGTGAAACCGTAACAGCACTAGATTTAAGATGAAAACCAGTTGTGAGCTTTTTTAGATATTCCAAACCAGATAGAGAGTCGTTCGAGCAGAATTTTGTGATCTATGGTATCAAATGCAGCAGAGAGGTCAAGGAGACAAAGGCCAGTAACTTGTCGGATACCAATTAGGCTGATCGCCTAAGCGATTCCGTGACGTCATGCATATAATTAAAATAAATAGGTCAAACTGCGCTCAGCTGTTTATGCAAATGTGGACAGCGAAGAGCTAGTGGACAAGGCGTCAAGCACTGCAAGCAGCGCGTTTTTCGAAATAAAGCTGTTAGAATCAGACGTTCCAGGAGCAAAACTTCGCCGTAGTGATGTTACAAACAATTCAGTTGTTGAATTAAAACGTTGGCTAGAGTGCAGACCGGAAAAAGGATGAACTTGTGCATAGGAAATGTCTAATATAGCGTTAAGTAAAATGTGGTCATGCCGTTTTTTTAATCATCTTAATTTGTCTACACACACACACACAAACACACACAAACAAACACACACAAACACACACACACACACACACACACACACACACACACACACACACACACACACACACACATATATATATATATATATATATATATATATATATATATATATATAACATACATGTTAAGTTAAGCAATGCTAATAAAGAATAAACGACGATCTTGAGAATTTCAATGTTAACATTTCAATTTTGAGTTATAATTTTTAAACAAATTTCTTGTTGGCTCTTCACCCTAGCCAGAATAAATTAACTAGTTATAGAGATTTTTAGTAGGCGACGACACACGAGTACGAGTGAAACTGCAGTGATATCATGTAGGATGGTTAAACGTTTGACCAGTAGCGTCATTTCACACTTTTATGGGGGGCGAGATAATTTTATGTTCAAATTTTGACAAATTTTTGCAAATCTTAGGCATTTTTTGCAAATTTTGGGAAATTTTAGGCAATTTTGGCAAATGACGCCACTCCGTTTGGCTAGTAGGCATCAAACTTTAACAGTTACTGAACGTATGCCCTCAGCCCATGAAAATATGCAATTTGATATTATTTGAAGGTAGGATTGCATGATGTGTGGAGTTGGCCTGTAGAGGATCCGGATTCATCGGAGTTGGCCCAGTTGGATCTAAGAAGTGCTTGTTGCAAATGTCCATCTGGTAATGTTCCCGATAGTAAAGTTCTCTCGTCGACATGCTACAGCCCACCTCTCTGCTTTTGCTCTGTCAGTCGACGACTCGACGGGCCGGGGAACTGTATAAAACGAACCCCTTCTTTCAAACAAATGTCAGTTTTCCTATTGTCATTTGCACATGTTCCATAACAACAGTGTTTGATGGGCATACTTAATTTTATCGCGGAACAAATTAAACTTTAAGAAATCTATTTAGTAATTCACACAATGCCGCGTGAATTCAACTATCTAATGGCCACATTTGCATACGCATGCGCAGTGAGCGTGACCTCCTTTAGGGCCGATTCTAATTTTAGTTCTGCGATAAGCCTAATTGCAGTTAAGAGTCTGTAATGAATATAGGCGAGAACGGTTTCAGTTGTGATGTTTAGTGTAGGCAGACTGATGAGCATTATATAGCGAGTTATTTTAAAGGTGTTCGGTCAGTCTAGAAAGCACAATTTTCTCAGTAAGTTTTGATAGAAGTGAAAGATTTGAGATGGGGCGGTAGTTATTAAGATCTTCTCTTTCAAGACCAGGCCTTTTAAGGAGAGGAGTGACAAAAGAGTTTTTGAATGAAGATGGGAAAGTGCCTGAGGTAAGAGCTAGAGAGGTTAATGATTCTATAGTTATGATAGGCGTAAGCACGATGATACACTTCGGCGTATTTAAAATACGTATTTAAAATTTAAATACATGTGTTTGAAATACTCCCCATCACTGTATAGAAGTGACTATGGAAGTGCATATAATAATTATGATGATGATGATGATGATGATGATGATGATAATAATAATAATAATAATAATAATAATAATAATAATCAATCAATCAAAAGATCGATCAATCAAATCAAATTTATTTTCTTAACATTTCAAGAGTAGATCACTATGTATAGTATAGTAAGATAATAATAGGGCCTAATAATAATAATAATAATAATAATAATAATAATAATAATAATAATAATAATAATAATAATAGTCTAAACATAATAATAATAATAATAATAATAATAATAATAATAATAATAATAATAATAATAATAATAATAATAATAATAATAATAATAATAATAATAATAATACTACTACTACTACTACTACTACTACTACTACTACTACTACTACTACTACTACTACTACTACTAATAATAATAATAATAATAATAATAATAATAGCCTAAACACTAGAAAGATGCTCGCTTCGCTCGCAGTGCAGGATAATACTAAAACCCAATCATTGCATTCATGCTGCTGAACAATGTTTCAATGATGTACATACGCCACGTAGCCAAGCTCTGATGCTGCAACGTACACTTCGTCAAACGCTTCGTGTGGCCGTTCGCTTCACGTCGCCGTTCGCTTCACGAGTTGTACACATTATGATGCTGCAACGTTCGCGTCGCTGTTCGCTTTGCGAGTTGTACACATTATGACGCTGCAACGTACGCTTCGTCAAACGCTTCGCGTCGCCGTTCGCTTCGCGTTGCTGTTCGCTTCGCGTCGCCGTTCGCTTCGCGTTGCTGTTCGCTTCGCGAAGCCTAAGGTTCCAGAACGACCAATCAGAACGCTCGCCCACCCAGCCAACCAATGAGAACGCTTGAAGGTAACGAATGAAAACGTCACACAGCCAACCAATGAGAACGCTTGAAGGTAACAGAGAGACATACAGAGCTAGGATCTTAATATTATAGATAATAATAATAATAATTATTATTATTATAATAACAATTATTATTATTATTATTATTATTATTATTATTATTATTATTATTGGCTAAATCGCAAATTTGATCTTTATAAGGATTTTTCAAGGACTAAGTAACAAAGTCTAGGACATAGTGATACTTGTAATGACAAGGATAAGGACGAGGACTGATTCCTCAAGGACGAGGACGTGAACAAGGACTTCAAATTGGTTCTAACTCCTAAGGACAAAGATTAATATCCTTATCCATATTGCACTTAACAAAATGGCGAGAAACTGTATTACTTTCATATACCATACTTTCATATACCTGTTAATAATTAAATTCTATGAATGATATCTATGATGATATACTTAGGAACCATTTTGATTTAGCTGTCTTATTGTTGGGAAGAATTACTACTATTTGGCTGAGGTCGTGGCTATTATTGTAGAATTGGAATCACCTGGATCATTTCTTAAATCTAAGTTGGTCATGTTTTAGTGCGACTGATTTTTAGTATGTATGTATCGGCATATTTTACAAAATTCCTTGATATATGCGTGAGTGCGCGCGCGTGTGACAGTTACTATTAATTTCCTGTCATTTGAGTGCTAAGCCGTCATTCTCAAACTACCTTTCGCAGAACTCACTATTTTCAACATTTACCGCCCTCCATCATCATGAAAGATTCAAAATACTTAGGATCTTTCGTAAATTTTTTGATGAAATTACTTCCTTTCTGAGCTATGCGACAACATCTCCACACGTCTTAATCGCGAGTAGGGTTGCCAGGTCCCAGTTCCCAAAATACCGGACACCAGTCCCCAAAATACCGGACACCAGTGTAGTTGTATAGGCGGCAAGAAATAACAACAGCACCATCGACATCATGACATGTAACATACATTGTAAATAAAACAATCTCGGAATCTTGTTATATCTTATATCCATAGCATGAACGATTGGAGTTTTTCTGTCCATAAATTCGGCAAAATTACAAAAGCATGAATACATGATCATGAATTTATGAAACTTACATTTTTTATGTTTGATGATTAAGAAATTGTTACATGACTTTGTATTTATTATCAGACGTGGCTGCTGTAATTAATTTCTTGTTTTTAAAAATTGCTTCCTTGAATTCTGTGCAAGGTATATTAAAGAACACACAGAGTTCACTTATCACAGATTCAACACACATCTGATTGCGTTCATCTGTCCAAACATTTCCCATAACGTAGGCGCAGAAATTTGAAATTTACGGTAAATTTTTTAAAATCCACTAGTCTTATTCATAGAGTTATTATCACAGGAGACAGCATTACGTAATTTCTAGCCAAGGCTGCGTGAAGCCAGTAGCGCGTAGGGTTTGAAATATGATAACTACCCCAAATTGGGTCCGATCTTCAAAATTTTGAACTATTCTCTTCCAATGACACCCCTCTACAACTTTGCCCATCACAAAAGTGGTGTCACAACTGAAAAATTTGTGCTATTGAGCTTTGAAAAATTTTTTTGGTAGGGGGTTCTATTTTAGGCTGTACACTGTAGAGTGGACTCTACCCCAAAATTTTTTTGGGCACGGATGGTTAGAAAGAGCAATAAAAATGATAACGTTGCAAACCTCATTTTTAAAGCTTATATAGCCTGAAATATAGTTAATCTAAAAGGTATATGTTCACAGTTCCTATGAATGCTTTTTCCCAAAATTAATTACCCAGAATGTAAAATTTAATTCCCCTGTTAAGGGGTTAATCTTCATTTCCAAAATACTGTATACTACTAAGAAGTTCTTAGAAAATTGATAAAACATTTCCGCAGCTATTCCCCATGGCTCGGCTGATGATGTTTTGAGTCTACCAATGTGGCTGCCGTCTGGGAATTTCCCAGCTAGTCGGCTTCAGCCAAATGACGAAATGCCATCTCCTGGGATAATAGCTCCATGGTCTTATCCACAGAATGTTGGCAAATATTCGAAATTTGAATAGTTCTAGAATCTATAGTGTGCGTCACTGACTCGCTGCTTCCGCAAACCAATTAAGTAAGTAAGTAAATAGCTATATGCGAAGTTTAATTTTCAGCCGGACAAAGTCAAATCCAGAAATGATATTGTACTAGACTGAGAGTGACTTATTTGCTGTAGTTTTGTAGTTTGCAAGAAAATACCGGTCACATGCATGTCCGGTATTGCCTCCATTTTCTCACCGGACAAATTACCTAAATATCGGACAGTCCGGTCAAATACCGGACACCTGGCAACCCTAATCACTGGTGATTTTAACTTGCATGTTGATAAGAGTGATGATCCTAAACTCTACTCAATTAACATCTGCTCATGCAGACAAACCTCACACAGCACATCTCTTCCAACTCAAACTTTTGGACAAACTTTGGACCAACTTATCTCTCATTCATTCATCATTATCTCCACTTTCAGCAATTAGTAAATTTTCTCCATTTTCACACAGCTGTATTTTCCCATCTTCATCATTCTAAATGTTTGCTCGCCAACTCCCCTACCTCATGACACCTACTCATTTCGCTGTCTCAACAAAATTGATGTAGCCTTGTTATGTCATCGTCATCATCATCGCTGCCGCCGTCGTCACCGTCTCTGTCATCGTCACCATCACCATCATCATCTTTGCTCTCTGCCAACTTTTTAGCGGTAATGGCCAGACACAAAATGTTTCCAAAAAGTTCTATCTTCTGTTAATCGTCTTCCTTCTACGAATTAAATTCCTTTCATGCTCATATCTTCTCTGATGTTGTTCATCCACTTTTTCTGGGTCTTCGTCTTCCTTTATTTCCTTCTATTTGAGTGTAGAGTGCCTTGTATGGTAGTCCCCTTTAATCCATTCTGTTGACATGTCCATACCAGTTGTCATTTTCTTCTGATTTTGTCGATAATTGTATCCTTTAGGTTAAGACGTTGTCTAATGTCTTCGTTTCTTATCTTTTGTAGCCGGATTACTCCAATAATTCTTTGTAGGCAGGTCATTTCGGTTACTAGTAGCCTATGTTCATCTGTTTCTTTCATGCTCCTTGTTTCTGCTCCCTATATTATTTGCGGGAATACTATGGTGTTGTATATTGTGACTTTTGTGCTTATGTTTATGTAATGTAATGTAATAGAGTATTTGTATAGCACCTCTTATGAAGAATCACTCAGAAATGCTCCTGCTGCAGTTACTGCATATTGGCCAAGAGATAAGTTTTAAGTCGTTTTAAAGAGGGCCATAGAATTAGGAGTTGATAAGCCACGCATACTGCCTCACTCTCGACCGAGACATCGCCTGAAGGCAATTACAGATATCCTACGTGAACTCGACACTGGAAAAGTAGCGGCACTGATATTATTAGACCTGACTTCAGCATTCGATACTGTCGACCATGACAATCTGCTGAAGAGGCTGGAAATAACTTATGGAGTTGGCGGCACCGCTCATGTATGGTTTTCAACATACCTTAACCAGCGCATCTATTCTTTATGCTGCGCAAACTCAACATCGGAGAATTACCCAGTCATGAATGGGGTCCCTCAAGGTTCAGTCCTCGGACCCATTCTCTTTGCATTATGCCTGGTCGATCTACTTGACTTAGCTCACAAGCATGATCTGCAGGCACACCTATATGCAGATGATACCCAAGTATATGGGAGTTGTCACTCAGCTCTCACACAACCCCAATCACGAATTATGAACTACGTCGCAGAAATGACAGAATGGCTAGGCTCAAGTCGTCTCCATCTCAATACTGCGAAGACAGAAATCTTATGGAAAGACAGAAATCTTATGGATGGCAACCGGAAGACAGCAGCACCTGCTCCAATCCACCCCGGTCTGGATTAATGGTCATGATATCCATCCAAGCCTCTACGTCAGAAATGTCGGCATTTACATCGACAATACCGCCACGACGAGGCAACATGTGACACGCACCATCACCAGCTGCATTGCAGCACTGTGGTTGATCCGCAGCATACGGAAATATGTCTCTCTTACTGCCCTGAAGACTAAGTTTTGACCAATAAAAATAGAAGATTTTACCACCTTACTACTCACTTAACTCGACTAAGGTAATGCCACCTTAGCTTAGCAGGGTTCCCAAAACACCTCAACAGACTCCAGAACGTACGCGGCTGCATGCCTGATCCATCGATCAAGGAAGCCTGATCACATCATGCCACTGATGATCGACCTACACTGGCTCTCGGTCTCTGAGTGAATAACGTATAAGCTGGCAACCCTCGTTTATTGTTGCCTGCACGACTTTGGTCCCTGCTATCTCAGGTCCGAACTCCAGAGGTCCGCAGACTTATACAGTAGAAAGCGTCTGATCTGGCTCCACTGAAGCACTCTTAGTGCCGCGCATACACCTTGCCACTGGTGGCGACCGTGCCTTTCCGGTTACTGTGGCGAAAGCCTGGAATTGCCTCCCCATCAGATTTCAAACATCACCTTCTCTGGAAATATTTAAGAAGCGACTGAAGCTTTGGCTGTTTGAGATCAGCTATTCTGTTAACACTAGAAGGATGGGAGCGGTCAAATTGACCGATGGTGGACTTTAACTGTTATCATTTTAGTAATATTTGGAGTTAAGTTACAATATTTTATGACTTTTACTATTTTTCTGAGCCGCACACGATGATACAAAAATGGGTATAAAAATATTGCATGTACTTAACTTACGAATCATTATATCTAGAAGGACGGTTGCGGTCAAAATGACCGCCACTGAATATTACACAGTTTGAACGAAGTGAAGCAGAATTACTTTGCAAGTAGGTTCAATGGCGCAGACAAGACTGTGAACATCAATTAGATTAGCACAAGAAAGTAATGTTAGTAGTGTCAGGTGGCTAAATGTGTCAGAGGCAGTGGCATGCCAAGAGTGGTGCGTTGCCCGAGGCAAACTAAATGTGGATGCTCCGCCACATCAGTGTTAGGTGTTGATTAGCAAAAAAGGTCGTCAAGTCAATTTGGACGCACCCATCTCGTGGATGCCCCAACCTGGTGGATGCTCCCATTTGGTGGGTGGATGCCCAATCTGGTGGGTGGATACCCCATCTGGTGGATGCGCCCATCTGATAGAGGTCACATCTACTGGATGCCCCATTTGGTGGTTGCCCCATCTAGTAGATGCCCATTCTGGTGGATACACCATCTGGTGGGTGGATGCCCCATCTGGTGGGTGGATGCCCCATCTGGTGAATGCCCCATCTGGTGAATGCCCCATCTTGTTGGCCGATGCCCCATCTTGTTGTCGGATGCCCCATCTGGTGGATGCCCATGTGGTGGATGCACCCATCTGATGGAGGCCCCCCATCTGGTAGCTGCCTCATCTAGTGGATGCCCGTAGTCACCACCCTGCCCCATGCCCCATTCCTCTCTGGATGCTGCTGGTCAGATTCAGATTGCTGTGCATAGAACGTGTGCTGCACAGCTGGTCAAGGAAAGTCGTTACCTGCGTTCTTTGCTTGAAATAGTGTCTAAATTTAATTTTTATAAGTGACCTATTAGTGATGCTAAAACATTCAAGATCAAAACCACGGCGCTACAAAATGTGGTAATAACTAACACTGAAGATGGGATGAATTAAATAACCTTGATTT
This sequence comes from Metaphire vulgaris, assembly GCA_018105865.1. NCBI lineage: Eukaryota > Metazoa > Annelida > Clitellata > Crassiclitellata > Megascolecidae > Metaphire > Metaphire vulgaris. The sequence goes on from CM030861.1 coordinate 3,462,878, forward strand.
GCCACTCATAACTTGAATAAAAATCGTCAGGTTTACAATTGGTTATGCATTTATAGCTGTAGCGGTCAAATTGACCGCTGCTGTCCTTCTAGTTGGGGTAAATTATCCGTCCTTCTAGTGTTAAATCCTGACCTATATTATTCATGAACTGTGTAACGTATTCAAGCAGTTCTCCTAGGACAATTTACCACATAAATCTTAAATTTCAATAATAATAATAATAATAACAACAACAATAATTACAACAATAATACATACATACATAAAGGTCATTAACTAAGTGCAATTATTACAAATGTGCCTCGAATAATAATAATAATAATAATAATAGTATAGAACAAACATAATATATTCACTAACGTGATCATGTCTTGTGACACCAGCAATCACCCTGGCTGCATAATGAATAACCATCTGGAATTTATTGAGTTGCACTGATGGAAGACCAGCAAAAAGTGAACCACAGTAGTCAAGCCTTGACCAGCTAAATGCATGAATCAAAGTAGAAGCGGATGGCATGTCTACTGTATGTCAAATCACAATAAGCTGGTGGAGGTGATAGAAGCAACTGTGACAAAGTGAGTTAATATGTTCCTTAAAGGTTAACTCGGAGTCAAGAATTATGCCAAGATCATGGACAGAAGAGGAGAAAGAGAGGTCAGGGAAGGCAGACTGCATAGATAGATGAGCAATTTTTAAGAGCTGACCTCAAGTATCAAACCAGATGAGCTGAGTTTATGCCCTTGCTGCTCCATTTTTTCGTTATCTCCTCATTGTTTGCAGTCCTTTGGTGATTTTTAGTTTAATATCCTCGTGATAGCTTCCATTACGGACAATTTCCCTCCAACTTAGGTGAAACTTTAGACTTGTTCAATTGTTATATTATCTGATGCTATTTTGATTCGAGCCTTTCACTTTCTGCTGACTGCCATGATTTTTGTGTTTTTGAGGTTAATGGTAAGTTTGAATCTTTCGCTTGTTAGATTGACTTCATTGGTCAGTGTTTGAAGATCTAATTTGTTGTCTGTGATCAGGCTGACATCGTCTGCAAACTTTATAGTGTTTAATTTCTCTCTATAGCACTTTATGCATATGTTCAGTTCTCCAAGTATTGCTATTTTAAAAATTGCATCCAGGATGATAATGAAAAGTGGAGACAGCATGCATTCTTGCCTCAGTCCTACATTTGTCTTAAACCATTCTGACAATTCATTATCTATCTTCACTGCACTTTCTGACTTCTGATATATTGCCTGTATTAAATTGATGAGTTTTTTTTATAATGCCAGCATGCCTCATTGCTTGCCACAAGCCTTCCTGCCACACCGAGTCAAAGGCCTGTTTGTAATCAATGGAGTTAATATAGCAGCTCTTTTTTGCCTACAGTAAAACCTCGTTATCTCGCCCATATCCGTCCGATGTTCTATTTTGGCGAGTGCCAGGGGTGGCGAATTAACGAGGGCAAGTCAATTGAGTAATCCATTACAAAGTTTTGTTAAACTGTATGTACAGCATGTGTATATATCTATCATATTAAAATCGTTATCTGTATGTCTCTCTGTCTGTTACCTTCAAGCGTTCTGATTGGTTGACTATTGGTAGACGGTTTAGACCGTTTAGTCCTTACGTCGCGATGCGTTGGTGGGCGAGCGTTGACTATTGGTAGACGGTTTAGTCCTTACGTCGCGATGCGTTGGTGGACGATGTTCGAAGACGATGTTGCTATTGGTAACAATTGTTCGTAGAATCGTAGTTCAACACGGTTTAGTCGAGTCATTGCAGCGTCAGAGGGCTGGGCGTGCGACGACGTTGCTATTGGTAACAATTGTTCGCAGCCTGAGGTAGTTGCGCAATTGTAACGCACATTTTAACGCACACACAAAAATACGTGTACAGCGTCACAAATGGCCACAGTTGCGTGATTTTAACGCACATAGGCCTAATTATTACGTGGCGCAGAGCTTGGCTAGGTGGCGATCATTGAAATGTTGTTCAGCATGAATTCAATGATTGGGTATTAGGTATAGGTATTGGATTAGTATTATCCTGCACTGCGAGCAGTGAGCTTAGCATCTTTCTAGTATATATATATTATATATATATATATATATATATATATATATATATATATCCCTACCTTGTCGCTGTCTCTCACCCCTCCCCACTCCCTCCCTCCCTCTCTGCTCTCAATATTATATATATATGATTATATATAGACTATATCCATTCATAACAATGTAGGCTACAGTACAGTATGACTATTTGGCGGGCATAAGCAAAGGGACAGTTCAGACCAGCATTGTTACAATAATTATTCAAAAGGCGTGTATGCCTGTGAAGTAGGCCTACGAAAGTACTTCTGAATAGTAGCCTGTCTTTGAGAAGTTGAAGGCATGGATTCCACCCTATACATTTAACAGCAATTCCTCTCTCTTCCTTTGTTTCTTTCTCTCTCTCTCTCTACCACTTCATCTCTGTCTCTCTTAATCTCCCTCTCCTGCTCTTGCCCTTCTCATTGATGTGCAGAGCCATTAACAGACGATGCCCGTATAATATTACAACGTTACCTCTCTTTCTTCCTCTACCTTCGTCGCTGTCTCTCTCTCTCACTCTCTCCCCTGTCACTCCCTCCCTCTCCTCTCCGTCTCTTGCCTCTTAGTTTCGGGCAATTGACTTTCTGAGGAATGCCGACACAGCCCAGGCACTTCTAATATACAGATGTCCCTGCCCAGCCACACTGATGTCGGGAGATGGTGTGGACAGATTTCCTCCATTTAATTGTTCCCATTGGCGAGCGAGCGGGGGCAGTTTTCATGGGTGGAAACACGGATTTCATTATACTGTACATAACAGTACCCTGTGCAGTATAACAAAAGCATTCATTGACATTGCACCCGAGCTCGTGGCAATGGTGAGATAAACGAGGTCAAATTACATAGGACCAAACCCAATGCCTTGATGGCGAGGGCGAGAGGCAAGGATGGCGGCTTTTCGAGGTAGAATGCATGGTGGGAAATTCGTTCCAGACCTACGCGTGGCGTGAGGCGAGTTTGGCGGCTTAACGGGGGCAAGATAACGAGGTTTTACTGTAAATTGTTTTTTTGATAGCTGTCTCATGACAAAGAGTTGATCAATTGTGCTTCGCTCAGGGCGGAAGCCTGCCTGCTCTTCACCCATCATTTCTTCTACATATTTACTTATTCTTTTTTAAGTACTTTGGAGAAGACTTTGCTAGGTGTACTCAACAGTGTTATTCCCTGGTAGTTATCGCAGTCTTCTTGGTCACCCTTCCTTTTGTAGATGGGTACAATCATTCCTTTTCCACAATCATCTGGGACTTTTTCATCATTGTATAGTTTATTGAAAATTGATGTAACCTTGTTATGTGACAACATACAATCATCTGACCTAATTACTAACTCCTCCACTATCTTGCCTTCACTGATCAACAAATAGAATTCTGTACTATCCGACCTTTCCAATAAGCATGCTCTATCATCGCAAGACCTCTCTTCTCACAGCAGCAAACTCTGGTACAACTCTTTCATTAACGCCTTCAAGTCATATCGCAGACATCTTAAAGTATCTATCATAGGCTTATTCTCCATTTGACCTTAAAACTTTTGTTCCACTACGAAGCACTACCATAATCTCCTTATATCTGTCAAAAAGAAGCACTATCTCCTCCAGTTTAGAATGATTTGACATACATTAGACATGCCATCGGCCTCTACTTTGATTCATGCATTTATTTGCTCAAGATTTGACTACTGTGGTTCAGTTTTTGCTGGTCTTCCATTGGTGTGACTTGATAAACTCCAGATGGTTCTTCGTTCAGCAGCCAGGGTGATTGCTGGTGTCACAAGATGTGATCACATTAGTGAATATGTGATGTCCGTTCTGCACTGGCTTCCTTATCTTGCTCTAGTTGATTTTGTGTGTTGAGACCAGTTGTACCCTCTCTATTTGGTGCCACTCCATGTTATCTTTCAGAGCTACTCCATCCGCTTAGCTCTATCTTTTGTCGGCCACGTCTTCGGTCCACAACCCATGGTCTTCTCATTGTGCCCCATGCACGAACCTCCTTGTTCTTGAAACGAGGTTTTGTATCAATTGGCCCTATCCTTTGGAATGCTCTTGACACGAGTATGGGTGGCTTAGCAACTCCTAATTGTATGGCCCGCTTTTTGAAAGAGCTTAAAACTTATCTCTTTGTCAATATGCACTAATTGCAGCGGGAGCGCTTGAGTGATTCTTCAGAAGAGGCACTATACAAATACTTTATTGCATTACATTACTATTCTAAGATCATTTCCACAGACTGCTCTAACCCACAAACCTTTGGAAAACGGTAAATGATCTATTTATTATTATTATTATTATTATTATTATTATTATTATATCATCATCATCATCATCAAGACAATTATGTAACGTCGTGGTCATGACCGAGGCCAAAGTGTAGAACGATTTGACAAATGTCACTTGTGTGATTTGTTGAACAAGTAAGTCTTTAGATTCCTCCAAAATGATAAAATACAATTGGCTTTTGTGACATTCACAGACAGTGAATTCCACAGAATCGGATTACCACGTGAAGCCGATCTGTCTCTGAACTTAGTGGCCTTGGTTGGAGGTGGAACTATTAACTGCTTGTGGCTCCGTGAAGAAAGTCTAGAATGACAGTCCTTCGAGGTGGTTCTCAAGACAAGTAAAGCAATGTAATCCGGACAGAGAGGATCATTCAAGGCTCGATAAGTGAACAAGCATCACTTGAAGATGATGCGTTTGGGAATTCGAAGCCAATGAAATTTGTCACTGAGGCGAGGCGTCACGTGGTCGTTCCAAAGACAGCCAAAGATCAGGCAAGCTGAAACCGAGAAGGACGCTGTTGCAATAGTGTAGGCGAGAGAGAACAAATGTGTGTATGAGATGAACGGCGATGTCTGGATGTAGCGACGAAAATGTAGCTTTGGATGTAGCTTTGATCCTTCGAAATTGGTAGTTGCAATTCCTAGTAAGATGGCTAACATGACCATCAAAGGAAAGCGTTTTATCTATCAGAACACCAAAGAGCCGAGTAGCCTTAGATGGTGCAATTTCCACACCATCCAGCACAAAAGGTGCCTGGTCAATCAGATGGTTCCTTCTCGGTTTACGTAGCCAGAGGAATTCAGTCTTTCTAGGGTTCATCACAAGGCAGTTTGATGCCATGCAAGTTTTAACATTCTCGATACATTCCAAAGCTTGGAATTGAAGTCGATCAATGTAAGAGGGGTCACTGGATGAAGAAATTTGTCTGTTGTCAACATAGAAATGCGATTCCAACCCAAATGATTTGATTGCATCACCAACGTCGGCAATGTAGAGCATGTAAAGAAGTAGTCCATGAACTGAACCTTGAGGCATGCCACTAGAGACTGAATTTGGAATAGATGCATGATTGACCACACTGACTGAGATTTATTATGAAATAACTCCGGATCCAATCAAGCGCTAAGTCCTCTTTAATCCATAAGATGTGTCCAGACGTTGAATAAGGATGTTATAATCGACGGAATCGAATGCAGTCGGAGATCTGGAAGATGTAATAGGACCAGTCGGCCATTGGCAGTAGCATTGACGATATCGTGATAGATTTTCAGGATTGCTGTCTCCATGGAATGTCCTTTATGGTAGGCAGACTGATTCTGAAGTAAAAGATTATTCATCGATAAGTATGAGACAAGTTGCTTATTTACAATCCTTTCCAGCACTTTTGATAGAAAAGGAAGGTTTGAGACTGGCCGATAGCCTGATGACTCCGATTGATCAAGGCCAGATTGCTTCAGATGTGGAAGCACAATGGCGTGTTTCCATGAATCTGGGAAAACACCAGTAGATAACAAAATTGACAAAAGCATGGTCAGGAAAGGTGCAAGAGTTTCAATGCAATCCTTGAGCAACCATGTAGGAAGAGGATCAGAGCAGCATTGTGTATTGGCATTTTCATCTCTAAGATACAAAACCTCTCCATCCATTTTCCGTGTCACAACTCACTGTATCATTTGCTAATTTATTCTCTGGAAAAATCTCCTAGATTCGTTCGCAGTGATCACTACTACTATTGCTACCACTGCTACTCAAACCATTTCTCCTTATCATCCATCTCTTCCACAACCTCCAGTGCAATTTTTCCAGCTTCACTCCTACAACTGAAGAAGAGGCAACGAAACTTGTGCTCTCCTTTCCAAAGAAACAACGTGACCTAGATCCCTTACCTACCTTTCTACTCAGACAGTGTGACACTGTGCTTATGCCTATCATAACTAGAATAATTAACCTTTCTTTTACCTCAGTCACTCCCATCCTCTTTCCAAAACTCTTTTGTCACTCTCCTAAAATAGCCTGGCCTTGACAGAGAATACTTAAATAGCTATTGCCCCATTTCAAAACTCACAGAGAAAAATATGCTTGCTAGACTGACCGAACACTTTTCAAATAACTCGCTATATAACATTCATCAGTCATCCTCATTGGCGTAGCCAGGAAAAAATTTCGACTGGTGCAACCGCCGCTGCCGCTGCCTTTCCCCTTCACTTCTTTTCTTTCCCCTTCTCTCTCTCTCCCTCCTCTACCTCCATCACCCCTTTGAATGGGGGTCCGGGGGTATAACCCCCGGAAAAAATTTACAAATCATAGATGCCCACATATGAATTTTAGCGCATTTTAAACACATGAATAGACACTTGGGATGTACAACTCTCTTCTCTGTGATTGTGAACGTTACAGATTTCAGGTTCACTTCTAGAATAGTGAAGTTTTTTCATAATGTAGGCCTACAACACGTACTATAGGCCTACAACAGTCCCAGACGTCATTGTCTCATTATGTGTAGCTTTTGACGCGAAATTCACGATTATCGCAATAGGCCTACATGCTTCAATTTTTGATTATTTGGAGTATTGTCGACTTACAATAGCTGCTAATGGCATCAGTTTCGCGGCCTACTATACGACTGGCACCATAGCTAAAATTGTGGAAACTTGCACATTTTATTATTCATGCCACGCCAACCAGTACATTCAGCAATTGCAGCCATCAAATTGATTTCGGACGAGTACTCAATACAAATGTCAGCAGAATTAAGATATTTTGCCCTAATCACACAATCAGCAGTGACACGTCGGAAAACCATCCCTCCCAAACTGATACACGGAAACCTATGCCAATCCTGAACTAGGAAAATGTAGCTATTGTGTGGGTGACAAGTAGTAGACACAGCGGGAATCTTCTGCTCAAACCCTGAGATAGTAGAGGGTACCAGCCCTTATCAGCGCGGTCCTTTGAGTCATGCTAGATGCTACGCGATAACGACGAGACTCTTAACGGATCACTGCTTGAACTTGCTCGACTGGAGAAGCCAGTCTGGCGTGAAAAGTTATAACCAACCAATTGCAGTCTTGCAGAGCCTAGTATACCAGGTCTAACCCCCCCCCATCACCAAAAAATCTCATCGGATTTACACGATTTGCACAAGTAGTCCGGGACGGTCCTACCGGTGCAATTGTATCGGTTTGCACCAATGTAGCTACGCCACTGATCAGCCTACACAAAACATCACTCAACAGAAACTTCCTTGCCTATATTCATGACAGACTCCTAACTGCTATTGGTCTCTGACAAGTTACTGACTTTTGCCTCCTTAGTCTCTCTGCTGCATTTGATACCATAGATAACAAAATTTTGCTTTAAAGAGTGACTCTCTCTCTGATTTGGTATATCTGAAAAAAGCTCACAACTGGTTTACATCTTATCTCAAATCTCAATCTTTTCAAGTGTCCTGTATTAATCAAATTTCTTTTATCTCACAATGTTGATTATGGAGTGCCTCATGGATATGTCCTTGGCCCGGGTCTGTTCAGTTTTTACACTACACCACTTTCATCTTTAATTAACTCCCTCAATTGAAATCACCAAATCTATGCTGATGACATGCATATTTAAGACAGTCCGGTAATGCAGTAATGTTGACCCAAAACTCCAATATTATGGTTTTCAACATTACTCATAGGGAACAATAATATGCCAATTTTCATGAAAATCTGAGACAGTGATGTCCAATGACTGCTGATTTGACATGGAATGCCCCGTAAAAGATGTATCTATTTGTAAGTATTGCTTTGAGTTTCAAAAATGCTGCCTTGGCCATTCCAATTCTTGATGAAGAACGAGTGCTTATTCATTGCTCACCGCACACTGCTCGACGTGAGACACACTGCAGTACTGCCCATCTGCCCCACTCTAATGTGTTATAGAAGATAGAATACAGCAGGTCAGCAAATATAGAGTAATGCCCAACAATAATTACATCTTACAAATTTTTCATCTTTTTGTTGAGGCCAGTGTTGGGTCAGGCCAGGGCTGCCACCCCAACAGCCCCTGGTTAATCTGGGTCTGCTTGTAATGGACTGACAGTGTTATGAAAACCAGAAATTCAAGCAGTTGTGTCTTCTGTACTAGAACTGTTAGAGTAGCTTATCGGTCTTGCTGCTTTACCATCCTTTTCTGTCTCAGACTGCCTCATTGATATCATTGGAAATCGACAGGTTCAATCATCGACTGCATCAGGTTCACCATAATCACTTCAAATTTCTTACAAACCATTCTCAAATGATTGTCCTAGTTTTGACTCGTGCCTTGAATGGTGCCCAGTTCAGATTAATGTTCATGGTTCTAGTGGTGTAGTTGGACAGCCTTTGCGTGCTAACATATTTTTATTTTATTTGTCCATTTGTTTCCTCGAGTTATTTGCAATGGAAATCACCCTATCAGTAATTTTCAGTTATGATAATGATAGTAATAATAATAATCTATAATATTAAGATCCTTGCTCTGTATGTCTCTCTGTTACCTTCAAGCATTCTGATTGGTTGGCTGTGTGAGCGTTCTGATTGGTTGGCTGTGTGACGTTCTAAACGTTCTCATTCGTTACCTTGAAGCGTTCTGATTGGTTGGCTGGGTGAGCGTTCTGATTGGTTGGCTGTGTGACGTTCTCAACGTTCTCATTCGTTACCTTCAAGCGTTCTGATTGGTTGGCTGGGTGAGCGTTCTGATTGGTCATTCTAGAACCTTAGGCGAGTTCGCTTTGCGAAGCGAACGGCGACGCGAAGCGAACGGCTACGCAAAGCGAACGGCTACGCGAAGCGTTTGACGAAGCGTACGTTGCAGCGTTGGTGGGTGAATCGAAGACGACGTTGCTTTTGGAAACTTCGAAGAAGCATTTGACGAAGCGTACGTTCAATTGTTCATTGCAGTGTCATAATGTGTACAACGTCGCGATGCGTTGGTTGGCGTAGCTTGAGGAAGTTGCGCAATTTTAACGTACACGAAAAATATGTGTACAGCGTCACAAATGGTCACAGTTGCGTGATTTTAACGTACATAGTTCTAATTGTTACGTGGCGCAGAGCTTGGCTAGGTGGCGTATGTACATCATTGAAACGTTGTTCAGCATGAATTCAATGATTGGGTTTTAGTATTATCCTGCACTGCGAGCGCGAGCGAAGCGAGCATTTTTCTAGTAGTAATAATAATAGTCGTAGTAGTAGTAGCAGCAGTGGCAACAGTAGCAGCAGTAGTAGTAGTAGTCACGTGGCTCAGTCACGTGGCTCTGAGATGGCTTTCCTCCTATCTTGACCACCGTACGCAATTCGTCCGCTGTCCTCACTCCAGGACCCTTCCATCTCGGGTGACTTGTGGCGTGCCGCAGGGCTCGGTCCTTGGTCCCATCTTATTTACCTTGTACGTGGCCGACCTTATACGTATCATTCTTAAACATGGGCTTTACGGACACCTTTACGCGGATGACACTCAGATCTATGGTAGCTGTTGGCCGTCTGAAACGCATCTGCTTCTTGAGCATCTCACCCGGTGCTTGGATGAGTTGTCAGTCTGGCTTAAGTCTAATAGGCTTCAGCTTAATGTCTCTAAGTCGGAAGTGCTCTGGCTAGCCACCGAGAGGCAACAGCACCTGTTGCCGCATGACTGTGTCAAGATCCATGATCTCGAGCTCCACCTGGCTGCCTCAGTGCGTAACTTGGGAATCTACCTTGATAGTACAGCGACCCTTAAGCTGCATGTATCAAAGACTGTCGCCAGCTGTTTTTCTTCACTTCATTTGATTAGGAGTCTGCGTCGGTCTGTTTCTCAAGCCGTCCTCAAGATGTTGGTTGTTGCTCTGGTACTGACTAGGCTTGACTATGGCAATGCTGTTCTTGCGGGGTCACCTGCCTATTCTTTCGACCGGTTGCAGTCTGTTTTGAACTGTGCCGCTCGTCTTATCTATCGTTCGGCCCGATGTGACCATGTCACCCCACTTCTTGTTGATCTTCATTGGCTGTCAGTGCCTGAGCGCATCATGTTCAAGTTATCAACTCTTGTATATCGCTGCCTTCACGGGATGGGTCCGAATTATCTTGCATCCGAGTTTCAAAGCGTTTCTGACCTCGCGGGCGCAGACGACTTAGATCGTCCGCGACTTCGGCGCTTATGGTTCTAAGAACGCGTCTTGTCACTGTCGGAGATCGTGCCTTCCCAGTGGCTGCTGCGCGTACTTGGAACTCGCTTCCTGCTGACATACGAGAGTCATCGTCGCTAGATATTTTCAGGAATCGACTGAAGTCTTGGCTTTTTAAGACTAGCTACTTAGTTTAATTTTGTTTAAAGTGTTCGCGCAGTCTTTTAGACAAGTTACCACTATAATCTTGACGTTCTCTTCTTACTTACTAGTAGTAATGATTGTTATGAATTTAAAACGGTTATTAGTTATTGGTTTTGTGTAATTTTATTTTGGTCTTTGTAGCTTACAGAGAATGAGTAACATTGAAATGGATGAAAATGATGCTGATCTAATTTTCATAAGTGAAGAGCATATTGATTTGGAAGAATCAGCATCATTGCAGACTGAACAAAAGGAGGCAACAAGGATGGAAGAAATTGAAGATAATGATTTTCATGCAGATACTGAAATCAGCAAAATTGTGGATGAAACTGACCCAGAACAAGTTGAAGATGTAGGAGAACAGGATGAACTAGAGGGACAGGATGAAAAACTAGCAAATAAAGCAGTTGGAAAAGATGGACTTATGGTTGTTGATGAATGGGATGATAATGAAATAGAATCAGAGCAAGAAGATGATGGTAACTCTTAATTATCAAACTTTCAGTTGCAATTTGATGTGCTTATGAAAAGAATTTTTCATTTTGATTAACTCATCAAACGGGGATTTAAATTTTAGACGTCATTAATTTTTGTTGAAAAGTGCTGGAAAATTAGTCAAAACTAAATAGCGTTTTTTTTAAAAACTTATTATATCTCCAGCTATATGAAAGCTAAGAAGACGTGGTATATACCATTCTTTAGCTTTTTTATTGCTCTTTCTAACCATCCATGCCAACAATAAAAAATTTGGGGGGTATGGTCCACTATACGGCCTAAAATAGGGCCACCCCCACAAAAAACTTTTTTTTTCTTCTAAGCTCCGTAGAAAATTTTTTCAGCAGTAACCCCACTTATGTCAGCGGTAAAGTTGTAGGGAAATGTCACTGGAACAAAATATATCAAAAACTTTGAAAATCGGACCACATTTGGTAGAGATATATTACTTCTAAACCGAACAGACCTTGGTTTTCCCGGCGGTATTTTCTACACCCCGGTACCAAAGAGTACATATTACTTAGGAGTTAGAGCCATACTGACAATAAAAGAGGTGTCATCTATCGAATGGATAGATACTAAAGCGATTTCGGGCATAAAATGTATCTGATACATTGACCCACTATTGATGAATCACTAGGAAGCATACAGGACATGTCCCGGACTTTGGGCCCAAATAATGGCAGATAACGTTGGACGTATCCCATACGTCGTGCCTGGTTGATGGGTTAATGTGATTTTTGCTAGCAGCAATAAACACCATTAGCGACCATTAAGAAGTTTATGTTAATAATTAGGACTGTGACGAAAATAGTGGAAAATGCAGATAAAATTGCTGCATAGTTATGAAGAAATCGCATGTGTGGAAAAAATGGAAGGAAATGCAGCTCATTAAAAAATTGTTAGATGTGTGATTGCATAATCATTAAATGCACAGCCCTAAATAATAGCAAGTCTAGCTAAGACTTTAAAAAAAATAGTGCATAATTGACCCTATATGAAAAGACAGATGATGATTAAAAGGAAGTATAGCTAAATGAAGATACAGTAGAACCTTGTTATATTGAAATTCACAGGACCATGATAAATACTTTGATATATCCGAGGTTCGATATATCCAATTCCAGGTCATCTGAAGTGAAAATTTAGATTTTGGCAAATATGCATGTCTGGCTATTATACCATCTAAAACCTCAATTTTATGCAGTAACGAATGTTAAAAATAATAAGGTCTATCACTACGTAAACAAATCAAATGAAATTTTAAAAATATAAACCATAAACCGCTTTTAAATTATGAAATATTTTTCCTTAAAATTTCAATATTGAAACGTTGTTTATCAAAGCTGGCAACTAATGAGGTCAAGCTGGCCGACCAGTCTTAGCTGGCAGCGAACTAACTCATTGACCCTGAGGACTAAGTACAGTAGTGAATAATCTCAACTCCTGGCAGAAAAATAGATGCTATTTGGAGAAGTTACATTGAATTGCCTATATTACTGTAAAACTGGCAGAAGGGCACAGTGTAAACCGTAAAGACTGGTAGTGAAATGCAAGGATTGGTAGCATGCATGAAAGAGCACAGGCAGAAATGCACAGGTGGTGAAGATCAGCAGGTGCTAGATTGCCACAGTGATATTGCACTGACTAGATAGCAGTTATCCGCATTTTCCACTATTTTCGTCGCATATATAGCGCCTAATAGATTTACTGTTGCAACAACACCAAAAGGCAATATTGCCGACATAGCTAGAGTTGCAGCCAGCCTCTTTTTGAACTGATCAGCTATAATATTGCTTTTTGGCATTGTTGCAACAGTAACCACACTGTACATGGAGTGAATTATTAGGAAAGAATTTTAACATTTTGAAAATGACGTGTCTTGTTTACACTATATATCACACACAACTGTGCTATATTAATTAATTTGTAATGTAGTACAAGAATTGATAAGAATGACTTTGACCTAAAATGCCTAATTTTAAATAATGGCCAGTAAAAAATTTGGGCAGTAAATGTGTGTTGTGAAGATTCTGACCAAAATGGAATCATCAATTTAATTTAAAAAATTGCAAATGGAAGAATCCTCTTAATTATTGAAAAATGGAAAATTTCCTCATTTCAGGATTGAGATGTCTGTTTTATAATTTTCATAATTATGCTGATGCATAACCAGTATTAATGAATTCATGACCAAGAGTTACAGTTACTTTTAAGCGCACGTAAAAAGTAATTCATGCTGCACTAAGGAACTTTGATCTTTAGTGATGTTATTAAATTATTAATATAAAGGTAATTTTGCATATTAGATTTGTTTTAATTTGATGCTTGCTTTTCCTTTGTGTGCAACTCGTCTATGGAAATGGTATTATAATATTATTTCCTGTTATATTAAAATAAAAATATATTATTATAGTGAATCTAAATCAATCTAAACTTTATTTAAAAGCAACTGAGAAGGACGAAGAAGCCATTAATCCTGAGAGCGTTGAACATTCTGTTCTTCATATGCCTTCACTGAAATTTGTCCTTGAAGGTATGTTTTTGAAAATTCTTTGGTATATTTATGCAGATAATTTAATTTTTTAAAATGGTGTATCTATAATGAGCTATTGCTGCTTGATTTAGTGCCTGTTATGAGGACCGTTTTAAGGTCTTTGCAGGCTAAGCACTCGTATTCATATTTTTTAGGTTCTTTGTAGCTAATGCAAAGAGCCAGAAAGTTAGTATACTGTAACACAGCTCAGGAACTCATCTTAAATTGTTGCAAGTTTAACAGTGATTGTTAGTTACAAATGTTATTAAATTTTTATCTGCAATTTCTGCCGTATTTTTTGGATGAAGTACTATATTTGTGTCTTCAATACTTTATTTATGACTTTCATAGGTCCTATGAAGTCCTATAGACTATGAAGTCTAATAGTCTAATCTTACTTGGCTTCACATAAAATGACTAGTAATAAATCTTGATCCAAGTCTATATCTAGGTATAATTCACCAGTAACATGCACTATTTAAACCTTATACATTTATGCAAAGAACACAAGCAACCACACATTTATTGCACAAATAGCACTTATGTAGCAATGAACACACTAAACTATTTACTAATATTAATACAAATATCTTCTACTCAATAAACCGTCCGTGGATGAACCATCCTTGTGATGGACCGTCTGCATGCCTTGTTATTGAAGTAAGGCCAGGTTGAGCTGGTTAACCTTTTAAAGGGGGAATTAAATTTTTAAAGTCATCCCGCGACGGGGGAATTAATTTTTGGAAAAGGCGTTCATATGAAAACGTGAACATATACGTTATAAACTTACTATATTTCAGGCTATGTAGAAGCTAGAAAGATGCGGTTTGCACCGTTGTTGAGCATTTTTATTGCTCTTTCTGTGCCAAAAGAAAAAAGTTGGGGGTAGGGACCACTCTACACCCCAAAATCGGACCCCTCCCCAACATTTTGTTCAAATTTTGATCAAAGGTCAATAGCAAAGCGTCTTCAGCGGTAAACCTCCAAATGTGAGCGATAGAGTTCTAGAGGAGTGTAATTGGAACAGAATGGTGCAAAAATTTTGAAGATCGGACCATATTTGGGGTAATTATGGAGTTTCATACCCAAGTACCAATTGCTTGCTGAAATGACAATTACGTGAACGGATTTTCAATGTGAAAAACCGAACAACTCGGTATATTTCAGGCTATATAGAAGCTAGAAAGATGCGGTTTGCACCATTGTTGAGCATTTTTATTGGTCTTTCGAGCCATCAGTGCAAAAAAAATTTTGGGGGGTAGGGTCCACTCTACACCCCAAAATCGGACCATCTCTGACAAAAAAATTTTCAAAGCTCAGTAAAAAAAAATTTTCAGTGGTGACCCCCCAACTGTGAGCGGGAAAGTTGTTGGGAGGTGTAATTGGAACAGAATAGTGCAAAAATTTTGAAGATCGGACCATATTTGGCGTAATTATGGCCTTTCTAGCCTCCGGCTGAAGATTTTTCCTATACATTTTCCAGCCTTGGTTGTTACGCAGTCAATATCTCTTGCATCTATAGTCAGCATTATCGAAAACGGTGCTGCCGCCTATCGAATGGATGTGAGCTAACTCAGTCCCCGTGTTGGATTTTTGAAAATTGTGCAGGTCCGCAGTACACAGTCGCTTATATAGCGCGCCGTTTATAGACGGCTAACGCCGTTTGGTCATAGTTTTCCGCTGCCGTCTTAAAACGGATAACCCTTGGAAAAGGTTAAATACTTTGTTGGGTGACTCTCAAGGAAGTGCTCAGATTTAAATAAAAACTTTATGCATCTAGCATTTATTCAATTTAGCAGTAAGTCACTCTAATAGAAAGTTACATAAGTAACTCTGTGAGTCACTTATTTTTAATATGAAATTGAGTGTTTCATTTTGTGATTTTTGATTCTTGTTGAAGATATTGGACATTTGAAGGAGAACCGGTGGCTAGTGGTGCATCCTCTGGAAATTGATGAACTGGAGCATCCAATGCTGAAGGAAATTTTTGCACGTGATTCTTGTGAGGAGGTTAAGAGTCAATTTGTCCGATCAAAAGTTTGTTCAAAGACATGGACTGGGTACATTTTAATGTATTTTTGGTATTCTTTTGTTCACTGATTGAAGTTTTACTTTATGTGACTAGAAAAGTAGACAACTGGATTTTACCCAAGCACACTTTTAGATTTAGGGCATTTATTTCTTGCTGCAAATTTTTGGACTTGGTGAGCATAAAAGATATCCAGAAAATTTCAGAGGAGATCACAAGCGAATAATACTTTTCTTGAGAGGTGACAAATTCTGACCATGAACTTATTACTGAAAAAAAGCCAGTCAAGTTGATAAGAACTCTCAGATCAGCAGCTACAAAAAGCTTCAATCTTGACAGTGACATGACCATATATCAGTGATGTGAAGCCTTGGTCTTGGTCTTGGCCTCAAGGCTGCCTCGAGACCGGATTTCGAAGCCTTGGCCTTGGTCTTGAGGTCTAATGTCTTGGTCTTGGTCTTGGCGTTGTGGGTTAGTGTCTTGGTCTTGGCCTTGGTCTTGGAAGCAAGTGCCTTGGTCACATCGCAAGGCATTGATGGCAGCTCTAGTTTGTCATTACAATATGCGTACACTGTGCAGTACAACCACTTTAGTCAGTCTGTGATTCTGAGACTCCAAGTCTCATAGTCATGAACAGCTGCAGTCAGTACAGTAACAAAAAAGGATGATGCATCGTATCTAGAGGCTAGTTGCATTCCAGGTGTGAATAATCCATTTAATATAGTAGTTATCTACTAGTTGGCTAGTTGTTCCAATGGCTTCAAGTTCCATTCCGAAAGTAATTAAATATACATTTGACGATTATGACGTTAAGGAACACACTGGTAAACACACTGCCACGTGTAAGTTGTGTCGAGCGTCAATAATAGAGAAGTTTATTAGTAGGCTGTGGTGTTAGCTCTTTCACATAATACAATAGTGTAACAATTGTCAGCGCTACTGTAGTGTACATATTTCATATTTATATTACATTACGAGCGTGACCCTGCCGATAGTTAAAATGGATCGAAGCCTTGGCCTTGGTCTTGGCCTTGAGTGAAAGGCCTTGGCCTCGGCCTTGTAGGTCACTGTCTTGGCCTTGGCCTTGGGGCTCAGAGTCTTGGTCTTGGCCTTGGTCTTGAGGTTTAGCGTCTTGGCCTTGGCCTTGTACTAGACTGCCTTGGTCACATCACTGCCATATATGCCATAGAGGTACTGAACAAATTCCAGGTCATGACAAACTATGTATGGCTGCTTAATCGATATGGGCTTTCAACCTAGGGTTGGCAACCATCCTTTATTTCAAAGGACAGTTCTTTAAAGGACCTTTTGAGTCCTTGTCCCTTTTTAGCATTTAGAAAGGCAGAGAGCATTTAGAGAGGCTGTCCTTTATATAAAAAAATCAAAAGTGTTAATCATAAGTGTGTTAATGTTTTCAAAAGTGTTTCATTTGTGCTTTCAATTCCTGGAACATAAGTTTACTGTGAACGCATTGTTAGTGCAATTTCATCTAAATGGTGCAAGACACTTGTCGTGAATTTTGGGAAATAAATAAAACATGATCCACAGTTGCTGAAGTGTGCAAAAAGTCAGAACAAATATAATTTTAAGAAATAACAGCTTAACCTAGGCTCTAGGCTATAGCCTATTGCACAATTCGACTTTGTTTTAAACGATTTTGGCGTTAAGTCAAAGTTAAAAGTTAAAACACATGTGCTTATGTTTTTGATTGATGTCCTTTATTGAAATTGGTCACAGTTCCCAACCCTATTTCAACCACACCTCACTGTCCTACTGTGCACTACATAGGCTGTATAAAGGGCACACAGTCAATGTCAGGTTTTCTGAATTATTATGAGAATGATTTGAAATCTAAAAAGGACTCCATCGAGGTTGCATTTGTTTTTCTAGCTTTATTAATTTATTCACAGAAATGATACTCCGAGAAACACTTGATAGAGCCGTGGAGGCTTCCGGATTTAGCAGACACTCGTCGAACCTAAACTATGCAGACGAAATAGTTCTTACTGCAACAACACCAGAAGACCCCAAAACTAGTAGAAGTGTTGCAGAAATGCAGCTAAACATTATTATCAAGCCGCTATATAGATTCATGAATTTAAAAAATTCACTGCTACTTGGACCTATTTATGAAAGTAGGTGCTAATGGACAAGACCTGAGAGAAATTCCGTGCCCCTGTGCAGAAGGGCTGGCGGGCCCCTGATAAGTCACAAGTCTTGGAAAAATCGCAGACGACCTATTTTTTTCTTGTCATTGATTTTATGAACGATATTGTGTTGCAACTCTTGGAAACTGGTGATGACCTTTTTGAACTTATTGCTATCTTTCATGCTGTTCATGATGTCCCGGCACCTGGGCCCCTTTTTTACTCGCCGGGCCCCTGTGCATATACCATGGTGACCTTTTTTGTGTTATTATTGTTGATAATACACTGTACATCTTCATCATCGCCCGTGCCCCCTCCAGGCCGCCGGGCCCCTGTGCATTTGGCCCCTGCCTCCCATCTCGGCGGCCCTGTAATGGACTATAATAGACAAAATGATTTTGAGACAAATTGAGAAAATCTAATCTAATCTAAATCTAATCTTAAACTTCTATAGCGCCACTTTCATAATGCACAGGAGCATCAACCGATGGCACACCAAATCCAAATCACTAAAGATCCAGGTCAAATCCAGGGTATCCGGCCGAACAAACGGGTGACAGTCTATGGTGGATAAGCCCGGTCAAAAAGAGAAAATAGAATGTAGTAGCACTTTGTCCAACGGAAGTAAGCAATGAGACTGCTTAAAAATTAAAAAGCTATGAAACTGTTCATTCATTCTTCCCCATAGGCGCAATACCCATTTGTGTCTATTGCAATTTGAGTTCGCCTCCTCCATTCATCTCTGTCTTGTGCAACTTTGTAAGCTTGATATATGTCCATATTGCACCATTCTTTAGTATTGTCTACCCATTTTTTGTGGTCTTCCTCTAATGTTTTTGCCTTCCATACTCCGAGCACTCCATTACTCTTATCATGATTCCTTTTATCAGCCTTTCATCATTCACTCTGCAGATGTGGCCACATAGTCTGAGTTTCCTGTCAGTGACTGTTTGGAGGATGTCTTTCTCTATGTTCATTCTTTGTTTTACCTTTTTTTGTTGATCTTGTCAAATCACCTGATTCCTAAAATGTTTTTGTAGCACTCTTTTTCACTTAATTTTCTTGTTTAAAGTCCATATCTCACATGCATATGTTACAGTTGAAATGTGTAATAAGTCATTACATGAAATGACTGAAAGTTCCAGTCATTGCATGTAATGACCAACAGGGTAAGTCATTTCATGCAATGGCTCAAATAACCAATCATTTCATGTAATGGCTAACTTATTAAATGATTTATTTCACACTTTGACTGACCGCTATGTTTGCTAATATAATCTTATAAGACTGTGATTTCAGTGTCTCAGGCTGTGTTAATAGCGGGTGGATTATTGCTGGCCATATTTTCAGTTGAAGCCCCTTCAGACCCTCTGACAGTTAAAACCTCCTCAGGCTCTGTGACAGTTCAAGCCTCCTCTGGCTCTGTGGCATTTGAAGTAAAGCCAGGACTGTCACAGCTGAAAGCAGTTAATCGCAAAAGAGCATGGGATGGACTGATGAAACTGGCTGAACTTAGATGTCATGGTTAAGCACAGTCGGGTCATTAACATTCCGGGGAAGGTGGGTTAAAATGTGACGGTTCTTGTTCTGCTGGTCGACCAAGTACGAGGTGATTCATGAAATATTCTAGGTGTAATTATAGATCAGGATGAGAATGATCTTTAAAGGATTGCTGTTAATGGAGGAATACTTAACGGAAAATAATCATGAAACCAGTTTGATCTTTGCAGCCAAATATTGCTGCTGCCAAGATAACCTGTTTGCCAGGATAAGGAAATATAACTCTGTAATGCAGTGCAGCATGAGTCCAGGTGTGGAGGTCAAGGGTGTCTGAAGTGTAATTGTCTTGGCAAATCAAAATGTAAAACAAATCGATGTAAGTGCTTTAAAGCTAAAGTTGCGTGAGACAGTAGATGTTATGGCTCCATTATCTGTCAAAATAAGCACTGAAATTAACAATTAGCATAATCTCTATTAAAATATTTTTGAAATAACACGTACATTATACTTTTCCTAAGGGTTGTTGAAACCGCTGGTTTTACAGGACCGGTTAACTGTTAAAAAAAGTCATATTAACTGGCTAACCGGTTGATAGCTCGGCAGCCTGGTGTGCTGCCTACATCAACGCACTTTGATGGGGCCGGCAACATCAAATTGCTTTGATGTTGCCTATGCCGGCCCCAGTGCAGTATAGTATAAAAGTATAATGTAAATGTATAATGTAATGTAATGTATAATGTTGTATAATGCAATTAAGGCTTCTACTGCTTATCTCCCTTGAAGAGGTTAACATTTAAGTAAATACTTAATCTTGAGTGAGTATTGAGTGAGGAATTTTGAGAAATCAATATTGAGTGAGAAAACCCGCTACAGTAAAACCTCTTTAGCTCGCCACAATTGGCCCGAGATCAAACTTCGGCAAGAGGTGAATTGGTAGCTTAACCCGTTCCCGGGTATCGCCGTCTTAAAACGGCGCACCACATAAGCATGTGTGTATCCTGGACATTGCAGTTTTAAACCGCCCCGGGAGTAACTTTTTGATTTAGTTACTATCCATTCGATAGATAGCAGCACTTTCTTCGCTGTTGTTGACTATAAGCAAGAAAACTTGCCATTGATCGTCCAAATACTGGGATTTTGCGTTGAAATGCCTAGAAAAAAACTTGAGTCTGAGGTTTGAAAAATCATCACTCTGCCAATTTTGGCCCGATCTTCAAAATGTTTGCACTATTATGTTCCAATTACATCGCCCTAAAACTTTCTCGCTCACAGTTGGGGGGTCACCGGTGAAAATTTTTGCTATTGCGCTTTGAATTTTTTGGGGGGGGTTCCGATTTTCGGCTGTAGAGTGGACCTACCCCAAAAATTTTCTTTTTTGGCACGGATGGTTCGCAAGAGCAATAAAAATGCTAAACAATGGTGCAAACTGCATCTTTCTAGCTTCTATATAGCTTGAAATATACTGAGCTGTTCAGTTTTTCAGATTGAAAATCTGTTCGCAAAATTGTCATTTCTTCGAGCAATGAGTAATATTGTTTGAAAAATCATAACTACCTCACAGTTTGTCCAAACTTCAAAATTTTTGCATTATTCTGTTCCAATTACACCCCTTTACAACTTTCTTGCTCACAGTTTGGGGGTTACCGCGGAAAAATTTTTGCTACGGGCTTGGAACAAAATTTGACAAAAATGTTGGGGAGGGGTCCTATTTTGGGCTGTAGGGTGGACCCTACCCTCAAAATTTCCGTCTTTGGCACGGATGGTTCGAAAGAGCAATAAAAATGCTAATCAACGGTGCAAACCGCATCTTTATAGCGACCTATATAGCCTGAAATATAGTAAGTTTAAAACTTGTATGTTCACATTTTCGCATGAATGCCTTTCCCCCAAATTAAATACCCCGATTGGGGACGACTTGAAAAAATTAAATCCTCCTGGAACGGGTTAACGAATACAATGCTCACTACTGAAACTACGGTAGGTTAGCCCCCGCTACCCTACCTATGAGAATGAGATATGAGATGAGGTATGAGAATTTCGGGTGCCCCATGGATACTTATAGTAGGGACGTGTCAGCTCACGAACAAATGACAAGTTGCTACACTTCGTTTCACGTGTACATGGCAAGCCAGCCACGAGAAAATGTAAACTTGTAAAGGCAATGTCTCTAAGCTAGTAGGCTGCGTTGGTGTTTCGTATTGTTGAAAATGCAGACCAGAGTACTTGCTGCTGATGTAATACAGCAGCATATACAGGTGAAAAGTTCTGAAAAGCAATCCATTGTCTGCTGCCAAAGAGACGGGCAGGATTGGAGACAAAAGCTACAGGAGCAGGGTTGGCCATTGCAGGGTGGGGCGAGGTTGGCGGGAGCGGGGTTGACTGCCGCAGGGCGGGTTCATATTCTTGCCCCCTCTCTTGTGCAGACCTCTACTACAATCTTTTCACCAGTCATTAGCTGATAGGTTGATAGCTGATTATCAACACAGATGTATTCATCGGGGAGGGTCACTAATTGTGTATACAGTAGGTCGGGAGCTTGGCCTAAATGGTCAAACTGGTTACAAAGTTGCAACGGCGAGCTAGAGGTAAAAATACATAGGCATGGAATTCTGAAAGTTGTGGTGAGGGTGAGCGGCGAGTTTCGCGACTTAATGAGTTATTTTACATGAGTGGAAATCTGTTCTTGACCCATCAATGGTGAGAGGGGAGTTTGGCGACCTAAAGAGGTATTATTGTTTTTCCAGGTTATTAACTGCGCGATATTAGCCGTCTTATGAGCAATTAACGCTAATCTTATAAAAATGTCTATGTGATTTATTTTCATGTGATTAACTGTCGTGTGATTAAATGTCCATGAGATTAACTGTTGCGTAATTAAATATCACCAGCCCAGTTGAATTGTTTACACTTTCAATGTTTTGTCCATCTATTTCTATCGGGTTTTTACTGAAAATTCTGAAAAGACCAAATGCCATTATTTTGGTTTTGCTGGAGTTAATATTCATTACCATTCTCTTCCCTTCTCTTTTGATTGTTCGTACATTTTTCTCTTAGGTGTGTTTATATTTGCGGTCTATTATATTTACCTCATCTGCAAATTTGAGTTTATTTATGTGCATTTCTTGTTCATATTTTCATTTGTTGTTTATTTATATGAAACTGTAGACCTAAAAAAATACAATACTTTTAAATATAAATTACCATTGAAATCCCAAGATTTCAAAAAAATGCAAATGCTTGTAGTCCGTCAATTGTCATCAAGATGTTTGACACCAAGCGAAAAAGTCGGCTGCTGGCTCTTTTATGCAGAGCAAAATTGCCAAAAGGTGCCAAAAAAGGCTACCTAACAATTCACTCTCACTAACTTTGTGTAGCTAGGATGTTCAATGTTGTTTGATACAGTGCTATTTTGCATAAATTTTTTATTTTATGTGAAATGTATGCGTATTTTGTATTTTTTGTCTTCTGCTTGTTGAATATAGGATTGATTAGGAAGTGAATATTTTAGCTTTGAAGATCAATTTTCTCTTTAGTATTTTAGTGTTGAAATTTATGACAAGTGGGTCAGCTGCTCAGGCAATGGATGACATCAAGCAAATCAAAGAGGATATCGTTGTGAAATTGCAGTCAAATTCAAGTTTGTGTTTGATTTTTGTTTATATCTGTAGAGAAATGATGTGCACTTGGGCTTTAACCCCTTAACCGGGCGTCCTGAGCAAGACTTGTCCACCGTTATCCTTTGTTATTCGGGCGCCCTGAGCATCACTTGTCCTGTACATTTTGTAATGTTTCCTAGGCCATGCACCATGAGTCAGACTACTTATGCTATAAATCGCTTTAGTATCTATCCATTCGCTAGATGACACCTGATTTTAGCTAATTTGCAAAGAAATAGATATTTTTTGGATCGAGAAGTCAAACCTTGGGCTGTGCTGTATAGGAAATCGCTTTGAGAAAAACGACTTATTCGGGTGAGAATTATCATATCTTTACCAAATGTTGACCAATTTTCCAACTTACTATTTATTTATTTTGTTCCAGTGTCATCCCCTACAAATTTGCCGCTTACCCGATTGGGGTTGCCACTGAAAAATTTTCACTACGGAGCTTCAAAAAATTTTTTTGGGAGGGTTCTATTTTAGGTCGTAGAGTGGACCCTACCCCAAATTTCTTTGTTTGGCATGGATGGTTAGAAAGAGGAGTAAAGAGGCTAAACAATGGCATATACCGCATCTTCTTATCTCTTATATAGCTTGAGATATGTCAAATTTTAAAAAATTAAAAAACTCAAAATTCATCGCTGACTTATGTAGTGACAACGACTTGTTTGGGTTAGAATTAAGGTTGTTAAGACCACTGGTTTTGAAAGACCGGTTAACCGTTCAAAAAAAGACCGGTTAACCGTTCGTTAGCGGCAGTCTGGTGTCGTGCTAACATCAAAGCGCTTTGATGCCGCCGGCGCCTATGCTGGCATCCGGCGCGGCTACATCAAAGCACTTTGATGTTACCGACGCTCAAGGAATCAAGAGAACATCATTTATAGGCCTACCTGTAACTCAAGTGTCTTTAAGGCTCGTCCACATAGCCCCTAGTACGTACGCAAAAATGCATATTTTCGCCCCATCCCCCTGTTGTACACCGTTCATTTATGGACCCCCCCTATGTGTACGTACAAATTAGCTACCCCTGATGAAAAATTAATTAATTAATTAGTTAAATTAGTTAATTTTTATCCATAGTCACAAAGCATTTGTTTTACTGTTAAATTATAGTTTTGTTACTTTGTAATAGGCCTATCATGTTTTATAAAATTTATATAATAAAGAAATACAATGGAACATTCAAATGTTGTTGCCTTGACTCTTGAACCCTGCCAATTATTTAATAACCGTGGGAAAAATGAATTAGGTCAATGACGCTGCCAACTATTTAATAACCGTGGGAACAATGAATTAGGTTAATTACTCAACTGTAGAAGTCTACACATGAGGGCGTCTTGTGCTGCTTGCAAAAAGACCGGTCCTTGATTTAGGACCGGTTAACCGTTAACAACCTTAGTTAGAATTGAATAATCTTTGCCAAATGTTGACCGTTTTTCAAACTTATTGATTTATTTTGTTCCACTGACATTCCCGTACAACTTTGCCACCCGCCCGATTGGGGTTACCACTGAAAGATTTTCGCTACGGAGCTTCAAACAATTTTTTGGGAGGGGTTCTATTTTAAGCTGTAGAGTGGACCATACTCCCAAATTTCTTTGTCTGGCACAGATGGTTAGAAAGAAGTAAAAAGGCTAAACTATGGCATATAACTAATCTTCTTAGCTCTTATATAGCCTGAGATATAGCATAGCAAATTCAAAAAATTACAGTTTTCATTTTTGAAGAACGCTTTTCAAAAAAATAATTCCCGGTACGATGACGGCTTCTAAAAATTTAATCCCGGGTAGAGGGGTTAAAGTTTTTAGTATTTTCTAGTTTAAGCATCAGCTGGTATTTTGAATTATTTAGTTTGTAGCATATTTGCTTTTGCTTTGTTGGTCTCCATTCTTCCTGTTTTAAGCATTAGACCAGTTACTTTGTGTCATTTTTAGAGTTTGAGACTGTTCCTATTTCATAATTTTTACAATTTTCTTGGATATTGTATTTACTCAAATATATGCATCTTTTCTAAATATTGCATGAATTTCTTTGAAATTCTTGAATTTTCTAATTTTGGAAGAAATGTGAGCCAGGACAGAATTGTGTATGAAATATATATAATTAATTTGACTCCAGTCAAGAATATTTTTTGTTTGGATACTGAAGGACCAGCTGCATTCTGCATAAATTGCATTCTGAATTAGTTTTTATTTTATGCAGTTGTGATATTGTCATAATGTTATAAGCAAATAGAATTGAATTTGACTTTATAGTATGTGCAGTGAGCTCTTAGGTTCACTGCATTACAGAATGTATTCATTCCTGTATTTGCTGACATTTCACTTTCCATGTTTTTGTTAATACAGTAGAACCTCGCTATATCAAAGTTCAAGGGACCATGATAAATACTTCGATATATCCGAGGTTCGATATATCCGATTCCTGTATCATTAACACTGTTTTGGCGGGACCGGCGCTCAAATTTGATATAAACGTGATTTCGTTATAAGCAAGTTTGATATAACGAGGTTCTACTGTAGATGATTTATTCCAATACTTATTCATAGTTGACATAATATTTGTAGAAGCTGTGATGGAGGAGTTTGTAAAAGATTCACGTGGTGAAAGTAAGTCAAACTGGCATACTGTCAAAATTACAAGCTTCTGAGTATTTTTGCTGACAAAGCTAGTGCCCTTTTTATTTAATTTTTTGTTTACCTTTTTATTTCTAGACTTGATTTTAATAACTTCTGAATCTTCATGTTAGCTACTTTATGAAGCACTTGTTAGATATCTTAATAATGGAGTAATGTTGTGTAAAGAATCAGTCTGTTCTAATATAGTCTATTTTAAGTCTTTAGAAAGAACATGACAATCATAGAAGATTGCAGATTAAAACAAGATTGAGCAAAGTGGAAATGTTTTGTATCTAACTATTGCTGCCATGCGGTCAGAAAATGAAGATGATGATGGTGGTGGTGGTGGTGGTGGTGGTGGTGGTGATGATTGTTGAAGTCACTAGCAGTGTTTGGATTTTAACCCTTTACTGACAATGACTTATGTGTGTTCATTTTACATTATGTTACAAATAAATGGCCGGTAAAGGGTTAAGCTGTGGGTAGACTATTCCCATCCCAAAGAGCTAAAAAGTAACTTAAACGTTTTGATCTCCATTGAATAGATAGACCTCAAGCAATGAGGGTTAGACCATCCCATGCCAAGCATATCAACCTTTGGTTGGCACCATTTTATAATGAATTCACTATATCTTTAGAGTGACGACTGACTGTATTATAATTATTTTGCAAACCACTTATAAGACATATTCTATTCAATTTTGTGTTAACTATGAATGTTTCTTTTTTATTTAAGTGCATCTATGATACATTATTGCTTGGTTAGTTATGTAGTAAGATCTTTAAATTACATATAATTTTGTGTTTAGTTATAAGAAAATAAAAATTCGGCCCCATTTTAATATGGTTTTTTGTACTTGATCTTACTATTAATCTAGTTCTGAATAACTAATTTATTAAATACCCTATTTTTCTATAAATACATTAAAAAATTATTCATTATTCATTCAGATTTTGTATTTGTGCCATTCACATTTTGCAGAGAAATTCTAAAGTTTGTGATCCAAGATTTTAAAGTTATGCCCAATTACAGTGTTGTGCGTTACTGCGTTACTGTAACTCGTTACTGTAATTAATTACTTTTTAGAAGTAGTTAATTACTGTAACTAATTACTTTTTTGGAAAAGTAACGCGTTACAGTAACGGATTACTTTCAAGGGGTAACGGTAACGCAAAGTAACGCTAAAAAAAAGCGTTACTCCATTACCGACGGACTATGCACGCAGACACCATAGACAAATTTTACATAGTCATTTTACAAACTATAGCTAGATTTAATATTAATTACCACTGCTTTGGCACTTGGCCAAGGTTGGCCAGTCTAGCTATTTTTGTATAAGCTATACTATGTCGATGATAGTCATGGTCAGAGTCATAAATGCATAGAGATCATTCATAGAATAGCAATGGCGGTCGGTGGACAATGTGCGCTTGATACATGGTATATGAAAGATTTATTTGAAAAGTTAAATAGCGATGAAAAGAATATGAGTGAGAGGTGTAAGATGTGCCAACCTTTAAATAAAGTGTAGAGCACATCGTGCAACAGTACGTCTAATTTGAAGAAACACTTGCAGGTTTGTGAAATACAGTATAGTTCCTAACGATTCGATTGACGATTTGCGCAATATTAGTTAGCAGATATAGACTTATATAACCGTATAGTGCTTCAGTTCTACACACACACACAACCACACACACAAGTAGATATAGAATCTAGAGACTAAATATTAAGACAGGCAGTAACAGTTTATTTCAGTTGACTGAACAGGTCCATTTTCATGTAAAATTCTCAGACAATTTTTTCCATCCATTATAGATGCAATGAAGCCATCAGCCATAACAGTGCTAAGTTTATTTGAAGTAATCCTTAAAAGTAGTTAATTACTTTTACAAAGTAATAGTAATCAGTAATAGATTACTTTTGTGATGTGAGTAATTGATTACTGTAGTAGATTACTTTTGATGCTAAGTAATCAGTAATCAGTAACTAACTGCTTTTGAAAAGTAACTGCACAACACTGCCCAATCATGACTTTCCTTGTTTAGCTTGCTTGATTCTTCAGTTTAAAGCTGCTAAGTCTGTAGAAATAATTTGTGTTTTAAAGTCTACCAATTAACCTGCAAAGTAGATATTGACGTTTATACCATTATGTATTGAACTTATGTCGGCATATCATATAATGGTGCGCTGTATGCACTGTCAAGGAAGGTTAATAAAAATCACGAATTTTAAAAATAAAATGTTGGATTTTAAAAATTTAAATATAATACTATTGATTTAAATTGCTTTTTCCTTTACGGTCAACATACATTTACTGGTTTGTTTAGGTGAAAGTAGTTCATATGAATTCTTGTACTATATAAAAAATCAATAATCTAGCACAGTTGTATGTGATGCAAAAGGGGCTGTCCATTAATTATGTCAACAATTTTGACCCCCTCCCCCTTGTCAACAACTGTCAACTTTCACTTACCTCCCCCCATAATTACGTCAACAACTCTTGATCCCCCTCCAAGATCAATGACAGGTCCCAATAACAAGGTTATTATTTTTGTGGTGATGATAATTTTTTTCCCTTTTTCCTCATCGAATGTGGTGGCGATTACCTTTTTTCTAATGCTTTTTTCCATTGTAATAAGTAGTATTCTATGAAATTTCCTATTTTTTATTATTTAAAAAAAGTGAAATCGTTGACGTCAACTTCTCTTGACCCCCCTTCCCTCTGTCAACTGTCAAACTTTTCCAAACCCCCTCCCCCCTAAATTGTTGACGTAATTAATGGACAGCCCCTAATGTCAACAGAACAGACACATCATTTTTGAACTGTTATGATACTTTCTGCCCGTGCTCTTTCATGTTTGCTACCAATTCTTGCATTTCATTACTACAATCTTTACACTTTGCTCTGCTGCCAGTTTTAAGAGTAACACAATGTGGCAACTCCAAATAACATTGTTTTTATCTACCAGTAACTGAGATAGATTATTCATTATTGTTCTATGTCGAGAAAGCCATGTTTTCCCATAAAACCTTAGCCAGTGGGAACCAAGAAACAATTTCATCTGCCATAGTACTGGAGTATTCCTCTCCATAGGTCATGACAGTATAATGATCAATAGCAGTCATTGCAATTGTTTACAGCTGCTAATGGCGGGCACATTAAAGAGAAAGGCAAGAGCAGAGAGGGAGATAAAGAGAGACAGAGGGGAGAGGTAGAGGGATAGAAAGAGACAGAATTTTTTTACTGAACTAGGGTGGAATCTATGCTTTAACTTCTCAGAGCATGTTTGAATAAAAGTAACAGTGTTATGAATAATATGGGCCATATATATACAATTAAATTTGCTTTGTAATACAAAGTGGATATATATATATATATATAATTAATTGTTGTACACAGTTCAACAATTTATATTCTATTGCACTGTCCTCTTGGATTGCAGCACTTAATTATTGTTCTATGCCTTTACTTAGATGCCTATACTGTACTCCAAGGTCCAAGAGACATCAAGCAGTTTCTTGCATTGGCATAAGGTAAAAGTAACTGTGAATTGACTTAATTGTTGTGTATTTATATTCTATTGCACTGTCCCAACGCACAAGCAGGCATGGAAACATCAATATTGGCATAAGGTAATTGACTCCGCTCACTCCAACGCCAAGCAGGCATGGAAACATCTGGGCGGTCTGCTTGGCAGGAACGACAAGTCTTGTGCACCCTCCAACTTTTCGGCAGAGGATTATCATTCATTCATCAAAGGCAAAGTTACAGGTATCCGAGATAGAACAGCAGACGCCGGCCCTGTGGCTTATTACGTCCACACCAGTTTCTCACTTTCCATGTTCTTGGCACTGACGACAGCCAAAGTCACAGCATGCATCAGGTTGTCAACAAATAATGCCTGAATGACCCACTGCCAACGCAGCTCCATGTAGATTCTATATATACAATTAGCTCTGCTTCTGATCGCCTTCCTCGCCTGCCTTCCTTGCAAGGGGGCAAGTTTCCACTGCCATGGAAACACGCCATCACTTGCCCACAATGACGCTTCCAATTACCGACCAGTTGCCAACCTCCCTTTCCTGTCAAAGCTGCTTGAGAGGATGGTGAACAAGCAGCTAGTCACGTACGTGGCCCGGAATGGACTTATGCTGAGACACCTGTTGGTGACCCAGAATGGAATTATGTTGAGACACCAGTCAGCCTATTGGGAAGGCCATTCTTCCGAAACGGCTCTTTTGAGGATTTTCAACGACATCATCGACGCGATAGCCCCAGCGGGGAAATGGCCCTTCTTTGCCTTCTTGACCTCTCCACTGCATTTGACATGGTCGACCACCATATTCTCACACGATGCCTCAAGCTTCTTATGGGATCAGAGGTCAAGCCCTATCCTGGCTTCGCGGCTACCTTACGGAGAGGTCACAGTCAGTCAGCTGGGAGGGTTCTACGTCTGCCTCGTGCCCCGTCCTCTGCGGAGTGCCCCAAGGGGTGGTTTGGCCTTGCCTCTCATACATATGTGGACGATGGCAGGTCTACTCCTTCTGTCCACCCCTGCAGATAGAGTGACTGCGGACTTGCCTTTAGGATTGTATTCAAGAGATCATGCAGTGGATGGCAGCAGACCATCTCATGCTTTATCCCAGCAAGACAGAGCTTCTGTGGATCATCAGCCCCAGGAGGAACCATCAGATTAGCTGCATGATGTTCTCAATCGGTGACATAGACATCGTCCCATCCACTGAGTCACGTTTCCTCGGCGTCCTGGACGACTCATTGTCTTTCATTGGTCACCAGAACATTGTGACAGGAGTATGCTTCTTTCAGCTCTGGAGGATCAGAGAGATCCATCTCTACTTTTCAACAATGGCTGCGATACATTTCATGTGAGGCCTCATTCTTTCGATATTGGACATGCAATGGCATCCTCCTGGACCTCCCTGACAGCCAGCTGAGTCAGCTGCAATCGGTCCTGAACGCTTATGCTCAGATGATTATACATTTGGTGTTAGGTGGCATGACCAAGTGACCCCTCTATTCAGGGATAAACTCCACTGGCTCCAGATCCTAGAGCGTATCGTCTTTAAACTATGTTGGCTGATCAAGAGCTCTTAACAACCCCTCCTGTTTGGAGTACTTATCAGCATTGGTGCATAGATTGACGATGGCGGATCAATGTCTACAGCTTCATTCCTGCAGGCTGTCCCTTCTTTATGTCCCCCTGTCTAAGACTACAAAGTCAGGAGAGTCATTCATCGCCGTCGCAGAGTTGTTCTGTCCCAGAAATATCGCCTATCAGATTGTACAAATTTTATTTAGGTTTCATGTTAGTCAGCAGCCATCATCCAGAGCAGCAGCATATCACACATCTGCTTCTCCAGAATCTCATCGTTAAGGGCAGCCTGCCTAAGGAATTGTAGAAACTGATTGGTTCAGAGAATTCATGACTGCAATTCAACCCAAATATGCACTGCCATCAAGGTCACATCTCACATAGAAGTTGCTTCCAAAGCTAAGGAAAAGCATTGAAGAACAAGTGTCAGCTCATGTTGCAAAGGCAAGCAGCATGTCACTCACCAAGGACATATGGACTGACAGGAGCATGTACTCATACCTGGCAATAACTGGTCACTCATTCACTGACTTTGAGTTGCAGCTAATGTATATCTTGCAAACCATTTGCAGAAGTGGCAGATTTGACACAAGGTGATGATTATGTCACCACCAGTTGTGTTGTTCCTTATGTTGTCGCACTTCTCAAGTGCATGGCTGAACCGAGCGGTCGTGCACGTTACCATGTTAAAGTTCATTACAAATCTGCAGCAATACATTGTACACTAAGAAATTAGAATAGATGACACTTCTGTAGTTCTGATAGTTTAAGTAAATGCATTGTATAGTGAATAATATCAACTGCTGCCAGAAAAAGTTATGCTATTTGGAGATGTTACATTG
The DNA here is from genome assembly GCA_018105865.1 of Metaphire vulgaris. Lineage (NCBI taxonomy): Eukaryota > Metazoa > Annelida > Clitellata > Crassiclitellata > Megascolecidae > Metaphire > Metaphire vulgaris. The sequence goes on from CM030861.1 coordinate 3,494,524, forward strand.
AATTGCTTCGTGTTCCTGATAAAACTGGCAGCAGAGCAAAGTGTAAAGCCTGGTAGCATGCACGAAAGAACACAGGCAGAAATGCATAGGTAGTGAAGATCATCTGATGCCAGATTGTGACAATGACATCACACTAACTGGACAGTGGCTAGAGAGGTCAGCCAGCTTCTTTCTGAACTGATCAGCTATAATATAGCCTTTTGTTATTATAGCAAGAGTACACTGTACATGGAGTGAATAATGAGGAAAGTATCATACAAGTTTGAAAACCATGTATCTGTCCTGTTGAGTTATATATCACAGACAGTTGTGCTAGAAATTTTTTATGTAGTACAAGAATTGATATGAACGACTTTCATCTAAGCTGCCTAATATTAAATAATGGTCAGTAAGAAATTTTGGAAGTAAACATATGTTTAATCAGGACCCAGGCTTTTAAAAATGCAATGACTAGCATTAGGGACAATGAGTAAAAAATGCTTATAATTATAGTTTGATAAAGTTTCAAATTTTTATGCAGATAAGCATACCGTATTTTCGCACATATAAGACGCGTGTTATACGATTTTTTTACACAATTAGCTCCCTTGGTGCGTCTTATACTCGGATGCGTCTTATCTAAATTTTTTGGAACACGAAGAACTGGCATCTAAGTCATCATCAATAAATAATTCCAATACTTCAAGTAGATGCAAGTAGAAATGGTGGAGGGAAATCCTTCCAATTCAAGGCAATCTCTGTGTCTGTCAGTATCTCTGTCTGTCTCTCTCACTCTCCCCCGGCAGTGACATTTAAATGAATGAGGATTGTTATTAATCAGAATTCTGAATAGATTCCACAATAGACATTATGATATTAACTATTTTACTATTTGCTGCTCAAATATCAAATTTTTAATAACCATTTCCATGATTTTCATATAAATGACCTGTTTTTCAAACTTTCTGTAAAATAATTTCAAATCATCTCTCACTTTCTGCTTATTTCTAATTGATCTGGCGGGCCGCATGGAACCCGCCCGCGGGCCGCATGCGGCCCGCAGGCTGTAGTTTGCCCACCCCTGACTTATACAATAAAATCTCTAATCACAATAATACTATTTGAAAGTATTCGTAAACAGAGGCACCTGACGTTAGATTTCGATTCATTTAATTCATATGGCGCATATTTATGTACTAAATGAATAAAAATAAAAGAAAATGTATTGAATTTTGCTATAATGTGCTATATAAATATAAATTTGCACCATATAAATTAAAATTGCAGGTGCAATACAGCAGGTTACCTTCATTCTGTGATGTACCAATATTTGAATAATTTATATTGAAGAAAATATGAAATGTGAAGGAACAAGAGGAAAATGTATTGAATTTTGCCAATATTGCACTATATAAATATAAATTTGCATCATATAATTGAAAACTGCTGGTGCAATACAGCAGGTTGCCTTGATTTTGTGATGTACCAATATTTAAGTAATTGATGTTGAAGAAAACACTAAATGTGATGGCATAAGAGCCAAAAATTTAGAAATTTACTGATAATGCGCGATATAATTGGCGTCATATAAGCAAGAATTGCATTTTTTATCAACGAGGTGTTCCATTACCTGTCCCAAATGTCTATTGTGCCGCCAGTGTCAAATATTTACCGCTTTTGTTAACGCAATTCTAGTTACTGTAAACTAATATCTTGCCCATATCATATATGGGATTAACACTTTTAGCATGGGGTTTCTTGTCCTTATAACGTACGGGATTAACGCTAAGGAGGTTAACTAGGTAACTGATTAGGTTTCAGTATTTGACTCTTGGTGCGTCTTATATATGGGGGTGTCTTATCCATAATGTTTTTAACACAAATCATCAAAACCTGCGTCTTATATGTGGGACTGTGGGTGCATCTTATATGAACGAAAATGCAGTAATGTTATTGTTGAACCATTATGCAATTTTATTTTGTCTCTGTCAATCTAAATGATTATCATGAGAAGTATATGTTAAAATTTCACTATCTGTTTTGTTTAAAAGTAATCAAGACTATCATTTGCAATTGTAATATTTGTCATATTTAGCTTTTAACACTACTAACTTGATTGATTAGCTTTTAAAGCTTATTGTATTTATTTTGAGTGTTGTGTCAAAAAATTGACCCTTCCAATGAAATTTCTGTGGTGTTGAGCAGGAAGTCTTTGGCCTCTGACCATTACATTATTCAATCATTTTGTTATACCGTGGACTGATCACTGTTTTTGCACAAATTTGAGTTGCATCAGCAGTTGTGTCATCTCTAATTTTTCAGAATTTTGGACTGACAATGTCTTGATCGTAAGAAATCTCACCGAGGACGTGAAATTGGAATCGCTTAAAGAGTTATTCCCTGATGCCGAGGAGATTGTAATCCACAAACAAGCATCAAAACGCAAAGAGACTACACTTGTGAGAGGGTAAACTTCACAACCAATAACGTTGGCTTGCCACTTTGGTCTTCTCAAATGCTCACACATTGTTTTGGTGATGATGTCATCCCGAGCCTTCAGATTCACAGCAGGGTGTTTGCTTTCCAATTCTTGTATTTGTCATCATGGCCAATTTTCATTGATTTCATGGATTTCACAGTAAATAGAAATTGTCTTGGAGCTCACTCAAGTTGTGAATTTTCTTTGTGATATGGATTTCTTCAGAGTCGATTGAAGTGATTTAAACTCAACAAAATCTCAGCAATTGAATATCACATGATGATTTGTGCTGAAAGTCATTCAGTACTGCAGACTACACCATGTCTTCTCTTAAAGGAGAGATTTTCATGCGGCCGATTTCCTCAGAACACATTTGGAGCATTTAGACTGGGAACTTGCTGGCATATCTTTTTGATTCTGATATGTCTGTCACCTTATTTAAAACTTGTTGTTTGTATGACTCCTGTTGCCAGCAGCACCTTACATTGGCCATGATTGTGTCACTGTCATCTTGATTTAATTTGATTTTTAGGACTTGACACCTTTGAATGCTATTATTGACATGCTTTCTAGTTACATTAGAAATATTATTTGAAGTCCTCTTTGCCTGCTTTGTATCATGCCATCGAGGCTCCACATTGCACTTTTGCAATGAAGTAGTTCGACTGCAATAAGATCCAGTTTCAATCTCATTCTCAGTGAGGAGTTTTGTACTTTTCTTTGGTTTGCTGCAGCATTTTTCTGCAGAAATCTTCTTACACTCTGGATTTATTATTAGGGCATTTGGTATTAGGGACAATCAAGACTTGTTACTGTTTGATTGTTAATTGAAGGACATATATTGTCAAGTTAGTTATGTTTGATGATTTCTAGAGTAGTCTTTTGATTGCAACAGGTATGCTTTCCTATTGTATCCAACTGATGAACTGGCATCAATGGCCTCAAAGGAGTATGAGACAAAAAAACTAATGCTTGATGGTCAAAGGCTGTATGTATTAAAGTACCGTCTTCCAGTGGAGAACCTACCTAGAGGTATGATGCAACTTCTTCAGCTATTTAGCCTTTAAAAATTAGACAAAATATCCATTTTCAACTGCTTTGGCAAGAGAAGCACTGCTGCATTTTTCATAATCTCATTTAATTAGATGTGGGGTGTGTGCTGTTACCGATTTGCTGCAAGCTAAGAGATCTAGACTAGACATCACTAAGCATGGCGATTTGCGGCTCATACTCGCAAAGTTGGTTACTAGAATCAAACAACTTTGCTGCCAACATCAAGGACAAGGCTTCCACTAAACTGGACAAAATTCATTACTATGAATAGACAAATAAATTCTTTAAAATTAAAAAGTATTAGTAGGCAAGAAATATCAAAGTTTTATCACTGAATAAATATAATTTTAAAAAATTTCTGTAGTTACATATTTTTATATGTTAATATATGTATATATGATGTGCTGAGTATGACTATTTAACTAGTCATTAGGTTTACTCTACTACAAGTTATGGTCATCGTGGGTGATTTTTGGTGGGGTGTATGTTTATTTGGTACACAGCCAGTGGGATGTGGGGAAAGGTTGAGAAAAAATGGTGTATATATACTGTAGACTATGTTCCCTCTAAGGTTTGCTGGGTCATGTGCAAAATCATAAAACTCATGTGTACTGTGTAGGCATTTACAACATCAAATTTTTGTGGGCAAAGTTGACAGCCCAAACAAACATGCACACACACACACACACACACACACACACACATGGCAAATATATAATTTAAATGCAAACACTGTTATGAAATTAAATTTAAAAAACTTTAATTAAATAATTATAATAAACTTTACAATAGTTCAATCAAAGGTATATTTGTATCATTTATTAATGCATCATCATCGGCATGTCCCACTTGGAGCGTATCCTTTTCCATAAACTGCCTCCAGAGTACTCTATTTTAGTCCGATGTTATGTTAATTTAATTGTCCGCATCCGCAATGCTTTCGATGCCACAGAATCCACGACCAGCACCACTCCGGCTCGAGAGTCCACATTGTTGGTTCACACGCCGGAGCGCCACCTAGTGAATCTCCCAACACACGCCGAAGCGCCACCAATAGTGAATCATCAGCGTACACAATGCTTTCGACGCTGCAGAATCCACTCCCAACTCCACTCCCGCATGCCGTCTCGGGAGTGCCATGTGGTGCGGATTGCTGTGAGGGAGTATTCCTGGTATCGTTTGTAGAAACCTCTTCGGCTGAAATCTTTTACGGAACCGGTCGCCAGCCAATTGCAAACCTAACTCTGGGGGTTGATGTTATATGTGAAGTTCCCGAGCATTTGCGACCCCTGGCAGTATCTGGAGTCTGATCAGCTGAAATGCTTTACCATGCTGAACGCCTTGGGAGCCATATACACGAAGATAAGAGAATTTTCTGTAAGCGTTTATTAATTTCATTTGCACATTTTTATTTATTCATGCATGAAGCAATTAACCCCTTAACTGGGTGCCCCAAGTAACGCTCGTCCAAATAGTTGCCCAGTTAAGGAGTTAAATGTCGACTCTCCCACTATAGGGCCACTATTAATGATTGACCAATACTGTCAACTAGTCATTTGACTCATTTCCTGAGGTAAGCCTAAATCTGGCTCCTGTCTTTCAAAGAGAGCCATCGTTTATGGACATCGTCAAGGTTGATCTGATTTCCATCATTCTGATATGATTTAATCCTCATTAGCATGTCTAAATGTAACTCTTCAAGCCTATTTCTAGATTTTGCTTTTATAGTGTTCATTAAACTGAAATCACGTTCACAATTGGTGCTGGATGCAAGAAATGTACCGCAAATGTCAAACAGAATGAAGGCGTTGCCGAATTGTTCCTCAGTCATAACAAATTGAATCACTTCGTTGAAAGTATGCTTCAACCCATATTTCATTTTTCGGCAAGCACAAACCTCAAGTTACGATACTGGTGCATAAGTTTAGTCAGAATGCCATCACGGCTTTTCAGGAATGCTGCATTTCTGGAAACCAATGTAGATGTGCCATATGATCAATTCTTTACATTGGCACACTATAGCAGCACAAGAGGCCACAAATGCAAATTGCTTAAGCAGAGGGTTGGTCCAAGAAAGAAAAATATTTTTAGTGCAAAGGTTGTGGACAAATGGAACAGTTTGGACGAGGTGGGAGTGACAGTTGAAACAGTATACGGATTCAAAGGCTATCTCAATAAACTAGGTTATTGAATGCAGATGGTTACATCAGTGGTTTTCACACAGGCTTACTTAGCCTCCTAAACCACTTAAACTCACATTATTATTATTATTATTATTATTATTATTATTATTATTACCAAGATAATTTTCAGCTTATGCTTAAATGCTTGCATGTCATATGCAATAATGCAAGTGAGTTTCAATGTTTCATACCAAAGAAGTTTTACTATAATAATAATGATAATGATCCATTTAAGTTAATAGCTAATAAAGTAAAATGATAATATTACTCGGGTCCAGGATTGCGTGCTTGAGGTGGCGGAATGGATGGCATCGAATTGCCTCGCCTAAATCCAGGCAAGACCAAGCTGCTATGGCTGAGCACTCCGAGGAGAGGCCACCTGATCGACCCAACACTGTTTGAGAGGGGTGGTAAAGAAGTGGCCCCATCCAACAAGCTTTGCCTCCTGGGGGTGCTTATCGACTCCTTGCTGACCCTCGTCGGGCATCTCAGCACGGTGACTCGCTCGTGTTTTTTTGAACTCCAACTAATAAGAGGAGTTGCCACTATTACAATACCGGCCGCTATTCATCTTGTTCGTGCTCTCGTACTCTCAAGACTGGACTATTGAAATAGCGTCCTTCTCAGACTTCCTGGGAACCAGCTGAATAAACTGCAAACGGTCATCAATGCCTCTGTTCGGATTATTTTCAGCTTGAAGTGGCATGCCCACGTGACACCAGTGCTTAGGGACAGGCTTCATTGGTTTCAGGTCCCGGAGCGCATAGCCTACAAGCGGTGTCGGCTGACTTTTCGCGCTCTTCGGGACCTGCCTGTCCCAATTACTTGTCGAACCTAGTACGGTGACAAACGACGACTGGGTGCCATTTGCAGCTGATATCCGGCAGCCGCCACTAACTGTAAGTTCCTCCTCCGGCCAAGACTCCGAACTTTGGCGAGTGCTCAATGACTCGGGGAAACCCACTTCTGTGGAACGCGCTCCCTGATGCCCTGGCTGGGGTTACCTCTTCTGAGACATTTGCGAAAGACCTAAAAATGTACTTGTTTACAAGATTGTATGACATTATATACTGTTGACTGTAGAATGGTTTTGGCTTATGGCTATGTTACTGTGCTTCATAAATTGTTGATGATGATGATGACGATGATGATGATGATGATGATTGCTGACTGAAGAATAGTCCAAGTCAGTATTTCCCAATGCATTTCTAGATGTGTCATGAGACGGAATTCTAAGGAGTCTAGTTGTGTGAAACCGTCTGAAACCAGATTTTGTAGATGCAAGGTTTCCAGTATTCAGGTAGTGTAGCATTTGTGATAAGATAAGCATTTCAATGGTTTTTGAGAGAAAAGAAAGGTTGGAAATGAGTCGGAAGTTGAGAGGCCCACTTGCATCAAGGCCAGGCTTCTTAATGACAGATAGCACAATAGTTTCTTTTTTTAGGAGTCAGGGTGACAGACTTCTTTGAAGGGACAGTTAATCACAAGTAAGGTGACAAGTCAGTTCTGTCACTTCATTTAATTTTTCAAACTTTGAATTTGTTGATGAGAAGCCTGGTTGTGACATTCCAACAGTGTCAGTACGCACTTGATCTATTTTCGCCAATATTGCTTCTCGATAGTTGATAACTGCTGGGCCTTCCTGATCGTCAGCTCGCCCGGTTCCAATCAATCCTCAATGCCTCCGCTCAGTGATCATCAGGGTGTGGTGGCTACGTGTCCCAGAGCGAATCGTGTTCAAGCGCTGCTGGTTAACATTTCGGGCTCTACACAACCCCTTCTGCCCGGAATATCTTGCGACGCTCATTCGAAGACCGGCATTGACAGATCAACGGCTCGACCTTCGTTCCAGAAGTCGAATTCAACTTTATGTTCCACCTCCGTCGAAGACCGTCAAGTTTGGAGAACGCTCTTTCTCGCACGGAAATCCTCTCCTGTGGAATTCACTGCCGGACTGCGTGTCGTCCATAACTTCCTTCGGAGAGTTTGTGAACAAGTTAAAGACGCACCTATTCAACGTCTTGTTTCCACGTTTATTGTAAAGCACCCTTGACTTTGGCCCTTGCTATGTTACGGCGCTATATAAATTGTCATGAACAATAACAATTACAATAAGAGGAAGGGAATTAACTTGCCTAAAACCTCCACAAGATCAAATGGTGGTAGAGGACCAGTTCACATGATTTTAGTCTAGTTTTTTTTATGAATGTTCTAAGCTCCAGTTCTGTCACTTCATTTAGTTTTTCAAACTTTGAATTTGTTGATGAGAAGCCTGGTTGTGGCAGTACGCACTCGGTCTATTTTCGCCAATATTGCTTCTCGATAGTTGATAACTATGAAGCTTGATGGCTCAGATGTGCTTGGCTGCCTGCCGAGTATGGAGGTCAATGTTGACCAGAGTTGCCATGGATAGCCTGTGTGCTGATGTACAAGATTTTCTCAGTACTGCAATTCTTTGTGATTTGTAGCTTTTGTGAAGATTACTGGCAACATTAATCCATTCATTGCAATCATCAGGATTCAAAGTTCACCGGTAGTGTCTCTCAGGACGACAAGTTTCGTTCCAAAGACAATATCTCTATCTTCATCCATTGATGCTTTCTCTTGGTGATAGGCTAGCTGCATTGCATTGAAAAGGGGCAAAATGCATAAGCTCATCTCTACTGGTTACAACCTCTGCTGCTTGCAAGACAGACCTTGCTCTCATTGGCTATGCTCTTAGGATTATTTTTGTTACAAGGCTTACTAGGCTTGTTGTTCTGTGTTCGTTGCATTCTGCCATGCCTGTTTTTTGCTTTCACAAAAAAATTGATCTACATCATTCTTCCAGCAGTTCTCCGTTTTTGTAGGTTACATTTGCAATATCTATCAGTTTCCTGATTCCACGTTCTCCTGCTGCAGGTAACATCTTTATTGTTGCATTGTCCAGATCCGCAGACTTGTACTTCATCTTTATCAGTGCACTGGTGATGTTTTCTTCTAGTATTGCTAGACTATCAGTTACTCTGATTGTAGATTTTGGTCCTCTTTCATTTTTTTATAACTCTTCTTCCCACCACCGTTTTTGTCATTTTTTCTGGGTGCTACCTTTTTTGCAGTCATTGTGATTGCTTCTTTAAACTGTTCCCAAATTTTAACCACATCTTGATCATCTCTAAGCACTTGAAATCTGCAATTTATCTTTATTTGGGATTAATGTGTTGTTCTTTATTCCTTTTCCATTTCTTTTCAGTGATATCTTTTTTCGTTTGGTCTTTTTCTTTAGCTGTCTCAATTTTAACCTGATCTTGACTATTACAGGGACATGGTTGCTATCACAGGCTGCTTCTGGATAAGCTTTTGCCTGTAGCATTGATTTGTGGTTCTGTTATTTGGACTTCTCTATGTCCATTATCTTCTAGGCTGGTTGTTGAACCATGTGTTTGTAATGACCTTTTCACGCTCCTCGCACAATTCCATCCACCTATTCCCTCTTGTTTCTTTCCCCCAGACGTAGTTCCCACTATGCTTATTTTGCTGCATCCAGCCCATCTACTGGCACTCCTGTTTTTCCCTTACCTACTTTGGCATTTATGTCTGCAGTTAACATTGTCGCCTCCTGTAATTTGCACTTCTTTTTGCTTTCTCCAGATTTTCATAGATGTATCCATTTCCTCTTCTGGGTGGTCTGACCACTCTATGGTTTCCTCCATATATTTTATATTGTCCTGCTTATCTTTGAGGCGAAGATTGGCTTGCACAAACACTACATCCCACACTCTCTGTACTGCCTGCGGTTTCACTTCTTCGTGTGGATGAAGTCAAAAGTTGACCAATTTCTCTCGCAGGCTGATACAAATGGCGAAAAAAGAGATTTGTATAATATATTTGCACATGTTCTTCATTTTTGCCATGGGCTGGGTTGAAGGTTTTGGTGGCCGTATGTGAGCCGTACTTTGGAGACCCATGAACTAGACTAGAACTAGACTAGTTTTGGGTTCACAAGTGATGGTACACACTTTGGAGTTGACACCACGTAAAATTGTTGCCCTCAACATTATGCATTTTCACTCGTTTAGCCTATATATAGCCTTGCATTTCAGGCTAACGAACAGTGTATGGCTATGTTAACATATATCATGGATATTTTCAGTGCTCTCAATGATTTTACCTTGAGCCTAAACTGTTGTTGGTGTGCATTCTGTTAGTGCATCTTATCCATAAGACACACCAGCAGAGTCAAATACTGAGCCTATTCAGTAACCTGATTAATTACAATCCTATCTAACCTGAATGTGGCTGCCCACAGAGCACAAGAGATAGAAGAGAGAAGAGGGAGGGTGGGTGGGAGAGAGAGAGTGCTTTCAACTAAATCTCTATTCAGTAACTTGACTAATTACAATCCTCTTTCATACTGGCTGAGACACAGACAGAGATGGATAGAGAGAGAGAAGAGTTGAATGTGGCTGCCAGAGGAGAATAAACAGAGAGAGAGAGAGAGAGAGAGAGAGAGAGAGAGAGAGAGAGAGAGAGAGAGAGAGAGAGAGAGAGAGAGAGAGAGAGAGAGAGAGAGAGAGAGAGAGAGATTGCCTTGAATTGAAAGGCTTCCTTCCACAGTCATGTCTACACATGAGTTGCTTAATTATCTATCACAGAATCTATTCAGAATCTTGATTAGTCACAATCCTCATTCACTTAAATGTGACTGCTGGCAGAGAGGGTGAGAGAGACAGACAGACAGAGACTGACAGAGATTGCCTTGCATTGGAATGATTTCCTTTCACCGTTTCTACTTACTTGCATCTACTTGCAGTCTTGGATTTATATTGATGATGTAGATACCAGTTCTTTGTGTTCCACAATATTTAGATTTGACACCCACGAATATAAGACGCATCAATCACGTAAAAAATCATATAACACGCATCTTATATGTGCGAAAATACGGTATTAAATTGTTGTCTAACTTCATTTTCAATTGATTGTTGATTTTTATTTTTAAGGACTGTTAAGGTTGCGTGAGCGCAAAATAATTTTGAAACAGTTGGAGAAGTTGACCAAAATAGTTGAAAAAACTGCTGTAGATCCATCTGTAAAAGTACCAGAAACTGCTACAAAGGTATTTATTATGCCTATATAATTTTTTTGTTCATGGAATTGGTAATTATTGTAGTAATTTTGATGACAATGACACTGAACCCTTATGTAATTTTTGTTAATTGAAACTCTGTTTTTTGTTTTTTTTATATTATTATTCTACTGTCAGTTTCTTATATGTCATAGTAACTGATACTGGAAGTTAGAGTGCTTTGAATCATCATCTTGTTAGAAATTAAGGTTCAAATTTGAAATTAAAATAGCCATTTCCGATTGTGTTTAATTTAGAAGTTTTATGATCTACAGGGTGTAAAAGTAAAAAGTTGACCGATGTTTGACATTTAATATCTCGGCCACATGTGTAGGGATTTCAATATAATTTATAGGCCATATATCTGGGAATGTGTCTGATGCAATTGCCAAATTTCATGCAGATATCTTTAGTGTTTGCTGAAATATGGCCAAAAAACTAAAGAGACGCGATTTTTAGAATTGACAACGGAATATAAAGTGATAAAAAATTAGTTTGGTATTTTTGGCCCTGAAAACGGCCGTTTTAAAGGGTTTTTTAGATCAGCGGTTCCCAACCGGTGGTACATGTACCCCTACGGGTACATCAGCTGTTGCCATGGGGTACACTAAAATTGCTAAAATAGTATTTTTTGGAATTTCGTTTAGAATATTAAATACAGTGAAACTCGCTTAATTGCATAGGTGCCGTGCAAGTCTTGCTTATGCGATTAACTGGGCTATGCGAATAGCCAGGACATCTGATAATTAATTGTACGCACAAAACACTGGTTTGAGTTTTTATGTTGTTATGCGATTATGCGGGTTATGCAATTAAGCGGTATGCGATTAAGTGGGATCCACTGTATTGCCAACTCTACGGCAGCTCAATATGACGGCCGGGGCGGGCCGGCTGAATAACAGATATGAGGCTACAAATGAAAGCGCTATAATAAGACTTCTGTTTCTGATAGCACGTGTTAAGTGAACTAATAACTTTAAAAAAGTACCTAATATCTACAATTCTACATTAAACATATCAAATTTCGGAAATTGATGAATATATTTTTTGAAAGAAATAACTGCAAAACGTGTTGCTTTTGGTCGGCCCTGGGTTAGGGGTACAAGCGGCAAAATTTTTTTTACCGGGGTACAATTTAATAAAAGGTTGGAACCCCTGTTTTAGATGATTTGTTGCAGGAGCAGGTGCTCAAAATGCCAACCCTTAACAGGGGAATTAAATTTTACAACGTGATGGGATGGTAGTTTTTGCACTCGTTCCGATCACCTTTGCCTTTATACAGTGAAACAATTATACCGTCCTTCCAGGCTGATGGTATTTTGCCAGATCGCCAGACACATTGAATGATGGAATGCAGTGATATAGTAACAGGCTCAATTGCACACTTCAGTAGTTCAGCTGGAATACCATCAGCACAGGAGCTTTTCCATTTTTAAGACGATTTATGGTATTTCTGACTTTGGCAAGCGTAGGCTCACCTGTGACTACACAATGATCAGGGGTGGCATTATTTTCAGCTTCATCCGGCTCTTGAAAAGGAGCTCCAGTTCGATGGTTTAGAGTCTCTCCAGTCTCTTCATAGTGCTCAGCCCTTGAGGAGAGAATGGCTTCCTTTGAGTCATGGGAATGCCCTGGCGATCATTCAATGCGTAGTTATCATTATTCTTTGACCATTCACATAATTTCTTTATGTTATGGAAAGCAATAATAATTTCGAGCAAGACTCTGTTCACTCTCATCAGCAATGCCGTTATAGTCGAGTTGACGATCACGACTTGCCAGGTTATTGAATTGATGTTTAAGGCAATTGCGTTCTTTATGGTCACCACTTTGTCGAGCTGCTGCCTTCTTGGATAAGACATTATATGTTTCATGAGACATCCATTGAGAATGATTATGGAGTTTATAACCAATGATTTTCTCAGCTGATGAGCAGTTGATAAAGCTGAAGGCAGACCATTCATCTTCTACATTATCTGATAGGTCAGTGAGAGCAGCAAATGGAAATGCATGAAAATTTATTTACTGTCCCTTGCTGCTATATCCAGTACAATTATGATATCAACTTTGGCAACTGGTGGCTGCATACCTGTAGCCCATGTGGCATACTTAGCCCATTCATATAACAATTCAGTATAAGATACAATACCAGCAATTCTTTGCTTCAATTGTCAACAGAATAACTTTGAAATCAGTTTGAGGTGAAATACAGGCCTAATCATAAATCATTCAACATCAGAATCATCTTCAAAGCAGCAGATTAATCTCCAGTATAACACAATAGTTTCTAGAGTTACAAAATAATCTCTAATACAAAAGAACAATCTCAAACATCGCAGAATAATCCTATGGCAGAAAACAACTGAATAATCACATCAAGAAAAGTCTCCAATGTGACAGAATTGAATTGCTCCACAAATTAAACTGGTGCGTAAACTATGAATACAATCCATTGATTAATGTCAACGTTGCTAGTTGGTATCCTCAGCAATAGGACAGTTTGTACAACAAATTTAATAAGCAAAGCATCTGAATGATCAGCATGATTTACTAATACACTTCTTATTAATATTGTTATCAGTTTGACAAATGTTACTTATATGATTATGATGACTTATATGAACTGTCAAGCAAATAGGTCTTTAGGTTAACCCTGAATGAAGTAATTGATTTGCATGCCGTGACATTTAAAGGTAGTGCGTTCTAGAGAAAAGTATTTCCTCTTGGGGCCGATTGTTTGCCAAACTTTGCTCTCTTTGCAGGTGGAGGCATGCGTAGCTGCAGCCGACTACTAGAGAGAAGTCTGTTACGCCAATCATTTACAGTAGTTCTGATAACAAGCGAGGAGATGTATTCCAGGCAGAAAGGGTCGTTAAGTGCCCTGTAGGTTATGAGACATCTCTTGAAAATAATATGCTCAGGAATTCTTAGGCAGTCGAGCTGGTCTCTAAGAAGTGGTGCAATGTGATCATTCCACTAGCAACCAAAGATATTAATAACCGATTGCAGTCGACTTAATTGATTGCCCAGAAGACCGAATAGTGATTTGTTGCAATAGTTAATCCGAGACAAAACCAGAGACCACACTTGTAAGCATAGTAGCAACAGTTATTGGAATGTTGAGTTGAATGTTCCTAATCCTTTGTAATTGATAATAGCAACTCCTCGTTAAGTGATTAATATGGTTCTCAAAGGAGAGAACTTCATCCCCCAGAACTCCAAGGAGATGAATGACAGAGTTTGGAACAATGTCTACCCCATCAACTTTAAGCGGTACTCAACTAATCAGAGGTCTTGACCTAGGCATGCTCAACCAAAGGAACTCAGTCTTTGTGGGGTTAAACATAAGGTCGTTGCTTGCCATCTGTGTTTTAACGCACAAGATGCAATTAATCATCCAGGTCTGTAATTCCTCGGTGTTGTAAGGAGCTGAAGAAGAGTAGGTTTGACTGTCGTCTTCTTAGAAATGTACATCAAAATCATTAGCTTTAATGATATCGCAATATCACCCATTTAGAGTGTGAATAGCAGAGGTCCAAAAACAGATCCTTGGGGCACGCATTTGCTAACCTTGAATGGCGCCAATCAGGGTGTGATGGAGCCGGTTCGGCTGAACTGTTTATTAAAATGATGACTATATCAACGAACCGTCTTCTTGCTTACTGGGCTGGTTTTCGTTCCCATGAATACGTGTGGAAAACCTTTCAGCCGTTGGATCAACACTTGATTTTTAGGTGGTTGTTCGTCTTTGTAACCCAATGGCATTCAAATGTTACTCTACCATGGCTATAATTACAGCGGATGTGGTTTATTGGTTAACACTTAAAAGCACCCACCATATGGTCCATGTCATATCCCACCTAGCTCCCTGTTTCACTGTGCCTTTTTCCAGTGGACAATAAGGCTACCAGATCAAAGCTGGCATCCAAACTACACCTTGACACAGACGAAGTCTAAGTTCAAACTGTAAAGGTGCTTTAGAGTAGACTTCAGTGGATGTCTATGTTCAATGATGATAGATTTATACTATTTTTATAGTAGGGCCTAATGTGAAAACTGAGACGGTGAAAGCATTTCTTTGGAAGCGGTATTGTAATTAGTATATCTACACCTTGGATGATTCACTTACACAAAGCGCGGCCAGCCATGGCTCATCTGTAACCTCACACCGTGATTTATGTATTTTTCTCCAGATATTCCACGTGAGGACGTCTCTGGCCATATACAGTATATATATATGGGATGTAAATTTGTGTGTGTGTGTGTGTATATATATATATATATATATATATATATATATATATATATATATATATATATATATATATATATATATGCCTACACATAATGGACAAACCATATATAGGCTAACTTTGTCAACGTCAGCAAGCCGGTTGTTAATCAATTGCCATCACACCGCTGGTGCCAATGTACGCTTTTTAACCCAAACTGATTGTGATCTATCTGTCAGGTAGTTTTTGTATCCATGTAAGCTCTTTATCTTCCAGTCTATAGGCTATCTCTAGATGTTGGAGAATGATATTATGATCTACAGAATCAAAATTGGCCAATAGGTGATCAAGTAGTCCTAGTAACCCAGCAAGACCATTAGCGATGGCATTAATAATGTCACTGTAGATTTTCAAGATGGCAGTGTCAGTTGAATGTTCTTTTCGATAAGCTGACTGATTGTTCGGAAAAAGATTATTTGTAGTTAGATATGCAACTAGTTGCTTGTTTACTATCTTTTCCAATAGCTTTGACAGAAATGGGAAATGTGACACTGGGTAAAAATTGACAGGCTTTGTTTGATCAAGGCCTGGTTGCTTGAGGTGAGGAAAAATTATAGGATGTTCCCATGACGAGGAAACTCCATTACACAGTGAGGTGGAGAGAAGTTCTGTCAGGAAAGGCACAAGTGTTTTGGCACATTTTTTCGGCAGTCATGTAGGGAGAGGGTCTGAGCTACAATTTGTCATAAGTCTTGTGGTGGTCCGAAATATGGTAATTTCCAGCTGACTAGCGAATGGTCAGATAATCCTATTTCTATAACTTCAACTTCTGATGGTGAGAAGTCCTGAGTTGTTATAATGCATTAACCTTTTAAAGGGGGAATTAAATTTTTAAAGTCATCCCGCGTCGGGGGAATTAATTTTTGGAAAAGGCGTTCGTATGAAAACGTGAACATATACGTTATAAACTTACTAAATTTCAGGCTATATAGAAGCTAGAAAGATGCGGTTTGCACCGTTGTTGAGCATTTTTATTGCTCTTTCTATCCATCCGTGCCAAAAGAAAAAAGTTGGGGGTAGGGACCACTCTACACCCCAAAATCGGACCCCTCCCCAACATTTTGTTCAAATTTTGATCAAAGGTCAATAGCAAAACGTCTTCAGCGGTAAACCCCCAAATGTGAGCGATAGAGTTCTAGAGGAGTGTAATTGGAACAGAATGGTGCAAAAATTTTGAAGATCGGACCATATTTGGAGTAGTTATAGAGTTTCATACCCAAGTACCAATTGCTTGCTGAAATGACAATTACGCGAACGGATTTTCAATGTGAAAAACCGAACAACTCGGTATATTTCAGGCTATATAGAAGCTAGAAAGATGCGGTTTGCACCATTGTTGAGCATTTTTATTGGGCTTTCGAACCATCCGTGCAAAAAAAAATTTGGGGGGTAGGGTCCACTCTACACCCCAAAATCGGACCATCTCCGACAAAAAATTTTCAAAGCTCAATAAAAAAAAATTTCAGTGGTGACCCCCCAACTGTGAGCGGGAAAGTTGTTGGGAGGTGTAATTGGAACAGAATAGTGCACAAATTTTGAAGATCGGACCATATTCGGCGTAGTTATGGCCATTCTAGCCTCCGGCTGAAGATTTTTCCTATACATTTTCCAGCCTTGGTCAGTCTACAGTCAATATCCCTTGCATATATAGTCAGTATTATTGAAAACGGTGCTGCCGCCTATCGAATGGATGTGAGCTAACTCGGTCCCCGCGTTGGATTTTTGAAAGTCGTGCAGGTCCGCAGTACGCAGTCGCTTATATAGCGCACCGTTTATAGACGGCTAACCCCGTTTGGTGAAAGTTTTCCGCCGCCGTCTTAAAACGGCTAACCCGAGGAAAAGGTTAGTGATCCAAGAGAATTTTCTCGAATTAACATCTATGATTCATTCAAGATGAATATTTATATCACCTGTAGTTAAAAGAGTCCAATTACTCGAGGAGTTTTGTCAGATCACAAAAGAATAAATCTGTAATTTGTTTGGAGCCCGGTTGATTGCAGCTAGAATAATGATGTGCTGCCACCTGAAACTCTACAGCACAGGTATACAAACTTGTTAGTGTTAAGTCTAGTTTCGATTTTAGCAATGGCAATTCCAGGCTTCGATATTATTGCTGTGCCTCTGTCATTGACAAAGAGAATGCTATCTGTGGCTTTATCCTTTGGTATAGGACAAGCAGTCTCGATAATATTTTTAGCCCGCAGCTTCGCAGTCTTTTTATGTGAACACTCAGGCCCTCCGAGAGAAATTCCGGGCCCCTGTGCAGAATGGACGACGGGCCCTTGAGAAGTATTGATTTCTTGATGACCTTTTTTTTTGCTTGTCAGCCGTTTATAAAGTGTTGACGACCTTTTTTTTAGTAGCACTGTGTCCCGGGCCCCCCCTTGTGCTCGCCGGCCCCCTCTGCTGAGCTAACATCTTAACCATTCTTTAGTGCTATTACTCATTTTATTGTTAATTATACATATTCATCATCGGCCCGGGCCCCCTCCAGACCGCCGGGCCCCTGTGCAGTTGCCCCTCCTGCCCCCCCTCTCGGAGGCCCTGTGAACACTATCCAAGTCTTCATGCTTCATTTCTCTTATAAAAAGCAGATTCATCCCAAAATCTTCAATGAGAGCTTGTACATCCTCAGTTTTATTGTTCATTGAACTAGGGGGCGCTTGGCGGCTGGGTTTGGTCACCGTATTGCGCTATTTCGGGGCACATCAGCGCACCTGTCTTGTGTTGATGTTTCGGTACACGAGGGCGGAGTTATTACAGTTACGGAGGTGCACTCAGGTGCACTCCTCGGCTACTCTGCGTCGGCGACTGGCTCACATTTTCTCTAGGCCGTCTCACTGGAGGGCGGGCGGGAGGGGGAGTCGGGGTGGAGTCGGTCTTCGGAGACCAATCACGGTGGTGACTTCCCGTTCCCCCAGATCCGGGGCAAACCGGGGCAGGGTCCGGACCGGCACGAAGGATCAGATTGGGCTTGTGCGCCCACGGCTTCAACGTCACCTCAACCAACGGTCCACGGAACTCAGGATGGGATTACAGAATATTAGGTCTATTGGGAGTAAAATTGAGATTGTAGTGGGTCTCGTTGAGGATTATAACCTGCAGTTACTTGTGCTGACGGAGTCCTGGCATCTTGACTCTGAAGCGGTCGCGATAAAGAGGTTGAGTGGCTATGGTTTGTCTGTCGTGGATGCCGCTCGCCCGGCCCCTGACTTAGCTCAAGCTGGACCTAATTTCGTTAACCATGGTGGTCTGGTGATCGTAGCTCGCCGGGGAACTAACATTCGGAAGGTTGACACCAAGCTCAGACCGACCACTTTTGAGCATCTGTGCTGTCGAGTGGGTGGTGAGCATGGTTCAAATGGTCTAATGATGCTGGTGGCTGTTTATCGGCCTGGTTCTCAGGCCATCAGTGAGCTATTCTTTCGGGAATTTGCGACACTTCTCGAGGCCATGGCGACCTACAACTGCAAGTTCTGCATAGCTGGCGACATTAATATTCACTTGGAGGAGCCTGCTAATGCGGCTTGTCGGAATCTAGGGTTGACCCTTAACATGTTTGATCTTAGACAGTGGGTAGGAGAGCCGACGCATGATCTAGGCGGCCTCCTCGATGTGGTTATCGGGCCATCTGATTGGCCGCTCTCCGATGTCAGGGTTGATGAGACATGTTTGTCTGACCACAAGATGGTCCTTTGGTCTGCTCATTTGTCGTCACCACTTCCGGTGTACAGAACTTTCAAGCGGAGGAACTGGAAGGTCTTCGATCCCAATGTGTTTGCACAGAGACTTCAGTCTTCTGAGCTGTGTTTGCCTATGACGCTCGGAAGATCAGCGTCCGAGCTCGCTGAGAGCTATAACTCGGTGATCACTGGGATTCTTGACGAACTGGCTCCTATGACTGAGATCAGGACGCGTGATAGGCCTTTCTGTCCGTTTTACGATGAGGAGTGTCGGCAGGCTCGGCGGGATGCGCGGCGAGCAGAGAGGTCGTTTCGGAGGGCCATCAGCTCTAATGTGGAGCCAGAGGCCCGGGCTCAATGGAGGGAGGCTTTGGGTCAGTACAGGAAGTTGGTCAAGGCTAAGGGTACGGCCTATTGGAGGCAGACCTTTAGTCGGTCTGGGTCAGATGGGAGGAGGACATGGCGGGTCCTCAACGCGCTACTGGGAGAAGATCAAAATGCCTGTGGTGCTGGCCCGGATTTTAGTGCTGAGGATTTCCACCAGCACATCGAGGAGAAGGTAGCAAGGATACGTGACAGGACGGTGAATGCTGGTCCTGCGACCTTCTCTGTGCACGATGGCCCCGTCTGTTAGCTTTCCCCCCGTCCGTTGAGGAAGTTGTGGCCTTGGTTAGGTCTGCCCCGAACAGGCAATGCCAGGCTGACCCGCTTCCCGTTTGGCTATTAAAGGACTCGATCGAGCTGTTGGCCCTTTCATTAGAATGCTATTTTCCACGCCCTGAGACGTGTGAGTTTCCGTCTTCATGGAAACAGGCGACTGTTAGGCCACATTTGAAACGGCCGGGTCTTGATCCTTCGGATCCTGCGAGTTACAGACCAGTCTCCAATCTGACGTTTCTATCTAAGCTTCTGGAGAGGGTTGTTAACAGGCAGCTCATAGGGTTTCTCACTGCTAATGGACTCATGCCGCGTGACCAGTCAGCGCGATCGTCGAGGGCACTCGACGGAATCTGCCATCCTTAAGATTTTCAATGATCTGGTCGATGTTGTGTCGAACGGGAGGCTTGCACTTCTATGCCTTCTTGACCTCTCGCCGGCATTTGATTCGGTTGATCATCAGGTCCTCGCTCATCGGCTTGAGAAATCATTCGGTGTGGGTGGCTCCTCCTCCTTGCGGTGGATAGCTAGCTATCTCTCTGACAGATTGCAATCTGTAACGCATGGAGGGAATCTATCTGTAGGGCGGAGTGTTGGGTGTGGGGTCCCTGAAGGGTCGGTGATTGGCCCATTACTCTTCATTCTTTACACGGCTGACCTTAGATCCATTATTTTGGCCTTTGGACTGTCGCCCCACAGCTATGCTGACGACACCCAGATTTACTCGCCCCTGCCTCCCAGGCGATGTGGAGGTGCTGCGGGAACGGTTCCTGGGGTGTCTGGCTGCCGCCTCGGCGGGCGGAGGAAAATCGATTGGCCCTTAATGTTGGAAAACGGAGTTTATCTGGGTCACCACCCTCGGAGAAGGACGCTAGTGAATCGTAAACCGCTCGTGATGGGTGATGCTACCATTGTCCCCTCAGAGTGTGTGAGGCTGCTGGGGTCCTCTTTGATGGTACTTTGTCATTTGAGCCGCATTTCTAAATGATGTGATCAGGCGATGCCACTTTCAACTGAGAAGAATACGATCAGTCCGGCGCTATCTACCTGTATCCGTGTCGTTCACTTGGTTCAGGCCTTAGTGCTAACGAGGATTGATTACTGCAATAGTGTGTTGTGGGGTCTCCCGGTCAATAAACTGGATCGGCTGCAGTCTATTCTTAATCAGTCAGCGAGGATCGTGTTCGGATGTCGCTGGCGCGAGCACGCGGCTCCACTTCTCAGGGATCGTCTTCATTGGCTTCGAGTCCCTGAGCGGATTGTGTTCAAGAGATGCTGGCTGACGACAGAGTGCTGCATGACCCGTACTGTCCGGAGTATCTCGCCTCTCTTGTAAAGACACCGCAGTGCAGTGATAGGAGATTGTCACCCGCTCGAGTCGTAGGGTCAAACTTCAGGTTCCTCCTCCTCCAAGACTGCCAAGTTTGAGAGAGATCTTTTACACGCGCAACCCTATCTTGTGGAACTCTCTTCCTGATCACGTCACCACGGCTAATACTCCTGAGCACTTCATCAAGAGCTTAAAAACGCATCTGTTTGGGTTGGGGTATAGTTGAGATGTTAAAGCGCTTTTGTTGTGGGCCTCAGCCTTGTTACAGCGCTATAGAAATCGTCCAAGAATGAATGAATGAATGAATGAATGAATGAATGAACAAATGTTCTATAAACCAACCTTCAGTGATGATAGGTGATGAATGCAACAACAGATGAAAATGAGGGAGTTAGGGACAGATGACATTTTTGTTTCTCTGTTTTCAATCTCATTCTAATAAACACATGCTGTACCATAGTTCAGAGTTTGTGCAGTACTGTAACTCTTTCCACAACACACCACTCTATTAAGTTTATTTTATATAAGAGTTACTTGCTGAATTTCCTTGTAGAAGGTTGTAATTCCATCTTCATTGGCTATAGCTGTTGATGAGTATAACTGTATCATTGTGATGTTTTGTGGCTTTGCCTTTAGTTAGTATTATCTGGTTAGTATTATCTGTAATTGGCGGTATCCTAACCCATTATGCAGTCTGCCACTTCCTGCTGTATCCATATTACCACTCCTCCCCTTTGTCCTTGTTTCTCACTTCCAGAATACACTATTGTGTTGCCATTTGATGTGGTGAAGTGTCCTTGTCCTTCCCACCTTACTTCTGGTAATCCGCATCGGTTCACTTTCATCTTCAACATTTCTTGTTTCATCATGTGTACTTTACCCATCTGTAACAGATGAAAATGTGGTAGAATACACAGCAGAGGTTAGCAACAGGTTCAAGGCACTAAACAAGCTACAAGAAGAGAATACATCTGAGTCTCTGCAAGAACTCAAAACATTATTGATGGATATGGCAGAAGACACAATTGGATTCGTAAAGAATGAAAGAACAAAAGAATGGGTGACAGGAAACAAAAAAATTAATAATTGCAAAAAGGGAGTTGAATAATAAAGGCCCCTGATCAGTACAAAAAAATAAAAGGAGAAATACATAGGAAGCTAAGACAGGACAAAGTCAAACAACTAGAGGAAACATGCAAGAATATAGAAGAGGCACAAAAGAAAGGAAACATGCGCAAGTTATTCCGAGTTACTTGGTCCATTATGAGAAAGTTTAACCCAAGCTACAATGGTACCTTATTGTCGGACAATGAGTATTAGCAGAAACTAACAAGATTGCTGAGCGCTGGAGAGAGAGTACTGTGAAGAGCTCTATGATGAAACAGATAGCACGACAAACGCCTAAGACATTCTCCACGACATGCCAACAAAGCCGCCACTGCCAACCAAGAAGACACCAGGACTGGATGGAATACCAATAGAACTAATCAAAGCAGGAGGAGAAGCAATGATCAACAGAATGCACGGGATCTGCTTGGCATTGTGGGAAAAGTGGGGAATAGCCTGAAGAATTGATATATACTTGTACTTCCTCCCACTACCAAAAAAAGGGATTGTAGAAACTGTGATAACTATAGAACAATTGCCTTGCTATGTTACTGCACTATATAAATCATCATGTAGAATAGAATAGATTTATTATGCATATATATATATATATATATATATATATATATATATATATATATATATATATTAGGTGGTCCTTATTTTAGAAATTTTTGAAATGTCTATGTCAAATTTGTTCCTTTATATAAGTAGATTATGAGTACAAAATTGCAGATCAATATTCAATTGCTAACCAAGCATCAAAGTATTGTGAATGTAGGCATTATGTTCTATTCTGAAATTATGCTATTTATTGCATCATATGATAAACAACTTGAAACATTGAAGCAACGATCGTGGTAGTAAGTGATAATTACTTAAAATGAAGGAGCCTGTGTTACAGTCTAACTATCAATAATTAGGTTTTAAAGATTTTCTCCTTCACAAAGAGAAAGGGGCAGAGGGTTTTTCTTATACTGTATTAGCGGGTAAAGAGAGAAACGACAAGAAAGAGCTGAGAAAGAAAGAAAATTGAAGGCACAAGTAGGTGCGGTGGATTTGTTAAACACCTTAGACGCTGACCGTTCTTCATGTTCAGATGATGAATCCTCAAGTAATGAGGGTGGTGCTTAATATTCTCTTTCACAGATTATTAACTCCTCAACTGTCTGCTGTACTGGATCGCAATAAAGTTTCAGATAGATCAGCAGTTTGGTTGTTGCAGAAACTGCTAAAAGTATTGGTTGCGACATTCAAAGTTTGGCTCTTAATAGAAGCACTATACACCGTCAGAGGCAAGAACATAGACGAGCTGCTTTTTCAAGAATTCATGGAAGCTTCAAACCTGGGGTTAAATTGTTGGTACATTGGGATGGAAAGCTGTTACTGGATCTTTTGGAAAACAAAAGGTAGATCGCCTGGCTATACTGATTTCTTTGTTGGGTGGTGGCTCACAGCTGCTGGGGGTACTCAAATATGTTCAGGCACTGAAAGGAGCAGGCTCATGCAGTCTTTGCTATGTTGAACAAGTGGAACTTATCTTATAGTGTATGTGGTTTATGTTTTACAACTAGTTCAAATACTGGACTGAGCAATGGAGCATGTGTTATACTTCAGGAACTGCTTGGTCGTAGTCTGTTGCATCTAGCCTGCAGACATCATATCTTGATTTGGTTGCTGCCGCATTCAATGAAGCCATGAGCGTTACCTTATCTCCAGAAATTCCACTATTTAAGAAATTTAAAGAACAATGGGAGAAAATCGATAAAACTCATTTTCAAGATTATTCGAGTGACATTGAAGTTTTTTGAGGCCTTATCTGACATAAGGGATGATGTAGTTCAGAGTTTCAAACTGCATTATCACAACAACCACGTGATTTATCTACGACAAGGAGCTGATTGAGATAACATACACCTGGTCCCATGCATCTAGCTCGCTGGATGAGCAAAGTGATTTATACGGTTATACCTTCAAGGTATGGTGTTCTCAACTTAAAGTGGCACAACGTCAATTACATGGTCTTTGAAGCCTCTGCATCTTCTATTCTAGAATCTATGTGGTCGTGGATAAGAGCAAAACCCTAAAGGATTTAAATCTACTGAAGTCTTTAGTCGATTACAAGAGAGTTCATGTTTAATTTCCTGCAAAACATCAATGAAACTGGCAGGCCAGCTTCGTACTTATCTGAGGAGTTGGTCGGCCTCTCTTTGTTTGATGACAGACTTTCTAATGATACAAAGGAGAAAATGGTGATGGCAATGCTATGTACTGATGGTGCCACAGTTCCTTCTAAGCGGTTAACCTCTTGCTAGATGAAGTTCAAACTAAATCATTGGAAGACTTTACAACTAAGATGACTATGTCACTTTTCACAAAGCTCAACCTACCTTCTGATTTTTACACACTCCGGTATGTCAATGGCATGACAGGGATGATTACAACTTAGCCTGTAATACTGTTAAGACTCTTCAAGTAACAAATGATCATGCTGAACGAGGGTTGCATTAGTTCAGGAATTTAATGGTAGCTTGACTAAAGATTTTAAGAACAGTTGCAGTTTTTACTTCAAGCTGTTTCTGATCATCGTAAGAGATATCCTGGGTGCCTAAAGTAAATTACTGTGGCAATAGTTCAGAAACTGAACAGTAAACTGACTGCGATTTTTGTTCATTTCTCGGTTAACTTTTAAATGTCAATTTATAATAAATGTAATGCCATCTAAAAGAGGACATGTCCGAATTTGACGCTTTTTCTTCTTATTAAACACTACATTCTTCTTGAGACCTTGGTACCTCTTAGAAGTAAAACATTTGTACTAAATTTGGTATGTGTACTTCCTATACCAGATGGAAACGATTTAGGGGTCAGACTTGAAACTTCTAAAACTATTCTCTTCCATAGGAATAAGGACCACCCTAATATATATATATATATTGAAAAGATCAGGCGTTTAGCGCTAAAACCAAGCACAAGTTGCCGGCAAACTGCCAAGAATGACCATGGTTTTTGGTTAAAAACAGGTTTAAAAGCGGTTTTCTTAAAAGTATTAAGAAATGTGGAATTAAGCTATGTCGAATTACCACTTAGTCAGCTTTGATTGATTTTACTTTTTCAACAGCCATATAAGTATATAAGTATTCATTACAGGTATATCTATTGAGTCATAATTTTTCAAACATAGCAAATTTAGTGCAGAAAATCGCTTATTTCAAGCGCGCTATTTATAACCAATTAACCACCCACTCGCCACATCCGCACTATTTATCTATGCTTGACCGGGAATGACCGCAGTAATCATTTCATAATTTAGTGATCAAAAATAATGCTGTCTCAAAAGCAAATTCTAAAGCTGTGTTACAAAATTCAAAATGCGTTAAAAGCTGCAGCATAGAAAATGAAAACATCACGGGATACTAATATTAGCCTTATTTCCTTCTGGAAACCCAAAAACTTTGCAATCCCCAGTTATCAACATTTAGGCCATGCCCCAAATGGAATGAACGAGCAAAACAGACACAATGGCTGTGTCATTGAGCTATGTAAACAGACAAAATCATTGTGGATTGGACATGGTTGGAGGCCCCAAAGGGACTTTCAACCGCTGTTGGAGGTGCCAAAGGCAACTACAACAATTAAAATAAAGGGGTATTTGCTGTTCTATACCCTCATAGTGGGTGCGGAAATGGCAGAATGGTAACACATTAGACAGGTATGCTAACAGAACAGGATCTGGTCCTGTTGTAGTCCAAAAGATTGACTTGACCTTCTTTCACCAGATGGAGGTGACAACTGAGTAGCAGGTTTAGGTGCAAAGTGAACAGGCACATTTCATGAGACCACCAACCCAATATCATGGAATTTTCACCTGTCCCCTGGCTGAGGGTCTTGAAACAGAGATCAGCACTGCTGCTACAAGCCTTGAATACTTGGTGAAAAACATTTAATTTACTTATAATCTTGATCAGATGCTAGCTACTTCCAACCAAGTTTATAAATTTTTGCTTTAAATTGACAACAAATTTGAGATTGAAATTCACTTGTGGATCTTGTACTTTTTAAGATATTAAAAAAGGTAAAGGTACACTCCATAGGCCATCGCAGACCCGTCGGTAGCCGCAGGGTTAGCATCTTCAGTTTTACACGGCAACGGCTGAATGAGGGCGGATTGCCAGCCTTTCTTTCGCTGCCTTTCCTTCCACCGAGTAAATTACCCGACATACTCATTCACAGCTGAGTCCACTGGGGGTGCTTGGGACAGAAACAACCGAAAAGTTTCTGCCACGGCCGGGAGTTGAACCATGGACCTCAAGATTGGCAGGCCAGTGTACTAACCACTGCTCCACCGCGCACCACTTTTTTAAGGTATTAATTTTTGTATGATAATTTATGGTTGTTGCAATTGTGTTTTTAGCGTATTGATAAATGCAAAGCAGTAATTGAAAGAGATGACAAGGCACGTAAAGAGTTGAACCTTGCTGCTCCATCTTATGAGGAAATGAAGCAGATGAGTGGTCTTCCTGTTGTGACTGCAGCTGATTGCCACAGGTTTTTGTTGAGAATGGGCATAATTGAAGAGCCACAGAAGATTGAGGATACTCATGTCTCTCGCAAGAACAGTCGATCGAGAAGTCCAAGCAGACATGGGGCTAGGAATCTTCAGCGCTCTTTCCGAAAAGCTCCATCGCCAAGAAGCATGAGAAGAATGTCACCAAGGAAAAAAAAGTAAAAGAAACACCAAATAATGTGATGTATCGCTTATGATGTACATAAATCATTGAACTCCTATTAATGTAATTAGGGCTATGAGTTTGATACAATTATGCAATTGCATAGTTAAGTTACTTTTTTAATGCAGCACATTTTCAGCTGTTTTAGAAATATTTATCTGTGTTTTAGCTATTTTCATCACATACATAGCATTTTTTGCTACTTTCCTAATATAGGCATAGATGTACTTCTGGGATTTACAGGAGATCAGCGCCTGACTGGATGACCTTTTTTGATTGTCAACCCTTTTTCACATAAATACACCACAACTTTCGTAAATATGCGGTGCATAAATGGGATATTTCCACATTTTCCTCGCATATTTGGGACCTCCCGAGTCAGGAGTATTTCCTGAAAAATTGCTGCATCAAACTCACAGCCCTATGTAATTAGTATATATCGAATATTTATTTTAATGTAATGTATTGCAACAAAATATTTTTATAGCGCCTCATCTGAAGAATCACTCAGAAGCTCTCCCACTGTAATTACTGCATATTATTGAATATTAAGATCCACTTATGTGAAAATGGTACATGTCTTATCAGTGTAGCATGACAGTCTTATACCTATTGCTGTAATATCTCAGGTTGTTGCCTTCTGCCATAAATTTTCTTTAACCCCTTAATGGGTGAATTAAATTTTAAAAGTCGTCACCATTCGGGGTAATTAATTTTGGGAAAAAGCGTTCATATGAACTGTGAACATATACGTTTTAAATTTACTATATCTTATTATATCTCAGGTGATATAGAAGGTAAAAAATGAGGTTTGCACCGTTGTTTAGCATTTTTATAGTTCTTTCTAACCATCCATGACCAAAAACTTTTGAGGGTAGAGTCCACTCTACAGCCTAAAATCGGACCCTACCCCAAAATTTTGTTCAAAGCTCAATAGCAAATAATTTTCAGCGGTGACCCCACTTTTGTGAGTGGCAAAGTTATAAAGGAGTGTAATTGGAACAGAATAGTTCAAAAATTTTGAAAATCAGACCCAATTTGGGGTAGTTATCATTTTTTGAACCTAGAAATCATTGCTCGGAGAAAAGAATTTTTTTTCACAAATTTTGCAAGCTGAAAAAATTACATTTCAGCATATTTCAGGCTACATAGAAGTTAAAGAAGTGAGGTTTGCGCCATTGTTTAGCATTTTTATTGTTCTTTCTAACTAGCTGTGCCAAAAAATAAATTTTGGGTGTAGGGTCCACTCTACAGCCTAAAATTGGACCCCATCCAAAAATTTTTTTCAAAGCTCAATAGTACAAATTTTTCAAGGGTGACCCCCATTATGTGAGCAGCAAATTTGTAGAGGGTTGTAATTGGAACAGAATAGTTCAAAAAATTTGAAGATTGGACCAAATTTGGGGTAGTTATCATTTTTCTAACCTTAGAAATGACACTTTTGCAAATCCAAAATTCTGGCCTCTGTCGAATAAAACCTATTTTCTTAGCTTATAGTGGGCACAATAGCTAAAAAAGAGCTGCCATCTACAGAATGGATAACAACTAAATCGAATTATTATATTAGAACATTTATAAACGGCGAACCCCGTTGCGGAACAGACGCTGAAGTGGCGCGCTGTTTATAAACAGCGCTGCCCGTTAAGGGGTTAACCCTAACCAAAGCATTTGATTACTCGAACTAGTAGACATATTTGCAATTTTTGGTGTCATGATAGTTTGCCATGAATGTAAGCCTTGCACGTAAACCTAGCCTATCAATAAAGTCAAGATCACTTTTTATCGATAAAGCAAGATAATATAGTTTCATAATTACACACAAATGTAGTGTTTCTGAATGTCGCTGCTTACCTAAACTTGATGTTTGGAGCATCAGTTTTTGATGGAAGTATGCCTGGATTCCAAGTATGCTTTCACACAGGCATGATAGCTATTTACCCTTGATAACCCACCTGGTTGATCGAGCACTACCAGCTTGTTTTTATTAAATAATGTTGATGTTGCTTTAAGTTAGTTATATTAAGTCCAATTTACAAAAATACAACTCATGTGCAAACCTTTATAAACCTCATATCCTTTTCAACTGAACTCTCTGGACATTTTCTTCATGTTGTCATGTCATAAGTCATGTCTACACTATGATTTATCAGTTATGATTAAAGCATTTATGTTACTTATCTGCTTCTTTTGAGAGTTGGCACAGGTCGACTAAACTTTCATAACCCATAGTTTTTGACATGGGTTGACCCAAAGCTCTAATGTTATGGCTTTAAACGTTATTCATAGGGATGAACAAATATGCCAATTTTCATCAAAATCTGAGACGGTGATGTCCGATTTTATTCGAAAGTGTGTTGATTTGACGTGGAATTATCCTGTTATTGCCATGATTTTTGTTTTTATCATATTTTATTTGAATTCATCTTCCTCCAATGTCTTATTTAATGTGTCCATCATGGTGACCGGAAGATTCGATACTGGAAGATTTGGGACGGAAAATTCGGTACCGGAACATTGGGAGCGGTATCTTCAGGATGGCAAATTTGGTTACATGTGAGACACTGACTCTACCTCTCCCACCCAACCTCCCCTCCCATATCCCAGGGTCCCTCTGGCTTTGGGTGTTGTCTATGCTTATGTATATGCCCATATATATTTAGGTAGAATATTCAAGTACAATTTGGGTAGGTATACTATTGATAATTATATTCAATTTACTGATTTATGCAGTTTTAGGGTTAGGGTTAGAATTAGGGTTATGGCTACTGATTTGTATGCCAAACATGTACCGATTTATCCAGTACCGAATCATCCGGTACCAAATGTTCTGGGAACCGTCCATCATTCTTTTACGCTCTCTTGTATTCTGTGCTAGCATTGCTTGATCATATGCAAGGCTTATGTCTTGTACCAGTTTCCCTCCAACATTTATTCCAGCTTTTTCTCCCTCTAGTACCTCTCTTACACACCTATTTCAGCTTCTACGGATGAAGAAAAAGACAGGTTCTATGAAGATTTGGCAAAAGTAATGAGAAATACAAAGAAGAAGGACAAAAGAATTGTATGCCGTTATTTCAATGCAAAAATTGGTTCATAAGAAACAGAGGTTACGGGATTGTATGGGCTAATAGAGCAGAACGAACAGGGTGAGAAATTCATGGAATTCTGTATTGAACACCAACTCACAGTCGCAAAAACGCTGTTCCAACATCATCCAAGAAGATTATACACATGGACTGTACCAGATGAAAAGACAAACAATCAAATAGATTATATAACAATAAACCAAAGATGGAAATCCAGTATGACAAATTGTAGAACAATACCCAGTGCAGGCTGTAATTCAGATCATCAATTCTGAACAAAGTCCACAAAGGAACAAGCGGCGGATACACTCCCTGTGTGAACGAACAGCGAAGGAGGATGAGAACCTCAAGTCCGCCGAAATATTAAACGGAAGACGCACGAGAAATGACAAACTATCGGCAGGCACAGTACCTGCGGGCAGCTGGTGAAGCGCCCCTAGCGAAAAATTATTAATGACTAAAATACATTAAAGCTAAAACTGATGACCAAGAAAACAAGGCCTATGATTAGAAATTTTGACCTGGACAAACTAGAAGGAGACATGGCTATACAATGTGAAGCAGAAGTGGCAAATAGATTTGATGCTCTAAATAGTATAGAAGAAGAGAAAACACCAGAGGCAATATGGAAACAAACTAAATAAATAGTAACAACAACTGCTGAGAAAATAATTGGAAGGATAAAACGCAAACAGAACAAACCGTGGATTACAGAAAACACATTAAACAAAATAAAAGAAAAAAGAGAAGCGAAGATGAAAAGGAATGCAGGAAGACACAAAACATTGAAGGCAAAGGTGCAAAAACTCGTAAGAGAAGATCTAGAACAACACAGAAAACATGTGTTAAAACCTGGAAGAGTTAAAGGAATGAGGATATATGAGATGTTTGTTTAAAACAGTAAGATCTGTTACAAGGAAGTTTCAACCAAAATCACAATGTATTAAAGATAAAAATGGGGAAATAATAACAGAACCAGACAAAATAACAGAAAGATGGAGAGAATACTGTCAAGACCTGTACAAAGTAGAAAATGAAACCATAGAATGCAAAAAAGACTTTGAAAAGGAGGCACCACCACTAAAGACAGAAGTGGAAAAGGCAATAAATGAAATAGCAGGCAAGAAAAGCGTAGGACCAGATGGAGTTCCTATAGAATTACTGAAGTATTGAGGCAAAATCACAGTAGACAAAATACACCAAATATGTGTAAAGATCTGGGAAAATGGAGAATGGCCTGATGATTGGACAAACTCAACTTTTATACCAATACCAAAGAAAGGAGATTTGAAACTGTGTGAAAATCATAGAACCATTGCTCTGGTATCACATGCAAGTAAAATAATTCTAAAAAAATACTAGAAAGAATAAGAGCAAAGACAGAATTCAAAATAGCAGAAGAGCAAGCAGGGTTCAGAAGAGGCAGAGGCACTAGAGACCAGGTCACAAATCTGAGATTGATAATGCAAAAAGCAAGAGAAGACCAAAGACCACTTTATATCTGCTTTATAGATTACAAAAAAGCTTTTGATACAATGTCCCATGAAAAGTTATGGACAATCATGACCAACATGGTTTTTTCACAACATATCACAGGCCTAATAGTCAAACTATATGCTAAACAACAGGCCAATATAAGCATTGCAGAAACAACTTCAAAATGGTTCAAGATTGGAAAGGGTGTAAGACAAGGCTGCATATTGTCGCCATACTTATTCAACATTTTTCTGGAAATAATAATGAGAGATACGTTAGATGGATATGAGGGTGGTTCCAAGTACTTGAAAAATTCAGTGGGGACATCAAATCCATCATTTTCCACCGTGATATTTATTATTATTAATTTACATTGAACGTCCACATGACAAGCGATAAACCATAGACTTTAATAATAAATCTATGCAATAAACGACGAAACAATGAATTATTTCTACTTCTTCAGGTGTCGTGTATTTCTACGTTGACGACTATGGACTTCCATTTCTCTCTGTTGTGTGTTGCTTGTATGAGTTCTAATTCTGTAGTTACCCCTTTACATCAGTTAGTAAACTGCTGATATACGTCATTCTTTGTCTTCCTCTTGATCTGTTGCCTTCGACTTTTCCAGTAGTTACCAGGTTTTCTATACCGTTCTTCCTCATTATATGTCCAAAAAAATTGAAGTTGTCTTTTACATATTGTAGATAGCAATTTTCTTCTTGTACCTGCCATTTCGAGTACTAATTCATTTGTTTCTTTTCAGTCCAAGATATTTTCAACATTTTTCTTAAGAACCACATCTCTGCAGCTTGAAGCTGCAGAGATGTGGTTAAAATTATTACTTACTAGTAAGTAATAATAATAATAATAATAATAATAATAATAATAATAAGAGCAGCGAAATCCTTAGAAAATCTGAAGGCAATGGACAGTGTCTGGAAAAGTACAGTAAAGCAATTAGGGATACCAGATCAGTTGGAAAGAATTTAAGGACACGCAAAATACATTGGTTTGTCAGACTGTTCAGGATGCTAAATAAGCACAAAAAACTAGTGATACCTTTTTGCTTGTCAGACTTTTTGGAACGTTAAAGATGCAAAATAGCACAAAAAGTAGTGATGGCCTTTCTTGCTTGTTGGATAATAGTACACTGTACGTGTCACGTACAGTGATTTTTATGACGATAAAGATGCGAATAAAAGTACAAAGAACTAGTGATGACCTTCTTTAGCAATCAATATCCACCAATTACAAGTCTTTTTAATCTAGCGCAGAGGGCTCAAACTGCGGCCCGTGGTCCACAGTCAGGACTGCCACAGCTCTTTGAGCATGTGTCTTATTTTTATTTCCATCGTAGTACTGTCCCAGCTTTATTACAGCCTTTGGTCACTCAGTAATAAATAGTGAATGGAGTCTTTAAAATATGTACAAAAGCTCACCTTCTATTTCAAATATTAAATATTGCTCAAAATTTCTGCGACCGAGGCTTCGCCCCAACTCCACTACGAGTACTAATAACCTTGGAGACATTTTTCAGGCTGGGGATTGTTATTATCCTGGCATAAAGTGTTAGATTTATTATTTGCATTATAGTTTTGTCATTTTTATCTGTTGCCATGGTGCACTTATAAGTTATAACAGTCTATTAAGAGGACTTAGCGTACTTTCTCGTAGTTGCCTACTAACGCTGTAGTAGTGGTTTTCTCACAGGCTTACTTAGCCTTCTAACCCACTTAAAATCACACTTTATAGGAATAATAGGTCTTCCCTTATACTAGTGAACCCTCACTAACGATGGAACACAGAATGCGGACCGGCTTCAAAAAAGTTTCAGTGCCCCTGATGATGATCTAGCGCAATGTCTAAAATTGGTAATCAATATTTTAAACGAAGTTTAAGGACATTTTGTGTCCTTATTAAGGACAAACGCCCTTAAGGACGGGGCCACTGAATTTAAGGACTGTCCTTATCATTT
Organism: Metaphire vulgaris; assembly: GCA_018105865.1. Taxonomy (NCBI): domain Eukaryota; kingdom Metazoa; phylum Annelida; class Clitellata; order Crassiclitellata; family Megascolecidae; genus Metaphire; species Metaphire vulgaris. The sequence continues at coordinate 3,527,664 of CM030861.1, forward strand.
AAGGACGTCTGGTAACCCTAAAAGCAATAAGTCTCAGAATAAAAAAGAAGATTCTTGAAACATGTATTTTCAGCAGCTTCTTGTATGGTTGCGAGACTTGGACCATCACAAAAGAATTGGAGAGAAGAATTTCAACATTTGAAAGAAAATGCTATAGAAAAATTCTCAGAATTGGATGGGTTGAAAAGATCAGCAACGAGGAACTATACAAGAAAATCCAGCCAAAAGAAACCTTGATGCAAAAATTTATGGTTCTCGGAACATTCGGTACCGAATAAATTGGTACCGGATAAATCGGTACATGTTCGGCATACAAATCAGTAGCCATAACCCTAATTCTAACCCTAACCCTAATCCTAAAACTGTATAAATCAGTAAAATGAATATAGTTATCAATAGTATACCTACCCAAACTCTACTTGAATATTCTACCAAAATATATATAAGCATAGACAACACCCAAAGCCAGAGGGACCCTGGGATTGGGGAGGGGAGGTAGGGTGGGGTGGGAGAGGTAGAGCCAGTGTCTAACACATGTAACCGAATTTGCCACCCTGAAGATACCGCTCCCAATGTTCCGGTACCGAATCTTTCATGACCGGTACCGAATTTTCTGGTACCGAATTTTCCGTCCCGAATCTTCCGGTACCGAATCTTCTGGTCACCAAAGTTATACAGAGGAAATTACGTCTCTTTGGACATATTTGTCGTATGAAAAATGATAGAAAGATTAAGACTATAATGCTTGGAATAATGGACGGTTCCAACAAGAAAGAAGGCCACACAGGGAATGGTGTGATGACATTTGTAATTGGTGTGGAAAATGTCTGCAAGAACTGTTTCATGTTGCTGCCAACAGAAAAGATTGGGACAAAACTGTAATGATTGCATCACACACCAACGGGCGCTGAGCCCACAGTTATTGATGATGATGATTTAGTAATAATTCATTGCAATGAAACTACTAACAGGAAGATAGCAAGCTTGGAGGAATAATACAGCATAGACTTTAATATCAATAATAAATCTATGGTCACAAGGTCTTAAGCATAGATTTTATAATTGTAATTATAATTAAATTCTATGGTCGTAATCACTGCTCTGTCCTGGCCTACGCATCGATATTAAGTTGGCAATAGTCAATAGAAAAGTATAGGCATCGAGTATTGCCGATACATTTTCACTCTAAAAAGTATTGGTAATACACAACTCGATACTTGATTTAAAAAGTATCGCCAATACAGTAGGCGATGCTAAAAAGTATAGCCGATACAGTATCGGCGGATACTGTATTGCCGATACAGTATCCGTGATACTTAACAACCCTGCTAGTTTGTTTATAGTTGTCTTTTCCTAGGATGGTTGACTTCCAGGGCTCTGCAGGTTCTTCCTACCCAGGTTTGAAATCAGCATTTTCCAACTCCTAGATCACCTGCAGTTTAGCCGATGTTTAGCCAAGGTGTGCTGGTGCCTAGTTCCTAAGTGGTACCTCGTAGAGGTGCTGCAGCAGTCTTTTCTGTCACGACTCAAGACTAGTCAAGAGGCGATATATTGGCACAAGGGGCTCGCTAAGTGTTAACTCTTACAGCATGGAAATTACTTCTCACCTAATATGTCTGCTCCTGACCAGTTGAGGTGTAGACCATCTCTAGTGAGATGTTGAGACTGCTAGGTGCTGAAGTCCACATCTACTGTGTTGTACTCAACTTCTACTTTTTACAGTCTAGTCAATGCTCTTGTTATCGACGGATCTTGAGACGCCGATTTTAGGCGTGACCCCAGGATCGCAATTCTCTTCCTCTGCCACTTCAGTACCTTGATCATTTTTATAATTAGTTCGTGTAGCCAGTGGTGGAATATTGCATTGCCTGAATACTGTGCCCTTTGTGAATGACACGTCACCAGAGAGAGGTGGGAGGGATGTCCTGTTGAAGCTGATTGATCCACTGCTTTCTAGGTCGCACCAGAGGACGCTTCCAGGAGGAATCAGGGTGATGTCCTGGTGTCAGGTCGACCTGATGCCTCAGGACTCAGTGTGCAGGCACATTTTCTTCAAGACAAGCATTGTGGCCAAATAGAGCAAGGGATAGTGCTGCACACTAAGACTTCGTTATCTATGATGAAGTTGTACCAGCGTATTACCATGATAATCCACAAGCTTGAAGCTACTTGTGTGGAAAGCTTCCAGTGCTCTCAGGTCTTCAGCAAGTAAGGTCCATGTTTCCACTGGGTAAAGAATAATGGACAGAATGAGTGCACAGTACTTGTGAATCTTGAGATTGAGGTATAATCTACTGTCCCTCTAAATCTTGTTCATTGAAAGCATGGCTGATCAATGATCAACATGGCTAGACCAATACGGTATTTTAAATTCTCTTTGCAGTGTCCATCAATTCTTGTACAGTATCCGTGCAAGTGCAAAGTATGGATGTAAAAGATAGCATTCATCCGATTCATTTGACCTTCAGCTCAGTAATGAATGAAACAACTTCAACAGATAAATGATCACCAATTGACCAATTGTTTGGTGCCATTAATTGGCATGAGTTTTATAGGTGCATTTCTATTGAATTCAGAGATTCTTGTACTGACTTTGCAGTGTTGGTGCTACCTTTTATATTCTTTGTTCAATTTCAGTTGGAACCAAGGATATGGTCGAAATCAAAGAGCTGGAAATATGTTTCGTTCAGATAGGTTTGCATTTAATACATTAATACAGAAATAAGAAAGTTTTGTTCACAGTTTTGAAGACTTTAAAATTTAATAGAATAATTGCTTCTTGTTGATTCATAAATTCAATAGTGGTGCCATTATTTTCCTGAAATATGCAGATTCTTGATAAAATTTTGATGCTGTTTTTTACTTTAATGCCTCATCAGTTGCTCTTGATCAATACATTGATTTCTTGAACATTTTAACAGAAGTAAATAGTAGCTTTTCAGTGCATGTTTTTCCTGAGAAAGCTTTCGAAGCTTTCTGGTAACTGCAACTTCATGTGTCTGCAAGTTTATATGAGGTGACAATATGGTTGCAGTAAAGTAGAATTCTACTTAAACCTTTGAAACCGGGATACCGCTATAGTGGTACATCGGAACAATGAGAATGCCCATATTTCATAGCCAGGTGAAGTAATAGAATTATATCTCGTGTTCCCACAATAGCAGCATATGCTTTCCCACCCTGAAAATGAATCAGTCCGTGCTGTAATTCGCTGAGTAGCATAGCGTTGGACCACAATGCCACCATTTTGGACTTGAAAGAGGGGTGTAAAATTGATTCTGAGTGACAGCACACACAGAAGAACTACTGTGCCAAAAACTGGATTGCTACCTCATTACTTCACTTGAAGAAATGAAGCTCATAGGTGTTCGTTTATGCATGAGATATACAGTTGTGAAGCCTAGAAAATATAAACAGTTTGCACAAGCAAGCCCATCTCTGCTGCAACTGCAAATCCACATTCAGTGACAGAAACAGTCAGATTTTGTCTAGGGCATCCGGTTATCAAGTTATCGACGCAAATGCAAAAATGACACATTTTATATTACAGTAAAACCTCTTTAGCTCGCCCCTCTTTAGGTCGCCAAACTCCCCTCTCGCCATTGATGGGTCAAGAACGGATTTCCACTCATGTAAAATAACTCATTTAGTCGCCAAACTCGCCGCTCGCCGTCGCCACAACTTTCAAAATTCCATGCCTATGAATTATTACCTCTTTGCTCGCCATAGCAACTTTACTTATCTGTTTGACCGTTTATAGGCCAAGCTCCCGACCGACTGTTTACACAATTAATGACCCTCCTCCTCCCCCGATGAATACATCAGTGTTGATAATCAGCTATTAACCTGTCAGCTAATGACTGGTGAAGGGATTGTGATAGAGGCCTGCACGGGGGAGGGGGCAAGAATCTGACCCCGACAGTTGACCTCCCTCCCGCCACTCTCGCCCCACCCTGCGATGGCCAATACCGCTCCCGTGGCTTTTGTCTCCAACCCAGCAGTCCCCATGGCAGCAGAGAATGGATCGGTTTTACGGAACTTTTCACCTGTAGGGCGTAGGCCTGTATGCTGCTGTATTACACCAGCAGCAGGTATTCTGGTCTGCATTATCAACAATACGAAACACCGACACAACCTACTAGTTTAGAGCCTTTTCCTTTACAAGTTTACAGTTTCTCGTGGCCGACTTGCCGTCTATACGTGAATATATAGCAACTTGTCATTTGTTCATGAGCTGACCCGTCCCTACTGGTATCCGCGGGGCACCCAAAATTCTCAACCTCGCCCCATGGGGCAAGCCTACTGTAGTTTCAGTAGTGAGCATTGTATTTGTTAAGCCGCCAAACTCGCCCCTCGCCAAACTTTCACCCTTGACCAATAGTGGCGGGCTAAAGAGGTTTTACTGTATACATTACTATACAAATTACACATTTTTAATATGCATAAAGTATTTTTAACATATATTTTATGCATTTTGATATGCATACAGTTTTGTGACAAAACTAGTTCCTTTATCATAAGATCAAGGAATTCGTTTGGTTACAAGACTTTTTAAATCTGCACTGCACTTGTGTATTAACCCGTTAAAAGGGCGTGCCATTTATAAATGGCGCGCGTCAGCCATTCGCCAAAAGGGCGCGCCTTTTATAAACGGCGCGCAACCTAAGTGTGTGTCTACCGCGGGGATTGCCATTTTTAAACTGCGCAGTGCAATAAGTCGCTTTAGTTATTATTCATTCGATAGATGGTAGCAAGTTTTTCACTATTGTTGCCTATCTAAGCAAGGAAATTTGGCTGTATTCGACCAAGGTTGAGATATTGCATTGAAAAAGTCTCAATTCTAGGGCTTGAAAAATCATAACTACGCCAAATTGGGTCCGATCTTGAAAATTTTTGAACTATTCTGTTCCGATTAAACCCCTCTACAACTTTCTCGCTCACAGTTGGGGGGTCACTGCTGAAAAATTTTTGCTATTGAGCTTTGAAAATTTTTTCAGAGGGTCCAATTTTCGGTTGTAGGGTGGACCCTACCCCCAAATTTTTTTGCATGGATCGTTAGAAAGAACAATAAAAATGCTAAACAACGGTGCAAACCTCATCTTTTTAGCTTCTACATAGCCTGAAATATACTGAAATGTTCAGTTTTTCCCATTGAAAATCTGTTCGCAAAATTGTAATTTCTCTGAGCAATGAGTTCTAGGGTTTGAAAAATCATAACTACCCCAAATTGGGTCCGATCTTCAAAATTTTTGAAATATTCTGTTCCAATTACACCTCCCTATAACTTTCTCACTCACAGTTGAGGGGTCACTGCTGAAAAATTTTTGCTATTGAGCTTTGAACAAAATGTTGGGGAGGGGTCCTATTTTAGGCTGTAGAGTGGACCCTACCCTCCAAATTTTTTTGCACAGATCGTTAGTAAGAACAATAAAAATGCTAAACAACGGTGCAAACTACATTTTTCTAGCTTCTATATAGCAAGTTTAAAACGTATATGTTCACGTCTTCATATGAACGTCTTTTCTCAAAATTAATTGCCCCATACAGTAACGGCTTTTAAAATTTAATTCCTCCTTTAACGGGTTAATGTTAATGGATCAGATTGTCATTAAAGAGAAAATGAAGCATTGGTTTGAAATGAATCTGAAACTCACTCATTAATTACTGTTCAAAAATGCTGTAAGTACTTGCTTTGGCACATATTTGCGGTTATTGTGTCTTGTTGCAGAAACCTGCAGTAATCTTTCAAGTTGGGGTTACAGTTGCCTTTATATCTTCTCTCTATGACTGAAATGTCTTGATGTAATCTCTCCCCATGTTCGTAATTCACATTCGCCAAATTTGTAGGGAAAAATCTCAATTTGAATGCAGTAAATGCATTTTCAATAACAACCAGCAGCCGAGGTTCTGGTACGTTGTGAGAGTTTTCTCTAGGAGTTATAGTTTTTAGCTCTTTTATTCCCAAGAAAGTTTGGCACAACTAGCACAAATGCATTCAAGGCAGCAAGCTCAAGTGGGTTCATTTTAACTCTGAATGCGGTGTCATGAATCAAGTCACAGATTTCAGGTCCAACAAAAATTTCCTGCTTACAGTTTAGCATCAGTTTTCATTACCCTTAAATTTTGCTCAAGATACTGAAACGCTTAAGATACTGAAACGCATCCCCATTCTTATTCATTGTCACCACTAGATTTTTCATAAGGTCCTGCATATTATGAAATGGTGGTAGATAGGTTTTAAGTGGATCAATCTTTATGCTGCACATTGTGCCGGCCAACAGTGTGCTCCAATATGGGAGACCAATATTTGATGTCATAATGATTGCTATCATTACGACTGTTCCGCAAACACAGAAGGCACATATGCCAAGAAGTGGTACTACTTTCTGAAAGGTCTCCACAGGTGTTACAGTTATGTGCCGAGTAGTTGATCATTTTCAAAAGTAGCTCCATTGATTCATTTATCTCCTTGAGCTGTCGGACATCAACAACAGGAACAGGCATCTCATTGCCATTATGCAACAGCACAGCCTTTATAAGCTTTCTTTTTCAGAATCTATGAATAGTCTCCATGGATCGGGCATTCTCATCAGGCCCGTCTTATACCTGCGTGGGGCCCCGGGCACCTGGTGGCCTGTGGGGCCCTAGATGTGAAGATCAAATGTTGACGAGCAAAAAAAGGTCATCTTGAAAACATTTTTGAATGTTGACAAGCCAAAAAAGGTGACCTCCAAACATTCTTGGATGTTGACAAGCAAAAAAAATTTGCTTGGGCCTCTAAGATGCGTGGGGCCCCGGGCACTGTGCCTGATTTTTAACAAGTAAAGAAGGACCTGATTCTCATCAGTGGAAAAACACTGACCATTTTCCCATGCATAGTGCTCGGCTAACACTTTGTGGCGATGACGAAAATGTGAAGTTGTGGTACATGGTTGTAACAGATTCCGTCCCTGTAATCTAGAAGCTAAGAATTCTGACTTCTCTCTTGACAAAGAGAAGTCTTGCAATAGGCCATCTACCAGTAAATCAGATTGACTTAGAAAATGCGGCCTTCCCTCTTCACTTTCAGGTTCATACCTTTCAACAGCAGTAACATTTTCTTCCTCACTGTCTCACAGTCACAGCATCAGGTTCCGGCGCCTATACAGCTGCCAGCATGTGTATGTATGTGCCACCGATTCGTCATCATTCTCTGTTTTCCGATGTTTTGCAACTGGATTTACGCCAATCGCGAGGAATGTGTTCCACTTGTCGGTTTTTTCAAAGAGTTACTCGCGTCCTCCACTTTTTCCTTGTCGTTCTGGCAGCTTCAAGTCGGTCGCTGTCGAGGCTTCGCCAATGGGCTGCCATTGAAATGGCCGCCGCATGACAAATATGAACGGGGCTGTGTGATTGACTCATTCCAGACTTCACTGGAACATTCATCAACATTGGATTTTCCGATTACGGTGGCGAACTATCCTCTAGCGGAAGACCACTTCTTCTGATTTCACCGTCGGATCGGATGTTACCATCTGCAGAATGAATTCTTCCAACCCGCTGGTCTACAACATCATCTTTCGTCTACTCGCTAACGTGTTTTTTACGGAAGGACCGCTTCTCATGAACTCGATGCCAGTTTCTTCATGGCAGTGAGTTCATTTTGTCATCCGAATGGATTTCTAACACGCCATTTTGACCTTCATTGATACGTTAGCGCTGTCAAAGCGCTTTTGATTTTAGTATTAACTATGTTTACGGTGCTATAAAATCGTCCAGGATAAAAATAATAATAGTTGTTACAAGATTTGTCAGTTTCAAAAGCACGACGTGGAAGGGTAATGGCACAGGATTCTGGTCATGTGGCGCTGGCCTAAGAGCAGATTTACAATCAGGGTAAAAATTATTTTACTTCTTTTTCTTGGAGGATCCTGCAATTTTAGTCCTACAACAGTCTGAATGGTGATGTTTCTGTTCTTGCCACACCATAGGTACTGCAAAAGGCATTTGTGCTCCTTTTTCCATTCAGCCACTTCATCAGTCCTGTGTAACACACAGTACAGCAGACATGTGCGCCCAACTTTTATCATGGTCATCAATGTGACAATTAAAATAATACTGGACAATAAATTTTTACAAAAGTCTTGTAACAGAAATAAAATTAATCATTCTTATTAATCTTTATGTGCTGAACACGAATATGACCTTAAAAATGCTGTCAGGTTGAGTTTTTTTGTATTATGCAAATTATTGTTTATAACACAAAATGAATGGCAATGGTAATTTGCCTATGGTTAACCTCTTAACAGGGGAATTAAATTTTTAAATATGGGTAATTAATTTTGGGGAAAAGTGTTCATACGAAAATGTGAACATATATGTTTTAAACTTACTATATTTCAGGCTATATAGAAGCTAGAAAAATGAGGTTTGCACAGTTGTTTAGCATTTTTATTGTTCTTTCTAACCATCCATGCCAAAAAATGTGGGGTAGGGTCCACTCTACAGCCTAAAATCGGACCTCCTTCCAAAAGTTGTTCAGCGTTGGCCCCACTTGTGTCAGCGACAAAGTTGTAGGGAGTGTATTTGGAACAGACTAGTTCAAAAATTTTGAAGATCAGACCCAATTAGGGGTAGCTATCATATTTCACACCCTAGAACTCATTACTCGGAGAAATGAAAATTTTTTGAAAAATTTTCAGCCTGAAAACCCGAACATTTCAGTATATTTCTGGCTATATAGAAGCTAAAAAGATTAGGTTTTCACCGTTGTTTAGCATTTTTATTGTTCTTTTTAACCATCCGTGCCAAAAAAAGTTTTGTTTGCGGTAGCGTCCACTCTACAGCCTAAAATCGGACCTCCTCCCAAAAAAAATTTCAAAACTCAATAGCAAAAAAATTTCAGTGGTGGCCCCATTTGTGTGAGTGGCAAAGTTGTTGGGGTGTGTAATTGGAACAGAATAGTTCAAAAATGTTGAAGATCGGCCCCAATTTGGCGTGGTTCTCATTTTTCAAACTCTAGAAAGACACTTTTGCAAAGCCAAAATCCGGCCCTCGGTCGAATAAAACCTATTTTCCTTGCTTATAGCGGCAACACTAGCTCAAAGCGTGCTACCATTTACCGAATGGATAATAACTAAATCGAATTATTACATTAGAATGTTTATAAACGGCAAACCCCGTTGCAGAACAGATGTTGAAGTTGCGCGCCATTAATAAACAGCGAACACCGTTGGCGAATGATTGACGCACACCGTTTATAAACCATGAACCCTGTGAAGGGGTTAATACCTGTACACAATCGAGTCATAGACTTTGTCTTAAATTTCTTTGCTTGTCTCATGTACACCTGTTCGGTAGCATCTCGGTGCAGTGTCCAGCAGTAGTCAGCAAGCATGCTAGTTTGACCATTTTCCCATGTATCTTTGTAACATTGTTGCAATATCTTGATGAAAATGTTCGCCATTATTATTATTATTATTAAGACAATTTATAGAGCGCAGTAAGCATAGTGAAGACTAAAGTCAAAAGCGCTTAACAATGAACATTATAAGATATATTAAACATATGCGTCTTAAGGCATTTGATAAACAAATCAGGAGGTCACAATTGTCACGTTCTTGGCAGAGAGTTCCACAGATTCGGATTGCCCCTCCGAATGATCTGTCACGAAGACAGCCGTCTTGGACGGAGGAGGAACCACCAATTGACGACAGTTGCTTGAGCGGAAGCGCGATCGCCGATCGACCGCCGTGAGACTTGATGACCAGGCCCGATAAGTAGCTAGGGCAAAAGGGTCATACAGCGCCCGAAATGTTAGCCAGCAACGCTTGAAGGCTATGCGCTCCGGAATCCTGAGCCAGTGAAGATTATCACGTAGAAACGGTGTCACGTGCTCGTTCCAACTCGAGCCAAAAATCAGACGAGCTGAGACGCGTTTAGCACCGACTGAAGACGATTTAGTTGGTTGACAGGAAGTCCGAGCAGAACGCTATTACAATAATCTACTCGAGCTAAGACGAGGGCACGGACGAGATTGACGGCGACAGGCACCGGCAGGTATCGACGGATCTCCTGATCCTTCGCAGCTGAAAGAAACAGGTACGAATGACGTTGTCCAAATGTCCGACAAACGAGTGTCTCGTCAAAAGAACTCCAAGGAGACGCAGTTCTGTGCTCGGAGTGACATCAACATCACCAATCGGGAGCGTGTTCCGGCATATGAGATGCCTCCTCCGAGGAGTGCTTAACCAGAGGAGTTCGGTCTTCCCGGGTTCAGCGAAAGTCGATTTTCATCAGTCCACCTCTGGACTAAGGAGATGCAATCTGTAATACGGGAACGCAAACATTCAACCTCAGATGGAGGGCAGGAGGCGTAAACCTGAACGTCATCAGCGTAGGCATGATGGGCAAGCCCACACGTTTCAATGATACGACCAATGTCAGCCACGAGAGTATAAACAATAGTGGACCGAGTACAGATCCTTGTGGCACTCCACTAAGAACACGGCATGGAGCCGGCGTGTGTCCATTCCAGCTAACAGACTGAAATCTGTCGGCCAAGTAGTTCGAATCCAAGACAGAGCCAGCCCTTTTAGACCAAAAGTGGATTCAAGTCGGTGAATGAGGATGTCATGGTCCACCGTGTCGAAAGCAGCCGAGAGATCCAGGAGGCAGAGGAGGGCCAGCTGTCCATTGGCGACCGCTTCAATAATGTCATTGTAAATGCGCAGGACCGCAGTTTCGTAGAATGGCCCTTCCGATAGGCAGACTGACCTTTAGGCATTAGTCCATTCATTGTCAAATAGGTCATGAATTGATTATTAACAACTCTCTCAAGCAGCTTAGACAAGAAAGGAAGATTGGAAACGGGACGGAAGTTGGATAATTCCGCTTGGTCCAAGCCTGGCCGCTTGAGGTGCGGGTAGACAACCGCCGCTTCCATGACGATGGAAATTCTCCGCTGCTTAAAGAGGTCGACAGTAGAGTCGTGAGAAATGGAGCAAGCGTCTCAATGGACTCTTTGAGGAGCCACATCGGGAGGGGTCGGCTTGGCATTGTTTACAAGGTGACACCATCACGATGGACGTAACCTCTGCAATCGAAGGAGCAGAGAACGGCGAGTGAACGGATCCAGAGTAATCCAGAAACTTGGCCGGCCAGCGTTTTGCGTTTCTCTCTGATTGCATTAACCTTACCATCCATGAACTGGTGGTAATCTTCAGCAGAGAAACTTCGACGGCTGACAAGGCCTCTTGCCACGGTTACCCAGCAGCATGTCCAGGTGTTTCCAAGTCTGCCCTGTGTCACCTTTAGCAGCGTCAGGGCGCTGTTCCAGTAGTGTCGACCCTTCTGCCTCACGAGGCGTCTACTGGCTTTAAGAGCTGAACGCCAGGCACTGTGTGCAGCTGCCTCACCATCCGTCCCCCTCGCCTTCCGGTATGACCGCTCGAGGCGCCACGCATCTCGTCTAGACAGCCTGAAGTCGGCGCGTCATAGAATGGCCGATGAGGACGAATGCGCACCGACATCTCGGTCACTGGCGCCAAATCATCGAGAATCTTCGTAATATCGGCAAAGTAACAGTCAGCAAGATCCGGCGGTTCTACCTGGAACGACGGGTTGGCAGAGCTGTGTTGCTTTGAGCCTGGTAACAAACACATCAGAACTAAAGCCATTCCATTTCCTGCGTAAGTATTTTCAGTATAGGTCGGAGGTGGACTAGCAGTCGGGATCGCCCAATGAACCACCTTGTGGTCAGACAGACCAGACTCTGACACGGTAACATCGTCAAAGCCTTGCTCAGTGGAAGTTAGAACGACATCTAGTAAACCTCCTTGGTCATGGGTCGGTTCCTCAACGAGCTGACGTAGCGAGAAAGCGTCTATGAGCTGACCAAATTTCGTACTGTCAGAATCTGTGGGCCGCTCGAGGTGAATGTTCGCATCAGCTACCACTAGTAACTGGCATTTATACTTGGCCAGCGCCTCAAGGAGTGTGGCAAATTCTTTAAAGAATAGTTCCGTAACGCTTTGCGAACCTGGCCGGTATATAGCGACCAGAAGGAACGGAGTAAAGCCACCTCCAATTCTACAGCACAAGTGTTCAAATGTGGTCAGGTCTAACTTGGTATGAATCTTGGCGATATTTATTCCCGGTTTTGAGACAAGCGCAATACCACCATGGTTGATGAAATGTGCATTGTCTAAATCGCCATGTTCATCACTAACCATCCCTAACCATACCACAGTTGTCAGGGAAAAAATCTAGATGACAATGAAGGAAATGGATCTTCAGAGACATGTTACAGCCAAGTTTCTTATACTGCATCAGCATGTCTTCTAGTTCCTTGTAATTTTCTGTCTTAACATTGCCGAGAAAGTTGTAGATACTAGGCGAAAAGCTTTCCATACTTGCTTTTCATCACCCTGCAGCAAGCTGTTGAATCGATCATTTTTGAAGAGCTCTCGAATTTAAGGACCTACAAATACCATTTATTTAGTTCCTTAGAACTGTGTTATTTTGTGTGGGGTTGGCGATACAGTGGAAATCTTGATCACTGCATGCTGACGGACTAAGAGAACCGGTCGGCTCACCTCCATCTTCATCAGATGAATCAAGATGATATTCTGCTGGATGTTCGGTAATAGGAAGTTCCTCACCATGTGGAACTGGTCTCAATGCTGATGGAATGTTGGGGTACACTAATCTCGATTTAGTTTGTTTCTTTAACCCGCCGGAAAGAGGAGGAACCAAGCAGAAGTAACAGTCATTTGTGTGGTTACTTGGCCCTCTCAACACCATGGGGACTGCAAAAGGCATTGATGGTCTTTTGCCATTCAGCCACTATGACAGCTGTGCAGCACATTTAGTACAGCATATATGAGGGGCCCAAGACTTGTCTTGGTCTCCAATCTTGCATCCAAAGTAAAGATGATATGCTTCTACACTTGAGAAGTGATACCTTTCTTCTGCTTGGCAAATGTAAACGAGTAAAATACTATCAGTTTCATGTAACATTAACTAAAACTTCCCATGAAGTCTGAAATATTTAAATGCTCAAACTTTCTGACTGGCCTTTATATAGTACACTTCTGACTTCAGCTTACATCAGCAGCAACCTGGCAGCATTACTGCATTGCATCAGAAAAAGATGCAATAAACTCTGTATGATGTGTGTATATGGCAGTGTTATTTAAGTTAAGGTTTTTAAGTTACAATTACAGTTTACTTTTTTTAAAGTTACAGTTAATAGTTAATGATATTTCCGTTATAGTTACAGTTAAAGTTCTCTATTATGCATCTGGATTTTTCCGTTGATGCCTCATATGTAAAGAAATTCCAGACGCTGCTTTCACATCTACGCCCACTATACGGCTTAAACATTTTGTGCAAATGTTAACTAAAATTTAATCATTTTAATCATAAGAAAAGCAAAATTGATTAAGAATTACTACACAAACTAGTTGAGTTGAAGCATGTCCACAACCAAAAGATGGATCAGATTAGTGTGAACAATGAAATGTAGACCACTTAGTGCACTTCCCCATTCAGCAGCCGTGTTTATATATGGTCTGAACTTTAGTCCTGAATCGTGACCCACAAGTACAGTTGACACAGAAGACCGTATTACTGATAATAATCATACTTACTTATAAAATTATTTTTCAGTTTCAATAACTTTTCTATTTCTTAATTTTTCAACTTTATTCTATTACAGTTATAACATAAGTTATTAATCACTTTTCAGTTAGAGTTACAGTTAACTGACATTTTTCCAGTTATTCAGTGTTTTCAGTTAATGTTATAGTTAACTTGAAGAACACTTGTGTATGGTGGCATTATGCAGTGTGATGCAATATTTCATAATCTTATGCTTGTTTAGGATTTTTGTTACAGTCCTATTAGGTAAATTTACATGATGAAACATCAAAAATGAGCTATTTGAATTATCTTCAAAACTAAACCTAACAAAAAATTTTCTTAGTCATGTTTTCATGTTCAGGAACCAAAATGCTACACATTATGACATTTTAAAGTCAGTTACACTTACACTGTTGACCAGTGTAATTACTTGTGCACAATCTTCACTCTCCTTGTCAGATTCTTGTGCTGATCATATGGAGTAACGGTATATTTTCCGCAAATGTAACAAAAGGTCTCAGCATTATTAACACAGCTATGCTTATTCATCTTTAACACAGACATGCTTGATCATTGTCTCATTTGCCTTATATTGGCCTAGTTATTTCTAGTGTAAGAACATAAATAGGATATCTCATCTACCTGCTGATCATGTCCGGTTACTGCTGACGTAGGCACACTGATCTGGCATCTCCTTTACTTGACAGAATGTGTCAATTTACTGTGGCATGCATGTATCCAGGAATAGGATACTTCAAACAAGTGTCCAGCAAGCAAAGCACATGTTAAAAGCAATATCAGTTGTTTCATACTCATTTATGCATTTAACTTATTATCTGGAGTGTCTAGGATAATTTCAACTTCAGATTTGGAATCAGCTCACTCTATTTACTATAGAGTACATGCTTTACTCCCAGTCATTAGTAAATTCATTGATAATTTTAGCCTATAATGAATTAATTGGCCTATAATGTCCCTATGACACAGATGGCAAGGAAATAGATTCCAAGCATAGATTTAGTATGATTTGTAGGTGTTCCTTATTTTTTGCTGCAGGCCAGATTGCAAACCTTGGCAGGTCATACATTCAGCCCATGGGCCATACTTTGGAGAGTGAAGACCCCTGGTCTATGTGACTTGTACATGTCGATTATCAAAAAGTAAACTTAAGCACAGCTTACACTCCCAAAGTTGAGTGCAATTTAAGCATGAATCACCTTATAAAAATGGTTCTAGGATGATCGACCATATGACAATTGACTATAGGATGTTTGATCAGGGTGCGATTTGTATGGGGGAATAGGAGAATTTTCCTCTCCACTGCCCAACTACATCCCCCTCACTTAGGTGGCTACTGACATCCCAGCCTGGGAAGTCAATCTTCTCCACCATTGTGACAGGAAAATGCATTCATCTTCAGCAGAGAAAAAGCGGCGACAAACAGGAGTAAAAAATGGAACTTGGTGTTCTGTGGTAACTGGGGAGAGATTTATCTTAACCATTGAAAAAATTTACCTGCTTTGCTGATTAAACCATTTATACATCGCCATGGCCAAACAATGAAATTGACATATCATTATTTGGTGATATAGCAATAGTTCACCTAACAAAACTGTGCGAAGTAGATCCGCCACAAGCCTTGGATCAGTTCCGACAGTACAAGTACTGTACAAGTACAAGTTCCTGAGGTGTGACTTCTTGGTATCCTCCTCGACGACACGTTATCGTTCACGGAACACTTGACCAGCGTAATTCAGGCGTGTTTTAATCAGCTGCGGAAGATCAGAAAGATCCGCCGCTATATACAGATAACGGCTGCGATACTCCTCGTACGCTCTCTCGTTTTATTGCGAACGGACTATTGTAATAGCTTCCTCCTGGGTCTCCATGACTACCAGCTGGCCCGTCTGCAATCTGTCGTTAATGCATCTGCCCGGCTGATCTTCAGAGTCAGGTGGCATGACCATGTGACGCCACTACTGAGGGACAGGCTCCATTGGCTTCAAATCCCGGAGTGAATCGTCTTCAAACGGTGTTGGCTGACCTTCCGGGCCCTCCACGACCCTACCTGCCTGGAGTACCTATCTGCCTTGGTGCGTAGACGGACGATCGCTGACCGACAACTCCAGCTGAGATCCAGTACGCGATCTCTATTTTACGTCCCTCCTCCGTCAAAGACTTCGCAGAGAGGTCCGTCACACGAGGCAACCCACTGCTATGGAATTCACTGCCCGACTCAGTGACCGCAGACACTTCCTTCGAGTCATTCGCCACTAAACTTAAAACGCACCTTTTCAACTTATCGTACGATTGTTCCATGTAAAGCGCTCTTGACTTTGGCCCTCGCTACGTTACTGCGCTATATAAATCGTCATGAAGAATAGAATAGAATAGAATGAAAAGTACAATGTGAAAGTAATTGGCAATGGAGCCAGGAAATTATTAGCCAGTGCGTTTGACTTGCATACTATGTAAAGTTCTGGAAAAAAATAGTAAAAGCAAAGTTATTTAGTTACCGGAATACTTCAAAGCTCTGATGGAAGATGTACAGCAGATATTTTGCGTAGAATAGGCATAGCCGCTTCAGCCATGCAATCGCTTGACTGACTATGGAGACAAAAGAGGACGAACCTAAATACCAAAATAAGAACCTATAAAACATGTGCCTTGCCGGTCCTGTTATACGGCTCGGAGACACATGGAGAATTGAAGCATTTCACATGCGCTGTCAGTGACGCATACTAGGAATTCGGTGGTTTGACTTCATTCGGAAAGAGGAGGTTACTCAGATGACCAACCTAGAACCTATCTTACAAACCATCAGCCATCTCCGACAAGCACTTTTCGGTCATGTGGCACACCTTAGCACCCACACTCTGGCTTGCGGTGCTCTTATGGCAGCTATTAACCGTAGATATGAAAGGAATCCACCTCCATGGTGGAAAAGACCTCCAGGTCGCCCTAGCCGCACCTGGGTACAACAGATCGGCAACGGCGCACCTTCAACAATCGCAAAAGAATGGGAGAAAGCCCAAAATCGCTGCCATAGTAGATCGCTACGGGTCTTTGTTGTCTAAGCGAAATAATGAATGAATGAATAATGAATGTCATGTCACATTATGAATGAATAATGAGGAATACTTCCGATAGCGCCATATTGACTGCTTGCACATGTCTGTACATGCTTGGAATATCGCCGTTCTTGGCGGTTTTACCGGCGTCTTGAGCTTATTTCTTTGCACTAATCGCATGGATTGTCGCCTAGCTGTCATTTTCGAATCAGTTGGTGATCGTCTTCGTGTTTTCTCTGTGTTGAACGTATCGGATTTATGTCGGCGTGGTTGGCCTGCCATTTTATCTAAGCCACCAGCCCACCGACATAGTCTGCACTCTACAGGCTATAAAGGGCACAGACTGTTCCGGTTCACGCGCGGGATTCCATCTTCAGTTGGTTCCCGTCAAGTTCGGTGATGGATTACTATCTCGCTGACAACCACCCTCGAGGATTCGCCACCTGATTTTCGCCATGGGGAGAATTTTTCTCATCATTCATGCGGTCCTTCAACATCCTTTATACGTTTTCGTTGACTCTTCGACGGAATGTCTTCTTGCAGAAAACCGCCTTCTGAAGGGCTCACTGCCTGATTTTGACACGGTAGAGACCTCTTTCATGCCGTCTGAGCGGACTTTACCTCAAGACCAACATCCTCCGTTCCATGTTGATTTGTCAGCGTTGTTGACAGCACCTTTGACTTTGGCCTTTGCCATGCTACGGTGCTATAGAAGTTGTCCACTACCATAACCATACACATGGTGGGAAAACAGAGGAACTAGATTGGACATGTGCTGAGAGCAGTTTATTAAATTGAAAACACAATAGAAATACTGTTAAATGTAGGGCAAACTGTGACAGATTTGTCTAAGTGTCAGATGTCACAGGCATACTAAATTAACTCAGTGAATGTAATGTCCAACAGGAATGTTTTAATTGTGATATTGCATTGAGGGTGGATATTCTTTTAATCAATCAATCAATCAACAGAGTATTTATATAGAGTCTATTTATCTTAATTAAAAGAACTCCCTAAGCGCTCCCGCTGCGGTTAGCGCTGTCGACTCGGCAAAGCCAACGTCGGAGGCACTGTTGACAGCGTTGACGCCTCTGCGGTTCGGAAGATGATTATAAAATCCACTCGGATAGTAAGAGGAGTTCGCGGCCGTAACGAAATCCGGCGTTGAATTCCTGAGAGAGTGGACTTCCGCAGAATGTTTCCCAAGACAGAGACGCCAGTGAAGGACGGAAGGAAATGTTGACAGTCCCGCACGATGGTAAATGGAATACGCGCCGTAGAAAGGTCCGACGACGTACTCCCAAGAGGCGGTCTTCCGTTAGAGTAATCCGCAGCCGAGTACGCTCCCGTCACCGAACTCATCAGATTTGACGGTGATGGAAAATTCCACTGCATAAAATCTATAAATGTGCCCACTGTGAAATTTTCACTATTTATCCACAAATAAAATCATAAATATTGTTGAATACACATTGGTTAAAATGTCACATTATGTGCTGATTGCTTCTGTTCTATTGGTTTTCAAACTCTTGGTGTACCTGTTGATTGGCCCAGAGAGAGCTTTCAAAAAGCTAAAGTTTGGTGCAAAGATCATGTCTCTAGCTATGAGAGAAGTAGAGATATTGCAGTTTTACTGTCACTAGTTGGCATGGGTCGTGCAAAGTTTCGTCAACCATAGTTTGGACCTGGGTTGACCCAAAACTCTAATATTATGGTTTTAACATTACTCATGGGGATGAACAATTGTGCCATTTTTCATCAATATCTGAGACGGTGACGTCCGACAACTGTGTTGATTTGGCATGGAATGCCCCTATAATCAAATTGCTTATTGCTATCAAGACCGAAGATATATAATATGTAACTTTTATTTATTTGTATGTATGTATGTATACTGGACTATTTATATAGCGCCATAAGCATAGCGGGGCCAAAGACAAAGGCACTTTATAAAGGATATGACTCTCGAAATAGATGGTTTTTCAGTCTGTTTTCAAAAATGGGTTGGTCTTTGATCCTTCTGATTTCCGGCGGAATAGTATTCCATAGAAGTGGTCCACCTCGTGACAAGGTGTGATCTCCTAGGGTAGAGATCTTGAGTGGCCTCAGGACAACAAGGTCTAGAGAGGACGATGATCTCAGTGTCAATCGTCTGAGTGTCACTGGAGGGTATTACAAGTCATGCTAGGTACTCCAAACTAGCTTAGCCGGTGATGATGCCATGAATTATGAGGCACCTCTTAAAGATAATGCATTCTCGGACGCGAAGCCATTGAAGCTTGTCTCATGAGAGGTGTTATGCTCGCCCGGCAGTCCTGGCGGTACATTAGTCTGGCGGCGACATTGAGGATATTCTGGATTTTGGATATTAGATATTCAGGAATACCATAGACAAGACTATTACAATAGTCAACAGAGAATGCACTGTAGGGCAGCAAAGGTGGAAAGTGCTTTCCTGACTTGATGGAGTCAACGGAGCTTGTACATGCAACTCTTTGTCAAGTTCGTGATATGATCCGCCATGGACGTACACTGTATTAATTGAAATGAACTTAACACTTTAAATGTGGATATTTCTATCATGTTGAATTTGCCGATTTTAAGTTAACTACCGTATATGCACGATTATTACCCGCACACGTATATAACCTGCATACGTATATAACCAGCGGAAAATTACGAATTATGTTCCAACGTCCCAGCATATGCCACGCACGAATATAACCCACATATGCTAGTCTTCAGGTATTTGGAGGTGTCGACGCTATGATGTACGAGGCGATGAGAACGTTGACGGGGCACCAACAGCACTGATGGGGCACCGACAGCTCTGACGAGGTTTCAAGTTTCCAGTATAACCCGCATACGAATATATCTACGCAAGGGGGGCTGCGTTTTTTAATTTCTTGTATTACCTGCGAGTAATAATAATAATTCATACAAAAAATGTGTAGGAAACTCACATGGACCTCTCCAGATAATAAAACTGAAAACCTGATAGATTATATCATCACTAGAGAAGAGTGGTTGACGTCAGTGAGAAAGACAAGAGTATATATAGATCTGCAGAAATTAATTCGGATCACCACCTTATTGTGTCAAAGATAAAGGTTAAATTAAGTGGGGAAAATGTGCCAAGGAAAAAACGTTTCGACATGGAAAAATTAAATGAAATGGATGTACAAAATAAATTTCAGATCAAAATCCAAAACAGATTTGAGGTGCTAACAAACCTGACAGATGACAAAGATCCAGAGACAGAATGGGAAAATTTCAAGACTGAAATTAACAAAGTGGCAGAGGAAGAACTTAGATACAGAAAGATAGGGAAAAGGAACTAGATATCAAAAGAAACAGAAGAATTACAGGCAGAAATAAGAAAATCTAAAGAAGCAGCCATGAATCCTGGTAAGGGTGGAACTGAAAAGACTACTGAATTAAATGAATTAAGAATACAGCTAAAGAAAAGATTAATCAGGGATAAGAATAAAATGTTGAAAGAGATGGCAAATGAGATGGAAGATGCTTACAAAAGAGGAGGTAGCAAAAAACTCTTTGCAAATGTCAACAAACTAAGTGGAAGCACAATCACAAAGATAATAAGCATTGAACCAGTTAAGGATAGAAATGGAGAAATATTAACAGAGAAGGAAAGGATCATGGCCAGATGGAAACAAATTTTGATGAGATACTAAACCACAAAGACCCTAACAACACAGAAGAAACATTTAATGAAATCGATCAATCAGAGGATAGATGTAAATTAGAGGATTAGTTAGGGGAAGAAGACGATATCACAATGGAAGAGATAGAGAGGGCAGTGAAACAGATGAGAAAAAACAAAGCCCCATGACTCTGCAATATCACAGCAGAAATGCTCCAAAACACTGCTGTATATACAATCAGATGGCTACATCAGGTCATAGCAGCAGTATGGAAAACTGAGAAAACATCATTAGATTGGAGAAAAGCAATTATAATACCAATACACAAGAAAGGAGACAGAAAGGAATGCAACAACGCCAGAGGAATCAGTCTTTTAAGTGTACCAGGGAAAGTTTTCACCAGAGTCATGTTAAACAGCAGTGACGTATCAACGGGGGTTTTGGGGGTTAAAACCCCCTTGGACGGTGAAAAAAAATTTTTTTAATGTATTTCCATGCAATTTTTATTTTTTAGGAGATTTTTGGCGATTTTGGGGGTGAAAATCCCCCCCTTGGTGTCATCGACGAAATTTTTGTTCAAAACTCCCCCTTCCGGAAATCATGGCTACGCCACTGTTAAACAGAATAAATGACAGTGGATGAAACTCTCAGGGAAAACCAATCTGGATTCAGGAAAGGAAGAGGATGCTCTGACCAATCTTCATCCTTCGACAACTCATTGAGAAAAAACTAGAATTTAATGAAGATTTGGTTATGTGCTTCATTGATTTTGCCCAAGCTTATGACTCAATTTGGAGAGAAGGGGCATGGAAACTCTTGGGGAAATATGGCATTCATGCCAAAATAATAAGGCTAATTGAAAATTTATACAGCAGTTTTAGCATGTATCAGAATTGATGGAGAAGAAACTGAGTGGTTCAAAATTAAAACAGGATTTAGACAAGGATGCATTCTCTCACCAATACTCTTCAACATTATATTAGATTACATCATCAGACAGATTGAAAACACAAATGGGTTGGGAACATCTCTAAAGTCAGGAAACATAGATGATGCAGAATATGCTGATGATACATGTCTAATAGCTGAATGCCTCTCAAGGATTGTAGCGTTAACACTGGCCTTAATAACGGAAAGTGGAAAATTTGGACTAAAAATAAACACTAATAAAACAAAATTATGCCAATTACAAAAACAGTTGGGGAATGGCCAATAGTATCACACAACAGAAAAGAAATTGAAATAGTGAAGAATTTCGTTTACTTGGGAAGTGAATTGGAAGCAAAAGGAGATTAAACGAAGAATAGCAATGGCAGGATCAACCTTCAACAGGCTACATACCAATATTTTCAAAAGACATGACATTGGGATGAAAACAAAACTAAGAATTCTCAACACTTGTGTAATACCAATACTAATTTATGGATGTGAATCTTGGACCATAAAAAAAGAACTGGAGAAAAAATTAATAGCAACAGAAAATAAATGGCTTAGAAGAATACTAAGGATTGGATAAAAAGAACATATAACAAACGAAGAAGTTAGAGAGAGAACACTGCAACCGAGCATCGTGGAAGTTATCAGAAAAAGAAGAATGAAATGGACGGGACACATAGTCAGAATGGAAGAAATAAGAAACCCAAAATGAATTTTCATCTACAAACCAGAGGGGAGAAGATCTAAAGGAAGACCTAAAAGACAATGGGTGGACGGTTTGGAAGAAAACCTGCACATGGCAGGGCTGAATCTCAATGGAAAAACTGACGGAAGACACCGAATGACTTTGGAAGAAATAGCAAAGGACAGAGAACTTTGGAGAGATGTCATGGAGAAGTCAATAGCTGGACACAGCTGGAGGACGAAGACCTGACCTGACCTGAATAATCATGCAAATATATGTTGAGATTTTTTTAATTATTTAAAATATAAAAGATTTTGAGCTTGATCTTGGCAGCAGTGACATGACCAGGATTCGTGAATAGGGAGCACATTGACATTTTTGGTTTAAATGTCTTGATGAGTGTTTTCAAAAAACATTGTCGTTTCAGGCACTCTTAACTTTCATGTATTCTTTTCATGTTATGCTACCACCCCTTCCCCAAAATAAGCTACTTAGCAGTTTTGCACAAATTCCACGACCAGTCAGTCCACATATCAATGGATAGGTGGCGCTGATTCTAGCTGCCAGTGGTCGTTGTACCTGCTGATTAAATTCGTTTGCGTTGGAGTACGTGACGGTTTTTCTGGAGTGATTTCTCGGCATTCTGCTTGGGACAGGACTCCTGATATTCTTGTTCGTTCGGCATTTTTCGAACTCGTTTTGCGGTTGAATCAGTGAGAAGCGATCCAACATTGCGTACTTGGACGGCGACCTTGGACGCCATATGTTCGCTAGGCAGCTTCGCAGTGCATTGTTGTTTATCCTGACCGTTGAACTGCGAATTGCATCGTAGACATATGCGTTGTCGTATACACACGCTTAGAACTTCTCGACTATCGCGAAGGTGTGTTCGGCAGCTTGTCATCGTTCTTGTGTCGGCTCCTTGATCGGATGTTCGTCGACGGCCCTAGACGCCGAAGTCACGGACATGGGGCAGGGCTGGGGCGCGGAAAATCAGAACGATCCCCGTCTTGGTCGCTCAGCGTCCGTCTCCGAGTCGCGTGGACAGACCTCCGGATCCAGTACCTCTGTGTCACAGATCGCTCGTTCACCCGAAGATGGAGCGCCATCTCGATTCGCATGGTCGTCGATTTCGAACCGGAATGCTCAATATTCGCTCGGTCTGCAAGAAAGTCGATAATGTCGTTGATCTCATTGCGGAGTATCGGCTGGATTTGCTTATTCTCGGCGAAACGTGGCACGAAGATGAGGACAGTGCTGCCATCAAGAGGCTTAGAGGCCATGGCCTCAACGTCATTGAGGCTGCCCGGCGAATCCCGAAGGACGCGAACACTGCCGACATCAACTTCATCAACCATGGCGGACATACCCGGGCTCCAAAACCGAAGCTTGCTTTCTCGGCTGAAGACTTCCACGACTACATCGACGACAAGATCAATACCATATGGGAGAAGACGTCTGCTGCAGGGCCGGCCACATATGGGTCCAACCAAGGGCCACTGTTCGAGGGGTTCTCTGCCCCGACGTGTGCTGAAGTGGAGGTCTGCGTGCGAGCGGCTCCCAACAAGCAGTGCCATTCGGACCCGCTCTCCACCTGGCTGCTGAAGGAGTCCATCGGGACCCTGGCGCCGTATCTGACGAGCCTAATGACAGCCTCGCTGACTAGCGGTGTCTTCCCATCGTCTTGGAAGTCGGCTATCGTCTCACCGCGGCTGAAGCGGACCGGACTGGACCCTGCGACCGTCGCAAGTTATCGACCCGTCTCCAATCTTCCCTTCCTCTCCAAGATATTGGAGAGGTTAGCAAACAAGCAACTGGTCACGTTCTTGACAGTGAATGGCCTGATGCCTAAGGACCAGTCTGCCTACCGGCGGGGTCACTCGACCGAAACGGCGGTTCTGAAAATCTACAGTGACCTTGTAGATGGGATCTCCAACGACAGAGTCGGACTTCTCTGTCTGCTTTGGCATAAAGGGAATTGCTCATTCCTGGCTGAGCGACTACCTTACGAACAGAACACCACGGTGCAATGCAATGGCTCCTTCTCGAAGATGCGACCAGTACTTTGCGGAGTGCCGGAGTGCCGCAGGGCTCGGTACTGGACCCCCTACTGTTCGTTCTGTACCTGGCAGACCTGCACAAACTGATCAGTTCGTCTGGCTTGCATGCGCACGGCTATGCTGACGACGTCCAGGTCTACGCGACCTGTACGCCATCTGAATCTGACGAACTACGGAAGCAGGTCGAGTGCCTGCAGGCGGTCGAATTGTGGATGGCTACAAACCGGCTCGCACTCAATCCTGCCAAAAAGGAGTTTCTTTGGCTCTCAACACCGGGACAAATCCGCCTAATCAAGCGCGCTGCGTTCACTCTTGGGAACTCCGATATTGATCCGGTCAGAGACGTCAGGCTGCTCGGGGTGACTCTTGATGAGACTATGTCGTTCAGCGAGCACATCGCCAATGTCACCCGCTCGTGCTACCACCAGTTACGGGTGATTAAAGCGATGCGCCGATATCTCACGTTGTCGGCGACGATACTACTGGTCCGGGCGTTAGTCCTGAGCCGGATTGACTATTGTAACAGTGTGCTGTTGGGCCTTCCCGCCAACCTGCTCGACAAACTGCAATCCGTGCTCAACGTCTCGGCGCGACTGATCTTTGGAGCATGATGGAACGCTCACGTCACGTCGCTGCTTTGCGACAAACTCCATTGGCTACCAATACGGTAGCGGATCGTCTACAAGTGATGCCTGCTAACTTACCGGGCATTACATGACCCCACTTGTCCGGACTACATTACCTCCCTCCTACAGCGGACCACGATGCTGGAACGACGTCGGCTGCTAAGATCTGGCAGTCGCGTTAAACTGCTTGTGCCTCCCCCGTCTAAAACGGCTAAGTTCGGAGACAGGTCGGTTACACGGGGCAATCCAGGACTGTGGAACTCACTACCGGACTTTGTCACAAACTCTGACTCTCTTGGAATTTTTCTACGTAATCTTAAGACTTACTTATTCACCATCGGATATTCGTAGTCTTGTAAAGCGCTCTTGTCTTTGGCCACTTTTGCCATGCTTATTGCGCTATAGAAATTGTCTAGCTAATAATAATAATAATAATATCAAGGGCTGGGCCCCTATGGCTATGTTTAATGCCTACATATATGCTAAGCAGACATTCTGTACCTATGTGAAACCTGTTACCTGTTATTAAATGAGACAAACTGAGTGACCCATTTATATCTTCCAGTTAAACTGCTGCATGGTCTTAACCTGCTATTACTTTTGTTATCTTTACTCACACTGAATTTGGCAAATTTTTAATTACTGGGTATGTCAGTTCATGATAATGAATACAAAACAGACAATTTTTATATCTATTGTAGAAATACTGGTGGAATTGGAGGCGGTGTTCTTAACTCATTGGCTCTGTGGCAACAAGGACTTTTGGGGTACAAGTATTCAAATGCTTTTTATATTGGCTAAAAATTTGGGTAATTTTAATGTATCCCAGGATGCCTGGCAGTATCCACAACCATAATAGCCAAGTTACCGGTAGCTACATAAATTAGAATCATAGTGACTTCTGTTATTATAAAATTATATAAAATCTTTGCAAATTGATGTTAATATAATATTACTATTATATTATTATTGAGGCAATTTATATAGCAGTGTAAGATATCTAAGGAGACCAAGGTCACAAGAGCTTTTGGCAATATTGAAATGTCATTGAGGATCAGAAGATGGCGATATTAAAAACCCACTTGGATGGTATAAAGGAATTCACTGCCATGATGAAATCTGGCAGTGAATTCTTGAGAGAGCAGTCTTCCACAAGAAAATTAAATGTCAATATTGACACGTCAGCAAGGAATAGAAGATTTTGTTGAGAGTCCCCAGGGTGATAACAGCAGTGTTGGGCAACTAGTTAACTAATTAGTTACCAACTAAAAGTTTAACTAAATTTTTTTAGTAAGCTTCATAGTTTAATTAAATATAAATAGTTTAGTTAAAATGCTAGTTTAACTGAAACATTTTAGTTAATAACTAAATAGTTTAACTAAAACTTTTTAGTTGGTGTCCCGAATTCTCAATAACAGTCCCTTTTCAATCTATTCTTTTAAGGGTCATTTTTTTAAAAACTGACTTGACAAACTTGTGTTCCTGCAGTCTAGACTAAGACTTAAATATTATATAGACAATAATATAATTAATGATTTCAATGGTTCATTGACTGATATGTTCATGTTGCGAGCATCGTCTATGTTTTCATGAACACATACCTGATACCTAGGAAATAGTTGTAAAATTAGTTGCAAAAAGTTTAACTACATTTTTTTAGTTCAGTTAAGTCATTGATATTATTTTATATTCAATGCGTTCTGCTATTTTGAGCCAGTGGAGAGATTTGAGTAATGGTGTAATGTGGCAAAATTTAGGCGATTTAGTTACTGCACGAGCTAAGGCATTTTGAATCGATTGGAGTTTACATATGGAAGCCTTTGGAAGATTGTGAAACATTGAGTTGCAGTAGTCTAACTTAAATTTAATTCAATTGATGTTTGTTAAAGTGCCCTTGACTTTTGTGGGAGGCATGTTTTTACTGTTTTAAACTTGTTTCTTTCATTCTGAAACAAATAAAATGCTTTCAGTGAACTTAATTTATATTATGTGTTTCCTATAGAACTGGTGCATTGCTCAATTCTAACATGCTTGTGCAGCAAAATATGGGTGCATTTCTTGGTGGAATGGGCACTGTGCCACAGGCAAGTTTACCATTGTTAGGGGGGCTTGGAGCAAATCTGTCTGGTAGAAGCATGGAAGAGCCTTCGGCAAAAGTCCTTCGTCTTGATGAAACAGGTACATATGGACACCATACAATATGTATTTGTTAATCAGTGTTTTAAATTTTATCAATTAGTACCACAAACAAATTAATATACAGCATATTTTCATGTATATAAGAATTATAACATGCTTTTGCAAACAGATAAGATGCAACTACTAGAATACTAGATGACCTGTACATTTACCTTTTTATTATATTTGCATGGATGCTATGTGAATTCAAATATGGTTTAAAATAACACATCAAGTTAATGGTTACCTGTTAAGCTTTTTGAAATAACAACTGTAGTAATTTATAAAATTTGCACATTACCCCAAAAATCATTTACCGTATTTGTTCGATTATTACCCGCGGGTAATACATGAAATTACAAACTGTCCCCCCCTTGCAGAGTATATTTGTATGTGTGTTATACTAAAAACTTAAAACAAAGTACGTCACCAGTAACTTAAAACAAAGGACGCCGCCATAGGCACTGTCAACATCAAAGGGGTTTGATCCACGACCCACAGGACGCCCCCATAGGCACTGTCAACATCAAAGCGCTTTGATTAGCCGTGCTGGACGCCGGTTCCAATGCCGGCAACTTCAAAGCGCTTTGAAGTATCCACGGAGAACGCCGGCCCCGTCGAAACCTTCAAATACCTGAAGACTAGCATATGCAGGTTATATTCGTGTGCAGCTTATGCTGGGATGTCAGAACATAATTCGTAATTTTCCGCAGGTTATATTCATGTGCGGGTAATAATCGTGCAAATATGGTATTTTTGAAGTTGCCCAATTAAAACTAAAATTTGTCAAAAGTTGTTGCTTGCACAGTCAAAACTTTCAGATTTCTATTCTTTGTTTATATGACATATAAAAGAAAAGTATAGAAGAAAATGGCATTTGGATACTGTAAGAGTACTGTTTTGCAGTAGTTGTACTTTACCTAGTGTTAGGCTTATCCACCATAGACTGTCACCCATTTGCCTGGCCAGATACCCTAGTTTTGACCTGGAACTTAAATGATTTTGCTTTAGTGTGCCATCAGCTGATGCTTCTGTGCATTATGATGTGGCACAATAGAAGTTTAAGATTGGATTAGATTAGGGAGTCCTATCTTGACTTAGTAGTAATTTGAGTTGAGTTTGAAATTACCATAATACAGTATGAAAAAAACTGTCACCATTCTGGCCCACAACACTTAAATTAGGGTATTGTATTTCATCCATCCATCCAACTTTCAAGCGAGTCACAGTTTAGAAGCATATCACTAAAGACTTCGAATATTGGGGAGACAACCCAAGAAAAAACTTGACCTTGCAGAATTTGATGTGAGGAGGTAAAGAGGTCATCCTGGTTGTTGTGGATTATGTACACCATCTGTGCAGGTTTGTAGACTTGTTCTGACCTTGAATCTCAGCTGTTGTAAGAGATTGTGAATTTTGAATCTTGCTAGAGAGAGTTTTCCAACAAAAAAGTGGCACTCAGACAAGCTAGGTTCTTTCAATCCCTTCTGTTTCCATTCTCAATCAATCAATCTATTAATGAACTTCTATGGTGCCACTATCATAATGTCCAGTAAATCAGCCAATGACCCACCAAATCCAAATTAAATTAGAGTCAGGTCAATCCGATCAGTCAAAACAGAGGGAAGCAATCTTAGGAGGATAAGCGAAATTTAACAGGTATGTTTTAAGACCAGACTTGAAAGATGGTTTTATATAGACAGATTGCTCCCCCGCCATTTCTGACTGATATTTCCAGCTTGACCTGGCTCTAATTCAATTTGGATTTGGTGTGCCATCGGATGATGCCCTGGGCATTATGATAGTGGCGCCATAGAAGTTTATTTATTGTGGCGCCATAGAAGTTTATTTATTGATTGAAGACAGATTTTATGATTAATTTGGTGTTTGATAGGTAACCAATGTATGGACTGTCTATAGCTGGGGATATATGTTCAAATCTGGGAGTTTTGGATATGACTAAGGACTTTTGTACTCTTGGAGTTTCTGCATATTTGAATATGTGATGCTGAAAAGCAGGGATTTGCAGTATTCTAGGCGACAAGATACCAACACATTGGCTAGTTGAATAAGGATAGTCTGAGGAAGTAGATGTCTGAGGAAGTAGATGTCCCGAATATGATAATGAGAAAGTTTGCAGGCTGAATTTATGTGACTAGTGAACGAGAGGTAAGAATCAAATAACACAAATGTTGTGAACAGGAGTACTTCTAGTAACAAAAGTAGGATCTCCTAGTACTACACAATTATTTTGTATTCTAATTCCTCTTTCTAACCATCTGTGCAAAAATATATAGAATTTGTGAGGGAGCCACTCTCTGACCTAAAACAGCCCCCTCAAAAAAGCAAAAAAAATTTGTTTAAAGCTCTGCAGCTAAAATTTTTGAATGGTAAGCTATCTCTGGTGAGAGGCATCGGTTTAGGAAAATGTATTTGGAATGAAGTAAATCAAGAATTTCGTAAATAGGACCATTTTTAGCGGAGATATAATAATAATAATAACAATAATAATAATAATAATCATGAACTGATTATGGTGGCATATCATACAAGTACTACTAGGACACCTTACAACTAAAACACAAACAGTATATCCTACAACGATTGTTATGCTGAAAAGCAGGGATTTGCAGTATTCTAGGCGACAAGATACCAACACATTGGCTAGTTGAATAAGGATAGTCTGAGGAAGTAGATGTCTGAGGAAGTAGATGTCCCGAATATGATAATGAGAAAGTTTGCAGGCTGAATTTATGTGACTAGTGAACGATAGGTAAGAATCAAATAACACAAATGTTGTGAGCAGGAGTACTTCTTAGTAACAACAGTAACTATACTGTTTCTTGGCGGGGCACCTTCTTTAGTTTCAACATTACAAAGTTGCAAAGGAAGCTGGTTTTATAGTAAAGGGGGTAAGTGAAGTCTATTTTCTATTTCTCGCAAATTCATTGATGTTTCTATGCTGAGGCAGAGTTTAATTCCTTCATAGATACTGGCTGTTTACACAGCTGATTAATTTAAAAGGGCCTATTTGAATTATCCTTATTTTTAGCTATGATGTCCTCAATTTAAATACCCGTTGAAATTCCGGGGGGTTCACCTCCACTTATACGTACGATCAGTAGAACATAGACGGTACATTTGCCTTAAAGGATCATTTTAAATACTTTGACTTGCTGTTTACACTTGTAGCAAATTTAAATACCCTGATTTAAAGGAACAATTGATTTCATTAATTTTATTTTTGGGCCACGTAACTGGGAATCTTGAGTGCTAACCCTCCTACCATAGATGTTATATTACGGTAAGCAAGATAGGCTGTTAGAATCTAATGTACTGCACACGGGCGCTTTGGTTGTTAACCCCTTTACCGTTTAAGACGAGCCCGACTCGTCTTGCATTATCGATGCTTAACCATTTGAGACGAGTCTCATCCGTCTAATAGTTTTCAAACCAGCAGCTAATTGTTTCACCCAAGTCGTGGGCGTTGTAAATTGTAATATATACAGTATATGGGTTTAGTACCCATTTATTTGCCAGATGGTGCTTATTTTTAGAATATTTATGCTGTTGGCTCTAGAAAATCGATACTTTGGACCTGGCCCCTTGAATTTTGCCTTTAATGGCAGTGCCTTGTTGACCGGAAATTCATTGCTATGGGGCATTATTCTTCTAGAATCTAGAAAGTGGGGATAAGTCTCCTGAAGTCAAAATCAAATCTATTGAGGTTTCTGGTTGTAGTTGAATGGAATTTTACAATGTTGAACTGGGGTTCCCTTGGTTCTAATGAGCAGCATTTCGAGTACCATTTGTAAGACCTTATTCTTTCCACCTCCAATTAGTAATTCAATGATTGAGTGCGTAAAATGATAAAGGAATACTAATCTGACCTTTATATCAATTTTAACATATTTTCTTAGGGGTCATCCATAAATTATGTTGTGCGATTTTTTTTTTGGGGGGGGGCACTTTTTGACCCCCACATAGCGCAACGTAACAAAACGTCAGACCCCCTAAAATATGTCGTCACAAGGGCCAACCCCCCTTTCGCCTTCCGAGGTCTTGACAAGCGGTCGTCCATAAATGACGTTACGAGGTTTTAGCAGTTTTTTTGCCCCCTTCCTCTTTGTAACGTGCCGTAACAAAAAGTTAGACCCGCTAAAATATGACGTAACAACATCCTTGTATCTTTTTCCTCTCCAAAATATATCAAGCAAGCAAAAAAGGTCAAAGGTCATGACCTAGTTTATTTTTTGTGTGATGTCACATTTACGGAAACACCCCCTCCCCATCGTCACCCTTCGTAACAAATGGCCAGACGCCCCTAACCGCGTGACATAATTTATGGACGACCCCTTAGCTTCTGTGCTTCAAAATCGGAAGTATTTAAAGTATTTTAAAGTAATGCGTTGCTGTACTAAAATAAATGGCCGCCATGGTAGGGGGTTTAAAATTTAAATGCATGGTAAAGGGGTTAAAGGGTATCGTGCATTTGCTTGCTAAAGGGTTAAAAGATCTTTCTTGAATGTGAAATCATCATACAAAAACAGGAACAGATGTACTCTAATTGTAAGAAATTTGGTTTTATTGACAAAACTGTGGATATAGTGTGCAGGATTGAATCGATAGATTCGTAATCTGTTTATAATAAATGATATGTTTGTATAAGGCTGTCAATAAATGACATCACGCTTTTAGGGAGGAGGGGGTTGGGAGGAGGGGGTTCAAACATTTGTGACGATGTGTGTTGACGGGGAGGGGGTACGAGGGAGGGGGTTTCCAGAAATGTGAAATCACATAATACTAAATATTGTTATTAATATCGCAATGTTATGTTACTACAAGGTTGAATGTATTTTACACTTCATTTTTTAAAGAATTTGAAGAAAAAGTTTCTGAATATCATTTCACCTATAATAATTATAATGAATATTTTCAAACAAATTCATTGCAATACCTGCTTCATTCAAGAAATATGTGATTTGAAACATTAATTTTGATATTGAAAAGTTTATGGGAAAGGTCAACGCGTTGTGATGTCATATTTGAAGGGGTCTGACTTTTTGCGACGACGAGGGGGAGGGGGAGTAATAAACTGCCAGAATCATGTGACATCATTTATTGATGACCCCCATTCACCAATCAGCAAGTATTTGTTAAATGCAGTAATGTTACTTGCTGCATGTTAGTGTAATTTACTTAAGCACATTTCAGCATTTATAGAGGGCTTTTTCAAATCATTTCCAGTATACAAAACAACCAGTATCCAACCTGTCATTCCTTTCCAAGCTTATGGGGATGATTGTCAGCAAGCGGCTGGTTGAAATTTTAAATGCTAACAGACTGATTCTTCATGATCAATTGGCATATCGCCATGGGCATTCCACATAAACCGCTGTGCTGAGAATATTCAATGCTGTAGTGGATGCGGTTGCGAATGGCAGGGTGGCTCTGCTCTGCCTCCTTTGCCTTTCCGCCGTGTTTGATCCTTATCTAGTGATTGGAGAGTTCATATGGCCTCAGGGGTCAGGTTTTCAGCTGGTTTGGTAGCTACCTCAGCGACAGGACGCAATCAGTCCAGTGTGATGGTCAAACGTTGGATAAGCGCATCGTCCAGCATGGCATAATGTAGGGGTCAGTTCTCGGCCCTCTGCTGTTCATTCTCTTAATTGCAGATTTTCGGGCTGACCATACACAGCTACACAGATGATGCAACTGTTTTCTTCCTGTCTGCCTGCTGACATGGAGCGACTGAGATGTTGCTTCCTTGATTGCATCACAGCGATCATCATGTGGATGGAGGAAAACCGCTTGGCCTTTAACCTGGCCAAGACCGAGTTCCTGTATGTGCACCTCCAGGAGGAAGCATCTCCTGAGCCCTGCACCATTCATGCTCAGTATTGTGGTCCTTGGCTGCTACTATCACTTGCGGAGGGTTAGGTCAGTCTGCCAGCATCTTCTGATCAGTGGGGCAGTGCCCCTTGTGCGTGCCCTTGTCCTGCCCAGGCTGGACTATTGCAACAGCGTGTTGCTGGGCCTTCCTGATGGAAAGCTGAATCGCCTCCAATCCGTACTCAATACAGCTGCTTGGGCCGTCTTCAGCAGCCCCTGGGGAGCCCATGTGACCCCCTATTGCGTGACCAGCTGCACTGGCTTCGAGCCCGGGAGTGCATTTTCCAAAAGCGCTGCTAGCTTACCTTCCGAGCGCTAAATGACCCGCTCTGTCCACAGTACTTGGCTGAGCTAGTCTTAAGATCTACGTTGAGCGTGCAGGGTTGGCACTTCGCTCCGGCCATCATGTCCAACTACTTGTCCCGCCCCATCACAGTCCCTGAAGTTCGGGGACAGGTCCTTCACGCGCAGGAGCCCGTTGCTCTGTCTTGCCGACCGCAGTGACCGAGGCCAATTCAGCTGGGCTGTTCTTGAGAGAGTTAAAGACGCATCTTTTTAATTTAGGATATGGTTGACTGTGTGTACAGCGCCCTTGTCATAGGCCTTAGCCTGGTGTACGGTGCTATAGAAGTTGTCTTTAAATAAATAAATACAGCATAATTGTTATAGTTTCAATTTGTAATATTTTTATAGGAAATTTCCATGCTGCTGATAGTCTTCGATTCCAGGACAGAGATTATCATAGAAGAAATGACAGTCATATGCGTGATAGAGATCGTGAAGA
Source organism: Metaphire vulgaris (assembly GCA_018105865.1). Taxonomy (NCBI): domain Eukaryota; kingdom Metazoa; phylum Annelida; class Clitellata; order Crassiclitellata; family Megascolecidae; genus Metaphire; species Metaphire vulgaris. The sequence goes on from CM030861.1 coordinate 3,561,184, forward strand.
TCGTTCATTCAGGGGTGGAGATGCTCGTCACGGCCGTCAGCGGTCTCGAAGTCCAGATCGATTGGGAAGAGTGAGCCAACATGGTGCTGTGAGAAATTTTGGTGAATTGCATGGCTCTGGAATGGGAAGAGATTCAGTTGGAGGTCGAACTGGAAATGACAGTGAAATATCCAATCCAGTTAACCTGCTGCTTAACCTGAGTCAGATGCTCTCGTGCGTATATCTTTTCTCCTATTTGAATATTTGTTTGTTCAGAAATTTTTGTACTTGTACTGTGGTTGGTGTCGCAGTGCTTGTGTAAGATATATGCATCATATTTTCACTAGTTTTATGTGTGTTTAACTTTACATTAAAATAGATTAAAAACCAATTTATTTTAGAGATGACTGAGCTTTATCGCTTTAATTAATGTTTTGTATTTTGTTTTGCCTTAGACAAAAAATGGAGCAGAAAAGGCAACAAGTTGAACGTGAAAGACGAAACTATGACCATCGAAATTAGATTTCATAATATTTAGTTTCAGCAGCATGTACTTCCAGTTACTTTATATGAATTTTCTTTTAATCAGCAGAATTATGCTTGTGTACATAGCATAATTATGTCAAGGTTTGTTTTCAGTTTTTTACATTCAAGGTTTAAAATTTGTGTTAGTTACTTTTGGAAAAATGTTGAATTTGCAGTTACTTTGCTGCGCATTTTGTGTGTGATTGCAGTCATTTGTCATAGAATGACTTGTAACTAAAAGTAAAATGTCCATTTTGTCTGTTTATCTTTGATGACTGACTTTGAATAAAAATGCTGCATTGGCATACTTAATTTATGTAAAGCAGACTGCATATGGAATGCATTAACCCCTTAACCGGGGATTTAAATTTTAGACGTTGTTAAAGTGTTGGAAAATTATTAAAAACTGAATAATGTCATTTTTAAAATTTACTATATCTCCGGCTTTATGAAAGCTAAGAAGATGAGGTATTCGCCGTTGTTTAGCTTTTTTATTGCTCTTTCTAACCATCCATGCCAACAGCAAAATTTTGGGGGTAGGGTCCACACTATGGCCTAAAATAGCACCCCTCAAACAAATTTTTCTAAGCTCCGTAGAAAATAATTTTTGGCGGTAGGCCTAACCCCACTTTGTCAGCGGCAAAGTTGTAGGGGGATGTAAGAGGAACAAAATAAATCAAAAATTTTTAAAATCGGACCACATTTGGTAAAGATATATTACTTCTACACCAGAGGACCCTTGGGTTTTCTCACAGAAATTTTCTACACAACGGTCCAAAGAGTACATATTACGCTTCACCTAGAGCCTTTCTGACACAAATAAAGGTGTCATCTATCAATTGGATAGATACTAAAGCAATTTATAGCATAAATGTTTCTGATATGTTGCCCCACTATTGATGAATGACAATGAAAGCCTACTGCACGTTTCCCGGACTTTGGGCCAAAATAGTGACAGATAACATTGACGTCTCCCAGCCGTCGCACCCGGTTAACGGGTGATATGTTACTTCTTTGTGTTGGATGTTCACCATTAGCATAGTTACAGTTGAGGCCAGGTCTCTTATTCAGGCTGGGACCAGTTATGGGAGTTGTGTAGAACTGATGACAACATTTTCAGGAAAGTTGTATTACAGCTTTTGGTTACTAAATAATAAGCCACAGTAAATTAAGGTTGTTAATGGTTAACCATTCCTAAGAGCAAGGATCGGTCCTTTTAACCTTGACCGGTCAACTGTAATTTCAATTTGAAAACATCAAAATGCTTTGATGTAGCCGCAGGCCACCAGCACAGGCGCCAGCAACATCAACGCTTTGATGTAGCCGCACAGGACGCCAGCCTCATCGCTGGCAACATCAAAGCGCGTTGATGTAGGCACGACACCAGGCTGCCGCTAACGACCGGTTAACCGGTATTTTAAAACATACGGTTTTAACAACCTTACAGTAAAGTCTTGTCGTATGCAACACCGAACTATAAATATATATATACGTTGGGTTCGGTAGGTGGCGCTTTGGCGTGTTGTGCTGGTGATGAGTTGTCATGTCATTTAAGAAGCTTTCTTCTTTAGGTGCCTTGTTTTACAACGTTGGCGACCATGGACTTCCACTCCTCTCTGTCGTATGTCGCTTGTAGCAGTTCTACTTCTGATATTTTGTCTTTCACGTCGCATAGCAGGTTTTCGATGAACGTCAATCTTTGTCTCCCTCTTGCTCTTTTCCCCATCACTTTACCTGTTGTGGCTAAGTTTTCCAGGCCTTTTTTTATTATGTGTCCGAAGAATTCTAGTTGTCTTTTCTTTATGGTCTTTAACAATTTCCTTCTTGAGTTTGCCTTTTCCAAAATTTCCTCGTTTGATGTTTTCTCTTTCCAAGAAACCTTCATCATTCTCCTTAAAAACCACATTTCCACACTGCCTCTTTTTTCTTCATCTGTTTGGAAATTGACCAAGTTTCTGCGCCGTATAGCAATACCGACCATACATAAGTTTCCAAGACCCTATCCTTGTTTCCATTGATATTCTCTTATTTGTTAAGATGTGTTTTAATTCCACAAATGCTGATTTTGCCATGGCAATCCTTGTTGTTATATCCTTTTCACATTTCCCATTGCTTTCTGATCTAGTGCGAGCAATGCGGAAAGGGTTTTTCTCTAACAATACCAGCAATGTCAATATCAATGCTTGTGGCGTCAAGTCGGATACATGAAACGAGTGTTATTCAGTGTTTATTCTAGGCCTTCTCTGTGGGGAATTTCCCCCTCCCCCAAAGTTTTAATATTCCCCCAAATTTATATGTTGCACGGGGATGGAAATTTCCTCCAAAAGTGTGAGGACGGAGGGCTTTTATTTTTTGGAGAGGGGAAAAATGTAACGTGACAATTTCTGTGCTTGTCAGGTCATTTGAGAAGGCTAAAAATCATTAGGGAAGTCGGAAGGATGACCTTTTTGCTTGTCACCACATTTTAAACGCAAAATAACCTACCTTTTTGCTTGTCAAGGTCTTTGGAGACTCAGAACTTGCCCCCGAAACATTTCAAAATCTTCCCAATGTCAAGGTGACTAGAATAAACACTGGTGTTATTACATTAGCAAACTGCTCAAAACGGCGTCAAATTTAAACTGAGCGAAAACGAGACTTGCAGCGAGATGACAAATGTAAGTCAGTAATAAGTAGCAAATAAGTCAGTTTAATAACTGTCTTAACCTGTGGAGTGTTGAGAAGAAGAGGCGTAGCCAGGAATTTGATTTGGGAGGGTATAAATATTTTGGATGGGTATAAATCTGAACTATAACCCACATAAACAATATAAACCACATATAACCACATGTAAATCACATAAAAAACTTTAAGGTTGTAGCGTGGTGCCTTATATTATACTAATACTAAGACAACACGTCTGAATATATTATATAAGTAGATATGTATTCTAGCAATGTACAAGCAATGGTTGTCTTTATCTATCGACGTACGGACAACGAGTGTCTGCCTTCAGCTATACTACAGTTCAGCGTCCTAGTTAGTGTTCGTCTGTTGGATGGGAGGCGGAGCTTGTCTACTTAGAATGCCATCACGTGACATCTTCTCTTTTTACTTTTTAAAGCTAAAGTCTAACAGAGTGAAAACCTAGATTCTAAAAAGTCCACAGAAAACTGCAAGCCTACACTGTCAGTGCTTTCTATATTTAAAAGTTCGCTTGGAGTTTTCTATTACAAAAGTCTCTATAGGGCTTTATGGCTATTCTGCTTCTAGTCAGATCTAAATGGGTCTGCTCAGTTAATTAGTGCCTTCGGGTGGCGGGTGTCGATGGCGATCATCGGCTTCCAACAGTTTAAACTAAACACATATTTCTTCGGCTGATTCGATCTGTCTCGGTCTGTCTCGGTCTCAGTGTTTCTTAGTCTGACTCTGTCTCAGTCTGTCTCAGTCTCTGTCTTTTTCTTTTCCATCGCGTATGCTTCTGCTTGAATTTAATCCGCTTGAATGTCGGTCTCTGTCTTCTGCGTGGTTCTTCTTGACGCATCGGTGGTGCGTAGGGGTGAATCGCGTCTTCCTCCTCTTCTCTTGAAATCGTTTCGAGCCGGCGCCTGCTTGTCCAAGTAAACGCCTTTGAAAATGAACTTCAACTTGGCGGAGGAGTCGACAAAGGTCATGTCGGCCACGTCTTTCATTTCTGGCAACGGTGGGAGAGGGGAGGCAACTTCCAATCTCACTTCGGCAGATGTCGTGAAAAGTCGAATACTTTCGAGTGGGACCATCTCGATCGAAGACGGAAAGTGTAGAGTGATGGACACTCATAGGCCACGCCTACTGTCCAATAGATGAACACTTGACCAGCTAGGCATATAGAAGCCAGCTGTAGTAGCATTAGTTAGTAGGACGTTGATCTGAATAGAAGCATATAGTTATATCTCTGATTGTAGTCTAAACCTCTATAGGCACCAAGGACGCCACATGGTGTCAGATAGTTAAGTCAGTTAGTTAAGAATAAAAGCAAAAGTGAACATTATCAACCGATAGCGTTGCGGAAAGTTGCGAAATTGCGTAAACTGTTAGAATGGCTATTGCTTCTCACATTCCGTTACCTGCAAAACTAAACTTAACAGCGTCGAACATTGGAAATGAATGGCGTCGTTTTAAAGGCCAATGGTTGAATTACGTAACAGCTGCGAAACTGGACCAAGAAACAGCGGAAGTGCAGGCTGCAATATTGCTCGCGTCGATAGGAACCGAGGCGTATTGCGTTTTTGAGTCTATGACTCTGACGGACGCTCAAAGAGCGAGAACAGCGGATTTGCTAGAAGCGTTTGAACAGCATTGCGTCGGAGCGGTGAACGAAGTCTACGAACGATATGTCTTCCACAGTCGGAAACAAAGCATCGGAGAATCTTTCGACGTTTTCTTGTCGGAGTTGCGGCGACTCGTTCGATCCTGCGGTTTCGGCGACATGGAAGCATCGATGATCCGGGACCGGATCGTCCTCGGCATTGCAGACGATGCGACGAGGAAGAAGCTGCTGGGGACACGCGACCTCGATCTGCAGCGGGCCATCGATCTGTGTCGGGCGCAGGAAACGACGTCGAAGCAGTTTAAGGCGATGACTGCGCCTGAAGAAGTCAACGCTCTGCGACGGGAGCCGACACCTCGCCGTCATCAGAATCGCCATCAGTACGACAGAGCGCGGTCCCAGAATCGTCGTCACGACAGCAGGGACCAGAGTCAGCGCCCCAACCATCGCCAGAATCGTCCAGGAAAAGGTACGATGAGCGGTTCGTGTCGTTTCTGCGGACGTTGCCATGACAACGGGCGAGCGCATTGCCCGGCTTTTGGTGCTGTTTGCCGAAAGTGCCAAGGCAAGAATCATTTTTCTGCAGTTTGTGAAGGGAAATCTGCTTCTCACGGCAGTGTCAGGCAGCTCACAGACGATTTTGAATCTGTCCTGGTTCTAAACACGACAGATATGGGAGGCCGTGTATATACAAACCTCCTGGTGAATGGACGATGCATCAACTTTATGCTTGACTGCGGCAGCACGGTGTGCACTCTTCCGAAGTCGATTTACGATGTTCTACCGAATAAATCTGCGCTTCGTCCAGCGAAATCTATTCTGAAGATGTTTAATGGTCAGCAGTTAGCGACAGGAGGACTGACTGACGTCATTCTTACGCATCAGAAGACCGGTAAGCAGATGAAATTTGAATTTTACATCACTGCTCATGACAATCCGATTTTAAGCATGTCAGCATGCAGGGATTTTGATTTAATTCGCATTGTTGAAGACAATATATGCGCGATTGAAGCTGCTGTTCCGTCCACGATGGACCACGCGTTAACTGAAGCAGACGTTTTCGCACAGTACAGCGATCTTTTCGATGGCAAACTCGGATTATTAGAAGGCACTGTTCACTTGGATATTTCATTTCATTCCGTCATTTCGTCCAGTTCAGCTGCCACTTCGTCGAATTCCCCTCGCAGTCCGAAGCCGAGTGGAGGAGGAACTTCAGAAAATGGTTCGACAAGAGATAATTGTTCCGGTGACGAAAGCCACACCATGGATTTCTGCGTTAGTGGTCACAATTAAGAACAATGGAAAACTTCGTTTGTGTTTAGACCCTACAAGAACTTTAAATCCAGCTTTACTTCGAAACAAATACTGTCTTCCTACTCTAGACGACATTTTACACCAGCTAACAGGAGTAAAGGTTTTCAGTACAGTCGATTGCGAAAATGCGTTTAACCTCTTAAAATTAGACGAGGAATCGAGTTTTCTCTGTACTTTTGATACGCCCTACGGACTTTATCGGTACTGCCGCTTACCATTTGGTTTATGTGTCTCATCTGAACTTTTTCAATCACGGATTCATGCTGCTTTGTCTGGGCTTAAAGGAATTTTCTGCATCGCAGACGATATTCTGATTACTGGCTCTGGAGATTCGCGTACGGAAGCTCTGAAGGACCACGACAAAAATCTCATTGCACTTTTAAACCGTTGCAGACAGAAGGGAATTAAACTTAATCGACAAAAGATGAAACTCCATCGCGAAACTCTTACTTTTATGGGTCATGATTTGACCAAGGATGGTCTCAAACCCTCAGCGTCGAAAATTGAGGCGATCGAGAACTTTGCAACGCCTACGGACAAACCAGCGGTTCAACGTTTAATCGGATTCGCAAATTATCTCGCAAGATTTTGCCCCAATTTCAGTGACGTAGTTTTTCCGCTTCGCGAACTACTAAAATCTGAAAATGAGTTCCGTTGGGATGAGCGCCATTCTGCCGCTTTTGATAAATTGAAAGAAATGCTGAAAACTGCGCCTGTCTTGCATTATTTCGATGAGAAAAAGGAGATTTTGATCCAAACGGACTCAAGCAACTCGGGTCTAGGTGCTGTTCTGCTTCAGAACAATAGGGTCATCGAATATGCGAGCCGTGCCCTCACTCCAGCGGAAATTAATTTTGCACAGATCGAAAAAGAGACATTGAGTATTGTTTTTGCGCTAGAGAAATGGAATTCGTGTGTATATGGCAGAAGAATAATAATCGAAAATGACCATCGACCTTTGGTTTCAATCTTCAAAAAATCTTTGGCCTCCGCACCAAAAAGGCTTCAGAGAATGATGCTCCGCCTTCAAAGATTTGACTTCGAGCTACGTTTCAAAGCCGGAAAGGATTTAATTTTGGGTGACGCGCTTTCAAGAGCTTACGACCCTAAGGGCACCGAACAAATTTTCGACGAAGAGATCGCATTTCTTGCTTCAACGGATGCAGAACAGATGGCGGAAATTCAAATGATTGCCTCTCCAGCAACTTTGAAATTAATCATGGAAGCTGCCAACGATCCAAGCTACCTTCGTTTGAAACAGCAAATTATAGAGGGCTGGCCAGAGAATACGAAACATCTGCCAGACGATATTTGAGCCTACTCTACGTTCGCGGACGAACTGGCCGTCTCTCGAGGACTTGTCTACAAAGGAAGACGTTTGGTCGTCCCGGCGCCTGTCAGGTCAGAGGTCATCAATCGTCTACATAGTAGCCACATCGGGGTGAATGGTTGTCTCAGACGGGCTCGCGAAATTGTATATTGGCCCGGTCTCTGTTCTGAACTCAGGGCAAAGGTCGAGAAATGCGCCGTGTGTAACCAATATCGGGATGCCCTACCCCGGGAACCTTTGCAGTCCTATCCTGTGCCCTCGAGGCCCTGGGAAAGTGTATCCTGCGATATATTCAGTTTTGATCAGAAAGAATATCTAATTACAGTCTGCCATCTGTCCGGATACTTCGAAATAGACAACCTGCCTTCAAAGGCTGTAACGAACATTATATTCTGCTTAAAGAAAATCTTTGCAAGATTCGGAATTCCAGATAAATTGCACAGCGACAATTCACCATTTAATTCAATGGAATTTCGTCAGTTTGCGAATCAATACGATTTCGAACATATTACAAGTTCGCCACATTATGCGCAATCAAATGGCAAAGTGGAAAACGCTGTTCGGACAGCTAAAAGATTAATGAAAAAGTCCAAAGCAGACGGATCTGATCCATTTCTTGCGATTTTAGAATGGCGTAACACGCCCGGAGAACATTCAAATCTTTCTCCTGCGCAAATTCTGCTTGGACGACGTACTAAAACTAAGATTCCTATTTGCAACAAGCTCCTAGATTCACCTTTTGCTACAAGCGCCAAGGACGCTCTACAAGTTTCCAGACAGAAGCAAGCTGCTTATTATAATTTACATACGAGAAATCGACGGAAACTAGAAAAGGGCCAGACTTGCAGAGTAAAATTTGACCCGAGGTCGGATCAGTGGCGCAAAGCAGAAATCGTGGATGTTTTGCCACATCGATCGTTCAACGTCAAATTTTCTGATGGCAGCAGAGGCGTAGCGTGCACTCTAGCCGCCCCTGGAACGTGTTTAATCCGCCGCCCCAGGACGTAACAAAAATAAACATACATGATACAACGTCACACAGCATTATAGGACATTAGAACAATAGACTATAGTCACAACTGTAGTGTAATGTAATACCTATGAAATTTAACTCCTGTAACAATACAAACAGTAACAAACTAATAGCTTCATAAGAAGTCAAAAAGATAGACTATAAATGTTACCATTAGTCTATTACTGTGGTTTGTTACGTCTGTACTGGGTAGAGAACATTTAAAATATTCTATTTAATACGAGCCCTTCGCGCTTTCACGGTGGCAAACTCACTAATAATAGCATCCAAGTCAAGCTTATCAATATACTTGTTTTCTATAGAAATCAGTGACAACGAGGACAACCTGTCTTCTAGCATTGTAGATCGCAAATAATTCTTTATTATTTTAAGCTTAGAAAAACACCTTTCGCAGCTTGCAGTGGAGACAGTAATTGTTAAGTAGATTCGAATGCTCAAAACTAGGTACGGAACGGAATCTTGCAAGTGATGTTTTACCAACCATCTAAGTACGTCCAATAAAGTATCGCCTAATTGAACGTCTTCGCTGTTTTCGTGGAAAGAGTTCCCGCTAACCTTATGCAGCCTCCCTATCCTTCGAATTTCTGTTGTCAGTTCGGCGCAATCTATCTCGTCTCCATACTGGCATTTAAAAGCAGTCATTCGATCTTCGAAGTCATCGTGACGCAGCAATACGAGTGGATTTAAGAAACCGAATAAGTCATTTAATTCCTGCATTCCACTAAATCTTTGTTGCACTTCAGTCAAGAATCTGTCCAATGCTGAAAACATACATCGCCTTACTTCCTCAACAAAGCTCAACCCAGCGTCCCTTTCATTTTCGCCTGGCAATCTTTTTCTTCGTCGTATACGTCGTTCTGTTGGAATGTCGTGGTCTTCGCAGATTTGCAGGGCTGCATCAACAGAACATTTGACTATCGCATCCCTCTCTTCCGCTAAAAAAGGACAAAAGATTGCATTTTTAGCGCAGTGCTCTAATGACAGACCTTTCTGTTGACAGTATGTCTGGACGGCCTGAGACTATTTTTTTTCCAAACGTGAAGGAAAGAAAGAAACGAAAACGATTGCATTGCGTCCAGGATACCTCGAGCGACGCCACGTGTATCAAGATTTTCTGCATTACCGCATAAAGATTCTAAAGCAGTGATGACTCCCTGAAATCCTGCATAAACGGCTTTCACAGAATTAGGTGTGCGCTCCATCGTGTTTGTATAACTCTTTTCACCGCAATTTTTCTTAAGTACGTCCCACCGATGAGTGGACGCAGAGAAGAAAGTAAATATTCTCTCTAAAATTGTGAAGAAGTTCTCTGAAATCTCGGATGATCCCAGTCCCACGGCATTAACTCCGGCCAGATTTAAAGAGTGATTGCTACAGGGATTTTTGCCGCCCCCCCTTTGCCGCCGCCCCTGGAACTTTCCAGACTAACCAGTGGCACGCTACGCCACTGGATGGCAGCGTACGGCGGCGTACGAAACACCACGTGAGATGGTCATCGGAACCTCCGTTAATATTCGAGGAAAGCAATGATCTACAACAATCGGGAAAAGGAGAGGAAAATGGAAATGTCCTCTCGCGGCCACCGTACTTCTCACAGCGAGGCGATGAGCGGAACGATCAGCCAGCGCCGTCAGCGCCGCCAGCGCCACTCATTCAACAAAGCCATGCCTAAAGCCATCGTCTTCTCAATCTTCTGGCTCAACCCAAGTATCATACAATGAACAGCCGAGCGCTACTAGAGAAACACCAGCGCCACCTGTGGAACCCTATAGAACTAGATCAGGGCGGATTGTTAAGAAGCCCAGTAGATACAAATAGTTCTGACTTTAAACACCAGGCGTATTTTGCGGATAACAAATGATGCATTTAGGCCTGAACTGCTATTGACATATTGATTAGTTTAAATTAGTTTAATTAATGATTAGCCTAAGTAAAGAGAGGGGGATGTAGAGTGATGGACACCACATAGGCCACGCCTACTGTCCAATAGATGAACACTTGACCAGCTAGGCATATAGAAGCCAGCTGTAGTAGCATTAGTTAGTAGTTGTTCTCCAGACGTTGATCTGAATAGAAGCACATAGTTATATCTAACTGTGTCTCTGATTGCTATAGTCTAAACCTCTATAGGCACTCAGTTATAGGCGTAACCAAGGACGCCACAGAAAGTGCGTGGGAGAGTCGGTCTCCGATATCAGCTCGTTCGAAGAATCCAGTGAATCCCTCACGCGTAAATAATTATAGTTCCGGACTTCAAGTGTCATCGGCTGTAGTGAGGAGGAGTAGTTGAGTGTCATCGGCTGTAGTGAGGAGGAGTAGTTGATCGTCTGAAATGCAGAGGCGGTCATCTGAATAGAGTCCATCTGTGACTCGATCTCTTCGACGGTAGAGGGCATTGCAGCTCGCATTTCAGTGTTCGCAAAATCGCCTGTTTTCTCATTTATTTCTTCATCGTCCGCTGCTTCTTCTCCTTCTCTTGCTTCTGCTGCTTCAATCAGTTCGGAGGTGGGGGGTGAATCCACCAACGGCTTGGCTAGGCTCCGATCATCAACTGGAGCGGGGAGGGCGGAATTCGCATCGTCCCTTCCGTGTATTCCTTTCTCACGACCTCAGGGTCAACGGCCCTGGTCGCAGTGCTCGGTGAGATGATTGTAATTGGATCCATCAGTGAGCAGGAATGCAAGTCTGCTTCAGAATCACTAGTCCAGCGGCTTTCTCTACGCTGTATAGGGATCGCAATGAATATTTCAAATTCATCCTCGTCGTCTCCATCGTCAAAATTATTCGCAATTTCTTCTTCAAAATCATTCGCCAAATCGTCTGCAGCTTCAAAATCGCTCGCAATATCGCCAATAGCTTCATTTTTATCGTATAATGATCTCTCATTTCCACAGAATGAATAGCAAAATTTTTCAGAATTGCTTGCTTCAGAATCGTCTGTTTCCTCGTCTGCTTGATCAAGCATAGATTCGCTTCCGACATTCTTCGTTGATTCCTTGTTGAGAATCAATCTCAAGCATGTTTCATTCTCAAATTCAGTGTCATTTTTGAATAACTCCACAACTGCCGTTAAAATTTCACCTTTCTCGTCATCATCGTCGGCATTTGCATCTTCAAATAATCTCTTATTTCCACAGTATAAATTACAAAAATCTTCAGAATTGTGTATTTCAGAATTTAATTTCTCAATGTAAATGCTCTCGGTTGATGCTTTATCACGGCAAACAACAACATTATAATATGATTCGTGTGACGTCGACATACCTCGTAGTCGGAAATTCTTCGCTGAATGGTTCGAGCGCACATTCAGATTGCTGTCTTCGCTGTCGTTCTGCAAACAGTGTCGGTCACTTCGCGCTCGCCTTCGTGGCGGAAATTCTCGTGGCGCCAGGTTTCTCATCTCTTCTAGATGACTCCGGCGCTGCTTCGATTCGCTGACAGTGGTCATAATTTCGGCTGCTTTCCGTGCGCGTTCTCGGCGGGAATTCATGGGGCAGCTCTTCCATCTTTTCGCTGGCGTCATCAACGCAGTGACGTTCGAAAGCTTCTAACAGAGCGCTCGGGCTCTGACGCTGGGCACCAGTCAAGTTCATCTCCATGTAGAAACAGAAAGCGCCTGTTCCCAGGAAACACAGCAGAATCGCGGCCTGTCGAGCTTCGTCATCACGGTCGATTCCAACCGCTTTCGAATACTCCAACCATTTCTGTGCGAAATTCTTCCATTCGCTCGCTAGATCGGTCGCATCCAGGTTCAGTGCCTCTGGAATTTGAATGTTCGACGCAAAAGACATTTCGACGCCGTACAGTGTTCGAAGCTGTTACGATCGAAATTCTTAATCTACTTAACTAACTTCTGACACCACGGCAGGGGCCGTGGCCCCAAGGAAATGAAGAAATAATGTAAAAAATAAATAAATAAATGTAAAATGTGCAAAACATTTGGCAAAATGTACCTAAAAATTTGGCCAAAACGCCAAATATTTGTCAAAATTTTTGTAAAAAATGCCCACAATTTGGCAAAAATTGCCCTTAATTTGGCCACAAAGTTATCTCTGCCCCCAAGAAAATTGTGAAATGACGCTACTGGTGTTGGCCTTGGCCTCGGACCTGCTGGCCTTGGCCTTGGACCTCCTGGCCTTGGTCTTGGACCTCCTGGCCTTGTGTTACAAGTCCTTGACCTCGCCTTGGCCTCGAAAGTTGTGGCCTCGACTCCAAGTCTGTTGTATAGGCCCTACTGGACTATTTATATAGCGCCGTAAGGGCTCTTTGCAGAGGGCATGACTCCCTAAACAGATGGCTTTTTAGCCTGCTTTTGAAGATGGGCCGAGCTTTAATCCTCCTTATTTCAGGTGGGATGGTATTCCACTTGAGTGGTCCGCCTCGGGAGAAGGCGCGATCACTGAGGGTTGGAATCGTAAGCGGTTTCGGGACAGCGAGGTCAAGAGAGGACGCTGATGTCAGTGGTTACAGGTGGTAGCCGCCCCAGCTATGACTGCCCCGGTTATGACCGCCCCAGTTACTCTATGGGTTTTGACGAAAAGCAGTGTACCCTAACCCATACGGGGTCATATAATTAATTATTAATAAATAATAATAAATTAATCATTACCCACGCCATAAATTAATCATTACCCACACCATAAACCAGACACGAAACACTAACCCTAAACGATACTGACGGCAGCCATAGCTGAGGCGGTCATAACGGGGCGGTCATAACCGGGGCGGTCATAGCTGGGGCGGCTATAATGTGATACCGTGTCAGGAGTCGCTCCAAGTACTTCGGACTGGCTTGGCCGGTGATGATGCCGAGAATTATTAGGCATCTTTTGAAGATGATCCTCTCCCAAACTCGGAGCCAGTGGAATCTGTCTCTCATAAGAGGTGTTATGCTCGCCCGGCGATCCTGACGGTAGATTAGCCTGGCGGCGACGTTTAGGATAGTCTGGATTTTTGATGTTAGGTAGTCTGGAATACCACAAACGAGACTGTTGCAATAGTCAACAGCAGAGACCACCATAGCGAGAACACACTGTAAGGTGGCAGAGGTGGAAAGTGTTTTCCTGACTTCCCGGAGCCTGCAGAGTTTGTACATGCAGCTTTTTGTTAGGCCTGCGATGTGATCAGCGAAGGAAAGTGAAGTGTCAAGTGTGACACCAAGGAGTCGTATCTTACCAACCGGCTCAATCGCTTCTCCCGTGAACTGGAATGGAGACCGATGGAATCAGATGTAGCCTGTTGGAGGCAGCAAACCAGATAAATTTTGTCTTGCTGGGATATAAGAGTAGTCTGTTTTCTAGCATCCATTTTCGTATGTCGTCGATGCAGTATACGACTCTGTCTTTCGCCGCTGATAGGTCATTGGGTGTCGTCGCCAGGTAGACCTGGAAATCGTCGGCATATGTATGGTGGAGTACACCGTGTGCCTTGATCAACTTTCCGACATCCGCAATGTAGAGCGTGAAAACCAGCGGTCCGAGAACCGAGCCTTGTGGGACCCCACTGATCAGCGTCGTGGGATCAGATGTGTCCCGATTTATGGCCACGAACTGGCAGCGGTCGCTAAGATAGCTGTGAAACCAGGCTAGGGCAGGGCCTACAATGCCGTAGGTTTTCCAGTCTGGTCAAAAGGATGGTGTGGTCGACCGAATTGAACGCAGCCGTGAGGTCCAAACTCGCAAGGGCAACCAGTTTATGGTTGGCGACACACTCATTGATGTCATTAAGAACCTTTAGCAGTGAGGTCTCGGTCAAGTAGTGACTCCTGTAGGCCGACTGTAACTCAGGCGGATTATTTTCAGTCAGGTAGACTACTATTTGACCGGAGACTATCCTTTCAAGCAGTTTAGAGAGAAACGACAGGTTTGATATATATTATAGGTCTATAACTAGCCGGTTCGGATGGATTCAGAGTGGAGGCCTTCAGGCAAGGTCTGATGACGGCACACTTCCAGGGTGTCGGGAAGTGACCAGACTCAAGTGAGACGTTCAGCAGATCAGTCACGAAGGGTGCGAGTGGAGTAATACACTTTTGTAGCAGCCAGGTCGGGAGTGGGTCGAGGAGACACTGCTTCAGAGGTGCCTGGTGGACTAATCGAATGACATCGGCGAGTGACTTTCCCAAAGGTAGCGAATTTCTCCGTAGTGGAGCTGAGAAGGAATGATGGGGGACCGGCGGTCATCGTCTCGGCGCGAACTTTGTCGACTTTCGCCTCAATATGGGCGTGGAAGTCCTCGGCGCTAAAAGACAAGGTCATTTATTTAATATTGGATAAGAACTGTGTTAAGCGCTCTTGTTGTAGGCCTTAGCCTTGTCTACTGCGATATATAAATTGTCAGTAAATAAATAAATAAATAAATAATTTTTTAAAAAAGTAGACCAATGTTATTAATTCATACATGCAACCTCTTTCTTCAGAAAACCATGACAGAACACAAGGTCAAACAACAAGCTTATCTTAATTAATACATAAAAGTAAAGGTAGTCTTGTACAGTTGTACTCGAAAGAGCATAGGGTTTCTGGCGCTGATCTCCAGTAGTAGGCATACAGTATGGTAAATAGTAAATACTATGCAAAATTCCTTCAGAATGATCCTGAAATTTGCGCCCTTGCTAGATTTATGCCCTCTGCAGCGGCACCGCAGACACCACCCTTTGTATGGCTCTAGACTTTCCATTTGCTTTAATTGTTCAATGATTATACAAGTTGCAACTTTATTACCATGTAAATCATAACTCATGCTAGAGCGAGCAATGGAGAGACTAGAAGAGGAAGAGGGGGGAGAAATAAACATCCAGGGGAAGACACTGAAAGATTTGCGATTTGCTGACGACGTCGATCTCATGTCCTTCACGCAAAGTGGACTACAAAAGATGTTGAATACATTAAATGAATAGAGTAAAAGGTTAGGTCTCGAAATCAACGTCGAAAAGACAAAAGTCATGGTGGCAGGTAGAGTGGAGGAGCCGGTGGTAATCACCTTAGACAGCACCCAGTTGGAAACGGTCGAGCAGTTTGCATACCTGGGAAGCTTGGTGCGTGCAGATGGGAATTGTAGTCAGGAGATTAGAAGGAGGATTGGTCTGGCCAGCTCAGCATTGGGTCGCCTTGGCAAACTATGGAGCTCTGGAAAGATCTCCCTCAAGACAAAGCTCCAACTTTTACGAGTCTGTGTCTTCTCTGTGCTCCTTTATGGAGGACACTTGGACACTGAAAAAGGATGACTGCAGGCGACTCCTGGCTTTCGAAATGCGATGCTACCGACGGCTTCTTAAGATATGGTGGGGAATGAAAATCACGAATAAAGAAGGAGAAGAATCAGGATCGACAGTGATGTGATAAACACAATCAAAGAAAGGAAGCTCCAGATGTTTGGTCATGTCAGTCGCATGGAGGAGAAAAGAATTCTGAACGTTGCAATGGAGGGAACAATGGAGGGAACACGCCCTCCTGGAAGGCCCAGAAGATGATGGTTCGACGACATCAGAGAGTGGACGGGATTAAATCTTGGAGGCAATACGTGCGGCACTAGACCGCGAAAATTGGAAAAGAATCGTTCAGCATGCTACTGGTCTCGACGGTTCCTGAGGGGACTATGAGCTGATGATGATGATGAAATCATAACTGAACAAACAACTATAGACTGAAGCAAATGATATTATTAGGATATAAATATAATGCACAATTAATTGCCATATACTAACATGCAAAACCTAACCTAGCAAGTGCCTACAAATTTGCTAGTTTATAGACAAGTGTTTCATTTCCCGACTACAAGTATAGACAACATTCAACGTTCTTTAGATCTGTGTTTTCTTTATTTAGTGTTGTATGCTGACAGATGAGCAAAACATATTCAGCTGCATAACGTCCCACTATTTCTTTACTTTGACCACACTCTATTAAGGCACATCTCTAAGAAAAAAAAACACCAATCACAAACATGAATCACCAAATTTATATAAGGCAAAGCTGTTGATCCCGTGAAGGTTCTGGGGTCCAGACCCTCACTAAAATTTTGTTGTGAGGGTCCATAAGGATTGGACCTTCACAAAAATCTTAATAAATATATATTGTACTGTTGTACGATTATTTAATAAATTGATGTGCCGGAACGAAAACACACGTAGATATTACCAGCAAATGGTATTTTGGAACATTAATGGAACTGTAAGAATTATGCTAAAAGGGTTAGGGTTTAAGGTTAGGCTTATGCACAACAATGGGTGGACCCTCACAACTTTTACTACAGATTGACGCCACCGATATAAGGACATTATCAAATAATTTCACCAATAACCAAATGCAATTCATTCAGTCATTCAAACACCCAATTAATATAATAGAAATCATGTCTACTATAGAAATAACATTTAATTTCTATTCCAATTCTGTTCTGTTCTGTTTTTAGCCATCTTCGATCTGAGGTTGGGCCACACTATGAACCACCATCTTCCACTTCTGTCTATCTTCCGTCTCCCTATAATAATTTTTGCAACGGCAGTCCAGTCCAGGATGTTATATTTTCCAGCCAAGACGTTCTCAGTCTTCCGTGTGCTCTTCCTTCTGTTAGTGTCCCTTGTATTAATTCTTTTTCCATACATCAGTCTTTTTCCTCATAATGTGTCCAAAGTAACTGATTTTCCTTTTCTTTATGTTGTTAAGCAAACTTCTTGTTTCTCCTGCCTGTTCTAGTACCCATTCATTAGTTCTTTTTTGCTGTCCATGAGACTCTCAAGATTTGGCAAAAATCCTTCATTTCAAACGCATCTGTTTTACGCTCATCTTATTTGTTTATTGTCCAACTCTCAGAACAGTAGGTTTGCAACTGGCCAAACTAGTGCTTTCCATAATCTTATCTTTATGTTAATTTGTATATTATGGCTCTTCCACAACTTTATTAGTGCTGCATTGATTCCTCTTCCTCTTATCAGTTTTTCTCTTATTTCCATTGAGCATTTTGCATTTGCATAAATTTTTGAGCCCAAATACGGGAAAGATCCCACTTTTTCCAATATCAGACCATTCACTGTGAAGCTAATGTCTTGTTTTGTTTCCGCTGTCAACACAACCTTGGTTTTATCTAGGGCTGTACCGGATGCAAATTTTTGAAATCCGGCTGGAGCCGGATTTGGCCGGATTTATGAAGTGAAATCCGGCCAGAGCCGGATTTACATTTTAAAAAGACAAATAAAATAAGTTAAATAAGTAATAACTAATAACGTACTACATCACTTGACTTAGGTGAGTGGAGCCACTCGACTGTTCATTACTAATTTACTGCAGTTCATTACTAATTTACTATAGAGTATAGACATGACAATGATGACAATCATGACATATACTCATAATTTATTAATTTAAATCGTGGCCTCATAAAAACATGTACAGAAATTTCACTTGACTGGGCAACACAAATCCGGCTTAAATCCGGCAAAATTGGACCGGAGCCGGATTTGTAAAATTGGCCGGATTCCGGATTTGCCAGAGCCGAAATCCGGTACAGCCCTAGTTTTATCTACATTTATCTCCAGGACATATTTTTTACTATTGCTGTTTAGTGGGTCTATTAGTTCCTGCAGATCTTGTGCAGTTGTTGCTATCAGCACTATGTCATCTGCATATCTTAGGTGTGTGATCTTGCTTTTCCCAATTCTTAATCCGCCTTCGTATCCTTCTAGAGTTTCTTGCATTACCATTTCCAAAAGAAAGTTGAATAGGTATGGTGACAAGATGCAACCTTGTCTCACGCCTTTGCCTACCTTAAACCAATTTGATGTTGCTCCTGCCGCTATAACATTTGCCTGTTGATTGGAATATAATTTGGAAATTAGTTTGATAACTTGTTGCGAAAATCCCATGTCCCTCATGGTTATCCAGAGTCTTTCATGAGGTATTGAATCGAATGCTTTTTTGTACTCGATAAAGCATAGATATAGTGGTCTTTTATAGTGGTCTTCTTTTGCTTTTTGCATTATCATCCTCAAGTTGTTAACCTGGTCTCTAGTTCCTCTGCCTTTCCTGAATCCAGCTTGTTCCTCTGATATTTTGAGTTCTGTCTTTGCCCTTAATCTTTCTAATATTATGTTGAGTACTACCAGGGTCGCCGAGAGGGGGACGGGGGGCAAATGCACAGGGCCCGGTGGTCTGGAGGGGCCCCAAGCCGATGATGAAAATGCATAAGTAACAATAATATCAATAATAACACTAAAGAAAGGGGGCCCAGCGAGTAAAAGGGGGCCCGGACTTGAGGACATCAAAAGCATCAAAAGGAACAGTGTGAACAGGGGCATCAATTGGGGGAGGGGCAGGCGGACCTTCCCCCCAAGGAAAATGAAGAAATAATGTATTAAGTAAATAAATGTGAAATGTGCAAAAAATCGCCAAAATTGTCCAAAATTTGCCCAAAAAGTCAAAAATTTTCAAATTTGCCAAAATTGGTCCAAAATTTGCCCAAAATTTGCCTATAATTGCCCAAAAGTTGCCCATAATTTGCCAAAAAATTATCTCGCCCCCAAGAAAAGTGTGAAATGATGCTACTGAGTGTGAAAAAGAGCGACAAGAAAAAAGGTCATCACTAGTTTTTGAGAGTTGCAACATGACATCGTGTTGGTTAATTTGGGTTAAACCAATGACAAGCCAAAAAAGGGTCATCAGCAATTTTTTAAAATTTTCAGGGCCCACCGGCCATTCGGCACAGGGGCCCGGAATTTCTCTCGGCGAGCTTGAGTACTACCGGTACTTTAGTTGCGTGTGAAGCCAAATCATTCTATAATTTTTACACATTTTCAAGTCTCCTTTCTTTGGTATTGGTATATAAGTCAAGTTTATCCAATCCTCAGGCCATTGCCCGCTTTCCCAAATTTTTATACATATTTGATGTATTTTTTCCACTAAGATGTTATCCCCATATTTCAGTAATTCTATAGGAACTCCATCTAGCCCAACACTTTTCCTGCCTGATATTTCCTTTATAGCTCTTTTCACCTCAGACTTCATTGGTGGTGGTTCCCTTTCGAAAGCTTTTGTTCCACTGGTGTTGTTGTTGTTGTTTATATTATATAATGAACCCTATTACCTTGGTGGCAAGGTGGTTGGGAGAGGTAGTACCTTTTGTTGTATGAGCATACAGCAACTGGTCCTCACCACTACCAGGGCAGTGAAAATGTGCAACACAGATCCTTCATGGATCCTTAGCCTATTTCACTGTCAAAGACCGTCCGTGCGTGATGAAGAATTTCTTCTCGTGGTGCCACTGTAATTAACAAAACATGGCGGATCTAGACTTGACCAGTCGATAAATAGGTACTGGGTGTGGGCAGCATCACTACCCAGCACTACTCACGGCAGAGGAAGATTCTTGGTCAATCTCAACGGCGTGGGATGTGTGAGCGTGAAGCTAACTGGAGTTACCCAGATAAGGTTCAAGCTACTGCGCTTCCCGTCCCCCTGACCCAAGGGGACGAAGTATCCAGGGTCATCACCCTCCATTGACCATGAATACAACTTACGGCACCAGGGTTAAAGCCCATGCTCTTTCGTGGACCTCCCCATCTACTGACTCCTCTTCTGAAGCCCATATGACGAATGATGCCCAAAGCTCTTCCCAGTACACCTCCCAGGTGCACATGGGCAGGGACGGCACCACTCCGATACAGTTGGTGGGAAGGCCCAACTCTCCTGATCTGAGAGACGGACTCCGTCTTGCTACTTGGAATGTCACCACTCTTTCTGACAGTGGCTACCAGAAAGCCTTAGTCCGTCTACCTCTTCACAAAGTCGGCATCGCCAGAATCACTGAAGCCAGGATTCCTGGTTCAGGTGACTACCTAGTGGAAGGCTCCCTTCTACTACATTTCGGAGGCACTCAACATTCTCACGGTGTCGCCCTCATCATTAGTCCCCCTTTTATTGGCGCACTTCAGTCCTGGCATCCTATCTCAGACCGGATCCTGTCGGCCAGATTATCTCACAAGCATCACACTATCTCACATATGGTTAACAATCATAGTGGTTTATGCTCCCACTGATGTCACGGAAGACAACGACAAGGAGTTATTTTACAACCAATTGTCTGCCACCGTATCTTCAGTTCCACCTCATGACATTGCGATCGTCCTGGGTGACTTCAACGCAGTCACTGGAACCTCCATAGACGACAGCGGCATAATTGGACCTTACGGCTCAGGTCTTTCTAATGACAACTCCAGTCACCTATTGTCCTTCTGTGGCGCATTTGGTCTTACCGTTCTTGGCTCATGGTTCAGAAGACTTAACATCCACCGCTGGACCTGGCTATCACACGACGGTCGTACTAAGAAAGAAATCGACCATGTTCTCATTCACCAGAGAGACAGAGGCACACCAGAGAGATAGAGGTATCTTTAAATCCCTCCGTGTCTACCGTGGCATGGAATGCCCCGCCAATACTGAACATATGCCTGTAACCGTACAACTGACCATCAAACTCATAAAGCCGAAATGGAACGTAAATCTGCACCGATCATATAACATATCTCGCTTGACCGACGACACCTGCCTTCAACCTGGCTGTGTCGAACAGATTCGAGGCTCTCTCTGGTTTGACAGACGATGTCGATAGTCACTGGTCTGCAGTTCAATCCACCATCTTGAAGTCAGCTGATGAAACGATAGGTTTTCAAAAAACTTCTGTCAACCATCGCTTTCTGAGGATACCTGCAAGGTCCTCAACCTAAAATCTGCTGCGAAACTCAGGAATGATCATCAAGAGCGGAAGAGATTGCCGGGTATCTTCAAGGCAAAAGCCAAAGAGGACCGAGTTGCTTTTGTCTCGCAACTAGTGGATGAAACGGAGGAAGACCTACGACACAACCGCATGAGATCTGTATACAGGTAAATCAGGACTCTTGACAGTGGCAATCGGTCATCATACTTCTCTCCAAATGTTAACAAGACTGATGGTTCCCCATGCAACTCCATCGAAGAAACCCTACAACACTGGCAGGAACATTTCCAAGCTGCTTTAAACTTCCTTCCAGGATCATCATCCCCTGACCTTGACAACGAAGCATATACTGCCCTCCATGACCAGGATATCCTCACTGCCATCCCTCGCTGAAGTTATCGCCGCCATCAAGAAACTGAGAAATGGCCGCGCAGCAGGCCCTGATGGTATTCCGCCTGAGCTGCTGAAATGTGCTCTGGGCCCAGTGAGCTCCGCTCTCCAATCTTTGTTTATCCAGGTCTGGAGAACCGGCCACGTACCTGCAGAGTGGAAAGAAGGTGTTCTTGTCACTTTATATAAAGGGAAGGGCTCAAAACTGGAATGTGGAAATTATCGACCGATTACTCTCCTGTCAGTACCGGGGAAGGTATTTTCCCACATCCTACTCAGCCGGATACAGCCATTACTCCTTAAGACACGTAGACCACAACAATCTGGATTCACCCCCGGCATATCCATCATAGATGCCATCCTAGCGTTAAGACTCCTTTCTGAGTTACACCAGGAGTTTGACCGCCCTCTGAATATAGCCTACCTGGACATTAAGGCTGCATTCGATTCGGTGGATCGGACCGCTTTATGGAAAGCATTGCGCGCCAAAGGAATTCCAGATATTTTGCTCTGTCTGATAGAAGATTTGCACCAGAATACGGGAGCTAGCATCCAGGTCGGTCAAAATCTCTCTGCTCGATTCTCAACTACATCTGGTGTGAGACAGGGCTGTATGCTCGCACCAATCCTCTTCTGCATTGCCATTGACTGGATCTTAGATCACATGTCTGTGAACCATGGCATTAGCGTCGTGTCACACCGCTTCACAGACCTGGTCTACGCAGACGATACAACTCTGTTTCTACCTTCTGCTACCAATGCCTCTGAATACCTCTCTAGTTTCAGCCATGCTTCTGCTCCACTTGGTATGAAGGTTTCCTGGACTAAAACCAAGTTACAGAACCTAGGATGTGGATTACAGCCCCCCTCTATCGTGGTTGATGGGGAGTGCGTTGAGTCAGTAGACAGTTTCACATACCTTGGTAGCGTGCAGTCCTCCAATAGACACTGTCATCAAGATCTGACCAGACGCATCACCCTAGCCTCTACTGCCATGTTCTCCCTGCATAATATCTGGCAGGACAGACGTCTCTCTCTGGCCATCAAGCTCTGTCTGTACCAGACACTTGTTCTGTCTGTCCTACTCTACGCGGCCAAGACCTGGACCTTACTCGCCTCGGAAGTAAGGAAGTTGGAAGCCTTCCATATGAGGTGCCAACATCAGATCTTTGGAGTACGCTGGTATGACTTCATTACCAACGCGGAGATATCCTCGCGGACTGGATTACCATCACTCAATGAACTGATAAGTAGGCGCCACCTTGCCATTCTTGGACATGCAGCCCGCCTCGAAGAGACAGTTCCTGTTCATCAAGCCCTCCGCTGCCACGTCGACCTATCCATCGGTCAAACACCTGACCAATCATGGAAGCGCTGTCCTGGTCGTCCCAGGAAAAGATGGATCCACCACATCTGTTCCCAGACCAGCGAGATTCCATCTACTCTCTGGAATCGTGCCATCCGGCGGGGTCATGGTCAAGGGGTGACGCAACGGCCCCCAATGGCCACGTGCTTCTGACGATGATGCCTATTACCTTAAGATGTGACTTATCCCTTGACCTACTACTCAATTCACTAGGTATTCCACAGGACTTTCATTTGTTGTTCCTTATTCTAGCACAGTCATTGACATTAGTTGCTTCTCAGTGTGTGGCCCTAAGCTTTGGAATTCATTTCCAATATCACTTCGTATAACTAACAATTTATCATCTTTCAGATTGGTCTTAAATATACCTGTTTGACTTGGCTTATCCTCCTTAGATTGATTCCCTGCTGTTCTGACTGATCTTCCGGATTGACCTAGCTATAATTCTATTTGAATTTGGTGTGCCATCGGCTGATGCCTTGGGCATCATGATAGTGGTGCCATAGAAGTTTATTGGTCGATTGTTTTCTTCTTTATAAAGCTCTTGACAGTATTCTCTCCATCTCTCTGCAATTTTTCCTGGTTCTAATATTGTTTCTCCATTTTTGTCTTTTATACATTGTAATTTTGTTTTTTTGCAATTACTCATATATTCAATATAATCAATTCTCATGTGATATATTCAATTCCCATGTGATAATAGCTGGGTTGGATTTTAATGTTCACATGGAAAGATCTTCTTTGCTAGATGTTAAAACTTTCAACGCTCTCCTGCATCAATTTGGGCTTGTACAACTGGTCAATGAGCCAACTCACAGCAATGGCAGATGTTTGGATCTTATCATCACTCGTGAGGATGTTCCTGCATCTGATATTCAAATATTTACACCTGCAATATCAGATACACCGATGACATCGTACTACTTGCTACAACTCCGGAAGAACTGCAAGAATTGGTGGACCGTGTACAGGCAGCTGCAGAAGAATACAACATGTCAATAAATATTGCAAAAACAAAAATAATGACTAATACCGATAACATCACAGAAATCAAGGTGGAAGGCAGTTAGAACAGGTAGACTGCTTCATATACCTGGGATGTCAAATAACAAACAATGCAGAATGCAAATTGGAGGTGAAAAAGAGACTAGCCATGGGAACAACAGTAATGATCAAGTTAACCAAACTATGGAAAAACAAATCAATAAGCACTACCACAGAACTGTGATTGATGAAAACTTTGGTATGGCCAGTGGCGACATATGGATGCGAATCCTGGACGCTAAGAAAAGAAGAAGAAAAACGCATACAGGCCTTTGAGAACAAAGTACATAAGAAAACTGCTACGCAATACCATAGACAAAACTACTAACTAACGAGGAAGTTTACAACATGGCCAAAACAGAAAAAGAACTACGGTACTGAATCACGTGAAAACAAGGAAACTGAGTTACTTTGGGCATGTGGTAAGGCAAACACAAGACACCATCGAAAGCAGTCAGGACTTGTTGAAGGAAACAGAAGACGAGGGCAACCAAGGATATGCTGGAATGACAACATTACGACGTGGACTGGCCTTTATGGAGACTGTCTACTACGCACAGCGCAAGACAGATCACGATGGAGAACACTGACCCATTCTTGTAGCCAACTGTCACCAAGAGACGACGACGCAATGACAGGACATGACATGACATATCAGATCATGGCCTTGTATCAGCATACTTTCCACTTCCTTCCAGCAAGCCTGCCAACATCCTCAGGAATGTGCATAACGGAAAAAGTTTGATGGAGAAGCATCCTTCAATCAAGCCCTTTGTCAATATCTAGAATACCTTGCTTCTGTTCCTGTGAGTACAGTTTGAATTATATGACTGAACAACAAGACAATGCTCTCCATCCGGTATGCAAGGTTAAGATCCATCATAAACCTCTGTCATCATGGTTTGATGCAGAATGCAGAACATTCCAACGTCGTGTTAGAACGTGTGAATTCATGGAAATTCAGACAAACTAAGAACCCGAATGACCGTTGTGAAACTACGTATGATCAGGAACATGCATAAGTTTTTCGTGACAAAGAAAGAAACTATTGGGAGTCTCAAATTTCACCTAATGCTCACTCCTCTCGTAGACTCTGGAAAACATTAAATTATATTTTTAGTTGGACAAAGACTTCAAATTCACAACTCAATGCGGATTTATTGTTTACTGCAAATCAGTTCAAGGATTATCTGCCATGTGAGGAATGCTACTGCTGGAACACAGCCGCCAGAGTTTACACCTACAGATGCTTGTCTACAGGACTTTGACAAAGTTGAGTTGGATGTTCTTTGATGTGTCATCCTTTCTATGCCTACAAAACCTGTGAAATTGATCCAATTCTGACTTTTATTGTGCACGACTATATTCACTATTTTTTGCCCTTTAAACGTTGCTCTGTAGTAGGTCTGTTAAAGAAGGCTGCCTGCCTGCATAACAGAAATTGGCAATAGTTAAGCCTAGGCTTAAGCAAACTGGCCTTGATGAGTCTGAAATATCAAACTATTGCCCTATCACTGATATCATAAACTATTGCCCTATCAAGCCTTGGTTCCCTATCTAAGGTCCTTGAAAAGGTTGTCACTCTTCAGCTGCTTCCATATCTTGAGATTAACAATTTGCTGCCGAAATACCAGTCTGGGTTCCATGCCTCACACTCCACTTAAACGCTTCTCATGCATCTTCTCTCTGACCTCTATAGGGCCATTGACCAGTCACTGCGGACAGAAGTCACTCTTGCCCTATTTGATGTCAGTGCTGCTTTTGACACAGTTGACCATGATATTCCTCTACAGTGCCTGACCGTTTCATTTGGTCTCTCTGGTGTTCCTCTGACTGGGTTAAAATCTTATATCTATGAACACAATATAATTGCATTGCTTGGTTCTACCTACTCCCGCGAAGTGCCGGTCACATGTGGAGTCCCTCAGGGGTCCTTGGGTCTCTTGTGTATTATTATTATTATTATTATTATTATTATTATTATTATTATTATTTGACAATTTATTTAGTGCAATAAGCATGGCGAAGGCCAAATTCAAGAGCACTTTACAGAGGGCACTTATAGGAGATACTGATTAAGTGCGTCTTTAGTTTCTTTGCAAACAGCTCAGCAGAGGTCACTTTGGTCACTTCCTCTGGTAAAGCGTTCCATAGTATGGGGTTCCCTCACGTGACAGATCTCTCACCAAGTTTCATCGTCCTGGACGAAGGGGAAATGGCCAGAAAGACGCGACTGCTGGACCAAAGATGTGAGCGCCTTTCAGTTATCATGGGCCTGTTCATCAGTGCTGCTGAGTAGGCAGGACAGGTAGAGTCGTGCAGGACTCGAAAAGTAAGTCAGCATCATTTAAAGATGATGCAGTCAGGAATCCAGAGCCAGTGGAGATTGTCTCTGAGTAACAGAGTCACATGGTCATTCCACCTGGCTCTGAATATCACTCGAGCAGCTACGTTTAGCACCAACTACAGCAAACTCAATTGACTGTCAGGGAGGCCAAGTAAAATACTATTACAATAATCAACTCTAGATTAAATGAGGGTGCGGAACATATATATATATATATATATTATATATAGTATATATATATACATACTATATATTGCTGATGTTGCACACCTGTTTGCTCCTTATAATTTTAAAGCACATATGTATGCTGATGATATTCAGGTTAATTCGCATTCAATCCCCACTGATGTACTACAGATCACTCATGAATTTGTTGAAGCCTCTGACTTACTTCGTTTATGAATGCACTCAAATTGTCTTTTACTTAATCCAGGTAAAAACTCAGCTCATCTGGTTTGGTACTTGAGGTCAGCTCTCAAAAACTGATCATCTGTCTCTGCATTCTGCCTTCCCTGACCTCTCTTTCTCCTCTTCTATCCATGATCTTGACATAATTCTTGACTCTGAGTTAACCTTTATGGAACATATGAACTCACTCTGTCGCAGTTGCTTCTATCATCTCCGCCAGCTTAGAGTGATTCGGCGTTCATTAGACCCGCCATCCACTTCTACTTTAATTCATGCTTTTATTTGCTCTACGCTTGACTATTGTGGTTCACTTTTTTTGCTGGTCTTCCATCGGTGCTACTTGATAAACTTCAGATGGTTCTTCGTTCGGCAGCTATGGAGATTGCTAGTGCCACAAGGCGTGATCACTGATCATATTAACGAATATATGTCTGTTCTACACTGGCTGCCATATCCTGCTTGTTGAGTTTCGTGTGCTGAGATTGGTTGCATTCTCTCTTGTTGGTGCTGCTCCATCTTACCTATCAAAGCTACTCCATCCTCTTAGCTCTGTCCCTGGTCGGCCATGTCTTCAGTCCACAATTCAGGGTCTCCTCAGTGCCAGGTTCTCAGGTTCTCCTTGTTCCTCAAACGAGGTTTTGAATCAGTTGGCCCTATCCTCTGGAATGCTCTTGACACCAGTATGCGTGGCTTAGCAACTCCTAATTCTATGTCCCTCTTTCTGAAACGACTTAAAACTTATCTCTTTGTTAATATGCAGTAATTACAGTGGGAGCACATGAGTGATTCTTCAGATGAGGTGCTATACAAATATTCTATTACATTAAGTTAAATTTTACTGGAACTTGTTATCAATAGCTTTAAACTATAATGTCAAACATTTACTAGAAATTTAATTAATGAAGCTATATTGTTACTGGAACCGCTTTTATTCTAAGAAATATGTTAAAAGTCACAAATATTTTCTAATTTTATTATTTTCAAACAAATATAGATAACACTGTAGAACAAGTTTAAAAGAATTTTTCGCTTATTGTATATTTTTAGTCAACCCCATTAAATTTCACAAACCGTGCACAAAAACATGGGTGTAAACTTCTACTAGGTTGCTAGGCTTGAACACCCACTTTTTGAGAGGTCACTTATCTACTATGGGTCAATCGCCGGTGATCAATCATCCTAGAACCCATACAGGAGTGATGGAGCTTGAGCACACACTTTAGGCAGACATTTGTGATGCTATTTACGAGTTTTACACAAATCTTAGGAAACAAAACCGAGTGTGAGTGCAAGCTGAATTCTGTGTTCAAACAGTCCTAAAACTCACATACGAGCATTTGAGATTTCCAAAAAGATTTCATGGCTTATACTCCCAGATCGCCATTAAAGGGGAGAGAGATAAATTTATATGGAGGTTGGGCCCCTAGCTGGTGTCCTCACTTTTTCATCCATTTCATGCCTATGCACAAAAACATCATTGAAATTTCTCCAATACGTAAGGTTTTCATGAAGACTGCAATTATGCATTTACACTGAAGCACCTTCAGTGATATCTGGCCGATGAACAAGTGGGATTTAGAAAAGATTGAAGCACAATGCAACAGATACTAGCACTGAGATTACTTGCTGAAAAAGCTAGAATAAAAAGCAAGAAAATTTACAACTGCTTTAACATATACTTCCAAGGGGTATTCGACACCATAGATCAAACAATAAGCTGATCTGTACTAGAGTCATATGGAGAAAACCAGAATTTGTTAGACTGCTAAAAGACATAAGCAATAACTCAAGGTTCAGCAGTGTGCATTTGTAGAGAACTTGAAGAGTGGTTTATAAGAAGCAGAGGGGCAAGACAAGACAAGGTGATACGCTAACTACAGTTAGCATATCGCCCATGGTCCTCACCATAGGCCTCGAAAGAGCAATGGACAAAATCAAGGCACATGTAAAAGGCAGGCATAACAAGCAGGAACTCTCATTCAACAACTTTAGGTTTTCTGATGATGCAGACATTCTTGAGAGAAACGGAGATGATCTGGACAAGCAGGAACTCTCATTCAACAACTTTAGGTTTTCCGATGATGCAGACATTCTTGAGGGAAACGAAGATGATCTGGAGGATATGGTACAGACTCTGAGCAATGACACAAAGTGCTATTAGATTAGATTAGATTAGATGATTCTAAAACAGCTGATTGTTCAAAAAGAAACGTCTGGTAGAAAAACAGAATTCTGTTCTGCGGAAAGTGACACAAAGTGAACATATGGATTTTGAATTAGTCCGAGAGGCAAAGTCACATGATCTTAATCCATGAGCTCTATCAGATGATCGAACAAGCCTACATTCAGTTTGCAGGTATTCTGGTGCATCTCCAAAGACATTTGTTGGAGATAATTTTAAACTGTACTCTGTAGATAGTGCAGTTCACGAAGAACTGGCGAAATGTGCTGGTTCATTTCATTCGTGTCTCAGTTATCAACCGAGAGCAATTCTGCAATGATTGTAGTCTCTTTAACTGCGTGACGTTAATTTGAGCTAGTAGACTATTACAGTAGTCTAACCGCAGCAGACCAGCGCATGAACCAGCGTCAATGCCACCTCATGCCACGAGGTTATTATCGATCGTATATTACGCAATTCAAGAAAACCTCTTGATACCACCCTACTTATGTGATCAGCCATTGACAGATCTTCATCAAGGAACACGCCTAGATTCCGAACGACCTTTGAGCGCAGAATCTGATCAGAGCCGACCCTGACTCGGTCAAGCATTACTTTTTTGATCTGAACTATGGACTGAGGAGGCAAAGACGATGGTGTTCGGCCACAAAGATATTGGAATAAATTCAATAAAAAGCAAAGTGAATGGAATAAAAGTAGAGAACGTAAAAAAACTTCACCTACCTTAGAAGTAACATGACTCATTATTACGATATTTATTCCCAGATATATATATATAATTATATATGTATATATATATACATAAATGTATATATAGACATATATATTAGGGTGGAGTGAAAAAACACTTTTTTTGGAATTTTTAATTCCAATAGTGATCAAAAGTTGCCTATGATATCGCACAAGTACTGCAAGAAATTTGGCAGTCTCATGTTGACGTCTTTTGCCCTCTACCGGACGATTTAAAGATGGATGTAGTGAAAGTATTGGGAAAAAACATAAAAATTGTAATTAAGGAATCCAATACCTAATAAAAGTTGCATAACAACATATAGATAAAAAGTGACAAATATGAGCTTGACATGTATGCATCTTCTACCCTCTACCGAGTCAGTTACATTACTAATATGTGAAAGTAAGAATTTTTTATATATCTACCAAGAGTGAACGTGAACACTGAACAACATTAATACTTATTGTAATACTTCAGCTTAAACTAGGTGGCTATGTACAGGCGTAGTACACTGCTAGTTAGAGACAACCAACGAGACATTACGAGTTTTCCCGGACTTTGATTCAACAGTGCCTCATCACATGAACCACTATTGAGAGCTCGACACATGTCGTACAAGTATCTCTGACCTGTGCTGAGATTCTACAAAACAGAGTCAGATAGCACTTGTAAATTGCATTCAATTTTTTTGAACTGAACCATTGGCTTATTCTCAAATCTTTGAAGTTGCTGTCCAAGTGGCCCTGACGAGCTGCGTGGTCCTGTAGTACTGCCGTCAAGATGCTCGAACAGGTGACGTAATGGCAGCTCGTTGCCATGCAATAGGCATATGAACCAGTGTAGTGGACACTTCAGATGTACTTCTAACAATCGGATGATACCACCCTTATGTCCTGTGTTAACTGCCGTTCCATCGCAACCTATGGCTGCCAACGATTGGATGCTTATCTTTCTTTCTTCTAAGAAATCTGATATGCTTTTCTGTATACACGCAGCATTGCCACGCACTGGAGCAATAAGTCCCAGATAGTTTGAGTTGGGTTCTTCAATCAGCACTATGTGCTCTTCAAAAACAGTCCTGCGATGCAGCTTACCTCCAACCTCTTTCTGCATTAGGGTCTTGTCTTTTCTGCCATCAAAGTACAAACCACGAAGATTCGTGGTTCTGTTTGCAGACTCCGCGATCAGATCTTCACGCAGCTGTTTTCTTTCTCTTCGAAGTTTTGATCGGTCAATAACTTCACATTTATCGCCAGGTGTTACCATTCCAAAGTCTGTAAGTATGTTTGATGCAATGTCTGCTGCAGCCCTATCAGATATTCCATATCTTTTTGCAGCTTTTGCAGTGGTCAGAAGTCGTCGTCTCTGTTGTGAAGATGGGAGTTTTCGGGAGTTCTTTGTCTTTCATTTCTGCAGTGCCTTCTGAAGAGACATCATTGATGTCGTCACTTTCCAGGTTATTTTCAGATGACTGTTCTTCATCAAACTGATCATCATTTGTCTCAAACGACCCTGATGTTGATGCACCTGCTGTATGTCGCAATTGTCGCATTGCTTTCCTTTCCTTTCGTTGTGCTCTTAGCATAAGTGCTTTTGTTTTTGATCGGTCAACAGACCCAATCATCATTTGCCTTACAGTTCTTTGGTCTCGTAGAAATTGTCTTTCTTCCAGAGGTATCTTTCTATCTTTTTGACATTTGCATGCGTTTGCATCTGAGCACTTACAACTGGCAATGTCAAACAACGTCTTCCTTGCATCTGCTTTGAATTCTGCGACCTTCTGCTCGTAGCTGGCACTTCTCTTACATGCGGGGTATCGGACCTACTTCAGATACTGATCATGATGGGCACGCACAAGTTGAGTGATTCGATCTATCGTAACAGTTCGAATGGAGGCCCGTGTCCAAATTTCTTTAACTTTGTGAACTAGAACACTTGTAATATCGGATGTTGTTGGTTCTTTATGTGGATGTTTCCGTAAATCAAGCCTTACCCATTGGTAGTCCTCAAGAAGATCTTGAACAGTTGGTAAAACATCTAGTTTCATTCGTTTTGAAACTGCAAATATTGGACAGTCCGGCGCTTTTCTCCGACTACTTTCAGCCATAATAATTCCGCATTTACTATAAAACAATAATTAGCAGGGCATCGTCTTCAACTAGGCCACTGTAGTCGTGCGCGACGTATATTTGCAAAATCATGGCTAATGCACAGTAGTAAAAATATACTTATGTAATGTTAACATGAAATGTTGCAACCAGAAAAGGCTTCAAATTTCAAAAAATCAATATGGCGTCTTTAAATTGTCCAGTAGAGGGCAGAAGACGTAAAAATGTGACTGCCAAATTTCTTGCAGTACTTGTGCGCTATCATAGGCAACTTTTGATCACTATTGGAATTAAAAATTCCCAAAAAAGTTTTTTTCACTCCACCCTAATATATATATGTGTATATAAAATCATCATCTTGCTCTCTGCCAACTCTTCAGTGGCAATAGCTGGGCAAAAATGTTTCCAAGAAGTTCTATCGTCTTCGTCTTCCTTCTACGATTGAAATTAATTTCATTTTCATATCTTCTCTGATGTTGTCCATCCACTTTTTCCTGGATTTTCTTCTTCCTTTATTTCCTTCTATTCAACTTTTGAAAGCCTCCTATGCCCATATTCGTGACCTATGTCACCTTTGTCCTTGTCTTGACTCCAAAACTGCCTCTACAATCATCACTTCAATAGTCCATTCCAAACTAGACTACTGCAAGTCTCTTTTCTATAACCTCCCCAAAACCTCCATCAACAAATTACAATAAATTCAAAATGCATGAGCATTAACCAACTCACCAAAGTTCTGCCATATTTCACCTATTATTATTATTATTATTATTATTATTATTATTATTATTATTATTATTATTATTATTATTATTATTAGCTAGACGATTTCTATACCGCAATAAGCATGGCAAAAGTGGCCAAAGACAAGAGCGCTTTACAAAACTACGAATATCCGATGGTGAATAAGTAAGTCTTAAGATTACGTAGAAAAATTCCAAGAGAGTCAGAGTTTGTGACAAAGTCCGGTAGTGAGTTCCACAGTCCTGGATTGCCCTGTGTAACCGACCTGTCCCCGAACTTAGCCGTTTTAGACGGGGGAGGCACAAGCAGTTTAACGCGACTGCCAGATCTTAGCAGCCGACGTCGACCTATACTGAAGTCACTGCATTGGCTTAAAATATCTGAACACATCCAGCATAAGATAATAACAATTACATACAGTTCACTTCATTCATCGAAATCGGTGTACCTTCAAAAACTCTTAATGCCTCAGCCTACTGGACCTACACGATCATCATCTCATCTCACACTTTCACTCCCATTAAATCAGTCAGCTCTCAAAATCTGCAGCCTTGCTTTATCATAAGCTTCACCAAAGCTTTGGAACTCAATTCCAGCTTCACTCCACAGCCTATGCCATGGTCAAACAACAAGCTCTGATTCCTTATTTTCTTTAATTCTTTCACTACCTCCTCAAGCCTTTAGGTCTAAACTTAAAACCTTCCTATTCTAAAAGTCATTAACTCCATAGCTATAATAACCTGACTTGCCGCCTCATGGATGCACTGACCTTTGCCCGGCTGACAATCCACCTTGTCTATAGATATTTGAAGAAAGATTAAGCACATAAGAATAAGCAGCTACTACTGTACTACTTTCCAAAGCGCTATATAAATTTACAAGATTTTACTTACCTACTTACTTGTATGGTAGTCTCCTTTCATCCATTCTGTTGTTGTGCCCATACCAGTTGAGTCTTTTCCTTCTAATTTTGTTGATGACTGTGTCCTTTAGGTTGTCTAATGTCTTTGTTTCTTATCTTTTGTAGTCAGGTTACTCCAAGAATTCTTTGGCCACTAGCAGCCTGTGTTCATCTGTTTCTTTCATGCCCCATGTTTCTGCCCCATATATTATTTGCAGGACTACAATGGTGTTATATAAAAATCGACGAAATTAGAAGGAAAAGACTACCATATGTCCTAAATATGGACTGGATTAAGAAAAGGGCAATAACAACAACCAACATGGAATATGCAACATGCAACCTTCTACAAAGAAACCGACTGGCAGACCTAGATTTTGCAGATGATGCCATCCTTGTGAGTGATTAGACTAAGGACCTGGAAGAATTGACAGAAAGAGTCGGCATAGAGCCAAACAGAATAGGGCTCCACATAAACAGAGATAATACCAAAGCCATGAAAATAATAAATAAAATCACACAATAAACATAATGATTAATGGAAAGGAAATTCAACTGGAAAAACATTTGTACTATTTGGGAAGCACAATAACCTAAGTATCTTCAACAATCTCTTCTGCTGTGTTACTGTAGATCTCTCAGTGAACAAACAAAGTACTTTAAATTCAAGACTTAAAAAACATCTTTACAGCTGGTCTTCTGGCAGTTCACATTCTAGCTGATCTCAGGAATTGGTCTGATCTTTTGGGGATATAAGGAGTACAACCAATTTATACCTCTGGGTGTTAGAACTGGAAAAATCAAATGCATGGTAATTTAACCTTACTCATATTATGCAATATAAAGCTTACTTTGCAAAGACAATTATAGCGATAATTCCAAAAATGACTTCTAGGCCAATAAGACCAATTTGTATTGACGATATGATCACATCTGCAACAAGTACATAGGTTTCCCAGACCAAAATATACAGTGCACCAAAGAATGACACAATTGAAGCCATCAGTGCAATCAAGACAATTCCTATACTTTCTGTCAAGTTTCCATAATTACCTGCAATGATAGTATCACATCCTGTTTTAGCACTTTGATAGAAATAATCCTTCTGGGTTTAAAATATTCAAAAGTATCTACATATAACATTGTCAGTCATGGTCACCATCATCGTCAGTCGCAGAGGTGGACCGATGGTATGCGGCGCCCGGGGACAAAGTGCACCGTTGGCGCCCCTAACATTGCTGACGAGCAAAAAAAAAGATCGTCACATCGTTTTTCGGCGCCCCTCAGCTCTTACGGCACCCCTCTTCATTTAGTGCTGACAAGCAAAAAAGGTCATCACACGTGTTTCTTCTTCTTTATTGTGCATTTCACTTATCCAAATACCCGATTTTGGCGCCCCCTCACCTCGGTGCTCGGGGACATATGTCCTCCCCTGCCCCCCTCGGTCCGCCTCTGGTCAGTCGTCGCCACCGCCGCAGCCAGGTCGCTCCTTGATTTGAATTGTACTCCCTTTTGTCATATCCAATAATGGTGCTCTGCCAAACAGCAAATCAGCCTCTTCGCTTGCAGTGATATCATTCTGTTGTCACTAACATTCAGATTTGATCGAACAGACGAAGAACATTTGACGTTATGACAACTAATGTCAACAAGCACAGTGAACTATTTGTCATTTAGAACGTGCTTACAAGAAGAACAAATCAACGCCTAAATAACCTGATGCACTCAACTGGTGGTGATCTGCACTCGGGTCAAGCCGATGCTTAGTGAAACTGAAAGGCTCACAATATAGGCGTCGGACCCTACATTTTATCAACACTAATGCCAAGAAAGAAAAAGCAAGTAGATTGAACACAACTACTACATGAAGGAGATTTGTGATGTGTGCCATCCCAACTCTAAAGGACTGTGTGAGATAGCAATAATCAGCAATTGCTTAAGTCAAGTCAAGCACATGGTTTGAGGCAGCAATTGGATCAAATCCAAGAATTAGCCATGGATAATTATGAATTTATAAATGTGTAAAAGCATTGTTTATTAAGTATGAAATGCAAAAAGATATAATATAATAATATAACAAGGTTTAAAGTGGTTCAGTAGGGACTGCCCTGTGTGAGAACCACTGTTGCTCCCGTCCAATCTAATATCCTAAACTACTGAGGTTTATTTTGAACTCGTTTACAGTTGTGGCCGTTACTATCCCCTCATCCAGTTCATTCCATCTGTCCACCACTCTTGCACTAAAAAAATGCTGTTTATGTCTCCCAACCCGTTTCTTGAACAGTTTCATGCTGTGTCCTCTGGTTCGATCATACTGCTTCATTGTAAAAAATCTTTCCTTTGGCATTTCCACTTTGTTTGTTAGTATTTTGTATGTCTCGATCAAATCCCCTCTCTCTCTTCTTTTTTCCAGGGTTGTCAATCCACAGTGATTTAGCCTTTCCTCATAGGTTAGTTTGTGATATCCCTTGATCATCTTTGTTGCTCTGTGTTGCACTCTTTCTAAGGTCTCTATGTCTTTCTTCAGGAATGGACACCATGCTTGAACACAATACTCTAAATGTGGACGTACCAATGTCTTGTAAAGTCTTATTATTACATCCTTCTCTCTGCTCACTATCGTTCTTTTGATCATACCTAGAATTTTGTTGGCCTTATTAGCTGCCTCTGCACATTGCCTAGATGGCTTTAAGCTGTTATGCATGATGACCCCTAGATCTTTCTCCTCGTTTGTCACTTTTAGTCCCTTCCCACATAACTTAAACTCATGATCTGTTCCCTTCTTCCCAATGTGCATCACCGAGCATTTATCTGTATTAAAAAGCATTTGCCAATCTGCCGACCACTGGGATAGTCTATTAAGGTCTTGTTGTAAAATTTTGCTTCTGCTTCACTATCACTCTGTCCACACAGTTTTGTGTCATCAGCGAATTTTGAAATTTTTGACATTATATCATCATCGATGTCGTTGATGTATATTAAAAACAATAGAGGTCCCAACACTGAACCTTGTGGCACCCCACTTATGACCTCAGCCCAATCTGAATACTTGCCTCTTATACCTACCTTCTGTCTTCTGCTCTGAAGCCAGTTTTTTATCCATCCAAGAACTTTACCTCTAATTCCACTGGCATGAAGCTTGACTGCCAGTCTTGAATGAGGTACTTTATCGAATGCTTTTGCAAAGTCCAGGTATACTACATCAACTGCCTTTCCCTCATCTAGCTTGTCGTGAATCTCCTCCAAAAAGTCCAGTATGTTTGTTAAGCAAGATCTTCCCTTAATAAACCCATGCTGGCTATCCTTTAAAATCTTGTGTCTCATAAGATGGTCCAATATATTTGCTTTCATTATTTTCTCCAGAACTTTACACACTATGAAAAGATAAAATGGTTTACAGCTGTTAAAACAAACCAGAAAAGAAAAGAAAATGAGAAACTTACCACTCAATCAATCAATCAATCAATTAAAACACTTATATGGCATCACTATCAGCTGATCTACCAGATCCAATCTGAATGAGAGCTGTGTCAAGCTGGAAAGGTCAGTCCAATCAGCACAGGAACAATTTAAGGAGGACAGGCCAAGCCTAGCAGGTACATGTTAAGACTACGGTATACAGTAAAACCTCGTTATCTCGCCCCCGTTAAGCCGCCAAACTCGCCTCTCGCCACGCGTAGGTCCGGAACGGATTTCCCGCCATGCATTCTACCTCGAAAAGCCGCCATCCTCGCCTCTCGCCCTCGCCATCAAGGCATTGGTTTTGGTCCTATGTAATTTGACCTCGTTTATCTCGCCATTGCCACGAGCTCAAGTGCAATATCAATGAATGGCTTTTGTTATACTGCACAGGGTACTGTTATGTACAGTATAACAAAAGCCGTGTTTCAACCCATGAAAACTGCCCCCGCTCGCTCGTCAGTGTCGGCATTTCTCAGAAAGTCAATTGCCCGCAACTAAGAGGCAAGAGACGGGGAGGATAGAGGGAGGGAGTGATAGGGGAAGGAGTGAGAGAGAGAGAGAGAGAAAGAGAGAAAGAGAGACAGCGATGAAGGTAGGGAGAGATAGAGAGGTAACGTAATATTATACGGCGTCGTCTGTTAATGGCGCGCACATCAAAGAGAAAGGCAAGAGCAGGAGAGGGAGATTAAGAGAGACAGAGATGAAGGGGTAGAGGGAGAGAAAGAAACAAAGGAAGAGAGAGGAATTGCTGTTAAACGTATAAGGTGGAATCCATGCCTTCAACTTCTCAAAGACAGGCTACTATTCAGAAGTACTTTCGGAGGCCTACTTCACAGGCCTACACGCGTTTTGAATAATTATTGTAACAATGCTGGTCTGAACTGTCCCTTTGCTTATGCCCGCCAAATAGTCATACCGTACTATAGCCTACATTGTTATGAATGGATATACAGTCTATGTATAATTATATATATAATATTGAGAGCAGAGAGGGAGGGAGTGAGGAGGGGTGAGAGACAGCGACGAAGGTAGGGATATATATATATATATATATATATATATATATATATATATATATATATACATGCTGTACATACAGTTTAACAATACTTTGTAATGGATTACTCAATTGACTTGCCCTCGTTATGTCACCACCCCCGCCGCTCGCCAAAATAGAACACCGGACGGATATGAGCGAGATAACGAGGTTTTACTGTATCTAAAAGATGATAATGTAATGGTTCTACAAAGTGATGATGGTAAAGAATTGAAAGTCTGGGGCCACATACAGAAAAACAACTAGCGTCAATGACTATGTATAGTGAGGAACAGCAAACAAAAGTCCTGCAGAGTATCAAGTGGAATGACTAGAAGGTCGAAGGATGAATCATGTCTTAAGATAACAGAGTTCATTGCATAACATGGTCTTGTAGAAATAAAAGACATATTTTATAATTAATTTGCTGGTTGATAGGAAGCCAATGTCTAACAGAGAATACCGTATATGTTCAAATCTTGGCAGGCCCATAGGAAGTGGGGTGCAGGTGCACCCCATGGAAAAAATTAGGGGGTGCACTGCACCCACTGGAAGATGAGGCTGCTTTTTATCAAGATGTTTGAAGACACCATAAAGGAAGGGTGATGACCGTTTTTGCTTGTCTGGATTTTTGAAAAAAGATAAAGGATAAAGGAAGGGTGATGACTTTCTTTTGCTTGTCAGGATATTTAAAGATAAAGGAAGGAGATGACCTCTTTTGCTTGTCAGGTTTCTTATGATAATTATGATTTTTTTAAGCTACACCCCTGAAAAATGCACCCCCTGCTAAAAATTTGTTTCGATGTGCCTGAATCTGGGAGTCTTGGGTATAACTCTAGCTAAAGTATTCTGCACTCCCTGAAGTTTCTGCATATTAGATTTTGTTATGGCAAAAATCAGGAAATTGCAATAATCTAGGCAACTAGATACCAATGCATTGGCTAAATGAATAAGAATATGGTTTGGAAGCAGATGTTTATTATTAATTATTATTATTATTATTATTACGAAGTTCTCAAAATCGAATATTATTATTATGCGAAAGTTCCATGGAAGGCGACAGCGTTAAATCTCTGGAGTGTCACGAATATTCGTTGTAGGAGAAAGGATGTCTCTCTTTCATCTCCAGATTGTTGTGTTAGGATACTGCCGATTTCCTTTAAGAAGTGAAGACCTTCATTGTTTGGGCCCATTGTCTCTCAAGCCATAGAAACAAAGTGAAATGAGGAAGACAGTTGATGGTATTTGTCCCTTTTCCTCTCGGCTGCACGTTCGGCTGCAATACCTGCGGATGATGCTGTCAGATGACAGTAGGAAGCAGAGACTGTGTCTGTAACTGTAATGTCCCAAATGACGCATCTGCCTGTCCTCCATGGGATGAGAGTGCAGCCATCCAGTCGTTTTCCATCGGATCTCGATAGGCCAGATGGTTCCTTTAACGATGGAAAACCGGCCTTTATCAGTGAACAACATAACATATCGTTAAGGGCTGCATGTCGGGCGATTCGTCCAGGTGCTAGTCGACAGCAAAGACCATGGTGGCCACCTCGTTCAACTAGAATGAATGAATGATAGCGTTCTTATATAGCGCCTCTTCAGTCTTAATATATAAAAAAACCACTCCGAAGCGCTCCCGCTGCGTTAAGTACTGTCGACATGGCAAAGCCAACGTCAGAAGTAGAGCCCTGCATGGGCCGGGGGGCCCGCGGGCCGCACGGCCCGGCCCGCGGGACGGGCTCAAAAGATTGTCAAATAAAACGGGCCGGGCCGGGCCTAATGAGTGACGGGCCGGGCCGGGCGGGCCATCGTATGATCTTCTGTTCAACTCATTAAGAAACCCTCGATCAATGGAACTTGCCAATTCTTTCCGATTTAACTTTACGGATGGCTCATTGTTGTCCTATGAATCACATAGTTGACTCTTGTCCGATAACAAGACTCTAGGATGGCGGTATTCAGACATTACACTCAGCAAATGATGTCGCAGTCAAATGGCTGATTTCTTTCAGCACTTGAAGCATACGATAATAATAATAATTGTTGTCCTTTATTCGCTAGTCCCTAATCGCTACCCCTCCACTCATAGGAAGTACTAAGCAAGCAAGCCGATTGTTAGTCGGCTTACTCGGCTATATACAGTATTTAGTGTGACTTTAATAGCTCCGTCCGGTGATTCTGGTCTATCCTGTAAGGCGTCAGATTTGGATATGTGCTGGGGCAACCATTTCACAGCATCGCACTGCCATTGGACACTGATACCATTGAGAACATACTATTTTTGCATTCTAATTCTTAAACTGTATCGATCGGCTGCTTTTTTGTTGGATTATGAGTTTTTGCAGTACACACTAAATTGTAGTAAAAAGACTGGTATTAAAACGTCGACTGATTTTCCAAAAGTTATGGTTGCAAATTTTACTCGCAAATGAGCAGGTTGGGCGGGCCGGGCCGGGCCGGGCCGGGCCTGAAATTTGGCGGGCCGAAACAGGCCAGGCCCTAAAGGGAAAACAATGAAACGGGCCGGCCAAAAGAGTGACGGGCCGGGCCGCCATAAGTCAGCCCGTGCAGGGGTCTAGTCAGAAGCACTTTTAACAGCGTTGACACCTCTGCGGATCGGAAGATGATTTTTAATATCCACTCATGTGGTAAAAGGGAGTTCGCCGTCGTCACGAAATCCGGCGGTGAATTCCTTAAGAGAGCGATCTTCCACAGGATGTTCCCAACAGAGACGCCGATGAATGACGGAAAAAGATGTTGATAGACCGCTAGATGGTAGACGGAATTCACCACGTGGAAAAGTCCGGCGTTGAATTCTCATAGACGGTCTTCCATAAGAATGATCCGCCACCGAGTAGGTTCCCGTCACTGAACTCGTCAGATCCAACAAAGATGGAAAATTCCGGCGAAGACGTGGAGAAAACAGTCGATCGAGTCAAACAATTGTCGAGTAGGGCGACATTCCAGACGCGCAAACACGCGCTGTCGATGTCAGCCATTGTGGCGGACAAGATGGCGGACTTGACTTGGCGATAACGACCCACCAAAAAACCTCCAGAACCGTCAGAAAAATACAGAGGACTGAGTACACTTCTCGAAAACCGACGAGCAGGACTAAATCCTCTCATTTGGCACGAAAACCAAACGAAGAATGTCGAATCCTTGGGAAAATGGCGACATAATCCAAACGCGTAAACACACGCTGGTAAACCGAAATCTACCGGAAACGGTTTTTCGAAAGTTCGAAAGTAGACACCCGCAAGGACAGCTATGTGGCATGCACAGTGTGGTCCCAAGTCGTAGACCAGCCGCTACGCGCACAGATTCATTGTCAAGTCTTAGGCCACAGTTGCTGATAGGCAGAGCTAAAAGCCAGTCGCCTGAATGTGGTGATGCAACTGCATTCAATCTGGGTCTGTCAATATCACTTGTGACTTGACAACAAGCTGGAAAGTTCTTTTGCAATCAGTGGATTGTCCCACTGTGATTGATGATGTTAGGTGGCACAGCTATGGCTGCCCACGTGTGTTGTACGCGCTTGTGAATCGTTGCCATTTTTCGGCATTCACCGATGTTTTGCGCATGAATTCATGGTCGGGTGCAGGGATTAGAGATTCGTCCGTCGGTTTCCGAAGAGTTTCCAACAGTCCTCATATTTTCCTGTAGTTTTGAACGTTCCAGTCGGTCGTCGCCGTTTATCGGGTCATTCGCCAATGGCAAAATCTCTTAAACTCTAATTAACCAGCAAAAAAACCAAACAAACAAGTCTGAATGCAGATATGTAGCACCATGTTGCTACTTGGCGTGGATGCGATTGACTGCCATTCTGGACGTTGCTTCCATCTTCATGAGAACTGCATTCTGCTCGCCGGATTTCTGAGGAGTATCTTGCCGTCCTGTACTTTTTCACGTTGTTCTGGAGTTTCTAGTCGATTGTTCGCCCGTTGAGAATCTGCCAATGTCAGCCGTTTTAATCGGTTGCTGCGTGAAATTCAATGGAAAAGCAATTGACAGCCACTCTGGATATCGTTGGAATCTCCACCTTCGTCGGTCTTGTCGATCTCAAGAATGAACTATTTTCTCGTGGAAGATCGCTTTTTCGGATTTCACCGGCAGATGCTACCGTACGAAGAATTCCTACTTTCAATTTGCGGATTCTCAACACCTACTTCTGTTTACTCGTTCACGTGTCAATGTTGCTGAACTATTTCTAGGAAGGACTGCTTCTCAAGGACTTGATACCGGATTTCTTTACGGCGGCAAAGTTCTTTTTACCATCCAAGTGGATCTTTTAACATTGCTACCTTCTTACCTTCATTGACATGTCAGCGTTGTCCAAGTGCTTTTGACTTTGGTATTTTTAACTATGCTACAGCGCTATATAAATTGTGCAATTAACATAGCATAACATATTGCTTATCTATTTCTGGCGTTTGCAGGCTGGCGTTTGCAGGGTTGCCAATGATACGTTGTCACCATTCGGACAGTGACGTTGCGGCAATGACAGGAGTCCGTTCAGACTCCGAGTCCTCCATGCAGTAGTGGTGTGTTTGGGGGAGGATGATCTTTGGACTGTAGTGAGTTCCTGTCGGGCTGACGAAAAAAAAAAAAAAAAAAAAAAAAAAAAGGTCGCCGGCACGTTCACTTCTATGGATGGTTAGGGTTAAGCCAGAAAGGCAGGAAGTCCCAGTGGTGACACACGTCAGACTCCGAGTCCTCCATGTCTGATTGGAAGAGAAACTTGAACACACTGTGAATCTGAAAGTGAAATATTCAACACGGATGACAGACATTCATGAAGCATGTTGTCAATCTTTTCAAGCAACAGATGTTGCATACATGGAGATGCTCTTAGAGTGAAGAGCATTCGTTGAAATCCCAGTGAACTACAGAGGATAAGCGCTTCTTGACTGTCCAATAGCGACATACGTGAGAATCCCACTGAAAGTTTTGTGCTGTTTGCTTCCAAAGCATTTGTACGGGCTGAACCTATAGACAATGGTGCTCCTAACAGGTAAGCATCATACAGATTAGTGAGAGTGAAGAGGTTCAGCGGATGCAGTAACGTAGATATCGACTTCATGATTTCACATTTGCCTGTGTTGAGGCTAAGGCCAATGGTGTTTGCCTCTTCAATTAGTCTCTCTATATCTTTGGCTACCACAGCGCTTGCTCCTCCAAGGCTAGTGTCATCAAGGTATCCAATTACTAGTGGTGATTTTAGATTCACTAGAAGTTCCTGTAGTGGCAGGCAGAATAATAGAAGGCCCAGTGGGTCACCTTGCTGTGCACCTCTTTGGGAAGTGATTGAGAATTCCCCAAATTTAAGAATCGAAGCCTTGCTGTAAGCCAGATGATAACATGGATAAATGTTTGGTATATGTGAAGCTACGGCTGAGAGCATGGCTGGACGGTTTAAACTATTGAAAGCATTGCTGAAATCCAGCTTGACCAGCACTTCGTCGTCATGCATCTGCTCGATGAAACGCCTAGCTGAATGGACTGCAGCTTCACATCCTCCTAGAATACCAACGCCGAGTTGCTTTGGCGTGAAGAAGTTGAGGAGTTGGCTAATGGCATAAGTGTTGGCACATTTAGAAGAAAGCCGTCGCCAGTAATACCCGATGGCTATTGGCCGAAGACCTCCTGTCTTTGTCTGGAGTGCCATGAGCTTTCCTCCAAATAGCACTGGAGACACCGGTTGTGGGTAGGTGCCTTTCAAAAGGAGGTTGATGAAAGAAGTCAAGGATGAAAGCAACATATTGCCAGTTTCTTTGAATTTTATAAGCGACAGAATGTGCTGTGGATGAATACCATCTGGCCCTCCGGCTGATCCTGGCAGAAAAGAGCGGATGGCCTTCAGCACATCATTCAGTGATGCCTGGAAGACAGTTGGAGGCAGCAGCTGTGAAGGCATTGATTCATTAGCCTGTGGCTCTGGGTGTTTTTTTTATCAGCTCTCTCAGTCTATCTCTGTCTGGCAAAACTGGTTCATCTTCTGAACAAAGAATTCTCACTGCAGCATGAATATTGCCCTCTTCCAGCTTTGC
Source organism: Metaphire vulgaris (assembly GCA_018105865.1). NCBI lineage: Eukaryota > Metazoa > Annelida > Clitellata > Crassiclitellata > Megascolecidae > Metaphire > Metaphire vulgaris. Next base: position 3,605,129 of record CM030861.1, read on the forward strand.
AGACACGGCAGCTGCAGTTTTTTCATCCCTTGAAAAGTTTCTTTGAGATGTTTCAAAGTTACCTGAAGTTTTTACCGCGGTGAGCATGACATCATTGGAAAACGAAGTTTCTGAGAGCACGGTAACATTTTTCTTAATGCGAGTTGACAGATGCTACCTTTTACCTCCTCTCCTTGGTATGGGGAGGATGTATTAACCAAAATGTAAAAAGTTTCGACCACAGATCACAGTTGTCTGGGTGGGTCACGATGTCCTCTAGCAGCTTGCTTAGAGCCTCACTCACACAAGGACTTGCGCTTGTTGGTATGTGCCTTAAGAGCCGAACTGGAACGCATGGATGTGACAGCAGGGTGCTGTCAGTCTAGCTTTCGGCGTTGTCTACTTTCTGATCAGCGATCTTATCTGAATACGTTGGTCAATGGAGGATTGTAAGATGGACACTGACTGGCTCTCTGTGTGACCTTGGGCATGGGCTGTTGCGCGGACCATGCCTATGAATTAGACCGTCACGGTTGTGTAGTTGCCCGACTTGGTGACAAACACTGCAAATGCCCTTCGCTTTTAGTAAGGACTGCGAAGTTGGCCACGGTTGGTCCGAAGTCGAAGACATTTAGCGACAGGAGACGTCTAACGGGAAATGATGACGTCAACAGAATGTTTACGAATTGCGGCCATTTTTTAACAGTGAAGTTAGGCAAAGATTTCACGCTGAACTTACAAAATCCCGACAGAAAATGACAACAGTGTACTGGTAGGCAGGTCGACAAAATGAAAATCTTCAATAGTATACGTATACTGAATGAAAATATACGTCACGATTCGAAATAAATAAAATTCCACGACTCAACGGAATATCAACTGCCACGCTGCAGCGCCACCTACCTTATTATTATTATTATTATTATTATTATTATTATTATTATTATTAACTTTGACGATCTATATAGCGCTATACCCAAGGCAGAGCCTGTCAAGAGCACTTCACACCTTACACTCATATAAGGTGTTCTTGTCACTTTATATAAAGGGAAGGGCTCAAAACTGGAATGTGGAAATTATCGTCCGATTACTCTCCTGTCAGTACCGGGGAAGGTATTTTCCCACATCCTACTCAGCCGGATACAGCCATTACTCCTTAAGACACGTAGACCACAACAATCTGGATTCACTCCCGGCAGATCCACTATAGATGCCATCCTAGCGTTAAGACTCCTTTTCGAGTTACATCGGGAGTTTGACCGCCCTCTGAATATAGCCTACCTGGACATTAAGGCTGCATTTGATTCGGTGGATCGGACCGCTTTATGGAAAGCATTGCGCGCCAAAGGAATTCCAGATATTTTGCTCCGTCTGATAGAAGATTTGCATCAGAATACGGGAGCTAGCATCCGGGTCGGTCAAAATCTCTGTCGATTCTCAACTACATCTGGTGTGAGACAGGGTTGTATACTCGCACCAATCCTCTTCTGCATTGCCATCGACTGGATCTTAGATTACATGTCTGTGAACCATGGCATTAGCGTTGGGTCACACCGCTTCACAGACCTGGTCTACGCAGACGATACAACTCTGTTTCTACCTTCTGCTACCAATGCCTCTGAATACCTCCCTAGTTTCAGCCATGCTTCTGCTCCACTTGGTATGAAGGTTTCCTGGACTAAAACCAAGTTACAGAACCTAGGATGTGGATCACAGCCCTCCTCTATCGTGATTGATGGGGAGTGTGTTGAGTCAGTAGACAGTTTCACATACCTTGGTAGCGTGCAGTCCTCCAATGGACATTGTCATCAAGATCTGACCAGACGCATCACCCTAGCCTCTACTGCCATGTTCTCCCTGCATAATATCTGGCAGGACAGACGTCTCTCTCTGGTCATCAAGCTTCGTCTGTACCAGACACTTGTTCTGTCTGTCCTACTCTATGCGGCCGAGACCTGGATCTTACTCGCCTCAGATCTAAGTAAGCTGGAAGCCTTCCATATGAGGTGCCAACGTCAGATCCTTGGAGTACACTGGTATGACTTCATTACCAACGTGGAGATATCCTCACGGACTGGATTACCGTCACTTAATGAATTGATAAGTAGGCGCCGCCTTGCAATTTTTGGACATGCAGCCCGCCTCGAAGAGACAGTTCCTGTTCATCAAGCCCTCCGCTGCCACGTTGACCTATCCATCGGTCGTCCACCTGACCGATCATGGAAGCGCTGTCCTGGTCGTCCCAGGAAAAGATGGATCGACCACATCCGTTCCCAGACCAGCGAGATTCCATCTACTCTCTGGAGTCATGCCATCCGGCGGGGTCATGGTCAAGGGGTGACGCAACGGCCCCGCCGGCTACGCGCTTCTGATGATGATGATGACTCATATAATAGTCTAAATAGATATGTCTAAAGGTTCTTTGCAAACTTGGCACTAGTGTTCGTGCTAGTAACATAGTCAGGGAGAACATTCCAGAGGATTGGATTCCCCAGCGTAACTGATCTTTCACCGAGTTTAGCCGTCCTTGACTGAGGCGGGATGACCAAAAGAACACGATGGCTGGATCAAAGCTCCCGACTGCCTGCAGGCGTGAGGTAGCGTAGTATGAGCGACACCAGATAGTCCGGGCAAGTAGAATCATTTAGTGCTCTGTACGTAATCCAGCACCACTTGACACCAACAATTTCATTTGTTACAAATGATAAAAAATACAAAATTTCATGGAGTACTATTTATTACAACGGAAAAAGTCCTGACAAGAAAGAAAAAAGATCATCACCACCACATTATGACACTTGATGAACAAAAGAAAGGGGAAAAGTTCTCATTGCTGCAAAAATAATCTTTATAATATTAAAATCCTTCCTCTGTATGTCTGTTACCTTCAAGCGTTCTGATTGGTTGGCTGTGTGAGCGTTCTGATTGGTTACCTTCAATCGTTCGAGCGTTCTGATTGGTTGGCTGGGTGAGCGTTCTGATTGGTTGTTCTGGAACATTCGTTGCCTCGAGTGAGCGAGCCTGCACTGCGAGCGAAGCAAGCATTACGCGATGTGGATAGATATTAGTATTATCCTGCACTGCAAGCGAAGCGAGCGAAGCGAGCATCTTTCTATAAAGGTTTAAAACAGAAAAACAGAAAATTTGTACTTTACAAAATAACTCCTTAGCACAGTCTCCCTGAAATGAATGACTAGGCTAGTTTGTGTTATCAGTTTATTCGGGGACTTTTCCGGGAAAAGTGTAGGGCTCAGCGGTCCTAGAATTTCAGAAATTTCCCATTTATGATACTACTTAACCTCTCATACTGTACATGCGGACATTAAAGCTTAGTGTGGCCATATATGCAAAAATTGCAGAGAAACTGCAGCGTTTCCGGTTGCAGTTCCCACATATGCGGCGCAATAAAAAATGTGCTAAATATGCGATCACAATTTCGCACTAAAATGGTATGCCTATAGTCCAGGGCAGGGTTTCCCAAACATTTTAGAACTGCGGTCAACTTCAGCGGTCCTGTAACGTGCCACGACCCTAATAATATGTATTAAGCCATCTGGCGAACGTTAGTTGAAAAGAATCTTCTGGGTTTTGAATAAATTGCAAAACAAAAGCTCTGATTCAATTTCAATGAAAATATGGCAAAAGTATTAGGCAGAATTATTCAAAGTTTTGCCATATAGGCCTAAGACAAAATAAGAGAAATAGATATCAAAAGTTCTTAAAAATTATCTTGTTAGAAATTTTGCCACACACATGCCTTTGTTACGCATCTTAAAAATCCTATGAGTATGGCAAAATCGCTTAACCTTCAAGTCTCTTTCAGCAAATGCAAGGGATTCTCCATTTTTAGTGGAGTTTCACTGTTTCAGTGCAAAATGGTCGCAATAGGCTTTCCTTGCGTTATTGCGAATGCGAAATAAGGTTGATTTTAAAAGTTACAGGCCTATTGGTCGGGTCTCCCACAACTTTTTGGAACTGTGCGGCACACTTCAGCGGCTTTGTAACATGCAGCGACCCTGCAAACGTATTGTTAAATAAAATTGAAAACACCAATCATTTCAATATAAGCCATCCATGGAGGATTGCATGCATCAGTGGCGGTTCCAAGAACTCGTGGTGGGGGTTGCAATAAATTTATAAGAAGATCCCGCAAATTGTCAAAGAAATTATACTTAAACAACATAGAAGAAATTTTTGGATTTGATTTATATGATATAATGTTCAGAATTGACAATGTATACATGCCAATTTAGTCTGGTTGTACAAAGTCATAGTGCAAAATCGAGTTTTACTGTATATTGGTGGAGGTATTGGTGGAAGCGAATTTGTCGTTGACATTGTCTATAGATATGTCCATATCTTTGTGAATATACATCAAGGCTACCAGTAATCCGTTTAGACGATTATCTACCGTTGAATACAGTTTGGTGGGCCAGTGAGGGGGTACATCCCCAAACGTGGAACCGCCTCTGGCAGGCATATAATTTGTTAAAAACCTAAGTCTACTTGCAACTTTCAAGGCTTGTGACATTGTGGTATTGGTTAAACAATGACACTTTTGAATCTAATTTTGCACTACCCCGCAACCCACTAGACTGAGCCCTGAGACCCACTTTTGAGTTGCGACCCACAGTTTGGGAAACACTGGTCAAGGAAATGTTGACTCATATGGCAACCAAGGGTAGGCCTAAAAATAATATATAATGTATTGTCTATTATATTATTAGACATACGTAGGTTATATTAATTGACCTGTGATCGGTTCGATAATAAATAGGTCCAGGTTTTAAATTGTCATTATTAATAGTGAAACCGTCAATAGAATATTTTTTTATTTTTGCTTTAAATTTAGATTATTCATTACCAAAATACTTGACACTCTTCAAACTACAGTAATTACTACATGATGGAATCAATTTAAATAGCAAACCTTATCGGCCTCTAAATATGAAATGAAATGTGAATCAGTTGCAAATAATTATCTGACTCAATCTCAGGCGGATTCAGCAGAAAGTGGATTATAATAGGAATGACGCAAAGGACAAAAACTTGGGTGATAAAAAAACAACTGAAATAAATTCAACTGAACTCAATCTAATAAAGTTCCCCTTAACTAGTTGCAAATACTCATCATGATTTCAAAACTGAACTCAACAATTTACAAAGCCGTAAATTAAAACTTACTGATTTATCAATCTGTAAACTCTGAATACAACAATTAATTAGTAATTTCGGCAATAATGCAGTACTGCTGTTAAGGGATTAAACTCAAGAATTGGTAATTTTTTCAACTTTAACATGTACTTCATTTTGGGATAAATTTTAAAAAAACAAGCAAAGGAATGTAGTGAATGTAGGCTAATAAGCCAGCAAACAGCACTCTTCATAAAGGAAATCCGAGAAGCTACTTTATTAATCCCACTTAAAAGCATACTAGGCACCTACATCACTTTAATCAAGTCTAGCAAGAATTTAGAATCAGAATCAGAATCAGTTTATTTTTTCTTCTCCACATCATACATGAACACTTTAGTAGCCAGTAGCAATTACTAGTACTGTAGTATAACAGAAGTCTGTATAATTTGATTAGGTAGTCATATTAAATAAGTTATAAGTATATAAGACAACTGAAATTCAGATTAAGCAGTAATAATTTGATACAGAATTACCACTGCAACCTTAGTTAGATGCAAATCTAGTGTTAAGAGAAAAAAAATCGGTTGATCGAAGGGCAAATTAAATTGTTTTGAAGTTTATTCGATCTCATACAAAGCTCAATAGCTTCAAAACAAAGAACCAAGTCCTACGGCAGAAGCATAAGCCAATAGAACCTCTGCAGACTGTTTAGCCTCTAGTAACCTCCTAAACTTTTTAGGGGACCCGTACCTGGTCTTAGTGGGAGGGGGGTCAAAAGTTTTGACATAATTATAGGGGGGTCACTGAAATTTGACAGTTCTTAAGAAGGGGAAGGGGGTCAAAAATTGCCCAAAAATTGTTGACATAATTAATGGACAGCCACTTACTTAATTATTCTAATTAATCTTAGCCACCTCTAAAATATACACACAAATATACTTTAAACCATAAACATTTATGACAGTCAAACTAAATATTACATTCTATTTAAAAGCATTCTTACCTAATAATTGTCTCAGAACTTCAATAGGTACAAGAACAAACATTAAAATTATTTCTCCAACTAAAGAACTTGATGGATATGGAAATGTAAGAGCTAAAACAAACACATATATTTTTATAACACAAACCCTGTTTTATAACCCTGTTTTATAACACAAACCATGCTTATAAGCAAGATTTTAAATTATAAAAATGCTAATTTTCAACAGCATTTACAAGCATGTACCGGTAATGCCCACGAGTGCATAATGCACCCAGGGTTGCTGAGAGAAACTCTGGGCCCCTAAAGTAGTGACAACCTTTTTGCTTGTCAGTCTTTTCAGGAGGCCTGTCTTGTGCCTTGTTGACGGGCACCCCAAATGCTCCTGCATCTTCAACCCTAACCTAACCTTAACTTAAATTGCACATGCGCTTTGGCGTGTGGGCGTGGTTGCAAGCTTGGACTGTTTTCGTTGTCTTTGCTGCGTTTATGCATTTGACTTTGAGTGTTGGTTGACCACAACCTGACCGTTGCCGGCCCGGTTGTTTGGAACAGTCTGCCAGCAACATTGTGTTCCTCTGATTCAAGCATGACACTGTTCTCTTTTAGAAAACAACTGAAGACATTCTTGTTTGTTTGATCCGGTTCACAACTGACATTAGCGCATTTGCTGCTTTGCGATTATTTGCGCTCTAGAAATGCTCTTAATAATAATAATAATAATAATAATAATAATAATAATCATGAACTTATTATGGCGGCATATCGTACAAGTACTACTAGGACACCTTACAACTAAAAAAACCCAGTATATCCTACAACGATCAATGTGCTGGGTAACTACGAACAAAGAGAGCAGTTTTAAGTTCTTGTTTGAATGCTTCTATTGTCTTTGCCATAGTTGTTGATGGTGGCAGGCTATTCCAAACTTTGGCAGCCGCTACCGGAAACATGCGGTCACCAATGGTAACGTGGCGTGTAGACAGAACAACGAGAGTAAGACTGGACGCAGATCGCAATCGTTGACGAGAGTTGATGTCAGAAGTCTTGCAGAAACCGGCCGACAGATACGATGGCGCCAGACCATGAAGACACCGATAAGCAAGGATCGTCAATTTGTATTCAATCTGCTGTGGAATACGAAGCCAGTGAAGTTCATAAAGAAGCGGTGTCACATGATCTGATCTTCTGGCTTGATAGACAAGATGTGCTGCAGTATTGAGGACAGCCTGAAGTCTGTCAGTAAGTTGCCTTGGTAGCCCAGCCAAGAGCACATTACAATAGTCCAGGTGTGGCATAACCAGAGACACCACTAAACTCTTTACAACAGAAGGTGGAATTGAGTTCTGAATGCTTCTAATTCTTCTCAGGATTGAGAAGCAGCAGGATGCCGTTTTCTGAACATGTGTTGTCATGGAGATGTTACAATCAATGTACACACCGAGGTTACGGACACAAGCATCCCTAGCAATGTCTTCCGAACCAACGTGGATGGTGGAAGGTGGGATCTGATACTGACGACGTGTGGTCGAGCACCATAGTATCTCCGTTTTATTGACATTAAGTTGCAGATGATTTGATTTAGCTATCTCATCAGCTATCTCACTGATGCAGCAACTCATCTGATTAGCTAGAAGATCTGTATCAGCTGGCTTGCAAACACCATACACCTGTGTGTCGTCCGCATACAAATGGGGTGACAGACAATGCCGTTCAATAAGTCGCTGTAAGTCCGCCGTATACAGGAGGAAGAGGATCGGTCCCAGAACTGAGCCTTGAGGAACAGCATAACGCACCTCACTTGGAGTGGAGGAAGATGTTGCACAACGGACGAATTGCGTACGTTTACTCAAGTATGAGCGAAACCAGCTGAGAACTACTCCGCCCAGTCCATATGACGTCTCCAGACGCCTTAGTAGAATTTCGTGATCTACTGTATCGAACATTAAACTGCGGACCCACCCATGCCCCTACAGATCACTGAGCCCCTGGGCATTTGCCCCGGCCTCCTTCTCAGTGGGCCTAAATACACATATAATGCATGGAGAATAGGAACTTATGATAAAAAGATTTTGTAAAGTGCACTCGTGCATATACCACGCAGTGTGGTTTAAGTTGACTGCAACTGTAACTGAAATATCAGTTAACTGAAAAATAACAAAACAGTTAACTGTAACTATATCTGAAAAATGCCAACAACTGTAACCGTAACTGAAAAGTAAATAACTGAAATAGTTAAAATAACTGAAAAATGACAAACTCGAGATGTCAAACACCACACAAAAAGATCTTCGATTGAACACATTGAAACTCTCGATCTTCCGCGGTGTTTGTATTTTCTTCTGTATTCACTGAACAAAAATAGTTATTTTGAAGCTGTGCAGTTTCTACATCCTCTGTTTTTGCACTTCATGAATTGTCCAAGAGGGGCTGACTGTGTCATTTAGTCTCAATTTTCTTTTACAATGATTTGTAGAAACTTTTGCCATCCTGTTTTATAGTTTTTGCCAACCTGCCTCCACAATTTTCAATAGCTATGTAGCAGAAACATATTAACTGTTAGAGATTATTCATATCATAAGGCCAGACGAGTACAATCAACTCTCTGGATGTTGGTTGTATGCCTTGCTTACTATTGGCTATCAGTGATTAATAAAAAGAGCATGCTGGGAGCTGTCCATGGTTCTTCCAAGAGGCTGTTGCTGATTATAGAACTGAGCGACCAATACCATCAGCCGCAGAAAGATCGCGAGTACCTCCTAGTTAGCGTTCAACTATATCTGTCTCGATAATTGTCCCACCTAGTAAGTCAGTCGGCCAAGGCGGGTTTACTATATTTTGTTGGAGTTGCCAGAGTACAAAAAACACCCGTCTCAATGCCTCTCGTTTTTCGTCGAACAGTCAGTAAATTATACGTAGAATGAGCGAACTTTTTGATGTCTGTTTGAGCCAATAGATCTAAAGGCCGAAACTGTTGCATTCTCAGTCGAAATGCATTCGAGAGCTACGTCAGGAGAAAAACATCGGGAAAGCGTGCAGTCGGAATCACCAGTCAACGCAACGTCTCTGCTAGTCTTCACCCTCCTCGTTCCCCACCGCCGCCCTTTCTGAGAACTCAACGGGGTCACAAAACTTCATCTTTGTCAGCCAACGTTCGTTCATCGTATCACAGTCAATATCGTTTTGTTCATCCTCAATAGTCTACAATGATACAGGAAAATTCCATGTCTGTGTCTGAGCAGAATTGTCAATGGCTCTGCCTGTGCCAACATGCTGTTCATCACCAATCTTCTTCAGTAGTCATCGTGTTTCCGATGTGACACTGTCGTCGCCAGAAACATTATCTTCAGACCGTTCTGACAGCGCGTTCCTCGTGCCTGTCAGAGAACAATTCCTCATTATCATGTCGTTGGAAATCAAACCAGTCGCAGAATCCTATCTATGTCTACTCCTTCCTAAACATGATCATCTATATCTACTCCTTCCTAAACATGATCATATCATCTCCTTCATTCCTAAACATGATCATCGCCGCCAAGCTCTCTGTTGCTGGACGACAGAGACCGCCAAAGTTCCGTTGCAACACCAGGAAAGAAAAACATTCTGACAGTAACTTTCTTAAAAAAGTTTCCCTCCCCCTGAACATTCAATAATTCTTTCATTTATTCATTAATCGTTCATTCGCCACTGTAATATTTTAAAACTTTTTAACTCTTTACTACAGAACAATTAAAATAATATCACTTGTTCATAATAGTTAAAATTGAAATTTCATATAATGATTTGTTCATTTTCTTGAATTTTTTCCTCAAGGTATTTCAGTTATTTATTTTAAGTGGATAAAGTGCTATGTGTAAATGTTTGAAGGAGTCTATGATAAGTTTAATTGATTGCAGATTGCATTAGTTATGGCATTGCAAAGTTAATGTAAAGAATGAGGCAAACTCTGACATCTGAGGTGAGTGCTGGATTATTTTTCACGTTTCTCTACGAGTTGTTTGCAGAAATTATAATGATATCAGTGACCATTTAATAACGGAGCCCCACGCTTGTTGTGCGCACAGAATAATCAGATGTACCTAATGGGCCACTACAAAAGGACTAGTATAAAAGATTAATGGCACCCAGTTTGGGTCCACTCGGGAGTTCGAGAGTGTTCCTGGGAAACAGTCCTACTTATAGTTGACACGTACAGGATTTTTAAACACTTACTCCATAGCGGTGGCATGCTTTGGTTTTAAGGTCACAAGTACTGTTGTCTTTAAGAAGAGATCGAATAGTAATTCTCTTGGATGCAGTATAATGGAAAATATATCAGATTTTATTTAACATCAATTGAGCCTCTGCCCATGAAGTGTGTTAGATCATATTGTTGTTACTGCTGGTTAAAGGTCATTGCAGGTGATTTTTGGATAAAATGCTGTTGGCACACATTTGCATGTTATGATTGCAGAATTTTTATTTTTAAGGCGTTACTTTTGTGCACTAGTTGACCCTGATACCAAGGGTACGTAAGTCATGGCTGTAGTCAAAATTTGAAGTTAAAATCATTATTCATCGGTCGACGTCATTATTTCATTTACTAATGTCAACTGGGTGGTTTGATGGCTGTAGTTCACTTCAAGCTCGTGTTATTAGCCTACCGATGCCTGAACGGTGTCGGCCCTGCATACCTGGCAACTGAACTGGTACGAGTAGCTAACTTGGAAGGTCGGCAACGCCTGAGATCTGCCCGTTCCACCTCACTGGTCGTCCCAAGGATGCGCCTTCAAACTGTCGGTGATCGTGCGTTCCCTGTGGCCGCGTCGAGAGCGTGGAACTGTCTGCCTCCATTTGTGCAGCTCTCTCCTTCTCTCAACACCTTCAAAGAGAAGCTTAAAACCTGGCTACCGGTATTCCACAGGAGCTACTTGTGATTTCTTGTGTTTTTGTATGTGTTCACGCAGTTCTTTTAGGACGAATTACCACATTAATCAGTACGTTGTAGTTCGAACAATTGCTTTAAATAGATAAATCGTGAGAATGGCCTAGCATTATTTTAAAAATACAAAAAATAGAACAGAACAAAAAATGTATTTTTGAAAAAACAGAAAAATCTCCCCTACACTTTAAAAAATTAGATTTGCATGTTAGTAGGCTATATTTCTGCTAGACTGTTTGTGTCTTTATATTAAAGTGGGGTTACCGCTGAAAAAGTTTAGCTATGGAGCTTCAAAAAAAAATTTTGGAGGGGGTTTTAATTTAGGCCGTAGAATGGACCCTACCCCCAAATTTCTTTGTTTTGCACGGATGGTTAGAAAGAGGAATAAAAAAGCTAAACAATGGTGCATACTTCATCTTTTTAGCTCTTATATAGCCTGAGATATCGCAAATTCAAAAAAATACAGAATTTTCTCGAAAGTCGTAGCCAATATTTTCGTTTCGACAAAGGTGTTCAGGTTACACTTGATGTATCTTTACCATATGTTGACCGATTTTCAAACTTATTGGTTTATTTTGTTCAACTGACAACCCCCTAAAACTTTGCCGCTCACCCGATTGGGGTTACCACTGAAAAAAGTTTTATACAGAGCTTTGAAAATTTTTTTGGAGAGGTGGTGTTATTTTAGGCCGTCGAGTAGACCCGGTGCTAGGTCAATTCGGACCCGGCTATATCGGACCGGACAATTGGGGCCGACGAGTTCGGGTAAATCAAATTGGGGCCGGCGAATTCGGACCAAAAAACCGGTCAAAAGGGACCGGTCAATAGGGACCGGTGAATTCGGACCAAAGCAACTACCATTGATATTTATTTCTATCTCTATGATTAATCAATGCTACGTGGGTCCTAGTACATCCTGTGAGTGGAAGTAAACAGGTGTGTCAACGGGTGTGCACAGGTGTGTTCTTTGCGGCATTTGAAACGACTGGTAAGTAATACAACCAAAGAAATTCAAAAAAATGTTCTTAAATTTAACATCTCAACAATTTATGGGCTTTGCATATTTAGGTTCCAGCTATCATTTTTAAGGGTTAAAATCTTTAAATGTATTTTAATGCCTACTTAAGTTAATGGTTATTTGTCAATTATCATATTTATTTATTTATTTATTTCAAGACAATTTCTATAGCGCCGTGCACTAGGTTAAGGCCTACGACAAGGGCGCTGCACACACATAGTCAACCATAACCTAAACTAAAAAGGTGCGTCTTTAGTTCTCTCAGGAACAGTCCAGCAGAGTAGGCCTCAGTCACTGCAGTCGGCAAGGCATTCCAAAGCAATGGGTTCCCGCAAGAGAAGGACCTGTCTCCGAACTTCGGAGTCTGTGACGGAGGCGGAACGAGCAGTAGGACACGATGGCCGGAGCGAAGTGCCGACCTCCGTGCGTTCGACGTTGATCTTAGGACCAGCTCAGCCAGGTACTGTGGACAGTGCGGGTCATTTAACGCTCGGAAGGTGAGCCAGCAGCGCTTATGGATAATGCGCTCCCGGGCTCGAAGCCAGTGCAGCTGATCACGCAGTAGGGGGGTCACATGGGCTCCCCAGGGGCTGCTGAAGACGACCCGAGCAGCTGTATTGAGCACGGATTGCAGACGATTCAACTTTCCATCGGGGAGGCCCAGCAACACGCTGTTGCAATAGTCCAGCCTGGGCAGAACAAGGGCGCGCACAAGGTGCACTGCCCCACTGATCGGAAGATGCCGGCGCACTGACCTAATCCTCCGTAGGTGGTAGTAGCAGCCGCGGACAACATTACCGATATGTTCCTCGAACGACAACGTCTCATCGAGTAATACTCCCAGGAGTCGTAGGCACTTTGAGGGGACGACGGTCACATCACCCAGCGTGAACGGTGAATGGCTCAGGAGATGCTTCCTCCTGGGGGTGCACATCCACAGGAACTCGGTCTTGGCTGGGTTAAGGGCCAAGCGGTTCTCCTCCGTCCACATGATGATCGCCATGATGCAATCGAGGAAGCGAAGTTTAAGTCTTTCCATGTCGGCAGGCAGACAGGAAGAATACAGTTGCACGTCATCCGCGTAGCCGTGCATGGTCAGTCCGAACGCGATAGCGATTTTCATCAAACCCGCTATGAAGAGAATGAACAGCAGAGGGCCGAGAACCGACCCCTGTGGAACACCATGCTGAACAATTCGCTTTTCCGACGTTTGACCGCCGCACCGGACCGATTGCGTCCTATCACTGAGGTAGCTCTCGAACCAGCTGAGGACCCGACCCCTGAGGCCGTATGAATTCTCCAGCCGCTGGATAAGAATCCGGTGATCCACCGTATCAAACGCAGCGGAGAGGTCAAGAAGGCAGAGGAGAGCCACCCTGCCATTCGCAACCGCATCCACAACGTCATTGAATATCCTCAGCACGGCGGTTTCAGTGGAATGCCCACGGCGATACGCTGATTGATCACGAGGCACAAGTCCGTTAGCGTCTAAAAATTCGATCAGCCGCTTGCTGACAATCCTCTCCAGAAGCTTGGAAAGGAATGGCAGGTTTGACACTGGTCGGTAGTTTGACGTTTCTTGAGGGTCAAGTCCTGGCTGTTTCAGTAGTGGCGTGACCGTTGCATGTTTCCACTTCGACGGAACTTCGCAAGTCTCTAAGGAAGCGATCATGAGCGCTTTCAGAAACGGGGCTAGGACCACCGCCGAGTCCTTTAGCAACCACATCGGCAGAGGGTCTGCAGAGCACTGTATATATATATGCACATATATACTTTGTAACAGTTAGAAACGTCAGAAAATGGAGTTAGAATACGTGAATTCGGAAAAAGACAAAAGTATTGGTGTATGAAGGTTATATGTACCACCTGGATGCAAAAACTAAAGTCAAGGAAAAGTTGATTTGGAGATGCAGCACTCGTCCCTGCAAAGCTCGCTGCCATACCGCCGAAGGTAGGATTTTGAAAGAACCAACCGAACATTCACATGCGTCATCCAGTGATAAATTGTAATGTGCTCGAGTTCGATGTGCCATAAAAAGACGCGCCCAAGAATCTGAAGATCCGTCAAGAGATATCATTCAGTCATCATTAGTTAATCTACAAGAGGTTACTCTCGCAAACTTACCAAAAAAAGTCACCATGCAGCGTAACATAAGAAGATATCACAATGTTAATGCTGTCGGCGTTTAAGACATTGTACCACCTGAGTTACAAAGGACTTTAAACGGAGAACTTTTCTTGCGCCACGAGGTTGATTTTTAGTTATTTGCGGCAGATAAATACCTGAAATACCTGGCAAGTTGTCGAGTATGGTTTGCTGATGGGACCTTCCGTGCTAGCCCTGCCCAGTACGTGCAGCTATATACAATACACGGGATGTGCGACGGAGTCAACATACCTTGCATCTTTGTTCTACTCCAAAGTAAGTCCGAAGACACATACGAAGCAGTGCTGAGGAAAATAGCTGAAATCGAGCCACAGTTGCAGCCAACGATCGTTATTACTGACTTTGAAAAAGCTGCAATGAATACTTTCATCACGGTGTTCGGATCACAAATCCATGGGTGTCATTTCCACTTCGGTCAGTGCATTTGGCGCAAGGTACAAGAACTAGGCTTTGCAGCCAACTACAGAAATGACGGAAATTTTTCTCTGCACATTCGTATGCTCGTTGCTATCGCGTATATCCCAATTCCAGACAAAGTTCGAGTCTACGAACAACTCATTGCACTTGATTCCTTCCCAGATGTCGACCCGCTATTATCCTATTTTGAAGATACATTTATTGGAGTTCGACGTAGAAGAGGAAGAACCGGCGCTCTTTTCGCACCAGAAATTTGGGACTGCTACCAGGCAGTTCGCGATGAAACACCGCGAACTAACAACTCCATTGAAGCATGGCACAGTGCCTTTTCAGCCTCTTTTCGAGTGGTGCATCCAACCATTATCAAATTAGGTAAGAAAATACAGAAGGAACAGAACATGAATTTATTTTCTGTCGAACATCAACTAGCTGGCGAAGCCCCACCATTAAAGAAGAAACAATATTGAGAGCTGGATTCTCGTTTGCGATCGGCAGTACTGGGGTACGACAATCAATTGTGGGACGAATACTTGCGTGGCTGTAGTCATAACATTCATCTCATCGATTGAACTTCTAAAATCATGAGTGAAATGCGCCTGTATGGACGTAACTTGATATCATTAACTAAGATTTGCTTTTATTTTTGTCTGCTTTTATATGTTAAAATGTTGCATATATATGTTTTTATAGTTATTCTACGTTTTTAAAAAGTGCTTTTATTTCTACAAATGTTATTAACGTTTTTAAACTTTTATCTCTTAAAATTTTAAAGCTAGTTTGTCTATTTTATATATACAAGAAGTTACTTAGGGAAATGAGGGGCATAATGGTTCATTGAGGCACTATGGACCAGCAGTCTCGATAAAAATGATCGTCATCCAAAAACAAAGAAACAATCTTCAGTAACTTTAAATAAATAGCAAACACAAAAAATCTTGCATTAAACAAAAAATATGTTCAAATGCACAATCCTCATTAACAAATACGGACCAAATGCATGCAGAAAAAGATAATGATGTGCCCTGTCTTAACTGCAATAGTACTTTGTAGCCCACCTTCAAGAGCTGACTTGCAAAAATTTCAAATACCAAACATTTTCCCGTTTCTTATATGACTTAGTTAGTTAGTTAATGTGCCAACTTATATAGCGCTATAGTCACAGCAGGCCAAGATCAAGAGCGCTTTACAGATTGCACTTAAATGAGATGTTAAACAAGTGCGTCTTTAGTCTGGTAGCAAACATTTCTAGACTAGTCGCGTTAGTCACAATGTCGGGCAACGAATTCCAGAGGAGGGGATTCCCCCGGGTGAAAGACCTCTCCCCAAATTTCACTGTCTTAGATGGAGGGGGTACAACCAATTGGACCCGATTACGAGAACGAAGCTGCCGCCGACAGTCAGTAAGCGATGGCCTATGCACAAGTTCAGCCAAGTAGACTGGGCAGGCGGGATCATTGAGGGCCCGGAATGTCAGGCAGCATCGCTTGTAGATGATGCGCTCAGGGATGCGCAGCCAGTGCAGCTTGTCCTTGAGTAAGGGGGTGACGTGCTCGCCCCATCTGACACCGTAGATCATGCGGGCAGAAGCATTGAGGATCATCTGCAGACGGCTCAGTTGAGCATCTGGTAGGCCAAGGAGGATGCTGTTGCAGTAGTCGATCCTCGTGATGACGACGGCACGCACGAGTTGGATCGCTGCCGACGTTGGAAGGTGCCGACGTATCGCCCTGATCCTCCGAAGCTGATAGAAGGAACTCCGAGTGACATTGCTGATGTGGCCATCGAGCGAAAGCGATTCATCTAACAGGACCCCGAGGAGGCGTACTTCAGCCGACGGTACAATTTCAATCCCATCAATGACAAACGGTACACGGCTAAGCAAGTGCCTCCTCCTGGGAGTAGAGATCCACAGCACTTCGGTTTTGTCGGGATTCAATGCTAGACGATTGACTTCAGTCTAATGTCTGATCTTTGTGATACAGGCGATGACACGATCGCGTAGTAGGTCCATGTCCTCAGGGAGGCATGAGGCGTATATCTGCGCATCATCAGCATAGGCATGCGCCGCCAGCCCGCACGATTCAATGATTTGTCCAATGTCTGCGACATAAAGGACAAACAGAAGTGGGCCTAGAACAGATCCCTGCGGTACTCCGCTGAGGACAGGGCGCGCGGCAGACGCGGAACGATTCCAACGGACTGACTGCGACCTGTCTTTGAGATAGTCATGTATCCAGGAGAGGACTTTGCCATTGATTCCAAAGGTCAGCTCAAGGCGTCTGAGGATTATTTCGTGATCCACAGTGTCGAAGGCGGCAGATAGATCGAGTTCACAAAGGAGCGCCACCTGACCATTCGTTATCGCGTCGACGATGTTATTGAAAATACGCAGGATGGCCGTTTCCGTGGAGTGGCCACGCCTGTAAGCCGACTGGTATTTCGGCATTAACCCGTTCATCGACAGATATCCGACCATTTGCATATTCACAATTCTCTCTAATACTTTAGAGAGGAATGTAAGATTGGAGACCGGACGATAGTTGGCAGCATCAGCGGGATTAGCTCCTGGTCGCTTAAGGTGCGGATGAACGATTGCATGTTTCCATGGCGTCGGGAACTCCCCAGTTCTCAGCGAAGTAGACATAAGCGTCACCAGGAATGGAGCCAAGATGTCAATGACTTCTTTGACTTACCACCGGTCATCATTACATTAATCACACAGCACCAATGCGCCGAATTCGCCGGTCCGAATTCGCCTGGACCGATTTCACCGGTGTGCCGAATTCGCCGGTTCAAATTCGCCGGCCCGATTTGTCCGGTCCAATATTAGTCGGGACCGAATTCGCCGGACACCAGTAGACCCTACCCACAAATTTCTTTATTTTGCATGGATGGTTAGAAAGAGGAGTAAAAATGTTAAACAATGGCGTATACCTCATCTTCTTAGCTCTTATAATAGCCTGAGATATTGCAAATTCCAAAAAATTGACCATTTTCATTTTTAAACCCTTTACCGGGATTCGCCGTTTATAAACGGCGGCGGAAAGTCATATCCAAATGGCGCGCCAGATAAGCATGTGTGTACCCCGGACATAACATTTTTACATCAATCCAACGCGCCAATTGATTTAGTTACCATCCATTCGATAGGCGGCAGCACCGTTTTTGATATTATTGACTATATATATGCAAGAGATATTGACTGTAGACTGACCAAGGCTGGAAAATGTATAGGAAAAATCTTCAGCCGGAGGTTAGAAAAATCATAACTACGCCAAATATGGTCCATCTTCAAAATTTTTGCACTATTCTGTTCCAATTACACTTCTCTAAAACTCTCTCGCTTACAGTTGGGGGGGTCACCGCTGAAATTTTTTTTATTGAGCTTTGAAAATTTTTTGTCGGAGAGGGTCCGATTTCAGGGTGTAGAGTGGACCCTACCCCCAAATTTTCTTTTGCACGGATGGTTCGAAAGACCAATAAAAATGCTCAACGGTGCAAACCGCATCTTTCTAGCTTCTACATAGCCTGAAATATACTGAGTAGTTCGGTTTTTCAGATTGAAATCTGTTCGCGTAATTGTCATTTCAGCGAGCAATGGGTACTAGGGTCTGAAAATTCATAACTACCCCAAATTGGCTCCGATCTTCAAAATTTTTGCACTATTCTGTTCCAATTACACCTCCCTACAACTTTCTAGCTCACATTTTGGGGGTTACCACTGAAGACGTTTTGCTATTGAGCTTTGAACAAAATTTGAACAAAATGTTGGGGAGGGGTCCGATTTTAGGGTGTAGAGTGGTCACTACCGCCAATTTTTTTCTTTTGACACGGATGGATAGAAAGAGCAATAGAAATGCTCAACAACGGTGCAAACTGCATCTTTCTAGCTTCTATATATCCTGAAATATAGTAAGTTTATAACGTATATGTTCACATTTTCATAAGAATGCCTTTTCCTCAAATTAATTACACTGTGGGAGGATGACTTTAAAAATTTAATTACCCTTTAAAAGGTTAAGAACGTTTTTCCAACAAATAATTCCCTGGTATGGTGACGGTGTCTAAAAATTTAATCCCCGGTGAATGGTTAAGAGTGCTCAAAAGCTATGATTGGTCAGTCCTCTTGTATGGAGCAGAGACATGGACTATATCCAAGGCCATTCAGAAGAAATTGTAAGCCACAGAAAAGTGGTTGTTGCGAAGGATGCTGAAGATTTCATGGATGGAAAAGAAAACCAATGAAAAGATCTTGAATGAAATTGGAATAGAAAGGAGTCAGACACATAATTAATGAAAAAGGAATGCCTGGAGCATTTGGCAATAACCAGAAAAGTGGAGGGGAAAAGAGCAAGAGGAAGGCAGAGAAACACCTATGTAGACTGCCTATGAGAAGGAATTGAGGGAGTAAAGAACATCAAATTAATAAGAGGATATGAACTACTGCCTGACCTGCAGTCAGCATATCAAGCACACCACTCTACCGAGACAGTGGTCCTGAAGGTTATCGCTGATATACTGAGTGAGCTAGACGCCAGAAAAATAACGGTGCTGACACTACTAGATTTCACCTCATTGTTTGACACAGTAGATCATGAAACACTGCTGAAGAGACTATCATGAACGTACAGAGTTTGCAATACTGTACACCAATGGTTCTCATCCTATCTCGACCATCGAACCTACTCAGTGCGCTGCGCCCAGCTCAATGACAGCAATATATTGCCACTTGCGGGGCCGTTAAGGCTCGGTCTTAGGACCCATCCTCTTTGCTCTATATGTGGCTGACTTATTAAATATAGTCCATAAATATGACCTGTGTACACATCTTTATGCCGACGACACTCAGATTTATGGGAGTTGTCAACCTTCCTTTACTCAACAACTGCAGCAACAAATATTGAACTGCATTGCCGAGATGACGACCTGGCTTAGGTCCAATTGACTTCAGCTCAATGCTGTGAAAACGAAAATCCTATGGGTTGCTACTGAGAGACAGCAGCACTTGCTTCCTACCACTCAATTCTGAATAAATGACCTTGACCTTCAGCCGAGCACTTACGTTCGGAATCTTTATTTATTTATTCTCGGCCAATTTTTTAAGCGCAGTAGCAGGGCTAAGAACCACAACAAGAGCGCTTCACACATAATAATCTTGGCATCTATTTTAACAGTGCTGCTACAATGAAACATCATGTGTCCCATACCATTGCAGGTTGCTTCGCATCACTATGGATGATACGCAGTATACGGAGATACGTCTCCATCACTGCTCTGAAGGTCTTGGTTTGCACCATCGTGATAACAAAACTATATTATGGAAAAGCCACTCTGGTGGGGTCACCGAAGTACCTCCTCAATCAACTCCAGGCAGTACTGCACGCCGCTGCACACCTTCTCCATCGAACTAGACATCACGAGCACATTACACCATTACTGATGAACCTACATTGGCTATCAGCCCCTGAGCGCATAAAATACAAACTGGCGCTGCTGGTTTTTCGATGCCTACACGGTATAGGCCCAGCATATCTCAAGGCTGAACTGCAGTGGACAGCAGATCTCGAGGGCCGACAGCACTTGAGGTCAGCCTCTACTAAGACGCTACACGTCCCACTTACATGCCTCACCTCGGTAGGTGATCATACCTTCCCAGTTACTGCCGTGAAGACTGAAATAGTCTGCCTTCTACTATACAAAACTTGTCATCACTCGATATGTTCAAGAAGCACCTGAAGACATGGTTTTCCCAGACCAGCTACATGTCTAAAATTAATAACTAACAGTGTAATGTGTTTACGCAGTCCGCTATCGGATAAGTCACCACATAAATCTTAACTTTTAATAATAAGAATAATAATAATTATAATAAAAACAAATCAAACAAATTGGAAATCCATGGCCACTAACGTAGAAATACACAGCACCTAAAGTAGAAGAATTAGTGACGGTGATTTCTAACACAGGAGAAACCACTAAACAACTTAAAATCCAGTTATTGCTATCGTATTACCGGTATAATTTTAAATCAAATTCAGCATTAGCATGTTGGCAGGATATTTATTCAGTGGCAGTTTCTTATATCCACATCTCTGGACTCTTGTCACATCTATATTTTGAGATCCTGTTGGAACAGCATATAATAATTAATTTACATTTTAGTCAATCTCAAGTTAATTATACCATATGTGAAGTTCATATAAATCTCACCTTTATATGCAAGCAATGCAAGTTCCAGTATGAAAAACAAAATGAAATACCAGCCATTAGCATAGAGCAATACTTGAAAGGAGAGCAGTGCTTTCTGCTTAAACATTAAGGTTTTACGTAACCAAATCATGTAAAAGACTCACAGCAAATAATATTTTGCTACAATTCTAAAACTGCTTCTCATAGAATATAACATTGCCAACTATTCATCACTTACGTTACAATGTAAAATGCAAAAGTTTACAAAGCAATGCAATCATTAATGCTACCTGGCATCAAAGCCAAATTCTGCAACACATTGATTAAAGCAGTGTTAAGTACTTTATGTATGATGCATCTCATCAATAGATCAATAGTCAATACTGACCTTAAGAATAACACAACTCCATCATTAATTAATTTTCTTGCAAGCCTGTTATCATAGCATCATTATCGTTTATAAGACCTATGGTATATCTGAGTGAGTTGACACAAAAAATCATTATTATACTGTCGACTACACTTACTAAACAAATAGTAGTAAAGATATCATCTTACAAGGCGGTTGTTTGTATTTAATGTCCAGTATTTCATCCTTCAGGGATTAGCAGTGATGCTTTCAAATTTTGTTTCATTTGATTTCATTTGCTAATTTGTTATACTGTGCCAGCAAAATTTTTTAAATCACATAAAATTTTTAAGATGCGATATTTCCTAGTTTATGTTGGTATATTTTTCTATCATGTAGATTTTGTTATTTACTATATTTTCATAATCAAGTTAAACAAATTGACCTCCATAATCTCTCCTTTCATTGCCATTTTATTGGCTTCTCATCAACACCCATATTGTATCAGAGATATATGACACTACCTTCCCACCTCGTCACGGATCCTCTTAGCCCAAGCCCTCATCCTCACCAGAGTGGACTAGAGTGGACTATTGCAATAGTCTTCTCTGTGGTCTTCCAGAGCACCAACTCGACCACCTTCAAAGCGTTCTAAATGCCACAGCATGGATGATCTTTGGAGAGGGGCGCACGGATCATATTTCTCCCCTCCTCGAGGAGAAACTACACTGGCTGCACATACCTGAGCATGTTACGTACAAGAGATGTGTCCTGACTTTTCGTACTCTTCACGAACCAGGGTTCCCAGCCAATCTCGCAGCCCTGGTTAGTAGATGGCAGCTCCATGACTTGAGGATGCAACTCAGATCAACCTGGGAATTCAGACTGGCTGTACCTCCACCGTCATGTGCTGCGGTATTCAGCGAGAGATCAGTGACACATGGGAACCCTATTCTGTGGAACATGCTACTGAGTCACATTACAACAGAGACTGACTCTGAACAGTTCCTGTGGAAACTCAAAACATTCTTCTTTCAGAAATCATTTGGACTGTAAAGCACTCTTGATTTTGAACTTTCTTCATGTGTACTGTGGAATATAAGTCAGCTTGAATAATAATAATAATAATAATAATAATAATAATAATAATAATAATAATAATAATAATAATAATAATGTGGCGAACCGGGCCTATCGAGGTTCCTACGCCTCCTTAACTCAAGATGGCTCCGCCCGGTTCGGCGCACACGGGGTCTGACTCACTCTAAGGCACGTGGTCGTTCGTCTTAGCTTTTTGGCTAAGATCTCAGGCTCTCTTACTACCACTTGCACTACGCGCACTTTACCTGCACTCCGTTCCTATATTCCACACTTAATCCCTCTCTCGATGTATCCTCTTTCCTCTCCCTTAACTCTCCGTGCACCTTGCCTCTCGCCGTGCACCTTGCCTCTTACCGTGCACCTTACCTCTCACCGTGCACCTTGCCTCTCTCCGCACCAACGCACCGCACCGCCTTACGCTCAGTGCCTCTACCGCACCAACGCACCGCCCTACGCTCAGTGCCTCGCACCGCACCTACGCACCGCCCTACGCTCAGCGCCTCTACCGCACCAACGCACCGCACCGCCTTACGCTCAGTGCCTCTACTGCACCAACGCACCGCACCGCCTTACGCTCAGTGCCTCTACCGCACCAACGCACCGCACCGCCTTACGCTCAGTGCCTCTACCGCACCAACGCACCGCACCGCCTTACGCTCAGTGCCTCTACCGCACCAACGCACCGCCTTAAGCTCAGTACCTCGCACCGCACCTACGCACCGCCCTACGCTCAAGCACCGCACCTATAGTGCCTCCACTCAGGGTGCTCCGACCTCAGAGTGCTCTAACCTCTACGTGCTTAGCCTCAGGGTGCTCCAATCTCAAGGGTGCCCGACTAAAGGTGCTCGACTAAAGGTGCTCGGGTGCCCTACTTGCAATTTAGATATATACGTACCTTCCTTTCTTCCACACGCCGCCTCGGCAATCGGTCCTGATCTATGGCAGAACCGGCTATTTATACGATTTCTGCCGCATGCACTCATCCTGCTGGCTCACACTCATCACCGCTTTCTAATTGCTGCGCGCCATCCACTAATCGTCTACCACTCAGCCTGTCTTTCCTTTATGCAATCTATTATTATTATATTGGGCCTGATTACATATGCGGGCAGCTACCTGTCAGAGGATTAAGCTCATGAATTATTAATGGTTCACTTGCGTCTATTGCTACTAAGGGTTCTACGCTATTATCTAAATTCGCTACACCACCCCGGACTTATTGCAGGGATGGACCCCATCCCTCATTTATTCGTAACAAAACTGTGTGTGGGGATCTCTAGCGTGTTAACATTCAGCACGATTATGCAGTACATAATCAGAGCGTTTTACAGTAACAGCAATTAATGCAATTAAACAAGTACAATTATGCAATAAATCATCATTAATGTCCTTTTAAACAATTATCAAACGATTATCATTAACAATAATACATTCAAATGTCTTTAATCCAATCATCGTCTTCTTCTCTGAAGTAGCTTTTCACCTGCAATTAACAAGGTACAAGTTATTTTTATACAGTTTAGTCATCAAGTCCGGTTGTTCTGTTTTCCCTTATTCATCGTCAGAGGACGTATATACGATTACCACAGAGGACTCGTCCGAATCCGACAGATGGAGGTCTTCTTGTATATTCACTCGTCTGGGAGATTCAACTGTCGCACAGTCTTCGGCGGGTGCTGCCGCTCTGGAACCACTGGCACCTCTTGCCTCGTCCTCTTTAACCTCAGGATCTCCTGTACTCGAATGTTCTACTACTCCTCCGGATATGAGCACTGGTTTTATCCCTGCACCCAAGTACCTTGGTGCTTCATCATGTCTCATGGGGAAGTGTGCCCGTATAATTCCTCGCAAAAGTCTGGACTCCATGTCCGGGCACTCTCTCCGCCCAATTTCATATAGTTCTTCCGGAGATTTAAACTGATTCATCAGACTACATATGCGACTCAGATACGTCGCGTCATCCGAGATGCTTTCCCAATCTGGATCGGCTGTTTGCACTCCTTGATTTCGTGTGTTCAACACGCTTGAGCACTCCACATTCTCCCATTGAGTCGCTTGGTCTCTTGATCTTTTACTCTCAGAGCTGGGTGTTGAAGTGACAATCCTCGACTTCCCCTCATAAAGCACAGGTCGAGTCGGCCTGCGCGGACCGTCGGCTCTTCGCACAGCACTCTCAGGTGCTTCGCCTTTTCTTTCCACAACCTTTAGCACTCTCTCGCCATAGCCGCTTGTCGACGCCAAGGGTTCAGGCACATCCTTGGCGTCGGTCGATGTGATGAACAACTGAACAGGGCTTTTGGGATCCACCTGCCCGACGCAAGCTTTCCTGACAGCGCTTGCGCTTCTCTTCATTGGCGTAAATTTGAGGTTCGGCCCCTTACGTTTCTCTGGTAGGGGTTTGGGAACTGACGCAGATCCTGAACTGGGCATTGTACCCATCATCGCTTTCGGATCGTCAATCCCGTGGACGCTTCTTATGTGTCGAACCACATGGTATTTGGAACAGGTTCTTGCAAACTCCATTTTGCACAAAGGACAGTGGAGCTCGACTCCTCGACGAGATTTGTCTCTTTCCATGTCTCTACCTACAACGACATAAAGACACAACATC
This sequence comes from Metaphire vulgaris, assembly GCA_018105865.1. Classification (NCBI taxonomy): domain Eukaryota; kingdom Metazoa; phylum Annelida; class Clitellata; order Crassiclitellata; family Megascolecidae; genus Metaphire; species Metaphire vulgaris. Next base: position 3,629,999 of record CM030861.1, read on the forward strand.
AGAATAACAATCGCACTATACTGTTTTATCAAGCACTTCTTAATGGGATGTATCCATGCGCCAAATCTAACACGTCTTCCCTCGAGCACCCCGGACTTAATCTCAGCACTTTCTTTCGAGATCTTATCCGGTTGGTCCGGTTGGTACTTCCTCTAATCGCACGTACCTACACTGTGGCACCCTCGTTCGATTCCTTGATGGAATCCTCTTGCGACCCATTCGCACTTCTCCGGTCTCTAAGTGCACTTGACAATTATTCTTAATCAGGAATTCCATCCCTAGCATCACTTCTTGCACTTCCTCGGATACCAGAAACGAAACATCTTGATGACCGCTCCCATCGAATTCCATACTCACATCTATTTGTCCTTCCAGCGCTATTTCGCTCCCATTGGCAGCCGATAATTTATGTGGTGCTGGCTTTAACTCTCTACTCCGCACCATACTTGCTGGAATCAGGTTCACCTCTGAACCGGAGTCTATTAGACACTGGTGCTCTTGTCCATCCACAATTCCTGTTATGTATACCGACTTCTCTGTCCGTCTGCCGTTACCTGACAACACGTTATAGCTCACTGCGTCACTTGGCGACTTCCCACCAGACTCATTCTTGCAGTTCCTTGCCAGATGTCCTAATTCCTTGCACTTGAAACACTCGACTCTTGTGGTGCTCTCATTCTTCCGGCACTCCTTCGCTAAATGTCCAATACCCTGGCACTTATAACACTGTACCTTGCTTTTCCAATCAAACTTAGGTCGGTATCCTTCACCTTCTATCACCTTCGGCACCGTAACTGCCGCATCTCTGCTCACTTGTACCCATTCTCTCCTCTGTCCGGGCACTCTGCTTCCTGTCCTCAGTAACCATCTTTCCAAATCAGCTTGCCACTTCTTCTGTTCTGACATGAAGTCTGTCACCTGCTTCATTAATTGCTCTGTCACACTCTCCTCATTCGTGGCTCTAACCTGGCGCTGATTATCTGGGTGCCTCCTCGCACTTGCGTGCACTTCCTCTGCTGCTCTCTTATAACTTTCCAGTCTTAATGCGACTCGATAAGTCTCATCCAACGACCGTGGCTCTCTTTCCCTGACTTTGAGCGAAAGCTCCTTATCCCACATAGCTTCCAGAAAAGCGTCTCTCGCCATTATCTCAGTCGTGTCATTTATCGGTCCTGGGAAAGCTAAAGCTACGAGCTTCCGTATATCGTGCAGCAACTCCGACAAGCTTTCTTTATACCCTTGCTTCCGGCACCGCAACTGCGTACGGAAAGTCTCTTGCTGCGCCTCCAATCCGTACCTTTGCCTTAATCTACTTATCAATTCCTTGTACGTCACGTCTTCTCTGGCACCAAAATCCCATAACAGCTGTGCTGGACCATCCTCTAAAGCACACTGCAAAAAAGCTCCTTTATCCACGTCTGTCCACTCATTATACCTGGCACAGACCTCGAACTGACGTATGAACGTCTCCAACGGTATTGTACCGTCAAACTTATTTGGCTTCATCGGAGTCTTCCTCCGATCCTGTGAGCAAGTCATGCACTCGCTATGACTGAATTCTGCACGCACTTGTCTATCTGCACTCGACTGTTTATTCTTAACAGTCTCTGCTCTCTTCAACCAGTAGCTATACTGATCCTCATCACATCCCTTCGACCGCTTATGGCGTGCACCTGTACTGACCGATCCGGGGTTAAATAAGCTAGCGAGGTTGATCTCCTCAACCTCTCGCTCAGTGTCCAAGGGCATCTCCATTAAGACTAAGTGCTTCAAACAAGGTTCTTGGCACCCTGGTGCAACACTCAACGCGACCTTGGGTGCTCAACTGGTCTATTCTACTTTCCAAACCTCGACCTTACTCTACTTGGTGTGATTTTAACTTTCCGAGGCTTTCCTTACTGCACTCAGTGCGCTTTGCCCTTATGCAGCCTACCCCACTTCTGGTACCAATTATGTGGCGAACCGGGCCTATCGAGGTTCCTACGCCTCCTTAACTCAAGATGGCTCCGCCCGGTTCGGCGCACACGGGGTCTGACTCACTCTAAGGCACGTGGTCGTTCGTCTTAGCTTTTTGGCTAAGATCTCAGGCTCTCTTACTACCACTTGCACTACGCGCACTTTACCTGCACTCCGTTCCTATATTCCACACTTAATCCCTCTCTCGATGTATCCTCTTTCCTCTCCCTTAACTCTCCGTGCACCTTGCCTCTCGCCGTGCACCTTGCCTCTTACCGTGCACCTTACCTCTCACCGTGCACCTTGCCTCTCTCCGCACCAACGCACCGCACTGCCTTACGCTCAGTGTCTCTACTGCACCAACGCACCGCCCTACGCTCAGTGCCTCGCACCGCACCTACGCACCGCCCTACGCTCAGCGCCTCTACCGCACCAACGCACCGCACCGCCTTACGCTCAGTGCCTCTACCGCACCAACGCACCGCACCGCCTTACGCTCAGTGCCTCTACCGCACCAACGCACCGCCTTAAGCTCAGTACCTCGCACCGCACCTACGCACCGCCATACTCTCAAGCACCGCACCTATAGTGCCTCCAATCAGGGTGCTCCGACCTCAGAGTGCTCTAACCTCTACGTGCTTAGCCTCAGGGTGCTCCAATCTCAAGGGTGCCCGACTAAAGGTGCTCGACTAAAGGTGCTCGGGTGCCCTACTTGCAATTTAGATATATACGTACCTTCCTTTCTTCCACACGCCGCCTCGGCAATCGGTCCTGATCTATGGCAGAACCGGCTATTTATACGATTTCTGCCGCATGCACTCATCCTGCTGGCTCACACTCATCACCGCTTTCTAATTGCTGCGCGCCATCCACTAATCATCTACCACTCAGCCTGTCTTTCCTTTATACAATCTATTATTATTATATTGGGCCTGATTACATATGCGGGCAGCTACCTGTCAGAGGATTAAGCTCATGAATTATTAATGGCTCACTTGCGTCTATTGCTACTAAGGGTTCTACGCTATTATCTAAATTCGCTACAATAATAATAATAATAATAATAATAATAATAATAACAATAATAATAATAATAACAATAATAATAATATATGCTGTTTTACATTGAACCTCATAGTGGAGGAAAGGCAAACCAACCAGCAAGAGAGGATTGTCTACTGGAGCTATGTCATTAGTGATGAAGAAGTATCACCTTTGGCACTATGCAAGGTAGGGGTATTAAATTGATGAGATGTTCAAACAATTATAAAGTGATAATGGCATCAACAGGGTTATACAGAGAACTAATTAAATTTTATAACACCACTTCATAATTGTGAAAAAGATGGGGGTTTAATTTTGTTTTAAACTTTGATAGTAAATTTGTTGTGTGCACATGCTGAAGAATTGAGTTCCAGAGTTTGGGGGCAGCTACCAAGAAAGCACCAAGATCTGTTCAAGTATCAAGGAGTGATAAAGCTGTTGCAGTCAAGGATTGAGTCCAGTATTTTCAAATTTGCACAGAGTTTGATAAGAAGTAGCCGGGTTCCTTTTAATAAACGGTTTTGCATACAAGGAGCCAGATTTCAGAGTTTATCCTCTCTTCAATAAAAAACCAGAGGAGACTTTTATGAACTGGTGTCAAGTGCCCATGTTTTGGAATTTTGGAGACTACTTAAGCCAGTGAATTTTGAATTTAATGGAGTTTAGCAAGGATGGATTTGGAGATACTGAAAAGAAGCAAGGTGCAATAATTGAGATGACAAGAAACAAAGGCATTTGCCAAGAGCAAGTACAGGCATATAATGGAATTTACTAGTACAAACCACAGGTCATCAACAAGTGAAATCCTTGTGAAAAACTGTTAGCTTAGTGGTGAAATTATACACTGGAATCAGAAATGTGTATGCATCTGGACAACCAGGCATAATGCTCCACCACCTAAGCCAGCAATGTGCAACCTGCAGCCACATGCGGCCGTGGGTAACAACTTGCGCGGCCTTGCACATGTATTTTAAAATGTATGTGATGGCGGCCATTGGTATAGGCAGGAAATAGTGGAATTTTATTCTATGAAAAACAAGGACTGCTCCTTGCTAAACCCTTCCTCACATCCCTGGCTTTTCTGGTGGATTTGCTAACCCATCTCATCTATCTTAATCAAAGTCTGCAAGGCAAAGCAACAACAGTTTGCCTCATGCATAGAAAACTTAAAGACTTCCTTGACAAATAGTCTTAAGCTTCTCCTCATCTGATGGAGACAGAGAGCGCACCATTTCATCTTGAAGTGGAACTGGTTGAGCTGAAGAGTAATGCGCAGCTTGTGAAGAAGTTTGCTGATGAGAACGATCTGCTGCACGTGAAAAACATCAATAGAATACCCAAAACTACATGAACTGGTCAGAAACATTCTTGTTCTTTTCAGAAGCAAGTGTGCGAAACAGCATTTTCTAGAATTAAATATTTGAAGAGCAAGTACTGAACCAGATTGGTAGGCAGCAATCTGGAGTTGGGAAAAAGGCTGATGGTCTCCAGCGAGTCTCCTGATTTTGCAAGTCTGTCTGTAAGTACGCAAGACCAAGGCAGCCATTAACGACTTCCAATGATGATAAAGTCTGTAATGCGGCCGGAAACACCGAAAAGGTTGTGCACCCCTGACCTAAACAAACTTAGGTGGAAATGTAGGACTACGTGAGACACAGCAAGAAGGGGTTGTCGTGGTCCTAAGAAAGGAAGTTAGTAAGGTATTCATCTGTTTGCATAGCCTTGTGCCACTGTGGTCACTCTCACCAAATACCAGTGTGATGAGTCTGAAAATACCTCACTCCACTGGCCTAGCTCTAATGCTATTTGGATTTGGTGCGCCATCGGCTGATGCCCTGGGCATTATGATAGTGACACTATAGAAGTTGATTGATTGATTGATGAGATGGAGGAGTAATTGTGCAGACCTGACCCTGTGTACCGGCATACATGGGGGTGCTCCACATTGCAGTATGAATGTATTGTCTGGCATCTTTTCCACTGAAATCACTACTCTCATGCTGCTGCCCATGAGGTGGCAAAATGTGTCCCCATGAGACGGCCAAGCACTCATGAGTAGGCTACACACAGATTCCGCCATGGGCCGCAGGACCCATGTTACCAGTTGGCACCACTTGGAGACGAGTGTGAGTCTTATACATGAGAGGTTATGACTGATACAAGAGGGCTTACATAATTTGCCTCACTTTTCACCCCTGAAGGAGGCTAGGCAGCAGCTAGCCAATACTGACATCACTGACTGCATATCACCATATCATTAGCCAACCAAGTTGGTTGGTTAGTAAAGCATTACTGCGCTATAATTGTGGGAATTCCAGAATACCAACAGCATCATTCTTAACATTCTTTGGAAAGGCCACAATTATACAGATCTACCCAACAAAGGTACTCCATCTGGCCCTGGTGATTTTCTTTCTGCTAGAATTTCCATAGCTCTGCAAATCTCACTTCATCTTGGTGCTGATTCTTTCTTAATCAATGGGATTTTCTGTTCATTGTCTACATACAAATACATTATTTAGCAGCATTCTTTTCACCACTTTGCTATTATCTCCTTGCTTGTTAAGAGGTTTCCTCTGCAGATTGTATTACATGTCACTACGTTTTATTGGGAAAGATTGTGAAAATCTTTTCACTGTCTGAAAAAAGTGCTCTGTGTTTCCTTTTCTGTCTGCTGTGTTCTTCCGTATCTTTGCACAATTTGGCAACTTGTTCCTCCTGGTCTTTCTGGATGACTTGTTTCACCTTTGTTTTTAGATCTTAGTAACTGAGTTTTCACTTTTTACCTTTTGCTATACATGGACCAGTTTCTGCCATTATGTACTCGTTATTTTTTAATTTTTTTTTGTTTTATCTCTAATTTTCATGGTTTTTTTTCATATTCCTGATTTCAAGTCCAACTATACCCTTTCTATGTCTTTACATTCATTCCCACTTCCTTTAGAGAGGCACTTGAAATGGTTAGAAATTTGACAGCTACATGAGAAACATTGAGAAGTAAAACAATAATATTCACAGTTCCCAAAATATGAAATAGTTTACCTAGAACTACTCAACAAATTCACTTTCTTTCCAAATTTAAAATCTTAATCACAACATCCATTATCTCTTCTTATTAACCTCTTCCAAGGGTTAGCCGTTTAAAGACGGCGGCGGAAAACCATAACGAAACGGCATTCGCCGTCTATAAACGGTGCGCTATATAAGCGACTGTGTACTGCGGACCTGCACGATTTTCAAAAATCCAACGCGGCAACCGAGTTAGCTCACATCCATTCGATAGGCGGCAGCACCGTTTTTGATAATGCTGGCTATATATGCAAGAGATATTGGCTGTGTAATAACCAAGGATGGAAAATGTATAGGAAAAATCTTCAGCCGGAGGCTAGAAAGGCCATAACTACGCCAAATATGGTCCGATCTTCAAAATTGTTGCACTATTCTGTTCCAATTATACGTCCCTACAACTTTCTTGCTCACAGTTGGGGGGTCACCACTGAAATTTTTTTTATTGAGCTTTGAAAATTTTTTGCCGGACATGGTCCGATTTTGGGATGTAGAGTGGAACCTACCCCCAATTTTTTTTTCACGGATGGTTCGAAAGACCAATAAAAATGCTCAACAATGGTGCAAACCGCATCTTTCTAGCTTCTATATAGCCTGAAATATACTGAGTTGTTCGGTTTTTCACATTGAAAATCCGTTCGCGTAATTGTCATTTCAACCAGCAATAGATACTTGGGTATGAAACTTCATAGCTACCCCAAATATGGTCCGATCTTCAAACTTTTTGCACCATTCTGTTCCAATTACACTCCTCTAGAACTCTACCGCTCACATTTGGGGGTTTACCGCTGAAGACGTTTTGCTATTGACCTTTGATCAAAATTTGAACAAAATGTTGGGGAGGGGTCCGATTTTGGGGTGTAGAATGGTCCCTACCCCCAACTTTTTTCTTTTGGCACGAATGGATAGAAAGAGCAATAAAAATGCTCAACAACGGTGCAAACCGCATCTTTCTTGCTTCTATATAGCCTGAAATATATTAAGTTTATAACGTATATGTTCACGTTTTCATACGAACGCCTTTTCCAAAAATTAATTCCCTTGTCGGGAGATGACTTAAAAAATTTAATTCCCCCTTTAAAAGGTTAATCTAATTAATCATTTCCATTTTGGCACCTACATGGCTGCCAGCACGTGCTATGTGCGTGCCACAGATCACCGCTGTTATTGGCATTTACCCATATTCTGCACTTGGATTTTGCGCCAATTGCGAGGACTGCATTCAGCTCGTCGGTTTTCCGAAGAGTCTCTTGCCGTCCACCACTTTTACACATCATTCTGGAAGTTTCAAGTCGGTTGCTGCCACTGTTGAGTGGTTCGCCAATGTCTGCCATTAGTGGCCACCGCATGGCTTTTCAACATGACTGCAATTGCCTGTCCTTCCAGACTTCGCTGGAATCTCCATCTTCGTTGGATTTGCTGATTTCCATGACAGACCACTCTCCTGCGGAAAACCGCTTCTTCAGAATTCGCCGCTGGATGTTACCGTGCAGAAAACTACTAAGTAAAGTAAAGTAAAATCTCGTAAACTTCTACAGCGCCCCGGAAAGCAGCACAGGAGTAGCTGCTTATTCTTATGCGCTTAATCTTTCTTGAAATAGCTATAGGCAGGGTGGTTTGTCGGCCGGGCAAAGGTCAGTGTATCTATGAGGCGGCGGGTCAGGTTGTTGTTGCTATGGGGGAAATGACTTTTCGAATAGGAAGGTTTTAAGTTTAGACTTAAAGGTTTGAGGAGATAGTGAAGGAATTAAAGGAAATGAGTATTCGGAGCTTATTGTTTGACCATGTCGTAGGCTACGGAGGGAGGCTGGAATTGAGTTCCAAAGTTCTGGTGCGGCGTATGAAAAAGCGCGGTTGCAGATTTTGAGTGATGACTGATTTAACGGGCGTGAAAGTGTGAGATGAGATGATGATCGTGTAGGTCGGGGAGGCTGAGGCGTTAAGAGTTTACGAAGGTAAACCGGTTTTGACGAATGAAGTAAACTGTAAGTAATCGTTATTATCTTGTACTGTATACGTTCGGATATTTTAAGCCAGTGTAGTGACTTCAGTATGGGTGAAATATGGCAGAACTTTGGTGATTTGGTTACTGCTCGGGCTAGTGCATTTTGAATTGATTGTAATTTGTTGATGGAGGTTTTTGGGTTTACTACCAACTCACAGCCCCTTAACATCATCTTCCGTTCCTCATTGACATGTCAAAGTGGCTTCAGTTTCCTTCTGAAGGACTGCTCCTTAAGGAGTCAGCACCAGATTTCTTTATGGCAGCAAATCCTTTCTATCATCCGAGTGGATTTTCAACATTGCCACCTTCTGACCTTCATAGACATGTCAGCGCTCTTAAAGGCTATTGATTTTGGTTTTTAACTATGCTAGGCACTATATAAATTGTCCTATTACAATACAATAATCATTTAGATTCCAATCAACCTGCCTACCAGTCCTCCTTTCTCCTTTCCTGCACTATTGCATTTGCTGCACATGTCATTTAGTTATTAACTTGTAGCTTTCTCTGCAAATTTTCTCTCACTATCACCTATTTATTCACATCAAAACTTATTTAAATGCTAATGTCAGATTTATAAATTATTATAATACATAACAAAATGCATTATGCTAAACTCAATTGCTTTTTTGCTTGATAAAAATGTTTAATGAATTGGAAGGCAGATTTATTATATAGGGCTGCCAGTTTAATGCGGCTATTTTGGGGGAAATGGGGGACTCAGCATTCCTAAATATGCGGGGAAATGCAAAAATGTCCCATTTTTGCGCCTATTTAACCTCTCAGCCGGGGATTTAAATTTTAGACGTCATTAATTTTTGTTAAAAAGTGCTGGAAAATTAGTCAAAACTAAATAGCGTATTTTTTTAAAACTTACTATATCTCCGGCTATATGAAAGCTAAGAAAACGTGGTATACACCATTCTTTAGCTTTTTATTGCTCTTTCTAACCATATGTGCCAACAACAAAAAATTTGGGGGTAGGTCCACTCTACGGCCTAAAATAGTGCCCCTCCAAAAAACTTTTTTTCTAAGCTCCATAGCAAAATTTTTTAAGCAGTAACCCCACTTGTGTCAGGGGCAAAGTTATAGGGGAATGTCAGTGTGACAAAAGAAATCAAAAATATTGAAAATCGGACCACATTTGGTAGAGATATATTACTTCTACACCGAACAGACCTTGGTTTTCTCGGCGGTATTTTCTACACCTCGGTCCCAAAGAGTACATATAACTTAGGACATAGAGCCATACTGACACTAAAAGAGGTGTCATCTATCGAATGGATAGATACTAAAGCGATTTCTTGCATAAAATGTATCTGATACGTTGACCCACTATTGATGAATCACTAGGAAGCCTACACAGGACATGTCCCGGACTTTGGGCCCAAATAATGGCAGATAACGTTGGACGTGTCCCAGACGTTGCACCCGTTTGACGGGTTAACCTCACACATTTCTGGAAATTGCAGCATCTAAAAAGATCACCCAAACAGGCTTCCCCTGTAAATCTATCCACAATTCCACATATTATAAAAAATAGCAAAAAATACTCTCTAAGTGACGAAAATAGCAAAAAATGTGGATAAAATTGCCAAATATCAAAACAGAAAAATCAAAAAATCAAATATCAAAACAGAAAAAGCAGAAAATTCATGTGTAGAAAAACTGGAAGAAAATGTGGTGTATTAAAAATTTGTGTTAAATATGAAATTGCATATGTGACCGCATAATCATATTAACTTTTTAGACACATCCTGGCGTTGGGATGTCAAAATATGCCCCATATGAAAGCTAAGATATAAGCACTGGGAAAGAAAGATGGGCTAGTATAGTAACCCAGTCCTGCAAAAAAATTCTTGAAAGGTGTGCAGAGATGCCATATGTTGTCTTCCAGTATGCCAATGACGGCTCCAGGATTTGGCAAGGGGAGGTGTTGGAGGGGGCAACTTTTAGCATGGAACCAACTATTTTTCATGAACCTGGACTAGTTTACTTGCTTGCTTTGAATGAATGCAATATATATATATATATATATATATATATATATATATATATATATATATATATATATATATTAGCATTGCCAATTTTTATAAAGAAAAAAATTTTACATCACACACCCTCTTATTTCATGAGGAATACTGAAATAACTATTCAGTAACAATTTTGCAGCAATCCATCAACAGGAAGTGGTCTCCCACAGGCCAGTGAAATCCCAAGTAAGTTCTTAAATTGGCATGAGGGCCGCATTGAGACTATTTTTGGTGAAAATATTGATGTTCAACTTTAGTTCAGCTCATTTTAGAGTTACTTATTTTTAAATCTAGGTTTTGATGTCAGAGGTGTTGAAGCAAACTAGCTTTGGAACAAAACATGAATGCCTCCTAATGTAGTTTCAGGCATGGGTGTTGAGAAGTTGCTTGGTATTCCCATGCTTCCAGTTGGAACTTGACCTGTGATGGGTCAGAAGGTCGTAGGGTTTGTCTGTGAGTGGCCAGGCGTAGAAGAACAACTTGCAGGTTTTTGCTTTGCTTTATCCACACAGGATTTGACTGGTATCCACACAGGGGCTATCACCATTGTGCAGCAGTCACTGAATCGATGATTGCTCTTTCTTGCATGCCATCACCACATGCTTGAGATCTGCACAGCTGTTTTCAATGTGTTCTTTGCATCAAAAGGACCTGAAATTGAGTTGTTTCATCACCTGAAATCTCAATGGGGATTTATTGACAAATCAAAGTTCGATCCCCTTGACAGTGATGCTGCTGGTGCAGGTTGTCTGACTGCATCTGAGAAAATGCGGTTTGAATCTCACCGAGCTGAAGTCGTACGCATAATAGGCCCTAAAACAGCACCTCACAAAGTGCTCAACCTCGTGAGGCTTACAAAGAGTTTGCACAACTAACACTCATGATACTGGGAGTCTTGGAGAACAGGTAGGCATTGGATAGTTTGGATACCAAGTTTCACGCTCCTGGAACCTATCATATAAAACAAGATGGATGGCCAAGAGGATCTGTTGCTTAAAAATATTTGCTTAAAAATATATGGATTTCACCACCAGTTAGCACTCAGCAAGCACAAGATGAGCTCCCTACGGCGTATCTGTCTGTTTGTCAGCACGATCTATGCTACCTTCTGGTTTGCTGCACCACTTTTACAGCTGCACCTACGAATGACCTGTTGTTGCTTCAGCTGAATGAGACTATCTTTTGATAAAAAGATTGCTGCTATTACTGAAAAGAAACTGAAACTGCACTTGTGGTATCTCAGTGAAGATCTTGCTGCTCTGCCTTTGTTCGGTTACAAGGTCAATGATCAAGAAAAGGCAGCTATTATCAGTGCTCTGCAAAAGGACCCACACAAAAAAGGTCTTTGCCGCCTAGGTCCAAATCAGATACCAAAGTTCCAAAACCTTTCTATATTGCAGTTCATCACAAAGCACTCGCTCAACCTCTTTGAATCACTTCACCTGCCACATGAATTCCTCACACATGGATAGAACGTTCTGGCTACAATGCTGCACGTAAGATAGTCCGTGCAATGAAGGTAGTCAACAATGGTGCCGAACATGCACTTAAATTGGCAACTGACTTCAATGAAGCCCTAACCAAGGGCGATGAACAGCACCAGCTTCTTTACCAAGTTATCGAGCATCATCGGAAGCTAATACTCACATGTGCAACAAAAGATCAACTACCGTACTTACAGCCCTCACAGAATTACATTATATCAGCAATGTAACTTTCTCTACTGTCTAGTAGACATATTGTTCAGTATACTGTAGAATGTGTTTAGTGTTCAAACTGTGTAGTAACTGTAGTTTAGCATTGTCTACTAATGTCTAGTGTTGACCAAGTCAGTAAACTTGGTGGTGTGTCAGACTGTCAGTGTGTCACTGTGTCTATTCCATAAATAACAAATTCATCGAATCTGGTCATTTGTTGCTATTTTTATGTGTTTTGATAGACCACTTCCTGCTATACTTTTACTGCTATTATTTCATTTTAGCCGCAACATTTTATTTAGTATCAATTGGAAAACGTTTTTGTAAATGATATTAGTGAACATGTTGGTCTTATAAAAATTGTCATTAATGACAATGTAATATAAAATTTACCGAACCAGGTCATTTCTTGTAAATTTAAGATCCTGTGGGAGACCACTTCTTGCTGTGTAATTGTTTTGCAACTTTTACTGAGTCATTTGCACCTCAAACCACACCACATAAAATGGTGTGCAAAATAATAAAAAAATTCTGGGTCACCTAATAATATATATATATATATATATATATATATATATATATATATATATATATACACAGTATATATGTTACAGTCAAAGTGTGAAATCAGGAAATGTTGACATTGCCTGAAATTTTTAGGCAAAGTCAACATTTTCCAATTCACTCAGGCAATGTCAACACTGACTGAAATTTTTAGACATTGTTTAGCAATGCCTGAAATTTGCTCAGATTTTGTACACATTTTGCCTGAAATCTTTATCCTTGGTGGAATAGCAGCAGGTAAACGAATGAAACTTAACTTAGAATTAAACATTTCACACTGGCACCTGCTGGATGCATACCCTTTCTATATCTGTATATCATTTAGATTTGAACATATCAAAATGTCACCTGATGGATGTTTCCCCCCTTCTAAATCTGTAATTCCTCTAGACTACTCATTATCTTCTGGAAGTTGGATGGTCTTTTATAACACTAATAGAAGACTGGAGTACTTTAGTCTGGTATGTTAATCGATGACTCTGACATTTAATAAATACTTCTTAATTGCAATGATATAGCAATGATATAACGGGACAGTTATTGCAGTGGCACAGAGGAGGATAAGTGTTTCCTGAACGCTCATGTAGTATGAAAGGTTGAGCAGCGCATATTAGACATATTAGACATTACAAATTTATCCAAGAATTAAAGCCAGTATTACATTCTGTTGAGGTTTGCTTTATTGTCTTATCTAAAAGTATAGATTAGAAGATCTTTAATGATCAACAATTCAAATCAGACACACCAGTTACAAAAACTGAATACACAATTGTTCCTTAGAAATAAATAGAATCTTAAAACATTCAGGAACAAGACTTCGATAACAATTTAGTGTGAATAACAGCATTTTAACCTTTTGCAAGGGTTAGCCGCTTAAAGACGGCGGCGGAAAACCATAACGAAACGGCGTTAGCCGTTTTAAAATGTTGTGCTACATAAGCGACTGTGTACTGCGGACCTGCACGATTTTCAAAAATCCAACGTGGCAACTGATTTAGTTCACATCTATTTGATAGGCGGCAGCACCGTTTTCGATAATGCTGACTATATATGCAAGAGATGTGTAACAACCAAGGCTGGAAAGTGTATAGGAAAAATCTTCAGCCGGAGGCTAGAAAGGCCATAACTACGCCAAATATGATCCGATCTTCAAAATTTTTGCACCATTCTGTTCCAATTACACATCCCTACAACTTTCCGCTCACAGTTGGGGGGTCACCGCTGAATTTTTTTTTTATTGAGCTTTGAAAATTTTTTATCGGTTGGGGTGTAGAGGGGACCCTACCCCTAAAATTTTTTTTGCATGGATGGTTCGAAAGACCAATAAAAATGCTCAACAATGGTGCAAACTGCATCTTTATAGCTTCTATATAGCCTGAAATATACTGAGTTGTTCGGTTTTTCACATTGAAAATCCGTTCGCGTTATTGTCATTTCAACCAGCAATTGACACTTGGGTATGAAACTTCATAATTACCCCAAATATGGTCCGATCTTCAAAATGTTTGCACCATTCTGTTCCAATTACACTCCTCTAGAACTCTATTGCTCACATTTGAGGGTTTACCGCTGAAGACGTTTTGCTATTGACCTTTGATCAAAATTTGAACAAAATGTTGGGGAGGGGTCCGATTTTGGGGTGTAGAGTGGTCCCTACCCCCAACTTTTTTCTTTTGGCACGGATGGATAGAAAGAGCAATAAAAATGCTCAACAACGGTTCAAACCGCATCTTTCTAGCTTCTATATAGCCTGAAATATAGTAAGTTTATAACGTATATGTTCACGTTTTCATACGAAAGCCTTTTCCAAAAATTAATTCCCCCGTCGGGGGATGACTTAAAAAAATTTAATTCCCCCTTTAAAAGGTTAAAGAGTTTATTTAATATGCAAATGCCAAAAAATAGATCAAAAATTTTAAAAGCTCAGTATTACCTCATTCTATAAATGACGATATGAATTATGAATTTTATTGTATGAATAAATCGGTGTAGAATGTTTTGTATATTATTTTGAATAGTTACGAAATAAGGCTCAGCAAGTTGAAAAATTATAAATATTACACCTAATAAGTTTAAAATGTTTCAAAAAACTGTATACTTGTATTTGTTATGAATTCAGTAATTCTTCAATTATTAACAGTTCTATTGTATTTTATCATGAAAAAGATTTCAGGCAAAGTGTGTAGAAAATCTGAGCAAATTTCAGGCAATGCTAAACAATGTATAGAAATTTCAGTCAATAGTCAGTCAGTCTGAGTGAATCGGGACATGTCGACATTGCCTAAAAATTTCAGGCAATGTCAACATTCTCTCTCTCTCTCTCTCATATATATATATATATATATATATATATATATATATATATATATATATATATATATATATATAAATCGATAATATATATATATAATATAATATATATATATATATATATATAATATATATATATATATATATATATAATATATAATATATATATATATATATATAGAGAGAGAGAGAGAGAGAGACTATATAATATACATAAAATATTGAATATATAATAGAATATATAATAGAATGTATACTGGACTACCGTATTTTCACCCCAAATCGCCGCAGCTTATAGGTGATTTTACAAGAAGAGGCCCTTTGATGCGGCCTATAATAGTATGCGGCCTATACAAAAACATTTCTACAAATAGCAGGAGGCCCCTAACATAAAATAATTCTACTGGTAATTATAAATTCAGCAACGCCCTAACTACTAACTTAGCGCATCATGAGGCTCGTAAAAATAATTTTAATTAAAAATAGAGTCGAAAGAAGTTTATTTTACTTTATTGCTAGCATTTTACCCATGCTTCGCGGTGTTGCCATATACTTTTCTCAAAACACGCAACCGTTGATCGAGAAAGTAGCCCAAAATCCGTCTAAATGTTGTTATTGGACTTTGGACTTAGGAGTCAATGAGTCACCCTGAGCGACTCTCTGAGAATTTGGTAAACGAGAGAGAGAGAGAGAGAGAGAGAGAGAGAGCGAGGAAGAGAGAGGGAGGGTGAGAGCGAGAGAGGGGGACAGAGAGGGAGAGAGAGCGAGAGAGGGGGAAGGAGAGGAGAGGGAGAGAGTGCACGCGAGAGAGAGGGCCACGAGGCGGTTAACCTGGGGCGACCCTGAGTCGCTGACCTACTTCAAGACTGCTCTATATACTCGTGGACTTGTGAGGTCAACTCCGTTTTTGGTCAAAAATTAAGTAATTTGCTATGGCCCTCGTATAACTCGACAAAGAAATTTTAGGGCCTACAGATTTCTTGAATTGCATAATTATACCTGAAAACAGCATTGTAGCATTCTCTGGCATGTGTCTAGTCTAGAGTTCTACCGGTCACACTGATGTCATGGTGCTAATTCAAGATGTGACGATCAAGCGTCTTCAATGCCGTTCCCAATCATAATGAGATTGTCAACAATGCTATGGCCCGTAATGCATTGCAAATCAGACTGTCAACAGTGATATTACCCATAATGCATTGCGAAGATAGTGTGGGCGTAATGATTCATCTGGACCACCAGCCGGGGGAGTGTTGACTAGTACAGACTGTTGATTAGAGCTGCGAGACCCCCCCCGTGAAATTGGTTCGAAACGGGACTTTCAATAAACAATCTGTAGGTGGTCTTGGTAGAAGCCTTGTTCTTCATAATTTTTCGTGGGAAAAGCACTAATTAGTAGTTAGCAATAGTCTTGCTGGCATATCATTATTTGACAGACAAATGAAACCGTTGCTGAATGACGGTGCCCAGTTAAAAAAGGCCCATCGTGCTGTGACGGATGCGTCTTAAAATAGACATAGCGTGCCTTAACATTGTAATGCATTAGACAATGAGTTTCTTTTAAAAAATTCTTTGGAGAATTGCATTGACTCGGTGTTTCAAAGCAAATTTTAAGGCATACATTTCTCGATTTATCCGCGAGTATATCGTGGGCAGGGTCTCTCCCTATAGTACGTACGCACTGAGGTGGGCTTGGGATTTTGGAGATTTTCGTACGGAAAGGGGAGGAGTATCAACTGAATGTGTATGTACGCATAAATTTATAAATAGCCTACATAACAATTAAAAAAGCGCTCAGATTGAAGACTAGTTTATTGGCACAAACATTAAATTAAAAACAATTACTTTCTCACAGTCAAACAAAGGGTCAGGAGTATTTTCCCACGCTTAATAAATAATTGGCAGTGCTCAAGACGGCAGAGAGAGAGAGAGAGAGAGAGAGAGAGAGAGAGAGAGACAGTGAGGGAGGGTTGTGAACCGGCCTCTCGGACCATTTAATTAATCCAGCTATTAAGCAAGATTAGACAGTAAATAATTCGGATCATTCCTTTAACTATTTCTCACGCCCTGTGCTATAAAAATACTTGATCTAAATTAACTTTCTTCTTTTGTCTTATGAATGCTGATAAGATAGAAGATTTATTTATGTTTAATAATTCTCTCTGTCTTATGTTTAATAACTCTCTCCATCTGTACCTAGAACAAACACTGAAATTGGTCAGAGAGCTTTGTCTATTTCTGGGCCAAAAATATATCTCTCTCTCTCTCTCTCCTCTCTCCTCTCTCTCTCTCTCTCTCTCCCTCCTCCCCTCCCCCCTCTCTCCTCCCCCTCCCTCCTCCTCCCTCTCTCTCTCTCTCTCTCTCTCTCTCCTCTCTCTCTCCTCCTCTCTCTCCTCTCTCTCTCTCTCTCTCTCTCTCCTCTCCTCCTCTCCTCTCTCTCTCTCTCTCTCTCTCTCTCCTCCTCTCCTCTCTCTCTCTCTCTCTCCTCTCTCTCTCTCCCTCTCTCTCTCCTCTCTCCTCTCTCTCCTCCTCTCTCTCTCCCTCTCCTCTCTCTCTCTCCTCCTCTCTCTCTCCCTCTCTCCTCTCTCTCTCCTCTCTCTCTCTCTCTCTCTCTCTCTCTCTCTCTCTCTCTCTCTCTCTCTCTCTCTCTCTCTCTCTCTCTCTCTCTCTCTCTCTCTCTCTCTCTCTCTCTCTCTCTCTCTCTCTCTCTCTCTCTCTCTCTCTCTCTCCCTCCCTTCCCGTCTTCCTCTTTCTCCGTTGGGAATAACTGCGTGCATACTGTATATATATATATATATATATATATATATATATATATATATAATGATACTGCAACATCAGGGCACGTGGCCTATATTCATGTGCGGCTTATCTATGAAAATATTGACATGCCACTGGATTTCTGCAGTCTGTAAACGTGGAGCGGCCTATATACGTAAGCGGCGATTTGACATGAAAATACGGTATTTATATAGTATATGCAAAGTGGACTACAAAAGATGTTGATTACATTCAATGAAAAAGCAAAAGGTTAGGTCTATAACTCAACATCAAAAAGACAAACGTCATGGTGGCAGGTAGAGTGGAGGAGCCGGTGGTAATCACCTTAGATTAGACAGCACACGGTTGGGTTGGAAACTGTCGAACAGTTTGTATATCTTTGGAAGCATGGTGCAAGCAGATGGGAATTGTAGTCAGAGGATCCAGAGGAGGATTGGTCTGACCATCTCATCACTGGGCCGGCTTGGCAAATTATAGAGCTCTGGAAAGATCTCCCTCAAAACAAAGCACAACACTCTTCCTGAAAAACTTCAAAATCTATTTGCTTCCAATTCAAAGGAAACATAGATGGCATGTGTCTGAGTGCCAGTCCAGAAGGAGTGCTAGATAAATGCTTTGTTATACTACATTACATTAACATTAACATTTAATCAAATAGCACAGTAAAAGGATACAGTTGGCCTCCCATAATCTAAAAAAAGAAATTCACAATGAACCAATAATAACATGTAATGCAAATGCAGTGCTTTAAATATTTTTTATTATTATTAAGTTCTAAACTGCTTAAGATTGTCATGCAGGGTATGTCTCAAAGATAGTAGTCATTTGTGGACTAGAGAAAGAAATTGAACATCTCTGTGGAGAATATGAAGCAAAAATTGCTGATGAGTTTGGTGAGATTGTTCTTGCGAAAGACCACCTCTCAGGACTCACTGCCTGATCTTGTCATCTGAAGATTTATTTTTAACACCTCTGCGCAATTTTAACACCTTCTTTTTTGGTGCTTTGCCGACTTGTCTGTAGTCAACAGATGATAACAAAGACGATGTCATCTTGTCTTCCATTTCCTCTACTTCCTTCCGTTTTTCCCAGCATAATCTCCTTTTCTTTTATGTCAGTTTCTGACTCATTGTTTTTGTTTATAGTGTCATCCCTGGTTGGATTTCTTCCACTATGGATTTGTTTGATCTTTTAGCTGCCCATGGCAATTGCATCATTTTCCCCTAGTAAAACAGTTCAAAAGCTTTTCCTTCTGTTCTCTTTTCTAACTGTCCAACTCTCATGAGGCTGACACTATTTTATGATTCTCTTTTTGGCATGTATACAAATGTCTTTGTTTTTAATATTTTGTCCATTCTTCTCTTTGCATATTCCCCATTATTATTACTATTATTATTGCTATATTATATATATAATTATATAATTATAATTATATTATAATTATAATAATGCAGAACTGGCTTGGAAGAGACTGATGAAGTATTCATCCCAAAGCCTACAGGAAGGGTGGACACGGATGAAATGGTTTAGAAAAAGTCCTTTCTACTAGATACAAAGAAAACCTCAACAGTCGGCTGTTGGAACATAAGATCCCTTTATGCTCCAGGAGCTCTGAACTTGCTGATACATGAGTTAGATGGGACGTTGTTGGAATATCTGAAACTCATTGGCCTGGGAAGGAGGATAAAGTTGTACAGGGAAGCAGAATACTTTGTAGTGGGAAAAAAGATGGAACTCATCAATCTGGAGTAGCACTTCTACTCAACAGCTTAGCTCAACATGCTCTACTTGGATACGAACTCATTGACGACCGCCTAATAACTGCGCATTTCAGAACCAGACTAGGATATATGACCATATGTCAAGTGTATGCACCAACATCAGACCACAAAGCTTTTGAGATTGACGCATTTTACAATAACTTGCAGAACATACTCAACAAGCTACCAAAAGGAGAAATAATCATCATAATTGGAGATTTTAACGCAAAGATGGGAAGGAAGCTCAATGAAAATGACTCCAGCCTCGGAAAATTTGGATACAGTGAAAGAAACGAAAGGGGAGAACACCCGACTACTTTCTGCTGTGCCAATGACCTTCACATAAGTGATACCTTGTTCAAGCAGACAAAGAAAAACAGATGCTGGACATGGGAATCCCCAAATGGAAAGAGCCATAACCAAATTGACTATATTCTGATAAACAAACGAGGATGTGCATTAATTCAAAACTGCTGAGCATTTCCGAGTGCTGACGTTGGCTCAGATCATCAATTACTCCTGGCAAATCTCAGGCTTAAATTACGCAGAGAAACACTGCAGAAAAAAACAGTAGACCAAATGTCAAACGGCTGCAGGACCCTCTCATCAAGCAACAGTACATAGATACCGTAGAGACTAAATGGCTCGATATGGAAACAAAAGAGTTAAGTTCTATTGAAGAAAAATGTTCAAAGCTAAAGGATATCGTACATGAAACCAGTCTAAAAGTTCTTGGAGAGAAAAAAGATAGACTCTGCCAAAGACTGGTTGAGTAATGAAACCCTACAACTGGCGGAAGAAAGGCGGAAATTCAAACCCCTAGCCAAAGCGGACAGCGACAGAAAGAAGCCCTACAACTTCTGTGTAGATGTGTTAAATGAAGTGCAAAGAAAGATAAAGAAAATTTCATAAACAATATCTGTATGAACATTGAAACCAATTCCACAGCAATGAAATTGCCACTGTATACAAAGGAGTCAGGCTATTAACCGGAACTTACACCTCCAAGGTGAACATAGTTAAAGATAAAGCCGGAAATACCATTCGTGTAGGTAGAGAGGTTCTGGAGAGATGGAAGGAATATTTTTGACAAACTGTACAACGAACCAATTACTGTTGACAAATCTGTTTTAGACAGCCTGGCAACCAGAGGGGACGCCACAGGAACTGATGAGATCTTGAAAGAAGAGACAGCTGGAGCCCTGAAGAAAATGAAAACAGGAAAGACGCCTGGGATGGATGACATTACAACAGAAGAAATAAGTTCTTCTGTGCCTGAAGAAAATGAAAACGGGAAAGACGCCAGGGATGGATGACATTACAACAGAAGAAATAAGTTCTTCTGTTGTAATGTCATCTATAGCATGTGGCTACTATAAGAGCAGCCACAACAAGAGCCAGATTGGATAAACTACATGAATTATTTACAGACATCTGGAAGAAAGAAGAGATTCCTGCAGAATGGAAAAAAGCTTTAATTGTACCCATATATAAGAAAGGCGATAAATTGGATTGTAATAACTATCGTGGCATCTCTCTTCTGTGCCACACCTACAAAGTCTTTGCTTCGATCTTATTAAGAAGAATTCAAGTTAAAACAGATGAACTGCTATCTGAAGAGCAGGCAGGTTTCCGAGCAAAGAGAAACACCATCGATCAGATATTCACCCTGAGGCAGCTGACAGCTGGCAGAGAAAAACATAGAATTCAGTTCAAGCCTTTATTGATGCTACATCGACTTCAGGAAAGCCTTCGACAGTGTATGGACAGAAGGACTTTGGTGATCCATGAGACACTTCGGTTACCCTGAGAAGATTGATACAAAGATATGTAGAAATATAGACTCGAAGGATGATGCTCAAATTTTAAAGGAAGATCTAAAGAAATTGTTTCAGTGGTCTGTGGACTGGCAGATGCTTTTCAATATCAATAAATGTTCTGTAATGCATGTTGGAAAATCTAATAATGGTAATGAATAATGGAATATTCTTTAGGGAGAAAGGTTCTAACCACAACAACAATAACAAAAAGAGACTTGGGGTAATCATCCATAGAAGTATGAATCCATCTCACCAATGCTTGGAGGCAGCAAAAAAGGGAAACCAAATGTTGGGAATGATGAAAAGGACAATAGTGAGTCGAGACAAAGATATAATCATAAAACTTTATAAGTCATTAGTAAGGCCTCATCTAGAATACTGTGTTCAGGCATGGAATCCATTCTTGAAAACAGATATAGAACTTTTAGAAAAAGTGCAAAGATGAGCAACGAAGATGGTCAATGGGTGCCATAATTTAAGCTACGAAAAAAGACTTCAATATTGTGGACTGACAACATTAGAAAGGAGAAGAGAGAGAGGGGGCATTTGATAGAAACATACAAAATAATGACTGGGAAAGTAGATGTGCCATACGATCGATTCTTTACATTGGCACACCATAGTAGCACAAGAGGCCACAAATGCAAATTGTTTAAGCAGAGGGTTGGTCCGAGAAAGACAAATTTTTTTTAGTGCAAGGGTTGTGTACAAATGGAACAGTTTGGACATGGTGGGAGTGACAGTTGAAATAGTAAACGAATTCAAAGGCTATCTCGATAAACTAGGTTATTGAATGCGGAGAGTTGCTACAGTGGTTCTCACACAGGCTTATTTAGCCTCCTAACCACTTAAAATCACATTATTATTATTATTATTATTATTATTATTATTATTATTTGTTAATTGTTAATTGTTAATTGTTAACCACCACCACCACCACCACCACCTCCACCACCACCACCATCATCATCATCATCATTATTACTCATGTACTCTAACTCAATTAGCACCGTTGAAATAAACATCACACCGAGCGATTGGTTTGATACAATTGTTGGCGTCCTCCAAGGCTGCGTGCTATCCCCTAAGCCCTTCAACATTCTTTAAGAACTCGTTATTGCAAGAGGTCTACATGGTGTAAACACGGGAGTTACTGTTAGTGGACAAATTGTAAACAACCTACAATATGCCGATGACATTGCTGCTTTAACAAATCAACACAAGGACCAACAGATCTCTGTAAAATGCATCTCTAAAGAGAGCAGCAGATGGGGCTTAAAGATCAATACCACAATTAAAAAAAAGACAAGACATGGCGAACCAACCAAAAAGCTTCTCTAATGTTATAGATGGGGCACCTTTGAAACAAGTCAAGCAGTTCACCTACTTGGGAGGAGTATTATTATTATTATTATTCTTTATTGACAATTTATATAGCACAGTAGACAAGGCTAACGCCTACAACAAGAGCGCTTAACACAGTTCATATCCAATATTAAATAAATGTGTCTTCAAATTTCTAATGAAAAGTCTAGCTGAGACTGCTTCAGTCACATTGTCTGGAAGAGAGTTCCACAGGGCGGAATTCCCCCGCGTGAATGATCTATCCCCAAAATTAAGGGTCTTGGATGGGGGAGGGACCAACAACTGCACTCTCCGACTGGACCTGAGAACCGATCTCCTCTCGATCACAGTCGACCTTCGTACAAGCACAGTTAGATAATCAGGACAGAGTAGATCGTGTAAAGCCCGAAACGTAAGCCAACAGTGCTTGTAGATAATGCGCTGTGGAACACGGAACCAGTTGAGTCATTGACGAAACTGGAAGATCAGACAAAGATGTTTACAGGGGGATCGGCTTAGCTTGCAACGTGATGAGAATGCTGCAGAAGATATGGCAAAGTAATAGCATCAGCCTTACAACAAAAATCAGAGTTTACAAGGTGCTCGTCTTAAGTGTCCTTTTGTACAATTCTGAGACATGGACATTGACATTGACAGCTGAACTTGAAAGGAAGCTCGCATGTTTTGAAATGACTTGTCTCAGGAGAATACTAGGGGTCTCCAGAAGACAGCACATACACAACAGTGACATTAGAAGCTTCGCAAATATGCACACAACTGTAGTGGATCGAATTAGGCTAGGCAGACTGAGATGCTTCGGCCAAGTTAAACACATGAATTCCAACCGTCTACCACAGTGTTTCTCAAAGTGGGCGATATCGCCCCTAGGGGCGATGGAAACGTCTTGGGGGGCGAAAAGAGGAAAATGGGCGATTGGGGAGCGATAACTTGTACAGGGTGTCTACGAAAAAAAAACCCCAGCAGGAAAACTATGATTTCTTAAAAGTTCCTAAATATATTTCTATCAAAATTGCCACACTTGTGCAGCACATATTTCCCCACCTTTCTGCCAATGTTCATCTCATTTGCATGTAAGTTGGCCATTTTTTGAGATATCAAAGTCAAACTTCGATTTTTACTACTCAGTCGCAGCATGACAGGCCTAAATATCTATAGCTTCACATAAATTTGGCTTCATGTCAATTTTGGTGGTATTAGTAGCAGTTGTTGTTGTTGTTGTTCCAGTAGTGGTAGTAAAGTTTAAATCAAATGCAAATTTGTAAACATGTTTTTAAATTCACAGAATTCGACATAACAATAAAAGTTTGATTTAAACTTTCAAAATGGGTAAAATATTGAATGAAGATAAGATGACATTCAGACATTGCGGGAGCTTGGCTTTGGATACCGAACAAGTTTTGTAATTAGGGTTATGGTTAGGGTTAGAGTTTGCAATTATGCCCGATAACCATTTTGAACAATTGTGGTTTAAGTTGAAATTTCTGGACCATCAATAAAATTTTGTCGGTTGATTCGTAAAAATCGAAGTTTGACTTTGATATCACACAAAATGGCCATCTTACAAGTAAATGAGACGAAAATTGGCACAAAGGTGGGGAAATATGTGCTGCACAAGTGTGACAATTTTGATAGAAATATATTTAGGAATTTTTAAGAAATAATTGTTTTCCTGCTGGGGGGTTTTTTTCGTAGACACCCTGTATATGGGCGATAAGAGGTGATTAGGGGCGGAGGCGAATTTATTTTTAGGTCACTGGCGCTAACAGGTGGCATTATTTACTGATTGATAATAAATACCTGTATACCTCTAACAATGTGCTATTCAAGGTCGAAAATGAATCGCATCGAGCCATTAAGACCAGAGACCAGGTAGGGTCGCAGCAGAAATTAACTTGCAACTGCAAGGGAGTGGAGTCAAAATGATCAAAGTCAAATCAGTCATCACAGGGTTCATGTCAAAATTAGAGTTGTACAAACGTAACTTACCGTATATACTCGCGGATAAGTTGATAAATTTATGCCTTAAAATTCACAAAAAAACGCCAAGTAGACTTATCTGCGAGTCATTGTCCAACGGTTCGGGCTACAACCACATCTCTATGCTGACGACATGCAAGTATATGGAAGCAGCCCTCCTGCAGCAGTTCATCTGCTCCAGCAGCATGTCACTAGGTGCCTGCTCAAGGTGACCAGGTGGCTGAAGTCACATCAGCTGCAACTCAATGCTGCCAAAGCCAAGATATTATGGATCGCCTCTGAGCGTCAGAAACACTTGACACCGATGACTTGTATCAGTATCGATGGACTTGAGGTGCAACCAGTGTTGTCCGTCCGGAATCTTGGGATCCACATCGATAGCACATTAACGATGAGAACCCATGTCTCGAAGACAATCGCCAGCTGCTTCAATGCATTCCGACTGATCAGAAGTGTAGAAAGATCAGTGTCAGTCATTGCTCTCAAGTCACTGATTTCATCATTGGTACTGACCAAACCAGACTACAGGAAAGAGACACTCACCGGATCACCGCAACACCTGTTGGACCGTTTCCAGGTCGCATTGAACGCAGCAATGCGGTTGATCTTCCAGGTCCCTTCTCGTGAACACATAACACCGCTTCTACAAGAATGAGACACACTGGCTATCAATTCCCCAGAGCGGATTCAGTTTAAGTTGGCAATGCTGGCTTACCGCTGCCTGAATGGTATAGGCCCAGAGTACCTAGCGACAGAATTAGCATGAGTCGCAGATCAGGCAGGTCGGCATCGCCTGAGATCTGCTGGAACCGCCTCTCTGATCGTTCCGTCGATACGCCTTTGTACTGTAGGCAATCGTGCATTTCCCGTGACCACTGCAAGGGCATAGAACCGCCTGCCTTCTTCAGTACAACTCTTCCTAATGCCAGACACCTTAAAGAAGAGACTCAAAACTTGGCTACTTCACACAAGCTAATATAATACTTCACACAAGCCATTATAATTTGTAATGTGTCCATGCAGTCTCCGGATTAGTCACCACAATAATCTCTACCACAATAATCTCTACGTTGAATAATAATAATAATAATAGTTCTTGGGCAACCAAGTGGTTTTTTCCACAACTTTAGAGGCCTTTAATTACTGTAGGGCTCTCGCATGGTCCATGTTTGGGGCTGCTCTCATAACATGCCCAAAGTAGTGGCGACGCCTGCATCGTATTTTTATGGATACGGGGTTCTTTCTATATCTCGGAACACCTCTGCATTTGTTGTATGTGAGGAGTACGATATTCAAAGGATTCTTCTCAGGCACCATCGATGGAAGGCATCCAGTTTCATGATCATGGATGAGGTCAGAGTCCATGTTCTACTCCGTAAAGCAACACTGGAATTATGTAAATAGCATACAGGCGAAGCTTTGTATGGAGGCGGATACTCGAGCGCCAAATATTTCTTTTCAGCAAGCAAAACTTTCCCTTGCAATACCAATTCGCCTCAGCACCTTTGATTCACTGCTTCTGGTGTTGTCTGTTAATGAGCCCAGATAGACGAACTCCTTGCCTATCTCCACTTTATTACCAGTCACAAGCACAGATGAGAGTTGTGATGGGACAGTAGTCTCAATCTTAGTTTAGGACCAGTTGACCTCCAATCCCAGCTGTCGTACTTCCTCATCCAGGATTTCTAATGCCAAAACAATTACTTCCAGCATTTCCGCCAGGAGATCAACATCGTCTACAAAGTCCAAGTCAGTAAATGTCTCATCTCCAAGTGTTGTTCCTGCGAATCCACAGTGGATGGCTCTTTCCATTATGCAGTCCATAGGAAGCAGAAAGAGATTGGGAGCACAGCTACAACCCTGTCTGACACCTGTGTTTATTGGGAACCATTCGGACATCTGGCCTTCATACCGAACTGCACTAAGTGTGCCAGTATAGAGCTCTTTCACCAGTTCGACAATCTTTGAGGGTAGCCTGATCAATAGCATTAGTTTCCACAGTGCAGACCTATCCACAGAATCGAAGGCTGCTTTGAGATCCACGTAAGCAATCCATAGCAGTTGGCTGAACTCCCTTCTGGTCTGGATCATAAGGATCAGTGTAAGTATACGGTCAATGGTGGAACATCTAGGTGTAAAACCGCTCTGCTCAGGCCGTTGCTACATCAGCAGGCACTCTTTGACCCTTGATGGCAGAATTGATGCAAAAATTGTCCAGAGAACAGAAAGGAGCATTATACCTGTATATTATTATTGTTGTTGTTGCTGCTGCTGTTATTATTATTATTATTATTATTATTATTATTATTATTATTATTATTAAACTTCTCCCAGGTCTCTGCTATTATTATCATCATCATCATTATTATCATTATTATCATTATTATTATTATTATTATTATTATTATTATTATTATTATTATTATTATTATTATTATTATTATTATTATTATTATTATTATTATTATTATTATTATTATTATTATTATTATTACCAGACAATTTCTTCAGGGCAATAGACAAGACTAAGGCCCAAGACAAGAGCACTTTAACAGGAGGAGTCAAAATCTATCTTAAATAAATATGTTTTAGGTTCTTGCGGAAAGATTCGGCTGAGGCTGCCTCAGTCATGGCGTCAGGTAACTCGTTCCATAAGATCGGGTTAGCCTTGGAAAAAACCTCTCACCGAACATGGGGTCTTTAACCCCTTGACTGCGATGCGGCAATATATACGCTGCTGCGACCGGTTAATTGTTAATATGCGCGTAAACTGTTGCTAACAAAACAGTTGCTAACAAATATAACATATATAACACATATAACATATATAACATATTATAACACATATAACATATGTAACATATATATAACACATATAACATATATATAACATATATATATATAACATATATATATAACACATATAACATATATAATATAACATATATGTATATGTTATATATGTTATATGTGTTATATATATGTTATATATGTTATATATATGTTATATATATGTTATATATATATATATGTTGTATGTGTTATATATGTGTTATATATATGTTATAGATATGTTATATATAACATATATAACATATATATGTTATATATGTTATATATGTGTGTTATATATGTTTTATATATATTATATATAACATGTATGTTATATATATATGAGTGCAATATATATGTTATATATAACATATATAACATAATATTGCTATTTGTTAACAAATATAACTAAATCTAAACAAAATGCAGTTATCAAAAAGTTTTTAAAAAGTTAACGCTATTTTTTCACGCCAACTGGCTTACTGAAAATGGCAGAAAAAGTCACTGTCAATATTTAATTTGTGTATGATAGGACTGGAAACACTTCCGAAACAGTCAACTTATCCGACAAACTGCTGCTTGATTATCCTGCTTACATCCAGACACTCCCCTTTTCCCGCCCTTGATAGTGTCACTGATGTCACGTGACTTCCATCCAGGCATCAGCTACTCAGCAACAAAAATATCTATTCACTACTGCGGTCATTAGGCAATTCAATATTGCTGACATAAGACCATTACAGCACAATGGGAATACATACTACTAGGCCTATATGACGACGCTAGTCGTCACGCCGCAACGGCGAAAAGAAATTTATGACGACGCTCGTCGTCACGACGCAGTCAAGAGGTTAACGACAGGGTAACGATCAGTCTCGTTCTTTTTCCCGACCGGAGCTGCGATCTCTGCCCGTTCACAGTCATTCGCTGGACCTGTGTAATGAGGTACTTCGGACAGAACGGGTCGTGAAGTACGTGGAAAGTGTACCACAGCGTCTGAAAACAATCCACTGTCGAACACGGAGCCAGTAGAGACGGTCTCGCAGTAACGGTGAGATGTGGTCACTCCAACGGCAGCCGAAAATGACTCGCACAGCCAGGTTCATCACCAACTGCAGGCGACACAGCTTGCAATCTGGTAGACCAAGCAGGACACTGTTACAGTAGTCCAACCTTGATAGTACAACTGCCTGGACCAAATGTATCGCAGTGCTCACCGTAAGGTAGCGTCGGACCTGCTTGACTCTCCTTATTTGATAGTGGCAGCATCGAACTACACTGTTCACGTGGTCTTCCAATGCCAGAGTTTCATCCAGTATCACTCCTACAAGACGCAGACTTCCTGAGGGTGCGATGGAGACATCACCCACCGTGAAAGGATCCCGGTTCAACAGCCTCCTTCTGCCAGGGGTCCCCATCCACAGAAATTCCATATTCTCTAAGTTCAGTGCAAGACAGTTTTTCTCGTATCCAAACGGTAACAGCAGAGAGGCAGCTATCGAAAGACTTCCGGAGCTGCTCCGACTCTGACAGGGGACAAGATGAATAAATTTGCCTGTCGTCTGCGTATGCATGAAATGACAGCCCAAACGACTTCACTACTGACCAAATGTCCTCCACATAGATAATAAAAAGCAGCGGGCCCAGAACTGAGCCTTGCGGGACACCGTGATAGACGTTTCCTATTGGTGACATTTCTCCATTGCATCAGACTGACTGGGTCCTGTCAGCTCGTGATCCATTCGAGAATCTTCCCTGCCAAACCGAACAAGGCCTTGAGACCTCGAGACCAGAGTTTATTATTCTTGGGAACAGAAGATAAACAACCAAAATAAAGATAAATGAGATCAAGCTGGGTGAAATCGTCATAACGCGGGTCAAAGCCGTAAGGGACCTTGGAGTGATACTAGACGAAAACCTAACCATGGCGAATCATATCGGGCGAGTAGTCTCAGGGAGTTTCTATCAATTGAGACAGCTGAGCATGATCATGCACTCAATCCCGCGGCTAACTATGATAACACTAGTTCACGCGTTCACTACATCACAGCTAGACCACTGTAATAGTCTGTTATCCTTAATCACTGAGAATCAAATTGAGAGGTTACAGCTGGTACAGAATGCGGCAGCTCGACTAATTTACCAGACGACACGGAGGGATCACATCACTCCTCTACTAAAAGAGCTACACTGGCTCCTCGTAAAGGACCAAATACGGTTCAAGGTAATCGTACTGGTTGATAAATGCCTGAGAGCAGAGGTCCCAGGATAACTGAGAAGAGATTGTAAACTACTTAGTGACGTAAACAGAAATCAACTGATCAGCACCAGGTCAAATTCTACAAGGACCCTTCTCGTTCCAAGGACACGAACAAAAATCAGCGATCGTTCGTTCAGAGTCTACGGCCCGTCTCTATGAAATGCTCTACCACAAGAGCTCGGGACTCAACACTGTCACGCCCCATGTTTCAAAAGCGCCTCAAAACTTTTATGTATGGTATATCAGTCGAAGCGCATTAGCCATAATAGCGCTGTTGAATGTTTTCTTTGATTTGATTTGATTTGAGACACCGTATAAGAATTTGATGGTCGACTGTATCGAAAGCGGCCGAAAGATCGAGCAGACTGAGGAGAGCTACTCAACCGTTTGCAGTCGCATCCACCGGATCACTGAAGATCTTCAGGATAGCTGTTTCGGTGGAGAAACCATGATGATAAGCTGATTGTTCCTTAGGGAGCAGACTGTTCACACTGACGAAACTGACCAACCGCTTGTTGATGATCTTCTCGAGTACCTTTGAAAGAAAGGAGAGGTAGTTTTTACACTCTCACTGGCTGCCTTTGCCTTTGCATAACGAGAGAATGATGCCTCTTTTCCAATCGTCAGGTGCAAATCCGCTCATCCAGACTCTGTGGAAGACTCGTGTTAGCCATTCTGCACAGTGGTTGCCTCCTGCTTTCAGAAGTTCTGCAGTTATGTGGCAGATGCTAGGTGCCTTCCCGTTCTTCGCCCATTGGATGGCTGCAGCTACCTCATCTTTGGTTGGCAGATCACAATTGACAATATCGTCAACAGCACTTGGCAAGGTGGCGGGTTCATTTATGGTATAAATTTAAATATTTATTTCACTTATTAAAAGTAATCTAGTCACAAGCGATTATGGCTTTAAAACATGAACCCGCCATTTCATGCAGACAAACCATAGATTTAATTATCATTAGATAGTGTATATCTATGGGACAGAGTAAGAATGCTGCAAGTTGAAGCAAGTTATAATTAAAGTCAATGTCTCCATGTCAGTCTATGACACAGACGGCTAGACATATCTATTTGCGACTTCTTATGAATGTTAAATATGTACAGCGCCTTTGACTTTGGTAGACGCCATGCGTACGGCGCTATATAAATTGTCTGAATAATAATAATAATAAATAAGAGATTTCTATAATAGATTTGCACAAGTTCCTCGTTTCTTGCCGTGGGCCAGATTAAAGGCCTCGGCGGGCCAGATCCAGCCCGCGGGCCGTACTTTGGAGACCAATGTGCCAATGTAAAGAATCAAGTGTGTGGAACATCTACTTTACAAGATATTATTTGGTATGTTTTGTATGTTGACTTCCCTCACCCTTCTTCATTATAAAGTTGTCAATCAGCAATATTGAAGACTTTTTCATAGCTTAAATTATGGCATCCACTGATCATCTTTGTTGGCTCTTTGAACGCCTTTGAACTATGCCTGCTTTCAAATATAGATTCCATGCTTGCACACAGTATTCTGGATGTAAGGCCCATCAGTGACCAAACCGTTCCTATACAGTTTTACAGTTATTTTCACTTTATCTCGACTCATTAACATGTGCCACAACAATATATACTGTGAAACAACGAATTTGAGTACTAAAAGGGATACGGGAAAAGTTTACGAGGAAAATTCTCATAAACAATTTCTCATCGAAGTTTACAGAAATATCCAATGTAATAATAACAAGAACTGCAAACATTTTCATAGGCCCGCGAGCTATGTAAACAACATTTTTAAAACAGTAGTACTACTCTAAACATGTCATAAAGATAAAATCACTCACATTCAACTTCTTCCATTTCTGTTGCTTAGCGAATGAGACGCTTTCGTAAGTAGGGACGATCACGTTTAACCGTTTCAACCAAGGAGTTATTATTAGAGGAGACGGCATTACGTCATTTGGCTGAAACCAACTATTTGGGAAATTCCCAAACGGCAGCTACATTGGTAGACTCAAAACATCATCACCTGAGCCATGGGAAATAGCTGCGGGAATGTTTTACCAATGTTCTAAGAACTTTTAATTAATATGTATTGAAATGAAGATTCAGATCAGTGGAGGTTCCAGGATTTGGCAAGTGAGGGGCCGTTGGGGTGGCAACTTCTAATCATGGGGGCCTACCGTTTGTTGCTAGGTATGTAGTATTAAGTATAGGGTCCCAAAAGGGAGGCCACTGGTGGCCAGGCACTAAATAGGCGGCACGGACCCACCCTGGACCCAGTGGCGGCTTCAGGATTTGGCAAGTGGGGAGAGGCCGTTGGAGTGGCAACTTCTAATCATGGGGCCTACCGTTTGAACTTTGTTGTTAGGTATGTAGTATTAAGTATAGGGTCTCAACAGGGGGTCACTGGGGGGGCCAGGCACTAAATAGGGGCACGCTCCCCCCGGACCTCCTGTGGAGCCGCCACTGATTACGAAGCTATTGTTTGACATTTGTGTTTGAAAATAGCAAGTGGACAGTATATTGGATGACATAAATCGTGGCGTGGCGTGGTGCCTTATATTATACTAATACTAAGACAACACGTCTGAATATATTATATAAGTAGATATGTATTCTAGCAATGTACAAGCAATGGTTGAGTCTTTATCTATCGACGTACGGACAACGAGTGTCTGCCTTCAGCTATACTGTAGCGAAATTGATAATAGCAAGCATGAGACCCAATAAGAAAATATAAGAAGATAGTTTATAAGGCAATCGCTAGATGGCGCTGATGGCCAGTAAGGTAGTTTAAATAAGGAATAAATTAATAATAATAATTAAGGACCTTTAATAATAATAACTATATAATAAATAGGTGAAAGGCTTAGGAAGTTAGTCATAGAATATCCAGTAGAGGGCGCTAGGTATTGTTGAGTTATAGCCCGATAGGTAGTTGCAGTATAGCACACCTCTTTAAAGGTAGTATCAGAGTCCTATAAATAGAGGTCCCTTAGATGACCACGGGGCTGGTATACTGAGTTTCGACTTGGAGTGCCAAATAGGTGGAGGTACCTTCGAGGTACTACATTTCCGCTAGGGAAGTGGCAATCCACCGCGGAAGCGGTTCCCCAAGGGGCAGGGTTGTGCCCCGTCAAAGATAAAACCGCGGCGCGTTAGGAGAGGGAAGGAGCCCGTGGAAAGGTCCGGTAGATCCCGAGGTAGTACCTGACAGAAGAGCGAGGTAGTACCTGACAGAAGAGCGAGGTAGTACCTGACAGAAGAGCGAGGTAGTACCTGACAGAAGAGCGAGGTAGTACCTGACAGAAGAGCGAGGTAGTACCTGAACGAGATATCGAGGTAGTACCTGGGCTAAGATATTGAAGTAATACATGAGAGATAGAGAGAGATAGAGAGAGATAGAGGTAGAGAGAGGGAATCAGCCATATAATAATAAAACCTTAGCCAAAAAGCTAAGTCGAATACCCACCCGCCTTAATTGAAAGAAAGATAATCCTGTTAGCGGCCGACGTCAGTCATCCTGGTAGATTAGCAATAAGGTCGGTTCGCAACAGATTTGGTACAGCAGAAGTGGGGTGGATTCAATAAAAGGTAAATTGCATCAGGTGGAATAAGTTTGGACAGTGAGAGGTATAGAAAATGGCAGAAGCCATGCAGCCAGGAATAGATGATGGGGTAGACCTCATGACCCATGATTCGGATATTGCTACAGTTATTCTGTCAGGAGGTATCAAGGATAAGTATCGCAGACGGGCGATAGACCACTATGACCCGAACGAAGACAGTTTTCGTGGATTTGGACGAGGACGTGTACTTAGTAGTCCCCACAGGAGACAGACACGTAGACCGATGTCTGCAAGTAAAAGAGTCCCGCTGAGGTATTGGCCAGAATCTGTAACAGTAAAGGAAGAACGTGCAGATGAGCCAAGGTACTTAAGGTCAATGGATAGAAGGGAGCAGTCAGCCTTTGAAGATGAAAGATACTCGAGACCACGATACAGAAGAGAAGAACGGTTGAATAACTTCAAGCGAACACCCCAATCAACACAGTTTGTTGGCCCTATCATATGGCCAATGAATTTTTTTTTGAGGGGCCAATGTCAATAATTGCTATTTTTCTGCAGTGGGCCCTCGAAGATTTTGCAAATTGGTCCTATAAAGGCCCTACATGTCGGGCCCTCAAAGGGCCCTCAGTTCATATCTGCAGTGGGCCCTCATAGATTTTGCAAATTGGTCCTATAAAGGCCCTACATGCCCGGCCATCAAAGGGCCCTCAGTTCGTATCTGTATCCGGCCTTCAATGGGCCAGCATATTATACTGCACCATCCTACCATATATAAACTCTCACACCCTTCACTTCTAAAACATAACATCTTAATTTTTTTTAAATCGATGACAAACATAGTCAGCATACAACTTACAAAGCAAGATCGATGATCAATTGTGATAGTGTTTATTCTAGACCTTCTCTGGGAGAGGGAATTCCCCCCATCCAAAGTTTTATAATTTCCCCCAAAAAGTGTGAGGATGGGGGTTTGGAGAGGGCAAAATGTAAGGATGATGACAATTTATTTGGTTGTCAGGGCATTTGAGAAGGGTAAATGAGAACTTGAGAAGGGTAAAGGATATTAGGAAGGATGGATGATCTTCTGTTTTGCTTGTCAAGGTTTGTCAAGGTTTTTGGAGACTCAGACCTTCCCCCCAAACATTTCTAAATCCCCCCAATATCAAGATGGCTAGAATAAACACTGATTCTGATACATGTATCAACATAATTGCTGTGACAATTTTTGAACAAAAAATAATGCTAACGGCACTTTCACGTAAGTGGTACAACATTTTAACAGCCAATATCAATTATTGATCAGATCTGACAACAAAAATATATGAAAATTATTGATCGCCATCTACAGCCTCAACTGATTTACTAGTATAGATGTTATAAAAAATACAAGCCAAAAACGACAATGAAACCTCTTAAACAGATATTAAGTTTGCTTACTAATTGGTTACAGCCATGGGCACCCGCAGAATTTTCACCAGGAGGAGCAAAACACAATGATCACGGTTATGCAACATAAATTTTTCTTCCAGGAGGGGCAAAAACATTTTAACACAATGGTCACAGTTAGTATTTTATCAAGGTTTTCAAATTTTAGTGTGAAATATTGGTATTTGCATTTTCCAGGAGGGCAAGTGTCATCTCTTGCCCCAATGTGCGGGCGTGCTATACTAACGGACGGTCGCTAGTATGTTAATATATAGAGTCTTGAGTTTTAATAATTTAATGTAACTTTAATCAAACATCGAACGACTGCAAATCAGTGTCATGTCTTTGACTGTCTTCAGACTACTGTTAACTATTTGGCTGCCTAGCCTACTCTGTCAGCTACGGCTGCTGGCTGCAGCTGCTTGACCACGCAGCTGCTACAGCTACGGGCGGTAGCGCCCTCAAGTGGTGGCGGTCGGCCACTCGACCGCTGGTCAGCCCTAACGGCTGGCAGACTCCTGAAGTCGGTCATTACACGTGCATGGGGTCAGCTGCAGACTGCACAGTACAAAAGGCTACAATGTCTGCCAAAAAGCAATGAAAACTAGTCAAATTGAAAGTCCAAAAGAACAACTAATTTTAATAAAATGACCAGTTCTAAACAATTTCTTCACTATATCGTGTAATAAATAAATATGTGACGTTGTTTTAACAGAAGCTGTAGGTCAGTTATCAGATTCGACACTGTTGTCAGACTCCTGGTCTGAGGGAAGATGTTCAAAACGTCTTTTATCAGATGACTGCTTTGCAGCAGCAGTCAGAAAACGTTTCCGACCACCATCTCTGTCCCGAGCCTGTCTCAGCCAGACCTTAATTTTATCTTCAGCCAGCCTGTTGACGGTATCTCTCGTTTGTTCGTTAATTCGCACAGCATCTGCAACTTAGACAACAGTATTGAGACATCAAATACTGTTGAGTTGAAATACAAATAATTTTTCTCTCAATAATACCTCATGTAATATTCACCTAAAGTTGCATTCTAGATGATGTATACCTATGGTAAAACCTGCTAATCTGCTCTGAGTTTCTCTAAGAAGATGCATCTGCATTAGCTCATACCAGCCACAGCTGCTAACGATTGGTATCTCAAGCAAGTTGGTCAATGTATTTACAAGTCACTAGAAGCCTGCACTATTGCAGCAACACTATCCATGGTCTCGACAGTAACTGAAGGAGCTGCACAGTACAAGCAATTACAACAAAAGACATAACACCTAAATATTGGCACTGGTCAATTTAATATGAAGCCTGACATCAGCATATACTTGGGTGAGCAGTAATAATACATGCTTTATTATTATTATTATTATTATTATTATTATTATTATTATTATTATTACTATTACTATTACTATTACTATTACTATTATTATTATTAACGTACTGATCAAGAGTTTGGTGTAATTGGACTTCTAGCTTGCTGCTCTGGAATCAATATGGTGCATAGTCTGTTAGTTTAACCAACTTCCTACACATAACTGCAAATCACTTTGTATTGTTTTAAGCCCATTACAGTCAGTGTCAATAAATAGAGTTTGTCTGTAGCAGCTGTTTTGAAGATGTATTGTGAAAAATGCAATCTATTGCAATGACTCAAACTCTTATCAAATATATACAAACACAACCACTGTGACCTGAAATCTGCAAACAAAATAAAGAGTGCATATACCACATATGGAAGGTGACAATCCCAGTGCTTGGAAGCTGTGCTTTCCCGTTTCCAGCCCAGTTGAATTGGCAGGACAATTCGTTCATCATAATCGCCTTCATCATACCATTAACTGTATCGGTGATAGTTGTCGCTTCAAACGTGGACAAGTATCTTGCCTAAACAGTTCCAGTTAAACCTTCATAAAGTACGTCGTATTTTACTAGGTAGGCTACATGTAATGTACACACACATCCAATACATGATAGTATTGGCTAAAGTATAAATTTTGGGCCCTACTGGCATGTTCAACGTTCTCGGCAGAGTACATCTTGCTGTAGGCTAATTTGAGACATAAGCCGAATTTTGCATATTTAAATGGCTCAAATAGGGTAACAGAAGGCCCATTAAGAGATAAACATCTGAATATTTATTCAGAAATAAACATCAGAGATGAAATGTGGAGGCACACTCAACCTGGATCTTACTGTACCAGTTAATAAAATTAACACCATCTAACCAAGCCTTGTCCAGCTTGCTCATTCTGCTTGACAAAAGATGCTGCATCCTTCAAATCTTTGACTGCATCAGCTGGCAGTTTCATTCCTTCAGGCATAGTGGGAACATCCAAGCTGCTGTCTCTTGTTCCACCTCTGTTGACAAGTATAGTGACACTCCGCAACAATATCTCAATTTTGGAATCAATTCGATTTAATTTTGCAAAAATCATGCGGTACTCTTCAGAGGTAACAAATGCTGGAACAACACAGCCACAACAGTACTGGACAGCATGTTGATTTAATATAATAATATATATAATATAATAATAATATAACAGGGGTGGGAAGTTAGCAGAGTGGTAACAACGCTGGACGATGGAGCTGGAGGTCGCGGGTTCGAGTCCCATAGGAGCCCTAAAGGTCGACTCAGCCTTTTTCGCGGTGGTAAAATGAGGAGCAGTGGTAAAAATCTCTGCGATAAGTCAAAGAGGTACGCTATGCGATACACTAGCCCGTATCTGTGGCATTGCACGCCTGGCTGAGGGCTATAGAAACGGAGATCAGCGCCGCCTTATGAGCCTGTGAGGCTCGGGAAAGGACTTTTGAATAATATAACAAGGTTTAAAGTGGTTCAATAGGGACTGCCCTGTGTGAGAACCACTGTTGTTCCTGTCCAATCTAATATCCTAAACTACTGAGGTTTATTTTGAACTCATTCACAGTTGTAGCCATTACTATCCTCTCATCCAGTTCATTCCATCTGTCCACCACTCTTGCACAAAAAAAAGTTCTGTTTGTGTTTCTTGTTCTCTATATAAGTGAGTCTCTATATGAGTCTCTATATAAGAAAAGAATAGTAAAATGTTTTTAAAATTACCGTTAACAAACTGGAGAACAAGCTAATTGTGTCTATTCAAGCAATTCCTTATATTTGCATAACGCATCTGTTGGACCAGCTGACATTCAATGCTGTTATACTACAGGCCAACATTTTTAATTTTGAACCCATTGCACAATATTTTGCACCAACTGGCTGTACATAAGCATGTCATATTCTTATGCAAGTCCACACATATCAGCAACACATTGACACGACTTTCCGATACTAGATGCTTACACTTTTATACACAACAGTGAATAGAGAAACCAGAGAATTACAGGTGTAACAGTAAGCAATGGGCTCTAATCGCCAGTTTCCGCCCACCCCTCCACAATTATAATTATAGATCACGTACTTGCTACATATACCATCACATGGCGGCGCAACAGCGCATGACAATGTTTTAAGAGCCAAGTCAAGTTTCAAAGGGAAGCCTCAAATTGCAAAGTTCACCACTCGCACATTAAGTGCAGACAATTGAACTACAAGATTTGTTTTAAAAATGAACTTGTTACAAAAATAAATTCAACTCACTTCACAGCGTTTAACGAGAGCAGCAGATCGCGGCCATATATCAGTCCCGCAGTAACATTTATTTGAATTACAAAAACTTCTAAAAGTTATGATTAAGTGTTATTCAAAACAATGATGCACTAATTTAATTTATAATTAATATAAGTATAATTAATTATAACTTTATGAGAATATTATTTGTTATTTGTTGATTTACACTTGATTAAGCAGCTAAAATAGTGCACCGGAACTATAGTGCGTATTACTACGCCGGTAAGCATTAAGCGTCGACTGGCCGCGTCTGGGCCAGCTTCATTGGCCCACTGTGGGCATAAATCTGTTGGCGGGTCTTCGGCCAATATCGCCATGTGGCCCGCACTTACACGCGTCGGCCCTGCAATGGCCCAACGTTTGGTGTTTATTGGGACCGATGAAGCCGAACAAATTTGACGGTTCCACACCTCTAGAAACGTTTATACGACAATTTGAAGTCTGTGCCCGATACAACGAATGGACAGACGCTGATAAAGGAGCATTTCTACAATGCGCTTTGGAGAAAGGACCAGCGCAATTATTGTGGGATTTTGGTGCCAGAGAGAATGTGACGTACAGAGAACTAGTAGAAAGGTTAAGACAGAGGTACGGCGCTTCGTGAACTTCTTTGGCTTCCAGTCCAGTCACGGATACAACACAAACTATGCACGCTGATGTTCTGTGCACAGAATGGCCTTTGTCCGACCTATCTGGCTGATCTGCTCCAGCCAACATCAACCGCCATTGGTAGACCAGGCCTACGATCAGCCTCTACCAGTCAATACCAGAAACCTCGTCTTCGGACAGTCATGGGACAACGAGCCTTCTCGTACGCTGGACCCCATGCCTGGAACGCTCTTCCACCAGCGCTACGGAGCATAAAGTCGCCCGTCGCTTTCCGTAAACATTTGAAGACACATTTGTTTAATTGTGCATATAATAATTGACATAATTGACATTAATTGTAATGCGCTTGCTAACATTAATTGATTAGGCGCAATATAAATAGCTAATTACATTACATTACATTACATTACATTACATTACATTACATTACATTACATTACATTACATTACATTACATTACATTACATTACATTACATTACATTACATTACATTTACATTACATTACATTACATTACATTACATTACATTACATTACATTACATTACATTACATTACATTACATTACATTACATTACATTACATTACATTACATTACATTACATTACATTACATTACATTACATTACATTACATTACATTACATTACGGACTGGAAGCACAGCAAGAAACGTTCCGTACGCAGTTGAGATACAGGAAACAACGTGAAAAGGAAAGCTTGGCAGATCTCCTGCATGACATAAGAAAGCTGGTAGCGTTAGCTTTTCCTGGTCCAACGAATGACACAACGGAAATCATTGCGAGGGACGCATTTCTAGAAGCTATGTCAGATAGAGAGCTTTCGCTCAAGGTTAGAGAGAGAGAACCGCGAACGTTGGACGAAGCTTACCGTGTGGCTTTGAGGTTGGAAAGTTATAAACGAGCCACTGAAGACGAACGAGTCTACCGAAAAAGATACACAGATGATCATCGTCAAGTTCGAGCTACAACGGAAGAAGACGTGTCTGAACGGTTATTCAAACAACTAACAGAGTTCACGACCGAACAGAGACTTAACCAAGAGAAATGGCAAAGAGAAATGGAACGGCTTTTATTAACGAAAGAAGATGGAGCACCGAAGCAAGTGGAAGCAAAAACAACAACAGCCAGAGATCCGGCTGTGACGAAGCCGAAGACAGTGGACCATGGTGATAGAACGACGCAACCCAGTTTTAACTGGAAAAGTCAAGTACAATGTTATAAATGCCAAGGCAGCGGACATTTGGCTAGAGACTGTAGAAGAACTGGAAATACAGCACCCAGAAGGATCATCGAGAACCGAAGCGTAGTGAGGATGACTGGAGGTAAAGAAAAGAAGAGATCCGTCTACGTTAAAGGTCTCATTAACGAGCAGGAACATAAGTGTCTAATAGACACAGGCTCGGAGGTGAGTCTATTGCCAGTCAGTTTGGCTGAAGGACTGACGTTAGACCCAGCACCTCAGATGCTACGAGCAGTGAACGGGAGTGAAATACCAGTGGTTGGGCAAGTAACCACGCCCGTGAAATTTACCAGGAAATGTCGAAGGGAGGTGAACTTCATCGTATGCGAACAAATAACGGAGATACTACTGGGAATGGATTTTCTCACGGAGAATCAATGTTGGATTAATTTTTCCAACGCAGCTGTATACATAGGAAGAAGAAGAATACCATCCATCACCCAAAAAAGTCCACTTCAGTGTCGACGAATACAAGTAGCTGAAAGAGGAGTAGTTCCTCCAAGATCCGAAATGAATGTACCAATAAGGGTAGTGCACGGGACAGAGCAAGCTACGTCTGCAAATTGGATGACAGAGTACAAGGAGATTAAGTCCGGGGCACACGCCGCTAGGGTTGTATTGGGAAGAACAGCAGAAGCCGCTGTGAGGGTGATAAATCTGAATGACTCACCCGCAATATTGTACCAGAACTATGGACTAGGCATTGTACATCCCGTTGAAGTATTAAAGAAGCAACAGTCTGTGGAAAATGAAAGCATGCAAATGTCAAAAGCAATGAAAGTGGTGAAAGAAATGCTGGATGAAACTGAAGCTGAGGTACCTGATAAGAACAAAGCCGAGTTGAAGTTGCTATTGCTCGAATACATAGATGTGTTCTCGCTGGACGAGAATGATTTAGGGCATTGCAAAGTCACTCAACATAAGATCGACACGGGAACGGCAAACCCAATTCGACAGTCCTTAAGGTCACAACCTCAAGTACATCGAGAGAATCTGAAGACTGCCAGGAAGAAGAGCGAACTCCTGAAAGTGAAGAGATTTTCGAAGAGGAAAGAAGGAAGACTACTAGCGACGAGATGTTAGAACCGAGTTCAGAGACAGTCGGAATTCACGATGAAACAGAAACTAGACGTCAGAGACCACGAAGAGTTATAAGAAGACCAGCCAGATACGCTGATTGAGATTCAAAGGATTTGGAAAGAAAAAAGAGACATTTCATTGTTTAATTTTAATATACTTGTTAACTGTAGACGCTAATGTCGTCGCCACGATGATTGAATCTAGAAGATGTCGAGAAAGAAATTTATTAAATACTAGGTGTTTACCCGTCAAAAATGACGGGGGACATTGGCTGCTTTACCACCCGATTTTGCGCAAATGCAACAGCATTTTATGATGGGGGAGATTGGCTGTTTTACCACCCGATTTTGCGCAAATGCAACAGCATCTTATGACGGGGGAGATTGTCTGTTTTACCACCCGATTTTGCGCAAATGCAATAGCATTTTGCGCAATTAGTTCTTCTTCACTCGCCGCCTTTTCCTTCAACCGAGTTAACGCCCATTCGCAGGAATTTTCTGAACCTTGATAGTCAAGGAAGGTGTACTGATTTGGCAGTGTCGAACGACATGCAGTGCTTGATTCTCTTGTTTGCGGTGCTGCTTTTCACGCCGAGCAACCGCCTGCTCCTCATTCTCACTTGATTGTCGGAAAGCTCGTGAATGCTGGACTTTTTGTATTGCACGGAGTGTTAGAAAGAGGAATAAAAAAGCTAAACAATGGTGCAAACCTCATCTTCTTAGCTCTTATATAGCCTGAGATATAGCAAATTCAAAAACATTTGGAAACTTTCGCAGACTTCAAAACTTTCGCGAAATTCATCGATAATACTTATGTTCAAACATTGGGGTCATCGGGTTAGAACTGATAGATCTTTGCCAAATGTCGACCGATTTTCAAACTTTTTAGTTTATTTTGTTCCTCTGACATCCCTTAACAACTCTGCCGCTGACCAAAGTGGGGTTACCGCTGAAAATATTTTGCTAGGGGGCTTTAAAAGTTTTTCGGGGGGAGAGAGTGATATTTTAGGCCGTAAAGTAGACTCTACCCACAATTTTTTTTGTTTTGCACGGACGGTTAGAAAGAGGAATAAACAATCTAAACAATGGTGCAAACCTCATCTTTTTAGCTCCTATATAGCCTGAGATATAGCAAATTTAAAACGTTATATCAATCATTTCTGAAGAACGCTTTTCCAAAAATTAAAAAATCCCCAGTACGGTGACGGCGTCTGAAAATTTAATCCCCACTTGAGGGGTAAAATTTAAAAAAATAGGCATTGAGGCTAGGAAGGAATAAATATATATATATATATAATAACGGGGAGCAGGGCATTGGGAGAGGGAAGGGAGATTTGGGAGGAGGAAAGTGGGTTGTACGGGTTTTCGGAGCAGTGTTGTGAAGTTTTTGAAACAGGTCTTGGGCGATTGGGGAAGGGATGGGGAGAGGGAAGGGGATGGGGAAAGGGAAGGGAACAGGGGGTTTGGGGCCGGGGCGGGTATGGGTTGGGGCCAGGGCGATTGGGAGAGGGATGGGGAGAGAGAAAAGGGATGGAGGGAAGGGAAGGGAACGGGGGTTTGGGGCCGGGACTGGAATGGGTTGGGGCCAGGGCGATTGGGAGGGGATGGGGGAGAGGGAAGGGGATGGGGAAAGAGAAGGAGAAAAAGGGGTTTGGGGCCGTGGCCGGAATGGGTTGGGGCCGGGGTGATTGGGAGGAGATTGGGAGAGGGAAGGAGGATGGGGAGAGAGAAGGGGAACAGGGGTTTGGGGCCGGGGCCGGAATGGGTTGGGGCCAGGGCGATTGGGAGAGGGATGGGGAGAGGGAAAAGGGTTGGGGAGAGGGAAGGGGAACAGGGGTGGTTTGGGGCCGGGGTCTGAATGGGTTAGGCCGGGGCGATTGAAAGGGGATGGGAAGAGGGAAGGGGGATGGGGAAAGGGAAGGGAAAATGGGGTTTGGGGCGGGAATGGGTTGGGCCTGGGCGATTGGGAGAGGGATTGGGTGAGGGAAGGGGGGACGGGGGTTTAAGCTGCAATTAAGACGCTTCGTTAAACGCTCCGGTTTGATTAAACAATATTTGGTTGTCAATGACAACAGCGTCTTGCAATACCCGCCGTGTTGCGGACGGACGGACGGACAGACGCGACAGACATCGAGAAATTATATATATATATAGATTGCTTAATTCATTTTGTTAAAGTTGCTTAAACATTTTATAACTGTTCTTTTGTTTAATTACATTGTATATGAATCTGTATAAACTTTAATTTGATTGACGCTTGATGTAAAACGCTATTGATTATGTAACTGCGATTAGTTGTGCTGATTGTGAACACGCTAAGGCATTCCCCACACACATTTTTGTTTGTTCTATTAAATGAGGGATGGGGGCCATCCCGTGCCTAAGTCTGGGGTAGTGTAGCGAAATTGATAATAGCAAGCATGAGACCCAATAAGAAAATATAAGAAGATCATAAGGCAATCGCTAGATGGCGCTGATGGCCAGTAAGGTAGTTTAAATAAGGAATAAATTAATAATAATAATTAAGGACCTTTAATAATAATAACTATATAATAAATAGGTGAAAGGCTTAGGAAGTTAGTCATAGAATATCCAGTAGAGGGCGCTAGGTATTGTTGAGTTATAGCCCGATAGGTAGTTGCAGTATAGCACACCTCTTTAAAGGTAGTATCAGAGTCCTATAAATAGAGGTCCCTTAGATGACCACGGGGCTGGTATACTGAGTTTCGACTTGGAGTGCCAAATAGGTGGAGGTACCTTCGAGGTACTACATTTCCGCTAGGGAAGTGGCAATCCACCGCGGAAGCGGTTCCCAAGGGGCAGGGTTGTGCCCCGTCAAAAGATAAAACCGCGGCGCGTTAGGAGAGGGAAGGAGCCCGTGGAAAGGTCCGGTAGATCCCGAGGTAGTACCTGACAGAAGAGCGAGGTAGTACCTGACAGAAGAGCGAGGTAGTACCTGACAGAAGAGCGAGGTAGTACCTGACAGAAGAGCGAGGTAGTACCTGAACGAGATATCGAGGTAGTACCTGGGCTAAGATATTGAAGTAATACACGAGAGATAGAGAGAGATAGAGAGAGATAGAGGTAGAGAGAGGGAATCAGCCATATAATAATAAAACCTTAGCCAAAAAGCTAAGTCGAATACCCACCCGCCTTAATTGAAAGATAGATAATCCTGTTAGCGGCCGACGTCAGTCATCCTGGTAGATTAGCAATAAGGTCGGTTCGCGACAATACTACAGTTCAGCGTCCTAGTTAGTGTTCGTCTATTGCAGCGGTTCTCAACCTGTGGGTC
This sequence comes from Metaphire vulgaris, assembly GCA_018105865.1. Classification (NCBI taxonomy): domain Eukaryota; kingdom Metazoa; phylum Annelida; class Clitellata; order Crassiclitellata; family Megascolecidae; genus Metaphire; species Metaphire vulgaris. The sequence goes on from CM030861.1 coordinate 3,674,344, forward strand.
GCGACCCCCACGGGGGTCGAATGACGATTTGCCAGGGGTCGTCCGATACCATCAGAAATATGCGGTTGTCTCTTTTCTAGTTATTGTACAAAATTTCCTCAGTGGTAGTTACGACGTGCTAGTTGTTTTACTATAATTGTCATTCGAAGATAGACATGGAGACAATTAAATAATTACGATTTCCAACATTTTGATTGTCGTAGCATTATTATTTTTAGCAGTTTACATTGTGAACGAAAATAATTTAACCGTTGGAGGGTCGCCACATCGTGGGGAATTGAATTGAAAGGGTCGCGGCACTATAAAGGTTGAGAACCGCTGGTCTATTGGATGGGAGGCGGGGCTTGTCTACTTAGAATGCTAACACGTGACATCTTCTCTTCTTACTTTTTAAAGCTAAAGTCTAACAGAGTGAAAACCTAGATTCTAAAAAGTCCACAGAAAACTGCAAGCCTACACTGTCAGTGCTTTCTATATTTAAAAGTTCGCTTGGAGTTTTCTATCGCAAAAGTTTCTATAGGGCTTTATGGCTATTCTGCTTCTTCATCTTCTCCTTGTTCCTTCATGAACTGAAGTTAAGGTGACAGCATGAATTTCTTTCATCCAACCATGTCGATCTTCTGTCTTCTTGACTGCTGCTGACATTTTCATTCCTGTCCACTCTTCCACGTCATCCGCCCATCGTCTCCCTGGTCGCCCTCTTCGTCTAGTTCCCGACATCATTCCTTGTTGGATTGTCCTCTCCAATGTTGACCTAGTGTCGCTGTTCCGCTGTACGTGTCCGAAGTATTGCAGCTTCCTTCTTTTGCACATGTTGAGGAAACGTCTTTCCGTGCCTGACATTTTCAAAACCTCCTCATTGGTTTTCCTATCTCTCCAGCTTATGCTTTGCATGGTACGTAATGAGTACATTTCAAAAGCTTCTATTCTTCTCTGTATTTTTCTTTTCAGAGTCCAACTTTCACATCCATATGATGCTGTACTCCGTGCAACACTCTCGATTATCCTCTTCTTTGTTCTCATGCTGATATTATTGTCTTTCCAAATGTTCTTCATTTTTCTGATGGCAACCCTTCCTTTTGTCAATCTGGCCTTTATTTCTTCCTCTAGGGAGCAGTCTTCTGATATAATTGTGCCAAGATATGTAAACTTTCCCACTTGTTCCATTACCTTCTGATCTACTCTGATGGAAACTTTGTCTCCGTTAGTTGTCATTACTTTTGATTTATTTACATTTATTTGAAGCCCATATTTCGCACTCGCTTGTTCCACTCTGCTTACTAGTTCTTGAAGTTCCTGTGCGCTCGATGCCAGCAAAACCACATCGTCTGCATACCTTAGATTATTAATGGTTAGTCCACCAACTTTGCATCCCCCTTTGAACCCTTCCAAAGCCACACGCATTATCATTTCTGCTATTATATTAAACAGACGTGGGGATATTATACAACCTTGTCTCACGCCCTTTTTATTTTGAACCATTCTGTGACTGTTCCCATTATTCGTATGGCACCTTTTTGGTTTTTGTACAAATTTGTTAGTAGTTGAACCAGATGTGCCGGAAAGCCCATCTCCAACATTATATACCATAATTTTTCATGAGGTACAGAGTCAAATGCTTTTGTATAGTCTATAAAGCAGATGTACAGTGGCTGCTGGAATTCTTTTGCCTTTTCCATTATTATTCTTAAATTTGTTATGTGATCCCTTGTGCCACGTCCTTTTCTGAAGCCTGCTTGCTCTATTGCAATCTCCTCCTCCATTTTGTTGTCTATCCGTTCCAAAATGACTCGTAGCAATATCTTACTAATGTGTGATATCAGGGCTATAGTTCTATAATTCGTGCATTCGTTTTTGTCTCCTTTCTTTGGTAACGGTATAAATATTGATTTCTGCTTCTAGTCAGTTCTAAATGGGTCTGCTCAGTTAATTAGTGCCTTCGGGCGATGGGTGTCGATGGCGATCGTCGGCTTCCAACAGTTCAGACTGGACATAGATATTTCTTAGGCAGTCTCTGTCTCTGGACTGACGGTCTCAGTCTCTGTCTCTTTCTTTTCCACCGCGTATGCTTGAATTTAATCCGCTTGAATGTCGGTCTCTCTGTCTGCTTGGTTCTTCTTGACGCATCGCTGGTGCGGAGGGGTGAATCGCGTCTTCCTCTTCTTCTCTTGAAATCGTTTCGAGCCGACGTCTGCTTGTCCGAGTAAACGCCTTTGAAAATGTACTTCCCCACGGCGGAGGGGTCGACATTAAGGATAATGTCGGGCACGTCTTTCAGTGCTGGCAACGGGGTAGGAGAGGCAATTTCCACTCTCAGATCGGCCTCGGCAGATGTCGTTCGGAGTTGAATTATTTCGGGTAGGCCTAACCATGGTAATCTACTAGTCTATGGCCTAACTCGATCGAAGACAGAAAGTGCGTGGGAGAGTCGATCTCCGATATCAGCTCGTTCTTAGAATCCAGCGAATCCTTCACGCGTAAATAATTATAGTTCCCGACTTCAAGTGACATCGACTGTAGTGCGGAGGGGTGGTCGATCGTCTGGAATGCAGAGGCGGTCATCTGAAAAAAGGCTGCTGCTTCTCCTGCTGCTTCAATCAGTTCGAGGGTGGGGTGTGAATCCACCAACGGCTTGGCTAGGCTCCGATCATCTGTCGGCTGGAGCGGGAAGGTCGGAATTCACATCGTCCCTTCCGTGTATTCCTTTCTCACGACCTCAGGGTCAACGGTTCTGGTCGCAGTGGTCGGTGAGATGATTGTAATTGGATCCATCAGTGAGCAGGAATGCAAGTCTGCTTCAGAATCACTAGTCCAGCGGCTTTCTCTACGCTGAATAGGGATCGCAATGAATATTTCAAATTCATTCTTTGTCGTCATCCTCATCTTCATCGTCAAAATTATTCGCAATTTCATCTTCACAATCATTCGCCAAAACGTCTGCAGCTTCAAAATCGTTAGCAATATCATCAGTAGCTTCATTTTTATGGAATAATAATACTCTCTCATTTCCACAGAATGAATCTCAAAATTTCTCAGAATTGCTTGCTTCAGAGTCGTCTGTTTCTTCGTCTGCTTGATCAAGCATAGATTCGCTTCCGACATTCGTCGTTGATTTCTTGTTGAACATCAGTCTCACACATTCTCATTCTCAAATTCTGTGTTATCTTTGAATAATTCCACAACTGCTGTTAAAATCTCATCTTCCTCGCCATCATCGTCTGCATTTGCATCTTCAAATAATCTCTTATTTCCACAGAATAAATTACAAACATCTTCAGAATTGTGTATTTCAGAATTTAATTTCTCAATGTAAATGCTCTCGGTTGATGCTTTATCACGGCAAACAACAACATTATAATATGATTCGTGTGACGTCGACATACCTCGTAGTCGGAAATTCTTCGCTGAATGGTTCGAGCGCACATTCAGATTGCTGTCTTCGCTGTCGTTCTGCAAACAGTGTCGGTCACTTCGCGCTCGCCTTCGTGGCGGAAATTTTCGTGGCACCTCCATCTTTTCTAGATGTTTCCAGCGCTGCTTCGACTCGCTGTCGTCGTGACAGTGGTCATCATCGCGGCTGCTTTCCGTAAGCGTTCTCGGCGGGAATTCATGGGGCAGCTCCTCCATCTTTTCGCTGGCGTCATCAACTCAGTGACGTTCGACAGCTTCTAACAGAGCGCTCGGGCTCTGACGCTGGGCATCAGTCAAGTTCATCTCCATGTAGAAACAGACAGCGTCTGTTCCCAGGAAGCACAGCAGAATCGCGGCCTGTCGAGCTTCGTCTTCACGGTCGATTCCTGCCGCTTTCGAATACTCCAACCATTTCTGTGCGAAATTCTTCCATTCGCTCGCTAGATCGGTCGCATCCAGGTTCAGTGCCTCTGGAATTTGAATGTTCGACGCAAAAGACATTTCGACGCCGTACAGTGTTCGAAGCTGTTACGATCGAAATTCTTACTTAATTAACTTTCTGTCACCATGTGGCGTGGTGCCTTATATTATACTAATACTAAGACAACACGTCTGAATATATTATATAAGTAGATATGTATTCTAGCAATGTACAAGCAATGGTTGAGTCTTTATCTATCGACGTACGGACAACGAGTGTCTGCCTTCAGCTATACTTAGAATGCCATCACGTGACAGTTTCCAATAAGGGGCTGTCCATTAATTGTCAACAATTTTGGGCAATTTGTGGCCCCTCCCAGAGATATTTTGACACCCTCCTAACACCCCCCCCCCCAATTTGAGGTCCACACCCCCAAAATTTGGTGATGTGACCTGTGACGGCTCTAGGATTTTTCAAGTGGGGGCCGTTGGGGTGACAACTTCTAATCATGGGGGCCAACCATTTGTTGTTTAATGTATGTAGCATTAAGTTGAGGGTCCCAACTGGGGGACCAGTCGGGGGCCAGGCACTCAATAGGGGGCACGGGCTTCTCTGGCCTCCCGGTTGAGCCGCCACTGGATGTGACAATGGTATGTATACAAAATGGATACTAATTAGCTCAGAACACCCCCAAATGGAGGACACCCTTTCTCTCCAACGTATTTTATTGTCGGATGACCTTTTTGTCAGCCTTTTTCGGGGGAGAGACTTTCAAATTCCTTGTGGTACTCCATAGTATAGATCGGAGGGTGATGAAGTTTCATTCTGGCATGAAACTTGAAAGGATCTAGATTGGAGATAGGATTGGAACCAGCGGTGAGCTACAGAAGATATTCCAAACCAGAGGGAAAGGCGTTTCAGTAGGATTTTGTGATCTATAGTATCAAAGGCAGCAGAAAGATCAAGGAGACAGAGACCAGTAACTCGTTGAGATCCAATGGCAGTGAGGAGTTTGTCATAAATGTATGTGAGGACGGTTTCTGTTGAATGATGTTTTGTATAAGCGGATTGGTGAGTGTTATATAAGGTGTTTTTTGACAAATGCTCAGTTAGTCTGGAAAGAACGATTTTCTCTGTGAATTTGGAGAGGACAGACAGGTTTGAAATGGGGCGATAGTTGTTGAGATCCTCTCTGTCAAGGTTTGGTTTTTTAAGAAGTGGAGTTACGAGGGAATTTTTAAATGAGGATGGGAATGTGCCTGTGGAAAGAGATAAATTGATAAGTTTTTTAATAGTTGGTACTAGGACAGAGGCACACTGTTTGAGAAGAGAGGTTGGTATTGGATCAAGACTGCATTGCTTGTTTGGAAAGGACTGCAGGAGTTTAGATACTTCTTCCTCAGTCACAGGAGTGAAGCAGGAAAAATTGGAAGGAGCTTCTGGTGGTGATGGGTGATGTGGAGATGTATTTTGATTGGTCATGGTAGATTTTAGATTGGTGCGGATCTTAGAGATTTTTCCAGAAAAAAATTAGCAAATGATTCAGCAAGTTGCGAAATGGATTGAGGAAGAGGCTTTGCTTTATTGCGGTGGAATAGACAATTCACAGTGTTCCAAAGTTTACGAGGATTTGAGCTGCTGGATGCAATTAAGTTAGAATAATATTTTTTTTGGCAGATATGAGAAGGTTGTGGTAGTGATTTGTTGCAGAACGGAGGTTTTTAAGGTCAATAGCAGAATGTGTTCGGTTGTAAATTCTGTCTAGACGTCTTCTAAATGACTTATAAGAATGGATGAAGGAATTGTACCAAGGGTTGTTACCATGAGATGATAGTGGCCGTGTGATTATGGGAGCATGTCTGTCTAGTAGGGCAGATAGGACAGAATTATATTTGTCAATTAGTGATTGTAGGGTGATTGTGGGTTGAATGGCGAGGTCAGATGATTCAATGTCTTCACAAAAGGTGGATATGTCAATTTTATTGAGACGGCGGAATGAGTAGGTACCACGAGGTGGAGGGGTGGTGGGCAGACGTTTAGGATAGTGAAAATGGGGAAATGATCCGATGGTGAGCATGGGCTGACTGATGAACAAGGGGATAGTGATGAAGAAGATAGGGTGATTAATAGGTCTAAGGTGTGGCCAAAAGTGTGAGTTGGAAAGGAAATGTGCTGTGTGAGGTTTGCTTGTGTTAGGAGCTGTTTGAATTGAGTAGAATTTGGGTCATTGTTCTTGTCAACATGTATGTTGAAATCTCCAGTTATTACGAATTCATGCGGGGTTGTTGCTGCTGAGCCTAGAAAGATAGTGAATTCATCGAGGAATTTTCCAAAAGCAGTTGAATATTTTGACGATAATGGAGGACGGTAAACATTGAAAATGGTTAATTTCGTGTATGGGAGTTTTAGAGTAACTGATGAGCATTCAAATGATGAAAATTGTGTTGATGATGAACTAGTTATTTGAATGTGATCACGTATGAGGAAGGCTGTGCCTCCTCCGAGGTTGGAAGAAGAGTTAGTGGATTTGGCTATTCTAGGAAAGCTTATTAGGGTGAAGCCAGGCGGGGTGGCTTCTATCAATTGAGATGCAGTTGTTGATGATGATATCCAGGTTTCGGTCAATGCGATTACATCAGTTGTTGAGGGTTGTGTGTGTTTTGAGAGTAATGTGTGGTTTGAGAACAGGGAGTCCAATCGTGAGTTAGCAAGTTCATGTAGTGAATGTGTGTGTTGAGGATTAGTGAGGGATCTGATGTTGAGAGTGCAGAGTGTTGTGTGTGATGGGGATGGTCCAGGATTTGGGTGGATATCGCCTGATAGAGCAAGAAGAATGATGATGATATTTGTGCGTCGGGTGAGACGGAAATGTGAATGGCGAATACGAAGATGTGAGCAACGGAGGGTTAAGGAAAAGGAGATAGGAATTGTGTTTAAATGTTTGTATTGTTCAACGGCAGTGCGGTAGGTCCAGTGATCAATCGGTTTGCGTACATCAAGTTTCGAGGAAAAGAAATGAACAGTTAGAATAAACAAATAGAGAGGAAATAATGTCATGATGTCAGGCTGAAATTAACGAGGAAAGTCAAATTGTGCGGAAAAGTCAAATTGTATTTCAGCTCATGCAGCGGACCACAAGCTCAGCACAAGGTCAATAGTGCAGCCGATGTTAGTGTGGAGTGATTTAATAGAAAAACTAATAGAATGTCTGAAATTAAATTACAAATAGTAACGGTAAGGAAATGAGCGATGATAGGTCATATTGATTCTAAGTCTATGGATTCTGGCGGAGTTACATAAAAATAGTACAAGAAAAATATACCGACATAAACGGCTGAAAACGAATTAAAAATAAAGAGTTACATTTTAGCAATTCGCAAGAATAATATTGAAATTTATCGAATTAATTAACAAACTGATCGGAACAAAATCTCGAGCGTCTAGTCTGCTTCACTGCCTCACACAATACTAATAATACGAACATTAATATATGAAGTTATAATATATGAAGTTATAATACATCTGAGTTGATTAATTATAGTTATAGGCGTTAGGAAAACGCCGCAATTATTATTATTATTATTATTATTATTATTATTATTATTTCAATGGTTTTCACACAGGCTTTACTTGGTGTCCCGTCACTTCCTGGACCGTTCCTAATGTTCTATCTGTTATGTGTATGTAAACAAGTGTATACAATATGATATACAAATCGTTGTGATCTGCAATAATACTTAGAATTACTTACTTAGAATATATAATATAGAAATTCAAGATATTTTACTTACTTCCTTACAATGGTTTGAGTAAGCAGTGGACCAGTGACGCAGACTAGAACTATTCAAATTTTGAATCGTTGGATTACGGTTACGGTTATTTTTTACCACCTACACTGGGCGGAGGGGTCAAAAAATGCCCAAAAATTATTGACACAATGGACAGCCCCCAACCTACCTACCTACCTGTCTATCTACCTATTTACTTCCATTTACAATGACGGTCCATGAAGTGACGGGCCAGGAAGTGACGGTCTAGGAAGTGACGGTCCAGGAAGTGACAGGGAACCTGACTATATACACATGCAAAACAATTAGATGGGGATAACTTTTAAACCTGACGTGCTACAGCAAACCGCTTACAGACTTGGAATCAACGTGTCGTATCCCATCTGAATCACCTATTACCTTCTCAGTTAAGAAAATCATGTTTTCCAGTGTAACCGCAGATAGGCCTATAGAAAATCTAAAATTCAGCTTTTAAATACACTGTTCTCTCAAAATAAATGGCCGGTACAGTGATGGCATCGAAAATTTTCTTCCGACCGGTCTCAAATTTACCGTTCCTATCAAAACTGGCGGAGAGAATGGTAAATAACCGTTTGGTGACCTACATGAATCAGAATGAACTTATGCCTAAGAATCAATCCGCCTACCGTCTGGGACACTCAACAGAAACGATCGTTCTGCGGATTGTCAATGACTTGATTGAATCAGTTGCCATCAGCCGGATGGCTCTCATCTGCCTCCTCAATCTTTCAGCCGCCCTTGACACTGTCGACCACGGGATCCTCGTTGAATGACTTGAGCGTTCCTATGGGCTTAAAGGGGGCGGCCCTTGCATGGATCCTCAACTTCCTGGCTCACAGATCTCAGACTGTCAGTTGGATGGGGTCGATGTTGGCTCCAAACCGGGTCAATTGCGGTGTCCTGCAAAGCTCGGTCTTTGGACCGCTACTGTTTGTCCCGTACACGGCCGACATCAGCAGGATCATTGAGTCATTCGGATTTTCAATGCACGCCTACGCTGACGATGTGCAGGCTTATTCATCCTGCCAACCGTCCGACGCTGGTAATCTTCGAACTCTGGCCAAGGCATGCATTGTGGCTGTCCGGACTTTGACTGATCGGAACCAACTCTCACTGAATCCGGCCAAGACCGAGTTCCTGTGGCTGACAACTCCGCGCAGGCAACACCTCATCCAGCGTTCCGAGTTCCATGTCGATGATGCGGTCGTCGCCCCCAGTAGACAACTGCGTGTACCTTGGGTTCTACTTGACGAGACACTTATGTTCGGCGGACATTTGGACAATGCCATCCGTTCCTGTTACTATCACCTGCGCCGCATAAGAGAGGTCCGTCGCTACTTGTCTACTTCGGCAGCGATAGACTTGTTTCGCGCACTATTCGTCTCTGGGATGGATTATTGTAACAGTGTGCTCTATGAAACTACGGGTCAGGCAACTTAATCGACTGCAGTCGGTTCTGAATGTCTCGGCCCGCCTGGTGTTCTGTGCCAGATGGAGCAGCCACGTAACGTCAATCCTAAGGGATCGTTTGCATTGCCACTGGCTGCCGTTCCATGCGCTGAATGCCTCCTACTGCCCAACGTATCTGTCAGAACTAATCAGCCGATCGACTACAGTACTACGCCGCTTCCTTCTCCGTTCCGGCGCCAGCAATCATCTCATTGTCCCAAATCTGCTCAAGACAACACGGTTAGGGGACCGGTCCTTTCGGCGTTGCAACCCGGAATCGTGGAATCTGCTCCCGAAGGCTGTGACAACCGAGACCAGGGGAAAAGTTTCATAATAATAATAACCGATATAATAATAATAATAATAATAATAATAATAATAATAATAATAATAATAATAATAATAATAATAATAATAATAATAATAATAATAATAATAATAATAATAATAATAATAATAATAATAATAATAATAATAATAATAATAATGACACTGGTCAACAAGGTTTTTGTTTCCTATGCAATTTCTGGTGTTCCAGGTAGATTTTGTCATGCTGATTACAGGAATAATTTTGAAATTTTCCTATCACGTAAGTTTTTTGAGAAAAAGCTGATTTTAAATTTTAAAATTATAAGAATTTTAAAATCGTGGTTTTCGAGAGTTATCTGAGTTATGGGTATTCAGGTTAGGCAAGAATCTTATGTGACCGCCATAACAGATGTAATATGCACTGCTGGCTCACCTAACTACATGGATTTTGAAAGTAAGTATAATTAGGCATGTCCAGACGTGCCCAGACGCGCCCAAACCTGTCTTCAAGACTACATGCCTAGCATGTATTGTTGCTATGGTTACGCAGTCCTATATAAATACCAAGCAGCACTAGAAAGCACCTGCAGTCTTTCTATTTGATGAGATATAACTGTTTAGTTAAAGGCTGTGAATTGAATATAATAACTAATTTAATTAAAGTTTCTGAAATGTCGCGTCGATGTCGCAATAGCAGTGACACGTTCTGCTACATCTGTGGAGAGTCTACGTTGAAATCACAGAAGCGGAGTATGACAGCAATCATAAAGAAAGGATATGAGTTATACTTTGGATGCAAAATTGGCGACCAGGACAAAGTATGGGCAGCTCATATATGTTGTTCATCTTGTGCTACCAGTCTGCGAGCTTGGCTTGCAGGTAAGCGTCCATCCATGCCATTCGCCATACCAATGATATGGAGCGAGCAGAATAATCATGTAACGGATTGCTATTTCTGCATGACGAATGTTACAGGATTTTCTTCAAAGAATAGGAAGTCTATTGAGTATCCTAACCTTGCCTCGGCAATGAGACCAGTTCCACACGACGAGAGTCTTCCTGTTCCAAACCCCCCGAGTTTTGGACACTGGAGGACGAGGACGAGCATGCAGAGACAGATGAAATGCTGCAGATAGTTGGATGATTCAGCTACGGAAGACCCAGAGTTTGAGCCATCGACATTCAGCAATCCTCATTTGATTTCTCAGGCAGAGCTCAATGATCTGGTCAGAGACTTAGATTTGTCAAAAAATCAAGCAGAATTGCTTGGATCTAGATTGCAAGGATGGAATCTGCTCTCTCCAGGTACAAAAATTTCAGTATTTCGTAAACGGCATGAAGACTTGACTCGATTCTTCAAAAAATCGAGTCTTACTTTTTGCATTGACATTGATGGATTGCTTTCTGCTTTCGGCTGTAAGCACAATCCATCCGAATGGCGACTCTTTTGTTGAATACGTTCGCTGTTAAGTTTAAAGGCTCTTTTGCTGCACAATGGCAATTCATACCCTTCAGTACCCATTGGACATGCTGCTTACATGAAAGAAACATATGAGAACATGCAGCTGCTATTGAAACACATAGAATACTCGAGATACAACTGGAATATATGTGGATATCTGAAAGTTGTTGCAATTCTACTCGGTCTGCAGCTAGGCTACACCAAGTACTGCTGCTTTCTTTGCGAGTGGGACAGCCGAGCTAGAGATTCACATTATGTGAGAAAGGTCTTGGCCACCTCTCAGGGACTTGGTTCCAGGACAGAAGAACGTTAAACATGATCCTCTCGTTGCTCCGAAGAACATTTATCTCCCACCTTTGCACATCAAACTTGGGTTAATGAAAAACTTTGTCAAAGCAATGAACAAAGAAAGTGAAGCGTTTACATACTTACGACAGAGGTTTCCACGCACCAGTGATGCTAAAATAAAAAAGAAGACGTTTTGTTGGCCCACAGATTCGAGAGATGCTCAAGGACAGTCACTTTGAGGGCCTTCTGCAGGGTGCCGAGCATGTTGCCTGGACAGCCTTCAGGGATGTTGTTGCTAACTTTCTGGGCAACTACAAGGCGCCAAACTATGTTGAACAAGTTGGAAATCTGCTACAAGCTTACAAGGCAATGAAATGCAACATGTCACTGAAGATACAATTCCTTTATTCTCACTTGGACTTCTTCCCGGACAATCTCGGCGCCGTCAGTGATGAACATGGTGAAAGATTTCATAAAGACAATGTCACCATCGAGAGACGCTACCAGGGAAAGTGGAGTCCGTCTATGCTCGGAGACTACTGTTGGTCACTGATACGTGAAGCACAGGACAGTGACTACAAACGAAAATCTACAGCAAAACATTTATAATTTTCTCATGTCTTGTCATTATTACCTAGATCCTTCTGCGGGATTATGTTGCAGATGACGTTACAATACTAATGCTAAATTGTCGATTTCTTAAAAACCTTACGTGATACAGAAATTCTAATTACATATTTGTGTTCAGCAAGTCAAAATCTATTAGTTTCACCAAAATTTGTGAAGGAAACAAAAACTTGCATAAAATTTGTTGACCAGTGTAATAATAATAATAATAATAACCGAGATTTGGGAGAAGTTTTAATAATAATAATAATAATAATAATAATAATAATAATAATAATAATAATAATAATAATAATAATAATAATAATAATATCTATTATTATTAGTAATTATTATTACTGTTCATTTGTTACGCATTTGTTAACAACAAAGCTAAAATTGTAGAGGAAGTATCGTCAGTAGCTGCAAAAATAATGCTTTCATTCATTTTTTGTCGTAATGTCTCATAATTTTACTTATATTAGCGCTAAATAACAGTATACATGAACTAACAGTAACAGTAAAAATTAATTGCCACAGTTCACTGTTCAGCCAACTCTACGTTCCCTCCAGTCACAGCTGAAGATTGGATATCTAGACCATGGAGTTATTATTATTATTATTATTATTATTATTATTATTATTATTATTATTATTATTATTATTATTAGGCATTACGTCATTTGGCTGAAGCCAACTATTTGGGATATTCCCACACGGCAGCCACATTGGTAGACCCAAAACATCATCAGCTGAGCCATGAAGAATAGCTGCGGGAATGTTTTACCAATGTTCTAAGAACTTTTTATTAGTATGTATTGAAAATGGAGATTCAGATCAGTGGAGGTTCCAGGATTTGGCAAGTGGGGGGGGGGCGGCGGCGTTGGGGTGGCAACTTCTAATCATGGGGGCCTACCGCTTGTTGTTAACTTAGGTTTGTAGTATTAAGTATAGGGTCCCAACAGGGAGGCCACTGGGGGCCGGGCACTCAATAGGGGGCACGGACCCACCCTGGGCCCAGTGGCGGCTCCAGGATTTGGCAAGTGGGGGGTGTTGGGGTGGCAACTTCTAATCATGGGGCCTACCGTTTGTTATTAGGCATGTGGTATTAAGTATAGGGTCCCAACACGGGGGCCATTAGGGGCCAGGCACTCAATAGGGGGCATGGACCCACCCTGGGCCCAGTGGCGGCTCCAGGATTTGGCAAGTGGAGGGGCGTTGGGGTGGAAACTTCTAATCATGGGGGCCTACCATTTGTTGTTAGGTATGTAGTATTAAGTATAGGGTCCCAACAGGGGTTACTGGTGGGCCAGGCACTCAATAGGGGCACGCTCCCTCGGGCTCCCCTGTGGCAGTGGCGTAACGTGGGAGGGGGCGGGGGGCACTTTGTTGACAGCCCCCGGGCCCCGGGGTCGTCAGATAAAAGAGGAAGTGATAACTTTTTTTGCTCATCAGGATAAAAAAGGAGGTGGTAACGTTCTTTTTGCTCGTCAGCTCGAAACTCTGGGGCCCCCATGGCAAAGGTGCCCCCCGGGCCCCAAAAAGTCACGCTACGCCACTGCCCTGTGGAGCCGCTACTGATTAAGATCCTATTGTTCTACATTTGTGTTTGAAAATAGCAAGTGGACAGTATATTGGATGACATCAATCGTGTTTCTCAATAAGGGGCTGTCCATTAATTATGTCAGCAATTTTTTGGCAATTTTTGACCCCTTCCCAGGGATATTTTTGCACCCTCCTAACACCCCAACACCCCCCTCAATTTGAGGTCGACACCCCCGAAATTTGGCACTGTGACAATGGTATGTATACAAAATGGATACTAATTAGCTCAGACCCCCCCCCCTCAATGGAGGACACCCCTCCCTCCAACTTTTATTGTCGGATGACCTATTTTGTCAGCCTTTTTCGGGGAGAGACTTAAAAATTCCGACACCCCCGATTTCCCGTTCCCCCTTCCTTCAATTCAAAATCCTAGAAATAACACTGGCCCCTCCCCTTGTCATCAACTGTCAACTTTCAGTTACCCCCCCTCCAATAATCATGTCAAAAACTCCCCCCCAGATAAATGACAGGTCCAAATAACAAAGTTATTATTTATAATTTTATAAAAAGGGAATGATATAACTCTGACTTAATACTTCTATATTCGTCCGATTCAACCACAATGGCCGCTAACAATGGAGGTGATATTGTTAGCCTACGCGCTACTGGCTTCTCGCAATCAGGTTAGAAATGACGTAATGCCGTCTCCTCTAATAATAACTCCATGATCTAGACGATTTGACGCTCTCGGAGTAATGAACGATCTTATTATTATTATTATTATTATTAATTATTATTATTATTATTATTATTATTATTATTATTATTATTATTATTATTATTATTATTATTATTATTATTATTATTACGAACATTTATAAAGCGCAAGTTCTCAGTGCAGCAAATGTGCTAATTGTCAGAGTTGGCTATTAAACAAGAGAGTCTTCAGCTTCTTTCTGAACGAAAATAATGACAGCCCAGAGAAAGCGATGCGCAGTGGTGTCGGAAGGTAGTTCCAGAAGGTTGGTTCAGACTGTAGTATCCGCATTTTTATGCGTCCGTGTGGCAACAACTGTACCGTTTGCGGCAGGGCATAGACCCTTGCGGTCGGAATGTTCGGCGATCTGACGGAACATTTCGCACAGGTACTGTGGTGCCAGGTTGTGCTGTGCCTTGAATGCGATCGTCCCAACCTTGAACTTCACGAGCTGGCAGACGGAGGCCAGTGGAGCTCTCGTACAGCAGGCGAGATATGGTCGAACTTCTCCATCTGCGTCATCAGGCGGCGCCGCCGCGTTCTGGACACTTTTAAGCCTTTGCAGCAGGTAGTCGCTAACACCCTAGAGGACACTGTTGCAGTAATCCAACCTGCTGTTAATAACGGCTTGGGCTAGCGTCCTGCTCGCTTCAGGAGTCAACGACTTCCTGAGCGCTTACAGTTGGAGCAACTGGAAGAATGCCTTTTTGCTAAAAGCAGTGACGTACGTGGTCGACCATTGACAGTTGGCTGTCAATGAGCACTACCAAGTTGTTAACCAGGGTGGCGCACTCGACGGTGGCGCTAGGAAGGCGCATCGCCGTGACCGATTCCTTTTGTAGCTGCTGATGCGACCCTAGCCAAATGAGCTGGGTCTTGTCCTCGTTGAGCTTCAGTAGATTCCCGGCCATCCAGGCACGTATTTTTAAGATACAATCGCCTAGTTGATGCATTAAAGACTGCTCCTCCGTCGCCAGCCCGCTACAGTAAATCTGGATGTCGTCGGAATACCCATGGCCGACCATCCCGCAGACCGCAATGATGTCGAATACTTCTACGACATAAAGAAGGAAACGAACCGGGACACAGACTGAGACATTCGGAACGCCGTGCAGAAGTTTTATTGTCTTTGGCAGAAGGCCACGTTAATGTACCTGTTGTGTGTGGTCGGTGACGAATGATTTGAACCAGCTAAGTGCGGACCCATTGATACCGCATCTGTCCTCCAGGCTTTGTAGAAGAATCCTATCTGAGTGCTGCTTTGACTGCGTCGATCAGAGCAGCCTTTCCTAAGAGAGGCATTGATCATGGCCGTGATATCCGGCAGTAGTCCATCCAGTATCTCTTCGAGGAGGAATGTCGGAATCGGATGTCATCATCATCATCATCATGTTCTCTGTCCTGGGACAGGTTCAGGGCTCCATTGTTTCCATTCCTCTGTGCGTCTTGCTTCTTCTTTGATTTCTGCATAGGTCTTGGACGCTGTGTATCTGTTTTCATCATTCAGTCCAGTAGCATCCTCCTTGGTCTTTCTTCCTGAGATTCTTCCCTCAATTACTGTTCTGATTAATGATTCTCCTCTTAGTGCGTGTCCAATCCAGTTCCTTTGTTTTTTTGATGGTACTGATTATCGACCTTTGTTCGTCCATCATCTGTTGTACTTCATCGTTTGTTTTCTTGTCCGTACACTTGATGTTTTCCATTCTTCTCCATATCCACATTTCGAATGCTTCCAGCTTTTGTATGTCCTTCTTCTGGAGAGTCCAGGTCTCTGAGGCATAATAATAATAATGTGATTTTATGTGGTTTAGGAGGCTAAGTAAGCCTGTGTGAAAACCACTGATGTAACCATCAGCATTCAATAACCTAGTTTATCTAGATAGCCTTTGAATCCGTTTACTGTTTCAACTGTCACTCCCACCTCGTCCAAACTGTTCCATTTGTCCACAACCCTTGCACTAAAAAAGTTTTTCTTTCTTGGACCAACCTTCTGCTTAAACAATTTGCACTTGTGGCCTCTTGTGCTGCTATAGTGTGCCAATGTAAAGAATCGATAATATGGCACATCTACTTTCCCAGTCATTATTTTGTATGTTTCTATCAAATCCCCTCTCTCTCTTCTCCTTTCTAATGTTGTCAGTCCACAATATTTAAGTCTTTTTTCGTAGCTTAAATTATTGCTCGTTTTTTCACTTTTTCTAAAAGTTCTATATCTGTTTTCAAGAATGAATTCCAAGCCTGAACACAGTATTCTAGATGAGGCCTTACTAGTGACTTATAAAGTTTAATGATTATCTCTTTGTCACGACTCACAATTGTCCTTTTCACCATTCCCAACATTTATTTTCCATTTTTTGCTGCCTCCATGCATTGGTGAGATGGATTCATACTTCTATGGATGATTATCCCCAAGTCTCTTTCTTTTTCTGTTGTGGCTAGAACCTTCCCCTCTAAAGAATATTAATTACCATTATTAGACTTCCAAACATGCATTACAGAACATTTATCAATATTGAAAAGCATCTGCCAGTCCACAGACCACTGAAACAATTTCCTTAAATCTTCTTGTAAATTTTTGCATCATCCTCCGAGTCTATATTTCTGCATAACTTTGTATCATCGTCAAACTTTGAAATTTTGGACAGTAATCCTTCATCGATATCATTTATATATATTAGAAAAAGCAATGGCCCAAGCACTGAGCCCTGAGGCACTCCACTGATAACTCTTGCCCATTGCGAATGGCCTCTCCTAATGCCGACCTTCTGTCTTCTTCCCCTCAACCAATTTTCAATCCATCTGAGAATATTGCCCCTTATTCCACAGGACTTCAGTTTGTCAGCCAGCCTTATGTGGGGTACTTTATCAAAAGCGTTGGCAAAATCTCATATGGCATAGGCATATAAAGTGACACTCCATATCAGCGTTTTTATCAGTTCTCTATTTAGCCCTCCTCTTACCAGTTCTCCTCTGTTGAAAAAGGTTTGTTTTCCCATCGCTATTCTTCTCTTTATCTCTTTTTCTTTTAATCGGGTGTAGTGTGCACGATTTCTTCGGAGAGTTCATTATTATTATTATTATTATTATTATTATTATTATTATTATTATTATTATTATTATTATTATTATTATTATTATTATTATTATTATGGATTTATTCATTCTACTCAGAATTATTCATTCTTACCACCAGCGCCACCTAGCGACTACTAGATGAACTACTTTTTATACTTTATTATGAGATCTCAGGCTCATCAATCTTAACTATTATCATAATTTAGTCACATTGTCATTAGTAATAGTAGTAGTAGTTGTTGCTGTAGTAGTAGTAGTAGTAGTAGTAGTAGTAGTAGTAGTAGTAGTAGTAGTAGTAGTAGTAGTAGTAGTAGTAGTAGTAGTAGTAGTAGTAGTAGTAGTAGTAGTAGTAGTAGTAGTAGTAGTAGTAGTAGTAGTAGTAGTAGTAGTAGTAGGGGTCACGTCACGTTACGTCACGCGGTTAGGGGGTCCGGCCATTTGTTACAAAGTGTGACGACGGGGAAGGGGGTCCGTTAATGTGACGTCACGCCAAAAAATAAATTAGGTCATGACCTTTGACCTTTTTTGCTTGTCAGGGATATTTTGGAGAGGAAAAATACAATCTTCGAGAGGAAAAAATACAAAGGTGTTACGTCATATTTTAGCGGGTCTGACGTTTTGTTACGACGCGTTACGATAGGAGGGGTAAAAAACTGCAAAAATTGCGTAACGTCATTTATGGACGACTCCTTGTCAAGACTTTTCGGAAAGCGAAAAGGGGATCGGCCCGTTGTGACGTCATATTTTAGGAGGGTCTGACGTTTTGTTACGTCGCGTTACGTGGGGGGTCAAAAAGTGCCAAAATCGCGTGACGTAATTTATGGACGACCCAGTAGTAGTAGTAGTAGTAGTAGTAGTAGTAGTAGTAGTAGTAGTAGTAGTAGTAGTAGTAGTAGAAGTAGTAGTAGTAGTGCGACATCTCGTCGCATATTTCATATTCACTTTAGCTTCGCGCTGTATCTTGCCACAGTAGCCGCTGAGGAGTCAGGCTCTGGGCGCGAATACCCAGTCGTGCGTAGAGCATGGACAGGAAGCCGGGAGAGCGGCGGAAAGCTATAAATATGGGTGAGCACAACAACGAGAAACACAACATCTCAATTTATAACACTAAGTTGGAACAAGTAAAGGAATATAGATATCTGGCAGTTTCATAGCAGAAAACGGACGATGCACAAGAGATATAAATGCCCGAATTGCTATGGCCAACAAAAAGAATTTTTGGCCAACAATGTTGCTATAGCCAAAAAAAAATTGAAGCAAAAAGAATTATTAAGAAGAATTTTAAAGAAGAATTATTAAGAAGAAACCTAGACCTAGCACTAAAACTACGAATCCTGAGATGCTATGTATATTCGGTCCTCTCTCTATTCTCCTGCGAATGCTGGACTCTAACAAAGCAGTTGAAAAATAAAATACAGGCCTTTGAAATGTGGTGCTTCAGAAGAATCCTGAAAATTAGCTGGCAAGAGAGAATAACAAATGAAGAGGTGCTAAAGAAATTTGGAGAAAAAAGACAACTCTTGACATAAATCACAAGCAGGAAAACACAGTATGTTGGTCACATAATGCGTGGTTCAAGCACAGAACAAGCAAAAGCCCTCTTAGAGGGAAGATATGAAGGAAACAGGACCAGAGGAAGACCACGAAGAGAATGGCTGGAGGACGTTAAGGAACACATACAAGAAAAGAACTACGGAAGACTAAAAAGGATGCTGAGGACAGACCGAAATGGAGACAACGCATGACCGTCAACCTTCAGATTGAAGATGACACATGACAGGCGAATGACGATGAATGATGACAGGCGAAAACGCAAATTTACAGTAACTTCGACTGCAATGTGAGAAATTAGCAAATCGCACACGAACGTCAATTTTCACAAGCGCGTAATTAAAAGCACAAAAATAGGTGCAGAATTACATTTCCAATAAAACGGTATTATAATAAGCCAGTGTTGTGTAAGAGGATTTGACGAGAATATCAGACTAATGTCCAAAATAGCGAAATCTTGCAGCCTATGCAAGACTTGTTCACACCACTGTGTACCTTGACTTTTTCTGTTATTTTAGGACAGTGCAATGATTTTAGTATGTGTGAAATGTGGGAGAACTTGGGTGACCTAGTAACAGCGCGAGCTAGCGCATTTTGAACTGATTGCGATTTATTAATGACGGCTTTGGGAAGGTTATAGAAGAGGCAGCTACAGTAATCTATTTTGGAGTGGATTATAGAGGTGGCGATGGTGGAGACAGGTTTGCTATCGAGGCAAGGACAAACAGCGACGAAGGTCACAAAAATGGACATAGCAGGGTTTTTAGAGTCGAGAGATTTATGATTCGAAGTTAAGAGAGGAATAAAATTTGAATCAGAGATTTGGTGTCAGAAGCTGTGGCGTGATTGGATACTTATAAGCCACGCCCCAACCAATAGCTAAGCGACCGACGAGTGACGCTGCTACATTCTTAGAAAATATATGCTATATATATATATATATATATATATATATATATATATATATATATATTGCTATATGCTATAGTTAATTAACAGTCAGTCGCTCACACAATCAGACTCTCAGTTACTCAGTTGCCTCCTGGGTACGACGAACTTATCCGTGGAATTACAAAAATTTCAAGGCCAATGAAAAATGACGTCATTGCTGCGAAGGTGTCGCGAGAAACTTCGGAATGCCAGGCGGCCATTCTCCTCGCCTGTATTGGATCCGACGCATACATCACTTATTATGACGTTGACTGATGAGCAACGGAAGAGTATGACTGACATTTTAGACGCCTTTGAACGGTACTGCGTTGGCGACAGTGGCGTATTTAGAATTTTGGTAAAGGGGGCCAGCCAGAGACGTCATTTCACTGTTTTTCAGGGGGGCAAGACACTTTCGACCTGACAAATTACAACTGACAAATTACAACTTTCGAAAAAAGTTGACGACCTTTTTTTGCTTGTCAGGGTCTGAGGACAGGCTAGGCCAAGACCAAAGGGGGCCAAATGGCCCAATGGTAAATACGCCACTGGTTGGCGAGTTGAATGAGGTCTACAAGAGGTACCTGTTCAATACCAGGAAGCAGAGTCCTGGTTAATCGTTCGATGTATTCGATGCAGATTTGCGACGCCTCATTTGTTCGTTTGGGTTCGGTGCAGCGGAGTCCTCCGTGATTCGAGACCGTATTTTCTTCGGAATCCACGACGACGTAACCCGCCGAAAACTATTTGGAACGCAAGGACCCCCTCTACTTTAGTGTTATTATTCATATTATTGTTAATTATACGTATTCATCATAGGCCCGGGTACCCCCAGACCGCCGGGCTCCTGTGCAGTTGCTCCCCTGCCCCCTCTCGGCGGCCCTGCACCGGCGCCACATACAGTGTGAATAGTAAGAGGTCCGTGCACGAAGCCTCTTGGGATTCCAACTTCACAACGCTCTGTCGACGACTGTTTGCTGCCAACGCGTGCTGTCTAAATTCGGCGAGTGGGGTACGATGCTATCCAGTTGAGAGCAGAAATGTTCTACAACCCAGGTTTGCAACTGAACCCTTGCCCCTACAACCTAGGGGTGGTGTAGGCTATAACCCAAACCAGACTTATTAGAACAATACCTTTCAAATAACTCGCTATATAATGCTCATCAGTCTGCCTACACTAAACATCACTCAACTGAAACCGTTCTCGCCTACATTCATGATAGACTCTTAACTGCAATTGGTCTCCGACAAGTTACTGGCCTTTGTCTCCTTGACCACTCTGCTGCTTTGATACCATAGATCACAAAATTCTGCTTGAACGACTCACTCTCTGGTTTGGAATATCTAAAAAAGCTTACAACTGGTTCTCATCTTACCTTAAATCCCAGTATTTTCAAGTGACCTGTCTTAGTCAAGTTTCTCTATCTCACAGTGTAGATTTTGGAGTGCCTCAAGGATTTGTTCTTGGGCCTGTACTGTTCAGCCTTTACACCACACCGCTCTCATCTTTAATTAATTCCCTCAATTTAAATCACCAACTCTATGCCGATGACACTCAGCTATTCCTTTCCTTCTCACCTCTTTCATTCAATGCTTCCATTATTGAGCTTGAATCTGCATTCGCTCTGCTTGGATGTCATCTAATCTCCTCGCTCTTAACCCATCTAAGACAGAGTTTCTTTTAATTGGACTACCCCAACAACTCAAGAAAAATTAACAATCCTAAACTAGTTTTGGCTCCTGACACCACAA
The DNA here is from genome assembly GCA_018105865.1 of Metaphire vulgaris. Taxonomy (NCBI): domain Eukaryota; kingdom Metazoa; phylum Annelida; class Clitellata; order Crassiclitellata; family Megascolecidae; genus Metaphire; species Metaphire vulgaris. Next base: position 3,695,709 of record CM030861.1, read on the forward strand.
TAATCCCTGTTCAACTGCTAGAAATCTAGGATTCAAATTTGATTCTTTTCTAAACTTCGAATCACAAATCTCCCAATGATTAAAAGCCTGCTATGTTCATATTCGTGACCTTCGCCGCCTACGTCCTTGCCTAGATACTAAAACTGCCTCCACAATTGCCACCTCAATAGTCCACTCCAAATTAGATTATTGTAACTCCCTCTACTATAACCTTCCCAAAGCCTCTATCAACAAATTGCAATCAATACAAAATGCACTTGCTCGTGTTGTTACTAAGTCACCTAAATTCTCCCATATTTCACCCATACTACAATCATTACATTAGCTTAAAATAACAGAACGTATCCAATATAAGATAACACTTACATACACTCACTTCAGTCATCAAAACCTGTCTATCTTAGATCACTATTCACCCCTCAGCCTCCTCGACCCACACGTTCGTCATCTTACCTCACTCTGTCACGCCCACTCAATCAGTCATCCCTGAAAATTTGCAACCGTGCCTTTTCATACGCCTCACCTGAATTTTGGAACTCGATCCCAGCTTCCCTCCGCAGACTTGGACACTTTCAAACAATAAAATCTGAATCCTCATTTCCTATAATTCCTGCATTATCTCCTCAAGTCTTCAGGTCTAAGCTTAAATCATTCATTTTTCTAAAATCATATCCTCCATAGCTGTAACAACCTAGCCTCACTGCCCTTTGGATGTTGACTATTGCCTGGCTGATAACGTACCTTCCCCATAGCTATTTTAAGAGAGGCTGAGCGCCTAAGAATAAGCAGCTACTGTTGTGCTGTTATTAAGGCGCTATAGAAATCCACGAGAACGTAACTTACTTACTTACTTACTTATGTTAAGATGTATTGTTGCTTTCTTATAGTGGTTCTCACACCTACTGAACAAATTTAACTCATTATTTAAGCATTGTTATTATTATATTCTATTATATAAGCCAATTCATCTGAAATTCTAATTATATTCTAGTTTCAGATTGACTTACATAGAGTCATGGTCAGCGTCATCCTAATTGGCCCAATGGAGTAGTTTGGTATTCACCATTCATTGTCGTGATTATCTTTGGAAGTTTTAGGATTTCGATGATTCGACGGAACCGCGTGTGCTTAAGAGATGTTTCATATAGGCATGTTTTCAGGGAGAAATTCACCCCTGGAAATTGAAACTCGAGCCGCTATGACTGACTCCGCAAATATTAGAATGGACCTTATGCAAAAAGCAGAGATGACAACCGGAAATCATCTTTTATGACCAGTAGTTTCCGGAGCCAAGCATCGAACCTCCAACTCACCACCTCTCCCGCCCAATTCTATTCCCTCTGGGTCCCCTAGGTTACCAATCTTTTGCCAAAAATTTGTTAATATTTTCGCTACTTTTTTACTCTTAGCAATTTATAATTTATAACTTGTAACAAAAAAGTAAAAAGTGCCTATCGCTATTGATATACAAGAAGAAAATCGACAGTAGTAGAGTTCAGAACAGAGTTCTATTCTTCAAAGACTGATTGTATAAAATCACAATTTTATATAATTTTATGCAATAAAAACAGATAAATGGCATTGTTGTTATAAAGAAAATATCTCACGCATGGTCTTGGCCGTCAAATCTGGTCTAGCTAATTGACAATGCCATTAGAGTCGCTTTACTACATTTGATCAACATATAAAGAAAATAATATTCGTGTTAGCGATTTAACGATCCTTTGAATGAAATCGAAAATCACACAAGACATCTTCCGTACAAGGTTAAGTTTTCAACTTTCGTCTGGGTCTTTGACGCCGAAGTTTTTACTTCCTCTGTCATGATTGCTGGCGACGTAGGCAGCAATGCTTAACAATTAAATTACCAGAAACAGCTTAAGTTAGGCTATTTAAAACATACAAAATAGCACTTTAAAATCTTCCCATACTTTTCACATTCGCGGACCAACATTAAATATTCCTTTTGCACCACAAACCGGTACCATTAAAAATTATTTTCTTGTAATTTGGATTTTTAAATTGTTATATCGCCTCAATATACATCTGAATAAAAATAGAAGTTTTATAGGCATTGTGTGTGCGTGTGAATGTATGTATGTATGCGTGTGTGTGTGTGTGTGTGTGTGTGTGTGTCTATGTGTGTTATAATCTCGTTTTAAAAAGTTTTAAACAATCCTCAAAGGCAGGGTTTAATCTAGGCCGTTTCCGGAGGAAATTGCCATTTTCCCCCCGGAAATTTAAAATTCACCTCGAAAATTTTGGCATACTACATCATCTAACAGCAGCCCCCTAGCAGAATTCCCCCGGCTTTGTCAGTTTCCACCGGCTTTGTCAGTTTTCCTCCCCGGAGTCCAGGAGTCTAGATTAAACACTGCGTCAAAGGGGAAACTATTTAACTTTGTTCTCATTTTTCTCAACTCACGATGAGGACCGGCTAAGAAACTTTTGTCACTTTTCGACCCACGTTACAGGCCGGCTAATAAACCTTTTCTAATTTTGTTCTCGACCCACGTTGCAGACCGGCAGCGGTTCGCCTCAGTTTTGGGAAGCACTTTGAGATAACGATATTCGTCGAGCGGCTCTAAAAGCCAGAGGCATATGCAGCTTTGTACAAAGACAATTGTACATCCGAGATGGTACTGTACACGAACACGGCCGTCGAAACAATCGCTTCCCAGGATCTCACCTTCATCCGTTCACCACTGTAGTTCACGTCACTCAAGTTGATCAGGTCGCCAAGAGCAACTGGTCATTCCCGATTCCAGCACGATAGCCGACTTTCTGAATCACCCGGACCCCACATGTCCGCATATGATAAAGCACATTCCGAAATCAATACGTTTCGCGTGTTCCAGTAAAATAACGGATATATTTGGATACGGGGCATCCTGGATATGAACAACTTTGGCGGGCGCTTCTTTAATTCGCTACAACTTTTCTTCGACAGCCGATCTTTGCGGGACGCAACAGAAAATTACCGAACATCATGAAGAGTCTGATGTTCAGTTGTCTTTGTACAAAGACTGAACAGTGAGCAATACCCATGTACTTTAAATCACTTACGTCGACGTGGTTTAATTAATCGCCTTTAAAGTGAAAAGCGAGTAAGGCTTTCAAATGGTTCGTTAAATAGTTGAAATTCAATGATTCATTGCGCGGAGCACTTTACATGGAAAATAGACACGCCATTGTTGTCAAAATTATACGTTAAATTAGAATTACAAGATAAAGCACAAAAGGACAACCGAGACACGAGAGAAATCGTAACAACACATATCGAATTACCCATGGTTGTCCTCGCTGCAATAAGCAAACAAGATCAAAACTGTTATTTTATCGACGAATATAACATAATCAGTTGCATTTAGTCAAACAATCATAATATGCATGAAATTTATATACATGTATAATGTATATATATTGGATATATATATCGGATGTATATATATATACATATATTATTATTATTATTATTATTATTATTATTATTATTATTATTATTATTATTATTATTATTATTATTATTATTATTATTATTATTCAGACAATTTATATAGCGCCGTACGCATGGCGTCTACCAAAGTCAAAGGCGCTGTACATATTCAGCATTCATAAGAAGTCGCAAATAAATGTGTCTTCAAGTTCTTCGCGAATTGATCGTAGGTGTTCGACGAGGTTACAGTTTTATTATATATATATATATATATATATATATATATATATATATTGTCGATCAGATATACATATATATATATATATATATATATCGGATTAGGGTTACCATACGTCCAGGTTTCCCCCGGCCATGTCCGGGCGGCTTTTCAGACAAAGTCCGGGTTTGTCCGGGTTTTGGTCCTCCCGATATTTAGCGCATGGAATACAACAGTGTCTATATATTAACTGTATTAACACGGCGTTTTGTCCGTCGCCAAGCCTCAGCCCCAGGCGCAATCTGGCGATATTGACAATAATTACTCAGATAAACAGCAGAAGTAAGCACGGAACTAGTGAACGAAGCGTCCACAGCTTCTGACAGTCCTGACGTATCAATCGACATGCCAACCCTCAGTGAAGTACGCACGGCCATTCAGAAACTACGTCACGGCCGCGCCGCTGGCCCAGGTGGGATACAATCAACTCAAGTGAGCAATTGACCCAGTTAGCATTGCTCTCCACGAACTCATCTCAAATTTGTGGACGACTGGACATGTACCAACTCAATGGAAAGAGGGAATTGTTCTAGCACTGTACAAAGGCCGAGGACCAAAGACCGAATGTTCGAGTCACAGGCCAATCACCCTCCTGTCCGTTCCTGGGAAGGTGTTTGCCCACGTGCTCCTTGCGAGACTCAATCCACTTCTGACAGCGAAACGTCGCCCACAGCAGTCCAGATTCACGGCGGGCCGATCCACGATGGACGCGATTCTCGCACTTAGACTCCTGTCCGAAATCCACCGGGAATTTAACAGACCGTTGCAGGTCGCTTACGTTGATCTGAAATCAGCCTTCGACTCTGTTTTCCCAACTATCAAAAGCCTGCTATGTTCATATTCGTGACCTTCGCCGCCTACGTCCTTGCCTAGATACTAAAACTGCCTCCACAATTGCCACCTCAATAGTCCATTCCAAATTAGATTATTGTAACTCCCTCTACTATAACCTTCCCAAAGCCTCTACCAACAAATTGCAATCAATACAAAATGCACTTGCTCGTGCTGTTACTAAGTCACCTAAATTCTCCCATATTTCACCCATACTAAAATCATTACATTGGCTTAAAATAACTGAACGTATCCAATATAAGATAATAACACTTACACATAGCTCACTTCAGTCATCAAAACCTGTCTACCTTAGATCACTATTAACTCCTCAGCCTCCTCGACCCACACGTTCATCATCTTACCTCACTCTGTCACGCCCACTCAATCAGTCATCCCTGAAAATTTGCAACCGTGCCTTCTCATACGCCTCACCTGAACTTTGGAACTCGATCCCAGCTTCCCTCCGCAGACTTGGACACTTTCAAACAATAAAATCTGAATCCTCATTTCCTATAATTCCTGCATTATCTCCTCAAGTCTTCAGGTCTAAGCTGAAATCATTCATTTTTCTAAAAGGGTCATTCCGCGTCAAATCAACACGCTTTTGAATAAAATCGGACGTCACCGTCTCAGATTTTGACGAAAATTGGCACAATTGTTCATCCCAATGAGTAATGTTGAAAACCATAATATTAAAGTTTTGGGTCAACCCATGTCCAAACTATGGGTCATGAAACTTTGGTCGACCGGTGCCAACTCGCGACATTAAAACTTTAATATCTCCACTTCTATGATAGCTAGAGACATGATCTTTGCACCAAACTTTAGCTTTTTGAAAGCCCTATCTGGGCCAATCAACAGGTACACCAAGAGTTTGAAAACCAAAAGAACAGAAGCAATCGTACCACATAATTTGACATTTCGACCAATACGTATGCAACAATATTTATGATTTTATTTGTGGATAAGTCTTACATTGTGAGGAATAAATGGTGAAAATTTCAGAGTGGGCACTCTTATAGTTTTTATGCAGTGATTAAAAGAATATTCACCCCCAATGCAAAATCGCAATTGAAACATTCCTGTTGAACATTGCATTCACTAAGTGACTGAGCTAATTTAGTGTGCCAGTTACATCTGACACTTAGACAAATCTGTGACAGTTTACCTTACATTTAAAAGTATTTTTATTTAAGTATTCAGTATAATAAGCTGTACTTAATACAGTATTTTGCAAAATATCATGAATACATAACAGAACAGCAGAAGATGGAGCTCAACAGCATAGCACAGTTAACAAAAAGCATGAAGAATATAAATCTATTCAAGATACTTTATTTACTTGACTTTACTCTTGTTTTGTGCATTATTTTCTGGGTTCATATCTTTGTTCTTGTGTTTGAAGGTTGTTATTCTGTTTGCAAGGGCTTAAATCAGTATTAGGTAACTTAGTTTGATACAGTAATTTCATGTAGAACAAGTAACTTAGAACATAGGTATTTCATTAGTTTTACTGTTAGAATACATAGAATAGCTGTCTAGCAGAGACACAAAGTTTCATGCTATTATTAAAATACCAGTCTGTATATATTGGTCCAGTATTTCTCCAGTCTAATTCTGACTGCAGTTCTGAACAAGAATCCTTAAGATCAAGTGTTAGAAGAAAAATGAATGTGAAATTGCCTAATATGTGTGTCTGCTATCTTTAACACATGCTGATACTGATGTCAAAGCATTATAAGTTGGACTGATCAGCTGATTTTTCTGTCTAAATAAGTTTGTCTATTGTATTTGAGAGACTATGAACACCAGTGAAATCGGTAGATTGTCAGCAATGGCTTCAAGCAGTGAAATGACGGTGTATCTCAATTTAAAAGACTATGCAAACAGTGCTGTGATCATCTTTCTGTACTGTGTACAGACCTTGTCACTAATTTAAAGTCTGGGTGATGGCTGAGATGTGATTGCACCTGCACTGAGCTCTCTCAATCCCTGAGTTTTCCTGAACTGTGCTATGCTGTTGAGCTCCATCTTCTGCTGTTCTGTTATGTATTCGTGATATTTTGCAAAGTACTGTATTAAGTACAGCTTATTAAATTGAAAACATAAATAAAAATACTTTTAATTGTAAGGTAAACTGTCACAGATTTGTCTAAGTGTCAGATGTAACTGGCAAATTAAATTAGCTCAGTCACTTAGTGAATGCAATGTTCAACAGGAATGTTTTAATTGCGATTTTGCATTGGGGTGAATATTCTTTTAATCACTGCATAAAAACTATAAGAGTGCCCACTCTGAAATTTTCACCAATAATTTCTCATGATGTAAGACTTATCCACAAATAAAATCATAAATATTGTTACATACGTATTGGTCGAAATGTCAAATTATGTGGTACGATTGCTTCTGTTCTTTTGGTTTTCAAACTATTGGTGTACCTGTTGATTGGCCCAGATAGGGCTTTCAAAAAGCTAAAGTTTGGTGCAAAGATCATGTCTCTAGCTATCATAGAAGTGGAGATATTACAGTTTTAGTGTCGCGAGTTGGCACCGGTCGACCAAAGTTTCATGACCCATAGTTTGGACATGGGTTGACCCAAAACTTTAATATTATGGTTTTCAACATTACTCGTGGGGATGAACAATTGTGCCAATTTTCATCAAAATCTGAGACGGTGACGTCCGATGACTGTGTTGATTTGACGCGGAATGACCCAAAATCATATCCTCCATAGCTGTAACAACCTAGCCTCACTGCCCTTTGGATGTTGACTATTGCCTGGCTGATAACGTACCTTCCCCATAGCTATTTTAAGAGAGGCTGAGCGCCTAAGAATAAGCAGCTACTGTTGTGCTGTTACTAAGGCGCTATAGAAATCCACGAGATTTTACTTTACTTGAATTTAGACCGTCAGGCACTTTGGATGGCACTCAGAGGTATTGGTGTTCCAATGTTCTTATTGAGCTTAATTAAAAACCTTACACGAGGGCACGACTGCAAGAGTGCGCATCAATGGCATGCTATCTGATGCATTCTTCGCTGCCTCAGGAGTCCGTCAGGGCTGTGTCCTGGCTCCAATACTCTTTTGCAGAGCTATAGACTGGATCGTGGAGCATGCCAATAGCCTCCGGGATCACACTACCGGAACATAGCTTCTCCGACCTAGACTACGCTGACGACGTTGCTCTTTTGGAAACATCCGTTATGAACCTACAAACATGAACCTACAAACATCACTCAATCAGATTGAGTCGACAGCCTCCAAACTAGGACTACATGTGTCCTGGACAAAAACCAAGCTGCAGACTCTGGGTTCTGGACACCAGGACTTAATGGACACCAGGTAGAAAATGTGTCGGGATTCACTTACCTGGGCAGTGTCCAGAGTTCTGACGGCAGGTGTCAGCGGGACATTACTCGCAGAATCGGCATAGCTGCATCTGCCATGAGATCTCTTCAAAATCTATGGCGCCAAAGACAGATACAGCTCGGTACCAAGATCCGCATTTATCAGTCCTACGTCCTGCCTATTCTCCTATATGGTTCTGAGACTTGGACTCTGCTTACACGAGACTCTCAAAGACTACAGGCATTCCATATGCGCTGCCAGAGACAGCTTCTCTGCATTCGCTGGTTTGACTTCGTGACCAATGAAGCAGTCTCCAAACAGACTGCCCTCCTGCCAGTGACATAAATTATCACGCGACGCCGTCTGTCTCTTCGGTCATGTGGCTCGGCAGGACAACAACATTCCGGCCCACCGCGCTCTTGCCTGCGCTATTATTCGACGTACCGAGACGCGTCCTACTCCGAGCTGGAGAAGACCTCCTGGAAGACCACGCCGTACATGGCCCCGCAGATCGGCGGTGGTCTTCCTTTCACAATTTTTCATGAATGGCACTCAGCCATCGGTCGCGGTCACAACTCGCGCAACACGAGATTGGCACAACGGACCTCTGTCGTACATATGAACTAATGAAATGAATGAATGAATGAGATAGGCCTACTTTCACTACCGTCTTGTAAATTGTAGTAATTATGCACCTCTGTATAATAATTATGCACCTCTATAGCACCATTTCTAATACCCAAAGCTATCAATCGATGGTACTTCAAATCCATCCGCAAAAGACCGGGCCCCAGAGATCAGTCAGGGGGACACAGCAAGACAGACTATAGAGGAAATGCTAATAGGAAGAGATGTGTTTTAAGCCTAGATCTTAAAATACTCCGTTTATTGAAAGACCTGACAACGAAACGAGAGAGAGAGAGAGAGAGAGAGAGAGAGAGAGAGAGAGAGTTCCAGATTTTTGGCCCAGAAATAGACAAAGCTCTCTGACCAATTTCAGTGTTTGTTCTAGGTACATCTAACAATGAATCGGCAAATCTTGTTGAATGATAATGTTTCGGATGGTTTTTAAATATAGAGGTTGGCCAGACTGCAGTATTTTAAAAACAAGGACTCCGGTCTTAACTACGGTTCTCTGTTCTACTGGCAGCCAGTGTAACTTTTGAAAGACAGGTTTAATGTGATCATGCTTTTACGAGTTTTTGTAATGGCCCGGGCCAGAGAATTCAGAATCCCTTGAAGCTTTTGTATATTAGATTTGTATATTAGACTTATTAGTATTTGTACAGCACCCAATATTGATACGATTTGACGACTTTCTAACAGGGTTAGTTATAGGATTGTGAATTGGGGAGAGGTGTCGGGACAATTTTGAGAGTCGGAATTTTAAAAACGTCTGGCAAGTAAAAAACCTCAAACTCAAAAAAGTCTGACAAGCAAAAACCTAACGAAGTGTCCCAAAAAGTCGTGTGACAAGCAAAAAACCTTATGAAGCATCCAAAAAAGCTTTTAAAAGGTCATCCATAGCTCAGATTGGGAGGGTGTGGAGGTGTTGGAGTGTCGGGAGTTGTCGGTCTCAAATTCGGGGGAATATTGGGGGTGTTAGGGGTTTAAAAATATCCATCTATTGGCGGGTGTCGGTCTCAGATTGGGGGCTGTTATGGGGTGTCAAAATATCCATGCTTTCAGTGGCGTAGCGTGACTTTTGGAGGCCCGGAGGCCCGGGGGCATCTTTGCCATGGGGGCCCCAGAGTTCGAGCTGACGAGCAAAAAAAACGTTATCAACTCTTTTTTATCCTGACGAGCAAAAAAAACGTTATCACCTTTTTTTATCTGACGGGCAAAAAAAGGTCGTCAGCACACCATTTCTAGGGTTAGGGTTAGGTTAGGGTTAACCCTAACCTAACCCTAGCTTAGACCCCTCCTCGGAGGCCCCCGCCCGGGGCCCGGGGGCTGTCAACAAAGTGCCCCCGCCCCCCCCCCACGTTACGCCACTGCATGCTTTCTAGGGACACCGAGTGTCCGCGACTACTCTGTCTAGGGGCCCGGAAAGTGTCCTCTTTTTCCATTTGACAATTATGGTAACCCTATATCGGATGTATATATATATATATATATATATATATATATATATATCTCGGATATATACTGTATATATATATATATATATATCGGATGTATATATATATATCGGATTACAAAATATAGGATGTATATATAGGATGTATATATATATATATATATATATATATATATATATATATATATATATATATATATATAGGATGTAAATATATGGGATGTATATATATCGGATGTATATATATATCGGATCTATATATATATATATATATATATATCGGATGTATAATTTTGTATATATATCGAATGTATATTAGACATGGGTCAATTACATGTTAAGCAATTACAATGACATTACAATTATACGGATTTTTGTCTTACAATTACAATTACAGACAATTATATTGGGAACAATTACAATTACAAACGTGTCAATTACAATTACAATTACAATTACTTGTCAGTCCTCTTTCTGCTTCTTTTAATAAACTTAAGTGTCTAAAATAATTAACATAAATTAGTTAAACAAAGTTATATGCTATGGCCTATTTTTAAACAAACCCGAAACACAAAGTTTCACAAACCTGCAAATGAGTCAACAAATTCGAAGAACCGGCACTTGACTTTAACATTTGCATTGCAAACAGCATTATTAAAGTCATCGGACTTTTCAAAATAATTCGATATTACTCCTGCTTGATTACTCCTGCTTACCACCCACTCGCCCTTTTGTTTAAATGGCCCGACATGAACCTTTGGCTATAGCTACTTCATTTTGAGATTAGGCGCATAGGAATAAGGAGCTACTTGGGGGCTTCTTTTGAAAGCGCTATAGAAGTTAACGAGATTTTACTTACTTTCTTACGCTCATTTTTACTGGCATTAAACTTTTATTCACAAAAAAGCGCAGCCGCAGGCGTCTTTTTTCTGCAAAAAAGCAGAAGATTATGCATAGGGTTTAGGGTTAGGGGGTGGGGTTAGGGTTATGGTTAGGGTTAGGGTTAACTAACCCTAACCTTAACCCTGACCCTAACCCTAACTCTAACCCTAAGCCTAACCCTAAGCCCTAAAGTTGTCTTTGCTTTAGAAATATTCACATTAAGAGCGTCACGCGGTTCATAAATATTCATATAACCTTCTGCTTTTTTGCAGAAAAAAAGACGCCAGCCGCAGAACACAGGAAGTAGACAAAGTATATAAGCTGGTTCCCTTCCAATTTGAAAGGCAGTAAAAAGTAAATAAGTCAATTTTTGCATGGCAACTGACCAGAGCAGTGAGTCCATTTACAAATAACCGTTGTGCCTTGACAATTCACTAACCATCCAATCTATTCACTGCCATACATTCATAGACTGACAAGACTTCGGCTCATACATGCTAATACGCTATTAGAACTTATAAAACTCACATTCCTGTCATTGGGTCAAACAATTACAATAGCGCAATTACAATTACAATTACACACATAACAAATCCAATGACAATTCCAATTACATGTAATTGAACTTTCCAAAGATCAATCGCAATTACAATTCTATTCTATTCTAATCTACTTGATAATTATGTAGCGCTGTAGCATGGCCATGGCCAAAGGCAAGAGCGTTTTACAAAAGGCAGTCATACCATATACGAAATAAATGCGTTGTAACTTGTAAGGTACGATAAGAATACATTGGCCAATTGTCATTAATTACAATTGAATTACAATGTTAATTGTATTTGACCCATGTCTGATATATATATATATATATCGGATGTATGTATATATATGTATATATATGGGATGTATATATATATCGGATGCATTTATTATTATTATTATTAATTCTGACAATTTCATATAGCGCAATACGCATAGCGAAGGCTAAAGTCAAGAGCGCTTTACAAGTGTCCCTAATAGGAGATGTTAAATAAATGTGTTTTAAGGTTCCTAGTGAACAGTTCAGGAGATGTCATCCTAGTCACGTCCGCCGGCAGTGAGTTCCAAAGCAAAGGGTTGCCCCTCGAAACAGACCGATCCCCAAATTTTGCTATCATAGACGGGGTGGAACCACCAATTGAGAACGGCTGCTTGATCGAAGCTGCGAGCGCCGATCAGACGACTTGGGCTTACAGACCAGAGCCGTTAAGTACTCGGGGCAGAAAGGGTCATTTAACGTCCTAAATGTAAACCAGCAACGTTTAAAGGCTATACGCTCCGGAATCCGGAGCCAGTGAAGTTTGTCTCGTAATAGCGGTGTCACATGATCATTCCACCTAGCGCCGAAGATCAGACGAGCTGAAACATTTAGCACCATCTGAAGACGGTTTAGCTGGCTGACAGGAAGTCCGAGTAAGATACTGTTACAATAATCCACGTGATAGAATGAGGATCGAACCAGTTTAATCACGTCCGGTAATGGCAGGTAGCGGCGAATCTCCCGGATCCTGCGTAACTGATAGTAACAGTTGCGAGTCACATTGTTTAGGTGACTGACAAACGAAAGTGACTCATCCAAAAGAACGCCTAGAAGACGTAGTTCGGTACAAGGAACAATGTCTACATCTTCAATTGAATTCATTTATATTGAATTCATTTATATCATTTATATCATTTATATTTATTCATTTATATCGGATATATATATATATATATATATATATATCGATCGGATGTTTATATATATCGTATGTATATATATATATCGTATTTATATCGTATATATATCGTATGTATATATATATCGGATGTATATATATATATATCGGATGTATCTATATATACAGTATATATCGGATGTATATATATATATATCGGATGTATATATATATATATATCGGACGTTTATATATATATATCGGATGTATATATATATCGGATGTATATATATATCGGATGTATATATATATATATATATATATATATATATATATATATATATATATCGGATATATATATATATATATATATATCGGATATATATATATATATATCGGATGTATATATATATATATATCGATTGAGTGTACGCAGCAAAAGATGAACAATAGGCGCAAATAATATTCCTTTTACATGTCATTGTCATTCCATAATCCATATCTATATTGTTAAGTTTATTTATATCATAACTGTCTTCTCGCATCTGCATTCTGTCACCTTTGATACTGACGACATCTAAACCTTTAAATCTATCAGCTTTAGTCAACAAATCCTTCCTGCACCAACACACAGATGTCGTAACACACGTTTCAACAACCCAACAACAGTTACTGTCGCACCTTGCTTCTTTGACGCTGGATGTCGTGAAGACATCGTCTCACTAACTTACTAACTCAATGTTCGTTAAAGAAACATTCCAAACATCCCCTACTCGCATTCGAATCCATAAATCAGATTGCTCCAGAGTACCTTCCGGACTATTTTGTGCTGGCAACATCACGAAAGTTGCAATTGCGCTCTGGTGATACCTCATTGTAAAACATCACTGTTCTAGGTCATTTGCAGCGCAAGGCCACAAGCATGGAAGTAAGTAAGTAAGTAAAATCTCGTAAACTTCTACAGCGCCCCGGAAAGCAGCACAGGAGTAGCTGCTTATTCTTATGCGCTTAATCTTTCTTGAAATAGCTATAGGCAGGGTGGTTTGTCGGCCGGGCAAAGGTCAGTGTATCTATGAGGCGGCGGGTCAGGTTGTTGTTGCTATGGGGGAAATGACTTTTCGAATAGGAAGGTTTTAAGTTTAGACCTAAAGGCTTGAGGAGACAGTGAAGGAATTAAAGGAGATGAGGATTCGGAGCTTATTGTTTGACTACGTCGTAGGCTGCGGAGGGAGGCTAGAATTGAGTTCCAAAGTTCTGGTGCGGCGTATGAAAAAGCGCGGTTGCAGATTTTGAGTGATGACTGATTTAACGGGCGTGAAAGTGTGAGATGAGATGATGATCGTGTAGCTCGGGGAGGCTGAGGCTGAGGCGTTAAGAGTTTACGAAGGTAAACCGGTTTTGACGAATGAAGTGAACTGTAAGTAATCGTTATTATCTTGTCCTGTATACGTTCGGATATTTTAAGCCAGTGTAGTGACTTCAGTATGGGTGAAATATGGCAGAACTTTGGTGATTTGGTTACTGCTCGGGCTAGTGCATTTTGAATTGGTTGTAATTTGTTGATGGAGGTTTTTGGGAGGTTATAGTAAAGCGAGTTGCAGTAATCCAGTTTGGAATGGACTATTGAAGTGGCGATTGTGGATGCAGTTTTGATGTCAAGACAAGGACGGAGGCGATGTAGATCGCGAATATGGGTATAGCAGGATTTCGATAGTTCGATATCCGTTAAATGATTAAATGATTAAATCATTCAGTTTTCTGTAAACTTTCGAGGAAAATCTAAAGGCATTCCTCATCTGAAAATCAATTTTCTCTGCCCTAGATTCTGTTGTTTTTCTCTGTAATGTGCCCTTGCTCTTCAAATTTTATAACATGGTGCACAAAAAATTGTAAGTTTAATTACGACGACGACGACGACGACGACGACGACGACGACGACGACGACGACGACGACGACGACGACGACGACGATGATGATAATAATAATAATAATAATAATAATAATAATAATAATAATAATAATAATAATAAAAATTGATAAGTCTATACATAATAAATTGTTAAGTCTATACCCAATTTGAGCTGGAGGTTCCGGTAGAGGTTTCGTGAATCCAATTTTTCCAACAAGCCAGTATGTGTTATGCATTCCTTTACCCTGTGCATCAAATGCATTCATATATGTAATAATATATTAAATAGAATTTCATTGACACCATCATTTAAGAATTAATACAGATGTTCATTTCGGTGGGGGAATTCTTAATCTAAAACAATCTATGGTATATTATCCCTGTCTATTTGCAACATTCTACTTGTACATTTTTCGTTACGCAAAAATAAGGAAACTTAGAAAGAAAACGACTACAACAGTCTTAACTTGTCAGACGCATAAAATAGAAACTTTAGAAGTTTAGAAAGACACGCATTAAATTTATTTACTTTTACAGAACTGTTTTTTACCAATAATAATAAAAATGTGGGTATTAGGGAAGCTATCTTAGAACTGCTACAATCTCCATGTGTTTAACTTAAAATGTGAAACTAATCTGTAGAACAGAGATGGGCAACCTTTTTAGTGCAGAGGGCCACATGGAAATAAAAATTGTTCGAAGGGCCGCATCATTGTCTGTCTTTTTAAGACCAGAATTTTCCGGATCCACGCCGTTACAAGCAAGTGTGGAAAAGTGTTGATGACCTTTTTTTGCTTCTCGCTCCTTATATCCTTTTAACAATAAGATTACTTGATTACTTGAGTAACTTGACATGATCGGCCCGGGCCCCTGACATTCTCCGGGCCCCTGAGCTCGTGACGAGAAGATGAACTTTTTACTTGTCGGTCTTTTTCAGAGTTCAGGCTATTGTGAATACATCATCATCATCATCATCATCATCATCATCATCATCATCATCATCATCATCATCATCATCATCATCATCATCATCATCATCGTCATCGTCATCATCATCATCATCACCGGGCCCATTGTCAATACAATTTATCATCATCATCGTCATCATCATCATCAACGGGGCCCCTGTAGGCCACCGGGCTCCTGTGCAATGCCCCCTGCAGTACCTCTCGGCGGCCCTGACCTCAACAAGATGACATCCACAGCGGACAAAATTGTCAGTCTTTTTCAGAGTTCAGGCTATTGTGAATACAGTGAATACATCATCATCATCATCATCATCATCATCATCATCATCATCATCATCATCATCATCATCATCATCATCACAGCATCATCAACGGGGCCCCTGCAGGCCACCGGGCCCCTGCAGGCCACCGGGCCCCTGTGCAATGCCTCCTGCAGTTTCTCTCGGCGGCCCTGACCTCGACAAGATGACATCCACAGCGGACAAAATACAGAGTAAAGGCAATCTATGCAAAAATTTAATTTGGTTTATTTTTTTAATTTCGCAAATTTAAGCAAATACGAAAAGTCCCAAGGGCCGGCCGACCGCATTAAACGTTCCGACGGGACGCATGCAGCCCGCGGGCCGTAGGTGGCCCACGGGCCATAGGTTGCCCACCTCTGCTGAAGAAGGTTGCGGCAATGGGACTTGCTAAACAACCAAGCAAACCAGGTATAATTCTTTCATTCACGCTTTCAAGTAATTTCGCAGACATCTTGAACGAATCTATTATAGAACGCATTCTCCATCTGACCTTTTGAATCTACAAACCGCTACCATCAGAGCCGGCGCGTGACTTTCGAGGGCCCCTGCAATGTTTACGAGCGTAACGTTTTTGAAATTTCTTGACGAGCAAAAAAGGTCATCCGTATATATTCTTACCTCTTAATATGGCCTGACGAGCAAAAAACAAAACAAATACTACTTAAACTAAATTAAAACTCTTAAATATCCGAGGCCGCGGAGCCCCTGCGGCCGCAGGCTTTGCAGGCTCCACGCGCCGGTGTCGTATAAAATAAGTTCCGCCATAAAATAAGTTCCTGAGCGGTCTGCAGGTGCTAAGTACGTATAAATTTAATAATGTGCAAATGCATTTCCTCCTAACTGCTGTTATCAGGTTATAAATGTATTTCCTACCTACCTACCTACACATTCTTAGCAGGTACTAAATTTAATTCCTAGCTACCCACACATCGCTACAGAGAAGGGCAAAATCGAATCACGATTTCGATTCAATATACGATTCAATCACCAGAGGGATCTGATTTGATGGCCAAAGATTTGATTTATAAATTAAGTGGTTTGATTCGATTTAAGAATAATGTGATTTAGAGAGGTCTAGGAGGCTAAGGTGTAGATGGGTAGGATATAAATTTATGATCTAGGATATAAAGTTATGACCTACCTTGAATTTGCAGTGATGGCCAAAGATGGCCAAAGGTGTAGATGGGCAGGAAATAAATTTATGACCTAGGATATAAAGTTATGACCTACCTTGAATTTGCAGTGCTATTGGGTACAAAAAGCAACACTTTAGGGTTTAATTTGGGACTGTAAAATACTTAATAAAATTCACGGGCATTTAAAATGTTAAACAAAAAATTTTCTGATGGTTAAACCCCGGACACCCAGACCCAGTTTCTAATTTGCTGTTCCAGACCCCGTTGACTCCAGTTGAGTCAAAAACCACACTTTGCATAGGCTGGCTACGCCACTGTTTGGTGGGTAGGTTGCCTGCCAAGAATTCCCAAGTAGGAATCAAAATTATGGTACGCGTTGCTATGGACGGGGCGGTTCTAATGTTGATTGACAGGCTATCTGCCGACCAATCAAAATTTGATCAGGAACTTATTTTATGGCAGAACTTATTTTATACGACAACGGCTCTGCTACCATAATCTCCTTATATCTGTCAAAAAGATATGAAGAGATTATGGTAGCAGAGCATAATTGAATTAGCATATTTACGGGGGCACGGGGGGCACTTGCACACCCTACCTTAGTCTGACTGGGTCATGGGATCGTGCAAATCCAAAGAGAAAGTTCATACCCTAAACCCCTTCAGTAACTTGAACATCTTGCCATGCTGATTGGCGATACTCACCTACTTGCCGTTGACAGCATGCCTATATTGTAGAGCTTAGTAGTAGTAGTAGTAGTAGTAGTAGTAGTAGTAGTAGTAGTAGTAGTAGTAGTAGTAGTAGTAGTAGTAGTAGTAGTAGTAGTAGTAGTAGTAGTAGTAGTAGTAGTACCCTGCCAGCAAAAAGTATGCGGACCGCTAGCGGACCGAGTGCCTGTCATTTGGCGGCCCGATGTCGGTTGCCGCTACCGGTGTACTGTCATTTTGCACATCGGTTTATGAGCGGACCGCTGTCGGCATGCCGATCATCGGCAAGACAGCGGTCCACTAGCTAGCCGCAAGCTGACCAGATGGCGGCTGGATATCGGACCTATGTAGGGACGCCGGCGGCATTTATATAGCTCCATTGCATTTGCAATGCAGGTTCGGCCCTATTCCCATACTCCCTGCACTGGCAACCAGGGATATTTTTACACCCCCTAGCACCCCGCCCCCATTTGAGGTGGACCCCCAAATTTGGTAATGTGACAATGGTATGCATACAAAATGCATACTAATTAGCTCCGGACACCCCCAATTTCAGGTCGACACCCTAAATTCACAACCCTAGAATATCACTGATGGCAACCCATCAGGGATATTTCTAGGATTGTGAATGGGTGGGAGGGGGTGTCAACCTCAAATGGGGGGTGCCCGGAGCTAATTAGTATGCATTTTGTATGCATACCATTGCAACATTAACAAATTTTGGGGGATGTCAACCTCAAATTGGGGGTGGGTGTAAAAATATCCCTGCAACCCATGCATACAGTTGATCAGGGCAACAAGATGATTTATTGGTCATATACTCCCTCAACTGATATGGTCACAAAATATAGATCACATGCATACCCAGAAAAATAATGCAAGAAGTTTCATTAGAATATATATTATAAAAGTATAACATAAATAGCATATCTCAAAGCAGAAAAAAGATCTAATATGTTCAGATTGTGGCTATAACACGTTACGGATGTCCACTGATAATACATCAACACTGCATATAAGAATTGAAAGAAAGGGTTATAAATGACAATCTGAATAAAGAAATTTAAAAGTTGACGTACAAAGTATTAGCAACAAAAACATAATTGAATGATTAAACACCAATATTAAGCATGGAGTCTTTTGGGAAACATTGAATTGCACCAGCGTATCGAAGTCCAAAGAAATTCGTGATTTTATGCTGCATAATAATGTTATATTTCATTGCACGATCTTTAAAACCACCCGAATTGGAGAATTTCACAACACAATCGGTATCGGCAAAACAATCGGTTGCCTGACAATCGGTAGTCAGAACATTCGGCAAAAAGGGCAAATTGTTACAGCTGTAATATTCAAGTTACCACAATTAGCATGTTAAAAAATTTAGTCAGAAAAGTCAGATTCTGCAGCTAATTGTTCTTATGCCGGCCTTGTAATTTGTAGCAGTTACACCGCCTGACACTGTTGCTGGTTCTTTCCGCATGCGAGCATGCTGCCCGCCCCCGATCAAGTGCGCCATACAGACAGCGCACTATCTCTTTCTGAATGTCAGCATCTGTTACATTCCCAAAATGGAATTTCTTCTAATAGCTCCTGTTAAGGAACAAACAAACAAAAGTAGTGTACCTACTGTTTACGACGCTAATCAGAGTTTCGAATAGCTAGTTAGAAATTTATCAAGATAATTAATAAACACTGCAGGCATACTCCATTGGCTCAGCGCCCGTAGGAGAACCGAAGGGTTATAGCGCCTTCATTTTTACATAGCAACTGCTGAATGAGATGGGTTGCCAGCCTTTCCCTCGCCGCCTTTCCATCCACCGAGTTAACACCCGATGTACTCATTCACAGCTGAGTCGACTGAGGGGCGCCAGTGACAGAAACAGCCGAAAAGTATCTGCCGCGGCTGATAGATTATAAATTTACAACTGCCATTATAATCAAATCAAACATAACATAATGAAGACAAAACCTAAACTGCTGTACCATGAATCAAGAATCTAATCAAACAGAACATTTAAATATGCATTTAAGTTACTCACTCGAAATAACTCAGCAGCAGCAGTTTGCCAAATATAAGAGATATAAATGACCTCAATTTATGGGAAGTCAAGTCTGAACAGGCGCTCGCAGCTTCGATCAAGCAGCCGTTCTCAATTGGTGGTTCCACCCCCGTCTACGACAGCAAAATTTGGGGATCGGTCTGTTTCGAGGGGCAACCCTTTGCTTTGGAACTCACTGCCGGCGGACGTGACTAGGATGACATCTCCTGAACTGTTCACTAGGAACCTTAAAACACATTTATTTAATATCTCCTATTAGGGACATTTGTAAAGCGCTCTTGACTTTAGCCTTCGCTATGCGTATTGCGCTATATGAAATTGTCAGAATTAATAATAATAATAATAATAACAGAGATCTCCAAATAAGACTCACCCGGCATTAGGCCAATGGCAGACCTCTCCATAGCTATAGTTGATAACATCACAATGGAGTTCAACTGCTTTTATTATCTAAGAACAAGAAATAGATTGAAGTTTTAACTACCAGCATTTTCATTTGCTCAGAGCAACATTTGCACCAATCAAAATGAAATCACATAACAGCAACACACGAAATATAAAACAAAGGACCGGCCGAGGACACAACACACGACAGACATAGAAACAAAAGACAGCGGAAGGAAGTCTGAAGAAAATTCCAGATGCAGTGCAAAATCACTCTAAGGCAAAACGACAGCAGAAGAGACAAAGGTCTTACGGCGCGTGTCAGGGCAGTTCCAGTCTCCATGGAATCCAGGCGATTGTTTCCGATCTTGATTGAAACAATCTGGGCCCCAGGTGCAATTCCACACTTCTCCGATTCATTCCTAAAATATCCGGCAGCAATGCAGGCAACGTGAGTTCCGTGAGCGCCTGACAACAACTGTAAACAACAAGAGAAAACAGGAATGCCAAATCAGCCAATCATCGCAGAAATAAAAAATTCATTTTGAAAACTAGATCAGCATCATAATATTTCTAAATATTTCTTATTCGTTTATAAATATAATTGAATGATCATCAAATGCTAAATCAGCAAATCAAGTCCAGCACTGGGCAGTGAACCTGAATTGGTGACAATTTCAAGTAGATTTCCATCCTGATGAACGTTCACAACATAATTCGTCTTTGCTACAAGAGGAAAAGCATAAACGAATGAAAACAAATAGAATAAAATCAATCTTCTTCCAGACAATCCTGTAATTTCTCCATCTACTGCCTCTACTATTGTTGATGTATCAACATCCCTTGATCCTGTGACATCAACTATATCAACAATCTTTGGCTGACCATCTGTTGTCGTCTACCACAGAACATTTTAATCAATAACTGTCAATTCTTTACTACTCCGGATAAATATGATCAAAACAATTAATTACATACAACTCATCCAAAACCCAGACCAAGAACTAAAAAATTGTATTATATAAAAATGTGACCCATAATGTCTCTTCAGTACAATTGCTAATGAAAAGTAGGTTTTATTAAAAGAAGCTTCAACTGTGATCACACTTTAGCAGCTAAAGAGATCGTGCTCTGTCAATCTGACCATAGCCACAGATCAGTTTAAACGAGGTCTATTCTAAAGAAATTTTGCGCTACATAAATGTGGCGATTGTGAACCTGGAGTCCGGCTGCGAGAGGATCGATGCCGGTGTCGAGGACGGCGATCGTAACTCCGCGTCCGTCGCAGTCCGTATACTTGCTGAGGAAGGACCAGGCCCCGGTCTCCTTCTTTGGCAAAAGACCATCCAACGAGAACTCTACGTCTACCAACGACGACGCCATCTTCCCTTCACTCGGGCATACTAAACAATGAGTTCCCTCCTTTTCGGCGCACTTACATATGCGCGCATGCGCACTCGCAGCATCGCTTCTTGCCGCAATGCACGCTGGGTAGACTAACGGCAACACGTACGTGCCTCCATATTAGAGCCAATTCGCCGAGTAGTGGACCGCTAGCGGTAGACCATCGTTTTGCCGACATCGGCATGCCGAGCAAAACTATATGTCGGTCCGCTGTATATTGCGGGCCGGGTAGTAGTAGTAGTAGTAAAGTAAAATCTCGTGGATTTCTATAGCGCCTTGGAAAACAGCACAACAGTAGCTGCTTATTCTTAGGCGCTCGGCCTTTCTTGAAATAGCTATGGGAAAGGTACATGATCAGCCAGGCAATAGTCAACATCCAAAGGGCAGTGAGGCTAGGTTGTTACAGCTATGGAGCACATGATTTAAGAAAAAAGGAAGGATTTAAGCCTAGACCAGAAGACTTTAGGAGATAGCGCAGGAATTGTAGGAAATGGGGACTCAGATTTTATTGTTCGAAAGTGCCCAAGTGTGCGAAGGGAAGCCGGGATCGAGTTCCAAAGTTCAGGTGCAGCGTATGAGAAGGCACGGTTGCAAATTTTCTAGTAGAGGGCATTACAGTAATCTAATTTGGAGTGGACTATAGAGGTGGCGATTGTGGAGGGAGTCGTACGTCCTTGCTTCGATATCAATATCGAAGCAAGGACGTAGGCGACGATGGTTACTAATATGAACAAAGCAGGCTTTTGAAAGTTGGGAGATTTGTGATTGTAAGTTTAGAAGAGAATCAAATTTGAACCCGAGATTTCTTCCAGTTGGAACAGGAGCTATTGTGGTGTCAGGAGCCAAAACTAGCATAGGATTGTCAAATTTTTTGAGCCACAAGAAAATGTGGATATAATTCGTTTAATCACTCTTCTGAAATTTTCATATTTATAGCCTACTGTAGCAATAGTCCTTCCACTGTCCAATGTCAAACAGAGTATCAATGTTAAGATATTTTTCTGGTCTATAAAACCTGTGATACAAGACACCAGCTATCTTAACACGTACGAGACGTAAGGGACCTTTATCTCTCGATCGACTTTGTAGACATTGGTAGACATTTGATTACGGGAAGACTTTGTATAGTGTCGTTTGTTAAAGCTCACTATTTTTCGTAGCATTTGGAACGCTTTAGTATAAAACTGAGGCAGAATATATTGACTTTTCTAGTATGGTTTGATGCAATGAAGATGGAGACACAAGAAAATGTGGATGAAATTCGTTTAAAGTCTCTTCTGAATGTTTGCATAGCTATAGCCTTCTGTACCTTAATCGTAAAATAGTATAGTATACATTAATGAAGAAGTGCAGTATTGGTGTTCTCTGTTGTGATTGCAATGTCTTAACAAGTTTTAAAGTTCGCTTTCCTTCGAAATCCATGTGTGTTCACAATTTTTTGAGCAGTACTGTAGTAGCATCAGACGACTTTGTTGAGTGCTGGTTGTCTTGAACGGTCAGTAATGATCGGAGATACATTGGTTGATTTGTGTGGAGCGTCTTACGCACAATTAAACTTATCTTTAATGAGATCCTTTGTTTGACAGACAGCCAATTAAGTGATTTAAAGATTGGTGTGATGCGCTCATTTGCGTGCTCAGTTCCAGTTATAACTCTGGCTAATGAATATTTAATCATTCGCAGGCGGTTGAAGTTATATTTAGAAATCTCATTAAATAGCGAATTGCAATAGTCGAGACGGTATCAAAGCGTTGGCCAGAGGAATAAGTGCAGAGGAAGTGATGAGGTGTCTGATCCTCCTTACATTTCGCATGTTATAGTGAGCAGAACGGCAGACAAAATCGATGTGTTCTGAGAATGAGAGGTGATTGTCAAATATAATACCGAGATTGCGAGTAGACTGAGGAGGATGAATCAGTGAAGTGCCAAAAGAAAGATATGCTGAAGTGGTGTTCCTACTAGCACAAATTTGTTTTTTTTTCTGGATTTAGGAAGAGTTTGTTTTTAGTCATCCAAGTGTGAACAGAAGCCCGAATGCTCGACAGACGTTCCAGGGATGGCGAGGTAGATGGTTGGTCGAAGCTCAACCATCTGTTGGGTATCATCTGCGTATCATTTGATAAGCAGCATTTTGCATGGTGAGAAGATGACTGAGAGGGGCAGGTGTAGAGTGTCAAAAGAAGGGGTCCTAGAACAGAGCCTTGTGGAACACCGCAATCAAGCTTTCTAGATTCTGACATGCAGCTCTTGACAAACACTGACTGTGTACGATTTTTAAGATAAGACTTTAACCAATTTAGTGCAACACCGGTAATGCCAAACCAGTTTTAGAACCGGTGAATAAGTATCGAATGGTTCACTGTGTAAAATGCAACAGTAAGATCCAGGAGGAAAAGAGCAGTAACCTTACTTAACCTTACCTTGTCCATAGCGGTTATGATGCTATTTTTAATCTAGGGGTGTCAAAATATCGCTGCTTTCTAGGGACACCGCGTGTCCGCGACTACTCTGTCTAGGGGGCCGGAAAGTGTCCTCTTTTTCCATCTGACAATCATGGTAACCCTAATTTTGAACAGTAAGAAAAGCTGTTTCTGTGGAATAGTCTGTGTAGACCATGAGTGTCGGGGCTCACAGGCGGTGAACCCTGACATTCCAGGCCTGTGAGTCACAGGCCTAGCCAATGGCCACTGGCTAATTCACAGACTGGTATTTGGGTCACGGACCTCACGGTCAGTCGACACTCTTCAATGCTTATCGCGTACATGGTTTATTCATTTATTTATTGACAATTTATATAGCGCAGTAGCCAAGGCTTAAGGCCTGCAACAAGAGCGCTTAACACAGTTCATATCCAATATTAAATAAACGTGTCTTCAAATTTCTAATGAAAAGTCCAGCTGAGACTGCTCCAGTCACATTGTCTGGAAGAGAGTTCCACAGGGCGGGATTCCCCCGCGCGAATGATCTTTCCCCAAACTTAGGTGTCTTGGACGAGGGAGGGACCAACAACTGCACTCTCCGACTGGACCTGAGAACCGATCTCTTCTCGGTCACAGTCGATCTTCGTACAAGCACAGTTAGATAATCAGGACAGAGTAGATCGTGTAAAGCCCGAAACGCAAGCCAAACAGCGCTTGTAGATAATGCGCTGCGGAACACGGAGCCAGTGGAGTCGATCTCTAAGGAGAGGAGTGACGTGGTCACCCAGCGACAGCCGAAAATCACTCGTGCAGCCTGGTTCAGCACTGATTGTAGGCGGTTCAGTCTAGTATCCGGAAGTCCAAGAAGCACACCGTTACAGTAACCAATTCGTGTCAGTACCAGGGCCCGCACTAGCTTGACAGACGCGCTCAATGGCAGGTACCGTCGAATTGACCTCACTCTCCGCAGTTGATAGTGGCAGGAGCGTATCAGATTGCTAACGTGCGAATCAAAGGACAGAGTCTCATATAGGAGCACTCCCTGAAGACGTAAGCTCTCGGAGGGAACAATGGCTGCAACTCCCACCACAAACGGGGCATGACTTAGCAGATGCCTTCTCCTGGGGGTCTTCTTCTTTCAGGTGCCATGCATTGCTGCGTCGGCGGCCATGGACTTCCACTTTTCTCGATCTCTAGTGTTCCTCAGGAGTTCGATGTTATTTCCTATCCCCATTTCCTCTCTCATTCTGTCTGTATATTTTGATCTTTGTTTTCCTCTTGATCTTTTACCCTCCACCATGCCTGTCACTGCCAAGTTTTCTAATCCTTCTTTTCTCATCACGTGCCCGAAAAATTTCATCTGTCTTAACTTGATGGTAGTCATCAGTGTTCGTCTCTCTTCCATCATCTGTAGTACTTCTTCGTTAGTTCTCTTGTCTGTCCATGGGACCTTTAGCATCCTCCTATAAAACCACATTTCTGCCGCTTCCAGTTTCTTTTTAATCTTTTTTGATATGTTCCACGTCTCAGATCCATATAACAAAACTGACCATACATAGCATCTAAGCACTCTGAGCCTTGTTTCTTTTAATATTTTCTTGTTCGTTAATATTTGTTTCATTTCCATGAAGGCAGATTTTGCCATACCTATTCTTGTTATTATGTCTTTATCACTTCTTCCATCACTTGTAATAATGCTTCCCAAATATTTGAAATAAGTTACTTGTTCTATTTCTCTTCCATTTAATAAAATCTTGCATTTCGGCACTTCTTTTTGTTTTGTTATTACCATAGTGAAGGTCTTCTTTATGTTTATTTTTAGTCCTTTTCTCTCACTTTCCTCTGATAGTTTGTCCACCAGTTCCTGTAGCCTTCTCTCCAAGTACGCTAACAGTGTTGTATCATCCGCAAATCTTATGTTATTGATATTTTTTCCTCCTATCCTTATACCTTCCATCTCCTTGATCATTTCGAATATCTCCTCCCCACACAAGTTGAAAAAATCTGGTGATAGTCCGCACCCTTGTCTCAATCCCTTTAAGATCTTTATCTTTTTCCCTATTTCCCCATTTAGTCTAATAGCTGCTTCTTGTTTCCAGTATAGATCCGCTATTAATCTTTTGTCTTTTCCGTCGATTCCTGCTTTATTCAGGCTTTCAAATAGGTCTTCATGTTTGATGTTGTCGAAAGCCTTCTCATAATCGATGAAGCATAAGTAAAGGTCTCTCTGCTTTTCGATACATCTTTCACTCAGCATCCTTAGAACAAAGATTGCATTCCTACAACCACTATCTTCTTTGAAACCAAACTGTTCTTCACTTATTTGATCTTTTATTTTTTGTCTTGCTCTCTGTAGGAGTACTCTTAGAATTATTTTGGTAACATGACTTATGAGGCTTATGGTTCTGTGTTCTTTACATTCCCTTGTGCCTACTTTTTTCGGTATAGCTACCAAGATACGTAAGTATGGACACTGGGGGTACTCATCCCAAAAAATTCCGTCTTGGCCGGATTCAGTGCGAGCCGATTCTCTTGCGTCCACGTAACAATAGCTGCTATACAGTCAGTGAAACGAATCCGTAGACGCTCCACTTCCGAGGGTAAGCATGACGAGCAGATCTGTCCATCGTCTGCATAACTATGCGGCGTAAGACCGAAAGCCTTGATGACGCGATGGACATCCGCTGCATACAGTATGAATAGCAAGGGGCCTAAGATTGATCCTTGCGGCACACCGTCAATATGGTTGTAGCATAGTCCTAGATTACCGGTAGT
This sequence comes from Metaphire vulgaris, assembly GCA_018105865.1. Lineage (NCBI taxonomy): Eukaryota > Metazoa > Annelida > Clitellata > Crassiclitellata > Megascolecidae > Metaphire > Metaphire vulgaris. Next base: position 3,722,333 of record CM030861.1, read on the forward strand.
TAGTCGTCGGCTCGAAGTAGGTCACTATTATACTGTCAATATGATATTGCAATATCGTCTTATCAATTAGGCCCATGCAATTGCGCTGAATTTGCTAACGCTGATCCATCAGACAAAAGCACCGACTGAGATATTTAAGTTGACACATTTCCTACGCCATGGATCAATTCAGCCATCTGACGGATTTACCTCTGCTGATAAGTGGAAAAAGACATTTCATTATCTACTGATGATGATTGATGGATATCTAACTATTGCTGCCATGCAGGCAGAAAGTGATGAAGAAGAAGAAGAAGAAGGAGAAGAAGAAGAAGAAGAAGAAGAAGAAGAAGAAGAAGAAGAAGAAGTAGAAGAAGAAGAAGAAAAATGTAGATGATGATGATGATGATGATGATGATGATGATGATGATGATGATGATGATGATGATGATGATGATGATGATGATGATGATGATGATGATGATGATGATGATGATGATGATGATGATGATGATGATGATGATGATGATGATGATGATGATGGATTGATGACTGGTGATGACTGATGAACTGGGTCACAGCAGGTAATATGGGCATTCAGCTTGTTGATCAACGTTTTACAGATCTAGACTACGCCGATTATGCAATCCTATTTGAAGAAAGTCGTGATAAATTTAAAAATACTCTGGAGAAAATGGAATGGAGGCCTCCAAATTTGGTGTCCATGTTTCATTGACGAAGACCAAAGTTCAAAACCGTGGGTCTGGTCTTGCATGAAGAACCAATCCTCATTGGTTCCGAAACTGTGGACTCAGTTAAAAGTTGTTGTTACCTTAGATCAAATATGTGTAGTATGGCCAATTCACATGACGAGTCTATCCGTCGCCTATGCGACGGATAGACTCGTCGCGGATAGACTCGGTGCCTCATCTATCATGCGACGCCTGGACCGAATATGGCAGCAACGTCGGTTGAACCAACAAACTAAATTTCGGAAGTAGGCTACGCGCGTCTTGTACTCTCATTCTCTCAACACTCTTATATGGAAGTGAGACTTGGACAAGAGTGGAAAAGACGAAGCTTTTCATACTCTCATACTAAACGTAGAACAGAGCCAAATTGCAATCAATACAAAATGCACTTGCTCGTGCTGTTACTAAGTCACCTAAATTCACCCATATTTCACCCATACTAAAATCATTACATTGGCTTAAAATAACTGAACGTATCCAATATAAGATAATAACACACTTCAGTCATCAAAACCTGTCTACCTTAGATCACTATTAACTACTCAGCCTCCTCGACCCACACGTTCATCATCTTACCTCACTCTGTCACGCCCACTCAATCAGTCATCCCTGAAAATTTGCAACCGTGCCTTCTCATACGCCTCACCTGAACTTTGGAACTCGATCCCAGCTTCCCTCCGCAGACTTGGACACTTTCAAACAATAAAATCTGATTCCTCATTTCCTATAATTCCTGCATTATCTCCTCAAGTCTTCAGGTCTAAGCTTAAATCATTCATTTTTCTAAAATCATATCCTCCATAGCTGTAACAACCTAGCCTCACTGCCCTTTGGATGTTGACTATTGCCTGGCTGATAACGTACCTTCCCCATAGCTATTTTAAGAGAGGCTGAGCGCCTAAGAATAAGCAGCTACTGTTGTGCTGTTACTAAGGCGCTATATAAATCCACGAGATTTTACTTTACTTAGTTTACTTTACGTTTTAATAAAATGGTATCACTGCACAAAGCACAGAAAATTGCATTTTACCACTGCAGTGACTGCATATTTTCATTTTATCACTACACGTTAAAACAGGCCCTGACGTAGATTCCTTAATATTAGATGGTTTGACTTCATGTGCAAAGATGAAGTCTACATGCAGACTAAAGACTGTACAAGCCATTGTTCGTCGTCGACGTCTCGGCCTCTTTGGGCACGTCGCAAGACTTCCACCAACAGTACCTGCCTCAGCCGCATTTCAACTAGCAACGCGACTTCGAGACAGACAATTAGGATTACAGGATGGAATCGTCCACGAGGCAAGACCAATATCATCATCATCATCATCATCATCATCATCATCATCATCATCATCATCATCATCATCATCATCATCATCATCATCATCATCATCATCATCATCATCATCATCATCATCATCATCATCATCATCATCATCATCATCATCATTTTGTTTCACCAAGTCCATAGGGACTGTGGATTACCAGTGTCCGAAGCCTTCCAATGTGTGCAGAATAGACAGTTATGGCGTACGATCGCAACAGCCGAAAGGCGCATAAATAATAATATTAGTGACGTTGGTCCAAAGCTTTTGATGCTGGCAACAGTGGAAAAAGACATCTTAACTTTATCTACTGATTTCCTCGTTCAAAAAAGTCTACCAATTGCTCTAGTAATTTAGGTGGAGGCACCGCTTTCCTTATTCGCGATCATATACAAATTAGCAATTCCTCATCAATTAATTTCTCCTCATTTGAATGTTCATCTGTCACTCTCAATCTTCCTCTCTCAAAACTAACTATTTTTAACATTTACCGCCCCCCTACATCATCAAAATATTCAACCTCATTCATGACATTCCTCGACGAATTTTCCTCCTTTTTAGGCTCTGCAGCTACAACTCCACATGAGTTCTTAATTACCGGTGATTTTAATGTACATGTTGATAAGTGTGATGATCCCAACTCTATCCAATTCATACAACTGCTCACTCAGACTAACCTCACACAACACATATCTCTTCCTACTCACACTTTTGGACATACTTTAGACTTGCTCATCACGTCTTCTTCTTCATCACTATCTCCAATTTCAGCAATTAGCCAATTCTCTCCTTCTGATCATTTTCCCATCTTCTCCATTTTAAGTATCTGCTCGCCAACTCCTCCGCCTCGTGGCACCTACTCATTTCGCCGTCTTAACAAAATTGACGTAGCCTTGTTCTGTGACAACATTAAATCATCTGAACTAATTACTAACCCCCCCACTTCTCTGCCGTCACTGATCAATAAATACAATTCTGTGTTATCCGGTCTTCTTGATAAACATGCTCCTATCATCACAAGACCTATTTCATCACACAACAGCAAACCCTGGTATAACTCTTTCATTCATGCTTTCAAGTCATTTCGTAGACGTCTTGAACGAACATACCATAGAACACATTCTCCATCTGACCTTTTAAATCTTCGTTTTCCGCCACCAACCGGTACCATAATCTCCTTACATCTGCCAAAAGAAGTACTATTCTAACATCATTTCAACAAATAGCTCTAACCCACGTAAGCTCTGGAAAACCGTAAATGATCTTTTCCATCGCAAAGAATCAAAACCTCTCCCTCAATCCATTTCTCTGTCAGAACTTGCTGAATCTTTTGCTAATTTCTTCTCTGCAAAAATCTCTAAGATTCGCAGTGTCCTTAAGTCTTTCACTATTACTCAAACCACCTCTCCTCATTACCCTTCTCCCCCACAACCCCCATGCAATTTATCCAGCTTCACTCCTGCAACTGATGAAGAGGTATCCAAACTGCTACTTTCTCTCCCAAACAAACAATGTGATCTAGATCCCATACCTACTTCTTTACTCAAACAGTGTGCCATCGTGCTTACGCCTATCATAACTAGAATCATTAACCTCTCTCTTACCTCAGGCACTTTCCCATCTTCATTCAAAAACTCTTTTGTCATTCCTCTCCTAAAAAAGCCTGGTCTTGACAGAGAAGATCTTAATAACTATCGCCCCATCTCAAATCTTTCACTTCTATCAAAACTTACTGAGAAAATTGTGCTTTCTAGACTGACTGAACACCTTTCAAATAACTCGCTATATAATGCTCATCAGTCTGCCTACACTAAACATCACTCAACTGAAACCGTTCTCGCCTACATTCATGACAGACTCTTAACCGCAATTGGTCTCCGACAAGTTACTGGCCTTTGTCTCCTTGACCTCTCTGCTGCATTTGATACTATAGATCACAAAATTCTGCTCGAACGACTCTCTCTCTGGTTTGGAATATCTGAAATAGCTCATAACTGGTTTTCATCTTATCTTAAATCCCGGTCTTTTCAAGTGTCCTGTCTTAGCCAAATTTCTCTATCTCACACTGTAGATTTTGGAGTGCCTCAAGGATCTGTTCTTGGGCCTGTACTGTTCAGCCTTTACACTACACCACTCTCATCTTTAATCAATTCCCTTAATTTAAATCACCAACTCTATGCCGATGACACTCAGCTATTCCTTTCCTTCTCACCTCTTTCATTCAATGCTTCTATTATTGAGCTTGAATCTGCATTCTCATCAATCTCTGCTTGGATGTCATCTAATCTCCTCGCTCTTAACCCTTCTAAGACAGAGTTTCTTTTAATTGGACTACCCCAACAACTCAAAAAATTGACAATCCTAAACTAGTTTTGGCTTCTGACACCACAATAATCCCTGTTCCAACTGCTAGAAATCTAGGATTCAAATTTGATTCTTTTCTAAACTTCGAATCACAAATTTCCCAATTATCAAAAGCCTGCTATGTTCATATTCGTGACCTTCGCCGCCTACGTCCTTGCCTAGATACTAAAACTGCCTCCACAATTGCCACCTCAATAGTCCACTCCAAATTAGATTATTGTAACTCCCTCTACTATAACCTTCCCAAAGCCTCTATCAACAAATTGCAATCAATACAAAATGCACTTGCTCGTGCTGTTACTAAGTCACCTAAATTCTCCCATATTTCACCCATACTAAAATCATTACATTGGCTTAAAATAGCTGAACGTATCCAATATAAGATAATAACACTTACACATAGCTCACTTCAGTCATCAAAACCTGTCTACCTTAGATCACTATTAATCTTTCAGCCTCCTCGACCCACACGTTCGTCATCTCATCTCACTCTGTCACGCCCGCTAAATCAATCATCCCTGAAAATTTGCAACCGTGCCTTCTCATACGCTGCACCTGAACTCTGGAACTCGATCCCAGCTCCCCTTCGCACACTTGGACACTTTCAAACAATAAAATCTGATTCCTCATTTCCTATAATTCCTGCACTTTCTCCTCAAGTCTTCAGGTCTAAGCTTAAATCCTTCCTGTTTCTTAAATCATTTCCGCCATAGCTGTAACAACCTAGCCTCACTGCCCTTCGGATATTGACTATTGCCTGGCTGATCCCACACCTTTCCTATAGCTATTTTAAGAGAGGCTGAGCGCCTAAGAATAAGCAGCTACTGTTGTGCTGCTTTCCAAGGCGCTATAGAAATCCACGAGATTTTACTTTACTTTACTTTACTTTATGTCTTGGTCTTACAGTTTGCTAACTCTTGTGAGCGTTAATTAGAACTTATAAAACTTTAACTGGCGGCTAACAACTAACGTTTTTGTGATCAACAAAACTTATTTTATTGTTAACATGTCTCTTTGTCACTCTTTGTCCTAAAGTTTGAAGTACCTTTCGATTAACATGAACACGTTTATATTGACTTGATCTAGTCATTCTATTGACTAGTAGGCTTTTCATCTCATCTTGGCAAAAATGAACAAATTTTATACTGAAATTGCGGGCGCGATTTGGGGGTCAACCCGCCCTCGGCTGGCTGCAGCACGACAAAAATTCTAAGTACTATAGATGATGTGACGTCTGACGACCTTTTTTGCTTGCTGTCATGACGATGATGTTTTTTGCTTGTAAGATTTTTCAAAGTTTTTCGATCGTGAGATCGAAGCCAACCCCCCTAAGCCACTATCAGACCCAGACCACCTCGCTCGCCCTGGTGCTCCTACCTGAAAGTCCTGGCTACGCCACTGCATCATTTAAACAAACAGCTCGAACCCACGAAATCTCTGGAAACTGCAAATGATCTTTTCAATCGCAAAGAATCAAAACCTTTCTCTCAATCCATTTCCCTGTCGGAATTTGCTGAATCTTTTGATAATTTCTTCTCTGGAAAAATCTCCAAGATTCGCAGTGTCCTTACGTCTTCCACTATTAGTCCAACCACCTCTCCTCATTACCCTCCTCCCCCACTACCTCCACGCAATTTATCCAGCTTTAATCCTGCAACTGAGGAAGAGGTATCCAAACTTCTACTCTCATTTCCAAACAAACAATGTGACCTAAATCCCATACCTACCTCTTTACTAAAACAGTGTTCAATCGTGCTTACACCTACCATAACTAGAATCATTAACCTAAGGCATTTTCCCTTTTTCAAAAACTCTGTTGTCACTCGTCTACTAAAAAAGCCTGGTCTCGACAGAAAAGAAGACCCTTAATAACTATCGCCCCATCTCAAATCTTTAACTTCTATCAAAACCTACTGAGAAAATCGTGCTTTCTAGACTGACCGAACCCCTTTTCAAATAACTCTTTCAAATAAATTTTCAAATAACTCATCAGTCTGCCTACACTAAACATCACTCAACTTAAACTGTTCTCGCCTACATTCATGACAGACTCTTAACCGCAATTGGTCTCCGACAAGTTACTGGCCTCATTGACCTCTCTGCTGCATTTGATACCATAGATCAAACAATTCTGCTTAAGCGATTCTATGGCTTGTCATATCTGAAAAAGCTCACAACTGGTTTGCATCTTACCTTAAATCACAGTCTTTTCAAGTGTCCTGTCTTAGCCAAATTTCTCTATCTCACTGTAGATTTTTGAGTACCTCAAGTAAGTAAGCAAGTCAAATTTCGTTAACTTGTATAGCGCTTTCAGAAGAAGCACCGAATTAGTTCCTCATCCCCATGCGCTTAATCTCGAAAAGAAGCCGCTATAGCCAAAGGTTGGAGCATTCGTGCCGGGCGAGTGGGTGGGACGTTGCAGTTATAGAGGAAATGAGTTTTTAAAAAAGAACTGATTTTAGTTTAGAATGATAAACATGAGGATGTTGCAAGAAGAGAAGAAAATTGTGACTCAAGAGTTTGTTATTTGGCTTTGATGTAGACAGCGGAGAGATATTGGAATTCAGTTCCAAAGCTCTGGCGCAGCGTATGAAAAAGCACGATTGCAAATTTTGAGAGATGATTGAAAAAGAGTTACATGATAAGAAGATCTAGTACAGTGTTTCTCAAACTATTTTGCGCTATCGCCCCATTTCCTCTCAGTCTACGTCTCCATCGCCTCTGTGTACCCAGAGCCAAAATGCTAAGTGTCGCACACTGCATAAACACATTTCATCAAGGTTTATTATGAATTTAAAATTTAAGCACAACGTTTTACTCTTGTCTACCTACTGTAATCATTTGTTGAAATTTAAATTTAGTATGATGAATGAGTTTGATGCACAGTTATCAACTTGTCAACATCAGGTCGCAAAGCACTAAGAAATAATCTTAAATCTCCACGTTCAGCAATGTTCAGTCTATTTTTCTGCCTGGAAAGAAGCAGAGTGACTGCACTGAGGCCTTGTTCAACTTGATAAAATGTCGGGAATGCAACTTAATACCGCTGTACTTTATCCCACAATACAGGATAACGCTCATAAATGCTTTTCTGCAACCAGAAGTCTTGATATGATTTCCTGAACTTCGGCTAAGTTCAATATAATTTTGGAGTGAAGTGAGTTCTTCCTCCATCACGCCAGTGTCATCGTTCGTAATGTCTACTAAGTCTATTGACCCAATCTGGAATCTGTAACAAAATAAGATCCTTGAATCTAGTAGACATGTCCTTATGCGGGGTTTCAAAGTGTGAGAAGTAAACTTGAAGTCGATCATCAAGAATTTTCTCCTTGTCTAAGTGACAGAGGATCGAACGCTGTTTCGGGCTAAGTTATGTTTGTACGATGTACAATTCTAATGTCTTGTTTTCCAGGAAACTCTCATTATTTGTCTTAAACCTTACATTTCGAATGCCTGTATGCGCCGTTCATCTTCCTTCATTATTGTCCAGCTTTCACAGCCATATGTGGCGACTGGCCACACCATTGATCTCATTAACCGTACTTTTGTGCTCACAGGAATTTTGTGACTGTGGCGTGGTGCCTTATATTATACTAATACTAAGACAACACGTCTGAATATATTATATAAGTAGATATGTATTCTAGCAATGTACAAGCAATGGTTGAGTCTTTATCTATCGACGTACGGACAACGAGTGTCTGTCTTCAGCTATGCTACAGTTCAGCGTCCTAGTTAGTGTTCGTCTATTGGATGGGAGGCGGGGCTTGGCTACTTAGAATGCCATCACGTGACATCTTCTCTTCTTACTTTTTTAAGCTACAAGTCTAACAGAGTGAAAACCTAGATTCTAAAAGTCCACAGAAAACTGCAAGCCTACAATGTCAGTGCTTTCTATATTTAAAGTTCGCTTGGAGTTTTCTATTGCAAAAGTCTCTACAGGGCTTTATGGCTATTCTGCTTCTAGTCAGTTCTAAATGTCTGCTCAGTTAATTAGTGCCTTCGGGCGATGGGTGTCAATGGCGATCGTCGGCTTCCAACAGTTCAAACTGGACACAGATATTTCTTCGGCTGACTGCCTGACTCGATCTGTCTCAGTCTCTGTCTTTTTCTTTTCCATCGCGTATGCTTCTGCTTGAATTTAATCCGCTTGAATGTCGGTCTCTCTGTCTGCTTGGTTCTTCTTGACGCATCGGTGGTGCGGAGGGGTGACTCGCGTCTTCCTCCTCTTCTCTTGAGATCGTTTCGAGCCGGCGTATGCTTGTCCGAGTAAACGCCTTTGAAAATGAACTTCCACTCGGCGGAGGGGTCGACATTAAAGATAATGTCGGACACGTCTTTCAGTGCTGGCAACGGTGGGAGAGGGGAGGTAATTTCCACTCTCAGATCGGCCTCGGCAGATGTCGTTCGGAGTTGAATTCTTTCGATCATCTCGATCGAAGACGGAAAGTGCGTGGGAGAGTCGGTCTCCGATATCAGTTCGTTCTTAGAATCCAGTGAATCCTTCAGACGTAAATAATTATAGTTCCCGACTTCAAGTGTCATCGGCTGTAGTGCGGAGGGTAGTGCGGAGGGGTAGTAGTTGATCGTCTGGAATGCAGAGGTGGTCATCTGAATAGAGTCCATCTGTGACTCGATCTCTTCGACGGTGGAGGGCATTGCAGCTCGCGTTTCAGTGTTCGCAAGATCGCCTGTTTTCTCATTTATTTCTTCATGGTCCGCTGCTTCTTCTCCTTCTCTTGCTTCAATCAGTTCGGAGGTGGGGTGTGAATCCACCAACGGCTTGGCTAGGCTCCGATCATCTGTCGGCTGGAGCGGGAAGGTCGGAATTCACATCGTCCCTTCCGTGTATTCCTTTCTCACGACCTCAGGGTCAACGGTCCTGGTCGCAGTGGTCGGTGAGATGATTGTAATTGGATCCATCAGTGAGCAGGAATGCAAGTCTGCTTCAAAATCACTAGTCCAGCTGCTTTCTCTACGCTGAATAGGGATCGCAATGAATATTTCAAATTCATCTTCGTCGTCATCCTCATCTTCATCGTCAAAATTATTCGCAATTTCATCTTCACAATCATTCGCCAAATCGTCTGTAGCTTCAAAATCGTTAGCAATATCATCAGTAGCTTCATTTTTATCGAATAATGCTCTCTCATTTCCACAGAATGAATCGTAAAATTTATCAGAATTGCTTGCTTCAGAATCGTCTGTTTCCTCGTCTGCTTGATCAAGCATAGATTCGCTTCCGACATTCGTCGTTGATTCCTTGTTGAGAATCAATCTCAAGCATTCTTCATTCTTAAATTCAGTGTCATCTTTGAATAATTCCACAACTGCTATGAAAATCTCATCTTCCTCGTCATCATCGTCTGCATTTGCATCTTCAAATAATGTCTTATTTCCACAGAATAAATTACAAAAATCTTCAGAATTGTCTGCTTCAGAATTTAATTTCTCAGTGTAAATGCTCTCGGTTGATGCTTTCTCACGGCAAACAACACTATAATATGATTCGCGTGACGTCGACATACCTCGTAGTCGGAAATTCTTCGCTGAATGGTTCGAGCGCACCTGCAGGTCGTTGTCTTCGCTGTCGTCGTTCTGCAAACAGTATCGGTCACTTCGCGCTCGCCTTCGTGGCGGAAATTCTCGTGGCGCCTCCATCTCTTCCAGATGATTCCGGCGCTGCTTCGGCTCGCTGTCGTTGTGACAGTGGTCATCATCGCGGCTGCTTTCCGTGAGCGTTCTCGGCGGGAATTCATGGGGCAGCTCCTCCATCTTTTCGCTGGCGTCATCAACGCAGTGACGTTCGAAAGCTTCTAGCAGAGCGCTCGGGCTCTGACGCTGGGCATCTGTCAAGTTCATCTCCATGTAGAAACAGAAAGCGTCTGTTCCCAGGAAACACAGCAGAATCGCGGCCTGTCGAGCCTCGTCTTCACGGTCGATTCCTGCCGCTTTCGAATACTCCAACCATTTCTGTGCGAAATTCTTCCATTCGCTCGCTAGATCGGTCGCATCCAGGTTCAGTGCCTCTGGAATTTGAATGTTCGACGCAAAAGACATTTCGACGCCGTACAGTGTTCGAAGCTGCTACGATCGAAATTCTTAATCTACTTAATCGACTTAATCTACTTAACTAACTTCTGACACCATGTGGCGTGGTGCCTTATATTATACTAATACTAAGACAACACGTCTGAATATATTATATAAGTAGATATGTATTCTAGCAATGTACAAGCAATGGTTGAGTCTTTATCTATCGACGTACGGACAACGAGTGTCTGTCTTCAGCTATGCTACAGTTCAGCGTCCTAGTTAGTGTTCGTCTATTGGATGGGAGGCGGGGCTTGGCTACTTAGAATGCCATCACGTGACAGTGACTTTTCCATATTTTGTTTAATGATGTTCCCGCCCCACGTCCTTTATGTTCTAATGTTCTAAAAAAATGTTCTAATGAACCCTGTGATGACTGATTTGACTTTGATCATTTTTACTCCACTCCTTTGGGAAGATAGATGAGTGGTAATATCATATCATAGGTTCGGCGGAAGAGACTGGCCACCGTCCGCCGATATATCATATCAAACAAAGAACTACAAGATTTGGTAACTAGGGTGGATAAAATAGGAAATAAATACAACATGATGATTAATATTGATAAAACCAAGGTAATGGCAACAAAAGGCAAGAGCTGCAACATCAAAATTCAGAGTACAGTATTGGCACAGGTCAACACCTTCCCGTATTTAGGGTCCATCATATCAGACGACACTTCAAGCAAAGCCGACATAAGAAGCAGATTGAATAAAGGACGTGGGGCGGGAACATCATTAAACAAAATATGGAAAAGTCACAAAATTCCTGTGAGCACAAAAGTACGGTTAATGAGATCAATGGTGTGGCCAGTCGCCAAATATGGCTGTGAAAGCTGGACAATAATGAAGGAAGATGAACGGCGCATACAGGCATTCGAAATGTAAGGTTTAAGACAAATAATGAGAGTTTCCTGGAAAACAAAGAAGACGAATGAGTGGGTAATGGATAAAGCAGGAGTTCAAAGAACCCTACTGGAAACAGTAAAGAAAAGAAAACTGAAATACTGGGGACATATTATGTGAACAAAGCAGGAATGTCTGGAGAAGGATATAATGCAGGACACAATGCCTGGATCACGAAAAAGAGGCAGGCAAAAAAAGCGGGAAGACATCATAAAAGAATGGACAGGACTCACTATCGAGCAGGCGATAAGAAGAGCAGAAGATCGTAACATCTGGAAGATGGCAGTTCATAATCCAACCAATCTTCGGAGCGAACACGGTTGAAGACAAGACAATATCATTGGGCAGGCACGCCGACAGAACGGGTTCAATCCCGTAGGAACCCCTAAGGTCGACTCAGCCTTAATCGCTAGAGGGCGGTAGTAACATCAAATGAGTAGCAATGGCAACATTGCGAAAGTAACCATAGGTTCGGCGGAAGAGACTGGCCACCGTCCGCCGATGTATGGCTTAGCAATCTATGGGCTGTTGGCTACAAAACACGCGGATCAGCACCGGATCCTACGGGCATTGAGCCTACGGGTGAAACCTTTATTTTACTTTTGACCATTGCAGTTGCAAGTTAATTTCTGTTTCGGCCTTACCTGGTCTCTGGTCTTAACGGCTCGATGCGATTCATTTTCGTCCTTAAATAGCACATTGTTGGAGGTTTACAGGTATTTATTACCAATCAGTAAACAATGCCACCTGTTAGCGCCGGTATAGTATATTATAATGACTCCCATATAATAATAACTCCCCCTCATTATTATATATATATAATAATGACTCTCTTCCATCATCATTATATATATATATAATTTATATATAATTTATATATATATATATATATAATAACTCTCTATATTATAATAACTCCCTTAGTTTTTCAGAAGCCAGCTGAGATACCATGGCCTAGAGCACCAAAAGCTTTTTTATATCGAGAATTGTTCCAATAGTGTGCTTGTGGGAGTAAACATTTGTTGTTTTGGTATCAATTAAATTCATTATTGGTATTTATTTAAGTGGAGAAATAGGGCTGAAACCATATTGATCAGTGGATAGCATATTAAATGCATCTAAGTAGTTTAACATTAACATCTAAGTAGTTTAACATTCTTTCAGGAATTTTAGGAAAACTGGGAGATTGGAAATGGGTCTATAATTTTATATAACCATTTTAGACACATTTTTATAAATTGGAGTTATTTTGTTCAATTTTTAGGCCTACTTCTTCTGGGGAGTTATTATAATATAGAGAGAGTTATTATTATTATTATTATTATTATTATTATTATTATTATTATTATTATTATTATTATTATTATTATTATTATTATTATTATTATTATTATTATTATTATTATTATTATTAGAAAGATGCTCGCTTCGCTCACGCTCGCTTCGCTCGCAGTGCAGGATAATACTAATCCAATACCTATACCTAATACCCAACAGTGGCGGCTCTAGGATTTGGCAAGTGGGGGGCCGTTGGGGTGGCACCTTCTAATCATGGGGGGCCAACCATTTGTTGTTTAATGTATGTAGCATTAAGTATAGGTTCCCAACTGGGGGCCACTGGGGGGTCAGGCTCTCAATAGGGGCACGGGCCCCCCTGGCCTCCCCGGTGGAGCCGCCACTGATACCCAATCATTGAATTCATGCTGAACAACATTTCAATGATCGCCACCTAGCCAAGCTCTGCGTTACGTAACAATTAGGCCTATGTACGTTGAAATCACGCAACTGTGACCATTTGTGACGCTGTACACGTATTTTTTGTGTACGTTAAAATGTACGTTGCAACTACCTCAGGCTGCGAACAATTGTTACCAATGGCAACGTCGTCGCACGCCCAGCCCTCTGACGCTGCAATGACTCGACTAAACCGGTTCTACGAACAATTGTTACCAATAGCAACGTCGTCTTCGAACATCGTCCACCAACGCATCGCGACGTAAGGACTAAACGGTCTAAACCGTCTACCAATAGTCAACGCTCGCCCACCAACGCATCGCGACGTAAGGACTAAACGGTCTAAACCGTCTACCAATAGTCAACGCTCGCCCACCAACGCATCGCGACGTAAGGACTAAACAGTCTAAACCGTCTACCAACAGTCAACCAATCAGAACGCTTGAAGGTAACAGAGAGACATACAGATAAGGATCTTAATGTTATAGATTATTATTATTATTATTATTATTATTATTATTATTATTATTATTATTATTATTATATAATCATGAGAGGGAGTCTTTATTATATATATAATAATGATGGGGGAGTTATTATTATATGGGAGTCATTATAATATGCTACACCGGTGACCTAAAAATAAATTCGGCCCCGTCCATAATCGCCTCTTATCGCCCATATACAAGTTACCGCCCCTTTCTCTTATAATCGCCCCACAATCGCCCATTTCCTCTTTTTATCCCCAAGACGTTTCTATCGCTCCCTAGGGGCGATATTGCCCACTTTGAGAAACACCCATCTAGTAGATCGAGGTTGTTGTGGAATTATCAGATTTCTTAGGTAGACTGGTTTTGATGTATGGAGTGAGTTATAAGTCATCGATATTATTTTATATTCAATGCGTTCTGCTATTTTGAGCCAGTGGAGAGATTTGAGTAATGGCGTAATGTGGCAATTTGTGTGATTTAATTAATGCACGAGCTAAGGCATTTTTAATCCATTGGAGTTGAAATGTGGAAGCCTTTGGAAGATTGTGAAACAGTGAGTTGCAATAGTCTAACTTAGAGTGAACTATTGAAGTAGCAATAATGGAAGCAGTTTCAATATCAATGACACTCAGCTATTCATTTCCTTCTCATCTCTTTCATTTAATGCTTCTTTGTTGAGCTTGAATTTGCATTCTCATCAATCTCTGCATGGATTTCATCTAATATCCTTGCTCTCAACCCATCTAAGTTAGAGATTCTTGTAGTTGGACTACCTCAACAACTCACAAAATTGAAAATCCTAAACTAGTTTTGGCTCCTGACACCACAATAATTCCTGTCCCAACTGCAAGAAATCTCGGATTCAAATTTGATTCTTTTCTAAAGTTCTAATCAAAAATCTTCCAACTTTCAAAAGTCTGTTATGTTCTTATTCGTGCCCTTCGTCGCCTACGCCCTTGCCTCGATAGTCCACTCCAAATTAGATTATTGTAACTCCCTCTACTATAACCTTCTCTAAGCTTCCATCAACAAAATGCAATCATTAAAAAATGTACTAGCTCGCGCTAAGTCACCTAAATTATCACAAATTTAACCCAAACTAAAATCATTACATTGGCTTCAAATAACTGAACGTATCCAATATAGGATAATAACACTCATCAGTTAGCTGACTTCATATAGCTGACTTCATATAGCTGACTTCAGTCATCAAAACCTGTCTTCCTTAGCCCCTCAAGTCTCCTCAAATCACACGTTCATCATCTCATCTCACTCTGTCACGCCCGCTACATCAGCTACATCAGTCATTCCTGATAATTCGCAACCGTGCCTTCTCATACGCTGTACCTCAACTTTTGAACTCTATCCCAGCTTCCCTCCGCAGACTTGGACACTTTTAAGCAATATAATCTGAATCATCAGTTCCCATAATCCCTGAATTATCTAATCAAGTCTTCAGGTCTAAGCTCAAATCCTTCCCTTTTCAAAATCCATTCCCTCCATAGCTGTAACAACCTAACCTCGCTGCCCTTTGGATGTTAACAATTGCCTGGCTGATCATATATCTTTTCCATAGCTAATTTAAGAAAGGCTGAGCGCCTAAGAATAAGCAGCCACTGTTGTGCTGCTCTTCAAGGCGCTATTTAGACCCACGAGATTTTACTTACTTGCTAAACAACAACAAAATGGAAACAAGTCTGTAGACGATTGCAATATTACTTCATCACGTAACTCGTAATATTCCGCTTCATAATAACAAATCTCACATTTTAATATGATATTAATTAGTTTTCAAATTCATAATCGTGAACTTCAAGCGATCAATTGATTTGTATACATCACCTTTAGTTCAACTTCGCCTCGGCTTTGGATGTGATAGCCTCCAAGATATATGAGTTTATCTCTAGTCGTTGAACTGATATGTATTCTAAATGCTGACAAATTATCACAAATAATTGCAGTTCGTTGTCAATCGGTTATCATATTTTTTACAAGGCTGCTAAGCAAAACTAGTGTGCGCGCAGTTAACGTACATGCACTGTTGTGTACCGGCCCGCCGAGAGAAATTCTGGGACCCCTAACAAGTCAGGGCCCCTAACAAGTGTGAAAAACCAAGTGACCATTTTTACTTGTTGATCTCTTCCCGGATGATGTTAATACTACATGATCGGCCAGGGCCCTCTCACAGTCGCTGGGCCACTGCGAATTTTATTTTGTTTGTTTGTTAGTGATCATAAATGGGTGCGCTCGTGGCTATAGAGTCGTTTTCGCCCCGGACGCTTTTCCTCAGTATTAC
This sequence comes from Metaphire vulgaris, assembly GCA_018105865.1. NCBI lineage: Eukaryota > Metazoa > Annelida > Clitellata > Crassiclitellata > Megascolecidae > Metaphire > Metaphire vulgaris. The sequence continues at coordinate 3,738,275 of CM030861.1, forward strand.
ATTTCCGCACATAAGCAGCCACTTTAAGTTCGTTGTAGTTAAATTTCTGCTATCCAACTTGTCTTCATAGTCCCAGGTTGCAAAGCTTCCTATTCATTTTGCACTCACAGGCTTCCTTGCAAATGCGTTAATTGATATTATTATGTTATAATATTATTATGTTATAATATTATTAATATTAATATTAATATTAATATTATTGAGATTATTGTGGCAATACATTGACTGCGTGGACACATTACAAATTATAATAGCTCGTGCGAAATAGCCGAGTTTCGAGTCTCTTTGAAGGTGTCTGGCGTTAGGGTGAGTTGAACTGAATAAGAAAGACGGTTACATGCGCTTGCAGCAGTCACGGGAAAGGCACGATAGCCTGCAGTACGAAGGCGCGTCGTCATGGGGCTTGCACAATGTCCGTCGGCACTCTCTCGCTATGATCATCAGGATTCCAGTGGCCTGCACCAGAGCAAGACGACTGGATGATGTCGGGTGCAGTCACGAAGACGTTGTGGCTGTGCAGGGTCACCGGTTGTTGTAAGAGATCGCTGGAATTTTCCATCCGATCCATCGGTTTGACATAACTGTAATAACTGTAATAACTGTCGGTTTGAACGGTTTTCGTGACGATCATATGCTTAGACAAAAAGAGTTGTCTGTACTGTTCGGCACGGAGGAACCGTACTGCACTACGGAAAGAGATAATCCGCCGTATAACCAAGATGGCGACTGCAGTTCAAATCGGACCACGAGGTGTTCGCTTTCATGTGATGTACAATAATAATCCTGTCACAAAAGCATCCGAAAAGCATACACAGAAGGGAGAGCTATGAAAGCTCGTCAACTGCAAGTTTTCGTCATCATTTCGAACGCCCCGTTCAAATAAACGACGGAATTAATGGAGACTAACTAGTCAAAGCGCCACCTTGTGAACTCCCAATAAATAAATAATGTGCTACTTTTATTGACAGTCATATTTTAGTATTTTAGTAAATTTTATTTCGTGTGCATGTTACTAGTTTGTGATCATTTTAACTGCCTCATATAGTCCTCAGTAAAACTCTTCCTTCCTGGTATTTTACTCTGAAAGTCCCTTTGTCCGTGTCTTACATCCACTATTATCTTTTTTCTTATATATTTTTGCCCATTGTCTCTGTCTTCTCCATATTCGGCATTAGTCCATAGCGCCTTGCTCAGTACAGTATCCTCGTAGTCACCCTCATTTCTGCGAACCTATCATCCATTTTGATCACGTCCATAGCTCTTTCAAAATCTGTGCTCCATACATTATTGCACTACAATATTTTGCCTACTTCGCATGATTCCGTTATCCACTATCAATTAACCATTTTGTCTGCTCATACTGCCACGTGCGCCTATCATGATTGATGTACGCGCCAGCCAATGGCGCTCTTCACGGCCTCGGAGACGTTATAGCAGCAGTAGATAGTCAGTCGTCGATAGAAACTAAAACTAGCGATACGCTATGTGCTATATTGATTATTAATAAAAAGCTCTTTAGAAGTATAAAGCTATACTTCACATGCTGCCAGAAGTCTGACGATGGCAACTCACACCAGTTACCCATGCCAGCTGTGCTGAAGCTGAATGGGAACCTTGCAGGCGAGTGGAGGCGTTTCCGATCGCAATGGGGTAATTACATTATAGCGTACGGTCTGGGTGAAGCGTCGAAGAAGAGCTTAGCCGATATACGAGCACTGCTTGCGTGCGTCAGGACAGACGCTTACGAACTCTTTCAAACATTTATATTTCATAGAGAACAACGACCGACAAGACGTGGGCAAAGTTCTTGACGCTTTCGAAAAACATTGCATCGGAGAAACAAATCACTTTCTTGCATTTCGAACTGAATAGTCACTGTCTCCACCGAAACTTTCGACGATTTTATCGCGGAATTGCGAAAATTAATTCGGCTATGTGAATACGGAAACCTGGAAAATTATATTTTTTCGTGACCATGTAGTAATCGGCATCAAGGAAGACAACACGCGTCGTCGCTTATTGCAGACTAGAAAGCTCGATTTTCCTACTGCAATTGACATTTGCACGTACAGTGAAGCCGCCTCGAAGCATCTACAGACGCTTACGCTGAAACCACCGGAAGACGTAAACGCAGCTCAGCATCAGAACTCCCACAATCCAAACGCCCCCAACTGCGTCATCCTGCGACGGAGCAGAAACGACAATCAACAAGCCGGGCGTGTAAGTACTGCAACGATTGTCATGCGTCAGGCCGAAATTCATGTCCAGCGCTTGGCGAGATCTGCCGTCGCTGTTTAAAGCAGAATCACTTCACTTCAGTTCAGTGTGCCTGTCACAACCACAAACTAAGCAAAAATCTGCTGTCCATGCGCTGGACTCTGACTCGGAGCCGGAAATGGTCGTGACAGTGACCACATAACGCCAACGTCGTGTTCTATGCAAACTACAAATCGCGAAAATTACTACTCGTTTCCTCTTGGACTGCCGCACGACAGTAAACTTACTGCCGTTATCGATTCTGGACAAACTTCGACCAAAATCTAAAGTTCGACCGACCCAATCGACCTTGGACAATGATGGACAAGCGGTGAAAAAGGCACGTGTGATCACACTGAACACAACACACCCCACGACCAAACAGAGCGCTTCTTTAGACTTCTACGTAGCTTCGCAGCATAAGCAACCGATACTGGGACTCGACGCCTGTATTTTATTCAATCTGATGCGTGTGAACCATGAAAATATTTGCGCCGTGCAATAAGATCGACAGTTCTACAACACTGATGAACGGATACGACATTTTTATTTCCTGTTCCACGGTTTGGATGTCTGCCGGGCGAACTGCATCTACAAACGGACCCGACGGTCGCTCCCGCCCGAACGACGCTACGACGACTGCCTTTCCCGATAAAAGCTAAAGTAGAGGCAGAATTTAAAGTTCTTCAACAGCACCAGATAATCACACCAGTCGACGAGCCCTTTGCCTGGATATCTGCAATCCTGGTCGTGAGAAAGCCAAACGGCGGCATCAGACTTTGCATCGATCCAAAGCCGCTGAATAAAGCATTGCTGCGTGACCACTTCCGAATGCCTACCATTGATGACGTGCATCCGTTACTATCTCGAGAAAAATATTGTCATGTGTCGACGCTAGTAACGCTTTCTGGCACCTAAAACTCGATGAGCCTAGCAGCAAGCTCACCGCCTTTGACACTCCATTTGGGAAATATCGCTGGCTTCGCCTTCCCTACGGCATGTCCCCGGCGCCGGAAATATTCGAACGGAAACTTCTGGAGGCGCTCGAAGGCCTGGCAGGGGTGGCATGCATTGCAGATGGCATATTGATTTTTGGATCGGGAGAGGCCTCGGAAGAGGCGCAAAGCGGTCACGACCGGAATCTATTCGCGCTGTTCGACAGATGCCGCTCTATGAACAATCGATTGAACAAAGCGAAGTTGAAGATTAGTCGCTCAAACGTCAAATTTATAAGTCACAAGAGCACAGCATAAGGCCTCAGACCCGACCCTGCGAAAATTTAAGCAATACAGAACATGCCTCCGCCGGTCGACCTGACAGAGGATCCTCGATATGGCGACGTATCTAGCGAGGTACGCTCCTGGATTCGCCAAAACCACGGCGCCATTGCGCGAGATACTCCAGCAAGACGTCGAGTTTCATTGGGACCCAAACTGGCATGGAGACGCCCTCAATTAACTGAAGAAACTACTAAAGAATGCGCCAGTCCAATTCTATGGCGTCCAGCAGAGCGCAACCATCCAATGCGACGCATCTCAGTCGGGCCTTGGGGCAGTTTTCCTTCAGAACGATTGTTCAATCGAGTATGTGTCACGTGTCTTGACGACCACGGAACAGGCCTACGCCCAGATCGAGAAGAAACTTCTGGCCTGCTGTTTTGCCCTGGAGCGTTTCCATAGTTACGAGTACGCCGATATGTAAATATTCAGACCGACCACCACCTCTGATCACGATCGTCAAGAAACCGCTAAGATCAGCGCCAAAAAGGTTACAAAGAATGTTGCTGAGGATGCAACAGTACTTCGAACTCATCTACAGACCCTGAACCGAGGTGATCGTCGCTGACGCACTGAGTCGAGCGTTTCCGATGAACTCTGCTGATGAAACCCTGTTTTCTGAACAAGTAGCAGCCTTGGATGAAACTGAGCAACGAGCTTCGCTTCGCCTAATTGCGTCAGAAAAAACCTGGACATCATTCGCGAGGTTGCAAAGGCCGATAAACATACCAGCTGCTGAAAGAACAAGCTCTGATAGGATGGCTTAACAGCGTGTCTGACGTCACGTCGTTGCTTAGGCCCTATCTGACATTTGCCGACGAGCTTACACTGTGTGACGACGGCCTTCTACTTAAAGGTACCAGACTAATAGTGCCCGCTGGAGCGAAACGCTATGTTTTGGAACGCATCCACCGCTCTCACATAGGCATCAACGGATGTATACGCCGCGCTAAAGAATCTGTTTTTTGGATCAGAATGGCACAAGATATTAAGACAGACATAAGCAGTTGCGAAATCTGTCAAGAGATGGCGGAATCCCAGCCGAGAGAGCCACTCCTGCCACATGATCCACCCACTCGCCCATGGGAAAAAGGTAGCCATTGACGTTTTCTTCTGCAACCATAAGGAGTACCTAATAACAGTGGATTACCTTAATGGATATTTTGAGGGTCGACCGCCTCAAGTCAAAGCAAATGCGTGACGTCATTTACTGTTTAAAAGGCCAGTTCGCACGCCACGGCCTCCCAGGTGTACTATTTTGGGACAATGATTTTGCTAACAGGGAATTTCGAGAATTCGCAAAAAATATGATTTTAAACACAAAACCGCTAGCCTGCGATACCCAAGGTCAAATGTCCGTGCGAAAACGGCGGTTAAGGTCGCAAAGAAACTTATGAAAAAAGCTAGTCGTGAGAAGACGGATCCGTTTTTGGCCTTGCTTGATTGACGTAACATCTCTAGCGAGACATTGAAATTAACTCCAACTCAAATGTTACTTGGTCGAAGAACCAGAACTCCATTACCAACTGCTAGCAGTCTGCTATTGTCCCTAGCATCGGGATTTTTTTAGGGATTTAATTTGACTACGACAAAGGCACCAAGCCCAAACCCCCGCACACGGTAGTTCAGACGGTCAGAGCTCGGGTCGACCACTCGGGGCCTTGGGTCAAAGGCGAAGCTGAAAAATGCCTCCTTTATCGTTCGTGCGATAAGACGTGATGAAACTACGCAGAACGTCTACGCAACTTCGCTCTCTCGTCGAATCGAAGATAAACTGCCCTGCGATAAAGATGGACAACAGAGGCCAACGAATTCCATCGGACCGGCGGATCCGAAACTGACACTAATTGCCTCCGACAGGTCGCCCATTCAAGAGAATCCAACTTCGCCCCCTCCCGCGACAGATCCACAAGTCCACAGCAGCTGTCGACCGACTTCACAGCAGGAGCCAGGATCGGACCATCTGCCGCCTAGCCACCAGATGGCGACATACACCACTCATTCAGGCCGTCAGATTAATCAGCCTACCAGATACAAAGACTAAAGCCCACGCAGCTTGGTACATTGCTATAGACATTTAGTTGTAGAGACACGTCGTTTTCTTTATTTCTTTTTAATTTTTACATATAAAACATTTCTTGTTTTTTTAATTTTTTCAACAAACGATAGATGTCACGTACGCGCCAGCCAATGGCGCTCTTCACGGCCTAAGCGACAGTAGAGATAGTCAGTCGTCGATAGAGACTCGAACTAGCGATACGCTCTGTGCTGAATTGATTATTAATAAAAAGCGATTTTGAAGTGTAGAGCTATATAAATAATTATAATTATAGAGTGTGTAATTCACACATACAACCCACTGCACTTTTTTACAATAACAACATGATAACAAATCCCTGGTCATTACATACATTGTGTTGCTCGCTACCTCTCAACTTGTGTATTCGACTTGTATTCAAATATAGGTCCTTTCTTAGCAATACGTAATAATTCAATTATTCAATGACACACTGTAACCATTGAAATTGATTTGCAAGCAATGGGATTCTCAATCAATGTTTTAAGACAACTACATTGTAAAATGTAATGCAATTGTCTAATGAGAGATTAAAGCAGACGCCCATAGGTAAATATGCTTAACCTCAGCTTACTATCTAGGGGACCCATAATTATCCATCTGATTCCCACTATATACAGTAATAGCTCCTCCATGGACTCCTTCAGACTCATAACCTTGGGACATGGAGGCAGGCCCACGTATGCGTGCGTGCGCCCGACTGGCCCCGAGTAATAAATTTAAATACACCTTAAGGTGGTGGGACACTACCCGCGCATTGCGCGAGTTCATTTTGACGTCCTTTGCGATCGTGTTGAACGTGTAGGAGCGATTTTCCACACAGGCAAAAATTAAGCCACGCCTACAACAGTTGATGTAGCGCTGAAAAAATGGCAGACGAAGAATTAGTTGCTATTTGCGGAATGATGATTTTAACAACATGTATCATCGCATCGGTACCTGCTTTGTCGAAAGAAGTCATAGAAACCCAGAAAGGCTAGACTTTGGCCTTGGTCATGACCACGGCGATACATAAGTTGTCTTGATAATAATAATAATAATAATAATAATAATAATAATAATAATAATAATAATAATAATAATAATAATAATAATAATAATAATAATATACCGGTAAATAAAGAAGCGTTTAGCTTTCAAATTTATTTCACTCCATTTCGTTGCATTGCGCGTAGATTCATTGTATATATATATATATATATATATATATATATATATATATATATATTCATATTCATATTCATATTCATGATTCACGTAGCTGGTGTGGATTGGAGTTTTCCAGCAATCTCGAGCCATATCGATGGCTTTTTATCACTTTCTTTATACGTATCGCATGTGCTATCCCATAAAATGGAATGCGCCGCCACCTCATTCAATATATTTATATCAAATTTATATCAAATTCACTTTTTGTAGCCATGATTAATTTTCTCTTGTCTTCTCTTTATTTCAAATTATTTGGGGGGCTGACCATAGATTTATTATTAAAATATTAAAGTCTATGGGGCTGACGTTTCAATCGATGCCTGATTGGTTGAAAATGAAAATGAACGCGACCGAAACTCGGGTGAATGTGCAACCACAACCAGTCGTGCGCGGCGGCGTTGATTTTCTCCCCTCCGTGTGCTTGCACGCGATCAATGTATGCTAATGTCCCAGTCACCATTCGAAAGCAGCTTATCATTCAAGCATTGAAAGCGCTTTCGCAAAGGACGTCAAAATGAACTCACGCAAAGCGCGCTAATGTCCCACCACCATTACATAGTATCCTTGGCGCTCATTGTATGACTACTGACTAGCTGTTAAACCCGTCAAAAATGACTGGGGAGAGTGGCTATCCCTTCCCCGATTTAGTGAAAAAGTTCATATTATGACATGTATACATTGTTAAATCAGAAAATATAAAGTGAACGATTATCATGTGAATGATTATCATTTGATAAATTTTCTATGACCTCACTGGGTGGTCTTGCCTAACTCCCACCAAAGCGGGCTGCACACAATTACGGAACCTACGACTACGGTTTGGGCCTACGGTTCCGACGAGATTTTGTCTCTCACGGAGATGAACCCTCCAGTGTTACCTACTGCTCTTCTCGAGCTTTTGCATACAGCTGTTTTTGAGCTTACGGACCCAAAGAGGCTTTGTCGTCCACGGAAGGCATGGCCCAGGGTTATTTCTAGGATTGTGAGGAGAGAGAGGTGTCGTGAAAATCTGGAGGTGTCGGAGTTTAGAAGTCTCTTCCGGAAAATGCTGACAAGCGAAAGCAACGTTATAAAGTCTCAAATAGGCTGACAAGCAAAAAACGGTCATCCGAGAATAAAAGGTAGGGGTGTACTTCTTCATTTGGGGGTGTTCAGGGCTAATTGGTATGCATTTTTATGCATACCATTTTCACATTACCAAATTTTGGGGTTGTCGACCTCAAATTGAAGGGGTGTTGGGGTGTGTGTAGTAGTAGTAGTAGTAGACTTCTTTAGCGCCATTGTAGTAGTACATCTGCACCAGTCGATGGTCGCTTCAGTGAATAATCGTAGTCGTTAATCATTGTCCGTGGTGAATCGAGGCTGTAATCCAAAGGTCAGTCCGTACTTCCAGATTCCAGGTTAAGGCGGATATGCAGTCAGGAATAGATGTGTTTTAAGTCTAGACCTGAAGGTAGTAAGACAATCAGCTTGGCGGACCTGTACCGGCAGAGAATTCCAAAGTCTGGGTCCGGCGACAGAAAAAGCACGTTTTCCAGTAGTAGTCCTGCTATAGGGTATGTAAAGAGTAGTAGCATCAGATGACCTCGTTGAGTGCTGGTTGTCTTGAGCAGTCAGTAACGATCGGAGATACATTGGCTGATTTGTGTGGAGCGTCTTATGCACAATGAGACTTATCTTGAATTCAATTCTTTGTTTGACAGGTAGCCAATGAAGTGATTTTAGGATCGGTGTGATGTGCTCATATTTGGCAGTTCCAGTGATAGCCCTGGCTAATGAATTTTGAATCCTTTGCAGGCGGTTTAAGTCGGATTTTGAAATACCAGTATACAGTGAATTGCAGTAGTCGAGACGACTCGATACCAAAGCGTTGGCCAGGTGTGTGTGCTAGGGTTTGTAAAAATATCCCTGGCTTGGACTTTTTCTCCCCTGGGCTGTGCTCCCACGGGGTACTAGGGTTTGGTCTCCACGGAAGGCTGCGCCTCCAGTAAGGCTACGGCCTCAAATGGGGACTGCGTCTCCAGTAGGATCCCCTCAGTAGAACCTACGGCCTCCCTCGGAGGCTTGGGGTTGGTCTCCGACGGGAGGCTGCGCCTCAGTAGAGCCTACGGGGCTTGATTTACGACGGGAGGCTGCGCCCCTTCCAGTAGGACCTACAGACTACGGTCCAACACGACAACTGCGTCCCCAAGTAGGGCCTGGGGCGCACACGTGGTAGTGCGCCAAAGTGGCACCGTCAAACGTGCAGTCAAATAGAGCGTTTCCCCAGTAGGGCCAATGAGGACGCTTCGTCAAGTTCCGCCCATTACAAAGTGTTGTTAGCTATAGTAACGATGTTGACCAACAGCTTGCCGTGTAGCGTGAATGAAGAAACTGACCTTAATTAACGGAAAAAGGAAATCAATATATACAATTAAACGGGGCCGTCAAAACTGACTGAGACAAAACGGCCTCGTCAAAACGGCAAAACGGTCATAAGATTAAGGCACCGGACCAAACGGTCCCGTCATACTGTCCCCGACAAAATTAGCCACGACAAAACGGCTCCGTCGAATAGAGCCACTGATATAACGACCTTCGACAATACTGAGGCGCATGCTCCGGTCGGAGACCAACCCCAAGCCCCCGAAGGAGGCCAATAGGCTCCACTGAGGGGCGCAGCCTTACGTGTGGGGCCTCGACAAAACCACCACGACCACAGACAGGGATCCTACAGGAAGTTCCTCCAGTCACCCAATATGGGTCCTGTCCCTCAGTGGTTGTCCTTTCTCAATACCTCGAATCCTGTCGCTACGAACTAGTTCTAGGCATGTCACGCATCATGGCATCACCCTATTTCGCTGCTTTATCTATACCTCACGTATGATTCAAATTATACGCTGTGCCCTTTGCAAAGAGCACCCAAAAACTCGTGCAATGTGCGAACTGGTCTCTCATAATTCTACAACTTAAATATAATCTCCAGGCTAATTTGTAAGTAATTAAATAAAATCTCATTAATTTCTATAACGCCTTCAAAAGAAGTACCAAAGTAGCTCCTTATTCCTATGCGCTTAATCTAAAAATTAAGCCAAAGGGTTCGTTCATGCCAGGTCCTTTAATCTAAAGGGCCAGTTGGTTGGGACGTTATAGCTATGGAGGAAATGATTGTTGAAGAGAAATGACATGAGTTTAAAAAGAAACACTCGAGGAGATGTTGCAAGAAGGGAAGAACATTGTGACTCATAATTATTTGTTGTTCGACTTTGTTGTAGACAGCGGAGGGATATTGGAATTGAGTTCCAAAGTTCTGGTGCAGCAAATGAAAAAGCACGATTGCAAATTTTGAGAGATGATTGATTTAGAGGTCGAAGGACAATTAGAGAAAGACCTAGTTGATCGAGGATGTTGTGGAATTATCAGATTTCGTAGGGAGACTGGTTTTGCTGTATGAAGTGAGTTATAAGCCATCGATATTATTTCATTTTCGATGCGTTCTGCTATTTTAAGCCAATGTAATGGTGTAATGTGGCAGAATTTAGGTGATTTAGTTACTGCACGAGGTAAGGAAGTTTGAATCGATTGGAGTTTGCGTTTGGAAACCTTTGGAATATTGTGAAACAGTGAGTTGCAGAAGTCTAACTTATAGTGAACTATTGAAGTGGCCATAGTGAAAATAGATTTAATATAAAGACTAGAAAGATGCTCGCTTCGCTCGCGCTCGCTTCGCTCGGAGTGCAGGATAATACTAATCCAATACCTATACCTAATACCCAACAGTGGCGGCTCTAGGATTTGGCAAGTGGGGGGCCGTTGGGGTGGCACCTTCTAATCATGGGGGGCCAACCATTTGTTGTTTAATGTATGTAGCATTAAGTATAGGTTCCCAACTGGGGGCCACTGGGGGGCCAGGCTCTCAATAGGGGGCACGGGCCCCCCTGCCCCCCCCTCGGTGGAGCCGCCACTGATACCCAATCATTGAATTCATGCTGAACAACATTTCAATGATCGCCACCTAGCCAAGCTCTGCGTTACGTAATAATTAGGCCTATGTACGTTGAAATCACGCAACTGTGACCATTTGTGACGTTGTACACGTATTTTTTGTGTACGTTAAAATGTACGTTGCAACTACCTCAGGCTGCGAACAATTGTTACCAATGGCAACGTCGTCGCACGCCCAGCCCTCTGACGCTGCAATGACTCGACTAAACCGGTTCTACGAACAATTGTTACCAATAGCAACGTCGTCTTCGAACATCGTCCACCAACGCATCGCGACGTAAGGACTAAACGGTCTAAACCGCCTACCAATAGTTAACGCTCGCCCACCAACGCATCGCGACGTAAGGACTAAACGGTCTAAACCGTCTACCAATAGTCAACGCTCGCCCACCAACGCATCGCGACGTAAGGACTAAACGGTCTAAACCGTCTACCAACAGTCAACCAATCAGAACGCTTGAAGGTAACAGAGAGACATACAGATACGGATCTTAATATTATAGATAGGGACGAAGGCGACGTAGATTTGTGATAGTTGGGACACGTGAGCTTAAAAATTTAGCAAAGGAGTCAAAACTAAATCCAAGGTTTTTGCAGTTGGAATAGAGGGGGTCATTATTGTGTCTGGGGCGTGAGATTTTAAATTTCGTCAGTTGTTGCGGCAGTTCAATTAAAATAAATAGTGTTTTGGAGGGATTAATGGCAAAGAGATTAGTTGACATCCACGATGAGATTGACGAAAATGCTGATTCGAGGTCAGAGATTGATGCTTTAAAGGAAGACGTAGTAAGTGAAGGAAATAATTGAATGTCGTCTGCATAGATTCGATGATTTAATGTGAGATTTGATTAAGGATGACAGTGGGGGTAGTGTAGAGACTTAGTAAAACCGGTCCAATGACCGATCCTTGTGGTATGAAGTTTTATTCAGGCATGAAACTTGAAAGGATCTAGAATGGAGATATAAGATTGGAACCAGCATTGAACTATGGCATATTAAGATCGTCGTGTGGGCATTTCACCGGTCAACCTCGTTAGAGCTCCCGCCTTTTAGGCTTCAGCTGCCGTGACTGCCAGGTACTGCCAGGATAAAGAGCAATTCCAAGCGTCGTCGTCGGGCCAATTTGTACGCCCACCACTGGTGTGAGGCAGAGCCACTGCCCCACCCTCTCTACACGCTAGCGTCCTTTTAAAACCAATAATGTCGGGCGACCATCAAGCCAGAAAGCCAGAATCAATACTATCACCATACTGCATTCATGAGATTGGTTGCTTTCCCTTTCCATCACAGTCGTAGGAATTTTACACATCAAGCACCTGTCCGGTCATGACGCTCTGACTTTACGTTGCTGGACGATGAAGCAGTCCTGATAGCGTCGGACATACGCCCCACGGCCTACACTAAACGCACCACACTTCTGCTGCGGAGAACTCGTGAACGCGGATGGAGCACACAAGTTCACAACCTGTCATGCCAGCCAGGCCCGAGCCGAATAAATAGGCATGCTGTATTGAATGACGTCATCTGGTGCGCTCTCCGAAGCCGGCATCCTGTTCAGGAAAGAACCGATCGAACTCGCTCTGACGGCAAACTCTCTGACGGCCTGAAATACTGTTGCCATGGATCGAAAGAGACGTGCCTAACAAGAAAATACGTTAACGCGCCTCCTAACAACGCATTAAAGACGCTTGGAGGCCTTCAAACGAATCGGGTGTCTTCTGTCTGAGCTATCAGACGATCAAAGAGAAATGTTTTACTTGTTGCAGCTGATATCAGTGATCAATTAAAAGCTTCAACACTGTTACTCATAATTTCAAGTTCAACGCAACTCCGCATCGTACAACGACGGCGCCACTAGCTAGGAAGTGCGTTCACGTACTTTCGAGATTCCTTGTGGCAGGTATTTCTGATGGGCCACTGCATAATGAACCGGGACCCTGAACGAACCATGTAGAGAGCGATCGGCCGAGACGTTCGATCGGCCAAGACGCGATCATCCCAAAGTTTCTAAATGCTGCGTACGAAGATGAAGATATTCGCATTCTCTCACTCTCAGAGTCCAAAAATTTTTTGAGCCGCGGTCCACGGACTGCGGCTCAAACAAATCGCACAAGAAGTATACCACGAAATTCAACCGGTCACATACGTCGACGACAGCTACTCCCACTGTCCACCTAGGTACCATCGAAGAAATCTTCGTCATAGACACATAGAAACGATATATTGAATACGGCTTTCAAAGCATTTTCGTGACTTTTCTTTTAAAAAATGCAAATCTTTGATTGAATATTGTTTTGTGCTGACGTGATTTATATTATGGCGTTTAAAATGTTGAAACGTTCATATACCAGTTCCTGTTGATTCCATTCGACTTGCCGTGTTGACCGTGTCGCCAAATAGACAGTAGCGCGGCATTCGAAGTCCGACGACGCCAGCCACACATGAACCTGAAACATTTCTTTGGTTGTATCGTTTGTGGGTCGACAAAATAAGAGCAAAACTATACTATGTAATCTAATTACCCAAATATTTGAATATCTGCATTTGTTGTATCTTGCTATCCTTTAGTCCTTTCTTGTCGCCTTTACGTCGTATTTCAGGATATTAAATCGACGTTTTGGTGTAAAACATATGCTGCCAGTTTAGTGGACAGAGTGGACGAAAAAAAGTAATTTGTGAAAAATCAAATGTGTTCAGCTAATAACTATATTAGATTAATTTCCTAGCTTTATATTTCATTTCTTCGTTGAGACCTCTTATTTAAATGGAAAAGCAAAACCTAAACTTACTAAATAAATTGTCCCAAGATCGGCATTAAAATTATTTAGCAGTAGACGTCAGAAAAAAGTAGGATAGTTAGTGTGATCTTTAGTTGTCTTAATGACATCATTTACTATTAGAATTTTAATTTTATCACAAATATACCAATTTTTCTGGTTTGTATATACTCTTAATAGCAATAACACAACTTTCAATTTTTCTTAAGGAAACCAAATGTTGTCTGACAAAACTTTGATGGTTGGACTGAATACATTAGGAAACAAGATTTTTGTTTCCTGTGCAATTTCTGGTGTTCCAGGTAGATTTTGTCATGCTGATTACAGGAATAATTTTGAAATTTTCCTATCACGTAAGTTTTTTGAGAAAAAGCTGATTTTAAATTTTAAAATTATAAGAATTTTAAAATCGTGGTTTTCGAGAGTTATCTGAGTTATGGGTATTCAGGTTAGGCAAGAATCTTATGTGACCGCCATAACAGATGTAATATGCACTGCTGGCTCACTTAACTACATGGATTTTGAAAGTAAGTATAATTAGGCATGTCCAGAGTCCAGACGTGCCCAGACGCGCCCAAACCTGTCTTCAAGACTACATGCCTAGCATGTATTGTTGCTATGGTTACGCAGTCCTATATAAATACCAAGCAGCACTAGAAAGCAGCTGCAGTCTTTCTATTTGATGAGATATAACTGTTTAGTTAAAGGCTGTGAATTGAATATAATAACTAATTTAATTAAAGTTTCTGAAATGTCGCGTCGATGTCGCAATAGCAGTGACACGTTCTGCTACATCTGTGGAGAGTCTACGTTGAAATCACAGTATGACAGCAATCATAAAGAAAGGATATGAGTTATACTTTGGATGCAAAATTGGCGACCAGGACAAAGTATGGGCAGCTCATATATGTTGTTCATCTTGTGCTACCAGTCTGCGAGCTTGGCTTGCAGGTAAGCGTCCATCCATGCCATTCGCCATACCAATGATATGGAGGGAGCAGAATAATCATGTAACGGATTGCTATTTCTGCATGACGAATGTTACAGGATTTTCTTCAAAGAATAGGAAGTCTATTGAGTATCCTAACCTTGCCTCGGCAATGAGACCAGTTCCACACGACGAGAGTCTTCCTGTTTCAAACCCCCCGAGTTTTGGACACTGGAGGACGAGGACGAGCATGCAGAGACAGATGAAATGCTGCAGATAGTTGGATGATTCAGCTACGGAAGACCCAGAGTTTGAGCCATCGACATTCAGCAATCCTCATTTGATTTCTCAGGCAGAGCTCAATGATCTGGTCAGAGACTTAGATTTGTCAAAAAATCAAGCAGAATTGCTTGGATCTAGGTTGCAAGGATGGAATCTGATCTCTCCAGGTACAAAAATTTCAGTATTTCGTAAACGGCATGAAGACTTGACTCGATTCTTCAAAAAATCGAGTCTTACTTTTTGCATTGACATTGATGGATTGCTTTCTGCTTTCGGCTGTAAGCACAATCCATCCGAATGGCGACTCTTTTGTTGAATACGTTCGCTGTTAAGTTTAAAGGCTGTTTTGCTGCACAATGGCAATTCATACCCTTCAGTACCCATTGGACATGCTGCTTACATGAAGGAAACATATGAGAACATGCAGCTGCTATTGAAACACATAAATACTCGAGATACAATTGGAATATATGTGGATATCTGAAAGTTGTTGCAATTCTACTCGGTCTGCAGCTAGGATACACCAAGTACTGCTGCTTTCTTTGCGAGTGGGACAGCCGAGCTTGAGATTCACATTATGTGAGAAAGGTCTTGGCCACCTCGCAGGGACTTGGTTCCAGGACAGAAGAACGTTAAACATGATCCTCTCGTTGCTCCGAAGAACATTTATCTCCCACCTTTGCACATCAAACTTGGGTTAATGAAAAACTT
Organism: Metaphire vulgaris; assembly: GCA_018105865.1. Taxonomy (NCBI): domain Eukaryota; kingdom Metazoa; phylum Annelida; class Clitellata; order Crassiclitellata; family Megascolecidae; genus Metaphire; species Metaphire vulgaris. Next base: position 3,753,776 of record CM030861.1, read on the forward strand.
TGTCAAAGCAATGAACAAAGAAAGTGAAGCGTTTACATACTTACGACAGAGGTTTCCACGCACCAGTGATGCTAAAATAAAAAAGAAGGCGTTTTGTTGGCCCACAGATTCGAGAGATGCTCAATGACAGTCACTTTGAGGGCCTTCTGCAGGGTGCCGAGCATGTTGCCAGGACAGCCTTCAGGGATGTTGTTGCTAACTTTCTGGGCAACTACAAGGCGCCAAACTATGTTGAACAAGTTGGAAATCTGCTACAAGCTTACAAGGCAATGAAATTCAACATGTCACTGAAGATACTCTTCCTTTATTCTCACTTGGACTTCTTCCCGGAAAATCTCGGCGCCGTCAGTGATGAACATGGTGAAAGATTTAATAAAGACAATGTCAACATCGAGAGACGCTACCAGGGAAAGTGGAGTCCGTCTATGCTCGGAGACAACTGTTGGTCACTGATACGTGAAGCACAGGACAGTGACTACAAACGAAAATCTACAGCAAAACATTTATAATTTTCTCATGTCTTGTCATTATTGCCTACATGTAGATCCTTCTGTAGGATTATGTTGCAGAAGACGTTACAACACTAAATGCTATATTGTCGATTTCTTAAAAACCTTACGTGATACAGAAATTCTAATGACATATTTGTGTTCAGCAAGTAAAAATCTATTAGTTTCACCAAAATTTGTGAAGGAAACAAAAACTCGCATAAAATTTGTTGACACCAGTGAAATCGGAAAAAGTCGAATATTAAAACCTACACTGAAAATAATAAAAAATAGGAGTAAGAATATAATAGCAATAACAATAGCAATAACAATAGCTATAACCAAAATTGCAAATAGTGAAATTTTGGTTATTGCTTTTTTACGGTTGGTCCGTAACAATCTGCAAATTTAATAACACAAAAACTTTAATGGACGGTGTTATATTATCGACATCTACAGGGTGTAATGAATGTACAAGATTTAATATAACAATATTTACCCGTGTGAAGACCAATACGTATTCGTAGAGGCAATTCAGGCATGTGTCTAATTTGAAATTGACCACATTTGCTAAGAATATCCAGTGCTAAGGTGCTGATTTCGCCGGCATGTTTATCACCGTTTCGTACAGGTAAGCCACTGCAGACCATGTAAGCGTCCCCAATAGTTTCAACCTTTGAAATTTCAAAATGTTGTCATTAATAAAACATCGACGACAAACGATGAAAACGACGGTGGCGGCGATCCAACAGCATCGATGCCATTTTTTAATAACTCTAGATATTCAGTTTTCCATTGTCGCAATATTCTGGAGAAATTGTTCCTCTTGTCCACTGCTTACTGCTCTACAGTTTTTTGAGTGAACATAATCTCGGTGATTGTGCTATGTTGTTACTTGTAGGAGATCGTTTATTTATACCAGCTCTAATTATTTGCCTTCTAGAAATTGTGTGGGCACCAACTTAAACAGTGAAACTCATCTTTAAGAAATTTGTGCAACTAGACCCTATAAAGAGTCACCATTATCGTTGTTGCACTGAACGCCCACCTTTGGTGTCCGAAGCCATACTCACATGTTCTTCCCATTCCCTTATATTTAGGAACTCTGTTACTTAGTTCTTGAAAACTGCTTACGCGTCACTCCAGAACGTTGTCACACCATTTTTTATGCGTTTTTATGCATTTATTTTTTATACCTTTCTTATTATTATATTATTTTGATACCTTTCTTCTTATAACCAAGTATTATTTCTAAGATCAGAGCTTTGATCTTTTTGTCATCTTTCATTCGGCATATGTGTCAACGAAAGACGCATTCTTCTCTGTATCACCTTTTGCTTCAATGTCACTTTTGCCTGGATTATTTGGTAAAGTTCCTCATTTGTGATCGTTTCCGCCAATGTAATCCGAGGCATTTTCCTACCGGTTCTCAGCAAAAATTGTAGGGACTGCTTGATGAAATAAATAGAAAAAGCGAGAAGAAAAGGTTTAAGAATAAACATAAAAATTCTGCATAGTGACATCTAAGAAGAAAGACATTCCCAACTAGGAAACCAACAAATTAGAGAGAAAATGAAACAAGTCATGACATTAAGATATCTCAGTAGCTAAAAGTAAAAAGACATAAAAGCAAACATAGGAATGGTCAAAGCGAATGCGAATTTGAAAATTTGCGAATCTGAAACACATTACTAACAAGCAGACATTCAACAATGAAAACAAACTGTTATGTTTTCCCAGTCATGTTATATGCTATCTACGAAGACAAAAGAAAAATCTTAAAGCTGCAGAAATGTGGTTCTTAAGAAAACTGTTTAAAATATTTTGTGCTTAAAAGAAAACGAATCCGGGGATGGAATATGGCAGAGTTGGTTTCGTGCTGGAGCGTCAGGCTGACGGAGCGGTTTCAAGCCCCGTTAGTGCCCCCTAGTGGCTTTCAACACAGGCAGCAATGCCTTCTAAGCCACTTTAACCATGCTAAGTCATGCTAAGAATGAATTGGTAATCGAAATGGCAGGCAGGAAGTTGCTATCTACAATACGTCAAAGACAACTTTAATTTTTCAGACATTAATGATAAGGAACATTATACAAAACCTGATAGCTACTGGAAAAGAAGAAGGATCAAGAGGAAGACAATGACTTGCGTATAGCAGTAGTTTACTGAGTGATGTAAAGGGCTAACTACGGAATTAAAACTCATACAAGCGACGGGCAACAGAGAAGAACGTCAAGTCCATAGTCGTTAAAGTACAAAATTAATACACGACACCTGACGATTTTCCTGTACCAACTTCCTTTCATAAACAAATATTTTTCTTTCCAAGTCCATGTCTCACAGCCATAAAGAAACTGCTAACAAATACATGTCTCATGTATTTTCTTTTTCGATGCAAGACTTATTGCTTTGCTCTTTCAAATTTTCTCACTTGCAGCCAGATTCCTTAAAGCTCTTGCTTGTTTAAAATCTTTCTTACAGTCCAAATCGTAGGCCATGTTGCTCCATAGGTATGTAAAGTAAGTTTTATCTTGTTCGGATATCTTTTTGTTTATAGCGCTTTGCCTAATATATACAGTACAGTATCCTCCAATTCATCTTCATTTCCTTCCAGCACATCACTATCATCTACGAACCTTAGGATATTGATTGGCACTCACTGCGCTAGTTTAAGGCCTATGTCCTTAGCATGTTGTTAATCTTGTTCATTGCTCTCTTTCAACATTTGAGATGAAGATTACGGGTGAAATGTTGTCTCTTTGTCTTGAACACTCTTCTTACTTCCCATTATTCTCCACTGATTCGAACAACTGATCTTGAGTTATTACCAAAGTCCGTAACAACTTCATCAGATTTTGGACGACTCAATATAACTTACAACACGGCTAGAGTTGCTATGATGTAAGGTGCCTTTTGGAAATCTACGAATTAAGTTGTTCTTTCGTTGAGCTTAGTCTGCAATCAACCTTTTGTATGCTTAAGTAAGTGAGTACATTCTTGTGAATTTATACAGCGCTATAGGAGAGCACAACACAGCACAGCAGTTGTTGCTTTTTCTTTGGCGCCTAGTCTTTCTTAAAATAGCTATGGGAAAGGTGAAAGGTCGGCCAGATGATAGTCAATATCCGAAGGGCAGTGAGACTAGGTTTGTCACAGCTATGGAGGGAATGATTTAAGAAAAAGGAAAGATTTAAGCTTAGACTTGAGGAGATAATGCAGGAAATATAGGAAATGAGGATTCAGATTTTATTGTTTAAAAATGTCAAAGTTTGCGGGAGGAAGCTGGGATAGAGTTCCAAAGTTCAGGTACGGCGTTTGAGAAGGAAGGGTTGCAAATTTTCAGGGATGACTGATTTAGCGGGCGTGAAAGAGTGAGATGAGATGACGATCGTGTGGGTCGAAAAGACTGCTATAAGATAAGACAGGTTTTGATGACTGAAGTCAGCTATATGTCAGTTGTAGTGAGCTGGGGCGTAGATGGTTAAAACCAAAGAGATTTGACTCGATTTCTATAATAATTAATCTTTATTAAACTCATAGTCCAAGACATCAAACGGGAGACTCCAAGTCGAAGTACATCGAATATACGACTAAAGTCAGTAAATACAATAGCGTCACATGATTTTTTTCTAAAGGGAAAGAGAGAAAAATCACAGACTTAAGTAAAAATCATAAACAGCATCAAAATTACATCACATACAGCAGAGCAAAGAAAAAAATTACACAGACTGAATCTCTGGAAATCTACTCAACAAGTCAGGCAAAATATTCTTCTTTCCCGCTCTATGTCTAATATCCAAACTAAATTGAATTAATTCAAGATCTATCTTAACAGACGTTGATTAGAATTCGACATGGTAGAAATAGCTTTCAACGGCGAATGATCAGTAAACACTACCACTGAATTCGACCCAAAATAAACAGAAAACAATCTAACCGCCAACAAAAGAGAATATGCTTTATTTTTTACGATTGAATAGTGCTGGTGCTTATTTAACTTGCGACTAAAATAACAGACAGAGTGTTCAATTTCATGAACAACTTAAAATAGACAACCCCCACACAGTACAAAGAAGCATCAAACAGCCAGATAGAACTTCTAATAATAATAATTCAGAGGACTCAAAATTAGACGAGAAGCCAAACCTGATTTTAACTCAATAAATGATTCTTCAGGCAAATTAGACCATTCAAATTTCTTACCCATTTTCAGCATTTCTGTCAAAGGTAATATTAACTCAGAATAGTGAGGCAAAAATCTCCGATAGTAACCCGCTAGACTTAACCATGACAATTGTTTATTGTTTGTAGGCCTCGGAAAATTTAACATCACATCAATTTTCACTTTCAACGGTTGTACCGAATTCAAACCTAAATGATGTCCAAGAAAATTTACCTCAGCTTTGGCAAACGAACATTTCTTAGGATTTAACGTCAAACCAGCATTTTTACCTTAGACAGAATTTCATTTAAATGACTAACAATATCATAGCAGGCTTTTGAACGTTGGGAGATTTATGATTCGAAGTTTTCAAAGAATCAAATTTGCAGTTGGAGCAGTGGTTATTGTTGTGTTAGGAGCCAAAACTAGCTTTGAATTGTCAATATTTTTGAGTTGTTGAGGTAGTCTAATCAAAAGAAATGATATTAGACGACATTCATGTGGAGACTGATGGGAATGCGGATTCAAGTGGCTTCAGTGTATCAGTGTATCAGTATCGAGTATCGCCTCCACACAAAGCTTCGCATGTATGCTGTTTATATCATTCCGGTGTTGCTCTACGAAGTAGAAACATGGACTCTAGCCTCATCAGGAAACTAGATCAGGAAACTAGATGCCTTCCATCGATGGTGCCTGAGAAGAATCCTTAGAACATCGTACACCTCGCATACAACAAATGAAGAAGTGTTCCGACGTACAGGAGAGGAACCCATATCCATAAAAATACGAATCAGGCGTCTCCACTACTTTGGGCATGTTGCGAGAACAACCCTAAACATGGACCATGCGAGAGCTCTACAGGAGGCAATTAAAGCCCCCCCCAAATCATGGAAAAGACCAGTTGGTCGCCCAAGAACTGCCTGGACCCAGAACAATTCGATCTGACTTGGCTCCGTGTAACGTTGGACTTTTCACTGCCTGGAAAACGGCTCAAAACAGAGATTCTTGGAAATATTTAGTGGAAAAGGCTACGCTCCCGTCAGTGAGCTTGCCGATGATGATGATGATGATGATGATGATGATGATGATGATGATGATGATGATGATGATGATGATGATGATGATGATGGTGATGGTGATGGTGATGGTGATGATGATGACTGTATCAGCATCAGAAGCAATGTGTGAGGGGCGAGGTTGAGGAAGAATGGCTTTCGAGGTGTCATTGTAGCGCGTTCAAATAGAACGATGATACAAAGTGTCTTTCCGTGTGTACAAAAAATGCGCTAAAATTCATCCACAGGCATCTTTAGTTTTCAAAAATTTTCCGCCGCTAAAAATAGTGAGGGAGGGAGAGATGGGGTCGAATAGGGGAGCAGAGGGTAAGAAGAGACGGAGAAAAGGGACGTCGGGTGTTTTGCTCCGGTCGACAATTTATCCTTTTATCCTAGCTACGCTAATGCTTTGTCCCCAGTTACAGGTACTCTAAATAACAGTCTTTTATTAGCTGATTTGAATTTAGAGTTTGAGAAGCAGTGCTTCTCAAGCGGTGGTCCGCGGTCACATATGGGACCTCCGAGCAGTTTCAGAAAGACCGTGAAAGGATTACTTTCTCAAGATATCTCACCTCTACGATACCTCGACAAATTTGAATTCTGCTCTTGCGCATTGTTAAAATTTGAACTCTTAGTTTTTAAGCTGTTTCCTGCAGTTTATGTCGGTATATTTGTCTTTAACCATTTTTATTTAACTTCGCTAGAATTTATAGACTCAGAATCAACAGGACCTATTATCGCTCATTTCATTACCGTTACTATTTGTAATTTGAATTTGTAATTGAATTGAGGTCTTCTCTTAGTTTTTACAAATTCAATTTTACTCCACACTAATATTGGCTGCACTTTTGACCTCGTGCTGAGCTTGTGAACCGCTGCATGAGCTGAAAGATAATTTGACTTTTCTTCACAACTTTATTTTACTCGTTAACCTCAGCCTGACATCATGACATTATTTCCTCTCTATTTGTTTATTCTAACTGTTCATTTCTTTTCCCCGAAGCTTGATATACGAAAACCGATTAATCATTGGACCTACCCCACTGCCGTTGATCAATATTCACATTTAAACAAAATTCCTATCTCCTTTTTCTTAACTCTCCGTTGTTCACACCTTCGTCATCGTCGTTCGCATTTCCGTCTCACCCGACGCACAGATATCATTATCATCCTTTTTGCTCTTTCAGGCGATATCCACCCAAATCTCGGACCATCTCAATCACACATAACACTACGCACTCTCAACATCAGATCCCTCACTAATCCTCAACACACACATTCACTACACGAACTTGCTAACATAGAATTAGACCCCCTCTTTCCAATGCACATGCTTCACTCCTCTGCCATAGACATAGTTGCACTAACCGAAACCTGGGTATTTCCATCTACAACTTCATGTCAATTGATCGAGGCAACCCCACCTGGCTTTTCCCTCTTGAGCTTTCCCCGTTTTAAAAAGTTGACCAACTGCTCTTCTAATCTAGGTGGAGGTACTGCTTTTCTCATTCGTGAAATTCATTAAATTGATTGAATTGAATAAATAGAATTCATTAAATCATCTGATCTAATTACTAACACCCCTACCCTGTTGCAAATTAGCAACTCCTCTTCAAATAATTTCTCTTCATTTTAATGCTCATTAGTCACCCTCAATCTTCTTCTCTCAAAACTAACTATTTTTAACATTTACCGTCCCCCATTATCATCAAAATACTCAGCCTCATTTGTGACATTTCTTGATGAATTGACCTCCTTTTTGGGCTCTGCAGCTACAACTCCACACGAATTCTTAATTACTGGCGACTTTAATTAACACGTGGACAAGAGTGGTGATCTTAACTCTACTTTTTAAATCTTCGTTCCGCCACCAACAGTTATCATAATCTCCTTACATCTGCCAAAAAGAAGTACTATTCTAACATCATTTCAACAAATAGCTCAAATCCACGCAAGCTCTAGAAAACTGTAAATCTTTTCCATCGCAAAGACTCAAAACCTCTCTCTCACAATCCATTTCCCTGTCAGAACTTGCTGAATCTTTTGCTAAGTTCTTCTCTGTAAAAATCTCCAAGATTCGCAGTGTCCTTAAGTCTTTCACTATTACTCAAGCCACCTCTCCTCATTATCCTCCTCCCCCACAACCTCCACGCAATTTATCCAGCTTCACTCCTACAACTGAAGAAGAGGTATCCAAACTTCTACTATCCTTTCCAAACAAACAATGCGACCTAGATCCCATACCTACCTCTTTACTCAAACAGTGCGCCACCGTGCTTACGCCTATCATAACTAGAATCATCAACCTCTCTCTTATCTCAAGCACTTTCCCATCCTCATTAAAAAACTCTTTTGTCACTCCTCTCCTAAAAAAGCCTGGTCTTGACAGAGAAGATCTCAATAACTATCGCTCTATCTCAAATCTTTCTCTTCTATCAAAACATACTGAGAAAATTGTGCTTTCCAGACTGAATGAACACCTTTCAAATAACTCACTATATAATGCTCATCAATTTGCCTACACTAAACATCAATCAACTGAAACTGTCCTCGCCTACATTTATGACAGACTCTTAACTGCAATTGGTCTCCGACAAGTTACTAGCCTTTGTCTCCTTGATCTCTCTGCAGCATTTTATACCATAGATCCTTTGGAATGCTCTTGACGCCAGTATGCGTAGCTTAGCAACTCCTAATTCTATGGCCCTCTTTTTGAAACGACTTAAAACTTATCTCTTTGTCAATGTGCAGTAATTTGCTGTGGGAGCGCTTCTGAGTGATTCTTCAGAAGAGGCGCTATACAAATATTTTGTTACATTACATTACATTACATTACATCACAAAATTCTGCTCGAGCGACTCTCTCTCTGGTTTGGAATATCTGAAAAGCTCACAACTGGTTTGCATCTTATCACAAATCTGGGTCTTTTAAAGTGTCCTGTCTTGGCCAAATTTCTCTTTCTCACAGTATAGATTATGGAGTGCCTCAAGGATCTGTTCTTGGGCCTGTACTGTTCACCACGCCACTTTCATCTCTAATTACTTCCCTCAAATTAAATCACCAACTCTAAGCCCATGACACTCAGCTATTCCTGTCCTTCTCACCTCCTTCATTTGATGCATCTATCATTAAGCTTGAATCTGCATTCTCCTCGATCTCTGCATGGATGTCATCTAATCTCCTCGCTCTTAACCCATCTAAGACAGAGTTTCTTTTAATTGGACTACCTCAGCAGCCTTAAAAAAATTTGACAATCCTAAGCTAGTTTTGGCTCATGACACCACAATAACTCCTGTTCCAGATGCAAGAAATCTCGGATTCAAATTTGATTCTTTTCTAAACTTCGAATCACAAATCTCCCAACTTTCAAAAGCCTGCTTTGTTCATATTCGGGACCTTCGTCGCCTTGTCTCGATATTAAGACTGCGTCCACAATTGCCACCTCTATAGTCCACTCCAAATTAGATTACTGTTACTCCCTCTACTATAACCTTCCCAAAGCCTCCATCAACAAATTGCAATCAATACAAAATGCATTGGCTCGTGCTGTTACTATGTCACCTAAATTCTCCCACATTACACCCATACTAAAATCTTAAAATAACAGAACGTATCCAATATAAGATAATAACACTTACACATAGCTCACTTCAGTCATCAAAACCTGTCTACCTTAGGTCACTATTCACCCCTCAGCCTCCTCGACCCACACGTTCGTCATCTCATCGCACTCTGTCACGCCCGCTAAATCAGTCATCCCTAAAAATTTGCAACCGTGCCTTCTCATACGCTGCACCTGAACTTTGGAACTCGAACCCAGCTTCCCTTCGCACACTTGGACACTTTAAACAATCAAATCTGAGTCCCCGTTTTCTATAATTCCTGCACTATCTGCTCAAGTCTTCAGGTCTAAGCTTAAATCCTTCCTGTTTCTTAAATCATTTCCGCCATAGCTGTAACAACCTAGCCTCACTGCCCTTCGGATATTGACTGGCTGGTCCCATACCTTTGCTATAGCTATTTTAAGAGAGGCTGAGCGCCTAAGAATAAGCAGCTACTGTTGTGCTGTTTCTAAGGCGCTATAGAAATCCACGAGATTTGACTTACTTACTTACCTATTAAGCTTGATCTTTCGTTGTCGAATTCGTTGATCGATCTCTTTCCACCCTTTTCACTTGTCTTCTGGTAAGTTGGCCAACGGCACCTTATTATGCGCTATTTGGTGCAATCCCACCAGGTTTCCCGGTATCACTACAATTCGTCTACAGACTTCTGGTCTACCGACAGTAGGTCTATTACAATATCTGGGCTAGGGTTAGGGTTGGTTTAGCTGAAGATTATTGTTATGGTTATTCCTAGGGTTAGGATTAGAGGTAGGGGTAGGGCTATGGTTAGGGTATCGCAGTAGACCTATTGTCGGTAGACCAAAAGTCTATAGATGAATTGTCGTAGACCAAATGTCTGTAGACGAATTGTCGCGGAACCAGGGATCCTTGCACAGGACGTCTGGTCCGTCACACTCGCTCGCCCGTCAGCAGCCCACAACTTTAATCCTGAACCGGTTGAGCTCTTACCTAGAGAGTCAGTTTTGCATTGCATTTTGCTTTTATTCCATGTGGATTGTAGATTTTTGTCGATTGTTGTTCTTCCCTTTATTTGTGGAAATATCCAAGTCCAAGTCAAGAAAATCCAAGTCTATTTTAGCATAAAAACCAGTCGCATAAAATATTGTTATCTGACAGAGGGTTAAAAGGCTGTTGACATAATTTTATAAGGGGGTCACAGTTGTTGACAAGTGGGGTAAAATTGCCTACAAATTGGTTGTGTCGTTAATGGAGAGCCCCTTTTCTTATTTTATCGTAAACTAGCTGTGTTGCTGTTGCAGACTTGAGAAGCTTTAAGCTATTATGTAAACAACTACGAAGGGCGGCCTCTTCTCTCCTCTCCTCGATCCTCATTTCCCCTCCTCCGTTTTCCTCCCGCCTTCCCTGACGGTTGCCACCACCTCTCTCCCATAACCTCCTCTACCAAACCCTCCTTCCCGTCACATCCCCACCCCTTTCTCCACATTTTATTTTCCATACCCCTCAAACCACCACTCCCCGACCACTACTGACTACTCCCACCCACACTTACCCATTTTCTTTATGAACATAGCCGAGGATTTTCAGTGCTATACCATTAAACAGCTGTGGATAGATTAATTATATCGCCTATTTAATAATACAAAGCCGTCTACTAAAATATTATTGTCTACAGACTTTTGGTCTACCGACAATACTCTAGCTGTGAAATATGTGAAATAACGGAATCACGTAGGCCTCCGTTGCTTAAAGGATAAAATCACAATTTTTTTTAAAGAACGCCTTCGTCTGTATGGAAAGCTACGTGAGTTATCAGAGCGAAGTTGTACGAGGCGCGCGTGCGCTGTGACACGACTTACCTTGTAAGCAGTACAGGGAAGTCACGTGATTTGTCAGAGCAAAGATATAAGATGTGCGCATGAGCGGTTAAAGTAACCGTTAGACGAACTTTGGAAGTCATGGCCTATTTTAACGTAGAGTGATGCACAAAATGTGCAGTGATAAAATGAAACTGTGCAGTGGTCAAATGCAACTTTTTGTGCTGTGTGCAGTGATAAATTTTCCAGACGACCTGTTTTGCTTGCTTTTTGCGCAGATGTCCACAAATTTTCTGAGTTTAGTGCAGTGATAATTTTTGTCTTAAAACAGGCCCTGTTGGAAGTTGAGACGACAATGCCACCACAGAGTTGTTTCTTGCGCTCATTCGCTTAAATTCAAACGCAGGTGAATCTAAATGCTGTTTTTGCTGCCCTCATACATTGTCGAGATGGATTCAAACTTCTATGGATGATTACCTCCAAGTCTCTTGTAGAGTATATCATGGCTGCTGAAATCTACGACTAATTCTTTATCAAATCTACTATTCTACTTGGTTTCTAGGTTTCCCAAGAGCACTATTAAACTGCTCTGTTTTGTCCACTAAGTGACTCCAGTCTTCAGCAATTCTCACCTGTATAAATCGATTCATGACAATTAATACTGTATTCGAACATTTATAATTGATTTGATAGTTAAATTTGTTATTAAGTTGAAGATGTTTTAATAGCGAAGGTCACCTTAACTAATTAGTATAATCGAGCATATGCATTTATACTCATGTTGTTTATTGCGTTCGTTCGTTTAAATGCAATCGCAGGTGAATCTAAATGCTAGTTTAAGAATACCGATTTTGACACAATAGATATGTTCGGGTGAATCTATGGCTTTCAGTGTGAAAACTATATAATATAGGTATTGCAGAAATGGAATTCTTTAACCCTTGTTTGAAAACAGTGAAATAATGGGGATTTTGTAGATCTAAACTTACAATTCTCCAGAAGTTTTATTTGCTATTGTAAACTAATTTTTATTTAATATACTTACCTTGTAAACGTCATAATCGTCAATTGTTGAATCAAAAACTGTGTACAAATCGTTGAGTAGTTGGACAACTTGCATTGGTGTGCTCATGGCTGATATTGTTGTAAATCCAACGATATCACTGAAGTATATTGTCACCTCGTCGTATGTTTCAGGGTCCACTGAACTTCCTATTAATAAGCTTTTAGCAACTGACCTAGTACACCATCCAAACAGAAATAACTAGGCATTTAACTATATATATATATATATATATATATATATATATATATATATATATATATATATATATCACATTCAACAGCATTCACGTCAACACGTGTAATAAGTAATTACACGAAGCACAAAGTGGTAGAAAGTTCCAGTCATTGCATGTAATGACCAAGAGGGTCAGTCAATTTCATGCACTGGCTCTCAGTCCCAGAGCGAATAACTTATAAGCTGGCAACCATCGTCTATCGGTGCCTGCACGACATCGGTCCCTCCTATCTCCGGTGCGAACTCCAGAGATCCTCGGCAGGCATCGGGGCAGACATAGACAGTAGAAGGCGTCTGCGATCTGGCTCCACTCAAGTACTCCTCGAGCCGCGCACACGCCTTGCCACTGCCGGCGACCGTGCCTTCCCGGTTACCGCAGCGAAAGCCTGGAATCGTCTTCCCATCTGTATTCAAACATCACCTTCTCTGGACATATTTAAGAAGCGTCTGAAGATTTGGCTGTTCGAGATCAGCTATTCTGTTAAATTCTGACTTATATTATTCATGTACTATGTAATATGGTCAAGTAGTCCTTCTAGGATGATTGACCACATAAATCTTAACTTTCAATAACTAAATAAATGCAATGACTCAATGTTAATTTCAGTGTTTATTTTGGTAGATAATGGAGTCGCGACATCAAATGTTGCACGCAACTTTAGCTTAACAGCACTTGCATCGACTTGTTTATATTTTAGTTGTCAAGACAATTGCACTTCAGACACGAACTATAGAAATTGCGAGAGAGAGTGGAAGAAATTAGATTAAAGGCGAAAACTAAATGCTGAATTTCAGAGACAAGTCAGAAAAGACAGTAACAAATATTATCAATAAATACAATCAGTGTGAAGAAATGGAAATGACTACCAAAAGGAAAAACAACAGGAGTTCTACCATTTTTGCATTTTAAATCGTGCTTATGACATACTCGGAAGCATTCATCTTTCAAAGCCAGCTTTTTATATGATTGGACTGTAAAGATTTAAAATGCAACTGTAACTACCTACTTATTACAGAAAAATAGACGCCAAAGCAGTACACAAAGTCAAATGAAAACTTATAAACAATCGAACATGCGTCGATCAGCTTTTGAACGAAAGGTGGCTGAATTTCTACCATAAACTAAAAGAAAGGTGTGTGTGTGTGTGTGTGTGTGTGTGTGTGTGTGTGTGTGTGTGTGTGTGTGTGTGTGTGTGTGTGTGTGTGTGTGTGTGTGTGTGTGTGTGTAGGAAGAAGACCTCTACAGAGAAGATAGCATCCAACAAAACAACAGAACAGACCGAAGGTCCGAAGCAAATTTGCCGAAGCAAATATCACAGAAGCTAAACAAACAAGTCTTAATAGAAGAAGTAGAATGAGGCATACGACAATTGGCAAATAGCTCCTGGCGATGATAATATATCCAATCTAATGTAATTTGAAACTTCTATAGCGCCACTTCATAATGCACAGGAGCATCAACCGATGGCACACCAAATCCAAATAATTAAAGATCCAGGTCAAATCCAGGGTATCCGGCCAGGCAAACGGGTGACAGTCTATGGCGGATAGGCCAGGTCAAAAAGATGGATTTTTAATCTTTTTCTGAAAATCTGTAATGAATTTGCAATGCGCACATGTTCAGGCAATGAGTTCCAGAGTTTGGGGCAGCCACTGAAAAGGCACGAGAACCAAGAACTGTCCGAGTATGGGAGAGGGAGAGAATTATTGAATAATTGATGGAATGTAGTCAGAATGGACAACAATAGATATCCAAAGATAGCATTGTACAGGAAAGTTCATGGAGAAAGAATCAGAGGAAGACCGAAAAAGCGATGGATTGACAATGTTAAAGAAGACTGTGAAACAATTGGATTAACTTTATATGAGGCACATAGGACTGCTCTAGATAGAGACAAATGGAGATCTATTGTTAATGGGCTGCCTACGCATGCGCAAGCATTGCCAGGGCATAAATGATGATGATGATGATGATGATGATGATGATGATGATGATGATGATGATGATGATGATGATGATGATGATGATGAGGATGAGATATCGTCGACTCTTCGTCGACTGTTGAGAAAATGTAAGAGTTTCCACCATTGACTTATCTGGGCAGGCTTACTCCAAGCAATATTGAACGAACTCGCCATATGAAAACGTCATCCCTCTATTATCTATTTATTTGCTACTAAGAAGTAATCTTTGTTGCTGCTTTTAAATTCTTTCTTGCTATTTTAAAGACAGATTGATTAATTTCTGAAAAGCTCAGCGGGCCAAATAAAAGGCTCGGTGGGTCACTCACGGTTTGGACACCCATGAACAAATGAGCAACAGGAACGTTGCGCGCTTATACAAAATCTTCTAAGACGAAGTTCGACTTCTTTGTTAAAAATACTCAAATAGAATTGTAGTGAACGGGTTTCATTGTTGCCCGTTCACTATGAAGGGGAACTAGCACGAAGTCACCGAAGTAGTTGTACAGCCTCTAACTAGTTAACGGTTATGGGCATGAGCGCCCAAGAACCCCGTTGCCCTAGTGCAGTGCTATATCGTTAACCATTAGCAACGAATGACATAGTACAGCATAGTACAAGCTTAACCAATCAACTACATGAACTCATGATGGACATTAAGCCGAGCGAATCACGGTGCACAGTAATGAGTTCTGTCTTTAGGTCTAATAGTTACTGACAACTAATAGGGTTAACATACGTCCGGGTTTCCCCGGACATGTCGTCTTTGGACCCCCTGTCCGGGCGTCCGTACGGCTTTTCAGACAAAGTCCGAGTTTGTCCGGGTTTTGGTCCTCCCGATATTTAGCGCATGGAATACCACAGTTAGAGGGCGGGAAGTTAGCAGAGTGGTAACAGCGTTGGACGATGGAGCAGAAGGTCGCGGGTTCGATCCCCGCAGGAGCATAAGGTCGACTCAGCCTTCATTCGCTAGAGGGCGGTGATAACTGAGTAGCAGCTGTGGCTGCGAAGGTAAAACGCAGGTCTAGAGAAAGCAATGGCAAACTAATCTAGATTAATGGCTTTAGCCACTTGCGTCGCTGCTTGCCTGACACCGGAGATCAGCGCCGGGCCCGAAGCTCGAAATAGAGTATGGGCGAACCTTTACCTTTTACCTTTACCACACTGTATTAACACGGCGTTTTGTCCGTCGCCAAGCCTCAGCCCCAGGCGCAATCTGGCGATATTGACAATAATGACTCAGAATGAGATAGGCCTACTTTCACTACCGTCTTGTAAATTGTAGTAATTATGCACTTCTATATAATAATTATGCACTTCTATAGCACCGTTTCTAATACCCAAGTATATCAATCGATGGTAATTGAAATCCATCCGCAAAAGACCAGGTCATTCCAGAGATCAGTCAGAGGGAAACAGCAAGACAGACTATAGAGGAAATGCTAATAGGGAGAGATGTGTTTTAAGCCTAGATCTGAAAATACTCAGTTTATTGGAAGATCTGACAACCAGGGAGAGAGAGAGCGAGAGAGAGAGAGAGAGAGAGAGAGAGAGAGAGAGAGAGAGAGAGAGAGAGAGAGAGAGAGAGAGAGAGAGAGAGAGACAGAGAGACAGAGAGACAGAGAGACAGAGAGACAGAGAGACAGAGAGACAGAGAGACAGAGAGACAGAGAGACAGAGAGACAGAGAGACAGAGAGACAGAGAGACAGAGAAGACAGAGAGACAGATTTGGCCCGGAAATAGACAAAGCTCTCTGACCAATTTCAGTGTTTGTTCTACTGTAGGTACATTTGACAGACAGATCTGAAAATACTCAGTTTATTGGAAGATCTGACAACCAGGGAGAGAGAGAGAGAGAGAGAGAGAGAGAGAGAGAGAGAGAGAGAGAGAGAGAGAGAGAGAGAGAGAGAGAAATCGGCAAATATGGTTGAATGATGTTTCGGATGGTTTTTAAATATTGAGGTTGGCCAGACTGCAGTATTTTAAAAACAAGGACACCGGTCTTAACTACAATTCTCTGTTCCACCGGCAGCCAGTGTTACTTTTGAAGGACAGGTTTAATGTGATCATGCTTACGAGTTTTTGTAATGTCCCGGGCCACAGAATTCCGAATCCCTTGAAGCTTTTGTATATTAGATTTGTATTAGATTTGTTAGTATTTGTACAGCACCCAATATTGTTACGATTTGACGACTTTCTAGGATTGTGAATTGGGCGGGGAGGTGACGATTTGACGACTTTCTAAGATTGTGAACTGGGCGGGGAAGTGTCGGGACAATTTTAGGGGTATCGGAATTTAGAAAAAGTCTGACAAGCAAAAAAACCTTCTCAAACTCCAAAAAGTCTGACAAGCAAAAAAACTTATGAAGTCTCCAAAAAAAGTCGTGTGACAAGTAAACAACCTTATGAAGTATCCAAAAAGCCTGAAAAAGGTCATCCCTAGCTCAGATTGGGAGGGTGTGGGGTGTTGAGGGGGTGTTGGGTGTTGAAGGTGTCGGGGATGTCGGTCTAAAATTCAAAAGGGGGTATTGGGGTGTTAAGGGGTTTAGAAATATCCCTCGATTGGGGGTGTCGGTATCAGATTTGGGGGCGGGGCTGTTAAAGGGTGTAAAAATATCCCTGATTTCTAGGGACACCGCGTGTCCGCGACTATTCTGTTCAGGTTCCCGGAAAGTGTCCTCTTTTTCCATCTGACAATTGTGGTAATCTTAACAACTAATGATTAACACCAAGTATTTAAATATAGGAAGAGGCGGATTATGACCACTACGAGGCTTTTCCCAAAACTATTAAAAACTCTAAGTATCATGTACTATAGAATTTTTCTCACGTTGGTAGCATTTGCGTTAGCAAATTTTCCGTCTTCTTTCGTTCGTCTTCTAATGCAAGAGTTCTTATGCGTACAATTTCTTCTAGATCCGTAGAATATTTTTCCAACATCCGAAACATAGTGTCGACAATATTTACCTTCCTGTAAATGACATTTAAAAATGTGCGAGTAAATCGCGTCAACCACTATCTTGTTTTTAAGAATTGAAAAATTTGACTTTATCAAGAATACTAATAAAATTATTTGAGGTGGGAAGATGGCAGAAGCCACTTGGTTACACGCTGGGTAGTAACGCCGACGGAACGGGTTCAATACCCGTAGGAGTCTTTAAGGTCGACTCAGCTTTATTCGCCAGAGGCGGTTGTAGCATAAAAAAACTGTGCGAAAGCACACGGCGGTTCTAACCGCAACAGGAAAAGAAAGAGACTTGGGGTAATCATCCAAAGAAGTATGAATCCATCTCACCAATGCATGGAGGCAGCAAAAAAGGGATACCAAATGTTGGGAATGATGAAAAGGATAATAGTGAATCGAGACAAAGATATAATCATAAAACTTTGTAAGTCATTGGTAAGGCCTCATCTAGAATACTGTGTTCAGGCATGGAATCTATTCTTGAAAAAAGATATAGAGCTTTTAGAAAAAGTGCAAAGACGAGCAACGAAGATGGTCAATGGATGCCATAATTTAAGCTACGAAAAAAGACTTCAGTATTGTGGACTGACAACATTAGAAAGAAGAGAGAGAGAGGGGATTTGATAGAAACATACAAAATAATGACTGGGAAAGTAGATGTGCCACACGATCGATTCTTTACATTGGCACATTATAGCAGCACAAGAGGCCACAAATGGAAATTGATTAAGTAGAAGGTTGGTCCAAGAAAGAAACAATTTTTTTGGTGCATGAGTGGTGGACAAATGGAACAGTTTGGACGAGGTGGGAGTGACAGTTGAAACAGTAAACGGATTCATTCTCGATAAACTAGGTTATTGAATGCAGATGATTACATCAGTGGTTTTCACACAGGCTTACTTAGCCTCCTAAACCACTTAAAATCACATTATTATTATTATGCCTCAGAGACCTGGACTCTACAGAAGAAGGACATACAAAAGCTGGAAGCATTCGAAATGTGGATATGGAGAAGAATGGAAAACATAAAGTGTACGGACAAGAAAACAAACGATGAAGTACAACAGATGATGGACGAACAAAGGTCGATAATCAGTACCATCAAAAAAACAAAGGAACTGGATTGGACACGCACTAAGAGGAGAATCATTAATCAGAACAGTAATTGAGAGAAGAATATCAGGAAGAAAGACAAAAGAAAGACCAAGGAGGATGCTACTGGACTGAATAATGAAAACAGATACACAGCGTCCAAGACCTATGCAGAAATCAAAGAAGAAGCAAGACGCACAGAGGAATGGAAACAATGGAGCCCTGAACCTGTCCCAGGACAGAGAACATGATGATGATGATGACATCCGATTCCGACATTCCTCCTCAAGAGATACTGGATGGACTACTGCCGGATATCACGGCCATGATCAATGCCTCTCTTAGGAAAGGCTGCTCTGATCGACGCAGTCAAAGCGGCACTCAGATAGGATTCTTCTACAAAGCCTGGAGGACAGATGCGGTATCAATAGATCCGCACTTAGCTGGTTCAAATCATTCGTCACCGACCACACACAACAGGTACATTAACGTGGCCTTCTGCCAAAGACAATAAAACTCCTGCACGCAGGCCCTCCGAGAGAAATTCCGGGCCCCTGTGCAGAATGGCAGACGGGCCCTTGAGAAGTCATAATTTTTTCTTGACGGCCTTTTTTTTTGCTCGTCAGCCGTTTATAAATGTTGACGACCTTTTTTTTGTTTTGCTCGTCGTCTGCCGTTTATTTAGCACTGTGTCCCGGCCCCCTTGTGCTCGCCGGGCCCCTCTGCTGAACTGACATTTTAAACCATTCTTTAGTGTTATTATTCATTTTATTGTTAATTATACATATTCATCATCGGCCCGGGCCCCCTCCAGACCGCCGGGCCCCTGTGCAGTTGCCCCCCTGCCCTCTCTCGGAGGGCCTGCCTGCACGGCGTTCCGAATGGCTCAGTCTGTGTCCCGGTTCGTTTCCTTCTTTATGTCGTAGAAGTATTCGACATCATTGCGGTCTGCGGGATGGTCGGCCATGGGTATTCCGACGACATCCAGATTTACTGTAGCGGGCTGGCGACGGAGGAGCAGTCTTTAATGCATCAACTAGGCGATTGTATTTTGAAAATACGTGCCTGGATGGCCGGGAATCTACTGAAGCTCAACGAGGACAAGACCCAGCTCATTTGGCTAGGGTCGCATCAGCAGCTACAAAAGGAATCGGTCACGGCGATGCGCCTTCCTAGCGCCACCGTCGAGTGCGCCACCCTGGTTAACAACTTGGTAGTGCTCATTGACAGCCAACTGTCAATGGTCGACCACGTACGTCACTGCTTTTAGCAAAAAGGCATTCTTCCAGTTGCTCCAACTGTAAGCGATCAGGAAGTCGTTGACTCCTGAAGCGAGCAGGACGCTAGCCCAGGCCGTTATTAACAGCAGGTTGGATTACTGCAACAGTGTCCTCTAGGGTGTTAGCGACTACCTGCTGCAAAGGCTTAAAAGCGTCCAGAACGCGGCGGCGCCGCCTGATGACGCAGATGGAGAAGTTCGACCATATCTCGCCTGCTGTACGAGAGCTCCACTGGCCTCCGTCTGCCAGCTCGTGAAGTTCAAGGTTGGGACGATCGCATTCAAGGCACAGCACAACCTGGCACCACAGTACCTGTGCGAAATGTTCCGTCAGATCGCCGAACATTCCGACCGCAAGGGTCTATGCCAGTGTTTCTCAAACTTTTTCGTCTTCGGCACACTAGAAATACGTGAAAACATCGGCGGCACACTTGAAAAGACGCCACATTAAAGCCAGTGAACATCAGTATGATACAATCATAAAAGCCTTGTTAGAGCACCTGGAAGGTCAACGTTGGGCAGAGAATTTAAGAATTTGACTAACTTAGGCCATCAATGAGCATAATTTCTATGGTTACTATACAGAGGGTGATCGGGGTAGGGAGACGATATCTCAACCAAATACAGTCCGATTTTAAAAATGTTTGATTAATTTTGTTCCAATTATATTCCCTACAACTTTGCCGTAACCAAAGATTTAAGATAGACTACCACTCAACCGTTTTTGCTACACAGCTTGGAACCCAAAAATTTGTTTGGAGGGAGGGTTTGTTTTAGGCTAGAAAGTGGTCCCCTCACAATTTTTTTAAAATTTTTGCACGGATCGTTTGAAAGAGGAATAAAAATGCAAAACATTGGTGTATACCTCATCTTTTTAGCCTTCAAAGTTTCCGAACAATTGCAAGTTGAAAACAATCTAAAATTACGTGAAAATACGCAAAACCGCTGATTTAAGCGGCTTAGATCGTTGACCAACTTAGACCGATTTTGTTGGTTGCCTCCAGTTGACCTTCCACTTCCAGGTGCTCTACCTAGGCTTCTATGGGTACAATATGCATGTATATTCGGAATCCATTGCCTCACAGAGCTTTGAAAGAAGTCAAATTTAAGTGGTCAGGATTTTATGAAGTTCACAACTTGATTAGCTTGGTTCAGAGAACAGATGCAAGTCCTCTCTGCCGGCACACAGTCGCTCTGCAGATAACACCCCCTTAGGTGTCATAAACCAGACACCGGGCAGGGGTTGTATCTTAATGACTTAGCCTACTTGGCCCCATGTAGTTTTAACTGCAAAAGTCACAACCCCTTTCCATACCAGCATCGTCTCGTATACCAAGGGGCTTTGCATGCAATGCTGCGCTTCCCGTCCTCCAAGGTCCCAGGGGGTGAATTATCAAGACTCTAGATTTCATCAGACTCGTCGGTGACGCTACGACCCTCACTGGCTATGCGTACAAGACAGAGTATTGGAGCACAGTCATTGATCTGAGATATTTAAAACATTGACATTTTAAATTTAATAAAATTTCCAACAAATCCCACGGCACACCTGATAATCTCGCGCGGCACACTAGTGTGCCGCGGCACACAGTTTGAGAAACACTGGTCTATGCCCTGCCGCAAACGCTACAGTTGTTGCCACATGGACTCATAAAAATGCGGAGACTACAGTCTGAACCAACCTTCTGGAACTACCTTCCGACACCACTGCGCATCGCTTGCTTTGGGCTGTCATTATTTTCGTTCAGAAAGAAGCTGAAGACTCTCTTGTTTAATAGCCAACACTGACAATTAGCACATTTGCTGCACTGAGAACTTGCGCTTTATAAATGTTCGTAATAATAATAATAATAATAATAATAATAATAATAATAATAATAATAATAATAATAATAATAATAATAATAATAATAATAATAATAATAATAATAATAATAATAATAATAATAATAATAATAATAATAATAATAATAATAATAAGATCGTTCATTACTGCTTCCTGTGACCCTCCGAGCGTCAAATCGTCTAGATCATGGAGTTATTATTAGAGGAGACGGCATTACGTCATTTCTAACCAGACTGCGAGAAGCCAGTCGCGCGTAGGCTAAAAATATCACCTACATTGTTAGCGGCCATTGTGGTTGAATCGGACGAATACAGAAGTATTAAGTCAGAGTTATAAAATTCCCTTTTCATAAAATTATAAATAATAACTTTGTTATTTGGACCTGTCATTTATCTGGAGGGGGGAGTTTTTGACATGATTATTGGAGGGAGGGGGGTGGTAACTGAAAGTTGACAGTTGATGACAAGGAGGAGGGGCCAGTGTTATTTCTAGGATTTTGAATTGAAGGTAGGGGGAACGGGAAATCGGGGTGTCGGAATTTTTAAGTCTCTCCCCGAAAAAGGCTGACAAAATAGGTCATCCGACAATAAAAGTTGGAGGGAGGGTGTCCTTCATTGGGGGGGAGGGTCTGAGCTAATTAGTATCCATTTTGTATACATACCATTGTCACAGTGCCAAATTTCGGGGGTGTCGACCTCAAATTGAGGGGGGTGTTGGGGTGTTAGGAGGGTGTAAAAATATCCCTGGGAGGGGGTCAAAAATTGCCAAAAAATTGTTGACATAATTAATGGACAGCCCCTTATTGAGAAACACGATTGATGTCATCCAATAATACTGTCCACTTGCTATTTTCAAACACAAATGTCGAACAATAGCATCTTAATCAGTAGCGGCTCCACAGGGCAGTGGCGTAGCGTGACTTTTGGAGGCCCGGGGGGGCATCTTTGCCATGAAGGCCCCAGAGTTTCAAGCTGACGAGCAAAAAAAACGTTACCACCTCCTTTTTTATCCTGATGAGCAAAAAAAGTTATCACTTCCTCTTTTATCTGACGAGCAAAAAAAGGTCGTCAGCACATCATTTCTAGGGTTAGGGTTAAGGTAGGGTTAACCCTAACCTAACCTAACCCTAGTTTAGACCCCTCTTCGGGCCCCTCCCCGCCCGGGGCCCGGGGGCTGTCAACAAAGTGCCCCCCGCCCCCTCCCACGTTACGCCACTGCCACAGGGGAGCCCGAGGGAGCGTGCCCCTATCGAGTGCCTGGCCCACCAGTGACCCCCTGTTGGGACCCTATATTTAATACTACATACATAACAACAAACGGTAGGCCCCCGTGATTAGAAGTTTCCACCCCAACGCCCCTCCACTTGCCAAATCCTGGAGCCACCACTGGGCCCAGGGTGGGTCCGTGCCCCCTATTGAGTGCCCGGTCCCCAGTGGCCTCCCTGTTGGGACCCTATACTTAATACTACAAACCTAAGTTAACAACAAGCGGTAGGCCCCCATGATTAGAAGTTGCCACCCCAACGCCGCCCCCACTTGCCAAATCCTGGAAACTCCACTGATCTGAATCTCCATTTTCAATACATACTAATAAAAAGTTCTTAGAACATTGGTAAAACATTCCCGCAGCTATTCTTCATGGCTCAGCTGATGATGTTTTGGGTCTACCAATGTGGCTGCCGTGTGGGAATTTCCCAAATAGTTGGCTTCAGCCAAATGACGTAATACCGTCTCCTCGAATAATAACTCCATGGTCTAGATATCCAATCTTCAGCTGTGACTGGAGGGAACGTAGAGTTGGCTGCAGAGGAAATTTCATGTGGCAATTAATTTTTCCTGTTACTGTTAGTTCATGTATACTGTTATTTAGCGCTAATATAAGTAAAATTATGAGACATTACGACAAAAAATGAATGAAAGCATTATTTTTGCAGCTACTGACGATACTTCCTCTACAATTTTAGCTTTGTTGTTAACAAATGCGTAACAAATGAACAGTAAAAATAATTACTAATAATAATAGATATTATTATTATTATTATTATTATTATTATTATTATTATTATTATTATTATTATTATTATTATTATTATTATTATTATTATTATTATTATTATTATTATTATTATTTCTATTATTAAACTTCTCCCAAATCTCGGTTATTATTATTATTATTATTATTACACTGGTCAACAAATTTTATGCAAGTTTTTGTTTCCTTTACAAATTTTGGTGAAACTAATAGATTTTGACTTGCTGAACACAAATATGTAATTAGAATTTCTGTATCACGTAAGGTTTTTAAGAAATCGACAATTTAGCTTTAGTATTGTAACGTCTTCTGCAACATAATCCCACAGAAGGATCTAGGCAATAATGACAAGACATGAGAAAATTAGAAATGTTTTGCTGTAGATTTTCGTTTGTAGTCACTGTCCTGTGCTTCACGTATCAGTGACCAACAGTAGTCTCCGAGAATAGACGGACTTCACTTTCCCTGGTAGCGTTTCTCGATGCTGACATTGTCTTTGTGAAATCTTTCACCATGTTCATCACTGACGGCGCCGAGATTGTCCGTGAAGAAGTCCAAG
The DNA here is from genome assembly GCA_018105865.1 of Metaphire vulgaris. Taxonomy (NCBI): domain Eukaryota; kingdom Metazoa; phylum Annelida; class Clitellata; order Crassiclitellata; family Megascolecidae; genus Metaphire; species Metaphire vulgaris. The sequence continues at coordinate 3,777,915 of CM030861.1, forward strand.
TGAGAATGAAGGAAGTGTATCTGCAGTGACATGTTGCATTTAATTGCCTTGTAAGCTTGTAGCAGATTTCCAACTTGTTCAACATAGTTTGGCGCCTTGTAGTTGCCCAGAAAGTTAGCAACAACATCCCTGAAGGCTGTCCAGGCAACATGCTCGGCACCCTGCAGAAGGCCCTCAAAGTGATTGTCCTTGAGCATCTCTCGAATCTGTGGGCCAACAAAAACGCCTTCTTTTTATTTTAGCATCACTGGTGCGTGGAAACCTCTGTCGTAAGTATGTAAACGCTTCACTTTCTTTGTTCATTGCTTTGACAAAGTTTTTCATTAACCCAAGTTTGATGTGCAAAGGTGGGCTGGTTTTGATGTATGAAGTGAGTTATAAGTCATCGATGTTATTTTATATTCAATGCGTTCTGCTATTTTAATCCAGTGTAGAGATTTGAGTAATGGTGTAATGTGGCAGAATTTAGATGATTTAGGTACTGCACGAGCTAAGGAAGTTTGAATCGATTGGAGTTTACATATGGAAGCTTTTGGAAGATTGTGAAACAGTCAATTGCAGTATTATAACTTAGAGTGAACTATTGAAGTTGTAATCGTGAAAGCAGTTTTAATGTAAAGGTAGGGACGAAGATGACGTAGATCTCGAATGTGAGAATTACAGGTTTTCGATAGTTGGGATATGTGGGCTTCAAAATTAATGGAAGAGTCAAAAGTAAATCCAAGATTTTTGCACACAGTCCAATTAAAAGAAATTCTGTTTTGGAAGGATGACGAAGAGTGCAATGTGAAGAGTGAAATGTGCAAAGAGATGACATCCACGATTAAATTAGCGATGAATAACTAGACGACTTGACACTCGGAGGGTCACTGGAAGCAGTAATGAACGACCTTCAAAAGAATCATCGAACTCGAGGCTAGCTTGGGAATACTCAACCGACGCAAATACGAAATCTATGATTAATCTTCTGTTGTCAGCGACGCTTTCATCGAATTCAGACGCGTCGAGTTTTAGCTCTTTGTAGTTACTCGGTGCACCACTTTTCAAAGGAGCGGCACTGGATGAAGCGCTCCTAAGACTGCGCTACAATCGAAGATGCAATTAAGCGCCTCTATTGTCTTCCTACACACCATGCGCTTATTCTCCTTATTCTCGTTTGCAGCACCTAAAATTACCCATCTGTTAAGATGCTCTCCATGTAGCGGACATCCGTTTCTCGAAGTTAAGGTCACGCACACCGGTCTTCAGAATATCTTGAATGTAGAATTGGATGATACGCAGTGGCTCCAAGCAACTCTACCAAACCGTGAGGGTGGACTTGGATTTCGCGCGGTGTCGACGCTGGCTCTTTATTGTTTACTTAGCTTAAGCCGCATCAACTGAACTACGAAGTCGACTAACCTCGGGCCATTTAATAACGTCGCATTTAACGGTACCTTTTCGTCGAAAGCCAAAAGCCTGCCAGAGCTGCATCCAATCTCTGTGAGTGAACCTTTCACGCCTATGACACCACCGACTCAAGTTGACACTCTTATTAAGAAAATTGCCGCTAATTCTGGGTTAGAATTAAACGTGGATTTGCCACAAGCTCACACTGCATCGTCCAACTATACGTATCAAGAGCAAAGGTTTCTTGGGATCGACCCTGATAACGAAATTGACGCACTACTGCTCCAGCAAGAATTATCTTCAGGGTCAACCAGAATACTGAGAGATTCGTTCACAATATCGAGTTTGATTGAAGAAATGAGAAGCAATGAAGTGAGGGTTAAAGCAGAAAGCCATCAGTCACCCAACCGTCCGCTTCTGCGTGGAGCCATTGACCCGCAGACAAGACCTCCCACAGCCGACAGATTTCCACTTCTAGTTACGTCATTTCCAGTTATTTCGACTTCCGGCCTGTCGACGGTGGAAGACGAAGACGAGTGGTCGTCTAAGGTTGACGAGCGGGAAAAACTGCCCTCCGCCGTCGCCGCCACCGCCACCGCCGTCGGGTCGACGGAGTTTCTGGGCGGAAGTTTCGCCAACCTGGATTCGTTCCACTCAAATTGCGCTCAGAAACGCCCGAGCGTCACGTCACAGTCGCACTCGGTTTTGAATGACGTCAGACGAACGACGTCAGAAAAAGCGTTCAAATGCGACGACGTCGACGATGTCGATGACATCAGAACAAAGGAGGATGAAGGAAACACTGAGGGCGTTTCAACGATCAAGACGTCGGCGAATTCTGTGACAAGCGAGGAAAGCCTTCCCATTGTCTTCGTTAAGGAGAAGTTGCCTGAAATGACTGAAAATCCAGGTCTGCAAACGATTGAAGCGCCTGATGAGTGGTGCCATCTATAGGAAATGGACAAAAAGACGATTCACGAGGGCCCCGGGCCGCTCGAATCCAACAGCAGACTCAGCAGACAGGAACACGAAGATGTCGAGACGAACGACGTCGAAATCGAAGAGCTGAAGGAGGAGGCGAACGATCATAGCTGACGACAAAACCGCCCAACAAAAGAAGAAAAAGAAGAAATGCAAAGCAAGTTCTTTATGAGAATGAAAGCGACACAGCTGTTGAAAATGAACCAGAAATGCCGAAGGAGACAAAGAATGAATCTTCACCAGAAAAATCTTGAGTAACAGAGGAACGTAATGAAGATGAGGAAAAAGAAAAGTCTGGCGCTGGAGAAGAAGAAAAAAGAATCAGAAGGAAAAGCCAAAAGCGGGGGACACCAGAGCAAACTGTTCCACCGTCTATACCAATTATATTATCGACCTGCTCCCAGATGGTGGTCCGGTTGGAGAAATACAAGAGTATGCAGTCGGTGCCGACAACAACATGGCTAAAGATAGATTCATGTCGGAAGAGGTGATCGAGTTCAGAACGACATGTACAAGAAGGTCAGGATAGCCGCAGAGACTCATATAGACAGACGAGAAAGTACTTGCAGACGATTATTAAGCCAGGAAAGAGTCTGAAGCTGAAACTCTGCGAGACTCTGGAATTCATCGACCGAAAGCTGAGAAAAGAAGACGGTTTCCATGCCGTTTTGGTCTTCCCGACTGGCGTTTCCATTAACAACTGTGCCGCGCATTACACTCCTAACTTGGATAAATTAATTTAAAATCTATCAGCGTCAAAACTCTCTGTGCAGAACGTCACTAAAGAAACCATTTTTAAATACCGGTAGTATTAATTCTTTCGAAATTCAAGCAACTATCATTGAACTTTAATAAAGAGTTGCCATGACAGTAATTAACGCAGATGTCTTGTCAGTTTTGTTGTCAGATGGTTCATCTAAGACGCTATGTCGCCTCTCGCAGACCCATTTTCAGCATAACTGGCAGGATTGAACACTGAACACTGTTGGCCCATTAGCCTTCATGAAAACAAAAGACGAAAGTGTATGAACACCGACTTGATTACTAAGCTGGTGTGTCATTTATATTCATGAGCGAGGAACCCGCTCACTTTCGGCTGACGAGATAGGCAGAATTTTAATTCTACTGCAGTTGACATTGTAGGCAGTACAATCGCAAGCACATTGCCGAAAACTTTCACATTGTTCTTGTACTGTCGGAACTTAGCCAAGATTGTGACGCGCGGTTCTGCCAGGCAAAATAAATAATGTTCTGTCAGATAAATCTCTCCCCAGTTACCACCGAACATCAAGTTCCATTTTTTATTCATTTTCGGCGCGAATTTTCTTTCTCCCTCTGCTGACGGTAAAAGTATTTTCCTGTCTCAATGGTGGGAAAGATTGGCTTTCCTTTCCTTTCCTTTTCCTGACAGTAGCCGCCTCAGTGGGGGGATGTAGTTGAACAGTTGTGATAAAAATTCCCCTTCCCCTACAAATCGCACTCTGCAACACATCTGAAGCTCTGTCTACATAAATAGTAGAGAAAAGATATCCAACCTGCCTTGTTGCATAGTTGTTCTGGTCGAATTTGTAACCTACTTCAAATGCGAACACGTTCGATCACATGAGCAATTGGTGACAATTAATGTTAAAAATGTACGGAAGGCAACGTCTACATTTTTTAAAGGAACACTCGCTATGGCTTTCTACAATTATTTTATAAAGTCAGAATTATTTTTATCACATTTATGTTGCACTGAACGCATTGCGCACATTTAAATGAAATAACTGAAGCTCAGTTTCCATAATTGGTACCTTCTTCATGATATGTTTGCGAGTTTGAGCTGCCTTGTAATCAACGTCTGGTAGCAATCCCCTTATAGCTGCTTCATATTTTTCAAATTCATCACGTGAAGTGCACAGTTGGTCAGCTAGTGATCGATACAGACCTGCACATTTTCTTAACTTCACAACTACACTTTGTACGGTGCACTGGTGACCCGCCGGCGATTTTTTTTATGGTGACTTAGACCCTTTGAACGAATGACTTCTTCTGTAGGGTAATATGAAAGCAAGAAAGCCTTCGGGCCACCATGATGTCAGCAACCGTCGGTCGTTTGTCTTTAGATTTTTTATTAGACATTAGACTATTTGGAAGCACTTACTTATGTTAACTAGCATTGTCTGTAATGATATTGAAAAAGTTCTAATGTTCAAGTTGAGTGCTCGGTTTTAAAAGTTGCAACAAGTGAACTGCCACAAAATATGAATAAGGTTGTTTAAGACGTTCAGTCTCAACTCCATTGGCTATAAAAATAAGGCCATTGACCTTTGTTTTTTTAAATTTTATGAATTAATCATTGAACATGGTCACAGTATTGTTTGGTTCCATGACATTTGATCCCGCGACACCTTGATACCGCGACATTTGATCCCCGACATTTTATCCCGCCGACATTTTATCCCGCGACACTTGATCCCTTTGGCGCAAGTCTCACCTCCATAAAGGAGCACAGAGAAGACACAGACTCGTAAAAGTTGGAGCTTTGTCTTGAGGGAGATCTTTCCAGAGCTCCATAGTTTGCCAAGGCGACCCAATGCTGAGCTGGCCAGACCAATCCTCCTCCTGATCTCCTGACTACAATTCCCATCTGCACGCACCATGCTTCTCAGATATACAAACTGCTCGACCGTTTCCAACTGGGTGCTGTCTAAGGTGATTACCACAGGCTCCTCCACTCTATCTGCCACTATGACTTTTGTCTTTTTGACGTTGATTTTCAGACCTAACCTTTAACTCTCTTCATTTAATGTATTCAACACCTTTTGTAGTCCACTTTGCGTGAAGGACATGAGATCGACGACGCCAGCGAATCGCAAATCTTTCAAGCATGCTGCAGCGTGTGGGAGACTGAAGAGTGTCAGAAGAATGGGTTCAATCAGTACTAGTGATGATACCGAAGGGAGGAAACCCCACGGAGTGCTCAAACTATAGGTCAATTGCCATGATATCACACCCAAGCAAAGTATTGCTGTCGATCATTTTGCAACGACTAAAAGTAAAGGTAGAATGACACTTATCTGAAGAGCAGGCAGTAATATTTTTCCTACAGGATTTATTATATTCATAAGAAATTCTATGAATCCATTAGTCCTGTCGAACTCAATTTTATCCATAACCATATTAAATATTGCTATTAACGGTTACTGTCAACGTACTACTTCTGCATTAGAAAAAGCGCTTCTTGTGGCCCGCGGAGTCTTGGAACCGAAAAATGTGGCCCTTCGTCCTTAAAAGGTTGTGCATCCCTGGCATAGAGCAATTGCACTGTCAAGAAGAAATTAACCGCCTCTTGACAGCGGAACGTACTTAGTGTGCTTAATCAAGCCTTGGTTCTCCGACGGGCTCCCGCTGGCCTATGTACCTTTACATTTTTATTAAGGTACGATCGTCCACTCATACACGCCATGTTTAAAAGCTTCGTCCGCTACAACAGCAACAAATAAGCTTTGTCATTATTCCAATGAGTAAAACTCTAAGGTTCTCTCTCTCTCTCTCTCTCTCTCTCTCTCTCTCTCTCTCAGCTAAATTGCTAATGATTTTATCGACAGTGATTTTTGCAAAGTCATAAAAAATAGCAGGGTTTAGAATTTATTGGACAACTACGTAGGTCATAATAAACATCTATCGACGGTATTTAATATCCTTTCAGTAGCCATACTCCACAATATTTAATAGCATCAACTACTGCAGATTTTTTCTTACGATGAGAGCCCGTAGATTTGATTATAACAAATTGTGTCGACAATAGCTTGCCTGCCTTTGTTGATCGACTTAAACTTGGAAACGATATCATCGAAGGCAGGTCTCATGTCCGGCTGTTCAGTCCAGCACTGTTTCATCATCTGTATATACTCTGGCGGTGCAGCACCTTGCGACACAGAAGGTCTGCACAATGGTGGAGGCTTACGTATTTTCTTAATTATTTCTGAATCCAACAAGAAGGCAAAAACATACTTTACTGCAGCACTGTTAAAAAGTTACTTAACTTATATACTATATATGTAAAGTAGAGCTAAAATTTTCTTAAATAAAGTTTTGCGTAGGCCTACTATGCTCGCCTAAATAAGTAAGTAAATCTCGTGGATTTCTATAGCGCTTTGTAGCAGCACAGCAGTATCTGCTTATTCTTAGGCGCTCAGCCTTTCCTAAGGTAGCCTATGGGAAAAGCAAATGATCAGCCAGGCGATAATAGTCAACATCCGAAGGGCAGTGAGGTTAGGTTGCTACATCTATGGAGGAAGTCATTTTAGACAAAGGAAGGATTGAAGCTGAGACCAGAAGGCTTGAGGAAATAATACAGGAATTATAGGAAATGAGGACTCAGATTTTATTGTTTGAAAGTGTCCAAGTTTGTGGAGGGAAGCTGGGATCGAGTTCCAAAGTTCAGGTGCATCGTATGAGAAGGCAAGGTTGCAAATTTAAAAGATGACTGATTAAGCGGGCGTGAAAGAATGAGATGAGATGATGAACGTGTGACGTGTGGGTCGAGGAGGATGAGGGGCTAATAGTGATCTAAGGTAGACAGGTTTTTGATGACTGAAGTGAGCTATATGTAAGGGTCGGTTTTAGGACCCTTGCCCTATAATAATAATAATATAATAATAATAGTAATAATAATAATAGTAATAATAATAATAATAATAATAATAATAATAATAATAATAATAATAATAATAATAATAATAATAATAATAATAATAATAATGATAATAATAATTGACGTCATGACACAGGGCTCTGTTTAAATTGGCGTTTCTGAAGTGAGCTATATGTAAGGGTCGGTTTTAGGACCCTTGCCCTATAATAATAATAATAGTAATAATAATAGTAATAATAATAGTAGTAGTAGTAGTAATAATAATAATAATAATAATAATAATAATAATAATAATAATAATAATAATAATAATAATAATAATAATAATAATAATAATAATAATAATAATAATAATAATAATAATAATAATAATAATAATAATAATTGACGTCATGACGAGAAGCTGTTCGGACACAGGACACAGGGCTCTGTTTAAATTGGCGTTTAAAAACTTCTTTTCTTAGTTATGGAGTATAATTCATGTTGTTCGGTGGCGTGAAAGAGTGTTCTCGATTCAGTGATCTCGAAGATTAATTTCGCCATTCGAGGAACACTGCGCTTGCGTCTGTTTCTGCAGTTGAAAGGGGACTAGGCACTGAGAGGTCGTATGTTTTGAATTATTAACTTTAACGCTCGGCCTGAATACTGGTATTTAACCGTCATCTGTGACGTTATCATGGAGTCCGTTATTATTGAAAAGAACGATCTTCCTCGAATGACGCGAAAAGCGAGCGGCGTATGCAGTCATTGCTTTGTACAAAGACAATTGCATATCCGAGATGGAACCGTCCACGAACACGGCCCTCGAAACAATCGCTGCCCAGGATCTCACCTTCCTCCGCTCACCGCCGCAGTTGACCCTTCCCAAGTTTATCAGATCACTGATCGTCGAAATCAACTGACCATTCCTGAATCCAGCACAATATCCGACTCTCCGAATCATCCGGACCCAAATGTCCGCGTTATTAAGCACATCCCCAAATCAGCCCTTTTCGCGTGTTCGAGTAAATTGACGGATTTCCTTGGATCAATTTCTGCACATCCTGAAAATCAAGAACTTTGGCGGGCTCTTTTAGGATTCGCGACAACTTTCCTTCGTCAGCCGAGCCGTGCGGGACGCAACCGTAAGTTGTCTCAGATCATTAAAAGTCGATTGAACCAAAGCTCGATCATACAGGAAATCGACACCGCGAAACTTACAAAGCCTCATTGCTTTAAGCCTAAACCAAAATCTCCCGATGAAAGGCTAATCGCTGCGGTTACTGCCAAACTGGAGGACGGAAATATTCGGGCCGCCACTCGCATTCTCTGCGACAACGATCACCCGATCGAACCGAGTGCAGACTCTTTCGCCGCATTACTGGAAAAACACCCTTCGAATACATACCAAGAAGAAATGAGGCGCCTACCGACTCCGACCGTAATTACCACCTGCCTAAAAGTCACTGTTCATGACGTTGAACAGGCAATCAACTCTTTTCCTAAAGGCTCTGCAGGTGGACCGGATGGCTTCCGACCTCAACATCTGGTCGAACTGGTGAAAAACAAAGAGTCGGCGGCGGAACTGTTGAGGGCCCTAACCGATTTCACCAACGTCATCTTGTCCGGAAAATGCCCTCAACAGGTAATACCTATTCTTTTTGGAGGTAACCTGATAGCATTATCTAGGAAATCTGGCGGTCTAAGACCCATTGCTATCGGATACATCTGGCGTCGTCTGGTTGCGAAATGCGCCAACCGATATGCAGTTAGCAAGCTGGCTCCAGACCTTGTCCCAATTCAGATCGGAGTAGGATGTCCAGGTGGATGCGAGGCTGCAGTTCACGTCGCTCGCACCTTCATTACGAATATGCGTCATGACCAGTTATTTGTTAAACTGGATTTCGCCAACGCCTTCAACAGCGTTAGACGGGACGTGATGCTGAGATCGGTCTACGAACATGTTCCCGAGCTTTACCCCTTCATACACCAAAGCTACGCTTACCCTTCAATTCTCCAATTTGGTCCGTTTTCAATAAGGTCAGAAATGGGGCCTCAGCAGGGAGGCCCACTAGGACCACTGCTTTTCTGTCTTCCTCTGCAGCCAACTCTACGTGCCCTCCAGTCACAGCTGAAGATTGGATATCTAGACGATTTGACGCTCGGAGGGTCACAGAAAGCAGTAATGAACGATCTTAGTAAGATCATCGAACTCGAGACTAGCTTGGGGATCAGCCTCGACCGACGCAAATGCGAAATCTATGGTGAATCTTCTGTTGTCAGCGACGCTTTCAACGATTTCAGACGCGTCGAGTTTGGCTCTTTGGAATTACTCGGTGCACCACTTTTCAAAGGATCGGCACTTGATGAATCGCTCAGAAAACAATGCGCTACACTCGAGGATGCAATTAAGCGTCTCTCTTGTCTTCCTACACAACATGCGATTATTCTCCTCAGATCATCGTTTGGAGCACCTAAACTTACCCACCTGTTAAGATGCTCTCCGTGCAGCGAACACCCGCTTCTCGAAGTTATTGATAAAATCATGTGCACTGGTCTCCAGAATATCTTGAATGTAGACTTGGATAATACGCAGTGGCTCCAGGCAACTCTACCAATCCACGAGGGTGGACTTGGATTTCGTGCGGTGTCGACGCTGGCTCCTTATGCTTACTTAGCTTCAGCCGCGTCAACTGAACGTACGAAGTCGGCCATCCTCGGTCCATTAGACACGCAGGATCCACACGTATCGCAGCTGATCATCAAGATCAAAGCACCCTCCTCAATTATCGAATCTCTACCAACATCACAAAAAGCGTGGGAAGGACCCGCAATAGAACAAGCACGCAAACAAATCTGGGACAGTTACACGGATCCTTTCAACCGAGCCAGGCTTACCGCAGTCGCTGCCCCACATGCGGGAGATTGGCTGCACGCCTTACCATTAGCTTCCTGCGACCTATTTCTGGACAACGAAGCTATTAGAGTGGCGGTTGGTCTCCGACTAGGTCTTAATATCTGTGCGCCACATAAATGTCAGTGCGGACAAATCGTCGATCCACGCGGTCAACACGGCTTTGTCTGCAGACTGTCCGCCGGCCGTTCTATCAGACATTGCACACTGAACGACATAATTTGGCAGGCTCTTCAAAAAGCCGGTGTCCCGAGCACGAAAGAACCGCTGGGTCTCCTTCGATCCGATGGAAAGAGACCAGATGGAGCCACTCTCATTCCTTGGGCCAGTGGCAAATATGTGGCATGGGACGTCACATCTGTCCACACCTGTGCCAAATCCTACTTGCATCTGACCTCAAACTCACTCGGGGCCGCAGCGGAAAATGCAGCAACACGCAAGCATCACAAATACTCCGGCCTTCCCGTCTCATACAAATTTATTCCGATTGCATTTGAAACTATGGGACCACTCAACGCAGAAGGCAGCGAGTTCATCGCCGAAATTGGTCGCCGAATTGCATGCGTTACAGGAGATCCGAGAGAGTCATTCTACTTATTCCAGCGTCTCAGCCTGCACACAGCGATTCAATAATGTAGCTTTTAAAGGAACGATTTCATCGAAAACCAAAAACCTGCCAGAGCTGCATTCATTAAAGATTATGACCGACGTCGAGACGAACGTCGAAATCGAAGAGTTGAATGAGGAGGCGAACGAACTGTTCATCGTCGACGACAAAATCGCTCGACAGAAGAAGAAAAAGCAGGAGGAATACAAAAGCAAGAACGCCCCCAAAGCAGAGCAAGTTCTCTACGAGAATGAAAACGACATAGCTGGGGTAAATGAGCCAGAAATGCCGAAGGAGACAGAGAGTGAATCTCCACCTGAAAAATCTGAAGCTACTGAGGAATGGACTGAAGATGAAGAAGACGAAAAGTCTCGCTTTGGAGAAAACATCAAGAAGAAAATGAATCGGAAGAAAACGCCAAAAGCAGGAAAACCAGAGCAAACTGTTCCACCACCATTTATCGACCTGTTGCCTGATGGAGATCCGGTTGGAGCAATACAGGATCATGACGTCGGCGCCGGCAGCAACATGGCTAAAGATATATTCACGTCGGAAGACGCTAGAGCTCGCGATCGAGTTCAGAACGACACGTACAAGGAGGTCAGGATAGCTGCAGAGGTTCACAGACAGACGAGAAAGTACATGCAGACGATTTTTAATCCAGGACCGAAGCTGATTGATCTCTGCGAGACTCTGGAAGGCATCACCAGAAAGCTGATAAAAGAAGACGGTCTCCGTGCCGGTTTGACCTTCCTTACGGACGTTTCCATTAACAATTGTGCCTCGCAATACACTCCTAACAACGGTGACATGACGGCATTCCAGCATGACGATTTGATGAAGGTCGACTTTGGAATCCACTTCAACGGCCGGGTCATTGATTGCGCTTTTACGGTGGCATTCAATTCACGATACGATCCGCATCTTGCCGCGATGCGACAAACACGGGGATCCGTGAGCGTAGGATCGACGTGCGTATCAGCGACGTCGGAGAGGCCATCCGGGAAGTCATAGAATCCAATGAGTTTGAATTGGACGAAAAGATGTACCCAGTGAAGAGCATACATAACCCGAGCGATCACTCGATGGCGCCGTTCAGGATCCAAGTCGGTAAGACGGTTCCGATCGTCAAGGGAGGTGACACGACCAGGGCGGAGGAAGGTGAGTTCCTTGTCATCGAGACCTTCGGAAGCACCGGAAAGGTTCACGTTCACGTCGTCATGGAGACGTCTCATTACATGAAAAACTATGAAGCCAGTCATGTTCCGACCCCAGTGACGAAATCGATGCAGCTTCTCGGAGTGATCGACAAGCATTTCGGCACGCTTGCGTTCTGCCGTCGGTGGCTCGATCGTCTGGATAAGACCAAGTTTCTGATGGTGCTGAAGAATCTGTGCGACATGGGAATCGTCGATCCGTATCCTCCACTCTGCGACATAAAGGGTGGCTGCTACACCGCTCAGTACGAGCATACTCTCCACTTACGACCGACCTGCAAAGAGGCTGGGAAGACAGCAAAGCACTCAAAAAACCACCTGCAGCTCCAAAGAAGAAGCCTCAGTCACTGGAGGAAAAAACAGTAGCTGAAGCCAAAGCTGCATTTGTTGACATCTGTCGGAGGGAAGGAGTCTGAGGAAGCGGGCAGCTGTTCCACCCAGCAATGCTCCAAAGACATCAACGAAAGATGATAATAATAATAATAATAATAATAATAATAATAATAATAATAATAATAATAATAATAATAATAATAATAATAATAATATAATATAATATTAATATTAATTAATATTAATATTAATATATTAATATTAATATTAATATTAATATTAATATTAATATTAATATATTAATAATATTAATATTAATATTAATATTAATATTAATATTAATATTAATATTAATATTAATATTAATATTAATATTAATATTAATATTAATATTAATATTAATATTAATAATAATGGTTTAATATATATTAATAATAATGGTTACTATCGTACAAGTACTACTTACAAAAAAACAAACAGTATATCCTACAACTCTCCTATGGTATCGGAGGCAAGGTTCTCGCCTGGCTACGTGACTACCTTACGGACAGAACGCAGTCAGTCTGCTGGAAAGGACAAACGTCGTCCCCGCGCCGGGTCCTCAGCGGAGTGCCGCAGGGGCGGTTTTAGGACCCTTGCACTTCATTCTTTATGCCGCAGAGATTAGCGACATAGTCAGGTCCTGCGGTTTGGAGGCGCACGCTTACGCGAATGATGTGCAAATTTACTCTTTTTGCCTTCCCTCTGACACCGAGGGACTCCGTGCTCGCATCTCTGACTGCGTCACCAGGATCAAAAAGTGGACTGACGTGAATCGTCTTGCGCTAAATCCTCGCAAGACAGAACTATTGTGGCTCGCGACTCCGAGGAGGGGACACCTGATCAGTTGCGCCCCGTTCCTGATCGACGGAGAGCACGTCCTTCCATCCTCCGATGTACGCCTCTTTGGGAGTCCACTTCGACGCATCGCTCACGTTTGACGTTCATATTGAAAACGTCTCCCGGTCCTGCGGACTTCCTTCTGATCTCCCTGATCAGCTGCGGCGGATCAGTGAGATTCGCCGTCATCTACCAACCTCGGCTGCGACTCTCCTAGTCCGTGTTTTCATTATCAATCGGGTCGACTACTGTAACAGTATTCTTTGGGGCCTGCCCGACTACCCGACAGCTCAATCGGCTGCAGATGGTTCTTAATGCCTCTGCCCGGATGATCTTCAGGGTTCGAAGGGGAGAGCACATCTCCCCTTTTCTGAAAGAGAAGCTACATTGGCTTCGCATCCCGGAGCGTATTGCCTACAAGAGGTGTATCCTCACGTTCCGCGCCCTGCACGATCCAGCTTTCCCGGACTACCTGGCGTCGTTGGTCCTAAGACCATCTTCTACCGACAGGCGTCTGCAACTGAGGTCCAGTCGAGACGCCAGACTGGTCGTTCCTCCTCCGTCTCGAACGGCAAAATTCGGCGAGAAGTCGTTCAAGTGCGCAATCCCTATTCTTTGGAATGCATTACCCGGCCATGTGACTAGAGAGTCCAATCTTGAATCGTTCGCAAGGAAACTTAAAACTCATTTCTTCGAGACATCGTATTAGTGTAAGGCGCTCTAGCCTTTGACCTATCGTTCATGTTTTTGTGCTATATAAATTGACTTTTTTAACCTAACCTAACCTAACCTACAACGATCATTGTTCTGGATAACTACGAACAAAGAGAGCAGTTTTAAGTTCTCGTTTGAATGCTTCTATTGTTTTTGCCATAGTTGTTGATGGTGGCAGGCTATTCCAAACTTTGGCAGCCGTTACCGGAAACATGTGGTCACCAATGGTAACGTGGCGTGTAGACGAAACAACGAGAGTAAGACTGGACGCAGATCGCAATCGTTGACGAGAGTTGATGTGAGAAGTCTTGTACAAACCAGCCGACAGATACGATATATATTGGATACGTTCAGTTATTTTAAGCCAATGTAATGATTTTAGTATGGGTGAAATATGGTCAGGCGCATGGAGATACTATCCCCAGGAGACGGCTTTACATCATTTGGCTTATATTGGATACGTTCAGTTATTTCAAGCCAATGTAATGATTTTAGTATAGGCGATATTTGGGAGAATGCAGATGACAGCGCGAGCTAGTGCATTTTGTATTTATTGCAATTTGTTGATGGAGGCTTTGGGTAGGTTAAAGAGAAAAGAGTTACAGTAATCTAATTTGGAGTAGACTATTGAGTTGACAAATGTTGAGGCAGTTTTGGTCTCAAGGCAAGACGTAAGCGACAAAGGTCACGAATAGGAAAAAAACAGGCTTTTGAAAGTTGGGAGATTTGTGATTCGAAGTTTAGAAAAAAATCAACTTTGAATCCGAGATTTCTTGCAGTTGGAACAGAGGTTATCAGGAGCCAAAACTAACTTAGGATTGTCAATTTTTGTAGTTGTTGAGGTAGTTGTAGTCCAATTAAAAGAAACTCTTTCTTAGATGGGTTGAGAGCGAGGAGTTTATATGACATCGATGCAAAGATTGATGAAAATGCAGATTCAAGCTCAAAAGTAGATGCATTGAATGAAGGATGTGAGAAGGAATGGCATAGAATTGGTGATTTAAATTGAGGGAATTAAGTAAAAATTAGAGCGGTGTTGTGTAAAGGCTGAATAGTACAGGCCCAAGAATAGATCCTTGAGGTACTCCAAAATCTACACTGTGAGACAGAGAAAGTTGGCTAAGACAGGACACTTGAAAAGACCGAGATTTATGGTCAAATGCAAACCAGTTGTGAGCTGTTTTAGATATGCCAAACCAGAGAAAGTGTCGCTCGAGCAGAATTTTTTGATCTATGGTATCAAATGCAGCAGAGAAATCAAGAAGACAAAAGACAGTAACTTGTCGGAGACCAATTGCGGTTAAGAGTCTGTCATGATTGTAGGCGAGAACGGTTTCAGTTGAGTGATGAAACCATCCTGTATCTTCTTGAAGCATGTGATGATCGAGTTATTTGAAAGGTGTTCGGTCAGTCTAGAAAGCACAATTACAAACACAAGCCTACCTGACAATGGCTTAGAATTTTAACTACCATTTACATTTGCGGGAAGTTAGAAGAGTAGGACGCTGGACGATCGACGGTCGCGGGTTCAATTTCCGCAGGAGCCCTATGGTCTACTCATCATTGCTCGCTAGAGGGCGTTGGCAAAATGAGGAACAGCGTTAAGCTGCGAGGTAAAACGTGGGTCTGGGGAAACTAATGGCAACCTACCCCAGATTAATGGTCTATACCACCCACGTCGCTGATTACCTAGACCGGAGATAAGCGCCAGAACCCAACTCTTGGACTCTATTACGGGACCTACCTTTACCTTTTTACATTTGTTAACATGACGCCAGGGCAAATGTAATTCCTAATCAAGACGTATATGGTTTAATCGCAATAGAATATCCTGACCCAAAACTCACTGAAACTGACCAGTATAATTACAATTATAGGTTTGAGTAGGCCTACCATGCTCCCTGACATGCTGACAATTGGTTTAGAGTTTTAACTAACATTTACATTTTTCAACATGACGACAGGCAAAATGTAATTCCCAATCATTGCGTACAGTATATGGTTTGATCGCAATAGAATAACCTGACCGGAAAATAGTTTTGCGTCGGCCTAACTGATAATGGTTTAGATTTTTAACACAACATTTATATTTTTTAACGTGACGCCAGGTAAAATGTAATTCCTAATGAAGACGTATATTGTTTAATCGCAATAGAATATCCTGACCCAAAATTGACTGAAACTAATTTCTAAATATTTCAAATGATATAGTTTGGAGTGCTGCAAAGACAGGTTTATGTTTTTTTAGCAAGAAAACCAATAATACCATCTGCATCTCTGTCGAGCATGCTAAATGGGCGGCATCTAAGAATGACCTCTTGACAGATAATAGCGAAACTATAGACGTCGGCCTTTTGAGTTCCTTTTCTAAAGAGTTCATCATTTCGTAATAACTCTGGTGCCGTCCAAAGAAGCTCTGCAATAATACAAGAAAATTATTATTATTATTATTATTATTATTATTATTTATTATTATTATTATTATTATTATTATTATTATTATTATTATTATTAGTGGTAGTAGTAGTAGTAGTAGTAGTAGTAGTAGTAGTAGTAGTAGTAGTAGTAGTAGTAGTAGTAGTAGTAGTAGCAGTAGCAGTAGTAGCAGTAGCAGTAGCAGTAGTAGTAGTAGTAGCAGCAGCAGCAGTAGTAGTAGTAGCAGCAGTAGCAGCAGTAGCAGTAGCAGCAGTAGCAGCAGCAGCAGTAGCAGCAGCAGCAGCAGTAGCAGTAGCAGTAGTAGCAGTAGTAGTAGCAGTAGTAGTAGTAGTAGTAGTAGTAGTAGTAGTAGTAGTAGTAGTAGTAGTAGTAGTAGTAGTAGTAGTAGTAGTAGTAGTAGTAGTATTAAGTTCTCAAAATCGAATAATTATTATTACGTGAAAGTTCTACGGAATGCGACAGCGTTAAATCTCTGGAGTGTCACGATTATTCGTTGTAGGAGTGTAGGAGAAAGGATGTTTCTTTTTCATCTCCAAATTGTCGTGTTAAGGTACTGCCGATTTCCTTTAAGAAGTGAAGACCTTCTTAGTTGATTTGGATCCATTGTCTCCCAAGCCATAGGAACAAAGTGATATCAGGAAGACAGTTGATCGTATTTGTCCTTCTCCTATTGGCTGCACGTTTGGCTGCAGCACCTGTGGATGATGCTGTAGGGTGACAGTAGGAAGCAGAGAATGTGTCTGCGACTGTAGCGTCCCAAATGACGCATCTGCCTGTCCTTCATGGGATGAGAGTGCCGCCATCCGGTCGTTTCCCATCGGATCTCGATTGGCCAGATGGTTCCTTTGACGAAGAAAAACCGGTGTAGCATATTATAATGACTCCCATATAATAATAACTCCCCCTCATTTGTAATTTTTATATATATAATAAAGACTCCCAATATATATATATATATATATATATATATATATATATATATATATATATATATATATATATATATATCTATATATATATATAATAACTCTCTATATTATAATAACTCCCAGAAGAAGTAGGCCTAAAAATTGATAAAATAACCCTAATTTATAAAAATGTCTCTAAAATGGTTATACGAAATTATAACCCCATTTCCAATCTCCCAGTTTTCCTAAAATTCCTGAAATGGCAATGCTTACCAGAACTTATTATTGTTCTTATTGGAACAATCCTCGATATAAAAAAGCTTTTGGTGTTCTAGACCAATCTCAGCTGGTTTCTGAAAAAACTAAGGGAGTTATTATAATATAGAGAGAGTTATTATTATATATATAATAATGAAGGGGGAGCCATTATTATATATATATAATAATGAGGGGGGTTATTATTATATGGGAGTCATTATAATATACTATACCGGCCTTTATCAGTGAACGACATAAAATATCGTTAAGGGCGGCGTGTCGGGCGATTCGTCCAAGTGCTAGTCGACAAGAGAGACCATGGTGGCCACCTCGTTCAACTAGAGATCCGCAAGGACAGTTATGTGGCATGCACAGTGTGGTTCCAAGTCGTAGACCAGCCGCTATGCGCACAGATTCATTGTCAAGTCTTAGGCCACAGTTGCTGATGGGCAGAGCGAAAAGCCAGTCGCCTGAATGTGGTGATGCAACTGCATTCAATCTGGCTCTGTCGATGTCACTTGTGTGATTTGACAACAAGCTGGAAAGTTCTTTTGCAATCAGTCACACTGTGATTGATGATGTTGCTTATCTATTTCTGGCGTTTATAGGCTTCTGATGCTGCACCATTCTGCGGTTGCCGATGACAGACGTTCGTCTTCCGATAGTGGTGTGTTTTGGAGGATGGCGGACTGTAGTGACGCTATGAAAGACAGGAAGTGCCAGCGGTGACACGCGTCGGACTCCGAGGCCTCCATGTCTGATTGGAAGAGAAGCTTGAATACACTGTGAATCTGAAAGCGAAATATTCAACACGCATGACAAACATTCACGAAACATGTTGTCGATCTTTTCAAGCAATAGATGTTGCATACATGGAGTGAAGAGTATTCGTTGAAATCCCAGCGAACTACGGAGGATAATAAACGCTTCTTGATTGTGCTATAGCGACACACGTGAGAATCCCACTGAAAGTTTTGCGATGTTTGCTTCCAAAGCATTTGTACTGACTGAACCTGTAGATAATGGTGCTCCTGACAGGTCAGCCAGTGTCATCCAGATTAGAAATTAGTGAGAATGAAAGAGTTTCAGCGGAGGCAGTTACGTAAATATCGACTTCGTGATTACACATTTGCCTGTGTTGAGGCTAAGGCCAATGGCGTTTGCGTGGTGATTTTAGATTCACTAGAAGTTCCTGTAGTGGCAGGCAGAACAATAGAGGGCCCAGTGGATCACCTTGCTGTGCACCTCTTTGGGAAGTGAATGAGAATTCTCCAAATTGAAGAATCGAAGCCTTGCTGTTAGCCAGATGACAATATGGATATGTGTTTGGTATGTGTGAAGCTACGGCTGAGAGCATGGCTGCACGGTTTAAAGTATTGAAAGCATTGCTGAAATCCAGCTTGACCAGCACTTCGTCGTCGTGCATCTGCTCGATGAAACGCCTCGCTGAATGGACTCACGTCCTCACGTCCTCCTAGAATACCAACGCCGAGTTGCTTTGGCGCGAAGAAGTTGAGGAGTTGGCTAATGGCATATGTGTTGGCACATTTAGAAGAAAGCCGTCGCCGCTGACGGAGCGTGTTCAAGCCCCGTTAGTGCCCCTAGTAGCTTTCACACAGGCAGTAATGGCTCCTAAGCCACTTTAAATCATGCTAAGTTTTACATCTGCCCAAAAGAACTAGTATTCTAACATAATTTCAACCAATAGCTCAAATCCACGAAAGCTCTTGAAAACTGTCAATTATCTTTTCCATTGCAAAGAATCAAAACATCTCCCTCAACCTGTTTCCGTGTCAGAACTTGCTTCATCTTTTGATAATTTTTCTCTGGAAAAATGTCCAAGATTTGCAGTGTCCTTAAGTCATCGACTACTTCAACTCAAACTACCTCTCCTCATTACCCTCCTCCCCACAACCACCATGCAATTTATCCAGAGTTACTCCTGCAGCTGAAGAAGGGGTACACAAACTGTTACTTTCCTTTCCAAACAAACAATGTGACACTAGGTCTTATACCTACATCTTTACTCAAACAGTGTGCCATCGTGCTTTAAGCCTATCATAACTAGAATCAGTAACCTCTACCTTACTGTACATCAGGAACTTTCCCATATTGTACACAAACTTTTTTGTCACTCCTCGCCTAAAAAAGGCCTGATATCGACAGAGAAGACCTTAGTAACTATCGCCCCATCTAAAGATCTTTCACTTCTATCGAAACTTACTGAGAAAAGCGTGCTTTCTAGACTGACCGAACACCTGCGGGAATTGAACCCGCGACCTTCTGTTCGATCGTCCAGCGTTATTACTACTCTTCTAACTTCCCGCAAATGTAAATGGTAGTTAAAACTCTAAGCCATTGTCAGGTAGGCTTGTGCTTGTAATTGTGCTTTCTAAACTGACAGAACACCTTTAAAATAATTCGCTCATCAGTCTGCCATCACTCAACTGAAACCGTTCTCGCCTACATTCATGACAGACTTTTAACCGCAATTGGATTGGTCTCCGACAAGTTACTGACCTTTGTCTCTTTGATCTCTCTGCTGCATTTGATACCATAGATCACAAAATTCAATTCGAGCGACACTTTCTCTTGTTTGGCATATCTAAACAAGCTCACAAGTGGTTTGCATCTTACCATAAATCTCGGTCTTTTCAAGTGTCCTGTCTTAGCCAAATTTCTCTGTCTCACACTGTAAATTTTGGAGTACCTCAGGGATCTGTTCTTGGGCCCGTACTATTCAGCCTTTACACCACACCGCTCTCATCTTTAATTAATTCCCTCAATTTAAATTACCAATTCTATGCCATTTCTTCTCACATCCTTCATTCAATGCATCTACTGTTGAGGTTGAATCTCCATTTTCATCAATCTTTGCATCGATGTCATATAAACTCCTCGCTCTCAACCCATCTAAGAAAGAGTTTCTTTTAATTGGACTACAACTACCTCAACAACTACAAAAATTGACAATCCTAAGTTAGTTTTGGCTCCTGATAACCTCTGTTCCAACTGCAAGAAATCTCGGATTCAAAGTTGATTTTTTTCTAAACTTCGAATCACAAATCTCCCAACTTTCAAAAGCCTGCTTTGTTCCTATTCGTGACCTTTGTCGCTTACGTTCTTGCCTTGAGACCAAAACTGCCTCAACATTTGTCAACTCAATAGTCTACTCCAAATTAGATTACTATAGCTCTTTCCTCTTTAACCTACCCAAAGCCTCCATCAACAAATTGCAATAAATACAAATACACTAGCTCGCGCTGTGACTCAGTCACATGCATTCTCCCAAATTTCGCCTATACTAAAATCATTACACTGGCTTGAAATAACTGAACGTATCCAATATAAGCCAAATGGAGTAAAGCCGTCTCTTGGGGATGCCATGCCTCCATTTCACCCATACTAAAATCATTACGTTGGCTTAAAATAACTGAACATATCCAATATAAGATAATAACGCTTACAGATAGCTCACTCCAGTCATCAAAACCTGTCTACCTTAGATAACTATTAGCCCCTCATCCTTCTCTACCCACCCGTTCATCACCTCATCTCACTCTTTCACTCCCGCTGAATCAGTTATCCCTGAAAATTTGCAACCGCGCCTTTTCATGCGCTGCAGCTGAACTTTGGAACTCTATCCCAGCTTCTTTCCACAGAGTTGGACACTTTCAAGGAATCAAATCTGAATTCAGTCAATCAAATCTCAATTCCCCATAATCCCTGCATTATGTCCTCAAGACTTCAAGTCTAAGCATAGATTTGCAAACGTAACATCTAAAATAAAAACGTAAAAACGCGTTTTTTTAAAATATATAAAACGTAAAAACGTAGAAAAACGTTCATTGACTTTTAACCAGCACAAAAATTAACAGGTTAATTTTGTACTGTGGTGGCGTAATTAGTTTATAAACGAGGAAAATCAAGACAACGAGAAACACTCATTAGTAGGCCTAATGGGTCGATTACTGCAACAGTATTCTCTGGGGCCTGCCCGACTACCAGCTCAATCGGCTGCAGATGGTCCTTAACACCTCTGCCCGGATGATCTTCGGAGTTCGAAGGGGAGAGCACATCTCCCTTTTCTGAAAGAGAAGCTGCATTGGCTTCGCATTAAGGTGCATTCACGTTCCGCGCCCTGCACGATCCAGCTTTCCCGGACTACCTGGCGTCGTTGGTCCTAAGACCATCGTCTAACGACAGGCGTCCGCAACTGAGGTCCAGTCGTGACGTCAGACTGGTCGTTCCTCCTCCGTCTCGAACAGCAAAGTTTGGCGAGAGGTCGTTCAAGTGCGGAAACCCTATTCTTTGGAATGCATTACCCGGCCATGTGACTAGAGAGTCCAATCTTGAATCGTTCGCTAGGAATCTTAAAACTCACTTCTTCGAGACATCGTATTAGTGTAAAGCGCTCTAGCCTTTGACTTTTCGTTATGTTTTTGCGCTATATAAATCGACTTTCTAACCTAACCTAACCTAATGCAGAAAACGCTTTAGTAGGCCTATTTATTTATTGTGACAATTTGTTAATAGATTTTTGCATAAATATTAATAACATTTTTCTGGCGCCATATTAATTAGCTGAAAAACCATAGACAGTCAAAACAGGAAGCGATCATCTTAGGTTTAACGTAAACGAAGGTGTTCATAGCTAGTTAAACTCATTTTATAATGACTTCTAAGCAATAATTGCCGATAATATTTTTAAATACACCGAACCTTTTCCTATAAATTTCGTACAATTTAAAACAAAAACAAGAGAAACCAACAACTCAATGTTGTTCGTTTTTAAACTTTTCAATATTGCCGCGTTTTGGCGCTAAACTTCGTGTAATTGAAATTGTGTAATGTCTTGATTAGTATTTGAAAATTTTGACTCACCGCTTGCCTGACCTATGATCTAGAAATAATGGAGATATCATATTGCAAAAAGCTTTTGAAAAACGCAATGAAATAAAAAACGTACAAACATTTTAAAAACGTAAAAAACGCGTTTTTGTTGGAATTAAAAAAACGTGAAAAACGTTTGCAATATCTATGGGTTTAGCTTCCTTCCTTTTTTATAAAATCACTCCCTCCATAGCTGTAACAACCTAGCTCTTTGGATGTTAACTATTGCCTGACTGACCATGTATCTTTCCTATAGCTAATTTAAGAATGGCTGAGCGCCTAAGAATAAGCAGCTACTGTTGTGCTGCTTTCCAAAAAGCTATAGAAATCCACGAAATTTTACTTTACTTACTTACTTACTTAGAAGGTTTGGCTCACCGCTAATCTGAATGATCTTTCTGGCTTCTTGTTCATGTTAGTAGAGTCATCCGAAAGCAATGGGATCCGTCACCATTTTGTTCCAACCTTTTTTTATTGCTGGTTCATGTACCTTGGACTATTAGAAGAAGATAGCTCTTATGTCCCTCTCAATTTTGGAGGCTACCTGCGCAAGAGTCCGAAATCCAAGATGGCCGCCAGTGGATATATACCGAAAGATTAAATTTAATAACTGTCGAAATTTTTGACAAATTTTGATCAAACGTGCATAGAGATTCACAATAACACTTGTTATAAAGTGGTTATGTGAACTTATGTCTAAAGCTGGCTACAGTACATTTTTAAAAAGTTGCCGTCCACCTTATCAGCGATTGAACGTAACAGACGTTAGTGCGATGTGTGTTCGGGTTAGCTCCAATTAGTGTGTCACTTTTGAAGTCGTCATTGTTTACAATGATGACTTCTGGTTTACCTTCAGCAATTTCAAAAGGGCAGTTCAGTAATCGCTTAATGTCAATAAACAGCCCAAAAATCACGTAGCACAAGGACTTCGTCGTAAATTACACTCAAACTGTGTCGACGCATATATACGTTAAAGAGCTCCATTGATTGAGTCATTCCATGTATCATCACAGACATATTAATTTTAAATTGAGTGTGCTTTCCACTAATATAGCTTGTAAAGAGCGCTGCAATCATACAGGACGCAGAGTTGCATTTTCATCGACCGAAGTTGTTAGAGGACACTTCGTCCACATAATTATCTGGTATAGGAGCTCATCAAAGTTTTCCTTTTTCCAGTTCGTGTAAGAATGGCAGCCAATGTCAGAGCTATAGCTTCGACGACCTGCTTATGAATTCGTTCTGCTACAGTTTCCATCAACTGTTCATTGCTGACCTCAATAAAGCACAAATGCGGCCTCAATGCATGTGTCCTTCCTGCTGCCGCACCACTTCGCTGACGTTTTTGGCGGCCTCACCTGGGAACCAATTTCTGGGAACTGGACCAAATGGACCAAATTCTTGAAGAATCTCCTTGACGTAGCTTGACTTTGCAATAGAGTGGTTTCCAAAGTTTGAAATGATGCACTTGTAGTCAATCAGTAGACCTTGCAGGGTTCGTAATTCATGTTTATCTAACACTACCTCACATACATAGATTAAGAAAATAGTCTTTGTTTCTCTGAGTTTCACTCGCTGATGGTGCTCTGGTTTTCATGTGATAGCGGTTTATGATCACTGACATATTTCTGCCAGCATCCACGATGATAACAAATCTCAATCGCAAAGGCTTTCTCCTTAGTAGGAGTATTATCTATTAATGGACACGACCTTGTCGTCAAATATCGTCGTCTATATATTATGTGACTTTAATTTATTCCAAGCATCGACAGTTGGAGAAAGAGGGGTGAGAAGCATAGGAAGGGGCCTTGAACTCTACATCTGCTTGTGGACTATGAAAAAGCATTTGATCGAGTGGACTGGACAAAACTGATGAGGGCACTCAGAAGAATGGGAACATACTATAGAGACAGAAAACTCATCGGAAATATGAATCAATCAATGTCTATCCGCCTGAATAGAAAATACTGAATCAGGAGCTCTGGGAAGGGGGTAAGACAAGGGTGCCATCTCTCACCTTCTCTTCTTAGAAGAGAAGCCTTTGAGAACAGAGAAGATGGAGTAGTTTGGGTGGAAAAAGGGTAAGGGACATAAGATTTGCTGAAGACAAGGCAACTATGGCAAACACCAACTATGGATTGCAGAGGTTGATGAACTCTCTTCCCGCAATATCAAAGAATTACGGAATGAAAATAAATTTAGAGAAGATAAAGGCAATGAAAATCAGCAGAGACGGTGAAGAAATGAAAATAACTCATTAAAGGAGTGGAAATAGAACAGGTAGAAAATTCTGCTATCGTGGAAGCCTCTGCTTGATAAGAACGCCAAGTGTCATAACGAAATAAGAATTACCATGATGAAAGAAACTTTTATCAATCAATCAATCAAAAAACTTCTATGGCGCCACTATCATAATGCACAGGGTATCAGCCGATGGCGCACCAAATCCAAATAGAATTAGAGCCAGGTCAATCCGGAAGATCAGTCAGAACAGCGGGGGAGCAATCTAAGGGGGATAAGCCAAGCCAAACAGGTATGTTTTAAGACCAGGTCTAAAATCTGATAAATTGTTAGTTTTACGAAGTGATATTGGTCATGAATTCCAAAGCTTAGGGCCACACACTGAGAAATAACTATTGCTATGGCGCACCAAATCCAAATAGAATTAGAGCCAGGTCAATCCGGAAGATCAGTCAGAACAGCGGGGGAGCAATCTAAGGGGGATAAGCCAAGCCAAACAGGTATGTTTTAAGACCAGATCTAAGATCTGATAAATTGTTAGTTTTACGAAGTGATATTGGTCCTGAATTCCAAAGCTTAGGGCCACACACTGAGAAATAACTATTGCCAATCGAGTGCGGGAATAAGAAACAACAAATGAAAGTCCTGCCGAATACCTAGTGGAGTGGGTAGTAGGTCGAGGGATAAGTCGCATCTTAAGGTAATATGGTTCATCAAAAAATATGGTTTTAATTACTAAAAACAAATTTTATAATTAATTTGGTATTTGATAGGAAACCAATGTAGGGACTGTCTAGCTGGAGTTATGTGTTCGAATCTGAGAGCTTTGGATATGACTCTAACTTAGGAATTTTGTACTCTCTGGAGTTTCAGCATATTTGAATTTGTGATGCTGAAAAGCAGAGAATTGCAATAATCTAGGCGACTAGATACCAATGCATTGGCTAACTGGATAAAAACAGGCTTAGGGAGGAGATGTGATAGATGTCCCGAATATGATAAGGAGAAATTTTGCAGACTGAATTTATGTGACTAGCGAAAGAGAGGGAAGAGTGAAATATCAGACCAAATTTGCGAGCAGAAGTACTTCTAGGGAATCTCCTAATACTACAGATTTCAGAGATTCAAATTTGTTCAATTGAGCTGGAGCATCTATTAGCAAAGAAGAGAAGAGAAGAGAAGAGAAGAGAAGAGAAGAGAAGAGAAGAGAAGAGAAGAGAAGAGAAGAGAAGAGAGAAGAGAAGAGAGAAGAGAAGAGAAGAGAAGAGAAGAGAAGAGAAGAGAAGAGAAGAGAAGAGAAGAGAAGAGAAGAGAAGAGAAGAGAAGAGAAGAGAAGAGAAGAGAAGAGAAGAGAAGAGAAGAGAAGAGAAGAGAAGAGAAGAGAAGAGAAGAGAAGAGAAGAGAAGAGAAGAGAAGAGAAGAGAAGAGAAGAGAAGAGAAGAGAAGAGAAGAGAAGAGAAGAAGAGAAGAGAAGAGAAGAGAAGAGAAGAGAAGAGAAGAGAGAGAAGAGAAGAGAAGAGAAGAGAAGAGAAGAGAAGAGAAGAAGAGAAGAGAGAGAGAAGAGAAGAGAAGAGAAGAGAAGAGAAGAGAAGAGAAGAGAAGAGAAGAGAAGAGAAGAGAAGAGAAGAGAAGAGAAGAGAAGAGAAGAGAAGAGAAGAGAAGAGAAGAGAAGAGAAGAGAAGAGAAGAGAAGAGAGAGAAGAGAAGAGAAGAGAAGAGAAGAGAAGAGAAGAGAAGAGAAGAGAAGAGAAGAGAAGAGAAGAGAAGAGAAGAGAAGAGAAGAGAAGAGAAGAGAAGAGAAGAGAAGAGAAGAGAAGAGAAGAGAAGAGAAGAGAGAAGAGAAGAGAAGAGAAGAGAAGAGAAGAGAAGAGAAGAGAAGAGAAGAGAAGAGAAGAGAAGAGAAGAGAAGAGAAGAGAAGAGAAGAAGAGAAGAGAAGAGAAGAGAAGAGAAGAGAAGAGAAGAGAAGAGAAGAGAAGAGAAGAGAAGAGAAGAGAAGAGAAGAGAAGAGAAGAGAAGAGAAGAGAAGAGAAGAGAAGAGAAGAGAAGAGAAGAGAAGAGAAGAGAAGAGAAGAGAAGAGAAGAGAAGAGAGAGAAGAGAAGAGAAGAGAAGAGAAGAGAAGAGAAGAGAAGAGAAGAGAAGAGAAGAGAAGAGAAGAGAAGAGAAGAGAAGAGAAGAGAAGAGAAGAGAAGAGAAGAGAAGAGAAGAGAAGAGAAGAGAAGAGAAGAGAAGAGAAGAGAAGAGAGGCCTGATAAACACTATTCATACAAGACAAAAGAAGTGGATAGGCCATGTTCTGATAGAAGAGTCAAACCTACTAAGAGAAGTACTAGAATTAAAGATAAATGAGAAAGCCCAGGAAGGGCGACCAAGGACATTGATGCTGGAGTGAATGTTCGACAATACGGGAAAAAACAAGTACGGTATTCAGCCCTGAATAGAAAAGCTCAAGATCGAGAGGAGTGGCGACGCTGGTGTATGGAACCTGTCTTTAAGACAAAGTACCTGAAGTAAAAGAATCGGCAGTCGATAACAAGAGCAACTTATTGTCACGGCAGGTTTTTTTTCGGATTGGCATGGCATACCAAACTGCAAGAGACAGGTAACCAACTTAGCCATTAATTGACGAACAATACTGACTGAGTTATAATTATAATTGAATGTCGTATAGTGCGTAATCTACAACATACACACACATATTAGCATGGCTTCACTAAATTACATGCTATAGTTATTGGGTCAGTAAGCTTCATAGAAGGTTACTATAATTTTAGGTGCGTTATTAAGTCAGATGTTTTTGCATAAAACTGCATTATTGAATGCGCATGTCGTCATAGAAGTGCGCAAATGAAATGTGCAAAACTGTGAATAATGATATTAAGAATGTGCACATATTAACAAAACGCTAAATAATTCATTGAATGTTAACAATAATTATCATGGCTATGCGAAAAAGCTAATATGGCGACGGCAACCATTTTGAAATGTAATTAGCAAAAATGTTGCATAACCATCTTGTAGCAAGTGTTACTGAACCACCATGCAAATTTGATCAAGATTGGTCAAAAATTTTTAACAGTTATTTAGTTTAATCTTTCGGTTATATACCCATTGACGGCCATTTTGGATTTTGGAATCTTGCGCAGTTAGCCGCCAAAATTGAGAGGGACATAGGAGCTAAATCTTCTCCTAATAGTCCAAGGTACATGAATCAGGAATTTTAAAAAGTTAGGGGCAAAATGGTCATTTATTTAGTTTAATCTTTCGGTTATATATCCATTGGCGGCCATCTTGGATTTTGGAATCTTGCGCAGTTAGCCGCCAAAATTGAGAGGGACATAGGAGCTAAATCTTCTCCTAATAGTCCAAGGTACATGAATCAGGAATTTTAAAAAGTTAGGGGCAAAATGATCACGGATCCTATTCAGATGGCTCTACTATGTGTATTCCTCTCTCAGAAGGCTGAGTCATTTCCTCCAATTCTCTCTATCTTCTACTGCTCTTTTTTGGGCTTTAATTCGATTTGGATTTGGCGCACTTTTATTTGATGCCCTGGGCATTATGCTAGTGGCGCCATAAAAGTTTATTGATCGACCAATTGATGTATTGGCGTATTGATTTATTGATCGATATATATATATAGTCATATGGAGTGAACTCAGCAACTGACTAGACTGCTTATATATATATATATATATATATATATATATATATATATAGACATATAGAGTGAACTCAGCAACTGGCTAGACTGCTTAACCGTAAAGGTATAGCAATAACTGAAGTTCAGCTGTACAAATCTGCGGAGAACTCTGAAAATGGTTCTAATCAAGCAGGGAACAAGAATAATATATAATATACCACCTTTGATTTTCAGCAAAAACTTTGAAATGGCAAATAAAAAATGAAAGCACATTGGAAAGCTCAATGACTCTCATATTTAACAACTGGATTGTTGGCAAACACTGAAAAGACAAATTCGACAGTATTCAGTTACAGAGATAGCAGAAGAACAGGTGAGTGGAATAGAAGTAGAGAACGAAAATTTAAAAACCAGCATGACTTAGAAGGTAGACAAGAGATCACAAGAGCAGTACGGGCTTTGGGAAAAAAACGTCAACGGACAAGATCTGGAAAAGCAAACTATTAAGTACAAAAACAAACACTACCGTGCTTGTAACCGGCATCGCTAGCAGCTTTCTCAACTGATGATCGACATGATGACCATCGCAAGAATTTAAAAGAAATGTTTTAGGTTTTAGAACAGAGAATTGCATTTATTGTTTTTGTTTTTAAAATGCCGGTACTGCAGTCTGGCCAACCTCTATATTTCAAATCAATGATAAACCAGCCGAAACATTATAATTCAACAAGATTTGCTGATTCATTGTTAAATGTACCTAGAACAAACACTTAAATTGGTCATTTCTATTTCTGGGCCAAAAATCTGGAAATCTCTCCCTCTCGTTGTCAGGTCTTACAATAAACTAAGCATTTTCATATCTAGGCTTAAAACATCTCTCCAATTAGCATTTCCTCCATAGTCTGTTTTGCTGTTTCCCTCTGACTGATCTCTGCAATTACCTGGTCTTTCGCGGATGGATTTGAAGTACCATCGATTGACATCATTGAGTATTAGAAATGGTGCTATAGTAGTGCATAATCATTAATTATTATTATTTAGGGAATTACTAAAATGTCAAATGGGTAGACGAAAAAGTTGGTGAGTCAAAAAGAACTATACAATACAATTAAATAAAGTAAGCCATGCAGCAAATAGCACAAAAGACTCCGTCTATTTCTATGCGAAATGGCAAAGGGCTTTTGGAACAGTTTAAACAATAGAGGGTGCCAATAAGAAAGTGTAACGACATAGAAGAACATTTAGAAAGTAGTTTACAGCTCACAAGGCACCAAGAAATGGACAGGAAAAAATGAGTTCAAGCTGTAAAGATGGTATTACACAAATAATGGCCGTGAGCTCATCGACTATTGATTGTATTAACAATATGCCATCTCTACAGTACCGTAGTACAGTGTTTATATGATTATATGGTCATGGCCATGGCTATGATCATTAACTTGACTTTGCGAAATAACAGCTTTAGTTAATCGGGAGGTGTCTATAACTCGTTTTATATCGTTTATTATTATTATTATTATTATTATTATTATTATTATTATTATTATTATTATTATTATTATTATTATTATTATTATTATTATTATTTATTATTATTATTATTCACATAAAAATTTGACACTTTCAACATTTTACATAAACCTAAAGACGCATCTGTCACGGGAATCTTATTCTCTTCTTCATTATATTGTTTTCCATTCGTTTTGTTTTCTTTTTATATGATTACTGTTGTTTAAGTTAATTTCATTTGTGGGCCTTTAGCTGTCAGATCTCCGGCTGTCAGATCATCCAATTCGCTGAGTATCTTCCGATCCAGACTTAAGACATCTTTTTCAATCAGTTTTTTCATCCGTAGTCCGTCTTACTCTATCCCTCTCACTGATATCTGGAATGACCTGGATCTTTTGCGGATAGATTTTACCCGTTGGTATTAGAACTGGTTCTATGAGAGTATCCAGAACACTCTCTATGCCCACCAACATAGCCAGTATCTATGCAGGTGAGCAAGAAATTTGCTTCTGCCATTGGCGTTTATTAATAGACAACAATGGTTTCTATGGTTTCTGGAAACTTTCTGCACACCAGTGGGCGGAGCAACCGGACCTTGTTGGTAAACACTGGATACCCCTATAGAAGTGCATAATTATTATTATTGTTATTATTTAGCTGGATTCTGCGATGTTGCCCTTGCTCCTGACATTTGGTAGTATTGCGCACAAGACATTGTCAGTTTATTATTATTATTATTATTATTATTATTATTATTATTATTATTATTAGTAGTAGTAGTAGTAGTAGTAGTAGTAGTAGTAGTAGTAGTAGTAGTAGTAGTAGTAGTAGTAGTGATAATAATAATAATAATAAACGGTATGCAATGCACTGTACAATGTACAATACATATAGCATAAAATTGCATTATTATTATTATTATTATTATTATTATTATTATTATTATTTATTATTATTATTATTATTATTATTATTATTATTATTATTATTACATAGATAATTTATGAAACGCCATAGCATAGCCTAAGGCTAAAGTCGAAAGCGTTTGACATCAGCAATTGATTGGTCCGTACAGAAAGGTGGTCCTGGATTTTACGGTAACTATCCATAGAGTAGAGACTCGAAAAGATGCGTCTTAAGAGCGGTCAGGAACGATTCCACAGACGTAAACGACGTCACAGTCTCAGGAAGTGCATTCCAAAGTAGACGGTTTCCGCGGGTTACAGATCTCTCCCCCAACATCACTGTCTTAGACGGAGGGGAACGTAAAGACGGAGTCGCATATTAGATCGTAGATGTTCCCGACAACCTGTTGTCGGCCGCCTGATGAGCGAGGTCAGGTACTCAGGATAGAGAGGATCGCTAAGATCGCGGAACGTCAGCACGCAACGTTTGTAGACGATCCGATCGGAAAGCCCGAGCCAATGCAACCTGTCCCTTATTAATCGGCGTCACGAGCTCCCTCCACTTCGCGTTGAAAATCAAACGGGCCGCAGCGATCATCACCGACTGAAGGCGATCGAGTTGGTAGTCTGGAAGTCCCAGGAGGATTTGTTACAGTAATCCAACTTAGATAATACTAGGGTGCGGTTGATCGCACCTGGAACAGAGATGTATCGTCGAATTTCGGCGATCCTACGCATGTGGGAGAAGCTTGCTTGAAATACAGAGCTCACTCACCTGACCGGTGAGGGACAGGGAATCGTCAAGGAGTACGTCCAAGAGGACGGAACGATGGCGGCGTCGCCAGTGACAAAAGGTGAACGGTCCAGCAAGTGCACTATTATATTTAATTTTAATTTGTTTCTGAACCGATAAATTCTATTATAAGTAAATATATGTCTTATTATACTATGAATATTATATTTAATTGAACAATTAAGGACCTGACACGACTTTAAATAAACGCTTGGTCAAAGCAATCATGTTACCCTACACAATTCCTGTTGCTAGTCAGTTGTCAGTTTAGTAGTTCTGATGCATATAAGATATCCATTGGCAACGCTGCACATTGTGAAGTGCGACAAGGTAAACCTACCTTTCCCCGAATACAGTAGCTTATTTGTACGCTGTCGTTCATATATTCCTTTTATCCCGACGTCAGTTATCTTAAGAACCCAGCGACTGTCGATAACACAATTGCTCGATTTCAAATTTCCATGAACTCGCACCGTCGACAAATGTAAATATCGCATTCCCTGTTGAGTAACAGAGGAAAAGCGAAATAGCACGTGTAACTTTAAAATCGTGTTTTAGTGTCCTGACGGGAACCGTTCGCCCAACGCCATTAGTCTTCATTAGTGATAAGTGATGATAAGGAAACAACGACCAACATAAAAGGTCATTAGGAGACGGGTGACCCCACCCAATTTGTGCTGGAACCAGCTGAGACTCGTGCAAACTGGAAAGAAATATATATATATATATATATATATATATATATATATATATATATATATATATATATATATATATATATATAAGTCAAAGTTTGCATGAAACATTAAATTTTTAGTCATTCAACCAACGGCTCCAGCTCGACCATCTAAAAAAATTATGAAATTTGCAACAGATGTTCCCCAAACATCCATCTGAAAGATTGCAAAATTTTATCCTGCTCTCTTGAGTAATTTTTGAGATATTCAACTTTTATACTTCCTGGGGTAGGCCGTTTTTTGGCATTTCGCGGCAGCCGCTTAAATTTCTCACAACTTCAGACCTCTATAACTTCAGAAATATCATAGCTGGGGGGCTGAAACCTTCTGGACTTATTCACTACTGGTAGTATTTTAGAAAACAGGAGTAAGACTGTCTTTTGAAAAAATGCCCTCACTGCAGAGTCACAAAAATGGAAGAAAAAAATTACTCCTTTCCTGATATTCAATGTTTAGCTCTCAATAGGGAACCTTTCTCTTTATTTAAGAGTTGTAACTTTTATTTTGTAAACTGTCCAGTAGCTATATTTTCTCTCATTTCAAACAGATTTCCCATATTGTTAATCCCTGAGTTTCTACAGGATCTAAAAATGGCTGTGCCAAAGATTCCTGCAGGAACTGGAGTTGCACAAGCAAAAGCTGTCTTTGAAGCACTCAATTCGTGGCAAATTGTTGACAACGTGCAAGGATTGTGCCTTGGTACGACAAGCAGCAACAATGGTGTAGAATTAGGAACTTGTGCAATACTAGAACAGTTGCTTGTGCACAGTCGCTTGGGCGTGCACTTAGCAAGTCGACACCATATACTGGAACTAGACACTGGTGCTGCTTTCATTGAGGCAATGGGTTCATCTTCAGCACCTGAAATCCTTCTCTTTAAGAGATTTCAATCCAATTGGTCCCACATTAATCAAGATCGATTTGAGGATTCGTCGACTGACGTGGTAGCTGCGTCTCATAGGCCCTATATCCAGCAGCAAAGACAAATTAGTGAGTTTCTTTTTATCAGCTCTGATGGAGGCTCAACCACATGATGATTACCGTGAGCTGATGGAAATAACTCATTTTTCTCTGTGTTTCACCACTTCATGAATGACATTTCCGCATACCTGGTGTAGGCACAAGTCACGCTGGGATGGCTAAAGTCATCTACGCCTTCAAGGTATATGGATGTTTAGGTAACTGTTCGCTCACACTGGTCGAGAGAAGAAAGGTCTGCGTGACCTGTGTATATTTTATGCCGTGCTATACGTAAAAGCTTGGGTCACAGCACCGTTCACTGTTGCAGCCCCTCTTCTTAATGACCCTACTAGACTTATGAAGTCACTCTTGACATACCAATCAGTCAATCCAGGAATTTCTCGAGCAATCTCACGGAAGCTCGCAGATCACTTGTGGTATCTCTCAGAGAAGTTGGTCGTCATGGCCTTCTTTGACAGCAATGTACCAAATGAAGTCAAGAACAACATGGTTACAGCTATGTGTCAAGTTGATGGTGAAGATTCTCCACGCAAACGTGTCAAACTCATCAAAATGACACTGCCTGCATTGGAAATGCTGACTTCGTGATTTAAAAGGCAAGGTCATTTTTCACTAAGTTCAAATTAACTCAGACCTTCCTGAGCCTACCAACTTCAGAGTGGGAAGTAACGATGAGTACAATGCAGTTATTTCAACCGTTCGAAAAATTGCAGTCACAAATGACCACGCAGAGCAAGGCGTTGATTCAGCAGTTCTCTGGCAGTCTGACCAGGAATGAAGAACAGCTGCAGTATACCTACAGTACAGTTTGGTCATAGCTGAGAGTCAGAAACAATACCCACAGGCCCTGAAACGTTTGTTAATTGGTCAAAATGAGGATTTGGCAATGCATTCAAACTGAAAATCAACAGTGAGCAATGCACATCTAGTTAAGGACACTTTATAGTGTTTGAGCAACCTCTAAATGTCTCATTACTTGAAAAAAAATTTCAGCACAGTGTTTTTTCCATGAACCGAACCATTTTATGGGGTCAGACCGCATTTATCGCCAAATTTTTTCTATATCATTGACGTAAGGGACACCTAATAAATAAATAAATAAATAAATAAATAAATATATATATATATATATATATATATATATATATATATATATATATATAGATTGACGCTGTTTATTCGGGGCGATGGAAAAAATGTAAGCACTTTTCCTGTCTGTCTGTCTGTAGCTAATTCGGTTGAGTGGAGCACATTGTCAGCTAATTTCTAAACAGGCTCTGAAATAATATATGAAAACATTTCACAAATACTTTTATGTTCGCGTTGTTCTTTATGCACATTTATTAACATCTATACCATTAACGCCTATACTTGGCGTCAGTTCCTTTCAGAACACCTAAGTTAAGCAAAATCGAGCGTGTTCCTGGTTGTAGTGCGGGCGGCCAACCAAGCCGTTCATCACTTCATCATCGTCGGCTTATCGCCAATTGGTATCCTATCCTATATCCGCACTACAACCAGGAACACGCTCGATTTTGCTTAACTTAGGTGTTCTGAAAGGAACTGACGCCAAGTATAGGCGTTAATGGTATAGATGTTAATAAATATGCATAAAGAACAACGCGAACATAAAAGTATATCCATAGTTTTCTGCCATTCTTTCCTGTTCACTGCACTGTTTCAGATCCTGTAAACTGTTATTTTTCAATAACACCACACCACTCCCGGTGTGGTCTTTTTCTATTGACACCTTCCATTATTACAAACACTGTAGTTTTAATCTTTCTGTCACCTTTCGTTCTTCTATTGAGTCCAAATAGATGGAATTTCCGTTGTTGACTTTATTTATAGTTTTTTGCTTTGGTTGAATTCTCTTATATAGTTTTTAATTTGTGATCTTTTCGACCATAGCATTATTAGTATTTTTCTAAAACATTTCCTATCAAAGACTAGCATTTTCCTTTCCAAGTCTTTAGTGATGGCACATGTTTCGCATTAAAATAAAAAGCTTCTGCTGGTTTAAAGTAGCTTCTTTTTGTTTATCATAAACCTAGATAAATTGGGAAGCGACGTTAAGCTGCGAAGGTCAAGCTAGGGTTTAGAGAAAGCTATATAGCATAAACCATTGCATAGTACACGGAAATCAGCATCGTATATTTTTTTCGAGCGCGGGACTACCTTCACCTTACTTTACCATAACTCATAACTGAACTGATGTTTGAATATCGATCAATTTGACCGTGTAATTGTTATCACCATTGCAAAGCTTCATTGAAATAGAACCAATATAAGTGAATGAATTTTTAATGAGAGAAAAGCAACATTCTGTATGTTAATAAATACTAGGAAAGCATAAAATCGCTATTAGAACACTTGAAACCACCCACTTTACCCGTCTTTAATAACATAGTTGTTGATATGCCACCGAAAACTTATTTTCTAACAAATGGAAAAGTGTAGAAAACAAATCGACACTAAGAAAAATGCAAACCATCACTAGATCCGTTAACAGAGAAAGCTTGA
Source organism: Metaphire vulgaris (assembly GCA_018105865.1). NCBI lineage: Eukaryota > Metazoa > Annelida > Clitellata > Crassiclitellata > Megascolecidae > Metaphire > Metaphire vulgaris. The sequence goes on from CM030861.1 coordinate 3,813,392, forward strand.
ATTCCCAATCGAGCTTGATGTCTTCGTTATATATTACATCCTTTAAAATACATAATGACAATATGGACGTTATGATGGCGGTGGAGGTGGCGGCAGCGCGGCGGTTATGGTGGCGATTCATCATCGTTATCGTAATCATCGTAATCATCGTAATCATCGTAATCATCGTAATCATCATCATCATCATCATCATCATCATCATCATCATCATCATCATCATCATTGCCGCCGTCGTCGCCATCTCATCATCATCATCATCATCATCATCACCATCGTCGTCGTCGTCGTCGTCGTCGTCATACTCATCATTTTGTTTAAACCATAAATACTCAGCATAAACAAAATTCCAGTTCAATTTGTAAGTCAAGTATTTAACTTTTTGCTTTCAAAACTTTCGAAAGTATCGAAGACGCCAAACCTCAAGGCTTTTACGTGCACAGTATTCATAGATGAGAGCAGGTGAAACTGGATCGATATAACATCCGATGAATGGATTTAGGTTTTCATGTCTCATATCCCGAAGCTGTAGGCAAACAGTTTATAACATGATTATAATCATATAATGGATTATTCAAAACAGTCGTCGCAAGTATTATCGAGGTTACGGTTACCAGATGCCCGGAAAACGATGCCATGTATTGCTAGCTTTATTCTTAATGAGCTTGAATCAGTGGCGTAGCGTGACTTTGGGGGCCCGGGGGGCATCTTTGCCATGGGGGCCCTAGAGTTTCGAGCTGACGAGCAAAAAAAACGTTATCACCTTTTTTATCCTGACGAGCAAAAAAAACAGAAAAAAGCAAAAAAACGTTATCCCCTCCTTTTTTATCCAGACGAGCAAAAAAAGGTCATCAGCACATCATTTCTAGGGTTAGGGTTAGGGTTAAGTTAGGGTTAACCCTAATATAACCCTAGCTTAGACCCCTCTTCGAGGGCCCCTCGCCCGGGGCCCGGGGGGCTGTCAACAAAGTGCCCCGCCCCCACGTTACGCCACTGGCTTGAATCGAAGCTTGACGGCACCAACAGTGGACAACTGCTAGATGAACTCTTAAAAAGTGCAATAGCAAGGTAAAATTTCAAGTGTATTCGAATTGAATGTACATGTATTGTATGTACAATCTATTGATGGTATCTGCAGTTGCAGCGTACTGCCTCGAAATGTTGTGGCGTGGGATTTGTTAACTGTGAGGCGCCTAATTTTTCGAATTTTATTCTTCTTTGACCGTCGGTGAATTATACTGCGATCCTTTATGTGATCTTGCATGACATGTGATTTTTTTAAACAATAAAAGCTCGCGAATTCCTTTCGCTAAAGACATTTTTGACAAATTCACTAAATTTTCATGTGCAGTATGCATATTCACAAAAGACGGATAAGAGGGATTTCATCAAATTTAATTATTTGAATAAATGGTATGTTTTGGGCGTTTCTGTATTCGTCTTAGATTAGAAAGAATCCATTATTGATAATCGCGATATAATCTTAGGAACAATAGACCTATGCGTGACTTCATTGCGAGCGTAGACAAAAACTGCCGATGCAGCAATGAATAGTATCAAATGTCATGTTTACTGATTTACCGATTTCAGATATCCGCGCATTTTCCTTGAAACTTCGAAACCTTTAATGAGAATTCTCTTCAAGAAGACGATGTCACCCTGCAGAATTATAATTCGCACGATTGACGCATTAAAAATTAATGGTTCATTTTCTGTGACACAATGCGCTATCGACAGAATAAACAAAACGAAGAGCATAGCAATAATAATAAAATATAATAATAAACCAAATGAGAATTTATTAAGTACTGACCTAAAAATTTAAAGCAAACTGAGTATCGAAGATAAATGAAATATCATTACATTAAATCTTGCCAAGTTTGTTGCGTCAGATACTTCTTTTAAAGTGCTGAGTGATGCTGAAGTTCTTCCGCTTGCGCGACCGATTCCCGATCTTCTTCTATCAATTAGACTAGATTTCTCGGACAGAGACTTACAAATCAAAATAAGTTGCTTACAAATAGCATTTCACAAATTTTCAATATTCGTTAAAAAAGCCTATCCAATTTGGCATTGAATTGAATTGATATATAATATAGAAATACAGAAAAATCACGCCGACATTTAATTTAGAAATAGGTGAATTTTAAATGATTGAAGTAATGGTTATTTTTAAGCGTCAAAACGTTTCCAGATTTTTAGATTAAGGGTTGTAAGGGCTGTATAATATAAATAAAACGATAATTTGAACTACTGCGATTACTATCGTTCATTGCACGATTGAATAGTCCGTGCTTTTAATTAGATCTATATCATCATTTGCTCACCCCCTTGCTCTGAGATAAACTTCTTGGAGAAACAAACACGACATCTTCTGGAATAATTAGTATTTTTGACGGCCCTTGTTTTAAATCTTTAATAAATATACGCCATCTACAAGACAAAATGCTTTAGTTCAGGTGCGGATTTATATAGCGCACTTTATACTAGATCTTTAAAATGATTTAAGGACTTCCCGATTGAATTGCAAAAATTATGACAATAGACCTAATTGTAAATCTGAAAGTTCTGAATTATTGACAGCGCATATAACAAGAAAGGAGTATCTTAAATATATTGTTTCATTATAATATCATCGTCGTCGTCGTCGTCATCGTCGTCATCATCATCATCATCATCATCATCATCTCGGCTCGACTATGGCAATGCTATTCTTGCGGGGTCACCTGCCTATTCTTTCGACCGGTTGCAGTCTGTTTTGAACTGTGCCGCTCGTCTTATCTATCGTTCGGCCCGATGTGATCATGTCACCCCGCTTCTTGTTGATCTTCATTGGCTGTCAGTTCAGTGCCTGAGCGCATCATGTTCAAGTTATCAACTCCTGTATATCGCTGCCTTCACGGGATGGGTCCGAATTATCTTGCATCCGAGTTTCGTAGCGTTTCTGACCTCGCGGGCCGCAGACGACCTAGATCGTCCGCGACTTCGGTGCTTATGGTTCCAAGAACGCGTCTTGTCACCGTCGGAGATCGTGCCTTCCCGGTGGCTGCTGCGCGTACTTGGAACTCGCTTCCTGCTGACATACGGGAGTCATCGTCGCTAGATATTTTCAGGAATCGACTGGAGTCTTGGCTTTTTAAGACTAGCTGCTTAGTTTAATTTTGTTTAAAGTGTACGCGTAGTCTTTTACCACTATAATCTTGACGTTCTCTTACTTACTTACTTACTTACTTACTTATCATCATCATCGTCATCATCATCATCATCATCATCGTCGTCGTCTTCATCATCATCATGAGTGATACACACCTGCAGTAGAGAGCAAGCACTATCGAAGCAACAATGACGACAGGTCCCAGAATTGAAGGACTGACAATAGCAGCTACTGAAAGTCCTGCAAGAAGACACGAATATCGCTTTGAGCCTTAGCTACATTTAGATCAATCTGACCTCTGTTAGTCAGCACCTAAGAATAGGCGTCTACTAATTTTAACGGAATAACCGATAACAACATACGAATTCAGGAGATTGTAACCTGCCTGTTTCCTTTTCGTAGGCGATAATATAGAATTACTGCGAGTGCGAGATCATCTTCACTGGCTTCGGATTCCTGAACGGATAACTTTCAAACGATGTTGGCTTACGTTCAGGGCTCTGCACGACCTCTGCTGTCCGCAGTATCTTTCGAGACTGGTATACCAGACCATCACTAACTGACAGACCTTCGCAGCTTCGCTCTAGACGTCCAGTTCAGCTTGTTATCTACCACCCCCGTCTAACTTCTAAGACTGCTAAATTTAAGGACCGATCCTTCTCGAGGGGGAACCCAATACTCTGGAACTCCCTACCCGAGGAAATAACGAGGGAGACCACCTCTGACCGATTCTTAGCTAAACTTAAGACGCGCCTTTTCAATATTTCTTACTAGAGGCTATTGTAAAGGGTGCTAGGACAAAATGTTCTAGGACAAATGTCACGGATATAGTTGTAACTGTTCCAGAAAATTAGAATGCCCGGAATTATTCAGGAATTTTTCGACAAAATTCCGGAAAATTCAAGAAACTTTCTAGCATACATATTGTTAGAGGTTAACAAACAGCAGTGGACAAAAGTAATTGCCACAGCTAAAATACGAAGTTTTATTATATGTTTTGGCACATACCAGTCAAAACACAATTGTGAAATAAACCGCCAAAATCTGTTACCAAGGTGCCTTAGCAACTAATCTATACTGATTCCTGAAACAAAAAATGAAACTTTTTATAAGTTGACCACGGTATCAAATTTCATGAATTTCATACTATGGCAATTGCTTTTCACTGCTACTTGTAAGTTCACGTGTGCTGTCTATTAGCGCTCATATCAGCCAAATTAGGTGACATTACGACAGAAAATGAATAAAACCATTATTTAGCAGCTACAAGCAATATTGACTCTACAATTTTAGCTTTGTTGCTAACAGATGCCTAACAAATGAATAGTAATATATCATAATAATTTAATAAATATTAATAATAATAGTTATAGCAATAATAATAGTTAGAGTAATAATAACAGTTATAGTAATGAATAATACTAATACTAATAATAATAAATAGTCATAAACATTTCCGAAATTTTTCGAGAAAAGTACCGCTATTTTTTCGAAAATTTTCGGAAAAATTCCGCAGGAAATTTCCGGAAATTTTCGAACTCACAACCCTACTCACGAACAAGATGTAATGGGGATAAAATGTAAACATAAGCCTAACCCCAACCCGTGACAATTTATCCTTGACAATTTGTCCGACCACGTTGTAAAGTGCTCTTGACTATGGCTTTTGCCACGCATATATAGCTATATAAATTGTCGTTTATAAAAATTTAAAAAAATAAAATTAAAAAAAAATAAAATTTAAAAAAAATAATAATTATTATACAACGTAGAGATTTATGTGGCAACTAATACAGTGACTGCGTGGACACATTACAAATTATAAATTACAATAGCTCGTGCGAAATAGCCAAGTTTTAAGATTCTTCTTGAAGGTGCCTGGCGTTAGGGAGAGTTGAACTGAAGAAGGCAGGCGGTTCCATGCCCTTGCAGCAGTCACGGGAAAGGCACGATCGCCTACAGTACGAAGGCGCATCAAAGGAACAACCAGAGAAGCGGTTCAAGCAGATCTCAGGCGACGCCGACCTGCCTGATCTGCGACTCGTACTAATTCCGTCGTCAGGTACTCTGGGCCAATACCGTTCAGGCAGCGATAAGCCAGCGTTGCCAACTTAAACTCAATCCGCTCAGGCATTGATAGCCAGTGTAAGTCTCGTAGAAGCGGTGTTACATGTTCACGAGAAGGGACCTGAAAGATCAACCGCGCCGCTGCATTCAATACGACCTGGAGACGGTCCAGCAGGTGTTTCGGTGATCCGGCGAGTGTCGCGTTCCCGTAGTCTAGTTTGGTCATCACCAATGATGAAACCAGTGACTTGAGGGCGGTGACTGACACTGATCTTCGTACACTTCTGATCAGCCGGAGTGCGTTGAAACAGCTGGCAATTATCTTCGAGACATGGGTCCTCATCGATAATGTGCTATCGATGTGGATCCCGAGATTCCGGACAGACAACACTGGTTGCACCTCAAGTCCATCGATGCTGATACAGGTCGTCGGTGTCAAGTGTTTCTGACGCTCAGAGGTGATCCATAATATTTCAGTCTTAGAAGCATTGAGTTGCAGCTGATGTGACTTCAGCCACCTGGTCACCTCGACCAGGCACCTAGTGACACGCTGCTGGAGCAGATGAACTGCTGCAGGAGGGCTGCTTCCATAAACTTGCGTGTCGTCAGCGTAGAGGTGTGCTTGGAGCCCGAACCGTTGGACAATGCTTATCAGGTCGGCGACGTAGAGCGCGAAGAGAATAGGCCCTAGTACGGAGCCTTGGGGAACTCCACGTACTACACAGGTCGGCGGAGTGGTTGAGCCTGCGCAACATACATGCTGCACTCGATTCGTTAGATAGGAGGAAAACCATTGGAGCACTCGACCGCTCACTCCATACGATGCCTCCAACTTCTTCAGTAGTGTACCATGGTCCACCGCGTCGAAGGCGGCGGTGAGGTCCAGCAACACCAAGACCGCTACATCCCCTGCGTCCAGCGCTCGTAGGATGTCCAGCGACACTTTCAAAACTGCAGTTTCGGTTGAGTGATGTACCCGATACGCGGACTGGAGGTCTGGAAGGAGATTGTAGGTCGTTAGGTAGCGGATAAATTGATGTGACACGATAATAATGATGATGATGATGATGATGATGATGATGATGATAATAGTAGTAGTAATAATATAATAATAATAATAATAATAATAATAATAATAATAATAATAATAATAATAATAATAATAATAATAATAATAATAATAATAATAATAATAATAATAATAATAATAATAATAATAATAATAATAATAATAATAATAATAATAATAATAATAATAATAATAATAATAATAATAATAATAATAATAATAATAATAATAATAATTAGTATTCATGCTAAACAAAATCACGTTAGTATTCGCATCTTGTATGGGATTGTTCGCTTAACCTTAACGATTTCGTCGGCGAACTTTGTCGTTGAGTTTGTCGGCAAACAAACCCACCGACGTTTAGCCTTGTCTGGAAACAGAAAAATAAGCCACGCCTACAAACGCTGATGTAGCTCACAATTTTAAGATGGCTGACGAGGAATTTGTCGCTTTATTATGTGGTTTAATGTTGACGGTTATTGCATCCGCACATACATTATCGGAAAGTTTCATTATTATTACTGACATAAAGTTACATGTCCATGCGAATACTTGTCCAACCACTATTTCTTAACGTTGCATGCAATTTTATAATTTTTTCTTCATGAGGAATAGTTATGTAAAATTCACATTTCGACATTTTTCTTGTAATCTTGAAAACTCTCCGATTTCGCACATAAATTTTCCGACAATGTGTTTCGTTGTTATTGTTAATTGGCGCGCTGATCTTTGGACTAAAACCTGATTGACTGAAAAGTCAACAAATTCGCCGACAAAGTCCGGCAGAATGTGTATTCACATTCTCCGGGGCTTTGTTGGCGGACGTTTACTCCGCGCCCCGAACGTCCCGCTGACAACGTCAGCCAGTGAAGCAGCTGCCATTTGCAACCGGCTTCTCATTCAGGCGGATTCGGCCGCCGATAAGTTGGCCGACGAAATCGTTAAGTGAAGCAGGGGCTTTTAGAAGGAAACTTCTATTTACAATAAGGGCGGGAAGTTAGCTGAGTGGTAGCAACATTGGTCGCTAGAGCAGAAGGCCGCAGGTTCGAGTCCCGTATGAGCCCTACGGTTGGCTCAGCCTTACTCGATAGAGGGCGGATGTACTAGCATCCGTGGCACTGCACGCCTGGCTTTGAGGGCTATAGCAACGGAGATCAGCGCCGCCCTATGAATCCATGGGGCCAGGCCCGTCGAGAGAAATTCCGTGCCTCTGTGCAGAATGGCCGGCGGGCCCCGAAAAACTTTAAAAATTGCGACGACCCTTTTTTGCTTGTCATTGGTTTAACCCAAATTAACCGACACGATGTCATGTTGCAACTCTCGAAAACTAGTGAAGACCTTTTTTCTTGCCGCTCTTTTTCACACTCAGTAGCGTCATTTCACACTTTCCATGAGAACGAGATAATTTTTTGGCCAAATTTTGGCAAATTATGGGAAAATTTTGGGCAATTGTAGGCAACAAATTTTGGGCAATTTTTGGACCAATTTTGACAAATTAAAATTTTTTTGAAATTTCAATGCAAATTTTGGACAATTTTGGCGATTTTTTTGCACATTTCACATTTATATATTTACTTATTACATTATTCATTTTCCTTGGAGGGGGCGCCTGCTCCTCCTCCAAATGACACCATCTGTTCACACTGTTCGTCTTGATGCTTTTGATGTCTTCAGGTCCGGGCCCCCCTTTTACTCGCCGATCCCCTTTCTTTAGTGTTATGATTGGTATTACTGTTAATTATGCATATTCATCATCGGCCCAGGCCCCCTCCAGACCGCCGGGCCCCTGTGCACTTGCCCCCCTGCCCCTCCTCTCGGCGGCCCTGCATGGGGCTCGGAAAAGACTTTGACTTTTTATTACATTACACTATAGCTTTAGTTGAGTCGAAAGTATTGCCTACTGCATCTTAACTACATCATAAAATTAAGACGATTTTTGTCCAACTATAAATCCTTAGCACCATCAATTATAGATTTCAATCAGGCTTCTTGCTTCTTTTTTACTCGTAGTCTGTCTTACTGCTTCCTCGCCTTACATTACAATAATCTCTAGAATTGATCTTGTCCGGCTGACGTTGTGGGTAATTAGAGGTGCATATATTAATCTACAAGAAAATTTTGAATTTCTCTAACCATTACTGATCGTATTGAATTTTATTCTTACTTCGTTCATCACACACACTAAAAGCGCATACATCAGATTGAGGCGAACGATCGTTTGGCCACATGATTTCTTCGTTACTCTTCTGAATATGTTCTACATCGTTGCTGCTTTGCAGGACAAGTGAGAAAGATTTTTCGTCTGGCGAGAAATCCCACAGAGAGTACATCATAGAAATATCACCGTGCATATTTGTTGTAAGCGTGCCTTGTAACGCTCCGAATGTCAGTAGTGATGCAGATTCGATAATGTTGCTTCCATTGTGAAGAGATTGATTCCGATGTATAGCCAGTTTGATTGATTGATAACTAAGAGATATGGCATTGTAAAGGTATTCGTGATACATAGAATACTAGAAATAAAGCAGACGAGCTTTAAGAACATCAAGAAACTTGCACAAACCGAATAAAAATATGCTGCTTAATGCCAAACATTTAAAAAAAAACTTTGGAAGATATATTACGAATTACGGTGTTAAAATATCACAGTACTCAAAGCATTCGAAATACTAATGAGGTTGCGTTGGAGGAGTGCTAAAATTCTTGTCATGCCTTTTGGAGGACATAGGATTTGAATGTGACCCGACCTTGAGCAAGTTCTTCACCTCTTTTATAATTATTGTTTGTGAGGAAGGCAACGAGAAACCACCAGGCCGCGAGAATTTTTCATCTATTTTCATTAAGCATTTCCACGCATTTCTGCTCTAATTGCAAAGACCGAATTAATTCTAATTCAAATTAATTTATTCTAATTCATGATCTTTATCTTTCTCGATGACTTCTATAGCGCCGTACGTACGACGAAGGCCGAAGTCAAAGGCGCTTGACATAATTTGGCATGCTGATGGCGAACGTAGGATACACACAATTTAAGACAGCGTAAAGTCTGCTGAATGGGAATTCAGAGACAGAAAACTCATCGGAAACCTGTACATGAACCAATCAGTATATATCCGTGTGAATGGAAAAGACTCTGAACCAGGAACTCTGGGAAGAGGGTAAGACAGAGATGCCCTCTCTCACCGTTGCTGTTCAATATCTACACAGAAGAACTCATAAAAGAAGCATTTGCGAACATAGAAGATGGAGTAGTGGTGGGTGGAAAAAGGATAAGGGACATTTGCTGATGACCAGGCAATTATGGCAAACACCAACCATGGATTGCAGAGGTTGATGGACTTTCTTACCGCAACATCAAAGGATTACGGAATGAAAATCAATTTAAAGAAGAAAAAGGCAATGAAAATCAGCAGACACGGTGGAGAAATTAAAATAATCATTGATGGAGTGGAAATAGAACAGGTAGAAGAATTCTGCTATCTTGGAAGCCAGCTTGATGAAAACGCCCAAGTGCCATAAAGAAATAGAGAAGAAATGCCATGAAGAAAGAAGCCTTTACGAACAGAAGAGAACTACTGAGAAGGAATTGTAACCAAAATCTGAAAAAAACGATTGGTCAAAATACTGATCTGGCCAGTGACACTCTATGGATTAGAAAGTTGGGCACTCAGAAAGGAAGACATAAAGAGATTAGAAGCATTCGAAATGTGGATCTGGCGAAGAATGGAAAAAATCAGCTGGTTTGAAAAAATAACAAACGAAGAAGTCTTGGAGAGGGTAGAAGAGAAGAAAAGCCTAATTAACACTATTCATACAAGACAAAAAAGAGGGTAGGTCATGTTCTGAGAGAAGAATCAAACCTACTAAGAGAAGTACTAGAAGGAAAGATGAATGGGAAAGCACAGAAAGGGCGACCAAGGACATCGATGCTGGAGTGGATGGAAAACTACGAAAAAAACAAGTATTCAGCCCTGAAGATAAAAGCTCAAGATAGAGAGGAATGGCGACGCTGGAGTATGGAACCTGTCTTTGGACAGTGCACCTGAAGAAGAAGAAAGTCCACCCTGATGGAAACGAAGGAAATCGCCGCCCTAACACACACGGTGGAGAATCCTGTAGAAAGCGGCCTTCCGCTGTAGAACCGTCCGCAACAGACACCTCAAAGGAACAAAACACGGGGTAAGATGTTGAAATTACGCAGATGTTGTAAGAACTGTTCGCGAGGCAAGACCACACGGAGAATTTCTGAGATGCAGACTCCCGTGAGTAGACCGTCCGTCGAACTAGGTAAGTCCGACTTAGGATGGAATTCCGGGTTACGATTATAACGGAAGTCGTAGCATTCCAGCAAGGGTATCTTGTATCCGGGTATCCGTCACGGGTATCCATTGACCCTAATTAATTTGTTTGCTTCACTCTGTCACCCTTCTTAAAAACTGATAGTAATTGTTTTGGACTTCATATAATGTGTTAAATCATTTCTCAATAGATCACCAAACATCTGTAAGCACCTTGTTTATGAAGTTTGAGTTGAACGATCCATTGTGAAGAAGTAAAGACTCTGCGTGGCATTTAATGATCATTGTTACTGGTAAAGCTGTTGAAACAGCAATGTTTTCTGACGTTTCATTTCCATTAACCAGAAACTCACTGATTAAAGTTCCTCTGCTCGAAAGCAATAGAGGTTCGAAGACGTCGACGACGAGGATGGCGTAATCACCATTTGCCATTCCTACATTTACCACAGCTGTCAAAATCGTATAGGCTTCATTGATGGGCATCAAGAGAATCAATGCTAAGTTGAAATAAAAGAATTGAAAAATCAAATTAGGCAAATAGTAGAGAATTCAGCAGAATTTGGTGTGCAAAAATCAATAAAAAGAATGAATCTATAAAAAAGTAATTTTTAAAAAACTGCATATGGTGTGAGTAATAAATTTAACATAGTCTTCCTAACATGTTAGCTTAACCAGTGGTTCTCAACCCGTGGTCCGCGGACCACAAGTGGTCCGTGAGAGAGGGTCTAGTGGTCCGCGCCGGTCTGAAAAAACGTAAATAAAAATTAGACCGATATATTTTCCATGTGAAAAATCTGAAAAGTGCGATGAACAAAACAAGGTCATCAGCGCAAAAAGGTTATCGGCACATTTTGTTTGTATTTTGCGCATTTTCAACGCGAAAAAGTCTGACAAGCAAAAAGAACAAAAGGTCATCACCGCTTTTAGTAGCAGGTGACTGCTCAATTTAACAGGTGGTCCGCAAGAAATTTTTGAACTTCAAAAGTGGTCCGCGAGGCAAAGAGGGTTGAGAACCACTGTGCTAAACAAATATCTTTGTCTTTATGAGGTTTCATGCTACATTGTTTTCAAACGATCTTCAAAGACACCACAACTTCCGCAACAAGTAAATTTTAACTAGAGAAGAATATACTTAAATCAGTGCTTCCCAAGCTTTTTCCAGCCAGGGCACTCTATCCAAGAAACATACATTTGAACGGCTCACTGCAACCGACAAGCAAAACCAAAAAACCTAATTTGTGATCCTGACAAGCAAAAAACAAAAAACTTATCTATGATCGTGATCTCTCTCTTTCCCCAAGCCGACAAAGCAAGCAATGTGGTCAACTTATTTAAGTTAGCTGTTACATTAGATTAGATTCTATAATTAATCTAACGGAATTAATTTATAACTAGAAAGATGCTCGCTTCGCTCGCAGTGCAGGATAATACTAATCCAATACCTATACCTAATACCCAATCATTGATTATTCATGCTGAACAACATTTCAATGATGTACTGTACATACGCCACCTAGCCAAGCTCTGCGCCACGTAATAATAACGTTAAAATCACGCAACTGTGACCATTTGTGACGCTGTACACGTATTTTTTGTGTACGTTAAAATTGCGCAACTTCCTCAAGCTATGCCCACCAACGCATCTCGACGTTGTACACATTATGCCTCTGCACTGAACAATTGAACGTACGCTTCGTCAAACGCTTCTTCGACTAAACCGTTTGGTTACCAATAGCAACGTCGTCTTGGAACATCGCCCACCAACGCATCGCGACGTTGATAGAACAATTAAACGTACGCTTCGTCAAACGCTCGCCCTCCAACCTCGCGACGTTGTACACTTCGCGACGTTGTACACTTATGACGCTGCAATGAACAATTGAACGTACGCTTCTAGCCAACCAACGCATCGCGACGTTGGCAGAACAATTAAACGTACGCTTCGTCAAACTCTCGCCCACCAACGCATCGCGACGTAAGGACTAAACCGTTTACCAATAGTCAACCAATGAGAACGCTTGAAGGTAACAGAGAGACATACAGAACAAGGATCTTAATATTATAGATGTTCCAACATTTTGCCGCGGGCGGCACACTTCAAAAGTTGCTGCAGCACACACAGTTGGGAAGCACTGACTTAATAAAATTAATTTTTCAGTCCTCAAGTCCTAACCCGTATACCGCATTACATATCGAAGGCAAGGTGAACAACGATGGCGATAACGAATTTAGTAATTGCGCAATTTTTACAGTTCTAAATTAGATTCGTACCTTTGGATTTTCCATGCATTTTGATAAGATTCAATTTGATATTTGCATCTGACAGCGACAATCCGTTCGTAACTTCCATGAATTCGAACACTCCCAGTACCGGAACGACGTTAATGGCATAATTGATTTCTGTAGCCTGATCGCGATAGTGATCAGCAGAAGATGATAAAATACTAACATATTGCCATTTGAAGTAAAAGAGCAAATTAACCACAAAAGCTGCTATGTCTTTTCCAGATGGACCGACATTTAGCATCATTGGCAATTTCTGCTGTCCAATATTTGACTGTCTCTGACAATTCCACGAAACTATGGGAACATTGTTTATACTTGCCAAGTTACCAAAGGAACTGCAGAATAAAGAATTGTAAGGACCTATGACAGTAAAAGTGCTATGTGCTTTCTTAAACAAAATGTCTACCAGATCGTAAAGAGCAATGGAGTCGATGCACGAGTCGTACAGAGAAAGGTTTATTGTCACATTTTGGGACGATATTTTATTCGAAGTGACAGCTGAAGTAATAGTTGCGTTAAGTATGTCCAATTGTCGACATGTCAACGGCAGGAAAGCAACAATTTGCCCATTAATGCTTTCGGAAGCTAATGTTCCAACACAGACAAAGATCAACAGTAATTCCGATGTGTTATGAAAGCTTTCGATTCTCATTGCCCAAAAGAATAGGTCTAGTTTCTCAATAGGATCAGAATCTGTTTTAAGATCCTATTTCTTCGCACTCAATGTCATTGACTAGATTGATATTGCTATAACTGTTGAATATTTGCTTCCAATTGTAGGACAACAGACAATCAGGGAATATTTTAATAACACGTGGCCTTGCATTCCTCAAAAGTTTTAATCAGGTTCGTTAGTACAAATTACCACAGAATCCAGAAAAGCTATTACTCCAAATTTACTCGACACCAGATGGACGATTCTTTTCTCTGCCGTCATCAGTAGACTAGGTTAGACCAGGAACAAATCTGTTTTAACAAGTAACACAGTACCGGCACTCATAATCTTTTATAAAATCGCACCTAGTGGAAGAATATATTTCGTGATAATCTAAGGATTTGGTTAAATCGATACTAAATACAATTTTATAGAACATTTGTATCCTTTGAAGTCTCAACAACAAAGGCTACAATCGAAGAAGATTCGAGCATAGTTACGATGAACTGCCTCATAACGTGCTACCATGGCGTACAATTTGCGTTATCATTTATCAAAGCCTGACAATCGATGCTGATGAATTTTCAGTGTTTGGTCAATAATGTTCTGCAGAATTAGTATTTGAAATACCTGTGTGCCTATTCTAATTTACTATAATCTACTATCTGTGCCGTGTCTATAATTAGAAGTAATATTTAAAATCTTTACACTCAGGTTTCGTTTAGTTTAGTTTTCGTAATAGATGCAATTATTTGCCTGAGCAAACTAAAGAATGCTGCATTCCACATCTGAATGTTTCATTTTCCGATCCGATCTGTATGTATGCATGCATACATGTCTAGGGACTTAATTCTAACAAAATATAGCGTTCTCATACAACAAGAGTATGTGAAAGGAAAAATGTGGCTAGACAGCATATGAGAAGACTGCTTTACATGATTGGGCTAGACGTAACGGCTGGAACAAGACTGCGCCAGATAGATATCTACAGGGTGGCGCAATAAAAGTGAGACCATCTTGTTCTCATACCACTTTCATCTTTAATTAACTCTCTCAATTTAGATCACCAACTCTATGCCGATAGCACCCAGCTATTCCTTTCCTTTTCACCCCTTCATTTATGGCATCTATCATTGAGCTTGAACCCGCATTCTCGCTAATCTCTGGTTATATGCAATCTAATCTTGACCTCAACCCATCTAAGACAGAGTTTCTTTTAATTGGACTACCTCAACATCTAACAAAAACGAACAACACCAAGCTAGTTTTAGCTCCTGACACTACAATAACCAACTGCAAAAATCTGGGATTCAAATTTCATTCTTCTCTAAACTTCTAATCACAAAATTTAATATCTCAGCTTTCAAAAGCCTGCAATTCCCTAAAATCAAAATGCCATCCATATTTATGGTTCTAACTAAATTCGTGACTTTCGTCGCCTAAGTCCTTGCCTCGATACCAAAGTGTCCTCCACAATCGCCACTTCAATTGTTCATCCCAAATTAGATTACTGTAACTCCCTCTATTATAACCTTCCCAAAGCCTTCATCACTCAATTGCAATAAATTAAAAATGCACTAGCTCGCGCTGTTACTAAGTCACCTCACCGGAGACAGATAAATGTATACTTTTGAGCTCTCGTCTTGATCCGGATCAGAAGCAGAGAAAGTCCCTTGGAAAGCAATCGCATTGAATCGTTGTAAAGTCATGAAAATGCGTTGGAGCAAAAAACTTCTCTCTCTCTCTCTCTCTCTCTCTCTCTCTCTCTCTCTCTCTCTCTCTCTCTCTTGTATCTCCGGAAAGAACGGAAAGATGACGACCCAACTGTTTTATGAAAATGAGTGTGTCGTTGGGCCAAGAGTCTCTAAGGTTAATGGCAAGAATATAAGTAATCGGCCAACAAGTCAGTGTACTTGGCGATTTTTCTGACGGATGCTGCTTCAGCAGCGGCTCCTGGAGACAGATGAGTGGCAGCGACTGTGTCCGCCACTGTAACGTCCCACACCAGGCAGCGGCCAGCTTGCCACGGAATCATGGTCATGCCGTCCGGTCTCTTTCCATCGGATCTGAGAAGACCGGGCGGTTCCTTGACCGATGGTATACCAGCTCGAACCACAGCAGGGCCCGTTAGAACACGTCATTGAGCATCGAGTGACATGCAAGGCGACCTGGTCCAAAGAAGTCAAACCAAGCTCATAATGACTGCAAGAATTTCAGTGCCACGTGCCGCTTTTTTGCAGCAGGAGAGTCCGCGTGGGAACCATTCTCCTGGACTTACTCGCTAACAGGGACAGATTTTGTGTACACTATTTTATATATATATATATATATATATATATATATATATATATATATATATATATATATATATATATATATACATTCATAAGATGACAACAATCCCCGATCTTTCAAGACAGCATTTGCAATCAAACAGGCATCCTAATATTTGCTCTCTCTCTCTCTCTCTCTCTCTCTCTCTCTCTCTCTCTCTCTCTCTCTCTCTCTCTCTCTCTCTCTCTCTCTCTCTCTCTCTCTCTCTCTCTCTCTCTCAATAGCTCTGCATGGACGTTGATGTCAATTCTGTGGACCACTGCCAGAACAGGATTCATTTACTCTATATTCCTCTTCTGTCTCCTCAATCTCTGTGCAACTGACGTCACTGCAAGGGTCATTTGAACTGTTTTCTGAATGATTCGTTTCAAACTCTTCTAAAGCGATACTGCTTTCGCTCATTTCTCTTGTTTGTTTTAGCTTCAAATTTTTTTAAAATTTTTCTGTCTTCCAGTTGTTGCAGCCTACCTGAATGCAACTGGATCAGTCTTTCAAATAACCATTAATTTTGTATAGTAATTTTTTATCAACCCAAAAATTCCACTAAATTGCAGGAATCTTACATGAGAGAAGACATTTACAATCATTTCTGTCAATAATATCAGCATCAACATATTTACATGTACAAATATCAAACAGAGTTCAACAGCTTTACATGGCTTCTTGCTATGTCTTAGATGTTCTGTTTTATTCAGGATATTTCTGCGGATCATTTTCTTTCTCAAATAGCCTTTTCACGTTTTCCCACTGTGCTATCAAATGCAATAGTAGATATGCTGGTCTTAGTATATATATCTCAATCACTTCAGATGAAACAGTTTTTACAATATCATTAGCAGTCTTATGCCTCTCCTTTTGCACATTTTTGGCTAGTTCGTTTGGAAAACCAAATACTGAATGTCGACTTTACTTCGTGTACCAGGGCTTGCCATAATTTAACAACATAAAAGATTCAGCAGAACAGTTCATAATATCCCGGCAACTATTTTAATGCAATTATTGTTAATAAGTCATTGCTTTATAAAGAAATATGCAATATACATATTATTCATATGCAGTTTTTTCAAAGTTGGGACCCCTAAACATAAAAATAATATATTGAAATAGGATTTTTGTGTGTGTGTTTGGTGTAATAAAAAAATGTGAAACTAGTGATTTCACGAAATCCCTAATGATGTTAATAAATTCGTGGAATCCCCGTCAATTAATGGCTAATTTGGTTAGCTCTCTTTTGTAATGTGGTAAGCCATGCAATAAAAGTGACAGTACTGATAACATCATGCACGACAAATAGACTCAATTCAGCAGAAATCTTTAAAATGGCATGCACTAGATACTTTCGGTAATGTGCATAATGATCTGTAGAATGGGAAAAGAGTCCGAGATTGAGTTTATATATGCACAATTCGGTTACACGACACTTTCAAATACGCGTGCACTTTTGCAGTCGGAGCGATACCGGGGCAAAGAATCTAATCTGAAGAAACCCTGCCGTGACATTCAGTAGCTCTTGTTATCAACTGCCGATGCCTGGAATAAATTCAAGTCTCTGTCTAGAAGACGATGTTTTACGACAAAGGTTGTGTACATTAGTAGACAATACTCGTTCTAAGAAGAAAGCCTTTACGATTGAGATTCGTTATCATCGTGGGTGCTGGAGAAAATATGTCCGTGATCATAAACCGCTTACTGATGGAACTGAACAGCAACTTCAGCGAGTGAAACAGACTTTTAAAAATTATGTGTGTGAGGTGGTGTCGGCCTGTCGGGTCAATTGATCGCACGCCAATTGATCGCGTCAAATTGGTCGCGCAAAATTGATCGCGTGGTCAATTCATCGCATGCCAATTGATCGCATCAACGATAAAATACAACTATACTATCAAAGCTGTATTTAAATCAAGTCCCTTTATGCGTTTATTGGTTTCATAGTCTGCCTTGCTGCATTCCCGCTTCAACTGTGGTGCTATAGAGGTTTTTAAAACTAAGAGTTAAATCTCTGCTACTTATTTTTAACATTTACACCAAATTTAAAGATTTTTATCTATAAATCTTATCTTCTTATCTTATCTTCTTATTTATCTATAAATCTTATCTTATAATTTTTCGGCTGTTTTTGTGGCCAATTCTCACACACAGGGCAGTCCCTACTAAACCTCTAGTAGGACTTAAGATGTCGACCTATAGAAGTCTCAGAAGGCATTTTTCGTGCGAAGCTCCGTTCGGTTATATTGCGATCAATTGGCATGCGATCAATTGGCGTGCGATCAATTGACCACGCGATCAATTTTGCGCGACCAATTTGACTCGATCACTTGGTGTGCGATGAATTGACCCCGAACCGTGTGAGGTAGTGCAGATAATCATGAATTAAATTATTCCATACTCTGCATGGTCTACAACTACTACAAGCGCATCATTTCAAGCTTTGGACTATTGTAAAGTTAATTTGCGTAAAGAAGATTCTTATTCAAGAATTTGACCTAAAAAACTGGGGAGAATACAGAGAACAGGTGGTGCATACAGTATTTATAAGGCACAAACATGCACATCGGGTCATCTGTGTCAACGTGTTAACCTTATTACAAGCAACATAGCCTACTATTAAAGACAGTGAGCTACGTCAGAGGAATGCGCCAATCGGAAATGTATACATGTAGTCGCATGATAACTTTCCAGCGATCACAGATTTTCACCTTTTCCTCGGTAAATCTGACAATAAAATTCGCTTGCAAACTTTTGTGCAATCCGGATTCAAGAATAATGCAGAGAAATCTGCTGTCGAAGTGTTCAGGCCCGTCGTAAGTTCGTAACGAATTTTTATCAGGGGTACAGATTTTCTCTAGGTAAAAGCAGTAGCGTAATTTCTCTGGGGCGAGATAATTGTTTGCAAATTTTGGCCAATTTTTGGCCAATTTTAGCAAATTTTGGCAATTTTGGGCCAATTTTAGCAAATTTTTGGCGATTTTTGCAATTTGTTGCAATTTGTTGCAAATTTCTGCAATTGTTGGGCCAGTTTGATCAAATTTTTGCAATTTTTGGGCTAATTTTAGCTGGAAGAGGGTGCAGAGAGGGTGCAGACCATCTTATTTCCAGGGGGTGCACTGCACCCCATAAATTTTTCCAGGGGATGCAGCTGCACCCCCACCATCTCCACTTCGTACGGGCCTGATTGTGTTGGTTAAAATCAGTGATGGGCAACTAGTTAACTAATTGGTTGCTAACTAATTTCAACTAATTTTGTAGTTATCTTCATAGTTTAATTAAATTAAATTAAATTAATAGTTTAGTTAAAATGCTACTTTAACTGAACATTTTATTTAATAACTAAATACATGTAGTTCAACTAAAACTTTTTAGTTGGTGTCTCGAATTCTCAATAACAGTCCCTTTTCAATCTATTCTATTCTGGGTAATTTTTTTACAAACAAACGTGTGTTTCTGCAGTCTAGACTAAGACTGAAATATTAAATAGACAATAATTAATGATGTCAATCGTTCATTACCTGCTGAGAGGGTGATAGGACAAAATGTCCGAGGACAAAATGTCACGGACAAAATGTCACATCATCGTCATCGTCATCGTCATCATCATCATCATCAACATCATCATCATCATCATCATCATCATCATCATCATCGGCGGCATGCCCCTGTGTATTCGGATTAATATTATTTATAAATTTTATTGTGTTCTATTACAGCTTGTTCGTATATCTTGTTTATATTGTACATTACAACCCTATTATTATGTCCTGCCCTGATCTATCCCACTTTTAGTACCTTCTTCAATTACTGTGTTCTAGTATATTTATTTAAATTTTCTACTGATATGAATAGTTACGGATGAAACTTTAGAGATAGTTTGCATATATGATAATACAGAGATAAAATTTCATCCGTAACTCTTGTATAGTTTTAAAATTTTGAACGCTTTAATTTCGTCAATAATAAATGTTAAATTTCTCAGAATTTTGAATTTGATAGGCATGATGTTTGGATGCTGGTATCTCTGAAATGACAAGGTATATTTGTCTAAAACTTTGCTGTGACTGAGCCCGATAACCCCGATATGTGCAGCATATGTCTCATATAACTCAAGAACCCCACATATGGTACCTTTTCTCCCAGCGGGTCACATATATAAAAGCTTCTGCGATATTGATTTGTCGGTGGTCTTTGTTTGTTCGAGGTCTTCCTTAGTAAATCCACCGTTTATTCGGTCTTCCGTTTCTTCTCTTTCTCTGTATCTTTGTGTGTAGAGCTTTGTGGGGCCATCGGTTGTGTTCTGCAGTCTGCACACATGTCCAACCCTTGTTAATCATCATCTGATCTTTTCTACAATACTATCTGGTAGCCCAATTCTTTGTCTGATATCTTCATTCCTTGCTTTTTGCAATCTGCTCGCCCACAGTATTAGTCTCAAGCAACACATTTCTGCCACCATAAACCTTTATTCATTTGCCTCTTTTTATCGCCATATCTCCGAAATTAACAATTTGGTTCCAATTGTTAAGCTCCTTTACATTTAGAATTTGCGAAAATAGCTTGTGCAACTTAGAATTGCTATTTGACACGTAATGAGCACACTGTTCATCATGCAAATTGCATCATTAAGAAGATTCTAATGATTCACTCCAGGACCACTCGCGCTTTCTCCAGCCACAGCTATGCAAATACGGCGATAGTAGAATTGGCTTCAATTTGATTTCATCTGTATCATTACTGACCATAAAAACTAAATTGCAACCGAGTTTCAATTAAATTAGTGTTGGTCACATTACTTGATGTAGCGGAGTTCGATCAAAATATAAATCAGACGGATAATGACCATTACTGCGATGCATCAATCTTAAAACATGCTGGTTTGCTATCCATTGATGGAAAATATGACCCCATGGATAGAGTTTCTGATTAAAATGTCTATCAGACTAGTATTAATAAGCGTCGAATATGCCACTCGACGCTTATTAATAAATCTAATTGAAGTTTTATTATGTTTAGACACCAAAGCAGCAGGCAGACGACCAGAATAATTAAACCTAAGCAAATATTTTAAAGGAATTGAAAGAATATAAAATATAAGAGGTGTTTATTTTCTTGGTTTTGCTTAATCTATATTAAGTAGTCCAAATGTTCTCGTTGTATTACTAACAGCAACTGTCAGAAATCCAGAATTTGTCTTCATTGGGCCAATGTCATCAGCAAATTTTAGTTTTTATCTCGCACAATATAAAGATTAAGATAGTCCCATACTCGAACGAGCGCAGGGTCCGGCGCTGATTTCAGTGTACTAGGCAATACTAGGCAAGGAAGCGAGGCAGGTGGCTTACGCCATTACCTAGAGAAGTTTGCCATTGCTTTCTCTAGATCCGCGTTTTCCCTTCGGAGCTTAACGCTGTTGTAATGTAATGTAACAAAATATTTGTATAGCGCCTCTTCTGATGAATCACTCAGAAGCGCTCCCACCGCAAATTACTGTATATTGACAAAGAGATAAGTTTTAAGTCGTTTCAAAAAGAGGGCCATAGAATTAGAAGTTGCTAAGCCACGCATACTAGCGTTAAGAGCATTCCAAAGGATAGGGCCAGCTGATTCAAAACCTCGCTTCAGGAACAAGAAGATTCGTGCTTGGGGCACACTAAGAAGACCATTGGTTGTGGACCGAAGACATGGCCGACCAGGGATAGAGCTAAGTGGATGGAGTAGCTCTGAAAGAGAGAGTGCAACCGCTCTCAATACATGAAACTCAACTCGAGCAGGATAAGGCAGCCAGTGTAGAGCAGATATCATATAATCACTAATGTGATCACGTCTCGTGACACCAGCAACCTGCTGAACTGCCGGCTGTCTGCCGATCTGCCGGCTGCCGAACGAAGAACCATCTGGAGTTTATCAAGTCGCACCGATAAAAGACCAGCAAAAAGTGAACCACAGTAGTCAAGCATTGAGCAAATAAATGCATGAATCAGAAGCAGATGGCATGTCTAGTGTACGTCGAATCACTCTAAGCTGGCGGAGATGATAGAAGCAGCTGCGACAAAGTGACTTAATATGATCCATAAAGGAGTCAAGAATTGTCAGAATCAAGAGTCAAACCAGAGTCAAAAATTATAACAAGATCACGGACAGAAGAGGAGAAAGAGAGATCAGGGTAGGCAGACTGCATAGCCATAGACCGATGATCATTTTGGAGAGCTGACCACGAGTACGAGTACCAAACCAGATGAGCTGAGTTTTAGCTGGATTAAATAACAGACGATTTGAGTGCATCCATGAACGAAGTAAGTCAGAGACTTCAAAAAATTCACGAGTGATCTGCAGTGCATTAGTGGGGCTGGAATGTGAATAGGCCTGAATATCATCAGCGTACATTATAAATTATAAGTTGCAAACAAGCGTGCAACATCAGCAGTATATAGTATATACAGAAGCGGCCCAAGTACCGAACCCTGAGGGACTCCACAAGCGACTGGCACTTCACGGGAGTTGGTAGAACCAAGCGGTGCATCATGCGGCGTTCAGAGAGATAGGATTTCAATCAGGCCAGAGGAACACCAGAGACACCAAATGAGACAGAAAGGCGCTGTAGAAGAATATTGTGGTCAACCGTGCCAAAAGCAGCACTTACATCAAATAGGGCAAGAAGACTTCTGACCGATCGATGGCCCTATAGAGATCTGAGAGAAGATGAAAGAGAAGCGTTTCAGTGGAGTGTGAGGCACGGAAACCAGACTGGTATTTCGGCAGCAAGTCATTATTAGCCTCAAGATATATGGAAGCAGCTGAAGAGTGATAACCTTTTCAAGGACCTTATAGTAGGGTCATTTGAATAGGATCCGTGACCATTTTGTTCCTACCTTTTTTTATTGCTGATTCATGTACCTTGGACTATTTGAAGAAGATTTAGCTCCTATGTCCCTCCCAAATTTGGCGGCTAACTGTGCAAGAGTCCAAAATCCAAGATGGCCGCCAATGGATATATGCCGAAAGATTAAACTAAATAACTGTTGAAAATTTGTGACCAATTTTGATCAAATTTGCATGGTAGTTATCAATAATACTTGTTATAAGATGGTTATGCAAAATTTTTGATAATTACATTTAAAAAAGCACAGACCCCTTAAGTGAAGGACTGGTGGCGCGCGTCCTTGGGTCAGCGAACCTGGGTCCATTGAATTTTTGACACCACATCATCTATTACATGCCATAACTTAAGTTCGGGTACAGCTACAGCTTTAAAATTAGGCAGTCGAACTCAGAATTGAATTTCCTACAAATATCAAGCAACCGAAAGTTGATGACATCATTACTTATTTAATGAGCAAATTAACAAATTAATGTGTGTCAATTGCGCTGCTAATACAATAGCATCTATTACATGCTGCAACTGGAGTTTGCACAAAGATGCAACTATGACAGCCATGAAACCTGGTAGTCACACTCAGAAAAGAACTCTCTATGCATTTCAAGTAACCGGAATTTGATGACGTCATTATTTATTTAATTAACTAATTAACGTGTATCCATTGGGTTGTTAACACCATAGCTCCTATTATATGATGCAAATGGAGTTTTCACAATGATACAGCTATTAAACTTAGTAAGCACACTCAGAAATGAACTCTCAACCCATCCCAGGTAACCGGGAGTTGATGACGTCATTACTTATTTAATTAACTAATTAACGTGTATCCATTGGGTTGTTAACACCATAGCTCCTATTATATGATGCAAATGGAGTTTTAACAATGATACGGCTATTAAACTTAGTAAGCACACTCAGAAATGAACTTTCAACCCATCCCAGGTAACCGAAAGTTGATGACGTCATTACTTATTTAATTAACAAAATAACAAATTAACGTGTATCTATTCAGTTGCTAATGCAATAGAATCTATTACACGTTGGGACTTGAGTTTGCAGCTATGAAACTTGGTAAACACACTCAGAAATGAACTCGCAGCCCATACTAGATAACCGGAAGTCGATGACGTCATGACTTATTTAATTAAAATATAACAAATTAACGTGTATCAATTGAGTTGTTAACACCATGGCATATATTATTGGCTGTATCATTGTGCAAACTTCATTTGCATCATATAATAGACATCGTACTACTTGCTACATCTCCGGAAGAACTGCAGGAATTGGTGGACCGTGTACAGGCAACCGCAGAAGAATACAACATGTCTGTAAATATTGCAAGAACAAAAATAATGACCAATACCAATAACATCACAGAAATCAAGGTGAAAGGCATAACACTAGAACAGGTAGAATGCTTCATATACCTGGGATGTCAAATAACAAACAATGCAGAATGCAAAATGGAATTGAAAGAGACTAGCCATGGGAACAACAGTAATGATCAAGCTAACCAAACTATGGAAAAGCAATTCAATAAACACTACCACAAACCTGCGATTGATGAAAACCTTAGTATGACCAGTGGCGACATATGGATGTGAATTCTGGACGTTAAAAGAAAAGAAGAAGAAAAACGCATACAGGCCTTTGAGAACAAGTGCATAAGAAAACTGCTACGCATACCATGGACAAAACTATTAACTAACGAGGAAGTCTACAACATGGCCAACAGAGAAAAAGACCTACTGAATCACGTAAAAACAAAGAAACTGAGTTACTTTGGGCATGTGATAAGACAACCACAAGACACCATCGAAAGCAGTGTGATCACAGGACTTGTTGAAGGAAACAGAAGACGAGGGCGACCAAGGATATGCTGGATTGACAGCATTACGACGTGTACTGACCTTTATGGAGACTGTCTACTTACTACGCACAGCACAAGACAGATCACGATGGAGAAGACTGACCAATTCTTGTAGCCAACCGTCGCCAAGCGACGACGGCGCAATGACTTGACTTGACTATGGTGTTAACAACTCAATGGATACACGTGAATTAGTTAATTAGTTAGTTAAATAAGTAATGACGCCATCAACTTCCGGTTACCTGTGATGGGTAGAGAATTCATTTCTGAGTGTGCTTACCAAGTTTCATAGCTGCAAACTCCAGTTCCAACGTGTAATAGCTGCTATTGCATTAGCAACTCAATGGTTACACGTTAATTTGTTATTTTTCTTAATTAAATAAGTCATGACGTCATCAACTTCCGGTTACCTGGGATGTTGTATTCTTCTGCGGTTGCCTGTACACGGTCCACCAATTCCTGCAGTTCTTCCGGAGATGTAGCAAGTAGTACGATGTCTATTATATGATGCAAATGAAGTTTGCACAATGATACAGCCAATAATATATGCCATGGTGTTAACAACTCAATTGATACACGTTAATTTGTTATATTTTAATTAAATAAGTCATGACGTCATCGACTTCCGGTTATCTAGTATGGGCTGCGAGTTCATTTCTGAGTGTGTTTACCAAGTTTCATAGCTGCAAACTCCAGTCCCAACGTGTAATAGATTCTATTGCATTAGCAACTGAATAGATACACGTTAATTTGTTATTTTGTTAATTAAATAAGTAATGACGTCATCAACTTTCGGTTACCTGGGATGGGTTGAAAGTTCATTTCTGAGTGTGCTTACTAAGTTTAATAGCCGTATCATTGTTAAAACTCCATTTGCATCATATAATAGGAGCTATGGTGTTAACAACCCAATGGATACACGTTAATTAGTTAATTAAATAAGTAATGACGTCATCAACTCCCGGTTACCTGGGATGGGTTGAGAGTTCATTTCTGAGTGTGCTTACTAAGTTTAATAGCTGTATCATTGTGAAAACTCCATTTGCATCATATAATAGGAGCTATGGTGTTAACAACCCAATGGATACACGTTCATTAGTTAATTAAATAAATAATGACGTCATCAAATTCCGGTTACTTGAAATGCATAGAGAGTTCTTTTCTGAGTGTGACTACCAGGTTTCATGGCTGTCATAGTTGCATCTTTGTGCAAACTCCAGTTGCAGCATGTAATAGATGCTATTGTATTAGCAGCGCAATTGACACGCATTAATTTGTTAATTTGCTCATTAAATAAGTAATGATGTCATCAACTTCCGGTTGCTTGATATTTGTAGGAAATTCAATTCTGAGTTCGACTGCCTAATTTTAAAGCTGTAGCTGTACCCGAACTTAAGTTATGGCATGTAATAGATGATGTGGTGTCAAAAATTCAATGGACCCAGGTTCGCTGACCCAAGGACGCGCGCCACCAGTCCTTCACTTAAGGGGTCTGTGCTTTTTTAAATGTAATTATCAAAAATTTTGCATAACCATCTTATAACAAGTATTATTGATAACTACCATGCAAATTTGATCAAAATTGGTCACAAATTTTCAACAGTTATTTAGTTTAATCTTTCGGCATATATCCATTGGCGGCCATCTTGGATTTTGGACTCTTGCACAGTTAGCCGCCAAATTTGGGAGGGACATAGGAGCTAAATCTTCTTCAAATAGTCCAAGGTACATGAATCAGCAATAAAAAAGGTAGGAACAAAATGGTCACGAATCCCATTGAAATGGTTTTCAAATGACCCTACTATTATATAAGAAACTGAGGTATGAGATAGGGCGATAGTTTGACATTTCAGACTCATCAAGGCCGGTTTGCTTAGGCCTAGGCTTAACTATTGCCAGTTTCTCCGATGAAGGTAGGCAGCCTTCTTTAAGGGACCTATTACAAAGTAACATTTAAAAAGGCAAGAAACAGTCAATGTAATCGTTAACAATAAAAGTCGGAATTGGATCGAGTTCACAGGTTTTCGTAAGCATAGAGAGGATGACGCGTCGAAGAACATCCAACGTAACTTCGTCAAAGTCCTGTAAACAAACATCTGTAGGTGTAAACTCTGGCGGCTGCGAACCAGCAGTAGCATCCCTGACACGACGAACTTTAGATATCAAATAATTCACGAACTGATTTGTAGTAAACGATAAATCCACATTCAGTTGTGAATTAAAAGTCTTTGTTCGACCGAGAATATCATTTAAAGTTTTCCAGAGTCTACGAGAGGAGCGAGCATTACGTGAAATTTGACACTCCCAGTAGTTTCTTTCTATGTCACGAAAAAACGTATGCATGTCCCTGATCATAAGTACAGCCTCACGACGGTCATCCAAGTTCTTTGTTCGTCTGAATTTCCGCTCACACTTCCTAATACAACGTCGAAATGTTCTGCATTCTGCGTCAAACCATGGTGACAGAGGTTTATGACGAATCTTAACCTTGCGTACTGGAAGGAGATCATCAAGTAACCGTCTTGTTGTTGAGTCGCATAGTTCAAACGTTCAAACACAGAAGCAGAGGCAAGGTTTCTAGGTTTTGACACAAAGAGCTTGATTTTAGGGCCTTGGCAGAATGCTTCATCGTCGAACTTTTTCCAGTTACGCACATTCCTGAGGATGTAGACAGACCTGCTGGAAGTAAGCGGAAAGGATGCCGAGACAAGGCCATGATCTGATTCTGCAGGCGTACATATTTGGATATCAGACGAAGTGACATCCTCACGAGTGATAATGAGATCCAAACATCCTCCATTGATGTGAGTTGACTCATTGACCAGTTGTACAAAATTGACGAAGAATATTGACGAAGAATTGACGAAGAATAGCATTAAGAGTTTTAGCATCTGGCAAAGGAGGTCTTTCCATGTGGATATTAAAACCTCCAGCCACTATCACATGCGAATTTAATATAGCTAATTGCTCCAGACAATGTTCCAGTTAACTGAAAAATTCACTTGTGACAGGTTGTGAACCTGTCCTTTCCTGATAGATGGAAAGAACGGTGCAAGGGCCATCTGGTGTAGAAAATGCCAGGCACATTGACTCAAAGGTATTCGTTGTAACATTGATTGAGACCTGTTTTGCTCTATAAGCATCACGATGGTATACTACGATACCACCCCCTCTTGAGTCACAGTTTTGACCACTTGTGCCTCGAGAAGCAGATCGTGCTCGGCTTTGAAAAGTGTAGCCTGGTGGCGCAGCATTACAAACCGCAACATCATGACCGTTCATGCCATGACTCGGTGACGATAAGGACGTCGAGTTCTTTGGAGACAATTTCATTCATGACTGCCGTATACTTGTTCCTTATAGAACGTACATTCTACGTTCCAAGTCGGAAACAGTTTTTCACACGCACTCCACGAGCGGCCTGGGACTCATGTTGGCACGACACAGTTGACTCTGTTACCAATTTATCGATTCCTAAGCGATGAAGGACTTGATTTGGTCGACGGCATCACCCATCCAAGTATTAACCGCGCTGAACGTTGCTTTTAACTGCGGTGTTCTGACGGGTCCCAGAACAGGGTCGCACAACAACGCCAAGTAGGCCGAGCGCACATATTATAGATGCTACTTCAAATATTCTAGTATATATTTTTAAGAAGCATTCTAGCACAGATACGTGCAATGTTATTGAGAGATTATAAATAACATAACATAGCATAACATAGCATAGCATAGCATAACATAGCATAACATAACATAGCATAACATAACATAACACAACATAACATAACATAACATAACATACAAATAATTTTTTCTTTGTTTCACGCATTTTTATTCTCGGATTCCGGATTTGTGGATCAACCCCTCCCCCTTCGTGGGGTTGCCGGAGTAAAACATTTCTTAACAACGGTACAAATTCAAGAAATTGAAGAAATAATGTAGTTAATTAAGGCGTTGAACTTTTTGCTTGCCAGCACTAACGAAGAAAAAGAGGAAAACAAGGTGTCAGTATGAGCGGACGAACTTTTTTGTTTGTCAAGACTTTTTCACAGTTTTTCACAGTTGACCATGACCAAAACCAAAAACCTCTTCCGTAAATCCTGGCTACGCCACTGCTCTATAGTACTGTTGTGTAATATAGCTCTAGCCATAATACTTCACGATGAACTGGACCGTGGAGTGGGCGCATTGATCGCAGTAACAATCTCCCGTATTTCGACTTTGGAAATCTGGCAACCCTACATGGTACTCACATGATGGTCGGGCCCAGAAAGAACTCGACCATGTCATCGTTCGTGACCGCCGTTCATTCCAATCATGCAGAGTCTTTCGTGGTTTTGAACACTGTTGAGTGCGCAGCCAACACTGACCACAACCTAGTTGTGGCTAGGAAGAAGGTCAGCTTCTGCCGTCCTCCCAGACATCCAGTTACAAAGAAATTTTATGTGGAAACTATGCTACACAGTGAAGACATATCTAAAAGATTCGCACTGGATGTACAGAACAGATTTGCAGCTCTAGCCTACCCTCCTGATAATGTTGAAGAGGCGTGGTCTGTCTTTAGTCATACCATTCATGAGTCGGCTGAAAAGACCATTGGCATCATGTGAAAGCAGCATGTGAAAGCTCTATGGAAGTCCAATGAAACATATAGTGCTACCCAAAAAGCCAAAGTTCGTCAAAGTGGCAATCACAAAGAACGTAATCGACTTTAAACGGCAATTTGATGCTTTAGCCAGTCGTGTTGACTCGTGACCGCGAGATTTACTACAATGGTGTTGCTGGTGAGGCAGAACCTTGCAAGAAATTTATCTTCGTCCCACATACCGGTCATAAAAAAAACTCAGTGGCCGATCCATGGGCAACACCATTTGTACTCCAAATGACCGTCTGGGTGCTCCATATCTTACAGCGGAAGCCACCCTCTCTCGCTGAGTTGAACATTACGAAGAGTCTCTCAACCACCCGGCCGGTACGCAGCCCTCGCTATTGGATGATACTGCAACCCGCGCAACCTCCGAACCAAATCTAAGCACGGATGAACCAACATTAGCTGAGGTGAAGGATGCCATCTGCTGACTTAAGAATGGCAAAGCACCTGATGCTGATAGTATCCAAGCTGAATTGCTAAAGTATGAGATTGACCCTACTGCCAATATACTGCACGCCATCATTCAAAGAGTTTGGCGGTCTGTTCAAGTACCAGTGGCATGGATAAGACAGCATTATTGTTTCGCTGTACAAGGGCAAAGGACCACGGAATGAAAGCAAGAGATATCGTCCGATCACACTTGCTTTCGGTACCCGGCAAAGTCTTTGCACTTATTCTGTTAGCTCGGATGCAACCATTACTGAACCAGTAGCGTCATTTCACACTTTTCTTGGGGGGAGCGAGATAATTTTATGCCAACTTTTGGGCTAATTTTAGGCAAATTGTAGGCAATTCATGCAAATTGTAGGCAATTTTTGCAAATTGTAGGCAATTGTTAGCATTTTTACAATTTTGGCAATTTTTGAGCCAATTTTGGCAAATTTGCAATTTTTGTATATTTTTTGGCAATTTTTTGGCAATTTTTGCGACATTTTGAACATTAATACATTATAAATTATTGGCTTCATTTCCTTGGGGGCACGGCCCTCCAGCCCTCCCAAATGACGCCCCTGTACTGAACAAAGTTCGTCGACCGCAGCAATGGTTAGGTTAGGTTAAAAAGTCAATTTATATAGCGCAACATCATGAAGGAAGAGTAAAAGGCTTAGAGCGCTTTACTCTAATACGACTTCTCGAAGAAATACGTTTTAAGTTTCCTTGCGAACGAATCAAGATTGGACTCTCTAGTCACGTGACCAGGTAATGCGTTCCAAAGAATGGGATTTCCGCACTTCAACGACCTCTCGCCGAATTTTGCCGTTCGAGACGGAGGAGGAACGACCAGTCTGACGTCACGACTTGACTTTAGTTGCAGACGCCTGTCGGTAGACGATGGTCTCAGGACCAAAGACACCAGGTAGTCCGGGAAAGCTGGATCGTTCAGTCTGGGTTCATTCGCAGTAGATCTACACTGGATGCCATTCCTGCTTTGCGTCTTTTATCAGAAATGCATCGCGAGTTTCGCAAGTAGAGAATGCTGCCTATATTGACCTCAAGGCGGCCTTCAGCTCCATGGACAGGAAAGCACTCTGGAAAGCCCTGGCAGGCTGTGGCATTCCCAAGATCCTGCTAAATCTCATCGAGAAGCTTCACACCGGTACCACAGGCCAGATCCCCTTGGAAACCATCTTTCTGGAAAATTTCCCACTACCTCTGGAGTCAGGCAGAGATGTATCTTGGCACCTGCTTTATTTTGCTGTGCTATGGACTATATCATGAACTAGGTCGTCGCCGGAGACATGGACGTTCAGTTGGGTGATTACAAATGTACAGATCTCGATTACGCCGACGATGCTGCTCTTTTCGATGAAAATCACGAGAAGCTTTGAGATATCCTATTGCGGATGGAAACTGAGGCATCCAAATTCGGCTTTCACATCTCGTGGGCTAAAACAAAGACCCAGAACATCGGCTTTGCTCACAACAAGACACCTATCTCCATTGGCTCAGAAACCGTGGAACAGGTTGATTAATTCTGCTACATTGGCTCAAGCATGAACACATTGAACAGTGAGGCTAACTCGAGAGAGGAGTCTCTTCGCCGCATTGCCTCTGGTATTGCCTCCTCTGTTATGAATCTGCTTGACAGAATCTGGAGGCGGCAGAATTGAAGCCTTAAAACCAAATTCATTATGTACATTGTACACTTCTCTGGGGTTGTCCCAGTTCTTGTTCTTCTCTATGGCAGCGAGACCTGGGCTATGACCAATCGAGACTGGCAGAAAATTGAGGCATTCCACACAAAGGCCCAGCGTCGGATCTTTAATGTTAGATGCTTCCATTTTGTACGCAATGATGAGATTTATTCACGATCTGGCCATGAGACTATGCAATCACAAATCCGTCGTCGGCGTCTTGTCTATTCGGACATGTAGCTTTTTCATTCCATTTTCGTGACTCCCGATAGAAGTACCTGCCTCTGCCGCACTCCGCCTGGCTTCATCCGTCCGAGATGGTGTCACAGATGCCCTTAATTGGCTTAAAACTCGAGGAAGACCACCAACTACCTGGCTTCGTACAATAAGTGATGATTGTGGATTAACAGCCACCGAAGCACTCCGGTGTGTTCAGGACAGAACTTTATGGAGAGCAATCGCAACGGCCACTCCGGCTATGCGTGACCGACGACGATGATGATGATGATGACGATGACTACGATGATGGCGAAGATGATGATGACGACGATGATGATGATGATGACGATGACTACGATGATGGCGAAGATGATGACGACGATGATGATGACGATGATGATGACAATGATATAAAAACCCGACTCGACGCCTCATGGATACACTGATCTTTGCCCGGCCGACAAACCACCTTGTCTATAGCTATTTTAAGAAAAATTAAGCGCATAAGACTTAGCAGAGGCGGATCTAGGGTGTGCAGGGGGTACAGATGTCCCCGGGCGGCGAGGTGAGGAGTGCCAAAATTGGTTTAATGTAGGCAAGGTGCTTTTTAAGGAAAAAATACTAAAAGGCCGATGAAAAACTTTTAAACTTCGGAATGAAAACTAATTTTGGCACTTCCCGATTTTAGTTTATTAATTGATCGATTGATCGAAATTTGTTTATTTCAACTCAACTTATGACATACATAGACCTACATTTACCGTTAGTAACAATCCAGTGAAGTAGCGAGTCGGGCAGCGGGGCGAACCGCTTTTACCCTCTTTTTCCTGTTATGACTAGATTTTCCAATCCATCCTCTCTTTCTAATTAGATGTCCGAAAAATTCCAACTGTCGCTTTCTTATGGTTTGTAGCAATTTTCTTTTGACATCAAAGGCTTTTGATGCTTCCTCATTGGTTATTTTTTCTGTCCATGAAATTTTAGCATAGGCCTACGTCTGAGAAACCACATCTCTGCAGCTTCCAGTTTCCTTTTTGTTGATTTTGACAACGTCCATGTTTCTGACCCGTACATCAGAACTACCCAAACATAGTTTAGAAGAATTCTGAGACGTGTTGTTAATTGTAATGTGTTTATTTGTGAGGGTCTTTTTAAGTATGAGTGAAGGCTGTCTTCGCCATCCCTATTCTGGTTTCAACATCCTTTTCACTTCTTCCATCTCTTGTGAAAATGTTTCTTAGATATTTGAACTTTGTTACTTGTTTATATATATATATATATATATATATATATATATATATATATATATATATATATATATATATATATATATATATATTGTAGTCTGCACTTAGTCTTTCAGTCCGTTCTGAACGCTGCTGCTCGTATGATCTGCCATATTCCACCAGGTGAACACGTAACTCCATCGCTTCGTGATTTGCACTGGCTATCAGCGCCAGTAAGAATCCACTTCAAGCTCGCGTTATTAGCCTACCGATGCCTGAATGGTGTCGGCCCTGCATACCTGGCGACT
This sequence comes from Metaphire vulgaris, assembly GCA_018105865.1. NCBI lineage: Eukaryota > Metazoa > Annelida > Clitellata > Crassiclitellata > Megascolecidae > Metaphire > Metaphire vulgaris. The sequence continues at coordinate 3,846,535 of CM030861.1, forward strand.
GAACGAGTAGCTAACTTGGAAGGTCGGCAACGCCTGAGACCTGCCCGTTCCACCTCACTGGTCGTCCCAAAGATGCGCCTTCGAACTGTCGGTGATCGTGCGTTCCCTGTGGCCGCGTCGAGAGCGTGGAACTGTCTGCCTCCATTTGTGCAGCTCTCTCCTTCTCTCGACACCTTCAGAGAGAAGCTTAAAACCTGGCTTTTCCGCAGGAGCTACTTGTGATTTCTTGTGTTTTTGTATGTGTTCACGCAGTTCTTTTAGGACGAGTTACCACATTAATCAGTACGTTGTAATAATAATAATAATAATAATAATAATAATAATAATAATAATAATAATAATAATAATAATAATAATAGGAATTTCTTTTTTTATTATTACCATACAGTACGTCCTTTTGTATTTATTCTTAGTCCTTTCTTTTCACTCTCTTCTGCCACTCTGTCTAATGACCGTTGTAATTTTCTTTCTGTGTCTGTCATTAGTGTGGTGTCATCTGCGTATAGTTCATTCCTCAGATTGACACAAGAAGTAATTACAAAAGCAAATATGTTTAGTGTGCGGCTGTGCGATCGAACGTCATTGTGTGCGTCAGTTCGAAAGACACTGCTCTTTAAAGAAGCAGTGTTCTGAACTGACGCATAAGAACTGACGCATAAGACAGGAAAACTCGGAATAACCGCTATGGGGACCTTTTATGAAAGAGGGCCGCAATAATTACTGCGGGGGCCATGAAAACTACTAGGGGGCCGCGGCCCCCGCAGTTAACATGTTAAAAAACACCGTGAATGTAGGGAGTTCCGCTACGGGTGATGACTTTTTTGCTAATCAGGGTATTCGCGAAGTTGAGTAACGGGGCGCCAAATGGGCAGAGCGGCGCCCTTTTTGGCTACTTAGGATTTTCGTCAAGTTGAGAGGCGCCACCAGAATATTTTGTCCCCGGGCGCCGGACACCCTAGCTCCGCCCCTGAGAATAAGCAGCTACTAATGTACTACTTTCCAAAGCGGTATACAAATTTGCTTACATCTTGTAAATAACTATTAGAGTGGAAGGTTTGTCTACAGTTTCTATACGTTTGAGATTCGCGGTTCGCTGCCGAGATCGCTGGCAAGTAATTGTAAGAATGCCGATGTGCCGAATGCATCACTGTGTGTACTCGGCGGTCACAATACTGCATCACAATCGCCATTGCTTGTCGTAAATGGCCGAGGTACTTACTAGTCAAGTCCTTCAGATTACGCATGTTTCGCTCGTTTCGCTCTTGGGAGGTAAATAATTTTTTTTACAAAACGAGATTGCGTGTTGATATTTCCAGCTTCATTATTGCTGTTTTTGTTCTGTCATTGTCAAGGTGTCTAATAAGATGTCCAAGCGTATAAGTAGTACTGATAATGACATTTCTCAGTTTGTACTTAGAACGCTGAAATTATAATAACAATTATTTCTTACCCTTTGAAGTAGTTGTTTCGCAACTGGAAGTACTTCCAACATACAAAACTGGACGCGAACACTGACAATGACGCTGAATTGTTGTCTTCACTATGCTTTTTGGTCAGATACATATGACTATCAAAACTGTTACTTAGCGACTGCCAGTCAATCTAGCATAGGCACACAGACATGAGTGAATGTGTGACACCCGATCACGGAACTGAGAATTTACTTAACGTAGCAACTCTGTCTATAATGAAGCACAGGTAAGTACGCTTAAAATTAAGCATGATAATATTGAGGTAAAATTTCCAACTGTGGCGAAATCGTGTTAATAATAGTTTAAACAATTAAACCGACAGCAAAGTAGCGGCGCGCTTTCGATCTCGCACCGAGTATGAAAAACCGAAGTAGACGGCATGCATCGTGACTTCAAACAATCAAAGCAAGAACTACTGGCTTCTCAGGCTTTTGTGCAAAAATTAAAACTGTTGCAGAATTTCATTGAGCCAAATGCTTTATTAAAGGCTTTTAACAAAAAAAGAAAGAAAAATAGCAACTAGACGCAACTTTCACAAAATGGACACAGTTTCGAAAGAGATTTTTGCAAATTTTCATTCGTTTTCATTCGTTGAAACGTTAATCTTTTTCGATCTGTCAATTCTAACCTAAAGGCTTCTAGGGTGAAACCGGGCGACTGGTGCAAGTTACATGATACCGGAACACCGCCTAAAGATTTTAAATGAGTTTTAACAGTAGTGTCTGTTTACATCGCGGTTAAACCGATGCTCAGAACTAAGTTACCACCATCACATGGCTTTAAAAAATAACAACGAATCCAATATAACAGTGCTTCCCAAACTTTTTCCAGCCACGGCACACTTTCCAAAAAACATACAGTCAACGGCACACTGCAGACCGACAAGCAAAAATTCCAGTGTGATTATGATCTCGATTGTGATCTCTTCCTTTTCCCAAGCTGACAGGCAAAAAAGGTCGTCAACTTATTTACGTTAGCTGTTAGATTGGATACCAGATCTTTAAAAAAATGATTTTTCCAACATTTTGCCGCGGCACTCTCACTTAAAAAGTTGCTGCAGCACACTTGTGTGTGCTGCGACACACAGGTTGGGCAGCACTGCAATATAAGATAACTAGGTGTTTACCCGTCAAAAATGACGGGGGAGATTGGCTGTTTTACCACCCGATTTTGTGTAAATGCAATAGGGTTTTGCGCAGTTAATTTCCCTAACTCGCAGCCTTTTCCTTCAACCGAGTTAACGCCCATTCACAACAGAGTCGACTGGGAGTGCTTGGCACAGAAACAATAGAGTTTTAAGAAGTTGTCAACTATTTTTCGAAAACTGTGGTAAAATAACACGAATTCTGCGAAGAGACAATAAGTTTCTATATAGAATATTATTTAAACCACTTACGGGGTTCTAATGAGAGATGTGGGACATATAAAGCCACGGTCGTCAAATGGTTAGTTCAATAATTCATTAATAACAACATTTCTGGTGAATATGCGATTGTCGTTAAAAAATTTTCCTTGATCGCCATAGTTGTTTATGAGGACCTTTAAATTAGTATGAAGTGGTGATAATGAGGGTGTTTTGGATTGCTAAGTAGCTGTTGAATATAATCTGGAAACGGACGATTATTGATCTCCAGACGGTAATTGTGGCAGCAATATTTAAATGTTCCATCCACTGACCGTTCACTTTCGAAGTTCAGTGAATTGCAAAATTGGCATATGAAAGTCATTGGACCGCATGAATGTTCCGAGACTGCATAGTCGACGTAAGTGTCCTGATTTGTCAGTGTCGAACGACGTGCAGTGCGTGATTCTCGACGTTGCTTTGCTTTTTTTGCACGCCGGACAACAACTTGCTCCTCTGTCTCTATTGCCTGTCGGAAGGCTCTTGATTCTCGACGTTGCTTTGCTTCTTTTGCACATCGGACAACAACCTGCTCCTCTGTCTCTATTGCCTGTCGGAAGGCTCTTGATTCTCGATGTTGCTTTGCTTGTCTTGCACGCCGAACAACAACCTGCTCCTCGGTCTCACTTGCTTGTGGGAAAACTCACGAACGCTGGACTTTCTGTGTACTTTGAGAACGCCGAGCATCCATTGTCAGTTATTTAAAGAGAGTATCCAGACTTCTTTGTTCGACCGTGGTCTACATATACGAATAAACTTATTGCGATCGAGGAATTACGCGTACGCATCAGCCGGTTCAATGCTAATCCAAAAGAATAACGCTATATTTCAATATTGTACATAGGTATATATAAATAGGCCTATTATATATGCACAGTTGCATTTGTATATACATAAAAATCACGCCACCTGCCAAGCTACGCGCCACGTAATAATTATGTATGTAAAAATCACGCCACTGTGACAATTTGTGACACTGTACACGTAGTAATTATGTACGCTAAAATCACGCCACCCCTCAAGCTCCGCCCACCAACACATTGTGACGCTGTGCACATTATGTATATAGATAACGCAATAATGAACACATGTAAATGAACACACACACACACACACACACACACACACACATATATATATAGTATTTATTAAATTTAAAAAAAGGTATTGAGGTTAGGAAGGAATAATATATATATATATATATATATATATATATATATATATATATATATATATATATATATAATGGGGCAGAGCATTGGGAGAGGGAAGGAGGTTTGGGAGGAGGAAGGTGGGTTGTATGGGGTTTTGGAGCAGCGTTGTGTAGGTTTGGGAACGAGGTTTGGGGCCGGTGGGGTAGGGCGGAGCAGTGATGGGTTGGGGCCGGGGCGATTGGGAGAGAGATGGAGAGAGGCTGGGAGAGGGGTGAGGAAAGAGAAGGGAACGGGGGTTTGGGGCCTGTCGGGCATGATGGGGCGGGTATGGGTTGGGGCCGGGCGATTGGGAGAGGGATGGCGAGAGGGAAAAGGGATGGGGAGAGGGAAGGGAACGGGGGTTTGGGGCATGGACCGGAATGGGTTGGGGCCCGGACGATTGGGAGAGAGATGGGGAAGGGAAGGTAATGGGGAAAGGGAAGGGGAAAGGGGTTTGGGGCCGGGGCGATTGGGAGAGAGATGGGGAGGGGAAGGGGATGGGAAAAGGGAAGGGGAAAGGGGGTGTGGGGCCGGGGCGAGAATGGGTTGGGGCCTGGACGATTGGGAGAGGGATTGGAGTGAGGGAAGGGAGACGGGGGTTTAAGCTTCAATTAAGACGCTTCGTTAAACGCTCCGTTTTGATTAAACAATATTTGGTTGTCAATGACAACAGCGTCTTGCAATACCTGCCGTGTTGCGGACGGACGGACGCGACATACATCGAGAATTATATAATAAGATAACATTAACATATAGCTCACTTCAGTCGTCATAATCTATCTACATTAAAACACAATTAACACCTTAGCCTCATGGACCCACATGATCGTCATCTCATCTCACTCTTTCACGCCCACTGAATCCCTGAAATCTGCAACTCTGCCTTTTCATGCGCCGCACTGATCTTTAGGACTCAACTTTCTTTCGCAGCCTTAAACACTGTCAAACAATAAAATCTGAATCCTCACAATTCTGTTGAATTCACGCACTATCTCTTCATGTCTTTAGACATAAGATTACAGCGTTTCTTTTTCTTAATTAATTTCCTCCATAGTTAAAACCAAGCTTCAATGTCCCTCGGATATATTGATCGCAGTGGACCTGACTGTCCATAAAATTTTACTTGCTTACACACTTGTGTTTTTGCAACATCGTGCGAATTCATTATCGCTTGTGGGACTCAACAGTAGGCGGCGCAACTAGACTACAGTAGACTACATTCCTGTGATGACTAACAAGTCTAAATGCAAGATAAAAATGCTACGGCTAACTTAACTGTGGGCCGTCTTATAGTGTGTATTATGTAAGCGATAAATATGCTGTGGCAACTAACAGAATCAAACGAAAAACATATATAATTACACTGGTCAACAAATTTTATGCAAGTTTTTGTTTCCTCTACAAATTTTGGTGAAACTAATAGATTTTGACTTGCTGAACACAAATATGTCATTAGAATTTCTGTATCACGTAAGGTTTTTAAGAAATCGACAATTTAGCATTTAGTATTGTAACGTCTTCTGCAACATAATCCTACAGAAGGATCTAGGCAATAATGACAAGACATGAGAAAATTAGACATGTTTTGCTGTATATTTTCGTTTATAGTCACTCTCTTGTGCTTCACCTATCAGTGACCAACAGTAGTCTCCGAGCATAGACGGACTCCACTTTCCCTGGTAGCGTTTCTCGATGCTGGCAATGTCTTTGTGAAATCTTTCACCATGTTCATCACTGACGGCGCCGAGATTGTCAGGGAAGAAGTCCAAGTGAGAATGAAGGAAGTGTATCTGCAGTGACATGTTGCATTTAATTGCCTTGTAAGCTTGTAGCAGATTTCCAACTTGTTCAACATAGTTTGGCGCCTTGTAGTTGCCCAGAAAGTTAGCAACAACATCCCTGAAGGCTGTCCAGGCAACATGCTCGGCACCCTGCAGAAGGCCCTCAAAGTGACTGTCCTTGAGCATCTCTCGAATCTGTGGGCCAACAAAAACGCCTTCTTCTATTTTAGCATCACTGGTGCGTGGAAACCTCTGTCGTAAGTATGTAAACGCTTCACTTTCTTTGTTCATTGCTTTGACAAAGTTTTTCATTAACCCATTGAGCTCTGCCTGAGAAATCAAATGAGGATTGCTGGATGTCGATGGCTCAAACTCTGGGTCTTCCGTAGCTGAATCATCAACTATCTGCAGCATTTCATCTGTCTCTGCATGCTCGTCCTCGTCCTCCAGTGTCCAAAACTCGGGGGGGGTTGGAACAGGAAGACTCTCGTCGTGTGGAACTGGTCTCATTGCCGAGGCAAGGTTAGGATACTCAATAGACTTCCTATTCTTTGAAGAAAATCCTGTAACATTCGTCATGCAGAAATAGCAATCCGTTACATGATTATTCTGCTCCCTCCATATCATTGGTATGGCGAATGGCATGGATGGACGCTTACCTGCAAGCCAAGCTCGCAGACTGGTAGCACAAGATGAACAACAAATATGAGGTGCCCATACTTTGTCCTGGTCGCCAATTTTGCATCCAATTTTGCACTCATATCCTTTCTTTATGATTGCTGTCATACTCCGCTTCTGTGATTTCAACGTAGACTCTCCACAGATGTAGCAGAACGTGTCACTACTATTGCGACATCGACGCGACATTTCAGAAACTTTAATTAAATTAGTTATTATATTCAATTCACAGCCTTTAACTAAACAGTTATATCTCATCAAATAGAAAGACTGCAGCTGCTTTCCAGTGCTGCTTGGTATTTATATAGGACTGCGTAACCATAGCAACAATACATGCTAGGCATGTAGTCTTGAAGACAGGTTTGGGCGCGTTTGGACATGTCTGGACATGCCTAATTATACTAATTTTCAAAATCCATGTAGTTAGGTGAGCCAGCAGTGCATATTACATCTGTTATGGCGGTCACATAAGATTCTTGCCTAACCTGAATACCCATAACTCAGATAACTCTCGAAACCCACGATTTTAAAATTCTTATAATTTTTAAATTTAAAATCAGCTTTTTCTCAAAAAACTTACGTGATAGGAAAATTTCAAAATTATTCCTGTAATCAGCATCACAAAATCTACCTGGAACACCAGAAATTGCACAGGAAACAAAAATCTTGTTGACCAGTATTACAGAGGTCGATAGGAAATAGAGGAGAAGACTCGTAGTTTCACCTCTGCCTCGTTGACGACGACCTCGGAAATAGGTATGGTCAAAGTAGCTCAACAGCTCGTTCATATGTTCCGTATCTGCAGGCGGTTCACCAGCAAGAGCATCAAAATCGTCTGTTACGTCAGCAGCCGGGACATGTCATAGTGCAGCAAGACATCTGACATAAGAACGAACTTCATCCCTAGTTTCATAATCGACTTCCATTCCAATCTCATGAACTTTACGAAGCACACTTTGGCACAGATGAAAGTAACATCCGGTAACTCGTGCCGATGGGAACGCCTCGCGAAAGGCAGCCATTGCAGACGTTTCGAAATCGGTCAGGATCACATCTTCAGGAACTAATCACTTCACTACGCCAGATTCTTGGAGTTCGCAGGTACGACTTCATTACCAGTGCGGAGATACTCTCGTGGACTGATTACCATCAATAAACTGATAAGTAGTCGCCGCCAGTGTTTGATCTAGACTCCTGGACTTCGGGAGGGGAAACTGACATGGCCAGGGGAAGTCAGGAGAGCCCTAACCAAAATCTATGAAAAGCAAAAAAGGTCAAAGGTCATCACTTAAAATTTGTTGCGTTACGTCACATTTATGGAACATCCCGTCGTCACACTTCGTAACAAATGGCCGGACCCCTCTAACCGCGTAACGTAATTTATAGACGAACCCTATGAGGAAACGGTGATGCAAACTAGAACTATACCTCAACTAAATAATGTTCAATTTTCATTTTTTATTATTTATTTTGATCCGATTACATTCTCCTCAAATTTTGCCGGTCACCAAAGTTAGGTTACCATTCAAATAACTTAACTGCACAGCTTCAAATAAAAGAATAGTTTGGAAGGGTTCTATTTCAGGCCAGATTGTGGTCCCTCGTCGAAATTTTTAAAAAAATTTTGCTCCGACGGTTAAAAAGAGGACTCAAAATGCAAGACTTTAGTGTATACCTCTTCTTTTTTAGCTTCGCTATATCTTGGGATATCATCATCATCATCATCATCATCATCATCATCATCATCATCATCATCATCATCATCATCATCATCATCATCATCATCATCATCATCATCATCATCATCACCACCATTGCTCTCTTGTCAACTCATTAGTGGCAGGAGCTAGTCAGAAAACATTTCCAGGCTATTTTGTCAAATGTTAGTTTTCTTCATTCTACAATTTTCAGTTGTCTTTCTTTGAAATCTTCTTTTATGTTGTCCTTTTTTCTGGGCCTGCCTCTTCCTTTTTTGCCTTCCTTGCATGTGTAGAGTGCCTTTTGAGAAATCTCGAGCCTTCTATCCTGTTAACATGTCCATACCATGTTAGCCTCCTTTTTCTCAGTTTGTCCATGATAGTAGTCCTTAGCCCAATCCGCTGCCGTATATCTTAATTTCTAAGTTTTTGAAGTCTGCTAACTCCAAGAATTCTTCTTAAGGCAGCTAATTTCTGCAACGAATAGTCTTTTTTCATCTTCTCCTTTTGGGACCCAGGTCTCAGCTCCATATAATACACTGGTCAACAAGGTTTTTGTTTCCTGTGCAGTTTCTGGTGTTCCAGGTAGATTTTGTCATGCTGATTACAAGAATAATTTTGAAATTTTCCTATCACGTAAGTTTTTTGAAAAAGCTGATTTTAAATTTTAAAATTATAAGAATTTTAAAATCGTGGTTTTCGAGAGTTATCTGAGTTATGGGTATTCAGGTTAGGCAAGAATCTTATGTGACCGCCATAACAGATGTAATATGCACTGCTGGCTCACTTAACTACATGGATTAAAAAAATTAGTATAATTAGGCATGTCCAAACATGCCCAGACGCGCCCAAACCTGTCTTCAAGACTACATGCCTAGCATGTATTGTTGCTATGGTTACGCAGTCCTATATAAATACCAAGCAGCACTAGGAAGCAGCTGCAGTCTTTCTATTTGATGAGATATAACTGTTTTAGTTAAAGGCTGTGAATTGAATATATTAACTAATTTAATTAAAGTTTCTGAAATGTCGCGTCGATGTCGCAATAACAGTGACACGTTCTGCTACATCTGTGGAGAGTTTACGTTGAAATCACAGAAGCGGAGTATGACAGCAATCATAAAGAAAAGATATGAGTTATACTTTGGATGCAAAATTGGCGACCAGGACAAAGTATGGGCACCTCATATATGTTGTTCATCTTGTGCTACCAGTCTGTGAGCTTGGCTTGCAGGTAAGCGTCCATGCCATTCGCCATACCAATGATATGGAGGGAGCAGAATAATCATGTAACGGATTGCTATTTCTGCATGACGAATGTTACAGGATTTTCTTCAAAGAATAGGAAGTCTATTGAGTATCCTAACCTTGCCTCGGCAATGAGACCAGTTCCACACGACGAGAGTCTTCCTGTTCCAAACCCCCCGAGTTTTGGACACTGGAGGACGAGGACGAGCATGCAGAGACAGATGAAATGCTGCAGATAGTTGATGATTCAGCTACGGAAGACCCAGAGTTTGAGCCATCGACATCCAGCAATCCTCATTTGATTTCTCAGGCAGAGCTCAATGATCTGATCAGAGACTTAGATTTGTCAAAAAATCAAGCAGAATTGCTTGGATCTAGGTTGCAAGGATGGAATCTGCTCTCTCCAGGTACAAAAATTTCAGTATTTCGCAAACGGCATGAAGACTTGACTCGATTCTTCAAAAAAATCGACAGTCTTACGTTTAGCATTGACATTGATGGATTTCTTTCTGCTTTCGGCTGTAAGCACAATCCATCCGAATGGCGACTTTTTGTTGACTCTTCGCTGTTAAGTTTAAAGGCTGTTTTGCTGCACAATGGCAATTCATACCCTTCAGTACCCATTGGACATGCTGCTTACATGAAGGAAACATATGAGAACATGCAGCTGCTATTGAAACACATAGAATACTCGAGACACAACTGGAATATATGTGGAGATCTGAAAGTTGTTGCAATTCTACTCGGTCTGCAGCTAGGCTACACCAAGTACTGCTGCTTTCTTTGCGAGTGGGACAGCCGAGCTAGAGATTCACATTATGAGAGAAAGGTCTGGCCACATCGCAGGGACTTGGTTCCAGGACAGAAGAACTTTAAACATGATCCTCTCGTTGATCCGAAGAACATTTATCTCCCACCTTTGCACATCAAACTTGGGTTAATGAAAAACTTTGTCAAAGCAGTGAACAAAGAAAGTGAATCCTTTACATACTTACTACATAGGTTTTCACGCACCAGTGATGCTAAAATAAAAGAAGACGTTTTTGTTGGCCCACAGATTCGAGAGATGCTCAAGGACAGTCACTTTGAGGGCCTTCTGCCGGGTGCCTGGACAGCCTTCGGGGATGTTGTTGCTAACTGTCTGGGCAACTACAAGGCGCCAAACTATGTTGAACAAGTTGGAAATCTGCTACATGCAACATGTCACTGAAGATACACTTCCTTCATTCTCACTTGGACTTCTTCCCGGACAATTTCGGCGCCGTCAGTGATGAACATGCTGAAAGAATTCACAAAGACATTGCCAGCATCGAGAAACGCTACCAGGGAAAGTGGAGTCCGTCTATGCTCGGAGACTACTGTTGGTCACTGATACGTGAAGCACAGGACAGTGACCACAAACGAAAATCTACAGCAAAACATTTCTAATTTTCTCATGTCTTGTCATTATTGCCTAGATCCTTCTGTAGGATTATGTTGCAGAAGACGTTACAATACTAAATGCTAAATTTGTCGATTTCTTAAAAACCTTACGTGATACAGAAATTCTAATTACATATTTGTGTTCAGCAAGTCAAAATCTATTAGTTTCACCAAAATTCGTAGAGGAAACAAAAACTTGCATAAAATTTGTTGACCAGTGATATTTGTGGAATGACAACGGTATTGTAGATTTGGATTTCGGTCCTTATTTTGATTTCTTTAGAGTTCCAGATGCGTTTCAGACTTCCCATTGTTTGTAATTTTTTGCTATTTTTTGTTTGATGTCTTCTTGGTGGCTTCCATTGCTTGTCATTTGTCCTCCTACGTATGTAAAGCTTCTGACCAATTCAATTTCTTTACTTTCTAGAGTTAATCGCATCTTAATTTCTCCTGTTTTGCTTTGGAACACAATACATTATTATTATTATTATTATTATTATTATTATTATTATTATTATTATTATTATTATTATTATTATTATTATTATTAAACTGACAATTTCTTGTCAAGTAAAGTAAATTCAAATCTCGTGGATTTATATAGCGCTTTAGAAAGCAGCACAATAGTAGCTGCTTATTCAAAGGCGCTCATCCTTTCTTAAAATAGCTATGGGAAAGGTGAAAGATAAGCCAGGCAATAGTCAACATCCGAAGGCCAGTGAGACTAGGTTGTTACAGCTATGGAGGAAATGATTTAAAAAGGAAGGATTTAAGCTTAGACTTGAAGACTGAGGAGATAATGCAGGAATTATAGGAAATAGATACTCAGATCTTATTGTTTGAAAGTGTGCGGAGGGAAGCTGGGATCGAGTTCAAAAGTTCGGGTGAAGCGTATGAGAAGGCACGGTTGCAAAATTTCAGGGACGACTGATTCAGCGGGCGTGAAAGAGTAAGATGAGATGACGAACGTGTGGGTCGAGGAGGCTGAGGGGTTAATAGTGACAGGTTTTGATGACTGAAGTGAGCTATATGTAAGTGTTATTATTTTATATTGGATACGTTCTGTTATGTTAACCCTGTGGACCCGTAAAGCCGCAAAAGCGGCTTTTGGTTAGTGTTCCATAAACCCGAGAAGCCGTTTTTGAGTTATCCATTGCTTCTGGAGGACATAGACCATTCATTGTTCGCTGAAGGACAACAAGCAATCATTGGACAATTGGATGTGTCAATAATAAAGGCACGCCATCCAATAGGGGACAGACCTTCTTACATGTCACGCTCGCTAGAGAACAAAAGCAAATTACCGCTTTTGTGTCGTCTTGTCACAGAAGCAATTAAATTGACGGTCTCAGCCGACCCAAATGATAGATGCGGTAGCAACCTTTTTCGTCCAAAAGGTTTTCAGCATCATATTCCTTGGACCGGGTAGCGTACGCTCAAACAGGTGGCGATTTGTGACCTAGAGCAGTGGGGGGATATGTCGAGCTTGGGGAATGTAGTTGTTGGAAGATGCAGCAGTAGGGGGTGCAGTTGGGCAGTGGGGAATTCCCCTTCCCCCTACAAATCGCGCCCTGCGCTCAAACCACTAAGGAGGATATTCTATTGAAGTAAATTCAGTTCGTTGGCGGGAATAATTTATCCAGCGTAAATAATAATAAATATGTCTAAATTTCGCCGGAATAGCGACATCCTGCATGTCTGCGCCAAAGCGGCCATGAATTATATTATATTATATTATATTATATTATATCATATCATATCATATCATATCATATCATATCATATCATATTATATTATATATGTATTATATTATATATATATTTTACGGTATATATATATATATATATATATATATATATATATATATATATATATATATATATTGCCAGAAACTTATTGCTTTCGACCAGAAGTGGTACTGGTCGCCCAATAAGTTGCTGGAAACTCTGATCTTCGGAACAATCTTATTTCTTGTAGCTTATTGTATACCTGCATATTTGATTTCGTCAGGTGTCTAAACTTACAATGGATTCAAATAACTTTTTGTATTTCTTATTTCTGGTGGCTTATTGTATACATGCATATTTGAAATGCCCCTTTCAGCATCTGAAGTGATTGAATTGTCGTGAAGCAGTGGCGTAGCCAGGATTTTCGGAAGGAGGTTTTGAAAAAGGTCATCGATAACCGCCAAGGAGGGTTTTACCCCAAAATCGCCAAAAATCGCCTCAAAAATAAAAATTGCCTGGGAATACGTACATAACATATTTTTTCGCGCCGTCCAAACCTAACCGTAAGATGAGATGAAGACATACCAGCAAACAAGTAACGTTAACATGATACTAATAGCAGGTGTCGAATAATTGCTCATAAACCCATTTTGCCTGAAGGGATATCTCGGAAAGCGGGAAATCGGGAGACGGGCGCGCCTGAATAGGGCGTTGTTTGGTATGTTCCTTCAGAAAGAATGTAACGCCGAGGAGGCGGCGATCGGGCGATGCTATTGGACACTCTGACATTCCAGTGTTGTCCAATGCTCTTCTGCTAAAACAGCGAACCATTGTTCGTTGCTGAATGTTGTGACATATGGGCAGGTGTTTCAGAACAATGTAAGAAATGCGCCAAGCATCCCCATAATTTCCCCCAGGAAGCCAGGGTTTATGGAACGGACGCCCAAGGCCGATAGGGGTGAGAGAGTTAAGCCAATGTAATGATTTTAGTATTGATGAAATATGGGAGAATTTAGGTGACTTAGTAACAGCGCGATCCAATGTATTTTGTACTGAATGCAATTTGTTGATGGAGGCTTTGAGAAGGTTATAGTAGGGGGAGTTACAGTAATCTAATTTGGAGTGGACCATTGAGGTTGTATTGTGATGGACATGTATAGACCACGCCTACTCTCCACTAGATAAACACTTTACTAGTTAGGCATATAGAAGACAGCTGCAGTAGCATTAGTGGTTGTTGAACTCCAGACGTTAATCTGAATAGAAGCAATAGTCATATCTGTGATGTCTGATTGCTGTAGTCTAAAGCACTATAGGCTCACAGTTATAGGCGTAGGTAAAGACGCCTCATGGTGCCAATTAGTTAAGAAAAACAAAAAGCAAACATTATCAACCGATTGCGCTAAGTAAAAAACCGTTGGAATGGCTAGTGCTTATCACATTCCGTTGCCTGCAAAATTAAACTTAAATGCGTCGAACATTGGAAATGAATGGCGTCGTTTTAAAAGTCAATTGTTGAATTACGTAAAAGCTGCGAAACTGGACCAGGAAACAGCTTAATGTCAGGCTGCAATATTGTTTGCGTCACTAGGGACAGAGGCGTATTGCGTTTATGCGTTTATGAGCCGATGACTCTCACGGACGCTCAAAGAGCAAGAACGGCGGATTTGTTAGAAGCGTTCGAGCACATTGTGTCGGAGCTGTGAATGAAGTCTACAAAAGATATGTTTTCCATGGCCGGAAACAAGGCAGCGGCTAATCGTTCGACGTCTTCTTATCAGAGTTGTGGAGAATGGTTCGTTCCTGTGGTTTTGGCGACACGGCAGCATCGATGATCCGGGACCGGATCGTCCTCGGCATCGCAAAAGATGCGACGAGGAAGAAGCTTTTGGGGACACGTGACCTTGATCCTCTGCGGGCCATCAATTTGTGTCGTGCACAGAAAACGACTTAAAATCAGCCTAAAGCTATGACTGCGCCTGAAGAGGTCAACGCTTTGCGACGGTAGTCGACACCTCGCCACCAGAATCGTCATCAATACGACAGAATCGTCACCACGAGAACAGGGACCAGAGTCAGCGCCCCAGCCATCGCCAAAGTCGCCCTAGAAAAAGTACGTGTCGTTTCTGCGGTCGTTGTCATGATAACAGACGAGCGCACTGCCCTGCTTTTGGCGCTGTTTACCGCAAGTGCCAAGGCAAGAATCATTTTGCTGCTGTTTGTGAAGGAAAATCTGCCTCTCACGGCAGTGTTAGCCAGCTTTCAGACGATTTTGAATCCTGGATCTAAATACGACATATACGGGAGGCTGTATATATATATATATATATATATATATATATATATATATATATATATATATATATATATATATATATACAAACCTCTTGGTAAATGGACGATGCATCAATGCTTGATTGCGGAAGCACGGTGTGCACTCTTTCGAAGTCGATTTACTATGATCTACCGAATAAACCTGCACTTCGTCCAGCGAAACATATTTTAAAGATGTTTAATGGTCATCACTTAGCGACGGACGGACTGACTGACGTCATTCTTACGCATCAGAAGACCGGTAAGCAGATGAAAGATAAATTT
This sequence comes from Metaphire vulgaris, assembly GCA_018105865.1. Classification (NCBI taxonomy): domain Eukaryota; kingdom Metazoa; phylum Annelida; class Clitellata; order Crassiclitellata; family Megascolecidae; genus Metaphire; species Metaphire vulgaris. The sequence continues at coordinate 3,861,754 of CM030861.1, forward strand.
TATGTCACTGCTCATGACAATCTGATTTTAAGCATGTCAGCATGCAGAGAGTTTGATTCGATTAGCATTGTTGAAAACATTATATGCGAGATTGAAGCTGCTGTTCCGTCCATGATGGACCGTGCGTTAATTGAAGCAGACGTTTTCGCACAGTACAGCGATCTTTTAGATGGAAGGCACTATTCACTTGGATATGGACACATCGTTTCGTCCAGTTCAGCTGCCAACTCTTCAAATTCTCATCGTAGTCCGAAGCCGAGTTGAAGAGGAACTTCAGAAAATGGTTAAACAAGAAATTATTGTTCCTGTGACAGAAGCAACACTATGGATTTCAGCGCTAGTGGTCACAATTAAGAACAATAGAAAACTTCGTGTGTGTTTAGACCCCACAAAAACTTTGAATCCAGCTTTAATTCGAAACAAATACTGTCTTCCTACTCTAGACGACGTTCTGCACCAGCTAACAGGAGTAAAGGTTTTCAGTACAGTTGACTAAGAAAATGCGTTAAACTTTTTAAATGGACGAGGAATCGAGTTTTCTCTGTACGTTTGATACGCCCTATGACCGATATCGGTACTGCAGCGTACCATATAGATTGAAGGTATCGTTTGAAACTTTTCAATCAAGGTATTCAGCCGTTTTGACTGGACGCAAGGAATTTTCTGCATCGCAGACGATATTTTGACTACGGGTTCTGGAGATTCGCGTACAGAAGCTCTGAAGGATCACGAAAAATCTAAGTGCGCTTTTAGACGTTGCAAAGAGAAGAAAGTTAAACTTAGTCGAGAAACGATGAAGCTCCATTGCGAAGCACTTACTTTTCTTGATCATGATTTGACCAAAGACGGTCTCAAACCCTCTGCGTCGAAAATTGAAGCAATCGAGAGCTTTGCAACGCCTAGGGACAAACCTGCGGTTCAACGTTTGATCGGCTTCGCAAATTACCTCACACGATTTTGCCCCTTTCATTGAAGTCGTTTTGCCGCTTCGTAAACTACTCAAATCTGAAAATGAGTTCCGTTGGGATGACCGCCATACCACCGCTTTTAATAAATTTAAAGAAATGCTGAAGACTGTGCTTGTCCTGCATTACTTGAATGAGAAAAAGGAAATTTTGATTCTATCTGATGCCAGTAAATCGGGTTTAGGTGCTGCTTTACTTCAGGGCAACAAGTTTATCGAATTTGCGAGCCGTGCTTTCACGGAAGCGATAATTAATTATGCGAAAATTGACAAAAAGGCTGTGTGCATTTGGAGAAATGGAATTCTGATGTATATGGCAAAAGAGTGGTCGTCGAGAATGACCATCGACCTCGAGTCCCAATTTTCATGAAATCTTTGGCCTCCGCACCAAAAAGACTTTAGAGAATGATGCTCCGCTTTCAAAGATTTTACTTCGACCTACGTTTCAAAGCCGGAAAAGAATTTATTTTGGCAGACACATTGTTCTGAGACTACGACCCTAAAGTCACCGAACAAATCTTCAACGAAGAGATCGCATTTCTTGCTTCAACGGATGCAGAACAGATGGCGAAGATTCGGATGATTGCCTCTTCTGCCACTTTGAAATTAATCATGGAAGCTGTCAACGATCCGAGCTACATTCGTTTGAAACTGCAAATGACTGAGGGCTGGCCAGAGAATACGAAACATCTGCAAGACGATATTCGAGCCTATTCTACGATCGCAGACGATCTGGCCGTCTCTCGAGGACTAATCTACAAAAGAAGTCGTTTGATCGTCCCAGCACCTGTCAGGTCAGAGCTACATAGCAGTCACATCGGTGTGAATGGTCGTCTCAGACAAGCTCGTGAAATCGTACATTGGCCAGGACTAAATTCTGAACTCAGGGCAAAGATCGAGAAATGACCAGTTTGTAACCAATACCGCAATTCGAAACAACGAGAGCCTCTGCAGTCCTATTCCGTACCCTCGACCCGTGGGAAAGAATATCCTGCGATATTTACTTTTGATCAGAAAGAATATTTAATTTCAATCGACCATCTATCCGGATTTTTCGAATTAGGCAACCTGCCTTCAAAGACAGCGACTAACATTATATTCTGTTCAAAGAAATTTTTTGCAATATTCGGAATTCCAGATAAATTGCATAGCGACAATTTACCATTCAATTTAGTGGAATTTCGTTAGATGCAAATCAATACGAGTTCGAATATGTCACAAATTCGCCACATTATTCGCAATCTAATGGCAAAGTGGAAAACTCTACATGAACCGCTAAAAGTTCTGCTAAAAGCCCTGCTAAAATGAAAAGTCCAGAGCAGACGGATCTGATCCATTTCTTGCGATTTTAGAATGGCTTAACACGCCTGGAGAAAATTCCCATCTTTCACCTGCGCAAATTTTTCTTGGAAGGCGCACTAAAACTAGAATTCCTAATTCGACAAGCTCCAAGCTTCGCCTTTTGCTACAAGCACCAAGGACGCTCTACAAAATTCAAGATAGAAACAGGCTTCTTATTACAATTTGCATACAAGAAATCGACGGAAACTAAAGAAGGGCCAGACCGTGAGGAATAAAGTTGACTCGCGGTTAGATCAGTGGCGCAAAGCAGAAATCGTGGATGTTTTGTCACATCGGTCGTTCAATGTCAAGTTTCCCGATGGGAGTATGAGGCGACGTACGTCCAAACACGTGAGATTTTCATCCGAATCGCCGTTAGTATTTGTGGAAGAAAATGATCTACAACAATCAGGAAACAGAGAGGAAAGTGGAAATGTCCTTTCGCGGCCACCGCACTTTTCACAGCGAGGCGAAGAGCAGAGCGATTATCCATCAATCGCCGACAGCGCCGCTCATTCAACGAAGCCATGCCTAAAGCCAACGTTTTCTGGCTCAACTGAAGTACCATCCGGTGAACCGCCGAACGCTACTAGAGAAACAACAGCGCCACCTGTGGAACCCTATACAGTAGAATTAGATCAAGGCGGATTGTTAAAAAGCCCATTAGATACAAATAGTTTGACTTTAAACACCAGGCGTATTTTGCGGATGACAAATGATGCATTTTAGGTCTGAACTGCTATTGACATATTGAGTAGTTTAATTAGTCATTAGCCTAAGTAAAGATAGAGGATGTAGAGTGATGGACAGACCACGCCTACTCTTCAATGGATGAACACTTCACTAGTTAGGCATATAGAAGCCAGCTGCAGAAGCATTAGTGGTAGTTGTTCTCCAGACGTTGATCTGAATAGAAGCAATAGTCATATTTAACTGTGTCTCTGATTGCTGTACTCTAAACCGCTATAGGCTCTAAGTTATAGGCGCAGCTAAGGACGCCACAAAGGTGGCGATTATGGAGACAGCTTTGATATCGAGGCAAAGGACGTAGGCAACGAAGGTCATGAATGTGAACAAAGCAGGCTTTTGAAAGTTGGGAGATTTGTGATTCGAAGTTTAGAAAAGAATCAAATTTGAATCTGAGATTTCTTGAAGTTGGAACAGAGGTTATTGTGGTGTCAGGAGCCAAAACTAGCTTAGGGTTGTCAATTGTTTGAGCTGTTGAGGTAGTCCAAAGAAACTCTGTCTTAAATGGGTTAAGAGCGAAGAGATTATATGACATCCATGCAGACTGCAGAGATTGCAGATTCAAGTTTAATGATATATGCATCAAATGAAGGAGGTGAGAAGGAAAGGAATAGCTGAGTGTCATCGGCATAGAATTGGTGATTTAAATTGAGGGAATTAATTAAAGATGGAAGCGGTGTGGTGTAAAGCAGGGGTTCCCAACCTTTTAAAAAATTGTACTCCAGTCCAACATTTTTTCGCCGCTTGTACCCCTAACCCAGGGTCGGCCAAAAACAACACTTTTTGCAGTTATTTCTTTTAAAAAATATATTCATCAACTTCCGAAATTTGATATGTTTAATGTAGAATTGTAGATATTAGGTACTTTTAAAAAAGTTTATTGGTTCACTTAACACATTAATTGTGCATGTGATCATTAATACGCATCAAGACATGCGTATTATTATAACGCTTTAATTTGTAGCCTCATATCTGTTATTCATCCGGCCGTTATATTGAACTGCCGTAGAGTTGGCAATATTTAACATTTTTTAAACGAAATTCCAAAATAATTATTGACTATTTTAGCAATTTTAGTGTACCTCTGGCAACAGCTGATGTATCCCTATGGGTACATGTACCACCGGTTGGGAACCGCTGGTGTCGAGACCAGTGGCGGCTCCAGGATTTGGCAAAGTGGGAGGGGGCGTTGGGGTGGCAACTTCTAATCATGAGGGCCAACCATTTGTTGTTAGGCATGTAGTATTAAGTACAGTAGCGTCATTTCACACTTTTCTTGGAGACGAGAAAATTTTTGCCAAATTTTAGGCAATTTTTTGCAATTTTGTTTGCAGTTTTGGCAATTTTGGGGCAATTTTTGGGCCAATTTTGGCAAATTTGCAATTTTAAAATAATTTTTGGTAATTTTTTATATATTATATAGTATATATATATATATATATATATATATATATATATATATATATATATATGGTCTCAACAGGGGCAGTATCTCAGTAGGGGCACGGGCCCCTTGCCCACCCGGTGGAGCCGCCACTGGTCAAGACTGAACAGTACAGGCCCAAGAGCAGATCCTTGAGGCACTCCATAATCTACACTGTGAGATAGAGAAATTTTCCAAGACAGGACACTTGAAAAGACCATATGACCAAAATGTCAGGAGCATATGGTGCATACGTAGACATAACAACAACGTATTCTTTACAAGCGTTGTTGGCTCACTTTCCGAGCCCTTTATGACCCACACTGCCCAGAAAATGTGAGTGCGCAGGTGCAGCGAACGACGTCGAACGAATCGAGAATGAAGCTTAAGTCGAGTCCTACTGCTTGTCCCTCCTCCATCAAAGACCTCCAAAGTTGGGAGAAAGGTCATTCTCCAAAGGGAATCCAGTACTGTGGAACTCGTTACCTGACGTTGTGTCGGAAGCTGTCTCCGCGGAATCCTTTCTTACGAACTTAAAAACACACCTATTTAATGTAGGATTTAAGTGATATACAGTGCCAAGGCGCTTTTGTCGTAGGCCTTATTAAACCTTGTTTACTGCGCTCGATAAATTGTCTAGAAATAATAATAATAATAATAATAATAATAATAATAATAATAATAATAATAATAATAATAATAATAATAATAATAATAAAGTCCGCCTTCGACTCTGTCGATCGTCAGGCATTGTGGAAGGCCCTTCGTGGTGCCGTAACGCCAACATTACTCTGCAACCTCATCGAAGACTTGCACCGCGACACTATTGTCCGTATTCGCTCGGTGGCCGACTCTCCGGTCGATTCTCCACAACGTCAGGAGTGCGGCAGGAGTGTATCCTCGCCCCGCTCTCCTCTGTGTCGCAATAGACTGGGTATTACGTCATGCGCCCATCAACCAGGGTATCATTGTCGCCGGACGATTCTTCACCGACCTGACAGATGGCACAACCATGCTCGCAAGATCGCCGTTGCTGCTTCCGGACGTCCTGGCCAAACTCGATACAACTGCTGCCACCTTTGGAATGCACATTTCCTGTACCAAGACGAAGATCCAGAATATAGGAGCTGGCCCGCCATGCAACAACCTCCTAGTAAATGGCAACACAGTTGAGGAGGTTGATGAGTTCATTTATTTCGGCTCTAAAATGACGTCATCTGGTTGCAGTCGCCCTGGAGTCTTACATCGTATCTCCTTCGCTGCCGACCCCATAAACAGACTCCACCGAATCTGGCGTGACCGGCACGTATCAATACTAACAAAACTAAAAAACCGCGCATATACCAGTCACTCGTCCTGCCTGTTTTCCTGTATGGAGGCGAGACATGAACAATGCTCGCGGCCAGTGTTTATTCTAGCCACCTTGACATTGGAGGGGATTTTGAAATGCTCGACGAGCAAAAAAAGGTCATCTTCCTATAAAAATGTGGTGACGAGTAGAAAGGTCATCTGCCCGTTTTCCCTTCTTAAACGCTCTGTGACATTCTTCTTTATTTTTTCCCCTCTCCAAAAATAGCAAACCCCCGTCGCCACATTTTTTGGAGGAAATTTCCATCTCCCCATGCAACATATAAAAAATTTGGGGGGGAATTTTGTCATTGGTGGAAATCACCCCAAAAAGGGCCTAGAATAAACACTGGATCGCAGCCGACATCAAGACTCTGGAAGCCTTCCATATAAGCGTTGCCAGCGCCAGTTCTTTGGCATCCGCTGGTTTGACAGGATAACAAACTCCACAATGCAGCCCACCGCCGGCCTACCAACCATCAGCTTCCTCCTCCAGAACCGCGATTCTCACTGTTCAACCATGTCTCTCGATTATCTCCGGACGCTCCTGCCAACCAGATCTTGGATATTAACGTGCAGATGGAAACAAGCAGCCACCATACCCTACCTAGAATCGACCGCGCGGTCACCCAAGGAAACATGGCTGGACCAAATCAAAATTTTTCCGGTTGGCGCCTTCCGGCTGCTTAGCAAGTGTATGCGCGTGAAAACAACTGGTGTAACCATTTGCAGTCAGTAACCTAGTTTATCGAGATAGCCTTTGAATCCGTTTACTGTTTCAACTGTCACTCCCACCTCGTCCAAACTGTTCCATTTGTCCACAACCTTTGCTCTTTTTTCTTTCTTGGGCCCACCCTCTGCTTAAACAATTTGCATTTGTGGCCTCTTGTGCTGCTATAGTGTGCCAATGTAAAGCAGTGGCGGCTCTAGGATTTGGCAAGTGGAGGGGCCGTTGGGGTGGCAACTTCTAATCATGGGGGCCAACCATTTGTTGTTTATTGTATGTAGCATTAAGTATAGGGTCCCAACTGGGGGGCCACTGGGGGGCCAGGTACTCAATAGGGGGCACGGGCCCCCCTGGCCTTTCCGGTGGAGCCGCCACTGATGTAAAGAATCGATCGTATGGCACATCTTCTTTCCCGGTCGTTATTTTGTATGCTTCTTTCAAATCCCCTCTCGCTCTTCTCCTTTCTAATGTTGTCAGTACACAATATTGGTCTTTTTTCGTTGCCTAAATTATGGCATCCATTGACCATCTTCGTTTCTCGTCTTTGCACTTTTTCTATAAGCTCTATATCTTTTTTCAAAAATGGATTCCATGCCTGAACACAGTATTCTAGATGAGGCCTTACTAATGACTTATAAAGTTTTATTATTATATCTTTGTCTCGACACACTATTGTCCTTTTCATCATTCCCACATTTGGTTTCCCTTTTTGCTGGCTCCATGCATTGGTGAGATGGTTCATACTCCTATTGATGATTACCCCAAGTCTCTTTCTTTTTCTGTTGTGATTAGAACCTCCCACATAAAGAATATTCATTACCATTATTAGATTTTCCCAACATGCACTACAGAACATTTATCAATATTTAAAAGCATCTGCCAGTCCACAGACCACTGAAACAAGTTTCTAAGATCTTCCTTTAAAATTTGAGCATCATCCTCCGAGTCTATATTTCTGCATATCTTTGTATCATCGGCAAACTTTGAAAGTTTTGATAGTAATCCTTCATAGCTTCATCGATATATATATATATATATATATATATATATATATATATATATATATATATATATATATATATATATATGACTCCACTCCACTTAAGTGAATACCTAAAAGTAGATAATTCGATTAAGTGGATAATATTCTGAAGTCCTGTTTTGAGCTCCATGTATTTCAATGGAACAGAGCTTCGTTTAGGTGGATACGCTGTAAGCCTAACCTAACTGAATAACATTTTTAGTCCCGTGGCGGTTCATTCTGTGTAAATGGTTACAGAAAAGTGGATAACCAACCACCATCAACACAGCCAAACTGATTGTCAAGTTGCAGGGGCATAGCCAGGAATTTGATTTGGGAGGGTATAAATATTGGGGGGTGTATAAATCTTAACTATAAACCACATAAACCATATAAACTGCATCTAACCACATATAAATCACATTAATAAAACTTGAAGGTAGACTGATTTGGGGGATATATACCGATATACCTCCCCGTCGCTACGCCTCTGTCAAGTTGCCAACTGTTGCCGTGATTGTCTGAACCGTTGCCCACAGCGTTGAAAGGGCAGAGCAACAAGCCTGGGCGCCATTTTCAAATCTTCCTGCAAATGTGACCCGCTGGGAGAAAAGGTACCCTATGTGGGCTCAGTCACCGCAAAGTTTTAGAGAAATATACCTTATCATTTCAGAGATACCAGCATCCAAACATCATGCCTATCAAATTAAAATGTCGAAGAAATTTAACATTTATTATTGATGAAATTGAAGCGTTCAAAATTTTAAAACTATACGAGAGTTACGGATGAAATTTGATCTCAGTATTAATTGTCATATATGCAGACTATCTCTAAAGTTTCGTCCGTAACTATTCATAATTTATCAGTAGAAAATTGAAATAAATATAATTACTAATAATAGAACACAGCAGGGTTGGAGTTGCCGGGGGGGTTGGAGGGGGGGTTGAACCCCCCAGCTAACTTTCCAACCCCCAGCTCTTTCTTGAAATTATGTTTGGGGGGTCGACTCCAACCCCCCAGCTATTGGCCCAACATTTGCTGCTTCTGAAATTCAGAATGAATTATAATAATTCCCGAACTTGATTACAATTATAACAATTCTCTCAGTTTCGACTTACTTACTTACTTACTATGCATGTATGGCTCACAGATTAAAGTTGGCTGTGAAGAACTCAATTGACGATCTTAATGCCATCTGGCACTTTAAAGTGTTTGTAGATGAACTGTACAAAGTGTATAGCATGTCTCCCAAAAATCAGCGAGAGCTGCAAGATGAAGCGAAATTGCTGTATGTTGGGCTGTTGAAAGTTCAGAAAGTGTTTGATGTTCTTTGGGTCTTTTCATAATTTGTAGCAGTTAAGGCAGTATTACACGACTTTGCCGCTTTAGTTGCCCACCTCACAAAGTGTTCATCTGCAGAGGGTGCAGAGGGTGATGGCCGAACATCAAAAGAAAGGAGCAAATACCAGGGACTGCTAAAAATGAAATCTTGGCTTTTTGTAAGTGAGACCTGGTTGCTGAAGGGATGCTTTGCGATGCCTTAAACAGATGTCTTAAACAGCTGTCGTTGTATCTGCAGAGCCGGGAAGCCACTATATTGACTGCTGCTAAGTCATATCGATGACACCATAAATAAGCTTCAGGGATTGAAAGAGGTAAAATATTGTGAAGCAGGTCAAGATGTTGAAAATGAGGAAGGCAGTGTTTATGGTGACAAAAAAGGCATTGCTACAACAATGGGTAAATTTTTGGAACATTTTCAGAAAGACCAGCACTACAAAGGTGTTAAAATTGAGATAAAAGCTACAGATGCTGCTAGCTTTGAGAAACGTAAAGTCAGTTTCTTCAGTCATTGTGTGACAGTATGTGTCAGCGTTTTCCATCTTCAGAATTAATTGAAGCTGCTGCCTGCTTGAATAAGTCTACATGGCCAGCAAACCCATTGGATACAGCTCTTTAGGGGAGAGGCAAGTTGCAAGTTTGTGTAAGCAGTTTGGTATAAGTTGCACTGATGCAGCAGAAACTGTTGCACAGTATGCAATGTGCAAGAAGACTGATGGCATTACACTGGAAAGAAATTTGAATCACCTCATTATTCTCATATCTGTTTTGAAAGTTTTGCCACTTTCATCTGCTTACTGCGAGAGAGGATTCAGTCAGATGCATCTCTATCACACCAGTGAAAGAAGCAGGCTGTTGGTGTCATCTGTCAATGACTTAATGATTGGGATCCATGGTCCCCCTATTATATTCTGGAACGCAGAGAAATATGTCAATAGTTGGTTAAAATCAGGCAGACGAGAAGCATTGGATAAAGCGACTGGCCCACCAAAGAAGACAGAAGACATAATGCACTGATCAAACATTTTCACATAATAAATTGACTTCCAGCAGTTGTCTGTAGTTTTTAAGACTTTAAAGATTTGCTAACCTTACCACTTATTGACATTTTTAATACGCACCACGTTCAAAATGGTTCAGTGTATAATGACATCCAGACACATTCCCAACCAGGGGCATCATTGGGGGGAGCTGGGGGTGCCGTGCCCCCAAGGAAATGAAAAAATAATTTATAATGTATTAATGTGCAAAATATCGCAAAAATTGCCCAAAATTTGCCAAAAAATGTGAAAAATTGAAAATTTGCCCAAATTTACCCAAAATTTGCCAAAATTGCAAAAAATTACCTAAAATTTGACAAAAAATATCTCGCCCCCGGTCTATTTGAAGTCGCGTTCGCTGGAAAAGTCCGAGTACAGTATCTTCCCTATAATTTCTATCTCCAGGAAGAATACCCTGGGGGAATGGAGTGGTTTGAATAATGCATTTTCTGGCTGTGAGTTGCTGAAAGAGTTCTAAACTTATTGCTGTGTGAATTGCACGTATCATCTAGGCTTATCGCGAGAGCTGAATGGAATTATTACAGTGCGTTTGAGTAGTTGCAGCTTGTTTGGTAGCCGTAGTTGTTTTCCAGTCATTTTCTTTGTTGTCTGGGATTTTTGACAGTTGTCTGAGTTTTCTCAATAAAACCAGGTCTCGGCGTTCGCTCATTGTCTTGAGCAAACGATCGCTGCCTTGAATAGACGTCTTGCGAGTTAGTCTCCGCCAATACGCTAAAGTAATATACAATCTAAACAAGACAAACGAACAAACTGTAATACAACACAATAAAACTTATAAATAATATTAATCAAGGTGATGAAGATAAACGGCAAAGGGGAACAGAAAATCAAAGTGGAATCCGGGGAACTTGAAGAAGTGGACGAATTCTCGTACTTAGGGAGTGTGCTGTCAACATCAGGTTAGGTTAGGTTAGGTTAAAAAGTCAATTTATATAGCGCAAAAGACATGAACGAAAAGTCAAAGGCTAGAGCGCTTTACACTAATACGAAGTCTCGAAGAAATGAGTTATAAGTTTCCTTGCGAACGATTCGAGATTGGACTCTCTAGTCACATGGCCGGGTAATGCATTCCAAATAATAGGGTTTCCGCACTTGAACGACCTCTCGCCGCAGGAGGAGCGGATGAATATATTAAGACTAGAATAACTCAAGCAGCTTTCATGATGTTACAGGAGCTATGGAAATCCAAGCATATCAGCCTGACTATAAAAATGAGAATTTTCAACATCAACGTTAAAGCGGTCCTACTGTATGGGGCAGAAAGCTGGAAGTACTCGATTATCAACAACGCAAAGATACAGATCTTTGTAAACAGGTGCCTGCGAAAGGTGGTAGGCATATGGTGGCCAAATAAAATAATATATGTAATGAAGAACTATGGAAAATCACAAAACAAGATCCAATCGAGAAGCAAATACAAAAGAGAAAATGGAGTTGGCTAGGACATATCTTAAGGAAACCACAAGGCAAGTGTTGACGAGGGAACCCCAGGGTAAAAGAAAGAGAGGAAGACCGAAAAACACGGAAAAACACACGGGAAAATGAGATGAGGGTAAAGGAGCTAAAATGGTCAACTATGGAAGTGATCGCGGAAGAGAGCAAAGTGGAGAGAACTTGTCAGCGGCCTATGCTCCACAAGGAGTGCAAAAAAGGCTAAACGGAAACTGAAGGTGATTATAAATGTAACAAGTGTAATGGAATGATGCAAAACAAAGAACGAAAAACTAGTGTTGTAATTCATAAATAACAACACAAAATAAGATTAAACTTAACTTTTAAGCAAAGAAAGAAACAAAAATCGCCCGATATTGCAGATTTGTCCAGCTGGTTCTAAGCTCATACGCATTCAAAATTTTGTAAAAATTAGTAAGCAAGCTTAAACAGAGCATCAAAGTCAGAAGCATACTTATGGTACCTTTTACCTATCTCAGTTTTAAAACAAATTCTGTACTAAATGATGCAGATTTGATTAAAAAGACCAAAGGCGTCGATCCACTTAGAATATTGGGGAGGGGGGCCAAACCTTCGAAGTTAGGCAATGAAAATTATATATATATATATATATATATATAATATATATATATATATATATATATATATATATATATATAACAAGATTTTACCTACTTACTTACTTTGTTTATATCAGGAAGTGATATAAATTCAGACATAATTTTTTATTTACTTTTGGGTTTGTTCAATAACTTACTTTCAATTAAGCTATTTAATGTTTATAAAGGCAAAATTCATAGTTCTGCAGTCTGCACCACTAAAAATTATTGCTGAACAATCATATTAAAACGTAGGCATATATACCGTACCTTACCTGCTTGAGTAGTCTATCTCGTAATCTCCATTAGAGTGTTGAGTCCAAGATAAAGAGTAAAATGAAAAGATTGACAAATAAAAGAGTCCAGGTTTCGTGGGCAAGATCTTAAATGATATTGCATTGTCGCTTACGAGACATTATTAACTTTTTTTCTACTACTCGGATTTAGACGTCTAAATAGTTAACTGTCTAGTTCAAGCAAGCGAAATGTCTTAAATGCAGTCAGATGACTCAGTTCCCGTAATCTCCATATAATTTAGACGCTTCAACCGTGATTTCGATAAACCCATACGATTTATCTTAAATTATCTGAACTTCTAAAGAGTTAAACGCCATTCTCTCAGCAGGGTGGCACAGTTACCCTCCCCCATGTCACTAACGCATCAACGCTGTTGTACATCCATCGACTATCTACTGTCAATCTAGTAAATTCGGCTCATAAGCATCTTGACATCGTTCCCATGATGACCGTTAAGTGACATGAAAGTTTACACTTAGGGTCAATCAACCAGGTACCAGATTCCTAGAGTGTAGTGACGGCTCCAGGATTTGGCAAGTAGGGGGCCGTTGGGGTGGCAACTTCTAATGTTGGGGGCCAACCATTTGTTGTTTCATGTATGTAGCATTAAGTATAGGTCCCAACAGGGGTCACTGGGGGGCCAGGCACTCAATAGGGGCACGGCCCTCCTGACTCCCCGGTGGAGCCGCCACTGCTACAGTGTGACATGAAAGTTGGCACTTAGGATCAATCAGGTACATCTTATATAGTACAGATGTCCCTGGGTCAATCAACCAGATACCAGATTCCTACAGTCGGACTGCTTGTTCGTCGCCAATGTATTAATTATCAGGTTTAAAAGGTTCATATTTGCAAGCAATCTGGAAAAACGCAGTCACGGTACTCCAGTGACTGTGTCAAACTACTGAGCAAACTACTGAAACTGAGCAAACGTTATAGAGCCTACATGTTGGAGTGGGGGCAGCATATGATGAACAAATGCTGAGCCCACTCTAAATAAATGGAGAGAATCGAGCCCCCGTGGATCGCCATTTCTGAACCGAAACTCCACAAATATGAAATTTCAAAAATAGAAATTTCAGGAAGAGCATGCATTGAGACTGGAAAATGTGTTAACTGGTATATAAAAATGTTGAAATATTGGGGGGCCCAACAAGTGCTGAGCCCCTCTGTCTGAATTATTGGGGGGGGCCCGCGCCACCCGGGCCCCCTATGGATTGACGCCTATGAAAAAGACATAATCATTTAATTGTATACACATAATACTGTCTAAAATTCCAAACAAGTAATTTTTTAAAAGTTTTCAAGATAAAAATGCAACTTTCTCGCTAATCTGTGATCCCACTTATGGTACCTTTTCTCCCAGCCGGTCACAAATGATTGTCTGATACGACCAGCTGCATAGAGTATAGGAAAGGCAGATAAACAGCGGGATGAGCGCTAATTTAGGTTGTTTTTACCCAACAGTAGGACCTTGAACAGTACCGTCAATTGATGATGGGGTTGCAACCAAATATGACGCGTTCAATACGACTGGGACAACTTAAAAGGCGGTCAGCAGCAATGAAGACAAAAAGGAAGAGGTGTAAAGTATGACAACCTCCCACGGACGTTGGCGGCCACCAGTGGCGTCGCCAGGAGTTTTTGGTTGGGGGCAAAAGGGGATAGCATGTCAGATTCCTTACCCACCCCTCACCTCTCCACATAAAATTTTCTCACCGGATTTGCGCGAATCTGGTAGGTGGTCTGGAGCAGGTTTGGGGGGCAGTTGCCCCCATTTGCCCCCCCCCGTGGCGACGCTAATGGCGGCCACTCTTTAAGTATTGGACGTCCTTTGATGATTTATGGAGGCCAGGGGCGTAGCCAGGAATTTTATTTGGGAGGGTATAAATGTTTGGGGGGTATAAACCTTAACTTTAAACCATAAAAACTATATATAACCACATATAAATCACATAAAAAACTTAAAGGTAGACTGATTTGTTGGAGGGTATATATATAGCGATATACCCCCCGTCGCTACGCCCCTGATGGAGGCTAATTGCAGAACTTACTGTATATGCACTTGAAAGCCAGGTTGTTGACATCGATCGTAAAACTGTTCCTCAGTGATCAACTACTAATTATTTGATCGGAAATAGGACTAAATAGCAACGTGTATACTAGTTAGTTAGTTAATAAGCCAATTTATATAGCGCCTATAGCACAGCAGGCCAAGATCAAGAGCGCTTTACACATTGCACTTAAATGAGATGCTAAACAAGTGCGTCTTTAGTCTGGTAGCGAACATTTAAAGACTAGTCGCGTTGGTCACAATGTCGGGCAGCTCATTCCAAAGGATGGGATTCCCCCGGGTGAAAGACCTCTCCCCAAATTTCACTGACTTAGACGGAGGAGGTATGACCAATTGGACCCGATTACAGGAACGAAGCTGCTGCCGACAATCAGTAAGCGGGGGCCTATGTACAAGTTCAGCTAAGTAGAACGGGCAAACAGGATCATTGAGGGCCCGAAATGTCAGGCAGCATCTCTTGTAGATGATGCGTCCGGGGGTGCGCAGCCAGTGCAGCTTGTCCTTGAGTAAGGGGGTGATGTGCTCGTCCCCGTCTGGCACCGTAGATCATGCGGGCAGAAGTATTGAGAATCATCTGAAACCGGCTCAGTTGGGCATCTGGTAGGCCGAGGAGGATGCTATTACAGTAGTCGATTCTCGTGATGACGACGGCGCGCACGAGTTGAATCGCTGCGGACGTTGGAAGGTGCCGGCGGATCGCCCTGATCCTCCGAAGCTGATAGAATGAACTCCGAGTAACATTGCTGATGTGGCCATTGAGCGAAAGCGATTCGTCTAACAGGACCCCGAGGAGGCGTACTTCAGCCTACGGTACAGTTTGAATCCCATCGATAACAAATGGTACACGGCTAAGCAAGTGCCTCCTCCTGGGCGTAGCAATCCACAGCACTTCGGTTTTGCCAGGATTTAATGCTAGACGATTGACTTCAGTCAAATGTTTGATCTTTGTAATGCAGGCGATGACACGATCAGGTAGTAGGTCCGCATCCTCAGGGAGGCATGAAGCGTATATCTGTACGTCACCAGCATAGAAGTGCGCAGCCAGCCCGCACGATTCAATGATTTGTCCAATGTCTGCCACATCAAGGACAAACAGAAGTGGGCCTAGAACAGATCCCTGCGGTACTCCACTGAGGACATGGCGCGAGGCAGACGCGGAGCGATTGCAACGGACTGACTGCGACCTGTCTTTGAGATAGTCGTGTATCCAGGATAAGACTTTGCCATTGATTCCGTAGGTAAGCTCAAGGCGTCAGAGGATGATTCCGTGTGTCCACTGATTCCACTGTGTCGAAGGCGGCAGATAGGTCGAGTACACAGAGGAGCGCTATCTGCCCATTAGTTATCGCGTCGACGATGTCGTTAAAAATACGCAGGATGGCCGTTTCTGTAGAGTGACCACGCCTGTAAGCCGACTGGTTTTTCGGCATTATCTCGTTCGTCAACAGATATCCGACCATTTGCATATTCACAATTCTCTCCAACACTTTAGAGAGGAATGTAAGATTGGAGACCGGACGATAGTTGACGATATCAGCGGGATTAGCGCCTGGCCGCTTAAGGTGCGGATGAACAATCGCATGTTTCCATGACGTTGGGAATTCCCCCGTTCTCAGAGAAGTAGACTTGAGCTTCGCCAGGAATGGAGCCAAGATGTCGATTACTCCCTTGAGAAGCCACACCGGAAGAGGATCTAGTTCGCACTGTTTGTTCGGGGATGACCGAACGATCGCTATAACATCCGCTGTCGATGGGGGGACGAACTCGGCGAAGGAGGATCCTGTGAGCACGGTGTACTCCGCAGGCCCAGCGTCAGACGTTTTCTCACGAATAGCGGTGATTTTGTCTTCGAGGTGTTGGTGGAATTCATCTGCGGAAAGCTGGTGGGCGCACCAGAGGTCATGTCCGCATTGCCGAGAAGCTTGTCTAGGTGCCTCCACGTCTGTTTGGGATCCGATGAAGCCGAGACCAGCGCCTTCATCCAGTATTGGCGGCTCTTGGTCCTAACTAGGCGCCTACTGGCCTGAAGAGCTGAGCGCCAGTTGTTGTGGGCCTCAGCCACGTTTCCCGAACCCTTCTTTTTCCGTGTCAGATAGAATCTTTCAAGACGACGTGTTTAAAATCATATCCTCCATAGCTGTAACAACATAGCCTCACTGCCCTTTGGACGTTGTCCATTGCCTGGCTGATAACATACCTTCCCATAGCTATTTTAAGAGAGGCTGAGCGCCTAAGAATAAGCAGCTACTGTTGTGCTGTTTTTTCCCAAGGCGCTATAGAAATCCACGAGATTTTACTTGACTTTACTTTTTGTGCGTCGCGCTTGCTAGCATTCATGGTCGTAGTAAGGGCGATGAGGTTGGAACCAAACGGACGACTCAGTCACCGGCGCGAGTTCATCCAAGATTTCCGTTATGACGGAGTGATAACGATCAGCCAGTTCAGTTGCGAATCCAGGTTCACTGAAATCCAAAGGATTGCATAGCGCTGACCTCTTAAGCCGTACGATAAACTGGTCTTGGTCGAAGGACAACCAGCGCCTCCTCCGAATGGTCATATACTCCGGGCGAGGGCGAGGGGCCGAGACTGACCAGTGGACCAATTTATGTCCAGAGCGCCCAGTCTCGACTACAGCGACATCAAGAGAGTCACTGTCCTCAGATGTGATGGCCACATCTAGCAACATACCAAAGCCCATTTTATTTTGTGGAAAAGAGGAGGAAGCATTATCAGACATAAATTGCAATAAAGAGTGTGTCCTGGAAATTCTGAGTCAAATGAAAACTGACAAAAACCCTGGAATAGACAATATACACCCAAAATTTCTGTATGAGGTAAGACATGAGGTTAGTGAGGTAATAGCCACAATATTCAATATGACACTTAAATCGGGAATAGTCCCAGGGACTGGAGGGATGCAGTAGTCACTCCTATATTCAAAAAGGGTAACGGCGGGGAGCCAGGAAATTACAGGCCAGTGAGTCTGACGTGTATAATATGTAAAGTTCTGGAAAAAATAGTAAAAGCAAATATATTGGACCATCTTATGAGACACAAGATTTTAAAGGATAGCCAACATGGGTTTATTAAAGGAAGATCTTGCTTAAGAAACATACTAGACTTTTTAGAGGAGATTCACGACAAGCTAGATGAGGGAAAAGCAGTTGATGTAATATACCTGGACTTTGCAAAAGCATTCGATAAAGTGCCTCATTCAAGACTGGCAGTCAAGCTTCAGGCCAGTGGAATTAAAGGTAAAGTTAATGGATAATGGTCACGTGGCGCTGTTTGAGAGTTGTCTCTGCGTGACATTTTTTCTTCTTTTTGGTCGATGTCAGCTGTCATTTTTGCTGAATCTGTGTCTACTGGACGCTTTTGATTCGAAGAGTGCGGAGTCGTCGTGATGTTTTTTTATTTTTCGTTCGTAGTTGCGCTTTGGACCTCGTTTTGTTCTCGTTTTGATCAGGTTGTATTCAGGTGCGTGTTGACAACCACTGGATCAGTCGCTAGGGTCGCTAGGCTCGGATTATTCGTTATAATTGCGCTTCTGACCTTGGTTTGTCTTTGTCCTGATTAGGTTGAATTCAGGTGCGTGTTGACTCTGGTCAGTCGCTAGGGTCGCTAGGCTCGGGAGCCCCAGTTCTTACTTACAAGTTACAAGTTCTTACTTACGACGCTCACGTCGCTATGTCTGAATGGCCTCATCGGTGGTAGTTTTTGTCTTTGTTGACACATTCTAGTCTATTGCTTGGCCAAGCAGATTTTCTCTTCTTTCTTCTGTCATTATGGCGAGGTGAGTCTATGATCGTCACACGCTTCTGGGGATAGAAGCGGTCGGTTTATTTACGTTGTCGGCGAGTGTTCGGCGGAAGATCAATTTTGTTATGCGCTCATCGTCATTTAGGAGGCGACACGGCCGTGGCCGTAGAGCAGGTCAGAAGTTTCAGAGACCCATTTTAGTGGTAGCAAACGCTCGGCCCCCGTGCAGTCGACTCTTACCTGCGGCTCATCTTGAGCGTCCGGGGCTAGTGTATCCCCGTGTTCAGCGACATGCAACCAACACAGATCGCGTGATCGGGGGGGGGGGTTGCTTAATGTTAGGTCAATTAACAACAAAATTGACAACGTCCCCGATCTCTTCGAGGAACACCAACTAAATTTTCTGTCGCTTGTTGAAACGTGGCATGAAGATGCGGACAGTTTAGCCATAAAGAGGCTGCGAAGTCTCGGCTATAACGTTTTGGAGGCTGCGAGGGCAATACCCCAGGGGACACGACTTGACAATATCAGCTACACAAATCATGGGGGTATTGCAATGGTTTCTAAGCCGGGTCTACAGGTTGCCAAGATTGACACCAAATTAAATCCAACCTCATTTGAGCATCTGTGCTGCAGAGTGGGTGGCTTCACCCCGTTTCTGTTGGTCGTTATATATAGAACGGGCTCCCGGGGGGTTACGGAAACTTTCTTTAATGAACTGACTGTCCTCCTCGAAGTGCTAGCGACCTTCAACTGCTCGATCATGGTGGCTGGTGATTTGAACATCCGTCTAGAGCGATCCACAGATGTGAACTGCCAGAAGTTTGGTCGGCTTGCTGATCAGTTCCATTTGCTTCAACATGTCAATGAGCCAACCCACGATCTTGGTGGGTTGTTGGATGTTGTACTGACCACTCCGGAGATGGGAATTAGTGAGGTCGCCGTTGCAGATTCTGGCCTGTCAGATCATAAGGTCGTTCTTTGGTCGTTGGCGACAGCGTGCCCTCTCCCCACATATCGGATCATCCATCGGAGGATCTGGAGTAAGTTTGATCTTGATGAGTTTACCAGGAGGCTGGAGGACTCGCAGCTTTGTAGACCAGTTGATCCGGGTATGACTGCCTCTGACCTTGCTGACAGTTTTGACCGTGAGATCTTGGCGATACTTGATCTGATTGTGCCGGAAACGGAGATGTCGGTAAGAGTTCGCCCTAGCAGACCATTCTACGATTCGGACTGTCGAAGCTCACGGCGTGAGGCTCGTCGTTTGGAGAGGAAATTTCGGAAGTCCAGAGGAACTGTTGTCGAGTCTGCTGCGCATGGTGCCTGGAGGGCTGCACTCAAATCCAGCAGGCGGCTAGTGAGACAGAAGGGGCGGAGCTAGTGGCACGACAGGCTTGCTGGGGCTGAGGGTGATGCACGCCAGTCGTGGAAACTGCTGGACAATCTTCTTGGGAACAAATGTAATGGCCCAGGTCTCTCCTCCGGATTCTCAGCGGATGACTATCATAGTTTCTTGGACGGTAGAGTCTCGGCGGTCAGGGAGAGAACAGCCGGAGCTGACCCTGCTGTTTATGCGGCGGGTCCAGGGTGCGAGCTGACCTCACTCTCTCCACTCTCACCTGAGGATGTCATCGCTATGGTGACTAAGGCGCCAAACAAGCAGTGTGCTGCTGACCCAATGCCAATGTGGCTTTTGGAAGCAGTTATTGGGAAGTTAGCCCCGTACATTGCGGTTCTGTTGTCAGTCTCGCTGACGAGTAGTGAATTCCCTGCACGGTGGAAGAGCGCAGAGGTTAGGCCACATATCAAGCGGCAGGGTTTGGACCCGAGTGAGCCCGGCAACTTTCGCCCGGTTGCGAACCTCCCTTTTCTTGCGAAATTGTTGGAGCGGGCAGTGAACGACCAGCTTGTTGCCTATCTGATCAGGAATGGCCTTATGCCCACGGACCAGTCGGCATATCGCAAGGGACATTCCACAGAGACAGTGGTGCTCCGGATCTATAATGACATCGTGGAAGCGGTCTCGAACGGCCGCCTTGCGCTCTTATGTCTGCTGGACTTTTCAGCGGCATTTGACACCGTAGATCACCTCATCCTACTCAAACGTCTCAATACCACCTATGGGATCAAAGGCCCAGTTCTTGATTGGATCCGGAACTACCTGTCAGATCGTAGCCAGTCGGTCACCTGGTTGGGTCATAAGTCCGATTCACGTAGGGTCAGTTGTGGGGTGCCTCAAGGGTCAGTCCTGGGACCGCTCTTGTTCATACTTCACGTGGCCGACATCTGTCGTGTCATTGAAAGGTGTGGTGCAACCCCTTTTGCCTATGCTGACGATGTGCAGGCGCTCACTTCATGTCTCCCATCTGAAATAGATGGGGCCATATTTCGCATCTCCACCTGCATCTCCTTGGTTCGGCGATGGGCCGATGAAAACCGGCTAGCGCTAAACCCGACCAAAACGGAACTGCTTTGGTTTAGTAGCCCGCGGGGCCAACACCTGATTCGACGTGAGTCGGTCTGGGCTGACGGCGTGGAAATAGTCCCCAAAACCGAGTTGCGGCTTCTTGGAGTACTGATTGATGAGACTCTCTCTCGTTCTCGGGGTATATCGCCAATGTCTCCAGGCTGGGATTCTTCCATCTGAGAAGGCTAAACACCATCCGTCGATATCTCCCTATACCTGATACCATCAGTTTGGTCCGTGCATTGGTCCTGTCGCGCATTGACTATTGCAATAGTGTTTTATTGGGTCTGCCTACGACGAGACTGAACTCCCTCCAATCTGTGATTAACACAGCTGTGCGGCTAATATTCGGTCTGAAATGGCTAAATGCCCATGTTTCACAGCCACTGAAAGATCAACTCCATTGGCTGAAGATTCCGGAGCGCTTTGTGTTGAAACGGTGTTGGCTCACGTTTCGGACACTTTATGATCCGCACTGTCCTACCTATCTTCGTGACTTGATTCAACCTGCTCCGTCAGTACAATACCGTTCCCAGCTTCGGTCGAGGAATCGCAATCCGCTGCTTGTCCCCTCTCCGGCCAGGACTCCTGCCCTCGGGGACAGATCCTTTCGGAGAGGCAACCCAATCCTGTGGAACACCCTGCCAAGGGTGGTCACCATGGAAACTTCGCCAGGAGCGTTTTTGAAGAACATGAAGACACACCTATTTAAAGTTTCGTTTGGTTGTTAGACGCCTTTGACTTTAGCCTTAGCTATGCGTACGGCGTCGAATAAATCGTCCTGAATAATAATAATAATAATAATAATAATAATAATAATAATAATAATAAAGTTCTTGGATGTATAAAAAATTGGCTGCAGAGCAGAAGACAGAAGGTAGGTATAACCGTATAAGAGGCAAGTATTCAGATTGGGCTGAGGTCATAAGTGGGGTGCCACAAGGTTCAGTGTTGGGACCTCTATTGTTTTTAATATATATCAACGACATCGATGATGATATAATGTCAAAAATTTCAAAATTCACTGATGAGACAAAACTGTGTTGACAGAGTGATAGTGAAGCAGAAGCAAAACTTTGACAACAAGACCTTAATAGACTATCCCAGTGGTCGGCAGATTGGCAAATGCTTTTTAATACAGATCGGTGATGCACATTGGGAAGAAGGGATCATGAATTTATGTTATGTGGGAAGGAACTAAAAGTTACAAACGAGGAGAAAGATCTAGGGGTCATCATGCATACCAGCTTAAAGCCATCTAAGGCAATGTGCAGAGGCAGCTAAGAAGGCCAACAAAATTCTAAGTATGATCAAAAGAGCGATAGTGAGCAGAGAGAAGGATGTAATAATAATAATAATAATAATAATAATAATAATAATAATAATAATAATAATAATAATAATAATAATAACTAACTGCCACAATTGCCACCTCAATAGTCCACTCCAAATTAGATCATTGTAAATGCCTCTACTATAACCTTCCCAAAGCCTCTATCAACAAATTGCAATCAATACAAAATGCACTTGCTCGTGCTGTTACTAAGTCACCTAAATTCTCCCATATACATCTCTATGGCGCCTATCTATGGCTGCCTTGCATGCGGTTTGTGCATGCCACGTTTCGTCGTCGTTCGACGCAATTTCTGACGCTTCGTGCGTGAATCTTGCGCCGGAGATGAGGATTTCTTCGAGTCCGTCGGTCTGCTGAGGAGTTTTGGCTGTCCTCTACTGTTTCGCGTCGTTTCGGAAGCCTCGAGTCGGTCTCACCGCCTGTGCAGGACGTCGCCATGTTGGCTATTGTTATAGCGCCATGTGATGATCGACGGTCGTTCCGGGCTTCGCTCGAGCATTCATCTTCGCGAGGACGGCGTTCCGCTCTTCGGTTCCGACGTGTCTCGTGCCGTCCTCTACCTTTCCACGTCGTCCTGGAAGTTCAAGTCAGTCGCCGTCCGTCGGGTGTGCGCCAAAGTCAGCCGCATAGGCTGCTGCGTGAAAATTCGGCGGGTTTGCGGTTGGCTGTCGTTTCTGGATCTCGCTGGATTTTCCATCTTCGTCGGATTTGCCGATTTCGATGACGGAACTATCGTCTTGCGGAAGATTGCTTCTTCAGGAACTTTTCCGGTGGTTATATTCGCACGGAGAAACTCCTACTACCAACTCGCGGACTTTCAACATCATCTTCCGCTCCTCGTTGGCATGTCAATGGGGCTAAAGTTTTCCTTGAAGGACCGCTTCTAAAGGACTTTGCGCCGGACTTCTTCACGGCAGCAAAGTTTTTTTCCATCATCTCAGTGGATTTTAACTTCGCCACCTTCTGAACTTCATTGACATGTCAGCGGTGTCAAAGCGCTTTTGATTTTGGATTTTAAACCATGCGTACAGCACTATATAAGTTGTCCTGGATGATAATAATAATATTTTCACCCATACTAAAATCATTACATTGGCTTAAAATAACTGAACGTATCCAATATAAGATAATAACACTTACACATAGCTCACTTCAGTCATCAAAAGCTGTCTACCTTAGATCACTATTAACCCCTCAGCCTCCTCGACCCACACGTTCATCATCTTACCTCACTCTGTCACGCTCACTCAATCAGTCATCCCTGAAAATTTGCAACCGTGCCTTCTCATACGCTTCACCTGAACTTTGGAATTCGATCCCAGCTTCCCTCCGCAGACTTGGACACTTTCAAACAATAAAATATGATTCCTCATTTCCTATAATTCCTGCATTATCTCCTCAAGTCTTCAGGTCTAAGCTTAAATAATTCCTTTTTCTAAAATCATATCCTCCATAGCTGTAACAACCTAGCCTCACTGCCCTTTGGACGTTGACTATTGCCTGGCTGATAACATACCTTCCCATAGCTATTTTAAGAGAGGCTGAGCGCCTAAGAATAAGCAGCTACTGTTGTGCTGTTTTCCAAGGCGCTATAGAAATCCACGAGATTTTACTTACTTACTTACTTAAGACTTTACAAAACATTGGTACACCCATATTTAGAGTATTGTGTTCAAGCATGGTGTCCATTCCTGAAGAAAGACATAGAGACCTTAGAAAGAGTGCAACACAGAACAACAAAGATGATCAAGGGCTATCATAAACTAACCTATGAGGAAAGGCTAAATCACTGTGGATTGACAACCCTGGAAAAAAGAAGAGAGAGAGAGAGAGAGAGAGAGAGAGAGAGAGAGAGAGAGAGAGAGAGAGAGGGGATTTGATCGAGACATACAAAATACTAACAAACAAAGTGGAAATGCCAAGAGAAAGATTCTTCACAATGAAGCAGTATGATCGAACCAGAGGAAACTGTTCAAGAAACGGGTTGGGAGACATAAACAGCATTTTTTTTGTGCAAGAATGGTGGACAGATGGAATGAGCTGGATGAGGGGATAGTAACGGCTACAACTGTAAACGAGTTCAAAATAAACCTCAGTAGTTTAGGATATTAGATTGGACGGGAACAACAGTGGTTCTCACACAGGTCAGTCCCTACTGAACCACTTTAAACGTTGTTATATTATATTATATTATGTTATATTATATTATATTATGTTATGTTATGTTATGTTATGTTATGTTATGTTATGTTATGTTATATTATATTATATTATATTATATTATATTATATTATATTATATTATATTATATTATATTATATTATATTATATTATATTATATTATATTATATTATATTATATTATATTATATTATATTATATTATATTATATATATTATATTATATTATATTATATTATATTATATTATATTATATTATATTATATTATATTATATTATATTATATTATATTATATTATATTATATTATATTATATTATATTATATTATATTATATTATATTATATTATATTATATTATATTATATTATATTATATTATATTATATTATATTATATTATATTATATTATATTATATTATATTATATTATATTATATTATATTATATTATATTATATTATATTATATTATATTATATTATATTATATTATATTATATTATATTATATTATATTATATTATATTATATTATTATTATTTCTAGACAATTTCTCCAGCACAGTAAACAAGGCTAAGGCCTACGACAAAAGCGCTTTGACATAATTCTATCAATAAAATCCGATATTAAATAAGTGTGTTTTTAAGTTCCTAAGAAAGGATTCCGCAGAGACAGCTTCAGACACAACGTCAGGTAACGAATTCCAAAGTAACGGATTCCCTTAGGAGAATGACCTTTCTCCAAACTTGGAGGTCTTTGACGGAGGAGGGACAAGCAGCAGGACTCGACAACTCGACCGAAGCTTCGTTCTCGACTCATTTGACGTCGTTCGCTGCACCAGTGCACTCAGGTATTCTGGGCAGTGTGGGTCATAAAGGGCTCGGAAAGTGAGCCAACAACGCTTGAAAACAATACGCTGTTGAACGCGTAACCAGTGGAGGCGGTGTCTCAGCAGTAGCGTGATGTGGTCATTCCAGCGACAACCGAAGACCACTCGTGCAGCCAGATTCAGTACGGACTGAAGTCGATTTAGCTTGTTTTCCGGTAGGCCTAGCAGGACACTGTTACAGTAGTCCATTCTTGACAAGACGAAGGTCCGTACAAGCTGAACGGCCGCACTCACCGTTAGGTAGCGCCGAACCAGCTTGACCCTCCGTATCTGGTAATGACAGCATCGGATAACGTTGTTGGTGTGTGCATCAAACGATAGCGTTTCGTCCAAAAGCACACCTAAGAGACGCACACTCGCCACAGGAACAATAGTGGCATCACCCACAGTGAAAGGGACTCGACTCAACAACTTCCTTCTTCCTGGAGTGCTGATCCAGAAGAATTCCGTCTTGTCCGGATTCAATGCCAGACGATTTTCTTCTGTCCATCTGATGATTGCAGATATGCAATTCGTGAAGGACATCCGAAGTCGCTCTGTATCCGACGGCATGCATGAGGAATAAATTTGCCCATCGTCAGCATAGGAGTGCGATGACAAGCCAAAAGCTTTGACGATTGAGCTAATGTCCGCAACGTATAAGATGAAAAGTAAGGGACCCAGGACTGATCCTTGCGGAACTCAATGGTGGACTTGGCTCTTCTGGGACATTAGACCATTACACCATACAGCTTGTGTTCTTCCGATGAAGTAGCTCCTCATCCACTGAAGTGACTGGCCTGCCAATCCATACGATGTTTCAAGCCGACGGATGAGAATCTGATGATCGACTGTGTCAAAAGCAGCCGAAAGATCGAGCAGGCAGAGAAGTGCAACTCGCCCATTTGCAGTCGCATCCACCAGGTCACTGAATATTTTCAGAATGGCTGTTTCAGTGGAGTGTCCACGACGATAGGCTGATTGTTGTTGCGGCATCAGTCCATTCACACTCAGAAAACTGACCATCCGCTTGTTGACAATCCTCTCTAGTAGCTTGGCTAGAAATGGGAGGTTGGAGACCGGTCTATAACACTGGTCAACAAATTTTATGCAAGTTTTTGTTTCCTCTACAAATTTTGGTGAAACTAATAGATTTTGACTTGCTGAACACAAATATGTAATTAGAATTTCTGTATCACGTAAGGTTTTTAAGAAATCGACAAATTAGCATTTAGTATTGTAATGTCTTCTGCAACATAATCCTACAGAAGGATCTAGGCAATAATGACAAGACATGAGAAAATTAGAAATGTTTTGCTGTAGATTTTCGTTTGTAGTCACTGTCCTGTGCTTCACGTATCACGGTATCAGTGACCAACAGTAGTCTCCGATGCTGGCAATGTCTTTGTGAAATCTTTCACCATGTTCATCACTGACGGCGCCGAGATTGTCCGGGAAGAAGTCCAAGTGAGAATGAAGGAAGTGTACCTTCAGTGACATGTTGCATTTCATTGCCTCGTAAGCTTGCAGCAGATTTCCAACTTGTTCAACATAGTTTGGCGCCTTGTAGTTGCCCAGAAAGTTAGCAACAACACCCCTGAAGGCTGTCCAGGCAACATGCTCGGCACCCTGCAGAAGGCCCTCGAAGTGACTGTCCTTGAGCATCTCTCGAATCTGTGGGCCAACAAAAACGCCTTCTTTTATTTTAGCATCACTGGTGCGTGGAAACCTCTGTCGTAAGTATGTAAAGGCTTCACTTTCTTTGTTCATTGCTTTGACAAAGTTTTTCATTAACCCAAGTTTGATGTGCAAAGGTGGGAGATAAATGTTCTTCGGATCAACGAGAGGATCATGTTTAACGTTCTTCTGTCCTGGAACCAAGTCCCTGCGAGGTGGCCAGACCTTTCTCACATAATGTGAATCTCTAGCTCGGCTGTCCCACTCGCAAAGAAAGCAGCAGTACTTGGTGTAGCCTAGCTGCAGACCGAGTAGAATTGCAACAACTTTCAGATCTCCACATATATTCCAGTTGTATCTCGAGTATTCTATGTGTTTCAATAGCAGCTGCATGTTCTCATATGTTTCCTTCATGTAAGCAGCATGTCCAATGGGTACTGAAGGGTATGAATTGACATTGTGCAGCAAAACAGCCTTTAAACTTAACAGCGAAGAGTCAACAAAAGTCGCCATTCGGATGGATTGTGCTTACAGCCGAAAGCAATCCATCAATGTCAATGCAAAAAGTAAGACTGTCCATTTTTTGAAGAATCGAGTCAAGTCTTCATGCCGTTTACGAAATACTTAAATTTTTGTACCTGGAGAGAGTAGATTCCATCCTTGGAACCTAGATCCAAGCAATTCTGCTTGATTTTTTGACAAATCTAAGTCTCTGACCAGATCATCGAGCTCTGCCTGAGAAATCAAATGAGGATTGCTGGATGTCGATGGCTCAAACTCTGGGTCTTCCGTAGCTGAATCATCAACTATCTGCAGCATTTCATCTGTCTCTGCATGCTCGTCCTCGTCCTCCAGTGTCCAAAACTCGGGGGTTTGGAACAGGAAGACTCTCGTCGTGTGGAACTGGTCTCATTGCCGAGGCAAGGTTAGGATACTCAATAGACTTCCTATTCTTTGAAGAAAATCCTGTAACATTCGTCATGCAGAAATAGCAATCCGTTACATGATTATTCTGCTCCCTCCATATCATTGGTATGGCGAATGGCATGGATGGACGCTTACCTGCAAGCCAAGCTCGCAGACTGGTAGCACAAGATGAACAACAAATATGAGGTGCCCATACTTTGTCCTGGTCGCCAATTTTGCATCCAATTTTGCACTCATATCCTTTCTTTATGATTGCTGTCATACTCCGCTTCTGTGATTTCAACGTAAACTCTCCACAGATGTAGCAGAACGTGTCACTGCTATTGCGACATCGACGCGACATTTCAGAAACTTTAATTAAATTAGTTCATATATTCATTTCACAGCCTTTAACTAAACAGTTATATCTCATCAAATAGAAAGACTGCAGCTGCTTCCTAGTGCTGCTTGGTATTTATATAGGACTGCGTAACCATAGCAACAATAGATGCTAGGCATGTAGTCTTGAAGACAGGTTTGGGCGCGTCTGGGCATGTCTGGACATGCCTAATTATACTAATTTTCAAAATCCATGTAGTTAAGTGAGCCAGCAGTGCATATTACATCTGTTATGGCGGTCACATAAGATTCTTGCCTAACCCGAATACCCATAACTCAGATAACTCTCGAAAACCACGATTTTAAAATTCTTATAATTTTAAAATTTAAAATCAGCTTTTTCTAAAAAAACTTACGTGATAGGAAAATTTCAAAATTATTCCTGTAATCAGCATGACAAAATCTACCTGGAACACCAGAAATTGCACAGGAAACAAAAGCCTTGTTGACCAGTGTAATTGGAGACATCAGACTGGTCAAGTCCCGACCGTTTCAGGTGCGAAGTAACGATCCCATGCTTCCAAGTTGTTGGAAATTCTCCTGATTCCAGAGAGACAGCCATAAGCGTCGTCAGGAATGGCGCCAGTACAACAATGGACTCCTTCAGGAGCCACATAGGCAGCGGGTCAGAGGCACACTGCTTATTCGGTGACGAACGCACGGAGACAATTACTTCTTCCAGCGTCGGGTTGGAGAAAGCAGTGAGACGCGGACCGTTATAGTTAGAGAAAGATGCCGATCCCGCACTCGCAGTCTTTTTTCGTATTCCTCTGATCTTGCCATCAATGTAGCGGTGATAATCCTCAGCACTGAATTCGGGGCATAGAGCTGAGCCCTCTCTACTCTCACCAAGGAGCGAATTGAGAGCCTTCCAAGTTCCCCTCGTATCGTCATGTGCTGACTGCAGCAACCCCTTCCAGTATCTCCGGCCTTTTTGTTTCACCATGCACCTTCTTGATTTAAGAGTGGAGGTCAGAGATTTTCGCGCTTCATCTTCCATAGCAGTACCTTTGGATCTTCTATAAGACCGCTCTGCACGCCGCACTGTTCTGCGCGCCTGTCTGCACTCCTCATCATAGAACGGGCAGTGATATATATTATATTATATTATATTATATTATATTATATTATATTATATTATATTATATTATATTATATTATATTATATTATATTATATTATATTATATTATATTATATTATATTATATTATATTATATTATATTATATTATATTATATTATATTATATTATATTATATTATATATATATTATATTATATTATATTATATTATATTATATTATATTATATTATATTATATTATATTATATTATATTATATTATATTATATTATATTATATTATATTATATTATATTATATTATATTATATTATATTATATTATATTATATTATATTATATTATATTATATTATATTATATTATATTATATTATTATTAATTATATATTATATATATTATTATATTATATTATATTATATTATATTATATTATATTATATTATATTATATTATATTATATTATATTATATTATATTAATTATATTAATTATATTAATTATATTAATTATATTAATTATATTAATTATATATTAATTATATATATATTATTATATTATATTATATGACTCACGTACGCACTGACGCAGATTAAACGTGTCCAGTAGCAGTGCAAATTTCAGACTATGAGTGTCCGTTATATTATATTATATTATATTATATTATATTATATTATATTATATTATATTATATTATATTATATTATATTATATTATATTATATTATATTATATTATATTATATTATATTATATTATATTATATTATATTATATTATATTAATTATATTAATTATATTAATTATATTAATTATATTAATTATATTAATTATATTAATTATATTAATTATATTAATTATATATATTAATTATATTATATTATTATATTATATTATATGACTCACGTACGCACTGACGCAGATTAAACGTGTCCAGTAGCAGTGCAAATTTCAGACTATCAGTGTCCGTCGGACGCTCCAGATGTAGGTTCAAATCACCGACTATCCATATAGGACTAATAATAATATAATATAACAAGGTTTAAACTGGTTCAGTAGGGACTGCCCTGTGTGAGAACCACTGTTGCTCCCGTCCAATCTAATGTCCTAAACTACTGAGGTTTATTTTGAACTCGTTTACAGTTGTAGCCGTTACTATCCCCTCATCCAGCTCATTCCATCTGTCCACCACTCTTGCACTAAAAAAATGCTGTTTATGTCTCCCAACCCGTTTCTTGAACAGTTTCATGCTGTGTCCTCTGGTTCGATCATACTGCTTCATTGTAAAAAATCTTTCCTTTGGCATTTCCACTTTGTTTGTTAGTATTTTGTATGTCTCGATCAAATCCCCTCTCTCTCTTCCTTTTTCCAGGGTTGTCAATCCACAGTGATTTAGCCTTTCCTCATAGGTTAGTTTGTGATATCCCTTGATCATCTTTGTTGCTCTGTGTTGCACTCTTTCTAAGGTCTATGTCTTTCTTCAGGAATGGACACCATGCTTGGACACAATACTCTAAATGTGGACGTACCAACGTCTTGTAAAGTCTTATTATTACATCCTTCTCTCTGCTCACTATCGTTCTTTTGATCATACCTAGAATTTTGTTGGCCTTATTAGCTGCCTCTGCACATTGCCTAGATGGCTTTAAGCTGTTATGCATGATGACCCCTAGATCTTTCTCCTCGTTTGTCACTTTTAGTCCCTTCCCACATAACTTAAATTCATGATCTGTTCCCTTCTTCCCAATGTGCATCACCGAGCATTTATCTGTATTAAAAAGCATTTGCCAATCTGCCGACCACTGGGATAGTCTATTAAGGTCTTGTTGTAAAAGTTTTGCTTCTGCTTCACTATCACTCTGTCCACACAGTTTTGTGTCATCAGCGAATTTTGAAATTTTTGGCATTATATCATCATCGATGTCGTTGATGTATATTAAAAACAATAGAGGTCCCAACACTGAACCTTGTGGCACCCCACTTATGACCTCAGCCCAATCTGAATACTTGCCTCTTATACCTACCTTCTGTCTTCTGCTCTGAAGCCAGTTTTTATCCATCCAAGAACTTTACCTCTAATTCCACTGGCCTGAAGCTTGACTGCCAGTCTTGAATGAGGTACTTTATCGAATGCTTTTGCAAAGTCCAGGTATACTACATCAACTGCCTTTCCCTCATCTAGCTTGTCGTGAATCTCCTCCAAAAGTCCAGTATGTTTGTTAAGCAAGATCTTCCCTTAATAAACCCATGCTGGCTATCCTTTAAAATCTTGTGTCTCATAAGATGGTCCAATATATTTGCTTTCATTATTTTCTCCAGAACTTTACACACTATACAGGTCAGACTCACAGGCCTATAATTTCCTGGCTCCCCACGGTTACCCTTTTTGAATATAGGAGTGACTACTGCATCCCTCCAGTCCCTAGGGACTATTCCCGATTTAAGTGACATATTGAATATTGTGGCTATTACCTCACTAACCTCATGTCTTACTCATACAGAAATTTTGGGTGTATATTGTCTATTCCGGGGCTTTTGTCAGTTTTCATTTGACTCAGAATTTCCAGGACACACTCTTTACTGCAATTTATGTCTGATAATGCTTCCTCCTCTTTTCCACAAAATAAATTAATGGGCTTTGGTATGTTGGTTGTATTTTCCTTTGTGAACACTGATCCAAAGTAATCGTTCAGAGTTGTTGCTGTTTCCATGTCATCCGTCACTGTTTCTCCAGAATCAGCTACTAATGGTCCCACTTTCTCTTTTCGCTTCATCTTACTTCTTGCATATCCGTAAAAACTCTTACTGTTCCGTTTGATGTCTTTTGCTAATTTGTTTTCATACTCTGCAATAGCCGCTTTGTTTGTAGCTGTTGATTTGTTCCTCTTTTGCACATAACTGGACTGTAACTGTTTTAATCTCGCCTGTTCCAAACCTTGTTGTAGATAACTATCGATTCCAGTCAGGTAGAAAATTCCGCGAAGAATTGGTCGGTCACGCGCTGTGTAGGACTGTGTACTGTGTACATTACTACACAGTACAATCCTACACATACAGTCCTACACAGTACAAATACTGGGTAGGACTACAGTAGCACACTGACTGATCTGTCTGACTGATCTCTGGAATGACCTGGTCTTTTTGCGGATTGATTTGAAGCACCATCGATTGATACCCTTAGGTAATAGAACTGGTTCTATCAAAGTGTAGAATTATTATCTATAATATTACGATCCTTGCTTTGTATGTCTCTCTGTTACCTTCAAGCGTTCTCATTGGTTGACTATTGGTAGACGGTTTAGTCCTTACGTCGAGATGCGTTTGTGGGCGAGCGCTTGACGAAGCGTACGTTTAATTGTTCTGTCAACGTCGCGATGCCTTGGTGGGCGAGAAGCGTACGTTCAATTGTTCATTGCAGCGTCATAAGTGTACAACGTCGCGAGGTTGGAGGGCGAGCGTTTGACGAAGCGTATGTTTAATTGTTCTGTCAACGTCGCGATGCGTTGGTGGGTGATGTTCGAAGACGACCTTGCTATTTTTAACCAAACGGTTTAGTCGAAGAAGCGTTTGACGAAGCGTACGTTCAATTGTTCATTGCAGCGTCATAATGTGTCGCGATGCGTTGGTGGGCGTAGCTTGAGGAAGTTTCGCAATTTTAACGTACACAAAAAATACGTGTACAGCGTCACAAATGGTCACAGTTGCGTGATTTTAACGTACATAAGCCTAATTATTACGCGGCACAGAGCTTGGCTAGGTGGCGTATGTACATCATTGAAACGTTGTTCGGCATAAATTCAATGATTGGGTTTTAGTATTATCCTGCACTGCGAGCGAAGCGAGCATCTTTCTAGTTATTATTATTATTATTATTATTATTATTATTATTATTATTATTATTATTATTATTATTATTATTATTATTATTATTATTATTACAGGAATGTCTTAGTCTTTTAAGTTTTAATGATGACAGTATATTACACATAACTTACATAAGCCTATGGCCAACTTCGGGTAAGTGGATACGCCGCTTAACTGGATACTGTCGTGACAGTCCCAGGGCTATCCTGTTAAGTGTAGTCGACTGTATCGACAAGATTTGCTGATTCATTGTTAAATGTACCTAGAACAAACACTGAAATTGGTAAGAGAGCTTTTTGTATTTCTGTGCCAAAAATCTGGAACTTTCTCCCTCTGGTTGTCAGATCTTCCAATAAACTGAGCATTTTCAGATCTAGGCTTAAAACACATCTCTTCCAACTAGCATTTCCTCCATAATCTGTCTTGCTGTTTCCCTCTGACTGATTTCTGGAATGACCTGGTCTTTTGCGGATGGATTTGAAGTACCATCGATTGATACCCTTGAGTATTAGAAATTGTGCTATAGAAGTGCATAATTATTATTTATTATTAGAAAAAGCAATGGCCCAAGCGCTGAGCCCTGAGGCACTCCACTAATAACTCTTGCCCATTCCGAATGGCCTCCCCTAATTAGTGCTGTTACGGTTTCGCCTCGAGCAGTCTCGGTCGGTTTCGGTTCGGTTTGGACCGAAAAACCGCGGTTTCGGTTCGGTTTTTTAACCCTAGGTTAGGGTTAGGGTTAACCCTAACCCTAGGGTTAGCGATAGGTTAACCCTAACCCTATGAACTCTTTTTGCTTTCAGGGATTTTGGAGAGGAAAAATGATACAATTATGACCTCTTTTTGCTTGTCAGGGTTTTTCGAGAGGAAAAAAATACAAGAATGACCTTTTTGAGGACTTTAATAAGAAATAAAAAATAAAATGACGTGATGCGATTTTGAAAATGGGGGGTCGGCCCGTTGTGACGTCATATTTTAGGGGGTCCGACGTTGCGTGACGTTGCGTGACGTAGGGTGGGTGGGTAAAAGAGTGACAAATTCGCGTGACGTCATTTATGGACGGCCTTTTTATTTAAGTCACCTTCTCTTTTCAGTTGCTGCAATTGCCAATATGGGTCTAATTTTAAACTTAGCATGATTTAAAGTGGCTTAGGAGGCATTACTGCACGTGTGAAAGCCACTAGGGGCACTAACCGGGCTTGAACCCGCTCCGTTAGCCTCAGGGATATTTCTAGGATTGTGGATTTGGGGGTGGGGTGTCTACCTCAATTTTGAAGGTGTCCTGAGCTAATTGGCATTCCACACTAAACTGGCACTGCGTGACACTACTAATGCAGCCATTTTAAAATTGTTTTTACTGATTTCAATAATGACGTCAGACTCTGACTCATCATAGAAATATAGACATGCCAGAAGAACAACACCCGTTATTTTAGCGTTTGAAAGCTGTGCATTGATTGAACTGCATTCAAAATGCATTAAATGCATTTAATGCATTGAAAAAAGAGATCATAGGGTTAGTGTTAACCCTAACCCTAACCTAGGGTTTTAACCCTAGGTTAGGGTTAGCGTTAACCCTAACCTAGGGTTAAAACGGAATAAAACCGTCCAATTTGCATGGTCAAAACCGCGGTTTCGGTTCGGTTTTGACCGAAAAACCGCGGTTTCGGTTCGGTTAACCGTAACAGCACTACCCCTAATGCCAACCTTCTGTTTTCTTCCCTTCAACCAATTTTGAATCCATCTGAGAATATTCCCCCTTATTCCACAGGACTTCAGTTTGGCAGCCAGCCTTATGTGGGGCACTTTATCAAAAGCTATGGCAAAATCTAAATATATTATGACTACTGCCTTGCCCTCACTTGTGGAAGATTCGGTACCGGATAATTCGGTACCGGATAAATCGGTACATGTTCGGCATACACATCAGTAGCCATAATCCTAATTCTAACCCTAAAACTGTATAAATCAGTAAAATTAATATAATTATAAATAGTATACCTACCCAAATTCTACTTGAATATTCTACCTGAATATATATGGGTATATACATAAGCATAGACAACACCCAAAGCCAGAGGGACCCTGCATGAGATTGGGGAGGGGAGGTGGGGTGGGAGAGGTAGAGCTAGTGTCTAACACATGTAACCGAATTTGCCATCCTGAAGATACCGCTCCCAATGTTCCGGTACCGAATCTTCCATGACCAGTACCGAATCTTCCATGACCGGTACCGAATTTTCCGGTACCGAATTTTCCGTCCCGAATCTTCCGCTCACCCTTGCCCTCATCTAGCTTATCAAAAACCTCTTCCACAAAGTCCAACAGGTTGGTCAGGCATGAACGCCCCTTTGTCAATCCGTGCTGACTATCTTTAACAGTAGTATTTTATGCCTAGTTAAATGTTAAAAATGCTGTCTTTCAGTATTTTTTCCATAACTTTACAGATTACAGAAGTTAGGCTCACTGTCTGTAATTGCTTGGTTCACTTCGTTTTCCCTTCTTGAACAGTGCATCTTTCCAGTCTTGTGGTACTACTCCAGTTCTGAGTGATTCATTGATTATGAAAGCAATTGCATGTCCTATTTCATTTCGAACTTCATAAGAAACTTTGGATGTAAGCCATCTAATCCTGGACTCTTGTCTGCCTTTAAATTGGTCAAAACCTTAATAACACATTCTTTTGTACACACTATATCTGTTAGCATTTCTTCATTTCCATCTAACACAATTTTGGCTTCTGGCATGGTATTTGTATTTTCCTTTGTAAATACTGAACAAAAATAGTTATTTAGAATCTTTGCAGTTTCTACATCGTGTTATTACACATCCTGCACTGTCCAAGAGGGGACCGACTGTGTCCTTTCGTCTCAACTTTCTATTACAATATTTGTAGAAACTTTTACTGTTCTGTTACATATTTTTTGCCAACCTGCTTTCAAAATTTGCAATAGCCATCTAGTTAGTAACTGCTGAGGCTTGTCTTTTCTGAGTATACTGTTCCTCCTGAAGTAGTGTTGTATCAGTTAACTGTAACTGTAACTGAAATATCAGTTAACTGAAAAATAACACCAGTTAACTGAAACTGTAACTATAACTGAAATATCCCAATAACTGTAACTGTAATATAAATAACTGAAATAGTTGAAATAACTGAAAAATGACAAACTTAAGAAGTCAAACACCACACAAGAAATCTTCGATTGAACACATTGAAACTCTATATCTTCTGAAATTATTTATGTCATGTTTATGGACCAAATAATCTGCATGCCATCTTCAATTGTACTGATAATTATGTTATTGTAAATATATCTGGCTTTGGTCGGTGGTCTTGGGAAATCTTTGTATAGCTGGTTATTGTCTCCTCGGCTCTAAACTTTGCAATCGGGGCCAACAATAGCCTACATCTATCAGGCCGCAAGGGTCGAGCTCCATCCCCGATTTGAGAGGTTAGGGTAGGGTAGTGAGGGGGAAAACATTGAGGTTGTCCCCCACTTTTTCTAGGTGTACTATGGCTGAATAAACAGCCTGTCAAATAGACCAATCCGGTGGAGGGGTTTTGTTCCACTCCCCTCAAGACCTCCACTCTCAGTGACTTGGAAACTTTAATTACTGTAGCCTACTTTGTCCACAAGGTCAATCAATGGTCAGCTTGGCCTTGTTAACTGCCACCGATAAACAAAAACATTGTGATTTTAAAGAAAGTGATTTTCTTAATTTAAAGGTTTGGTTATACTTTTTCATTTGATTTCTTTATAATAGAGATAGGCCTTATTACTTTTTAACATTTGTTGATGTAGATCTTAATATTTTGACATAAAATCGATATTTTAGATGGTATAATAGCGCGGAATTCACATTTGCACAAAATGAAATTTTGGCTTTATATGACCCGGAATTAGATACCATGAAACTTGGATATATCTAAGTTTTTATCACAGTCCCTTGACCTTTGATATGCGAAATTCTACAGTTGATTTTGTTTTACAACATTGTTTTAAAATTCTTTTTGCTTTTTAAATTTTGTGATTCAAATGGAAATTGTTTTTGGTATTTCCCTTTCTGCTTTTTTCTGTTTTACAGAGGTTGGTCCTTGTCCTTGGAGGGTCCTTGCGATTGGGAAGTAGGGCCTCGTCCTTATCCTTGGGGTCGGTCCTCGTCCTTGTCCTCGTCCTTGGGGGTCAACCTTGTCAACATCACTGATGTTTTGATGGACATGCATGTGATATATGCACATATAAGTAGATTTTTCAATCAATTAGAGAGAATAGAGTATTAAGAAAAAGCATCAAAATTTCATTAATGTGTTCAGTGGGAATTAACTGAATATAACTGAAAAATAATTAACTGTAACTGAAACTGTAACTGAAAAATGACAAGAACTTTAACTGTAACTATAACTGGAAAATAATTTCAATAACTTTAACTGTAAGTGAAAAATAATATAATCAATAACTGATACAACACTGTCCTGCAGGTCTACATTAGTATGCACACCAGTAGTTTGCACACCTGGGAGTATGCGCACTAGGAATTTGCGCACCAGGGGCGTACCAGAGTTAGGATTAGAGTTAGGGTTAAAGTTAACCCTCAACCTAACTCTAACCCTCACCCTAAACCTAACCCTAAACCTAGCCCTAACCCTTACCCTAACCCTGGTGCGCAAATTCCTAGTGCGCAAACTCCCAGGTGCGCATACTATGCTACACCGTCCTGCAGCACTTCGAGGTTAGGCCTCATCTGAGCTATTCAAGCCACACTCTTCCACTGCATCACCTGTTCCACTCAACTGATCACAAGGATGTTCATGTCTCCAAATCATGTACAGGTTTTACTAGCGTCGAATGATGTCACTTCATAACTATTGCTGATTATTGTGCGGGGCGTTTCATAGTTTTTCTTAGCAGCACTATTTTAGAATCCAAATATGAATAGCTATGGAACATGCATGGATCATGCATATTTATTTATTCTGAACCAAATGAAAAAGTATATTGCTAAGGGCTTTAAGATTAATAAATATGCATTATACACAATGCACATTGAAGCCAATGAATAACTCAGATGTATCAAACTGCTATTTTGTACTATTGTATTGCAAATAGTATGTGAAAGTCTTCAGTAATGTTTGAAATTTGCCAGAAGCGTAACATTATGATACCTGGTGCTTAACTTGTTTCTGTAAATAATGGTCAACTTCAAATACCTTCACTTCAAGTACAAGTACCAATACACACAACTAAGAATATTTACCAAATATCCCAAACCTATCTACTTTAAATTTTCCTCAATGATGTCTCTCCTATGTATAACTATTCCATGTATCATCATTTCACACTTAAATATATACATTCTTAAGTAAGTAAACACAAAATTTCTATAGAGCTGCCCGAAAGCTTGGCGCAGTGCACCAGCTTATTCATGAGCGCTCAGTCTACCATAATTCAAAGAGCTTGCTTTATTCAGAAATCTGATTCATAGCAAATGTTCATGTGCCACTGTGTAAGGGATCAGAATTTACTGGCCATAATATAACACTTAATATACAGATAAAACAGATGCTTTGGTTTCCCTCTGCAATTTCTTTAATATGTGATATTGAAGAAGCATAAATGTCAGCATGCTGAATTTTCAGTTTCTGTTTGAACGATATATCACTCCATTAATTGATCTCACATGCGAAGAATTTTCATTAAGTATCAGCCTATTGTTCTATTGAAAAAGAAATAAAACAATAACAAGTTAGCAAAGCAAGAAATGTGTAACAACTTATTATCCACCCATGTAAGCTACCATAAATTATTTGAATTCTGTATATAGCAAGGTGACTTACACCATATCCTAGCATTGTTTAGAATTAATGCATAATATTTAACTGCAATACGTTCATATGAATCTGGATTTTATTATTAGTTGCCACAAAAAGAATGAACAAAAACAGACTGAATGTATGTGACAATATTAATGAAGATGAAACAAATATATTGGAAAGGACACAAAGATAAATATATGCCATACACATAATGCATATTGAGGTCAATAAATAACTATGATGTATCAAACTGTTACTTTATGCAATTGGTAATGGCATGTGAAACTCTTTGCAGTTTAGTAACTGAAATTAAATTTTTGCCCATGTAATGAAATTTGACAATTGTAATCTGGGCACAGATGAACTGCACAGTTTTATAACTGCATATGACAGGGGTGGGCAACCTGCGGCCCGCATGTGGTCAGCAGACGACTTTTATGCGGCCCACCGGAGCTCAAGTATAATTTAATAATTTGTTAAAAAGGGCATTAATATTGCACTACGGCTTTTGGCTTATTTGTGTTAACTACAGCAACGATGTAAAAAACTATTTGGACAGAATGGGCCTGCCATGGAATAAGTTGGCCAGTGGGCCTATAGCAACTGTTGGCGCATCGTCATTAATAGGAAAACATGTCAGTCTCGTCAAATTTCTCAATGACAAAATAAAAAGCGAACATCCAAATCACACAACTTTTGCATTTCACTGCATTATTCACCAAGAAAGTTTGTGCATATCAGTCCTTCAATTTAAATAGGTCATTGATCTTATTGTTGCAGCAGTGAACTTCATTAGATCAAGAGGGCTAATCATTTTAATCAAAAATAGATCTCTGTTAACCGATGTTAATCTGCAGTAAGTCTTGCGCATATCAACAAGTAACTTAAAACTTGGCAACAAAAAACGTGTTGGAAATTTTTATCAGCTGTGAAAACTCATAAATGTAATAGTAATGAAATTTGTAGACTAATATTAAATTTTGTCTTCTTTAAAATGTGTAGTCTGTTTTGTTCAACTGTTTGACTACATAAACATGAACTTTTGAAATAACTTTTAAATTAATATTATGAAGTGCATGTTGTCGTAGTGATGTGACCCACTTGACTTATGGCTGGGACTCATGCAGCCCTTCATGAGTAAAGGTTTGCCCATCCCTGACATATGACAAACTTAAAGTGCATCCTTAATGTGGGGCTACATAATTAGCATTATATAGATTTACAAATGCACAGTGTTTCATTGAATTGGGACCCCTTTGTATTCTGGTTCTAACTTTTCCAGATGTATGCTGATTTTAATGAAAATTATATAAGTTTGCTAGAAAATTTGCATTAATGTGATATGATTCTCATTTATCAAAATGCTACAAATTCTCAGTATTTCAGTATTCCTGTGAGTGCTGGACATTTAGTAAAGGATTAAGGGAGAAAATACAGGCACTTTAATTAAATGTGTTATATGAGACTACTAAAAATCAGTTGGCAAGACAAAATATCGAATGAGACAGTGCTACAGGAAATAGGGGAAGAAAATTTGCTGCTCAAAGAAATAGCCAAAAGAAAAAGCCAATATGCTGGAGAAGTCATGAGAGGGTTCTGCTCTAAACAAGCCCAAAACATTCTAGGGGTAAATATGTAGGTCCTAATGCTAAAGGAAGATCAAGATGAGCTTGGCTAGATGACTTCAAAGATTGGACAGAAATTGAAAACTATGTCATGATGCAAAGATCAAGGACCAATTGAGATGGAGACAGATTGTGACTGCTAACCTTCTAGTCCAGCGGTTGTCAATCTGGGGTCCGCGGTCCCAGTTTCAGAGGGACCATAAAGGGATTACTTTCTCAAGATATCTCACCAACACAAAACACACTGATGGCTCTGAGAGTGATGATTCCATCTATCATATTAAAATCCTTATCTGTATGTCTCTCTGTCTGTTACCTTCAAGCGTTCTGATTGGTTGACTATTGGTAGACGGTTTAGACCGTTTAGTCCTTACGTCGCGATGCGTTGGTGGGCGAGCGTTGACTATTGGTAGACGGTTTAGTCCTTACGTCGCGATGCGTTGGTGGACGACGTTCGAAGACGACGTTGCTATTGGTAACAATTGTTCGTAGAATCGTAGTTTAGCACGGTTTAGTCGAGTCATTGCAGCGTCAGAGGGCTGGGCGTGCGACGACGTTGCTATTGGTAACAATTGTTCGCAGCCTGAGGTAGTTGCGCAATTTTAACGTACATTTTAACGTACACAAAAAAATATGTGTACAGCGTCACAAATGGCCACAGTTGCGTGATTTTAACGTACATAGGCCTAATTATTACGTGGCGCAGAGCTTGGCTAGGTGGCGATCATTGAAATGTTGTTCAGCATGAATTCAATGATTGGGTATTAGGTATAGGTATTGGATTAGTAGGCCTATTATCCTGCACTGCAAGCGAAGCGAGCGCGAGCGAAGCGAGCATCTTTCTAGTTTGAATTTAAATTTGATGACTAAGATGCAGTTTTCTGATTAAATAATTGATTGACAAAACAAGTAGCCTATGTGTTCTTCTAGCGAATGCCTTTCTTTCTCAGCCATTCAACGGCATCAGGTTGAGCCTGATGCAGGGTCTCGAGTCCTCCTTCGAATCTGATGAGGTGGCAGTCATTGACTATGTGGTTCATAGTCTGTCTGATGCCGCAAGGGCAATTCGGGTCATCTCTGGCTCCCCAACGGTGAAGCATAGTGGTGCATCGGCCATGGCCTGTTCGATAGCGATTGAGG
Organism: Metaphire vulgaris; assembly: GCA_018105865.1. Lineage (NCBI taxonomy): Eukaryota > Metazoa > Annelida > Clitellata > Crassiclitellata > Megascolecidae > Metaphire > Metaphire vulgaris. The sequence continues at coordinate 3,903,271 of CM030861.1, forward strand.
TGGACCCAATCATAGCGCACTAGGTCAAAGCCGGGTTGGCGCTCGCAGGGGTCTGTGATGAGGTGTTTGTTCTTGACCTCAGCAGACTGCCAACTCTGCTTCCATGAGTCCGGAACAGAGAAGTGCAGTATAGGCGCAGGAAACCAGATTGGATGACGAGACGTCAGACGTTGAGCAGGATGGTCAAAGATGTCCGCGTGTATTGGTAGATCTGGTCTGGCATTAATGTGGGCAGTGAGCTTGGAGGTTGCGGCTTCACGATGGATAGCTGGCGGGGCGATGTTGCTAAGGACTGGCAACCAGTGAGCCGGGGTAGAATGGATGGTTCCAGAGATTGTCCTCATGGAGGAATTCAGTTTGGAGTCAACCAAATGGACATGGGGGCTTTGGCACCATACTGGGGCACAGTATTCTGCAGCAGAGTAGCATAGTGCCAGTGCTGATGTTCTTAATGTAGAAGTGCTTGCTCCCCACGTAGAGCCGGCCAGTCTTGCAATGATGTAGTTCCTCGAGCCCACCTTTGCCGCAGTTTTTATGAGATGCTCATGGAATGACAAAGTGCGGTCAAGAGTGACGCCAAGATAGACTGGCTGGGCTTCATGTCGGATTCTTTTACCATCAAGTTGTACATTGAGCTCACGTAATGATGAAGCGTGATGTAGATGGAAGACAGATGATACTGTTTTTGCAGCGCTAGGGGTTAGCCGCCATTTTCTGCAATAGTCAGAAAGGAGTGTCATGTCTTTAGTTAGTATTTCCTCAAGCTTGTCAAACTTTTTAGCCTGGATTGCACAACAGATGTCGTCGGCGTAGATGAATTATCTTGAGGAAGTTTCCGGAAGGTCATTGATGTAGATATTAAATAGCGTTGGGGCCAGAACAGAGCCTTGAGGAAGGCCGTTTGATAGACGCCTCCACCGGCTTGTTTTGTCGCCCAAATGCACACGGAACCTTCTATTCTGGAGAAGAAATGATATAATGTTAGCCACCCATGGGGGAAGGCCTCTAGATATCTTCACCAAGAGACCACGATGCCAGACCGTGTCATACGCTGCTGTAAGATCGACGAAGACAGCACCTGTCTTCAAGTTCTTCTGGAATCCATTTTCGATATGCGTTGAAAGGGCCAGGACCTGTTCACAGGTAGATCTTCCTTGGTCAGGAGTTAAGAATTCCTCCGTGAGAGGCGTTATTCGCGACAGCAGCAACCTTTCAAGGAGTTTGTAACAAACAGAAAGGAGAGATATCGGTCTATAACTGGCAGCCAGTGCTGGGTCTTTCTTAGGTTTCAAAACAGCTATTATCTTCGCACGACGCCAGATTTTGGGCATGGATTCAGACTCTATGACATGGGATAGAAATGCAGTGAGCCACTTCTTGGCCACAGGGCCCAGGTTGATAATAAGTTCTGGGGTAATGTTATCATAGCCAGCTGCCGTTCCCGGTTTGACCTTCTTCAATGCATCTTCCAATTCAGTCAGGGTGAAAGGAGATGGCTTTGGGGCTGGACCAGACAACCGGAGGTGGGATTTCCACTCATGAGAAATTTCTCTTTTCCAGTCTGGGTCGATCTTGGCTCGGCCAACTTGAGTTAGGTGGCTGGCCACTGAATTTGGAGATACAGGAGGGTGGAAGACGGGAGGAGGTTGGCTGCCGGCATCCAGTCGGTGAAGGAGCTTCCAGGCCTTACTCGAGTGGGTGAAGTCCAGACTTTCTGTGAGTTGAAGCCAGCGAGCTTGGTGAGCTGCGTCTAGAGAGGCAATTAGCTGATCGGCCACTTCTATGTCACCCGACTCCTCGTATTGCTTTAGCAGCTGCTCGCATTCTGCGTCAAGGCAAGGCATGTAGTTGGCGCGTCTCCCACGAGGAATGGCATGGGAAGCTGCCTTGAAGATGGCTTGGCGGAAGCGCCTATAGGATTCTTCCGTAGTGATAGAATTAATTGGGATTACAGGAATGAATTTGTTGGTAAGATCCCCAAATAGACACCAGTTTGCTTTCCGGAAATTCCATCTTAGTTTCTCCGAGCACGGGATCACTGGGAGCTGAAGACTGATGTGAATGATGACTGGACGGTGCTGACTATGCGGGAAGTCCTTGAGGACATGTCTCATGGCTGGAAGGGCTTGACCGTTGGCTGTGCTAACCCAGCATAGGTCAGGCGATGAGTCTTTATTCCATCTGGCGCTGTGAAAGGAGCCTGGTTGCTTGGGATCATATAGCAGTGAGAGGTCATTCACAGAAGCCCAGTCTGCCAGGATGGAACCGTCAGCACAAGTGGAGGAGTATCCCCAGTCTTGGTGCCGGCAGTTAAAGTCTGGATGATTCGGGCTAGGCAGGACCTCATCGTCCCACGAGGCGCTGGGAGGCTTGTACACATTGACAAGCTGGATAATTCCAACACTGACGGAGTCATAGAAGGCCGAGGAGGCAACATGGTAGACATTTGTGAGATCCGATTTGGCATAAGTGGCTCGGCCATGTTTTGGATGGAGATCATAACATATTAGGTCAAATCCACTGATGGTAAATCGAGCAGCTTCGTCGACTGCTATGTGTGTTTCTTGTAGGCAGATGACATCTGCCTTGTGCTGCGTGGCCAGTTGACCAATAAGTATGCGTTTAGTGTATGTGTTAATTACAATTAATTTAAAATTCAAATTTTATAAGGTCCTCGAGTCATCGCGAAATCTTTTAAAGGACCACCACACAAGAAATCCTAAAAAGTGAGAACTGCAGTTTTATTTGAAGACGACACATGATGATGATTCTAATTTTTTGTACAGTGTACCATAATACCGTATTAGTGTATCGTAAGGTGTTCAGCAGGGTAAAGCATTTCAGCTGATCAGACTGCAGATACTGCCGGGGGTCACGAATGCTTGGGAACTTCACATATAACATCAACCCCCAGAGTTGGGTTGGGCAATTGGCCAGCAATCGATTCCTGTAAAAGATTTCATCCGAAGAGGTTTCTACAAGCGAATCACCTACGTTGGATGACATTTCACGTACTCAACGACCATACTTGCCCGGGCTATTTAACCGAACTTCTCCAGAGGACTGTGCTAACAGAGCGTCGCCTTCAGCTGAGATCAAGTACTCGGGTCCAGCTGGTGGTTCCTCCCCTGTCAAAGACGGCCAAATTTGGAGAAAGATCAGTCACTCGTGGGAATCCGATTTTATGGAACTTGTTACCAGACGAAGTAACTAAAGAAACGAAGCCTGATTCGTTTGCAACGAGACTAAAGACACGCTTATTTAAGATCTCGTATAAGTGTAATGTGTAAAGCGCTTCGCTAAGCCTGACTTTAAATAAGCGCTATATAAGTTGACATATTGACATATTGACATTGACGAATGGTACCAGGAATACTCCCTCACAGCAATCTGCACCACATGGCACTCCCGAAACGGCACCCGGAAGTGGAGTTGGTTATGGATTCTGCAGCGTCGAAAGCATTGTGTACGCTGACGATTCAATATTGGTGGTGCTTCGGCGTGTGAACTGACAATGTGGTCGTGGCTTCTGCGGCATCGAAAGCATTGTGGACGTGGACAATTCAATCAACATAACATCGGACTAAAATGGAGTACTCTGGAGGCAGTTCATGGAAAAGGTTACGCTCCAATTGGGGCATGCTGATGATGATTATTATTATCATAAATGTCAATTTGTATAGCGCTATGTGCCTAGCAAAGGCCATAGTCAAGAGCGCTTTACAGAAGCCTCTGATACGAAATGCTAAAAAGATGGGTCTTGAGTTTCATTGCAAATTTGTCGGGAGTGGTCTCGCTAGTTATTTCCTCGGGTAGGGAGTTCCAAAGTCTAGGGTTACCCCTCGAGACAGATCAATCCCCGAATTTGGCTGTCTTAGATGGGGGAGGGACAACAAGCTGGACTCGGCAACTTGATCGTAGCTGCGAGCGTCTGTCAGATAGGGAGGGTCGGTGCACCAGTCTCGATAAATACTCCGGGCAGCACGGGTCGTGCAAAGCTCTGAACGTCAACCAACATCGTTTGAATGCTATTCATTCAGGTATCTGGAGCCAGTGAAGGTGGTCTCATAACAGCGGTGTGAACTGTTCGTTCCACCTGGCTCCAAATATTAGCCGCACAGAAACATTAAGAACTGATTGAAGGCGATGCAGCAGGCTGTCCGGGAGTCCGAGTAGTAGACTGTTGCAATAGTCCTCGCATGTCAGGATAAGAGCGCGCACCAACTTTATCACGTCCGGTAGTGGAAGGTAACGACGAATGGCTCTGATCCTTCTTAGGTGATAGTAGCAGGTACGGATCACGCTTCTTACACGCCCAGCGAACGAGAGCGTCTCGTCCAGATGAACACCGAGGAGACGCAGCTCAGTCATCGGCGCAATGTCGACTCCGTCAATCGTGAACGGATTGTGGCCGATGAGGTGACTACGTCTCGGAGTAATGACCCAAAGGAACTCTGTCTTTCCAGGGTTGAGGGATAGTCGGTTTGTGTCTGTCCATAGCCTGATTGCGGTGATACAGTCTGTCATGCTGGATCGTAGTCGATCAGCCTCAGATGGGTGGCAGAAGGAAAACACTTGAACATCGTCCGCGATCCCAGCCCACATGACTTGATGATTCGGCCGATGTCTCCTACATATAAGACGAATAGTAGCGGGCCGAGGACAGACCCTTGCAGAACGCCACTGAGGACCTGGCGTGGCACTGACGTAACTCCGTTCCAGCAAACCGACTGGACTCTCCCAGCCAAATAGTCTTTGAGCCAGGAAAGAACAGTGCCTTTTAACCCATAAGAGTGTTCCAAGCGGTGAACTAGAATGTCATGGTCGACAGTGTCGAACGCTGCCGAAAGATCGAGAAGGCAAAGTAGAGACATCTTGCCATTAGAGATCGCATCGACGATGTCATTGAAGATGTGTAGAACAGCCGTCTCCGTGGAATGGCCCTTCCGGTATGCTGACTGGTCTTCGGGCATCAGCCTTTAGATGATGTACCATAATAAAATGACATTAACAAAATGTAGCACATGCTGCATATTTTACTCAACAAAACAACCAGTTATTGACAGTATTTCAAAAAGACAAGTCTGAAAGTTCAGATATGATAAAATTCACCATCCGAAATGGTAAATGTCCCCCACCTGCAGTCACACACACACACACACACACAAAGTCTCTTTTGCCACTGCCCAATTGCTTTATCAATTATGCGCTGATCCCAGCAATGCACTGTTGCTCATTGTTGAACTGACTCTTACACACACTTTTCCTCTATCATTCTCTTATATTACTTCTAGGCCTTGGCACAAACTAGATCTTGTGTGCTTCAAAAATGAATTGAGATCATCTGTTTTATTTACAGCACCAGCACTTTCCGCAGCAGACCTGGCCTTGCAATTACAAACAACTCTCGTTAGCATTCTTGACAAGCACATACTCATGAAGTTAAAAAAAAGCCATATCCCGCCAACCCAAAGCGAGGTATAACTCTGAGATCTGGGAAGAAGCCAAACGGAAGCAGAACCAGCTAGAGAGATGCTGGCGCTGTTCTAGACTTTCAGGAGACAAAATCCGCTTCAAATGTCAATACAAAGTAACCCGGAAACTGGTCTCTCAAGCTAAACCAGATTACTTCACAAAGCTAATTGTTGAAATTTCATCAAATCCAAGAACACTATGGAAATCACTGAATCAGGTTCTGCACAGAAACTCACCAGCTGGCTTACCTAGTAATGCAGAATCATCATCTCTTGCAGCAGCATTCCTTGATTTTTTCAGAGATAAAATCGCCAGAGTAACAAAGTCTTTCTCTGATTCTGGCTCTGACGATCTATCCGTACCCAACCACTATGTTCATACTCTTCACACTTTTGCTCCTACAACCATTGATGAAGTTCGTTTGGTTATTTTTGCTTCATCAAACAGACTTTTGTCTTTTGCAAGCCATTCCTACCTCTCTTTTGAAAGAATGATTTGATGTACTTGGACATCTACTCACCTCCCTAATAAATCCATCCTTGTCAGAAGGGACATTCCCTCCATCTTTTGCACAAGCCATTAAGCCGCTTCTCAAGAAAGCATCTCTCGATGTTGAGATCTTAAATAATTATAGGCCAATCTCTAATCTACATTTCATATCGAAACTTCTTGAACATATAGTTGCACAAAGGTTGGAGAACCATCTATTGTCGAATTCTCTTTATACACCTCTTCAATCGGCCTATCGTAAGCTCCATTCCACAGAAACAGTTCTTCTCACTGTTCAAAATAGCATCATAACCCTATGGATCAGGGTAAGGTTACCGCTCTTGTCTTCCTGGATCTCACTGTTGCATTTGACACGGTGAACCACTCGATACTCATTCACCGGCTCAAAAACTGGTTTGGCATTACCGGTGTTGCACTAAATTGGAACAAGCCTATTCTTCAAAATTGTACACAATTGGTGTGTATCAAGAGCTGCATACCAGAATCTATAAAGCTTGATTGCAGTGTTCCACAAGGCTCTGTTCTAGGACCTTTTCTTTTTACACTCTATACTGCCCCTTTCAGTCACCTTCTCACCATGCAAAATGCTGCTTATCATTTGTACGTAGATAATACCCAAATTTTTTTGAGCTTCGACCAACCATCTACCACACCATCGCTCGAACGTCTGTCGAGCATTCTGGCTTCAGTTTCAGTTCACACTTGGATGACTAAAAACAAACTCCTCCTAAATCCAGGAAAAACCCAATTTGTGCTAGTAGGAACACCGCCTCAGCTAAAAAAGATCGACTTGTCATGAGCATGTCTCTCTGTTGGCACCTCACTGATTTGTCCCGCTCAGTCTGCTCGCAATCTTGGTATTATCTTTGACTTTATTATTATTATCATTATTATTACTACTATTATTATTATTACGAACATTTCTAGAGCGCAAATAATCGCAAAGCAGTAAATGCACTAATGACAATCACCTCTCATTCTCAGAACACATCGATTTCGTCTGCCGTTCTGCTCACTATGACATACAAGATGTATGGAGGATCAGACACCTTATCCCTTCCTCTGCACTTATTCCTCTGGCCAACGCCTTGATATCGAGTCGTCTTTGCTACTGCAATTCACTGCATACTGGGATTTCAAAATCTAACTTAAACCGCCTGCAAAGGATTCAAAATTCATTAGCTAGAGCTATCACTGGAACTGCCAAATATGAGTATATCACACCAATCCTAAAATCCCTTCATTGACCGCCTGTCAAACAAAGGATTGAATTCAATATACCGTATATACTCGAGATAAAGTCGATCCGAGTATAAGTCGACCCCTAGATTTTGGGTATTTGAAGGTGTCTAAAGTCAGTGACCCGGGAATAAGTCGAAGTGACGTCATCGCGGCGAACCCTCTTGAGGTGATAGTGAGAGTGGGAACAATGGCGGACGCGAAGTGGGCATGTGGCGGCAGCGGCGCCATTGTTTTGATTGAAAAACTGCGTTTTAGCTTTGAACTATCGAGAAACTGAATGATTTTCACATTCCCAGATTGATTCCTGACGATTAAGAAAATTTTAAACCTGCTATTCGCTCATTCTTGACAATATAAAAATCTTAATTACCGGTAATCTTGATTTTTTTTATATTTATGTAGCGCCAATATTTAATTAATATTTATGTGGCGCCTATAAATTACCAATCTTAAAAGCGCTGATGTGAACTTTTATTTAGATGCCGTAGCGTATGTTGAAAATAATTACGCAGTTAGCTAAATTAATTATTTTCGACATGCTATGTATGGAAACTTTACCCAACAGTTAGTGCCTCGAGTATAAGTCGAGGTCAGGATGTGACCAAGTCACAGGTCAAGACCTGTGAATTGGTCTTAAATTTCTCGACTTTATCACGAATATATACGGTAAGTCTCATTGTGCATAAGATGCTTCACACAAATCAACCAATGTATCTCCGATCATTACTGACTGTTCAAGACAACCAGCGCTCAACTAGGTCGTCTGATGCTACTACTCTTGACATACCATATTGCAAAACCACTACTGGGAAACAAGCTATTTCTGTTGCCGAACCCAGACTTTGGAATTCCTGTCGGTGCAGGTCCAACAGACTGAATGTCTTACTACCTTCAGGTCTAGACTTAAAACACATCTATTCCTGACTGTATATCCTCCTTAGACGGATTCTGGAAGTACGGACTGACCTCTGGATTACAACCTCGAATTACCATGAACAAGATCACGACAATGATTTTTTACTGAAGCGACCATCGACTGGTGCTTGATGTACTACATCGGCCTGGATCAGGCAGTTACTGAATGACGGTTACCAAGTGGTCGAGAGGGCATGGCCTCACCCTCAAGATGAAGCTGACCGTCTCTCCACCAATCATGACGGCGTGGCCACCTGTGCCGCTCCCGGTATCCAAATATCCAAACTGCAGTTCATGCAACAGTTTCAGTCCCTCGAGTTGGCGATTGCTCGCGTCACCTCAGTGGAGTCGTGCGTTCTGGCCATGGTCCACAGACCAGGCTCCACCAAAACCTCACAGCTCTTCTTCTTGGAAATGTCAGAGTTACTGGGTGAACTCGCGTCACACAACGGACCTGTATATGTCGCTGGAGATCTTAATGTGTGGCTCAACTGTGATGAGGATGCAGCCAACTTCGTGAACTTTTTTCATCTTATAACTTTACTTTCTAACCGACAAATGCGACGCATGTCGGCGGAGGAATGCTCGATGTGGTTTCGTTTCATTGTGGCACCGTTTCACCACAGATGCATGTAATAGACGTAGGGCTATCCGACCACCATCTGGTTAGCTGGTCAATCCGCTAACCAGATCTCGTCCGGTCTATGCCTCTACTACACGACATGCCTGGTGTAAAGTCGACACCACTGCGTTTTTGAATGAGCTCGCAACCTCTAAACTTTGTCAACCAGCCCAACCATGATGAACATGACGAAATGGCTCAATTAAACGATCAAGAGATCACTGATATTGTAGAGAGGCTGGTGCCAGTGATGACAGCGACTTGTCGAAGTCGCCCCTCAGACCCCTGGTTTGACGACGAGCGCCGTGCAGCTAAGAGAAACTTAGCCAGGTCGACCCACGCGGATCCTGACGATGCTGCAATGCTCAAAGCACACTGGAAGGAGCTCCGGAGAGCTTATATGCTTCTGCTTCGCTGGAAGTGAGAAGCCTTCTGGAATAACAGAGTAGATTCGGAGCCGGTCGATCGTGACGATTATGGCAGTCTCTCAACACATTACTCGGAGGACGTGGCATTACTCAAGCCCATGAGACACCCTCAACCAACGCCTTCGCCGAATATCTTCACAACAAAGATGCCATGGCATACGCATCGGTCACGGAGCCCGACTCGCCCACGTTCAGCGCACTACTTACTCAGTGCTCTCTCAGCTTGTTCCAGCCCTTGTCTCTTGATGAAGTAGCCGCAGAGATACGGGCACTTCCAGACAAGCAGTGTGCGAGCGACCCTATGCCGACCGCTCTTCTCCAAGAGTCCTCCAATATCCTTGCGCCATTCTTATCTGAACTCTTCAATTGCTTGATGTCGTCTGGATCTGTACCGGAGATCTTCAAATCTGCCTATATCACTCCCAGACTTAAGAAGCCCAACCTAGATACCGCCGATATTAAGTCGTTCAGGCCAATTTCAAACCTGTCGGTGCTGTCGAAACTGCTTGAGCGGCTCGTGTCACGTCAATTCATCCACTACTTAACGATCTTCAATCTCCTTCCAGACCTCCAGTCCGCGTACCGGGCCCATCACTCGACCGAAACCGTAGCATTGAAAGTCTCACTGGACATCCTACGAGCACTGGACGCTGGGGATGTAGCGGTCTTGGTGTTGCTGGACCTCACCGCCACTTTTGACACGGTGGACCATGGTACGCTAATGAAGAAGTTGGAGGCATTGTATGGAGTGAGTGGTCTAGCACTCCAATGGTTCTCCTCCTACCTCACAAATCGGGTGCAGAATGTATGTTGCGCAGGCGCAACTACTCCGCGCCGACTCATGTATTACGTGGAGTTCCCCAAGGCTCTGTACTAGGGCCTATTCTCGTCGTGCTCTACGTCGTCGACTTGATTAGCATTGTCCAACGGTTTGGGCTCTAAGCACACCTCTACGCCGACGACACGCAAGTATATGGAAGCAGCCCTCCTGCAGGAGTTCATCTGCTCCAGCAGTGTGTCACTAGGTGCCTGGTCGAGGTGACCAGGTGGCTGAAGTCGCATCAGCTGCAATTCAATACTGCCAAGACCAAGGTATTATGGATCACCTCTGAGCATCAGAAACACTTGACACCGATGACTTGTATCAGTATCGATGGACTTGAGGTGCAACCAGTGTTGTCCGTCCAGAATCTCGGGATCCACACCAATAGCACATTATCGATGAGGACCCATGTCCAGCTGCTTCAACGCATTCTGGCTGATCAGAAGTGTATGAAGATCAGTGTCAGTCACCGCTCTCAAGTCACTGGTTTCATCATTGGTACTGACCAAACTAGACTACGGGAACGCGACACTCACCGGATCACTGATACCTGCTGGACCATCTCCAGGTCGTATTGAATGCAGCAGCACGGTTGATCTTCCAGGTCCCTTCTCGTGAACACATAACACCGCTTCTACGAGACTTACACTGGCTATCAATTCCAGAGCGGATTCAGTTTAAGTTGGCAACGCTGGCTTACCGTTGCTTGAATGGTATAGGCCCAGAGTACCTAGCGACAGAATTAGCACGAGTCACAGATCATGCAGGTTGGCGTCGCCTGGGATCTGCTGGAACCAGAGCCACCTTAAGGCTTAGGCAGTTTAGGTAGTGTCTAGGGGCAAACATTTTTTTTAGAGGCAAAATAAAATGGGGACAAATTTTGTTTTGAGGTCTGCTTTTTGATAGAATAATGAATACTTAGCATGATTTAAAGTGGCTTAGAAGGCTTTACATTTTTTAGAAGGCATTACTGCCTGTGTGAAAGCCACTAGGGGCACTAACGGGGCTTGAACCCGCTCCGTCAGCCTGACGCTTCAGCATGTAACCCACTCTGCCATCTTCTGCCCCTAAATGAATAAATTTAATATAATTTAATATATAATTTAATATTCGTTTCTTTGCTTTCCTATTCTTAGCATAAACAATAGCAGGCTGCCATGATGTCACTGACATGAGCACTGTTGTTATAATTTTAATCTTGTTAGTCAAAACACATGGACTAAAATTATTAGTGGGTACTTTCATTTTTTAAACAGACTTGCTTTGTTATGTGAAATATTGTCTTACGGTAGGCATAACGTATTAGCGTTTTACAGTTGCTACGGTACTATAAACAGACTACAGTACCGTCTGTATGGTACCTAATGCAATGACAACCAAAATACCTAGAGGCTAGCTAAAGTCGAAATTTCGTAAAAAGGGTCAATGGTTGGGTTGCCAGATCTCCCGTATTTTACGGGAGCTCCTGTATTTCAGCCCGTCTCCCGCCTCCTTATAACTTGGGTACTTATCGGTTATCTGATGCCATGGCTGCTGTCATATATCAGTGTGGTTAGGGTTAAGGTGAATATTAACCCTAACCCTACCCACATTGATATACGACGGCAGATAATATAATTGATAAGTATCATAACTTGTTTGTAATATTGATTCACTACATGCAGATGATGCAGTGCATTGAACAGTGTTGTTTATTGCTTTTTCCTAGTCTCTACTCTATAGTACTGTAGTGTAGTATAGCTCTAGCCATAATAATTCACAATGAACTGGACTGTGGAGTGGGCACATTGATTGTGGAAACAATCTCCCGTATTTCGACTTTGGATATCTGGCAAACCCTAGTCAATGGTCATTGGTGGATGGGTGCAATAACACTACACTGTGTCTGCTGCCCAGGTTAGCAGCACTATTATCCGCTATAGCCTATAGGCTATAGCCACTGGCTGTGAGTGTCGAACCCACAGACAAAATGTCAATAGATTGTGGACTGCGAACAGAATCGAAGTCGCAATTTCTCTTCCCGCAAAGATCTATGCGAGCGGTGACGAGAACCCGGGTTCACGTATTGCAAAATTTAAAATTAAATTCAAGTTATTATGCTTCTTAGATTCTTAGATTCTTAGATTCTTCTTAAATTCAGTCAATTTTTTCAAGATCATACTGTTTGTTTAGATTTTTCCATTTTGCAATTCTCTCTATTCTTTCAAATCATTTGCAATTTATCACAATTTGTTGTATAAGCCCAATAGTGTACTGCATTTTTTGCAGAAAATTAAGATAAAAATGTTGGGTATTCCATATTATAAGAAGGTTAGTGGAGCTAAAAGTTAAACAACATTGAATTCAGACTGCACAGGAAGTTTGCCCCTAAGCCTAGAAGATATAAATACAGCTTGGATTTGTTGCAGGTTGTGCTTTTCAGCCATCCAGCATAATTGATTTTTTGTGGGTGGCACTTTGGCCTTTCAGAGACTATACTAGTTTATGATTATTGAAAGGGCATTTTCAGTTGGTGCTTTCCCCCAAAATTTCTTGACCTATAGACAACGATGCTGCAATTCCCTTGTTTGATGTTTCTCCTTTCTCTATAAGGGCTGCAGGTTTTGTAGGTAGATCACATAAATACAATTTGCAAATCCTTTAACTGTCTAGAATTTTGGAAACGACGTTAAATAAAAACATAGTCCTTCAAAAATTCACTCAAAATCTCTGTCATCTTACATCTACAGTTTAAGCTTCCCCAATTAGAGTCTTTACCCACTTCTGAGATGACAATCAAATGAATTCTTAGAATATTAAGCTTAGATGTAGTCATTAGCTATGTTCCCTCTAAGGAAAAAAAGCATGTGTTCAAAATATAATCTACATGAGCAGTGCTTTTAAAATGATGTGTGCAAGCAGTGTTTGTGCTGGTTTTCATGCCTGTGTATGCCTATGTATGTTAAAAATGACTGCATTCCTTCAATGCCAACCCTGCCATTACCCAGCCTGGCACTGTACTACGAACCCGCCATTGCCTGGCCTGACGCTGTACTACAAATCTGGCTTTACCCAGCCTTGGTGTTACAAGATTTTCTATGGCCTTAAATACGCATAATTCTATTTTTCTCAAGTCTGCGAACCAGATAAAAGTGGGTCAGACAATCATCAGCCAATCCTGAGTCAGATAAGAAGAAAAATAGCAGTGAATTACAGCTGGCATTTAAAAGACTTAATTTATTGAAAGTAGGTCGTGGTGTGGTAAACAATCATGGTGTGGTGTGAATATTTCTTTGTTTTCTCCAAAATAGTGGAAAGATTGCATTCAGAGAGCATTCTCGCAGCTCTCAATAATGTTGAAAGTGACTTTCCAAACAATTCAGACAAGTACAAACCATCTTCACAAAAGTCTGATCTGTCTTTTTGTGAAATTGCTAAAAGCGACATTTTTCAGTGTCATAGGAGTCATCAGGAAAAAATCTAAATCTCTGTCTCGGTCATATTTGATTTGATTTGCGCAATTCTTGTAATATTTTGTTCCATTTTGATTTCCTGACAATTTTGCTGCTCAACTTAGATAGCTTGTCACTCAAAAATGTTGGCTACCGAGCTTTGAATAAACATTTTTAGTTTTTGTTTTCGCTTTTCTGGGAGTGGTGGCCTGTTTTTGGATATGCAAGGGACCCCAAAAATTTGTTTACCATTTTTTTCATACATAGTTAAGAAAGAGAAATATAAATTCTAAAAATGAAATATGACACAGTTTTGTATCTTTCATATGGCCCAGCAATGGGGCTGTCCATTAATTACGTCAACAATTTAGGGGGGGAGGGGTTTGGAAAAGTTTGACAGTTGTTGACAGGGGAGAGGGAGGGGGTCAAGAGAAGTTGACGTCAACAATTTCACATTTTACAAATAATCAAAAAATAGGAAATTTCATGGAATACTACTCATTACAATGGAAAAAAGCATGGCAAAAAAGGTAATCACCACCACATTTTGACATTTGATGAGCAAAAAATGGTCATCAACACAAAAAATAATAACCTTGTTATTGGGACCTGTCATTGATCTTGGGGGTCAAAAGTTTTTGACATAATTATGGGGGGGTTTAAGTGAAAGTTGACAGTTGTTGACAAGTGGGGGGAGGGGGTCAAAAATTGCCCAAAAATTGTTGACATAATTAATGGACAGCCCCAATCGTGAGTTGAAAATAATTAGTTTTGCCTGGAAAATGGCCAAAATCTGGTGTCCAGCACTTTGCCAGGTCTGATTCTCTCGGTTTGCATGTAGTTTTCCCTTTTCCCTGGTGTTAAAGGGTTAAAACTACTGCACAGCTTAGATGGAACATAGGTTATCAGGCTATCTGTAACAACATCACTGCATTTCATCAGAAATTCATATCACATAAACTAAGGCAATTTGTTCCATCATTGCAAATTATTAACTTACTTCTTTATGCAACCATGCCCTTCGTGTGTTGGCCTTCTGAAGTTTCTTGTGATCCTAAATCAATCAAATGATGTCAATCAGCTTATGGTAATATTGCTTGTTTTTGTTATTTACATATTGAAAAATGAAAATCTGGCCAATTTTCACTTAAAATAGACTTTAAATGCTTTGATACCATCCAAATCTAGTTGATGAAGTATCCAATAGTATTCCAAATGTTATTTATAAGCTAATCAATCCTTGACAAGCTCAAAATTTGCTATCACAAAATAAAACTGTCATAGTTTACTTAAAAAGTTGAACTTTATGATTAATTATAAATGGCTGTTTTTCTCATAGAGCATTGAGCAGGAGCATCAAGTCAACACAAACAACCGTATGGACACTACAGATACATAAAAAAAATCATGACTTACAAGATAATAAATGATAAAACAGAAGATCAAATAAGGTATCAGAGACAGGATGACTGTTGCCAAGACCAAGTTGTTTCGCAAAACGATCCCTGTAAACAGTAATATATTATTGTACACTGTACAGCAGTCAACGATATATAGTAAGTGATGAGAGAAGTGAATAGGAAAACCTTTGCTATAAGGCTACAGACCAAAATGCCAAACAAATTCTCATTATCAGTGTCTTGAAAGTTGTCATTTGTGGCTGAAGTACCGGTATGCCTCTGAATAGTTGAATTTTATTCTGTCAAGATTTTAAGTGATTTATGGGTAAATTCAGCAAATTAGGCATAATCCATTTCCTCCAGTGGGAGGTAAGCATTGCATGGAGAAAAGCACATAAGCAATGCCACATTTAAAACATTTTCTTTCAAATTCCAAAGTGCAGTGGTGCCACCTAGCAAAAACCAGGTTATGGTAGGACGCATTCATCATAACTATGACCTAATATGTTTGATTGCAAAAATTAATAACCAAAGTTTTTAATAGTGTCTAAATAAAATTTTCTTCCTGTCTTCTGCTTTGATAGTGTCACAGTGATGATGTCTTTGCTTTATAAGTCCCAAAGTTCTGTGGCGCGACACGTATTAAGTGCGGTTACAAATTTCGAGAGGTGACTGATTTAATGGACATGAACGTATGAGATAAGATGATGATCATGTGGGTTCAAGAGATTGAGACATAAAGAGTTGTCACAGGTGACCGGTTTTGATGAATGAAGTGAACTGTATGTAATCATTTTTATCTTGTACTAGATGCGTTCAGATATTTTAAACCAGTACAGTGTCTTCAGTATGGGTGAAATATGGCAGAACGTAATTTAGCTACAGCTTGGGCTGTGATTGTAATTTACTGATGGAGGCTTTGGGAAGGTTAAAGTAGAGGGACTTGCAGTAATTTAATTTGGCGATTGTGTAGGCAGTTTTGGTATCAAGACAAGGAGGATGTAGGTGACATAGGTCATGAATATGGGCATAGCAGGCCTTTGAAAGTTGAGAGATGTGGGGTTCGAAGTTTAGAGATGGATCATGGATCAAATTTGAATCAAAGACTTATTGCAGTTTGAGCAGGGGTTATTGTGGTGTCTGGAGCCAAAACTGGTTTGGGATTGTCAATTTTTTAAAGCTGTTAGAGTGGTCTGATTAAGAGAAAGTGTTGGATTAAAAGCAAGGAGGTATAGACGACATCGATAAAGAAATAGGCAAAAATGCTGATTCAAGTGCAGTGATTGATGCTATATGTTAGTTTGATTTAATAGGATTTATACATAGTGATTATACACAGTGGTCCAATAAATCCTGCACCCTTTTTATTTTGGCTATATGTAGTCAAATTTTGACCAATCTTGATATAACTTTGTAAAAATGTAACTGAATGAACCCCAAACACACCTATGCTCACAGCATGTTTTATATATAGCAACTGTATGTCATAAAACAAAGTACGTGTAATTATTTGTTTTTTATTATATAAATTTGGTAGCAGTAACCATAGTGAGTGAGTGAGTGAGTGAGTGAGTGAGTGAGTGAGTGGCAGGAAGCATTTACTGCAGTAGCAAGTCACATGAATACCTGACCCTCTCGTCAGTGAAGAAGATAAAGTCAACTTCTGCTGACGAGAGGTTTTGCAACAACTCTTTTGATCGCATGAAATGAGCTTGGTAATTGTCTGCAGTCAACTTCTGTGCACAGCGCTTCTTCAGGCACTTCAAATGCAGATCATGGTGAATAATGCACCAGACAGAATTCTTCATAGTGGTACCATCAGGTAACCTACGAAATGACCAAATTTATGCTCTGATTGCAACCAAGAACGTGGCATTGCAGCTGAGACTGTCACAAAGTGAATATGTATATTTAGCGCATAGACATCATTGTTTTAGGTGTATACATATTTCTCGAAAGTGCATAATGTGTGAGTGCACTGGTTATACATAGAAGTGAATGCTGATAATGTGTAGAGTGAGAGATACAAGAGGCATATGGGGGAGAGTACAGGGAGAGAGAGAAGCGGGGTATTGGTAGAGTGAGTAGTGGTGTAACAAAGGAGAGAGAAGGTGGGAGAGAGAAGGTGGGGTTGAGAAGAGTGAAGTGAGAATATGTTTCGATATTCGTGTTACAGAAAATGCTTCGATATTTGCATATAAGAATATGTTTAGATACCGCATAACTAACATAAGAGAAAGTTCTGAAATGGACGTATGAGAGTAAATAGGCACAGAAGCTGTAACTACAACCCAGCGCGTCCACAGGTGGCAGATACTATACTGGATAGCTGCTGCAAAACAGAAACACTGGATACCGTCGTCTTGCAGTATTTAGAAATATATCTTGACAGTACAGTATAAATGAAGTCACATGTGGCAAATGTAGTGACAGGGTTCTTCAAAACCCTGCGGCTGATCAGGAGTATCTGGTGATCAGTGTCTGCCAATGTTCTTAAAACAATGGTCTCTACACTGGTGCTGTCCAAATTACGCTATGGTAATGCAACTCTCGCTGGGCTACAGAAATACCTACTGGACCATCTCCAGTCCATCCTGAACTGTGTGAGTGATATGCCAGGCCTCATTAGGCGATCACATTGCTATGTGATCTGCACTGGTTGTCTGTGCCAGAGCAGATCCATTTCAAGCTGGCAACGTTGACCTTCTGTTGCCTGAATGGTGCCGGTCCAGAGTATCTTGCGTCCGAGCTATCATGAGTGGCTGACCACAGGGGCCGGCAAAGATTGAGATCGGCTGGATATGCCTTATTGGTGGTCCTGAGGACGTGCCTCCGCACCATCGGAAATTGAGCATTTCCCGCAGCTGCGGCTTGGGCATGGAATTGTCTACCGTCATCTATACAACTCTCCGACTTTGGATACCTTTAAGGAGAGACTTAAAACATGGTTATATTGCAAGAGTTATTTGTAACCTTGTAATGTGTTCATGCAGTTCGTTTGGACGAGTTACCACATTAATCAATATGTTAATAATAATAATAATAATAATAATAATAATAATAATAATAATAATAATAATAACATCCTTCAGATATGAAGGGTAGCTGTGAAATAAGTGGGTGAAAGCCTGATGAATAAGCAGTCGCAGACCAACAGTGGCAGATTCTACAAGGGCGTGACTGGTTGGTTGAGTTCGCCACCTCAATGATTCCTTGCCAGCTTTGTCTCTCGATTGCTCTGTGCCCCAGGGCTCGTCTTTGGAACCGGTTGCCTTCATCACATACACAGAAGACTTCACCCTCATTTTTCAACATCATGATCTTCGCCATCATATTTTTGCTGATGATAAACAGATCTACGACCATGTGGATGTTAAAGACGTCGGTCTTGCTCTTGGTCGTCTCCAAAATTGCATCACAGAGGTCCAAGGATGGTGTTCCTCATGACGATTGCAATTTAATGCTTCCAAGACTGAGCTTGCATGGTTTGGCTCACATGCTAACATGCTTAAGCTGTCTAACACCGATTGTAGTCTGGCACTTCAGGGCACCATCGTCCGCCCTTCTTCCGTCGTCAGAGATCTCGGAGTCCTGTTTGATGACGAATTGACCATGAAGCAACATGTTGGACAGTTAGCCAAGAGCTGCTTCTATAACATACGACGTATCCGCCAGATTTGTCGAATCGCTGGCAAAGAAGTCGCCTCGCAACTGGTTTCTGCGTTTGTTCTGTCCAGACTAGCAACTGGTTTCTGCGTTTGTTCTGTTCAGACTAGACTATTGTAATTCTGTTCTTGCCGGCCTTCCAAAGTCTACACTGGCCAACCTGCAGCGCATACAAAATGCTGCTGCACGTCTGGTGCTGGACCTAAAACCTCGAGACCACGTCACTCCGGCGCTTCGCGAACTTCATTGGCTTCCAGTCCAGTCACGGATACAACACAAACTATGCACGCTGATGTTCTGTGCACAGAATGGTCTTTGTCCGGCCTATCTGGCCGATCTGCTCCAGCCAACATCAACCGCCATTGGTAGACCAGGCCTACGATCAGCCTCTACCAGTCAATGCCAGAAACCTCGTCTTCGGACAGTCGTGGGGCAACGAGCCTTCTCGTACGCTGGACCCCATGCCTGGAACACCCTTCCACCAGCGCTACAGAACATAAAGTCGCCTGTCGCTTTCCGTAAACATTTGAAGACACATCTGTTTAATTGTGCATATAATAATTGACATAATTGACATTAATTGTAATGCGCTTGCTAACATTGATTGATTAGGCGCAATATAAATAGCTAATTACATTACAATACAAGCAGATTAAATATAACAAAAGCCCAATGACAGAGTCTGTGACATGGTGAGTCTAGACCACCATCAAATAGGCCTAGCCACCACTGCTCAGGGGTTATTCTCTTTAGTAATGAACTAGGAGAAGGAAAACCTTTATACTAAACCGGGGCAAGTGGAGCTTGCTAAGCCTTTTCAGGCAAATCCATCTAGGAGACGGTAAAACCAAAAACTCAAACCCCCAGCCCAGGGTATGGGTGAAGTCCTCAATGGTGATGATAGCATCCTCTAGTTATAGGAAGGCACAGATCGAAGGCAGTAGCAGGCAGAGCATGCAGGTATGCTTAGAAGGCAGGTATGAACTGGAACACCAGGAAAGGAATGGTCACCACCTGGTGAAAAAACCACTACAAATCAACATGACACTCCAAACCAGTGGTTCCCAAACCGTGGCCCATGGGCCAAAATGGTTCACTGCGTCCTTTAGAATGGCCTGCAACAAATATTCCAAGCTTACAGACATTTTCGGTTAAAAAATTTACAATACTAATGTTTCAGCAACTTATTAAGTTATTATGAACCATGAGATCAAGTTTGCACTGTATAATTACAGTACAAGCAATTATCCAACACTTACAGACTTAGATTCTAAATCATAGAAAATTTATGAAATCTAATAATGATAATTCTGAGTCTTTAAGAAATTAGTCTTAAATTAGCTGATTCTGGATCTTAGTATTATCCAGGGTCTTTGGTTTTAGCTTTCCACCTCTTTCGCATGTTTATAAACATATTCCATTATAAATATTATATTGCTCTGCTCAGTGTTTCTGTCGTTATTATTGATAATTTTAACCTTTATCAAAATTGAACAGTTGCAATGAGTTTATGAAAAAGCCGACAACAGCAAAAATACGATTAGTCGAGATTTTCAGGAAGAATGGACAGATAAGTATATGTTTGCATGTAGTCCCAGTGGCAAGCCAGTCTGTCTAATATGCAGATTTTCAGTTTCAGCTGTAAAAAAGTACAGTGTCAAATGACACTATGTAGGTAATCATGTTGACATTGCTGAGCAATATCCGATTGAGTCCAACTTGAGAAGAAATTTCAATAGTAGAAAGGAATCATCGTTAAAATGCCAACAGTCAGTATTTGTTAATATCAAACACCGAAATAAGAGTGTTTTGTATGCCTCATATGAAATAGCTCTTCTCTTAGCCACGAAAAAGAACCTTTCACTGATGCAGAAGAAGTCATCAAACCAGCACTTGAAATTGCAGCAAAAATGCTAGGAGATAAGTTTCAAACAAATTAAGTCAACTGTCACTAACAAACAACACCATGACCAGACATGTTTCGAGCTTGCCAGCGATGTGCATCACCAAGTAGCACAGCATATTCACACATCAGACATGGGTCAATTACGTTTTAAGCAATTACAATTACATTACAATTACATGGAGTTTGGTCAATTACAATTGCAATTACAGCCAATTACATTGGGTCAATTACAATTACAAACGTGTCAATTACAATTACAATTACTTTTCATTCCTCTTTCTGCTTCTTTTAATAAACTTAAGTGTCTAAAATAATTAACATAAATTAGTTCAACAAAGTCATATGCTATGGCCGATTTCAAGAAACCGTAACACAAAGTTTCACAAACCTGCAAATGAGTCAACAAATTCAAAGTAGCCTTTTTTGAGCATGACACTAATTCATCACACAACCGGCACTTCACTTTAACATTTGCATTGGAAACAGCATTATTAAAGTCATCAGACTTTTCAAAATAATTCCATATTACTCCTGCTTGATTTACGCTAATCTTTACTGGCATTAAACTTTTATTCACAAAAAAGCGCAGCCGCAGAACACAGGAAGTAGACAAATGATAAGCTGGTTCCCTTCCAATTTGAAAGGCAGTAAAAAGTAAATTTTGCATGGCAACTGACCAGAGCAGTGAGTCCATTTACCAATAACCGTTGTGCTTTGACAATTCACTAACCATCCAATGTATTCACTGCCATACATTCATAGACTGACAAGACATCGGCTCATACATGCTAATACGCTATTAGAACTTATAAAACTCACATTCCTGTAATTGGGTAAAACAATTACAATAGCTCAATTACAATTATACACGACAATTACAATTACACGTAATTGAGCTTTCCACAGATCAATTACAATTACAATTACATTGGCCAAATGTAATTAATTACAATTGAATTACAATTATAATTGTAATTGACCCATGTCTGTCACACATGCAAGTAGCCTTTTTTCCTGTCAAACAACACCATGACCAGACAGGTTGTAGAGCTTGCCAGTGGCGTGCATCGCTAAGCCCAGCATATCCACACATGCAAGTACTTTTCACTAGCCGTGGATGAGTCCACTGACCTTTCCAATACGGCGCAGGTAGAGGTATTCATTAGATCAGTCAGTGATGACTTTCAATTAATAGAAGAACTCTTGGGTCTAGAGAGCATCCATGGCCCCAGCAGATCGGCGATGGTCTTCCTTCCACAATTCTTCATGAATTGCACTCAGCCATCGGTCGCGGTCACAACACGAGATTGACACAACGAACCTCTGTCGTCCATGTGAACTAATGAATGAATGAATGAATGGGAAACTCCAGGATAAATTGTGCCCTAATCCATTGTAAACTGGACACTGGCACAGAAGTAAATGTAATGTCATCAGTCACATTTAACTCATTGCCAAACAAACCGATATTAACTACAACTAACGTGGTAGTAAAGGTTTATAGCAATCAACAACTATGCACATTGGGGAAAATTCAAATTGAAATTGCCACCAAACAATCCTCTACGGTGTGGCAGAGTTCTTTGTGGTAGAAGGTAATTCGTCCACTATCCTTGGTCTACCACCACATGTCAAGCCCTGAATCAGGTAAAGTGTGTTGATGAGGCGAAACCTACAGAGTCTTCTAAAGACCTCCTGAAGACCTTTTCGGATGTCTTCCAGGGACTAGGAGCACTACCAGGAGAACACCATATCATGATAGATGACATGGTTCCGCCAGTATTACACCCTCTCTGTCGAGTGCCCGTGTCTCTTGAAGCGAAGCTCAAACATACCCTTGTGGACATGGAGACAAAAGGAGTGATTGGGAAAGTTGATGAACCTACTGACTGGGTCAACAGCCTACAAGTAGTTGAAAAACGTGATGGCACATTGAGATTGTGCCTTGATCCTCGCGATTTAAACCAAGCAATCAAAATAGGGAACACTATCGAAATCTCACGTGTGAAGACATTTTATTTATTTATTTATTGACAATTTATATAGCGCAGTAGACAAGGCTAATGCCTACAACAAGAGCGCTTAACACAGTTCACATCCAATATTAAATAAATGTGTCTTCAAATTTCTAATGAATAGTCCAGCTGAGACTGCTCCAGTCACATTGTCTGGAAGAGAGTTCCACAGGGCGTTGAGTTTGAGCCAAACTCAACGGTAAGAAAATATTCACAATCATTGACATGAGGCACGGATTCTGGCAAATCAAGCTAGATGAAGAAAGCAGCCATCTTTACACGTTTAACACCCCCTTTGGCAGGTACTGCATGAGGCGTCTACCATTTGGAATTCTGTCGGCACCAGAAGTGTTCCCAAAACGTAGTATCGGTAATGAAATAATTGGCGACATTGAGGGCGTCCATGTGGTCTTTGATGATCATCATAACAGCCGTTGATGGTCAAGAACATGATCACATTCTCAAAAAAGTCTTACAGCGCACCAGTGAGACAGGGGTCAAATTCAATGAAAACAAGGTGCAGCTAAAGGTATCTGAAGTAAAGTACTTAGGGATGTCATCTCTAAAGATGGAGTCCGGCCTGACCCACAAAAGGTATTTGCCATCCTGGAGATGCTGACCCCTACTGACAGAGTTGGTCTTCAGCACTTCCTCAGCATGGTGACATATTTGTCAAAATTTGTTCCAAATTTTTCTGCTCTGACTGGTCAGCTCAGACAGTTACTCAAGAAATACGTTGGTTGACACTGGCAGGAAGCCCACAGTGTCGCATTCAATCAAGTCACGGAAGCTATTAGCAAGGTCACTATACTGCAGTACTATGACAGGAACAAATCCTGTGTCATTCAAACAGTTGCATCCTCTGACGGTTGGGGTCAAGTTTGATGCAACATGGTAAACTGATTGCTTACGCTTCTCGGTCATTGACCTCAGCAGAGTGAAATTACGCACAAATAGAGAAAGAACTGCTGGCTATTGTTTTTGCTTGCACGAAGTTTTGTCATTTATGGTGCCAGAACACTTGTCCTCTCTGATCATAAACCATTGGAAGCCATTTTCAAGAAACCAATAAATAGCACATTGCCTCGGCTTCAACATATGCTCCTTCAACTACTGAAATATCATGGTATTCCACTTTAAATGATTTGTGCAACATGCCATTTAACAGTGGTGTCATGATCAATTTCTCTAGAGAGTGGGATTTCACTATCACCACATCCAGTCCTAGATACCCGCAATCACACGGTCTCGCTGAATGAAATATCCAGACAGTTAAGCGCCTTCTTCAGAAAGCTGAGCACGATGGATCAGACCTTATCTCGTGATGCTGCAGTTCCGCAATGCGCCTATAGCAGGCATGACTCGTAGCCCTGCCCAGCTGCTGATGCCAATCAAGACTGCCGGTTGCTCCAGACTGTGTGTCACCTCAAGCGGTGAAAGATCATAATCAGCTGTTACGTCGTCAGCAATCTCAGAAGCATATGACAGACATACTCGACGCCTTCCACTACTGAGGAAAGGTGAGGCAGTCAGAATTCATCATGATGGATCATGGCAGAAGGCTGTGGTCCTCGAAGAACAGAAAAGAAAAGTCCGAAGGTAACTCAAAATAAATGACAAACTAACGGCAGGCACAAGCACCTGCAGACAGCAGAACACTGCGTCACCTACCGAAACCCATCATTACATCATGAGACAGATTAAAAACATGAATAGTTTGGGAACATATCTAAAGCCAGGAAATACAGATGATGTAGCATATGATGATACATGTCTAATAGCAGAATGATTTTCAAGGATCGTAGAATTAACAGTAGCCTTAATAACATAGAGTGGAAAATTTTGATTAAAAATAAATACTAATAAAACAAAAGTAATGCCAATTACAAAAAGAGTGGAAGAATGGCCAATAGTTACACATGATGGGAAAAAATTGAAATGGCGAAGAACTTTGTTTACTTGGTAAGTGAATTGGAAGCAGAAGATGGCTCAGACTTAGAGATCAAAAGTGATAATATTCAAACCAACCACTTTACAGAGACTGCTTTGCTTATGCCCAACATTCAAAAAGTCAACAATGGTTTTTATTGTTATATCCAAACTGGGCTGCATCAGTCTCAGCTTCATTGAGCCGGATACCAAGGTGAACGACATCTGCTACCATTATGTGCTGCTGCAGGAGATGCTTTTTGCTATCTCCTCACTATGCTTTTCTGTTTGTGCACATTTGCCACTAACACGATGGTTAGTGCTTCCAAATTTATACCAGGTAAACCAAATAATTAAGAGAACTGAATGTAACACTGGATAGAATCAAATTAAAGCAAGCAGAGAAATTTGTATATCTGAAAGGACTAATAACAGAACATGGTGGATCAGAAGATGACATAAAAAGATGAATTGGTCTTGCTTGCGATGCCGTGCGCAGACTTATGCCAGTATGGAAATCCAAGGCTGTTCTGACTGATCTTCTGGATTGACCTGGCTCTAATTCTATTTGGATTTGGTGCGCCATCGGCTGATGCCCTGGGCATTATGATAGTGGCGCCATAGAAGTTTATTGATTGATTGAAGGCTATTAGCGCAACCACAAAAGTAAGAGCATACAATTGCCTGGTACTTGGAGTACTGATGTATAAGTCAGAGACCTGGACTGTGATGGCTGAAACACAACGGAAACTGCAATCATTCGAAATGAGCTGTCTTCAAAAAATTGCAGGCCTGTCCAAAAGAGATCGGAAAAGAAATGACATAAAAGAGGACCTTGGAATTGAAGAAGATATCGTAAATAAAATCCAGATGAAACGGCTGCGATACTTTGGACACATCTGTCAGATGGAACAACGAAGATTGCCATATGTGTGCCTACATGGCAGAATACAGGACACAGAGAAAGAGGCAGACCACGGAAAAGATGGCAGGACGTCATAGAGAACGACTTTCAAGACTTAAATCTAAATCTAGTCTGAGCAATAAGAGCAGCAGAACAAAGACAGGAGCGGAAAAATTTCTGGGGCTGTCACAGCGTGCGAAAGCATCGTTACAACATTAAAGAAAAAGAAGAAACAAATAATTACACTGTGCTTTATTTTGTGGCATACAGTTGCTACAAATAAAACATGTTGTGAATAACCTGAATATATTTGCATTGGGGGTTCTTTTAGCTACATTCCTACGGAGTTTTATAGAGATTGGTCAAAATTTGACAAAGTTATAGCCAAAATAAAAATAGTGCAGATTTATTGCACCACAATGTAGTACAGGACATTATGAAGAACTGAAATTTAATATGTGTGATGTTTGGCACTGTATAATGCAACTGGTGTTTTTTGCAAAATCAAAGATAACAAATGTTGTGGGCTAACAGAAGTTGGAATATAGGGATGCATGAGTGACAGACAGTGGTTTTTAACACAGGAGAAATCCTATTAACCCCTTAACTAGGCATGAAGAGTCACGCTTATCCACCATTATCCTTTATTATTCGGGCGCCCTGAGCATCACTCGTCCTGTACGTTTCGTAGTGTTTCCTAGGTCGTGCGCCATGAGTCAGAATCGTCATATGCTTTAGTATCTATCCATTTGCTATATGACACCTGTTTTTAGCTAATTCGGCTCTATTTTCAAAGAAATAGATAGTCTTTGGACTGAGAGGTCAAACCTTGGGCTGTGCTGTGTAGAAAATCGCTTTGAGAAAACGACTTGTTCAGGTTAGAATTGACATATCTTTACCAAATGTTGATCGATTTTCAAACTTTGCTGATTTATTTTGTTCCACTGACATCCCCCTACAACTTTGCCTCTCAGCCAATTGGGGTTACCACTGAAAATTTTTTGCTATGGAGCTTTGAGAAATTTTGTTGGGAGGGAGTTCTATTTTAGGCCATAGAGTGGCCCTACCCCCAAATTTCTTTGTTTGGCACAGATGGTTAAAAAGAAGAGTAAAAAGGCTAAACAATGGCATATACCGCATCTTATTGGCTCTTATATAGCCTGAGATATAGCAAATTCAAAAAATTGCAAAACTTTCTCAAAATTAATTGCTGACTTCTGTTGCGACAACGACTTGTTCTGGTTAGAATTGAATAATCTTTGCCAAATGTTGACCGATCTGCATACTTGTTGATTTATTTTGTTCCACTGACATACCCCTACAACTTTGCTGCTCACCCGAGTGGAGCTACCACTGAAAATTTTTCGCTATGGAGCTTCAAAACATTTTATTGGGAGGGAGTTCTATTTTAGGCCGTAGAGTGGGCCCAACCCACAAATTTCTTTGTCTGGCATGGATGGTTAGAAAGAGGAGCAAAAAGGCTAAACAATGGCATATACCTCATCTTCTTAGCTCTTATATAGCATGAGATATAGCAAATTCAAAAAAAAAATAGTTTTCAATTTTGAAGAACGTTTTTCCAAAAAATAATTCCCCAGTACAGTGACGGCATCCAAAAATTTAATCCCTGGTAAAGGGGTTAAAACACTTAAGATCCAGTTATCATCAATGTCGTCACTGCTGCCACCGCCACTGTCATCATTATTATAATTATTTTTTATTGTCTTAAAGTGTTTCTTTTAATTTACCATAGTGTACCTGAAAATAATACATACGTATTTGATTTGCACTGAGTTGCTGGATAAAATCCCATGCACGATTTGGTTTGGTCTGGATGGATTTCTGACATTTTCCCTTTCAAGAAAATGAAAGTAAATTGACAATAGTAGTCAGTAATCATAATCATAATCATAATCAGAATCGTCATAGTCATCGTCATCGTCATCGTCATCGTCATCATCATCATCATCATCATCATCATCATCATCATCATCATCCATACCACCATTATTGCTATCGTCATTGTGATTCATTATATTATCATTCCCATTCAGCCAATGCAGACCATGGAATCTAAGACTTTCAGGCTAATAATGTCTTGTCTTGGTGGGCAGACAGGTGGATGGGCGACAATTGGCTTACGGTAACTAGCTGGTTACAACTGGCTTGCAACAACTGGCTTATGACATTTAGCTTATGAAACTGATGTTGAAATGACCGGCGGCTGACGTAAGCTAAATAACACATCTCCCAATACTTGTACAATACCTGTACAACAAAGCGGGTTTGATATTTGAGAGCAGTATAACAAACTGTCATCCGGTCTTCGCTTTATGCTTTAATTGAATCTACAAGGTTTTTAGTTTGTTTTAGCAAAATTTTATTAATTTGATTGAAAATGATACACAGTCAATGCTGTAAAGAAATATTTCATGATGAGTATAATTTTATTTACACATTGAATGGGACAAATAAAGATGGCACGAAGCTGTACTGGGCATGTACTCACAAGAAAACATGTAAATCTCGTGTTCACACTGTTAACGGTCAGATTGTTTTTCGATCTAAAACACACACTCATGCTGCTGATAGAGCAGAGGCCTTGGCAAGATCAGTTGTTAATTCAGTGTAATTACTAGTTTTTTCGTTGTTCAGCAATATGTCGTATATCATATTATGCACAAGTCACTTGTCATTCGCCAGCTCTCGCTAGGTATTTGTCTGTAGCAAGATGACGTTAGCCAGTTGTCACCCGCTAAGTGTTGCTTGTAAAATGTCGCCTGCCCGGATGTCATAGAATCATTTGTCCTGTGCATTTGTTATGTGCTTCCTACTTGTGAATTTGCTGTTGGATTCAGCTAGACAGATGAATTCTGATTACCACCTTGTGGACCTTCAACACCATTTTCCTTCACTTCTTGTTCATGTGTCCAGTGGCAGAGCGAGGCAAACTGCCACCTGGAGAGAAAATAAAAAGTGCCTCCTTTTTGCGACGAAAGAAACACAACACACAATTTCCAAAAAATTGAAAAATCTTGGCAAGCAAAAAAAAGATCATCACATTTTAAAAATAAAAATGGTGTTTTTATCAAACCTGAAAATGCCACCTGTGTCACAATGTTGCCGCCTTCATTCAATCTTTCAAAAAACTTGGCAAGCAACAAAAAAGGTCACCACATTGTATGTCAGCACATGTGTGGAAAAATACCCGAAAATGCCGTTCATAGAGCAAGTGCCTCCTGGGGCAGTTCACGCCTGCTGCCACTCGCTACGCCACTGCATGTGTCAATTTTGCGTAAAATACTTTCTTGTGGAAGGTCACTCTCTCATGGATTCACCATCAGATTTCATCATGACAGCAAACTCCTCTGTACCATCTTGGTGGCTTTTTAAAATCATCATTTAATTTAATTAATTTTAATTTAATTAGCTATTTATATTGCGCTTAATCAATCAATGTTAGCAAGCGCAGTACAATTAATGTCAATTATTATAAGCACAATTAAACAGATGTGTCTTCAACTGTTTGCGAAAAGCGACGGGCGACTTTATGTCCCATAGCACTGGTGGAAGGGCGTTCCAGGCATGGGGTCCAGCATACGAGAAGGCTTGTTGCCCCATGACTGTCCGAAGACGAGGTTTCTGGTATTGGCTGGTAGAGGCAGATCATAGGCCTGGTCTACCAATGGCGGTTGATGTTGGCTGGAGCAAATCGGCCAGATAGGTTGGACAAAGACCATTCTGTGCACAGAACATCAGCGTGCAATCCGTGCATAGTTTGTGTTGTATCCGTGACTGGACTGGAAGCCAATGAAGTTCACGAAGTGCTGGAGTGACGCGGTCTCGAGGTTTCAGGTCCATCACCAGATGTGCAGCAGCATTCTGTACGTGCTGCAGGTCGGCCAGTGTAGACTTTGGAAGGTCGGCAAGAACGGAATTGCAATAGTCTAGTCTGGACAGAACAAACGTAGAAAACAGTTGTGAGGCAACTTCTTTGCCAGTGATTCGACAAATCTGGCGGATACGTCATATGTAATAGAAGCAGCTCTTGGCTAACTGTCCAACATGTTGCTTCATGGTCAATTCGTTGTCGAACAGGACTCCGAGGTCTCTGACGATGGAAGAAGGGCGAACAATGGTGCCCTGAAGTGCCAGGCTGCAATCAATGTTAGACAGCTTAAGCATGTTAGCAAGTGAGCCAAACCATGCAAGCTCAGTTTTGGAAGCATTAAGTTGCAAAGAGTCATGAGGAACACCACCCTTGGACCTCTGTGATGCAATTTTGGAGACGACCAAGAGCAAGACCGACATCTGTAACATCCACATGGTCGTAGATCTGTTTATCATCAGCAAATATATGATGGCGAAGATCATGACGTTGAAAAATGAGGGTGAAGTCTTCTGTGTATGTGATGAAAGCAATTGGTCCCAGAGACGAGCCCTGGGGCACAGAGCACTCAAGAGACAAAGCTGGCGAGGAATCATTGAGGTGGTGAAATGTCTGCTCGCGTCCAGTGAGGTAAGAATGAAGCCAGCTAAAGGGAACTCCACTGACTCCGAAACATTCCTCCAGGACACGGAGCAGTATGTCATGATCCACCATGTCGAAAGTCGAGCTGAGGTCAAGTAGTACAAGTCCAGTGACCTTGCCATCATCTATGGCGCGCATGAGGTCGTTGTGGACTTTAATCACCTCTGTTTCTGTTGAGTGAAATCACCGATATGCATTTGATTCTCATTGACATGTCAATGCTGTCAACAATGTGTTGTGACTTTAGCCTTTACCTTGTTTACATCACTTGTCTAAGTGATAATAAATTGATGATACACCAAATCCTGACTGCATAAGGAAGATAGGAAATCTGGATACATCAAGCAAACAAGCAAAAAGATGGGTTTTGTGTCTGAGTCTAAAGACTAGTAGGAAATTTGCTGTGCAAGCAGATGAAGGCAATGTCTTCCAGAATTCCACTTTTAAACTAACCAAAAAAATAACTGATCTTAATTTCATGGTAAGTTGTTAAATGCTCAGGGACCTTGAACCATAATTGGGGCTTTCATATTTTTTGTGTTTCTATTTTCAATTGAGTTCTTTGGATAAAAAGAAGACTTCCTCGCATAACTGATCATAGTGTGACAAATTCTCTAAATTTGTATTAGAAACATTTAATTACTATCACTATCACCCTGTACTTGGGCTATAGTATGTTATAGTAGTTATATGTACCCTGAACGAGCTAGTCGTTTGGCTTGCCGTTGAGCGAGTCCAAATTTCTTGCCTCGCCTGAACCTTGGACCCGCATTGCTATTGGCTATTGACGCGTTTCGGCTTCTCCGGGCGCTGTCCATGGCTAAAAAACTGTGTTTCACTTCATTCTTGCTGGTGCATGCCAGTCACTACAGCTTCCGGTTGAATAAACCGTTGTTGGGTACCGGCATTGCATGCGCACGTCTGTCTGATTCTTTGGTCAGAAGGTCTTAAAACAAGGAGAGATCAGCATAACAGGGGATCACCCCACAAACTCACTAGTCTTTTTACTAGAGGATCTAAAAGCAAGGAATTCCCTGTAGCTGGGGAATTTCATAAGACTGTATGACTCTTTCTCTTCCTCTTTCTTTTTGACTTCCGGTTGAAGAAACCATTCTTGGAATATCTCTTTCTTTTTCTTACTCTCTGGCTTCCGGTTGAAGAAACCATCGTATCTTATATTGCTCTGTATATCCAACTTCCGGTTGAATAAATTGTTGTTGGATCGTATGATTTGGTGTTCCGACTTCCAGTTGAACAAATTGTTGTCGGGTTGTACTGTTATATGTATCTAGCTCCTGGTTGAAGAAACCGTCGCTAGATTGTCATCGTTGTATATGAATACCAACAGTCTGCTGCAAAGCAGACTGTCTAGATGTCGGGCGGATCTGCTGAAAGGTAACCGTATGTATGTACTGACTTCCAGTTGAATAAACCGTTGTTGCTGATGTATTTGTTCTCTATATTCTGACTTCCGGTTGAAGAAACCGCTGTCTGCCTTTCTCTTTTCCTTTCTCTTACTCTTTCTTTCTCTGGTTTCCGGTTGAAGAAACTGTTGCCAGGTCTCTCTCTCTCTCTCTCTCTCTCTCTCTCTCTCTCTCTCTCTCTCTCTCTCTCTCTCTGTCTCTGTCTCTTTTCTCTTTGACTTTGGGTTGAAGAAACTGTCGTCGACTCTTTCTCTCTCTCTCTCTCTCTCTCTCTTTCTCTCTATTACTTCGATGTTGAATGAATGAATGAATGGATTGTTGTCTGATGACGTTCGCACATGCACATGTACATATAATGCTCGTAAAACATCTACACTTTATAGTCGTCTAATCATTTAATCCAGCTACTAACTGATGTCATTCTGTTTGAACTAATTTAACATTTACTGATTATAATTGCTTACCTGGGACTAATGATTGTACATTAATAAGCTAAAACTGTGAAACATTTTTGTTGTGGACACTGGCAGGGCACATCCTCGCCGATCTGGACGGCGGCCCCACGCGCCTTTCATAATCAATGTTCACACCGTCCTACAGGGCATAATTTGAAGGGGCAAGTACCATCACCACGTCGGCATCTACATCCTACCCCCGAGAATTACGCCACAATAGTAGCCTAAGTTAAGTGGAAATTTGTCTATTCAGAGCATGATGGACCCAGAGATGCAGTTTGTAGTCAATTCTGTTTATTTGAAGCCATCAAAGATAGACTGGGGCTAGTCACCATGATTTATAGGGAACACAAATCTATCTGCTACATTCATTATCCATTAAATTGGCTTTGGGATCCCCGAGCTAGGCTCATCATGTAAGTTTAGAGGCGTTTCGTGAAACGCACGTGATGTATCACAGACGTTTTATGCTGCAAATCGCTTTAGTATCCATCCATTCGCTAGATAGCACCTATTTTTTCAGCTATATCGGATCCTTGAAAGAGAGAATATATATTCTTTGGAGCGAGGGGTCAGACTTTTCGGGTTAGAATTGATCTATCTTTACCAACTTTTGACCGATTTTCAAACTTTTAAAATTTATTTTGTTCCTCTGACATCCCTCTACAACTTTGCCACTGACCAAAGTGGAGTTACCGCTGAAAAGTTTAGCTATGAGCTTAGAAAAAAATTTCTGGAGGGGTTTTATTTTAGGCCGTAGAGTGGACCCTGCCCCCAAATTTTTTTGTTTTGAACTGATGATTAGAAAGAGGAATAAAAAAGCTAAACAATGGTGCATACCTCATCTTCTTAGCTCTTATATAGCCTGAGATATAACAAATTCCCAAAAAATATAGAAAATTTTCAAACTTCAAAACTTTCCCGAAATTGACCGATAAGACTTAAGTTCAAACATAGGGGTCATCGGGTTAGAATTGATAGAACTTTACCAAATGTTGACCTATTTTCAAAATTTTTGATTTATTTTGTTCCTCTGACACACCCCTACAATTTTGCCACTGACCAATGTGGGGTTACCATTGAAAAATTTTAGCTACAGAGCTTAGAACAAAATTTTCTGGAGGGGGTTTTATTTTAGGCCGGAGTAGACCCTACCCCCAAAATTTTTTGTTTTGCATGGATGGTTAGAAAGAGGAATAAAGAAGCTAAACAATGTTGTTTACATCATGTTCATAGCTCTTATATAGCCTGAGGTAAAGAAAATTTAAAAAGTTACAGTTTTCATTTCTGAAGATCGTTTTTCCAAAAATTAAATCCCCACTACGGTGACGGCGTCTGAAAATTAAATCTCCTGTTAACCCTTCTACCGTGCGCAACGAATGCCACTCATCAACCGCCGTCTTTACTAATTCGTGCGTGACGAATGCAATTCGTCATGTCAGTTTTGTAGCCGTTCCTGTATTGTGCGCAACGAGAGAGAGACTCGTCTTATGCTATAAATTTCTTAAGTATCTATCAATTCGCTAGATGACACCTGGTTTTAGGTAATTCAGCTCTGTTGTGCTAGGAAATAGATATTCTTTGGCCCGAAAGGTCAAACCTTGGCCTGCGCTTGTAGGAAATCGCTTGATAAAACGTCTTGCTGGGTTAGACTTGATGTATCTCCACCAAATGTGGACCGATTTTCAAACTTATTGGTTTAGTTTGTTTCACTGACATCCCCTAAAACTATGCCGCTCACCCGATTGGGGTTACCACTGAAAAATTTTCGCTACGGAGCTTCACAAAATTTTTGTTGGAGGGGTGCTATTTTAGCCTGTAAAGTGGACCCTACTCTCAAATTTATTTGTTTGGCATGGATGGTTAGAAAGAGGAGTAAAAAGGCTAAACAATGGCGTATACTTCATCTTCTTAGCTCTTACATAGGCTGAGATACCGCAAATTCAAAAAATACACAATTTTCTCGAAATTTGTAGCCAATACTTACCTGTGAACAAAGATGTCCAGGTTAGACTTGATGTATCTCCACCAAATGTGGACCGATTTTCAAACTTATTGGTTTATTTTGTTCCATTGACACCCCCTAAAACTTTGCCACTCACCTGATTGGGGTTACCGCTGAAACATATTCGCTACGGAGCTTTGAAAATTTTGTTGGGGCTGGGGGTTCTATTTTAGGCCATGGAGTGGACCCTACCTCAAATTTCTTTGTTTGGCATGGATGGTTAGAAAGAGGATAAAGAAGGTTAAACAATGGCATATACATCATCTTCTTAGCTCTTATATAGCCTGAGATATAGCAAATTCAAAAAAATTACAGTTTTCATTTTTGAAGAACGTTTCTCCAAAAAATAATTCCCCGGTACGGTGACGGTGTATAAAAATTTAATCCACAGTAAAGAGGTTAAGGGGTTAATATAACATTTTGTTAACCTGTATAAACTAGGCATTGTATGAAAGGCTTCCTCGTCACTCTAATTCCAACCCAGATTTGTTCAACCTGTCACAGGTTCATATAGAATATATAGATAATATAGATCTAATGACAAAGGTTATAATAGCATGCATTTTGTGCAACTGCCATTTTCCAAAAACTCCTTAGGACAAACAAGGTTTAAAGACAGAACAATAGTAAAACTCTAAAGAATATGAGTAAGAAGTAATTGCATCCTTACTGATTGACAATATCCTTGCTGACATGGGTATCCATCAGCCACATTCAAATCAGAACCAGTTTCATTAACAAACACCCGTTGACAAGTGTCATTGATAGAGTTCTTGCAGCACCACACGCATGAATTTTCAACTAAACATGAAAGTGCCACAAAAAGACTTGGCTGCTAGAATTAATGCACCAGAAATTAACTTCTAAAGTTCAACCCTAAAGTTTAAAATAATAAACAATCAAGTGCATAGCAATCAACAACAAAGAAACTAACAAAAAATTGCAAAGACAACTTATAAATTAATAAATTCATTTATTTGACCATAACATTTGAGCATGTAAAATTTTTGAAGTTCAAACTGACAAATATTGGGGTGCTCCTAAGTTAGAACAGCTTTATGGTTTGTAAAAATATTTAGGCTATTTTAATACCTTTTGATATATATTTTATAGTTTTGATGTACTTTGTAAATACCTACATAAGTATTACGACTTTGTTAACATTTTTCACAATATTTTATACTTCTGAAACTGCTATTTTAATGAG
This sequence comes from Metaphire vulgaris, assembly GCA_018105865.1. NCBI lineage: Eukaryota > Metazoa > Annelida > Clitellata > Crassiclitellata > Megascolecidae > Metaphire > Metaphire vulgaris. The sequence goes on from CM030861.1 coordinate 3,938,159, forward strand.
AATATGTGATCCAACTTGTCTTAAGATCATAAAAATGATTGCTTTTTAATTCTTGCAAGCATGTCTTATCAATATCTCGAGATGTCATAAATTATTGCACGTTTACAAAATTCTACCATGCTGATGCATTTTAGCAGGTGCTAAAAGGGGCAGAATGAGTCATGAGAAAACTAAGGATTAATAAGATTGAAAAATGTATTTTAATAACATTTCTGCTTGTGCTTCTGATGATCAGCCTGATGTGATCAGCCTGATGCATTATCTTAGCTTGCAATCAAGTTACAACATTAAAACTTTCAATTTTAGAACAAGAATCTAAATCAGGGGTCTCCATTCAAGTCCAGAAACCGGAAGCAAAGACTTAGAAAATACAAGAAAAGAAGATACAATAACTACCACCTACCAGCATAATATACATCAAATCAGTTAAATAAGATAGTCATAGGCCCAACTTATAATAAGGACAGTATTATCATCATTGTTCTTTACATCACAATCAACAACATCATTAAGAACAGCTTGATGCATTATCTTAGCTTGCAATCAAGTTACAACATTCAAACTTTCAATTTTAGAACAATAATCTAAATCAAGGGTCTCCAAATGTATGGCCTACCAAGGCCTTTAATCCAGCCTGCAGCAAGAAATGAGAAACATGGGTAAATATATTTTTTCACTGGCTTACTCTTCACCACAGATATACCATATTTCATGGACTCAGTCATCGCCAATTTTGTGATTTCCTGATAGAAATCGAATCTGAGTTTCCAGTCCTAGTACCTACCTTACCATACTTCAGAGTTGGCTTAGCTGTGGGAAAATCGTGATTCGATTTTTTGATCTTCGAAGTGAGATTGTAATATTTTGAAATGACAAGAACCTCCACTGGTGTTGCTCACAGAAAGTGAGTGGCTTTGGAAATTAGCATTTTCAGCAGATCTATGCATGCATTTTAATGAATTTAACATTCGAATACAAGGTCAAACAGCACTCATCGGCAATTTGTACACCATGGTTAAAGAGTTCTGTCATAAATTGACATATTTTGAGAATCAGTAATCAAGAACCTGCTTCAGTTGCTTTTCACGTGATAAATATAGCCAAGAAGCTGTGACTCGCTTTCAATGCTTGTTTGCTCAAGGTATCATTTCAAGCTTGAGAAAACAGTTCCAGGGACGTTTTTCTGTTCTGGGTGCATGTCCAGTGATATCTCGAAGGACAAATTTAAGGAAGGAAATTTGATAGAATACTATTAATGCCTTCAAAGTGATCAGTTTATTCATTTAAATAAGTTTGCTTATGAATTCATTTCTGCTTTCAGAACTACATATTTATATGAAAAGACATTTGTTCATGTTCTGTTCTGTTCTTAACCATCCTTGATCTGAGGTTGGGCCACACTATGAACTTCTGTCTTCCACTTCCATGATCTTCCACTTCTGTCTATCTTCCATCTCCCGTAATAATTTTTGCAACGGCAGTCCAGTCCAGGATGTTACATTTTCCAGCCAAGATGTTCTCGGTCTTTCGCGTGCTCTTCCTCCTTTTAGTGTCCTTTGTATTAATTCTTTTTCCATACAGGAGTCTTTTTCTCATAATGTGTCCAAAGTAATTTATTTTCCTTTTCTTGTTGTTGTTCAGCAAACTTCTTGTTTCTCCTGCCCTCTCTAGTACCCATTCGTTAGTTCTTTTTGCTGTCCAAGAGACTCTCAAGATTTGGTGAAGTCCCTTCATTTCAAAAGCGTCTATTCTACGCTCATCTTCTTTGTTTATTGTCCAACTTTCAGAACAGTAGGTTGCAACTGGCCAAACTAGTGCTTTCCACAATCTTATCTTTGTGCTAATTTGTATATTAAGGCTCTTCCACAACTTTATTAGTGCTGCATTGATTCCTCTTCCTCTTATCAGTTTTTCTCTTATATCCATTGAGCATTTTGCATTTGCATACATTTTTGAGCACAAATCCTGGAAAGATTCCACTTTTCCAATATCAGACCATTCACTGTGAAGCTAATGTCTTGTTTTGTTTCCCCTGTCAACATAACCTTGGTTTTATCTGCATTTATCTCCAGGTCATATTTTTTACTATTGCTCTTTAGTCGGTCTAGTAGTTCCTGTAGATCTTGTGCAGTTGTTGCTATCAGCGCTGTGTCGTCTGCATATGTCTAAGATGAAGTTTGTTAAAATCCTGCCACAAATCAGCAATAACTGTTAAACATTTAAAATCCTTACTTTTGTAGGAACTGCACACTTTGAACCACAACTTGGTGTAATTTTATTAGAAATGCATCAGTTCATTTATCTTACAGTTGTTTAAAACCATTTCAATTGCAACTGATATTTTGCAGTCTGCAGTATACACTGCATCACAATTCAGCAATTATTATTGTTATTGTCAGTTAATTATTCATTTGCTCTATAGTGTATTTTACTCAGTTCAATTTATTGTGCATGTGGCCTGAGGATCAGTCAGAAATCAGCAATGTGGTCCGCGGCTGAAAAACTTTGGAGACCCTGATCTAAATCATTACCAATTAAAAAAGCAACATTATCCGGTAAGTGATCCACAGTACCCAACAAAACAAAACCATTCAAATATTTACTCTTCAAATTCACTTCAGCTAATGGACTTTCAGACACAATCCCATTCACACAACGAATCAGCCTTATTTCCTTAGTATCAAAGAATTCATCATCATCTAACAAATCTTTACTAATTAAACTTTTAAGAGAACCTGAGTTTCCTAATAACACAACATTACGACATGATCCGTCACTTTTACACAAAGCACCAATAGAACAAAATCGTTGAAACTGAGGATCCACATTTGAATTTATAAAATTGACAAACTTAACATTCTTAGGTAAAGTATTCTTTTCCACTTTCCATCTCTCATTTCTTTCCTTCAATCTAGCACAGTTAGCAATAACATGTGAAGTATCTTTACAATAAGCACAAGACATTGATGGACCAAACTTTTCAAAGATTTTCATCTCAAATTAGGTGACCACAAAACATTAGGTTTATTTGCATTTTGATAATTCCCACTGGAATTTGAATTTTCTCTTTTCTCCACCTCTACAAACTCTTCCTGCTTCTTAGATTTCACAAATGATAACCCATTACTATTATTATAAGATCTGAATGAAGAATCAGTATTGTGCAAAACAGCATACTCATCAGTCCATCTAGCAGCTTCGGTCAAACTACTACGGTAGGTTTCTTATACAATAATCATTCTTTGATTGGAAATGGTTAAAATTTTACAAATTTTTCAATTTTGAATACTTCCAAAAGTTTAACCAAATCATTTTCACAATTTTCACCTTGAATCAAACGAGTGAAAGGGAATTGCTGTCTAAAAGCAAAATTTGCAATGACTCCTGTAAACCCTTACTCAAATTGTGAAACTTTTGTCTATAAAATTCAGACATTTTCTCGAAGGCAGTCAATAAAATGGGTGTGCGGTGGGGCAGTGGTTAGCGCACTGGTCTGCCAATCTTGAGATTCGTGGTTCAACTCCCGGCCGTGGCAGTCAGAATCTTTTCAGTTGTTTCTGTCCGTAGTGCCCCCAGTGACTCAGCTGTGAATAAGTACATCGGGTATTAACTCGGTGGAAGGAAAGGCAGCGAGGGAAAGGTTGGCAATCCGCCCTAATTCAGCTGTTGCCATGTAAAACTGAAGGCGCTAACCCTTTGGTTATCCGATGGGTCCGCGATGGCCTATGGAGCGTACCTTTACATTTTCTTCTTTCTTCTTCAAGTGCCATGTATTCCTACGTCGGTGACCATGGATATCCACTCTTCTCTGTTTCTAATTTTCCTTATCAGTTCAATGTTGTCTTTAGCTCTTGTTGCCTCTCTTAAGCTGTCTGTATACTTTATTTATTGTCTTCTTCTTGATTTTTTACCTTCCATTTGTCCTGTTATGACTAGATTTTCCAATCCATCCTTTCTAATTAGATGTCCAAAAAATTCAAACTGTTGCTTTCTTATTGTTTGTATCAGTTTTCTTTTTACACCAAAACCTTTAGTTCTTCCTCATTTGTTATTTTTTCTGTCCATGAAATTTTTTGCACACATCTGAGAAACCACATATCTGCAGCTTCCAGTTTCCTTTCTGTTGTTTTTGTCAATGTCCGTGTTTCTGACCCATACATCAGAACTGCGTACATATAACTTTGAAGAATTCTGAGCCGTTCCTATTCTGGCTTCAATGTCCTTTTCACTCCTCCCATCGCTTGTTAAAAATACTTCCTAGATATTTGAACTGTGCTACTTGTTTTATTTCTATCCCCTTATATTGTAGTCTACACCTAGGAATTTCTTTCTTTTTTGTTATTACCATACAGTACGTCTTTTTTGTATTTATTCTTAATCCTTTCTTTTCACTCTCTTCTGTCACTCTGTCTAATAATCTTCGTATTTTTCCTTCTCTGTCTGCCATTTACCAGTAAATAAAGCTTGTTTAAATGCATCATAATCCTTACTATCCGCTACAAAAAATTCTGAAAATACACGCAATGCTTTTCCAGTTAACTGAATATACAATAAACATGACCATCTTGTTTTAGAAACCTCATGTAAACTCATACCTTTCTCAAAAGATTGTTTGAGTGATGGCCTTCTACATCACGTGACTCTAAATATTTGGGAATAAATTTCACAATACTTGAATGTTTGAACGAATCAGAATCATGAGAAACATTAGATAATTGCTTAATTTCTAAAACTTTTAGTTCCAATGCATGCCTTCCTCTCTCTCTCTCTCTCTCTCTCTCTCTCTCTCTCTCTCTCTCTCTCACACACACACACACACACACTCGGCTTCCATATGCCTCTCTTCAGTTGCCCATTGTCTTTCTTCCCTTTCTCTCTCTTGCCTTCTTTTTAAAAATCTCCATTTGGTCAAGCTGAAATTGTCTTTCTGACATACGGTACCTTTATTAGGAGTTTTATCAGTGATAATTTTACACAAACATTTTTGCATCACAATTTTAGACCAACCTTTAACATCATAGCCAAATTTGACTACTTCATATTCAAACAGACAAATCAAACACATCATCAAAAGTTAATTTAACAGGAACAGCAGGTACAACAGCAAGTTCCATAATTTACTTCAAATAAATTACCAGACAATAAACAATCAAAAGCAATTCACAAAGCAATCCACTTTAAAGTACAAATTTCAATTACAACAGATACAGACAAGTAAGCACAGTCCTTGTTCCTCCAATGATCTACCTGAAGAATGTCTCACTGCAATCACTGTTCCACCTTTTCCAACGACAACACAGCACTGGCATCCAATAGCAGCGAACATCCAACTGGAAATGCAATAACTGCCAGAAAACTGGCCGTGACACTCTGACTCCACTCACCAGCAGAAAACCGGCCATGATGCACTGATTTCATTCACTGGCAGAAAAGCGGCTACAACACTCTGGCTTGTAATTGTAATGCGCTTGCTAACATTCATCGATTAGGCGCAATATAAATAGCTAATTAAATTAAATTGAATTAAATTAAATCACCGGCAGAAAACCAACCACGATGCTCCAACTTCAATCACCGGCAGAAAACCGGTCACGACAACAGCAGACAATCGGCACAGGAACAATGATTACAGGCAGACAACCAGCACAGAAACATTCCATCAATGACAAAATGATTGAAAACAATCACCAACAGACTGGAACATCCAGTAAACCAATGATACGGAGTGAAATTTCCATCAAAATATACTTGTATTCACCACAACGAAGCAACTGTTTGAGTTTCTGAACATCAGATGACTTCCAGGGTACCACTACACTCAACGCGTGTCTCAAACAAAAAAAACTTCACCTGTCTACACAACCCAAACTAGCTGTCTTTTCCGGGGGTTTTCCGACGACACTCTGCAAAATTATTCCCTAAAAGTCCGAGTTCTAGTCGCTACCAAGCCTCCAAATGTCAAAGGCGCGGAATGAGTCATGAGAAAACTAAGGATTAATCAGATTGAAAAATGTGTTTTAATAAGATTTCTTTTACAGCTCCATTGAAATCTTGAAACCGGAAGCAAATAATATACATCAAATCAAGTAAATAAGATAGTCATAGGCCCAACTTATAATAGAATAAAGCTCGACACATAACACTTATAACAGAAATAGGCCCAACGTATAACAAGGTTGAACAGTTTATGTCATTTTGTTAAATGTCATTTACTGTAACACCTCGAGTATAGTGCACACTTTTTTAGACAGAATTTCCCATAAAGTTTGGGGTGCATGTGTTGTAAGAAAGGAGAGACGGTTAGCACTCCCCTTGACAAGGATGGAAGAGATCCTGTGGACCTTATAACACACATGGTGCATCTACTCCCTGCTTTGGAGAAGCCTTATTTTGGGAAAGTAGATGTGCCATACAAACGATTCGTTACATTGGCACACTATAGCAGCACAAGAGGCCACAAATGCAAATGCAAATTGTTTAAGCAGAGGGTGGGTCTAAGAAAGAATTTTTTTAGTGCAAGGGTTGTGGACAAATGGAAGTTTGGATGAGGTAGGAGTGACAGTTGAAACAGTAAACGGATTCAAAGGCTATCTCGATAAACTAGGTTATTGAATGCAGATGGTTACAGCAGAGGTTTTCACACAAGCTTACTTAGCCTCCTAAACCACTTAAAATCACATAAAATATTAATATTAAGCTATATTCATATAATACCAAAATTGGATAAATGTTAAATGTCATTTACTGTAAAACCTTGAGTATAGTGCACACTTTTTTAGACAGAATTTCCCATAATTATATATTTATTAGAACTGGTGCTATAGAAGTGCATAATTATTATGTTTAAAATGTAATGAGACTGGGATCATTCATTCACATGAAAAACCTAATGGGGACTGGCAGAGACTTGTTGCTGTCTGAACTCCTAACTTTGGAAGATGTTCTCAAATATGGTCTACTGTTACTAGAGCAGGGTAATCATGATGCTAGAAATTACCCAGCAGCCATTCTTGCATGAGACATTTATCCAAAAGTGTTTTAAAAGTGGGACTATGTGAACAGTTCTTTTGAGACCCCAGTTGTAAATTCATGATTGATAAGAACTAAGAGAGCTGGAATCAAGCAAAAAAACATATCTCACGATTGAGGAGGGCTTCTTCAAAGTCAACGGTTCTCAACCTGTGGGTCGCAACCCCGACGGGGATCGAATGACGATTTGACATGGGTCGCCTGAGACTATTGGAAATAGGAAGTTGTCTCTTTTCTGATGCGTAAAACTTATTATTGTACAAAATTTTCTCATTGGTAGTTACTAGTTTAAAAAAAATATAATTGTCATTCGAGGATAAGCAGTGGCGTAGCGAGGCAAAGTGCCGCTTGGGGCAAAAATAAAAAGTGCCGCCTCCGAAAAATATAACTTCCAACAACTCCCCAAAAATCTCGAGAAGCAAAAAAAGGTCGTCGCATTTTGTAAAATAAAAAATGCTTTTATCTATAAAACCCGAAAATGCCGCCCCTGCCCCCTGCTGCCGCCTTCCACCCTCATTCAACTTCCTAAAAATCTTGACAAACAAAAAAGTCGCATTTTTAGCAAAGGACATGCATAAAAACCCGAAAATATCCTAAAATTCCGCCCCTAAAGCAAGTGCCGCCTGAGGCGGTTCGTCCCCACTGCCCTCCCTCACTACGCCACTGAGGATAAGCATTGCAGACAATAGAATCAGAATTGATTTAAAACAGTTTAATTGTCATGGCATTATTATTTTTAGCAGTTTACAGTACATTATGAACGAAAATAATTTAACGGTTGGGGGTCGCCACATCATGGGGAATTGAATTAAAGGGGTCGCGGCACTATAGAGGTTGAGAACCGCTGTTCTAAGTGAATGCTGAATGCCAGACAATGGCATCTGGTTGAGCCTGGTGTAAGCTTCTGAGTCATCCAGGGAAGCTGGCTAAGGCAGTTCATCTCATCCTGTGAGTTGTGACACCTGTGTGTACTGAGCATCTGCTAGGTGTGTCAGGAGAAATAGTCCAAATAAAAAATATTTCTAAATACAATAGACGTGATACATGATAGCAGTGCTGGCAAGTGATGTTTAGGGGCCCACTGCAACTCTTCGACGCTGTTCCCCTATAATCCTATATTCAAAGTTAATATTGCTTCAATGTCAATGTATGCCTTAAGAAGTCAAAGCCAATAAAATAAATAACATTTATTAATGCTATTTAATATTGCACTCAAAGAGGAACATGACGCACTTTATTCCTTGCGAAAGCATTGATCAGTTGCAAGTAATCAAGCTCAGAACCTAGTTCATGTTCAATGGATATCAGAGACAAACCACAAAGCCTTTCCTGTGACATAGTTGAGCGAAGGTATGACTTGATGAGCTTCAATTTAGAGAAACTGCACTCTGCTTGCGACGCTGACAGGCATCGAAAGGATGATTTGTAAAGTGATCATCACATTTGGAAAAATCTCTGGAAGGTCTGATGTCAAGATATAATCCATCACATCACAAACTCTCCTGCACTCAGGTAAAAGTAAAAGCGATAGTGACTGAAGCTCCTCTGCCAGTTCCATCTTCTCGATGTCCATCATGATGACTCCATCTTCGTCACATGCTGTTAGCGCAGTGGCCACAGCTGCACAAATGTTCCAATATTTTTTATTTTCCCAGTGTTTCAGCAAAAGAATGTTGTAAAGGAATGCAAAGATATCACAATACATATTCAGCAATTGAAACCGTTCATCAAGGGAGACAAGAGTGACGTCAACTACGTGAAAGAACTATACTCTGAATTTCTGCAATGGATCGTCTCTATCTTCATACCCAAACTGGCGTGGCACACATCAGCATCTTTAAGCTGGCATATTGGCTGGTATGCCCACTTATCTGCATAAGTTTGTTGCCGCGTCGACTGCTGATGAGTCATTAAGTTAATGCTGAGAAAATTATCATGATTATAACTGGTCTTTTTAAGATGTACACAAAACACATTAATCGAGCCACAGCAATCATATATTAAACTTTTCTTCAAAATAACTTATTTGGAATAAAAATTAACCCTTATATATCCGAGGTTGGGGCCCCCTGCGGCTGCAGGCATTGCAATTTCTATGCACCAGCACTGCATGATAGCATGAGTTTTATGGTTCGACTGCAAAAAATGTATGCAATCTGAAAATTACAAACTAGTTTTGGTGAATTTACGGTGATCCAAATATAATTGCACTGGGGAACTCAGTTATTTTGCAAGTCCTTCTGCATGGGATCTTGGAGTAATTTTTGATTCCTCTCTTTCTTTCAACAATCATGCAAATAGCATATGTAGAGTAGCTCACTACCACCCTCATGATTTGTATTATATTAGGAAATTTATCAGTATACCTGCATTAATGCTCTTTACAAATGCCTTAGTGCAGAGGTATTCAACTGGCAGCCTGTGGGCCAGAACTGGCCTGTCAGGGTCTGTGGAATGGCCCGCGAAGATACTGAAATGATCAATAACATTTTTCTAATACACATGAAACATATGTATTTGCTTACGAGCTTTGGAATGTATCGAGAATGTTAAAACTTGGATGGCTTCAAATCGCCATGTGATGAATCCTAGAAAGACCGAATTCCTGTGGTTAAGTACATCAAGAAGGAACCATTTGATTGACTGGGCACCTTTTGTGCTGAATGGTGTGGAAATTGCACCATCTAAGGTTATTCAGCTCCTTGGTGTTCTGATTGATGAAACGCTTTCTTTCGATGGTCACATTAGCCATCTTACTAGGAATTGCTACTACCAACTTCGTAGAATCAAAGCAATTCGTTGCTACATTCAGACATCCGTCGCCATTCAACTCGTTCGCGCATTTGTTCTGTCTCGGATAGACTATTGCAACAGCGTCCTTCTCAACCTGCCTGATATCCAGCTGAATCGCTTACAGTCCATCCTGAATGTTTCAGCTCACCTGGTCTTTTGGCTTTTGTTGGAATGACCATGTGACGCCTCTCCTCAGTGACAAACTTCATTGGCTTCGAATTCCCGAATGCATCATCTTCAAGTGATGCTTGTTCACTCATCGAACCTTGAATGATCCTTTCTGTGCAGATTACATCGCTTTACTTGTCTCGAGAACCATCTCGAATGACTCATTCTAGACTTCACTCACAGAGCCATGAGCAGTTACGGTAATTGTTCCACCACCAGCCAAGGCCGCTAAGTTCAGAGACAGATCGGCTTCACGGCTTCACGTGGTAATCCGATTCTGTGGAATTTGCTGCCTGTGAATGTCACAAAAGCCAATTGTATTTTATCATTTCGGAGGAACCCAAAGACTTACTTGTTCAACAAATCTTACAAGTGACATTTGTTAAATCGCCCTAGACTATGGCCTCGGCCATGGCCACAGCATTACATAAGTTGTCTTGATGATGATGATGATGACGACGACGATGATAATAGTAATAATAATAATAATAATAGTAATAATAATAAAGTAATAATATTAATAATATACTGTTTTGTTTCAGCTTACCTGTTTTCTATTACTTATGAACTATTATTTTTGTTAACTGAATATTTTTAACCTGGCCCTCGGGCACCATTTATAAAAAATCTTGGCATTCATGAAATTTAGTTGAATACCCCTGCCATAGTGTCTAGTAGTCTTGATTATTGTAATTCCCTTCTTTTTGGCATCTCCAAATCCAACCTTGCCTCCAATGATGACATTCAAATTCACTGGCATGTGTAGTTTCTAAAACCCAAAAATGTGAGCGGGAGTGCTGAAAATGCAGGACAAGAAAATGACAGACCAAAAAACGTCAATACCTGGAAAATTCCGGACTGGAAAATGACGGCTGAAAGTTCAAGGGTGGAAAATACAGGACTGGAAATTGGCAGACCAAATTTCCGGGGTGGAAAATGCAGGACTGGAAATTGGCAGACCAAATTTCAGGGGTGGAAAATGCAGGATTGCAAAATGGCAGACCAAATTTCAGGGGTGTTAAATGCAGAACTGGAAAATGGCAGAGACCAAATTTCAGGGATGGAAAATGCAGGACTGGAAAATGGCAGACCAAATTTCAGGGTGGAAAATGCAGGACTGGAAATTGGCAGACCTGTTATTTTGTGCCCATGTTATTTTATAGTGTTATTTTATATGGTTTGTCTCATGTGTCCTGATATTATACCAGTGAATGGAAATGTTACTGAATTTTAATGCTCTGCCTGCTTTATATACTTTATATATATACCTTTTTTCGCCATAATATTTTTGTAACGTTTATGTTGACTGTGGTTTTATTGAATTTCTATAACAACTATGTTTGATTACTCTTCCTATAAGTTCTTTTCTTTGCACAGTACTTATAGTTGGCGTTATTATTGTATTAGTTATGCCAACTATGTCTTACTTTATTATATTCTAGTAAGTTTCTTCTTGGAACATTATATTTATACTGCTTTTGTAATGCATTTCTAATACCCACTCTGCTTTATTTTGGTATTTCTTAATAAGTCTTGGAGAAGAGAAATTATCTTGTGTTTGTATGCATATGTTTTTCATTAGCAAAACACATACTATAAAGTAGGCAGAGCATTAACATTCAGTAACATTTCCATTCACTGGCATAATATATATCAGGACACACGAGACAAACCGTATATAATAACACAGTATAAAATAACATGAGCACAACATAACAGGTCCGCCAATTTCCAGTCCAGCAATTTCCACCCCTGAAATTTGGTCTGCCATTTTCCAGTCCTGCATTTTCCACCTCTGAAATTTGGTCCGCCATTTTCCAGTCCTGCATTTTCCACCCCTGAAATTTTGTCCATCATTTTCCAGTCCAGCATTTTCCAGTCTTGCATTTTCAGTCAACCCAAGTGAGCACATAACTCCAGTTCGTAAGAGTCCACTGGCTTCCAATTATAGAAAGAATACACTTTAAAATCTGCATCCTGGTGTGTAGAACCCATTACTACAAAGAGCCTAGATATCTTTTCAAAACTCTGTGTAAAAACAAACAAACAAATACTTGACTAGATTCTCATCTGCATAAGTTCTTTAACTCTCTTGTACTTGGACAGTTCATGGTACTTGTTCAAACTCTGGAACACTTTGTCTCAACATGGGTGCACTGCAAACTCAATATCAAATTATGGAACAAAATTAAAACACCAATTCGTTCATCTGGCTTTTCCACTATACACTGTCATCTATCTGACTGTCTGGTCTGATATCACAGAGTTTTCATTTGGATCATGTGCAGATGTGATTTGGTGTCCGATCAACGGATGCTACTATCTATTTTGCAATGGTGCTTTAGAAGTTGATGATTACATTAGATCAACCATTAAAAGCAGCCATGAGATTGAATAAGTACCTAAACTGAGAGTTATAAACAAATCTCACCATCATCACAAACACATGATGTTAAGTTGGAGTATTCACAGATATTCTGACACACTCCATTTTTGCAATGACCACTGAAAAACAATGTTTAAAAAACTTTTCATAAATTCTAATGACCATAATTGGTTCTATCTTATCTAATACTAAAATCATATCATACTACCCATACTAAAATCATTACATTGGCTTACAATAACGGAACGTATCCAATATAAGATAATAACACTTACATATAGCTCACTTCAGTCATCAAAACCTGTCTACCTTAGATCACTATTAACCCCTCAGCCTCCACGACCCTCACGTTCATCATCTTACCTCACTCTGTCACGCCCACTCAATCAGTCATCCCTGAAAATTTGCAACCGTTCCTTCTCATACGCCTCACCTGAACTTTGGAACTCGATCCCAGCTTCCCTCCGCAGACTTGGACACTTTCAAACTATAAAATCTGATTCCTCATTTCCTATAATTCCCGCTTTATCTCCTCAATTCTTCAGGTCTAAGGCTTAAATCATTCTTTTTTCTAAAATCATATCCTCCATAGCTGTAACAACCTAGCCTCACTGCCCTTTGGATGTTGACTATTGCCTGGCTGATAATATACCTTCCCCATAGCTATTTTAAGAGAGGCTGAGCGCCTAAGAATAAGCAGCTACTGTTGTGCTGTTTTCCAAGGTGCTATAGAAATCCACGAGATTTTACTTTACTTACTTTACTTAATAATTTCCTTTGTCCATTAATCAAGTTTGTCAGTCACCCTAAATGTCAGATTTTGGAGGACATCATAGCTATAGGCAACCAAACTGCATAATGGGCAGAACTTAACAAAGCATTCTGATTGGCAGATTGGCCCCACTGGGTAAGCATGCTGATTGGCTGCACATTGTATGGCACCACTGAGGGCGCAGTACCCCGTGTGACGTCGTAGGCCCTACTGAGGATGCAGTCCCCCATGTTGGACCATAGCCTGTAGGTACTACTGGAAGGGGGTGCAGTCTCCCGTCAGAGACCAAGCTCCAGCCAACATGGGGGCCGTAGGAATAAGTGCAGATGAAAGGATGAGGTGTGACAGGTGTCTGATCCTCTTTACATCTCGTATGTCATAGTGAGCAGAATGGCAGATGAAATTGATGTGTTCTGAGAATGAGAGGTGATTGTCAAAGTTTATACCAAGATTGCGAGCAGACTGAGGGGGACAAATCAGTGAAGTGCCAACAGAGAGACATGTTGATGACAAGTCGATCTTCTTTAGCTGAGGTGGTGTTCCTACTAGCACAAATTGTGTTTTTCCTGGATTTAGGAGGAGTTTGTTTTTAGTCGTCCAAGTGTGAACTGAAGCCAGAATGCTCGACAGACGTTCCAGTGATGGTGAGGTAGATGGTTGATCGAAGCTCAAAAAAATGTGGGTATCATATGCGTACAAATGATAAGCAGCATTTTGCATTGTGAGAAGTTGACTGAGAGGGGCAGTATAGAGTGTAAAAAGAAGAGGTCCTAGAACAGAGCCTTGTGGAACACCGCAATCAAGCTTTCTAGATTCTGACATGCAGCTCTTGACACACACACCGATTGTGTACGATTGTGCATCAATATACACGGACGGGGAAGCAGTGGAATCAAATGAAAGCTTCCTATACCTAAGCAATCTCCAGTCATCTGATGGACACTCCAAAGAGGATTTACCGGTAAAATGCCATATTGGTTTAGCATCATCAGCCATATTTTTAATGAACAAGATTTGAAAGGACATATAAAGGACTGTCTCTCGATTTCAAGATTCACATGTACTGTGTGCTCATTTTGTCCATCTTTCGCTATGCAGTGGAAACATGGACCTTACTTGCTGAAGACCTGAGAGCACTGGATGCTTTTCACGCAAGGAGCTTGCAGATAATCATGGGAATATGCTGATACGACTTTATCACAAACAACGAATTCACCAAGCATGCAGCATTACCCCAGTTAACTGAAATGTTGTCCGAGCTTCGTCTTGCTCTATTTGGCCACGTAGCTCATCTTGCAGAGGATGTGCCTTCGCACCGAATCCTACGGCATCAGGTTGATCTGACATCTGAATGTCGCCCAGATTCCACCAGTATGCGTTCTCTGGGGCATCCTAGAAAGAAATGGATTGATCAGCTTCAACAGGACAACAACATCCCTCCCACCACCCTCTGGCGTTGTGCCATTCTTAGAGGATACAGTATTGAGGCAATGCAACGGCCCACCGCTGGCTATGCGAACTAACTAAATCAGCTGCATAGAATTGCCACAGCCTATTATTATTATTATCTACGACAATTTATATAGCGCAGTAGCATAACTGGAGCTAAAGTCAAGAGCGCTTTACAAAGGAGTCATTTATAAGAGATGTTAAATAAGTGTGTCTTTAGGAGCTTCTCAAAACAGCCGACGGACTTCGCATTAATAACATCGCTTGGCAACGAGTTCCACAGGGCTGGGTTTCCCCGCGTGACTGATCTGTCACCGAACACGGCAGTCTTCGAAGGCGGAGGGACGATCAAAAATGTCCGACTACTGGATTGAAGTTCCGCGCGTCTGTCGTTCGTCGTTGCCCTGCATACAAGTGTTGATATGTAGTCAGGACAGGTGGTGTCGTTCAGGGCCCGATATGTAATCAGGCATCGCTTGTAGGTGATGCGTTCTCGAACCCCAAGCCAGTGAAGCTTGTCTCTAAGCAACGGTGTCACGTGATCATTCCAGCGGGCTCCAAAGATCAAGCGAGAGGATGCATTGAGCACCGACTGGAGGCGGCTTAGCTGGCTCTCTAGAAGGCCGAGGAGGACTCCATTGCATTGGTCAACCCTGGATAGAACAAGCGCCCGAATCAGTTGTATCGCAGCATCCATTGGTATATATCGCCTGATGCTTCTGATTCTCCGCAACTGATAATAACAGACACATGTCACGTTACTTATATGATCCGTGAACGACAGTGTCTCATCAAAAATAACACCGAGCAGTCGTACGGTGGTAGAGGGAGCAATGACAGTGTCCTCTATTTCAAACGATGTCCTGTTTATTTGGGATCTCCTTCTCGGGGAGCTAAGCCAAAGGAACTCAGTCTTCCCTGAGTTAAGCGACAGCCGACAGCCTATGTAACAACCAGTTGGTCAAAGGACAGAATGGACTCGAGCATGATGAAACAGCACTAAAGAAAAGCTGATTCATTAGCATTAAGACTAAGAGCACTAATTAAAATTATGTGAATTTATAATGGTGACCGGAAGATTCGGTACCGGAAGATTGGGGACAGAAGATTCGGGACGGAAGATTCAGTACTGGAAAATTCGGTACCGGTCACGGAAGATTCGGTACCGTTGGGTGCGCGGGGGCCGCTGGGGCTCATGCCACCTTATTGCCTCCCCGTGGGGCGGGCGGATAAGACTGTTCTAACGCGGAGGAGGGAAATAACGGCAAGCTAAAATAGTAATCGCATGGCGGGTGGGAGCGGTCCGGGAGCCGTTGAATCGGGTCAATTTTCCCTCCGGAAACGGCCTAGCTTAAACCCTGCCTTGCTTTACATGTAAAACGTACAACCGTAGCATATCTATCTATTTTGGGCCTTTTCTAGAAGGTCGCATTAAACAGCTCAAGTTCCCTGCACATATTGCGAGTTTAAAATCTGTTTACATCCATTAAGTCGGTGGGGGTAGCAAAAGCGCGCCTGAACACTGGGTGTCCGCTAATGACACGCGGCAGTTAAAGCGGACAAATACCAGCAGCATCATCTTATGTGTATGTCGAACCGGTACCGAATTATCTGGTACCGAATCTTCCGGTACCGAATCTTCCGGTACCGAATCTTCCGAGAACCATTTATAATACACTACATTGCATAAGTATGATGTCATCAACAGTAATAATCATTCTGGGCAGTTCGACAATATTTTGCACTCATTTCAGCGCAAAATGTGTGAGTAGTCACCTTCTCGTCATTTTCTGGAGGTCCTCTGCGCTTTACTCGGGTGGATTCTGACGTTTTTAGTTGCTGCATGATTCGTCATGTGTCAGGTCCACCATTTTGTTCTGTGATTTTTCACCGACGTGGCTTGGCAGAACTGCAGACTAGATACCCATGCGGGAATGCTACGACTTCCGTCCTTATCGTAGCCCGAATTCCATCCTAAGTCGGATTTACTTAGTTTGGTAATGGTCTACTCACGGGAGTTCACATCTCAGAAATTCTCCATGTGGTCTTGTCTCGCGGACAGTTCTCACAATATCTGCGGAATTTTCAACACCTTATCCCGTGTTTTGTTCCTTTGACGTGCCTGTTGCGGACGGTTCTACAGCGGAAGGCTGCTTTCTACGGGATTTGCCACCGTGTGTGTTAGGGCAGGGCTTTCCTTCGTTCCCATCAGGGCGGACTTTACGCTGTCTTTGTTATCCTCAGTGTTTAATCTAGACTCCTGTACATCGGGGAAGGGGGGGAGAACTGGGAACTGACAAAGCCGGGGGGAAAACTGAAAAAGCCAGGGGAAGGAAGTCAGCTAGGGGGCTGCTCTTAGTTGATGTAGTATGCCAAAATTTCCAGGGAGAAAAGGGCAATTTTCTCCCCCAGAAACGGCCTAGATTAAACCCTGGTTATACTGCGTTCGCCATCGGCATGCCAAATTATGTCAAAGCGCCTTTGACTTTGGCCTTCGTCATGCATACGGCGCTATAAGAACTTAGAAGTCATCGAGAAAGATAAGATAATAATAAATAAGCAATGTTGGGTGACTGAATAACGTATTGTGCATGATAGATAAAAAAGAACATCTTTTATGTGTCAGCATTTAGATTACTAATTACAGCTAATGCATACCATAGGTACTCACGGTAAAGTCGACCTCGCAGATAGGTCGACCCCATTTTTTGGTCAAAAATTATGTAATTTGCTATGTCCCGCATATAAGTTGACAAGGAAATTTAGGAGCTTACAGATTTGTTGAATTGTCTAATAATAGCCGATCTGCACTAAAATTGCATCAACAGACGGCCGGACAGGTCAAAAGTAGGCCTATTTGCAGTACACAGAGGTCGCCCGCGCAGTCAAACAGACAGCCGCTCTCCTCACCTCCCCCCTCCCAACGTCTCCATGCTGTTTACAGGTCAAAAGTATTTGTGTTACACAGAGGCCAAGGTCGCACGTGCGGTCAAACAGACTGCTGCTCTCCTCACCTCCTTCCTCTCAACGTTTCCAATCTGTTTACAGGCCAACGGTAATTGGTTCGAGGTATCTCCCACAGCTGACGCCTTCGCCGAATACCTGCGTGATAAGGAGGCAGGGTTGTGTGCAGCGACAGATGATCATATTGCTCCTGTGCCTAGTGTACCACTCACACAGTGCTACTTCGGATTGTTCCAGCCTCTTTCTACCGACGAGGTGGTCTCGCACATATGAGCACTGCCGGATAAACAATGCGCCAACGACCCTCTACCGACTGTTCTTCTAAAGGAATTCTCCGATCTACTCGCACCGTTCATCACTGCACTCTTCAATCGCTCGATGTCCGCCGGAATCGTGCCGACAACATTCAAGTCAGCCTACATAACCCCGAGACTTAAGAAATCCAACTCAGACCCCGCTGAAGTGAAGTCGTACAGGCCGATCTCTAACCTGACAGTTTTATCAAAGCTTCTCGAGCGGCTCATTTCTCATCAACTCATCCGCTACCTGACAACATCCAATCTGCTTCCCGATCTACAGTCTGCATACCGCGCCTACCACTCTACTGAAACCGCTGTGTTGAAAGTTACATCTGACATTCTCCGTGCACTCGACAGGGGGGATGTAGCAGTCATCGTGCTGCTGGATCTTACTGCCGCCTTTGACACAGTGGACCATGGCACGCTGCTGTGTAAGATGGAAGCTTCGTTCGGAGTGGGCGGCTCAGTGCTCCAGTGGTTCGCTTCTTACCTATCGAATTGCACGCAGCACGTACGCTGCGCCAACTCTGCTACGCCGCTGAACCAGGTATTGCGCGGGGTTCCACAGGGGTCCGTCCTGGGACCTATTCTTTTCGTGCTCTACATTGCTGACATAGTGAGCATCGTTCAGCGGTTTGGATTGTATGCTCACCTCTATGCAGATGATACACAGGTATACGGGAGCTGTTCCCCTGCGACAACCGAACTGCTAAAGCAGAGAATCACGCTGTGCTTGACAGAGTTGTCCAAGTGGCTGAAGTCGCATCGGTTACAGCTCAATGCTGCTAAGACCGAGGTCCTTTGATTGGCTGCTGAAAGACAGAAACATTTGATACCGTCTAACTGCATACGTATCGATGGAATTGATGTGCAGCCAGTGTCATCGGTACGGAACCTCGGGATATTCCTGGATAGCACCGTATAAATGAAGACACACGTTTCGAAGACTGTGGCTGGATGCTTCAGTGCCCTCAGGCTGATTAGAAGTATTCGTCGCTCAGTGTCAGCCACTGCACTCAAAACACTGGTCTCCACTCTGGTGTTGACCAAATTAGATTATGGCAATGCTACTCTCGCCGGAATACGGAAATACCTTCTCAATCGTCTTCAGTCCGTTCTTAACACTGCTGCTCGTATGATCTGCCATATTCCACCAGGTGAACACGTAACTCCATCGCTTCGTGATTTGCACTGGCTATCAGCGCCAGAAAGAATCCACTTCAAGCTCGCGTTACTAGCCTACCGATGCCTGAATGGTGTCGGCCCTGCATACCTGGCGACTGAACTGGTACGAGTAGCTAACTTGGAAGGTCGGCAACGCTTGAGATCCGCCCGTTCCACCTCACTGGTCGTTCCAAGGATGCGCCTTCGAACTGTCGGTGATCGTGCGTTCCCTGTGGTCGCGTCGAGAGCGTGGAATCGTCTGCCTCCATTTGTGCAGCTCTCTCCTTCTCTCAACACCTTCAAAGAGAAGCTAAAAACCTGGCTTTTCCGCAGGAGCTACTTGTGATTTCTTGTGTTTTTGTATGTGTTCACGCAGTTCTTTTAGGACGAGTTACCACATTAATCAGTACGTTGTAATAATAATAATAATAATAATAATAATCTGTTGTCCACAATTGGTTTGAGGTATCTGTTGTCCACAATGTCTGTTATACTCTAAACGGAATCTGATTGGCCCAATCTATCACTGCTTAACGATGCTCTGTTGAGAAAGGAGGAGCCAGACACCCACCCCCGTTTGACTGACGCGTCTTTAAATAGACACAACGTGGCTTGACACTGTAATGCATTAGGAATTGTGTTTCTTCACAAAAATTCTTTGGAAAATTGCATTGACTCACAGATAAGTCGACTTGGCGTTTTTTGGTGAATTTTAAGGCATAAATTTCTTGACTCATCTGCAAGTATATACGGTAGGTAAAAATGACCCTTTCCTGTCCTCTTATGTACTAGCATAAGCAACACCCTTCTAGTCAATCTAGTGTTAAACACAAATATTTCAGCAGACTTTTATTTCATAGCCTGTCTTGCTGTTTTTCACAATGGTGAAAATCAGCTGATGCTTCTGCTCATTATGAAGTAGCACTATAAAAGTTTTACGATTAGATTCTACTGATTTCTGGAATTGGCCTTTTCTTCTGCTGTTGAGTATTTTAAACAGGGCATTATATAAATTCTGCTAGTACTACATTACAATACAACCAGAGACATACAATATTATTCATTACACTTGTGTCTGTTCCATTACTTGTCAGTAATGACCAGGGTTGTTAATACTACTGCTAAAATGTATTTCCAATACCAATAACAATACTGCATGAAAAAAGTAATACCAATAAAAATACCAAAATGAAATTGTATTGCCTAAATTGATACCAATACCAATACTTTTGCCCGCAACAAATAAAGTTGACTAAAGTAAAGTAAAGTAAAATCTCGTGGATTTCTATAGCGCTTTGGAAAGCGGCACAACAGTAGCTGCTTATTCTTAGGCATTCAGTCTCTCTTAAAATAGCTATGGGAAGGTATATTATCAGCCAGGCAATAGTCAACATCCAAAGGGCAGTGAGGCTAGGTTGTTACAGCTATGGAGGATATGATTTTAGAAAAAAGAATGATTTAAGCCTTAGACCTGAAGAATTGAGGAGATAATGCGGGAATTATAGGAAATGAGGAATCAGATTTTATAGTTTGAAAGTGTCCAAGTCTGCGGAGGGAAGCTGGGATCGAGTTCCAAAGTTCAGGTGAGGCGTATGAGAAGGAACGGTTGCAAATTTTCAGGGATGATTGATTGAGTGGGCGTGACAGAGTGAGGTAAGATGATGAACGTGAGGGTCGAGGAGGCTGAGGGGTTAATAGTGATCTAAGGTAGACAGGTTTTGATGACTGAAGTGAGCTATATGTAAGTGTTATTATCTTATATTGGATACGTTCCGTTATTTTAAGCCAAAGTAATGATTTTAGTATGGGTGAAATATGGGAGAATTTAGGTGACTTAGTAACAGCACGAGCAAGTGCATTTTGTATTGATTGCAATTTGTTGATAGAGGCTTTGGGAAGGTTATAGTAGAGGGAGTTACAATAATCTAATTTGGAGTGGACTATTGAGGTGGCAATTGTGGAGGCAGTTTTAGTACGTAGGCAAGGGCGTAGGCGGCGAAGGTCACGAATATGAACATAGCAGTCTTTTGATAGTAGGGAGATTTGTGATTCGAAGTTTAGAAAAGAATCAAATTTGAATCCTAGATTTCTAGCAGTTGGACAATTATTGTAGCAACAATTATTGTGGTGTCAGGAGCCAAAACTAGTTTAGGATTGTCAATTTTTTTTGAGTTGTTGGGGTAGTCCAATTAAAAGAAACTCTGTCTTAGATGGGTTAAGAGCGAGGAGATTAGATGACATCCATGCAGAGATTGATGAGAATGCAGATTCAAGCTCAATAATAGATGCATTAAATGAAAGAGGTGAGAAGGAAAGGAATAGCTGAGTGTCATCGGCATAGAGTTGGTGATTTAAATTAAGGGAATTAATTAAAGATGAGAGCGGTGTGGTGTAAAGGCTGAAGAGTACAGGCCCAAGAACAGATCCTTGAGGCACTCTACACTGTGAGATAGAGAAATTTGGCTAAGAGAGGACACTTGAAAAGACCGGGATTTAAGGTAAGATGAAAACCAGTTGTGAGCATTTTCAACCGGTACTACCGGTACTTTTAATGGCTAAATAATAATGATGATGATGATGATGATGATAATAATAATAATAATAATAATAATAATAATAATAATAATAATAATAACAACAACAACAACAACAATAATAATGCAGACCCAGAAACATACATGTCAAGTCACTTGTAGGTAGGGTTGCCAGACGTCCGGCAAAAGGAGGACATGTCCTAACTTCCTTTGCCCGGCTTTGTCCTCCTTTGTGACCTCTTGTGTCCTCCTTTGGACATGGAGGTATCTGGCAACCCTATTTGTAGGCCTACATGTTCCATAGCAACAATGTGTGATAGGCATAGTTAATTTCCTCATCAAAACAATAATCAACTTTAACAAAACTATTTAGTAATTATTTCCTACAATGCCGCTCGAATTCAACCATCTACTGTCCACATTTGCATATGCAGTGCGCATTACCTGATTTTTAGGCCCGATTCTAATTTTAACCATAACGCATTTAGCGATTGGCGCTATTAGAACGTGATAGAGGTGCTTTAACTTGTTTATAATTAGGGGCGAGCTCAAACAATCGCAAGGCATCGAGGAATGTGGCGGGACTTCGACACTAACATTTACCCTTACGAGTTTTCGAAGTTTTCGAAATTTTCATATTATTAAAAAATTTAGTACTTAAGGCTAGTTGGCATACCTGAGTATGCTGCTTTAAGTTTTGCCGCAATTTGTTGTGGCACGACAATGACTTATTTGTCACTCCAGGCAGACATTTTAGACACTTATACAACGAATTAGGCTACCACTTTTATCCACTGATCCCAAGTACTTGAAAAATTCGGTGGGAACATCAAGTCCATCATTTTCTGCTATAATACTTATTATTATTTATTATTATTAATTTATATTGAACGTCCGCGTGACAAGCGATAAACCATAGACTTTTACTCTTCGGCGGCGAATGCGGTCGATATCAACCGTATTTGAAATGCGCACCCATTTCTAAATATAAACCGCTATATTTAGGATTTAGGGCTATTCTAATGAAAGCCAACATGCTTTTGCTTTTAAAACGTGCGAAAAAACCGTTTATTTCGCGATTTTGACTGCAAAAATATGTCGATTTGTAGGCGAGATTTGCGGTCCTTCTGGCATTTAAATTTTAAATACCCTTCTATACACAGGGGCAGAAGTTTTATTCAACCAAAGAAGTTTTGGAAGTGATTGAAAATGGTAAGTTTGATGACATGGGTATTTCCAGGTGCGATGACAATGAAAACGAACAAATTCTGCTGGAAAGTATAAAAAAACCAAGTCTTTGAACTTATGTGACATGTGTCAAATATATGTATGTCATAATTGCTTCAACATCTTTCACACAAGATCCTTTATAAACTAAATATCACATTTTACATAATTTCTAATGTCTATTACATATATGTACATGTTTCAGATAGTTTGCCACTAATGTCTTGTTGCTGAAAATTTTTTTTAGCAACTTTTGTGAAAAGTCCCAAAAATACATGTGTTATAATTGCTTTGAGACCATTCACACAAAATCCTCTGTAAAATAAAATATGACACTTATACATCTATATATAATTTTTAAAATGTTTATAACATATGTGTACATGTTTCTGATAGCTTACTTACTCTGTGTTGTTGCTGGCAAATTTTTGATGAACTTCAAAGTCCAATTTTAATTTTTAATTTTTTAAAATTTTTATTTATTCCCATGAAATATGAAGAATGTAATCGTAAAGTTTACATTTTTCTTTTCATATTCTTGTAGATAATCAAAAACCCTTTCCATTGAGATATACATTGTCAATATTGCTGTGATATTTGATTTAAAATATTTATGGAAACTGTTGAGGTGTAAATTCTGTGAAAACAATATAGCCGCCAAAGAGTTAATAAATAAATCTATGCGATTAACAACGAAACTACAAACGGGAAGGTCGCAAGCATAGACTTTTATACCAATAATAAATTTATGGTCACAAGGTTATAAGCATAGATTTTATACTTGTAATTATAATTAAATTCTCAGGTCATAATCGCTGCTCTGTCCTGGCCTACGTGTCAATATTAAGTTGGCAATAGTTAATATAAAAGTATTGGCATCAAGTATTGCCAACACATTTTCACTCTAAAAAGTATCGACAATACACAAATCAATACTTGATTTAAGAAATATCGCCAATACAGTAAGCGATACTAAACACTGATACTGTATTGCTGATGCAGTACTGGCGATACTTAACAACCCTGGTAATGACATTAATTTGTTTATTATTGTCTTTCGTCCTTTATGTGCCACTGGCACATAGGGTAATGCAGCTTCTCTACATTGTTTTTTCACAAGTCACTTTCATTGCATCTTCCCAGCCTAGATCAGATTGATATTTTCTAGATCTTAGCATGGTTTAAAGTGGCTTAAGAGGCATTACCCGGTACTGCCTGTGTGAAAGCCAGTAGGGGCGCTAACGGGGCTTGAATTCTCTCCGTCAGCCTGCCGCTCCAGTGCATAATCCACTCTGGATCAACTGAACCCACTTTACTTTTGGTCTCTCTCTTCCTTTTCCTATTTGTTGGAGTCCATTTATTATATGAAACTAAAATACAAAAAATATACAATCATTCCAATGTTACTTACTTGTTTGAACATAAAGTTCCGTCTGGTAGATATATTATTGGACATGTGACATCGCTACCAGTAAGAATGTTAAAGGCCAACATTAAATCAATCTCATATCAATATTAATTAAAAACCTTTTAACAAAGACAAAAACATATATTCTACAAATTTGTCATGATTTATGAAACAGTTAAACTTTGTACATTGGCACAGCTTAGTTTTAATTAAATTAGTGAAAATATGTCAAGTGATATCATTTATTACATCTGTTGAACTTTGTGAAAATCAGAATGAACTCTCAAGAACAAAATGCCATATTTGCATTGACAGAGTCAAATACTCTAATCCAAAAACCTAAGTTTTGGATCAAGGCTTTCTGCAACTAGATTTCAAAATTTTAAACAACCCATTATTTGTAACCCATTCAAGTATCGTCACTTTTATCTTAACCCTTTCGCTGTGATGGTGTTTTAATGCTGTACGCAAAGCTATACATGTAAAGTAGTGTAACGAGGCACCCCTGCATACATATGAGGCCGGCTGTATGCACAGTGAGTGATCGTAGGCCGGGTCTACTGCTAGCGGTTGATGTTGGCTGGAGCACATTGGCCAGAAAGGCCGGACAAAGACCATTCCATTCACAGAACATCAGCGTGCATAGTTTGTGTTGTATCCGTGACTGGACTGGAAGCCAATGAAGTTCACGAAGCACCGGAGTGAAGTGGTCTCTAGATTTCAGGTCAAGTGCTAGACATGCAGCAGCATTTTGTACGTGTTGCAGGTCAGCCAGTAGACTTTGGAAGGCCGGCAAGAACAGAATTGCAGTAGTCTAGTCTGGACAGAACAAACGCAGAAACCAGTTGCAAGGCAACTTCTTTGCCAGCGATTCGACAAATCTGGCGGATTCATCATGTGATAGAAGCAGCTCTTGGCTAACTGTCCAAAATGTTGCTTCATTGTCAATTCGTTGTCAAACAGGACTCCGAGGTCTCTGACTCTGATGGGTGGACGATGGTCAGAGATGTAGTCAAGACCAGCAGGCAGTTCCAAGACCAAGACAAGACCACTAATCATCAAGACCAAGACCAAGACCACTTTCCATCGAGACCAAGACCAAGGCCACCTAATGACATAATGCAAAAAAATTTACTTACTCAATTACTGTACACGTACTTGAAATTGGCGTGTTCAACTCTTCTGTATCACCAGTCTGGGCAGGATTCTCTGGAGTTGTTGGAGTGGGCAGATTTTCTGCTTCATAAACTATGTAATCCATAATAAAATCCTTAACATTGGCTTTGACTGCTGCTGAACTGGAATGATCTGAATCCAGCCAGACGAAACCTTACGTCGGATCCACATCTATAAAGTTTAGCGGGCTGGGAAATGTTTGAAGTAGAGTTCAAAGAAAAGCTACTGCAAGGCGCTGGGACGGGAGGGGGGTTGGCAGATCTTTGAAGTTGGCTACTGCTGGTCAATGGTCGTTGCCCACTTTATAAAGAGGAGGGTGGTGGGAGGGGGTGGCAAATGTAACCGAGTATGTTTCGGGCAGTCAAACGAGAATAAGTACATAGGCCTACAGATATTAATCGGTAAACTCTTTAGTTGCTTTCTAAGGTGATGGGTGGCAAATGTTGGGTTCAAAGGTGATCTCCGGCTGAGTGATGTTTGCTAACAGGTTTCTGATCCATGACGATTGACAACTGCTTCACTGTATCATTTTATTGATAGACTTATTATTCTATATAGCCTAATACAACTTACCTACATTTCCACACTTCTCACCCACCCATCCTCCTCCCCTCCCCTTAGCCCTCCTCTTTCCTTCTCACACACCAATACCTCATTCCCCCTACAACACCCCCACCCACGCCTCTCCTCCCCTCCAACCTATACTCGATCGTATCCGTTGCTGAGTTGTTCGTCGCCCAGTTGCTACATACCACGATATTTCTTATAATATATAGTGGTCTCGAAAATTTCCGAGACAAATTCATCAAGACCGAGACCAAGACCATCATTACCGAGACCAAGACCAAGACCAAGACCTTAGCTGTCGAAAACAAGACAAGACCAAGACCACAAAAATCGGTCTCGAGCGGTCTCGAGACCAAGACCGCAATCTCGAGGACTACATCCCTTACAATGGTACCCTGAAGCGCCAGACTGCAATCAGTATTAAACAGCTTAAGCATTATTCATTCATTAGACAGCTTAACCCTTTTAACAGTGGAATCAAATTTTACAAGACGTCACCATTCTGGGTAATTAATTTTGGAAAAAGCATGCATGTGAACTGTGAACATGAACTTTTTAAATTTACTATATTTCAGGCTATGTGGAAGCTAAAAAATGAGGTTTGCACCATTGTATAGCATTTTTATTGTTCTTTCTATCCAACCGTGCCAAAAAAATGTGGGGGTAGGGTCCACTCTACAGCCTAAAATAGGACTCTCTCCCAAAAATATTTTTTAAAGCTCAATAGCAAAAGTTTTTCAGTGGTTACCCCACTTGGGTGAGCGGCAAAGTTGTAGGGGGTGTTTTGGATTGTATTGGTGTATTGGAACAGAATGCATACAAAATTTAGAAGATCGGACCTCATTTGGGGTAGTTGTCATATTTTAAACCCGTGGACTCATTGCTCGGAGAAATTAACATTTTGCAATCTGAAAAGGAAAATGAACACGGGATGCAATCGGATGCTTAAGAATGCTAAGTGAGAGAAGACTTCAAAATGGAAAAAATATCTTTATATGCTTCGTGGATTACGAAAAAGCGTTTGACAGAGTAGATTGGAGGATTTTGATGAGAGCACTGAAAAGGGTGGGAGTGGATTGGAGAGACAGAAGACTGATAGCAAACCTATTTGGACAGTCAGTGAAGGTGAGAATAGAGGAGAACTGAGTGAATCGTGTATGATTGGGAGAGGAGTAAGGCAGGGATGTCCACTGTCACCGCTGTTGTTTAACATATACATCGAAGAATTATTACAAGAGGCGATGGAGAATACAGATAAGGGAGTAAAAGTCGGAGGTACTACTAAAGGCGCTGCTGCGCCGCAGACGATCAGGCCATGCTAGCAAGCAATCAAAAAGGGCTTCAGGAAGTAATGGATAAACTGATACAAGTGTCAGAAAAGTATGGAATGAGAATCAATACAAAAAAGACTAAAGTTATGGTAATAAGTAAAAAGAAGGAATGAGTAGACATAAAGGTTTACGGACAGATCATAGAGCAAGTGAAGGAATTTAGCTATCTAGGAAGTCTGATAACAACCGATGCCAGATGCAATAAAGAGATAAGAAGACGTATAGCAATAGCAAAAGAAGCTTTTTACAAGAGAAAGGAGCTGATGCAAAGTAAACTAAAACTAAACCTAAAAAGAGATTGGTAAAAACATTGATATGGAGTGTGGCGTTGTATGGGGCGGAGACGTGGACAATGAGAAAGGAAGATATAAAACGATTAGAGGCTTTTGAAATGTGGATTTGGAGGAAAATGCTAAAAGTAAAATACACAGAGCATAAGACAAACGAGGAAGTCATGAAGGAGATAGAAGAAGAAAGAAGCCTGATAGATACAATCCGGAAAAGGCAGAGAAATTGGATGGGACATGTCCTCCGGCATGACTCTTTACTAAGAACAATAATCGAAGGAAAAATTGAGAGGTAGACCGAGAAAGATGATGTTGGAGTGGATGATGAATAAAGGATATCAGGAACTCAAAGAAGAAGCAAGCAATCGATCGGAGTGGAGAAACTGGATACCTGGACCTGTCGAGAGACAGAAACACTGATGAGAATCTGAAAAACCAAACATTTCAGGCTATATAGAAGTTTTAAAAATGAGGTTTGCACCTTTGTTTAGCATTTTTATTGTTCTTTCTATTGATCAGTGCCCAAAAAAATTTTTGGGGTAGGGTCCACTCTACAGCCTAAGATAAGACCCCTCACACAAATTTAGTTCAAAGCTCAATACAAAAAATTGTCAGTGGTGACTCCACTTGGATGAGCGGCAAAGTTGTAAGGGGTGTTTTGGATTGTATTGGTGTATTGGAACAGAATACATCAAAAATCTAGAAGATCGGACCTCAATTGGAGTAGTTATCATATTTAAAACCCAAGAAATGACTTTCGCAAAGCCAAAATCCGGCCCTCGGTCGAATAAAACCTATATTCCTTGCTTATAGTGGGCACAATAGCTAAAAAAGAGCTACCATCTAGCGAATGGATAATAACTAAATCAAATTATTACATTGCAACATTTATAAATGGTGAACCCATTTGAGGAACAGACGCTGAAGTTGAGTACCGTATACATAGGGCAAACCCATTTGACGAATGTTTGGCATGCGCTGTATATATACGGCAAACCCAGTTAAGAGGTTAAGCATGTTAGCATGTGAGCCAAACCATGCAAGCTCAGTCTTGGAAGCATTACTGTAAGTTGCAATCGTCGTGAAGAACACCACCATTGAACCTCTGTGATGCATTTTTGGAGACGACTAAGAGCAAGACCGACATCTTTAACGTCCACATGGTTGTAGATCTGTTTATCATCAGCAAATATATGATGGCGAAGATCATGGCGTTGAAAAATGAGGGCAAAGTCTTCTGTGTATGTGATGAAGGCAATTGATCCCAGAGACGAGCCCTGGGGTACAGAGCACTCTAGAGACAAAGCTGGCAAGGAATCATTGAGGTGGCGAAATGTCTGCTCGCGTCCAGTGAGGTAAGAATGAAACCAGTTAAGGGGAACTTTGCTGACTCCGAAACGTTCCTCCAGGACACAGAGCAGTATGTTGTGGTCCACCGTGTCAAAAGCCGAGCTGAGGCCAAGTAGTACAAGTGCAGTGACCTTGTCATCATCTATGGCGCGCACAAGGTCATTGTGGACTTTGATCACTGCTGTTTCTGTTGTGTGAAATCGCCGATATGCAGATTGATGAACTGGTAAAAGGTGATTGCACGCGGAAAGCTCAGCAAATCGAGCAACGACTGCTCGCTTCACGAGCTTCGACACAAAGCTATCCATATAGTACGTAACGACTGAGGGGGCTTGAGATTTAGGCGATTTTGTGTACGGAAGCGTACGGGAGAGAGGGTCATGATTGAATTTGTACGTACATTCAAATTTATAAATAGATAGAAGGCTGGTATATTCACACAAACATTTGATTTGAACAAAATTACTTCCTCACGGTCAAACAAAGGGTCCTCACTATTGTTCCCACGGCTATTTAAATATTAAAAACCTTTAATTTAATAGTAAACAAATGCTTTTTGGATATGGCTAAAAGTTAATTTCACCGTGTGGGGGGCTGCTAATTTGTACGTATGCATGGGGGGGGGGAACCAAAATGTACAGTGTGCAACAGGTGAGGGGGTTGAAAATATTACTTTTTTGCATACGTACTATATGGATGGCCCCTTAACCCGTTGCAAAGGGATTTAATTTTTTCAAGTCGCCCCCAATCGGGGTATTTAATTTGGGGGAAAGGCGTTCATGTGAAAATGTGAACATACAAGTTTTAAACTTACTATATTTCAGGCTATATAGAAGCTATAAAGATGCGGTTTGCACTGTTGTTTAGCATTTTTATTGCTCTTTCGAACCATCCGTGCCAAAGAAGGAAATTTTGTGGGGTAGGGTCCACCCTACAGCCCAAAATAGGACCCTCCCCAACATTTTAGTCAAATTTTGTCCCAAGCCCAATAGGCAATAGCAGAAATTTTTCCGCGGTAACCCCCAAACTGTGAGCGAGAACGTTGTAAAGGGGTGTATTGGAACAGAATAATGCAAAAATTTTGAAGATTGGACAAAATTTGGAGCAGTTATGCTTTTTCAAACAATATTGCTCATTGCTCGAAGAAATGACAATTTTGCGAACAGATTTTCAATCTGAAAATCCGAACAACTCAGTATATTTCAGGCTGTATAGAAGCTAGAAAGATGCGATTTGCACCGTTGTTTAGCATTTGTATTGCTCTTTCGAACCATGCGTGCCAAAAAAGAAAATTGTGGGGGTAGGTCCACTCTACAGCCGAAAATCGGAACCCTCCCCCCAAAAATTTCAAAGCGCAAAACAAAAAATTTTCAGCGGTGACCCCCCAACTGTGAGCACGAAAGTTTTAGGGCGGTGTAATTGGAACAGAATGGTGCAAAAATTTTGAAGATCGGGCCAAAAATGGCAGAGTTATGATTTTTCAAACTCCAGACTTGAGTCTTTTTCGAGGCATTTCAATGCAAAATCAACGGACGATCAACGGCAAGTTGGACGATCATCGGCAAGTTTTCTTGCTTATATTATAGTCAACAACAGCGAAGAAAGTGCTGCCATCTATCGAATGGATAGTAAATAAATCGAATAGTCGCTTTTGGTGCGGTTTAAAACTTCAATGTCCGGAGTACACACATCCTTATGTGGCACGCCGTGAGCACCATTTATAAACGGCTTAACCCGTCTGAATATGATTTTCGGGCGCCGTCTTAAGACAGCGGTGCCTGGGAATGGGTTAAACGTTGCAAGCAGTAATATAACAGTTCTGAAACCAGTGGCGGCTCCACATGGGGAGCCCGTGCCCCTCTATTGAGTGCCTGGCTTCTCCAGTGGCCCCCTGTTGGGACCCTATACTTAATACTACATACCTAACGACAAATGGTTGGCCTCCATGATTAGAAGTTGCCATCCCAACGGCCCCCTCCACTTGCCTAATTCTGGAGCCGCCACTGTCTGAAACATTAATAACTGCCAAAAACTTTATTAAGTTCAAATGAAATAAAGGAACAAGCAGTAATATAAAACAGTTCTACAACATTAATAACACACATACACATACACACACACACACACACACACACACACACACACACACACACACATATATATATATATATGTCGGTTACTCGGGGCGATCCAGAACTGTGGAATTCACTACCGGACTATGTCACAAACTCTGACTCTTTTGGAATTTTTCTACGTTATCTTAAGACTTACTTATTCACCATCGGGTATACGTAGTTTTGTAAAGCGCTCTTGTCTTTGGCCACTTTTGCCATGCTTATTGCGCTATAGAAATTGTCTGGCTAATAATAATAATGTTACAGTCAAAGTGTGAAATTAGGCAAGGTTGACATTGCCTGGAGGAATTTTTAGGCAATTTCGACATATGCCGACATTTACCTGCTGCTATTCCATCACAGATAAAGATTTCAGGCAGTGTGTAGAAAATCTGAGCAAATTTCAGGCATTGTTAAACAATGCCTAACAATTTCAGTCAAGGTCGACATTGCCTGAGTGAAACGGCTTATGTCGACATTGCCTAAAAATATCAGGCAATGTCACAACATTGCCTGATTTCACACTTTTACTGTAACATATATAGTTATATACTGTATGTACTATATATATATATATATATATATATATATATATATATATATATATATATATATACACACCTAATATATATGCAGGTTCGATCCTGGAGCTATTGCTTTTCGTGCTGTTTATGAGTGAGCTAGATGAAGTGGTAGTCAAGTATGGGCTTAAATTTCACTTTTATGCAGATGATATCCAGCTCTATTGTAGTTATGATTTACATGATAAAACAGAGAAGGTAAAAGAAATTAAGGATTGCACAAATGATATTGGAACGTGGTT
The DNA here is from genome assembly GCA_018105865.1 of Metaphire vulgaris. NCBI lineage: Eukaryota > Metazoa > Annelida > Clitellata > Crassiclitellata > Megascolecidae > Metaphire > Metaphire vulgaris. Next base: position 3,970,000 of record CM030861.1, read on the forward strand.
AAACATGAATAGACTCATATTAAACCCTGCTAAAACAGAAATGATCTCCATTGGAAGGCAGTCAAAATTGGATAAACTGGCACTTGACAAAATAAAGATTGGGAACAATGCAAGGTGTTTTTTAAGGAAAAATTACTAGGGTCCGATGAAAAACTTTTAAAATTCCAGATAAAAACTAATTTTGACACTTCCTGATTTTAGCTTATTAATTGATTGATTGAAATTTGTTTATTTCAACTCAACTTATGACATACATAGGTCTACATTTACCGTTAACAACAATCCAGAATACTGAGCTCCAGTTAAGTAGAGAGTTGGGCAGCGGGGGTGAACCGCTTTTACCCTCTTTTTCCTGTTATGACTAGATTTATTCAATTCATCCTTTCTATATTAGATGTCAAAAAAATTCCAACTGTCGCTTTCTTATGGTTTGTAGCAATTTTCTCTTTACACCAAAGGCTTTTAATACTTCCTCATTGGTTATTTTTTTCTGTCCATGAAATTTTTGCACATGTCTGAGAAACCAAATCTCTGCAGCTTCCAGTTTCCTTTCTGTTGATGTTGTCAGCGTCCACGTTTCTGACCCATACATCAGAACTGCCCAAACATAGTTTTGAAGAATTCTGAGCCGTGTTGTTGTTGTTGTAATGTGTCTATTTGTGAGGATTTTTTAAGTCGAGTTAAGGCTGTCTTTGCCATTCCTATTCTGGTTTCAACGTCCTTTTCACTTCTTCCATCGCTTGTGAAATTGCTTTCTAGATATTTGAACTTTGTTACCTGTTTTATTTCTATCCCACTATATTGTAGTCTACACCTAGGAATTTCTTTTTTATTATTATTACCATACAGTACGTCTTTTTGTATTTATTCTTAGTCCTTTCTTTTCACTCTCTTCTGTCACTCTGTCTAATAACCTTTGTAGTTTTCTTTCTGTGTCTGCCATTAGTGTTGTGTCATCTGCGTATTGTTCATTCCTCAGTTAGATTAACACAAGAAGTGATTACAAAAGCAAAAATATATGCTAAACAGTGCTAGCCCAATAAGAAAAACTAGGAATAACCTCTAGAGGGCCTTTTAATGAAAAGCGGACCACTATAATTACTGTGGGGGCCAGGAAAACAACTGAGGGCGGCCTCCGTAGTTTATATGTTAAAAAACACACTGGGCCATAGGTTATATGACTACTTCAGAATTTTCATATCATGTCTGGTGTGTATTGCTATCTCTACTGTGTTGGTCATAGTACCGGTAATCCAATCTCTTCTCTGCGTGTGTATGTGGCGCGCACGCCATGTTTTGCAGATGTAGGCTACACAATGTACACATCCCTCTGGCCCCAATCAGGCATCAGAGCTGACTGGTCCTTGCATCATGGTCTCATATTTTAATCTACACTACAGTGTGCGGCTGTGCGCTCGAGTGTGATTGTGTGCGTCAGTTAGAAAAACACTGCTTCTCTTAAAAGACTAAAAGAGAGAAACTGGGAATAACCTCTAGGGGGCCTTTTTATGAGAGGGAGGCCGCCATAATTACTGGGGGGGGGCAAGAAAACTACTGGGGGAGGGGGCTGCGGCCCCGTAGTTAACATGTTAAAAAACACCGTGGAACAACGACATCATAAGATCCAAATTAGTACACAGTCTGGGAGTTTTAGTGGATGAAAACTTAAACATGACTCAACATATTAGTAGTGTGGTAACCAAAAGCTTCTATGAACTGCATCAGCTGCGAACAGTTGTCAACGTACTGACCTCAAAAACTGCTTCTACCCTGGTACATGCATTCATAAGCTCAAGATTAGACTATTGCAACTGTCTTCTTACACATGTAACCATAGAACAAATCAGATGTCTCTAGATGATTCAAAATTCTGCAGCAAGGTTTATTTCCGGGATGAAATGGAGGGAGCACATAACACCGATACTTCATCAGCTGCACTGGTTGCCAGTTAGAGATCAAATAAGCTTTAAAATCATCTCCCTTGTGGACAAATGCCTTGGGGTGAAGCCCCAGAATATTTAGCGAAATACTGCAAACAAATAAGAACTGAACTTGACCTGCGGGATTACGATCCAATGACACACGAACATTAATTACTCCAAGAACAAAAAGCAAGATTGGCGATCAATTGTTCAAGGCGCTGGGGCCAGCGACCTGGAACACACTTCCATCAGACTTGAGAGATGTTTCAACCTCGCGTGCAGTTTTTTTTAACATGATTGAAAACTTACTTCTTTAGCAGCAGCTGCGCATTTGTTAAAATAGCACAGTGGTTCCCAACCTATTTTAGGCCATGCCCCACCAAAGTCGTTTTAAAATCTTTATGTCCCCGTGACACATGTACAGAAGCAATCACAGAAATTGTATTATCGGAATAACAAGAAAGATATGTAAAACAGCAACAACAGATACAAAACATGCAAAACAGAACTGAATTGCATTAATGTACGTTACTCACTTAGTAATAAAAGCTTCTTTTATGGATCTATATTCCATAAATTCTTTAACACTCGTCATTTTAATTATCCTGTTCTAAAAATTTTAAACATTGAAAATGCCCAATTGCCCCCTAAATAATGAAATTGCCCCCTGTGGGGCGTACGACCCCGTTGAGAACCACTGAAATAGCACCTATGAACTGAACTGAACTGAACTATATGCTTCCATATGTAATATATATAATACATAATGCACACAGTTGTAATATGCTTTCCTAATGAATATGAATATATTACTAACAGCGATCGTATTGGTCGCCAGTGACATGCATATCAATAAGCAGTGAGCCCAAAGATACGACCACAGCGTATAATCTGTATATTATATTATATATATATATTATTAAATAATATTATATATATGTTATTTAATATTATATTATATATTATATAGATATATTATAACATAATAATTATATTATTATATACTTATTTATATATATATGGACTATTTATAAATATATATACATATAATTATATATATATATATATATATATATATATATATATATTTGTTTATTTGTATTGCGGTTATTATTGGGGGCGGTCATGACAGGAGTGGTCATGACGGGGGTGGTCATTATTATTATTATTATTATTATTATTATTATTATTATTATTATTATTATTCAACGTAGAGATTAATGTGGCAACTAAATCTGGAGACTGCGTGGACAGATTACAAATTATAAATTACAATAGCTCATGCGAAATAGCCAAGTTTTGAGTCTCTTCTTGAAGGTGTCTGGCGTTAGGGAGAGTTGAACTGAAGAAGACAGGCGGTTCCATGCCCTTGCAGCAGTCACGGGAAAGGCACAATCGCCTACAGTATGAAGGCGCATCGACGGAATGACCAGAGAGGCGGTTCCAGAAGATGTCAGGCGACACCGTCCTGCCTGATCTGCGACTCTTGCTAATTCTGTCATAGTCATAGTCGTGCTAATTCTGTCATAGTGGGGCAGTCATAGCTGGGGCGGTCATAGCTGGGGCGGCTACATTGTGATACCAATGCTAGTGCCTAAAACATGTTGGTTTGCTCCTCACATGGTATTGTAAATTACGACAAGATTGCAACAGATTTTAATATTTTATTTAATCAAGAACAGTTCTATTAGAAAAATCTTAACTGGGAGCTAATTACGCCACTCACGCCACTGCCAAGACACCACCTAGCGAATAATTCACATTAATAAGTAAGTAAATACTGTTTGGAAGAGGATCTCATAACAGTGGGCAAAGAGGTTTTTGTGAGTGTCAATCAATGATTCTGCCATTTGCCAACATTTTAAGCACCAACCACAGCACTAGAGAAGAAAAATCAGCCTAAACAAAAGGGTATGCAGATCCTTCTTTCAGAATGAAACACTGGAAGATAGTGATATTAAATTGTTTATTTCAGTGGCGGCTGTTCCAGAAACTAAGGATATAGTGTGAGCATATGCGATTATTTGCGCTCTAGGATTGTTCGTAATAATAATAATAATAATAATAATAATAATAATAATAATAATAATAATAATAATAAATTCAACCAAGCTTCAACTTCAGATCAATTATAGGCAAATCTCACCAAACCTACAGTGTCAAGTGTTCAATGCTATAAATGCAAATTACCCCGTATTTTCACGCCAAATCGCCGCTTACATCTATGAGAGTATCCAGAACACTCTCTATGCCCACCAACAAAGCCAGTATCTATGCTGGTGGGCAAGAAATCTGCTCCTGCCATTGGCGTCTATTAATAGACAACAATGGTTTCTATGGTTTCTGGAAACTTTCTGCCCACCAGTGGGCGGAGCAACCGGACCTTGTTGGTAAACACTGGATGCGCTAATAGGCCGCTCCACGTTTACAGGCCGCAGAAATCCAGTAGCAAGTAAATATTTTCATAGATAAGCCGCACACGAATATAGGCCGTGTGCCTTGATGTTGCGGTATCATTATATCTACGTGCAGTCATTCACACTTAAATCTTAAATAGAAATCCTTCTTAGGCCATCGCATAAGAGAGAGAGAGACAGAGAGAGACCGAGAGATGGGGTAGAGAGAGAGAGAGAGAAAGAGGAAGGAAGGAAGGAAGGGAGGCTGAGAGAGAGCGACACGAGGCGGTTAATCCAGCGCATGAGAGAGAGACAGGGTGAAAGGAAGGGAGGGAGGACAGGAGGAAGGGAAGGAGCAACACGAGGCAGTTAGTCCAGCTCGTGGAAGAGAGATACGGAGAGTAGAGGTGGGTCGATTAATCGAAATCGTAATCGAAATCGCGATTTTTGGAAAAACCGAAATCGACACGATTATTAAATAAATTGAAATAATCGATAATCATCGAAAAAATAATCGAAATCGCGATTAATTTTCGATTATTCCCGTAAGTTATATTATATAATATTTCCGATTCAAAGAAAGATCAATTTACCGTTGATTATCAGATTTTCATTGAAAATGGATTCAAATGCGTATAAAGACAGGCACCATCTTTCTGGGTTTGACAGCAGCTTTCGATGCGGTGTGGCATACGGGTTTAATGTACAAACTCTCGCTCAATTTGCCATCCTGGTTCTGTCAACTTGTGGAATTACTAATCTCTGACAGATGGTTCTTAGTTCACTTGGGAGATGTCAGCTCCTGGAGACGTCAGCGAAACGGTCTAACACAGTGTTCAGTTCTAGCACCTATGTTATTCAATTTGTAGGCTTTTAGGCCTACAAACGACTTAACCTGATACCATCAGTAGGAAGTTTGGATACGCTGACGATAATATCGGTCTTGCCACCCAGGCTCGATCCTTTAAGGAGATTGAAGACCATGCAGGGTTATTTCTAGGATTGTGAATTGGAGTGGGGTGTCGGGAAAATCTGGGGTGTGTTTATTTCTAGGATTGTAGGATTTTGAATTTGGGGGTGTCGGGAAAATCTGGGGGTGTCGAAATTTGGAAGTCTCTACCGAAAAAGGCTGACAAGTAAAAAACCTTATAGAGACTCACAAAAAGTCTGACAAGCAAAAAAAGTCATCCGAGGATAAAAGTTGTGTGGTGTATTTCTCCATTTGGGGGCAGGCCCCTTCAGAGGCTGAAGGAGGCCCAGGCCAGTTGGAATTTCGAGGCCTCTCCTAGCCTTCCCAACAATTAAAATTTTGACCAATTTTGAGGACCGCAGAATACCTTCCTAGCTTTCCCAAAATTGTCAACAAGCAAAAAAGGTCATCACCAAATTTTGAGGCCCCTTCTACTAGTAGCTATCTAGCTTTCTAGCTCTCCCAGAATTCTAGACAAGGAAACAAAGGGAGGCCCCCAAATGATGGAGGCCCGGGCCGAATGGCTCTCCTGGCCCCCCTCTGAATGGGCCTGAGGGTGTTCAGGGCTAATCAATATGCATTCTGTATGCATACCATTGTCACATTACCAAATTTTAGGGTGTGTCGACCTCAAATTGGGGTGTTGGGGGGTGTTAGGGGTGTAGAAATATCCCTGTTGAAGACCAACTGAACATCGATACACAGAGGATTGCCGAATACTGTAAAATATGGCGGGAAAGCCAGTTTCTAAAGGTACTGTGAAATAATCGAAATCGAAATCGCGATTATATAAAAAACCGTAATCGAAATCGTAATCGTGAAAAATAATCGAAAATAATCGTAATCGGAAAAAATAATCGTAATCGACCCAGCTCTAACGGAGAGAGAGACCGAGAAACAGGGAGAGAGATAGGGAGGGAGGGAGAGAGCGACACGAGGCAGTTAGCCTAGTGCGTGAGAGAGATACAGAGACAGAGAGACGGGGAGAGAGAGAGAGATAGGGAGGGAGGGAGAGTTATTAAGCATAAATAAATCTTCTATCTTATCAGCATTCATAAGACAAAAGGGTCCATCCATTTAGTACGTACGCACCGAGGGTGAGGGGGTTTGGGATTTAGGAGATTTTGCTTAGGGGGAGGGGTCTTGACTGGATGCATACGTACGCACAAATTTATAAATAACCTACGTGACAATTAAAAAACTGCCGAGGTAGAAGGCTTGTAAATTCACTCAAACATTTGATTTGAAAACAATTACTTTCTCACGGTCATATGAAGAGTCAATACTCCCTGGTAGGCCTAAATTGTTCCCACGGTTATTGTATAATTGGCCGGCAGACTTGGCAGAGGGGGAGCGTCTGTTGATTGTGTATAGAATGCTCGTATGTAGCGGTCTATTAAAATAAACGTATACAGCGGTCAGCAAAACATAGTATTAAAAGTGAGTTCTAATATGCCATTTTGCCTACGTACTATATGGATGGGCCCAAAGAAGAAATGTAATTTAGATCAAGTATTTTTATAGCCCAGGCATGAGAAATGTGTTAAATGAATGATCCAAATTATTTACTTTCTAATCTTGCTTAGTAGCTGTATTAATTAAATGGTCTGAAAGGCCGGTTCACAACACTCCCTCAATGTTTCGAGCGACGGCCAGCGAAGTGGGTGGGGGAGAATAGGGTCGTCCATGCCGTCTCTCTCTCTCTCTCTCTGCCTGCCTGCCGTCTCCCCCTCTCTCTCTCTCTCTCTCTCTCTCTCTCTCTCTCTCTCTCTCTCTCTCTCTCTCTCTCAGATCTATAATTACCGGTAGAATTATTTATGTTAGAAGACCTCCTGCTATTTGTGAAAATGTTTTGTATAGGCCGCTTACTATAGGCCGCATCAAAGGGCTTCTTCTTGTAAAATCATCTATAAGCCGGGGCGATTTGGTGTGAAAATACGGTACACTGACTGTATGCTCTAAACAAGAAAAATATAAACATACAAACACACAAATATAAAATAAAATTCACTCTTAATCATTTCTAGTTAAAGGATATGTACAAAATGAGTTGCTTCTGCAAGGCTCTGAATCAACAGAATTTGTCCAGCAGTTCTTTGTCTGAGGTGCATAAGTACAATTCTCACAACAATCACTGTTTGCATCACTACAAAATAATGAATTTACATTTAACAATGATATGACAATCAATTGTGCAGTCAGGGTCACTTTGTGGCTAATGAGTTGACAAACTCTTAGCTGGAAATTGTGTTGCTAACATTTCCTCCACAGCTGTAGTGTCCAAATTATGATAACCGGTGCCTGACTGAACCCCGCCTTCTGGCTAAAGAGATTTACAATTTAGACTAAGCGCCTTACTGCAGTACTACTTTTGATAGCGTTGTATAAATTGACAAGATTTTACTTACTTATTTAATTAGTGACGCATCAGTCACAGAAGTGAATCAGCATTTCATATATTTCAGCATGGATATCATGCAATTCCATTGCTCTTAATCCATCCACAACAGACTACCCCAGCAACTTCAAAATATTTGGCAGTCCCAAGCTAGTTTTGGCCCAGGACACCACAATAATCCCTGTTCCAAGTGCAAAAAAACCATAGATTCAAATTTGGCCCATCTCTAAATTTTGATGCTCACATCACTCAACTTTAGAAAACCTGCCATGCACACATTTGTGATCTACAGTATTTTGCCTAGATCCTAATTTTAATACTCAAACTGCATCCACAAACAGCCACTTCACTCCAAACTGAACTAGTGCAACTCCATTTACTAATCTTTTCAAAGCCAGTACTATCAGTAAATTGCAATCTATTCAAAATGCACTTGCTCATGCCATGACTAAGTCACTGAAGTGCTGCCATATATCACCTATGCCGGAATCATTACACTGGCTAAAATACCTGAAAGGATCCAGTACAAAATAATAACAATTACATTCAGTTCACTTTAATCAATCAAGCAATCAACTTCTATGGCACCACTATCATAATGCCCAGGGCATCAGCTGATGGCACACCAAATCCAAATAGAATTAGAGCCAGGTCAATCCGGAAGATCAGTCAGAACAGCGGGGCAGCAATCTAAGAGAGATAAGCCAAGTCAAACAGGTATGTTTTAAGACTAGATCTGAAAGATGACAAAATCTTAGTTATAGGAAGTGATATTGGTAATGAATTCCAAAGCTTAGGGCCACACACTGAGAAACAACTAGTGCCAATGACTGTGCGGGAATAAGGAACAACAAATGCAAGTTCTGCCGAATACCTAGTGGAGTGAGTAGTAGGTCGAGGAATAAGTCGCATCTTAAGGTAATAGGGTTCAATATATAATATGGTTTTAAATACTAAAAGACAAATTTTATAATTAATTCGGTATTTGATAGGAAGCCAATGTAGGCAGTGGCGTAGCGTGCACTCGTGTCGCCCATGGCTCCTGGAAAAAAATACCACCCCAATTTGCTCTTATTATACCTGACGAGCAAAAAAAAGGTCATCGCTGCGCTGAATTTGCTGTCTCTTGTACATTTTGCCACCCCTCTTCGCCTTCGCCAAAACTCCTCAACAGCCCTACAAGCAAAAAAATGGTCTCTTCCAAAATTTGCCGCCCCATCATGTGTGCTGCCCATGGCTAAAGCCATAGTAGCCATTGGAACGCTACGCCTCTGAATGTAGGGACTGTATAGCTGGAGTTATATGTTCGAATAATCTGAGAGCTTTGGATATGACTCTAACTTAGGAATTTTGTACTCTCTGGAGTTTCTGCATATTTGAATGTGTGATGCCGAAAATCAGGGAATTGCAATAATCTCGGCGACTAGATACAATGCATTGGCTAACTGAATAAGAGCAGGCTTAGGGAGATGCAGGCCTCTCTTATACCTGTGTGGGGCCCCGGGCACCTGACCTGGCGGCCTGCGGGGCCCTAGATGTGAAGATCAAATGCTGACAAGCAAAAAAGGTCATTTTGAAAACGTTTTTGAATGTTGACAAGCCAAAAAAGGTGATATCCTAAAGTTTTTGGGTGTTGACAAGCAAAAAAAGGTCATCTTCAAACGTTTTTGGGTGTTGACAAGCAAAAAAAAGTTTGCGTGCGGCGCGGTGCCCCTAAGATGCACGGGGCCCCGGGCACTGTTCTTGATTTTTAACATGTAAAGACGGGCCTGGGTCAATTTCTCATTATCCTGAATATGATAATGAGAAATTTTGCAGACTGAATTTATATGACTGGTGAAAGAGAGGGAAGATTCAAATGCCACACCAAGGTTGCGAGCAGAAGTACTTCTAGGGACAACAACTTCACTTCGTTTCATTCATCAAAACCTGTCTACCTGCAAAAACTAATGATGCCTCAACCTAAGTTGTTCTAAGCCCACACAACTGTCATCTCACATCATCACTCTCTTACACCAGTTAAATCAATCATTGGTCAAAATCTGCAACCACACCTTTTCATATGCTGCACAATAACTCTGCCCCTCCAAAGTCCAACCCGCACATCATCGTGGTGGAGGGGTGAACAGCTGGGAGTAGGAGACTGCCTGCTGGGGCTATGCCATCAGTGGTGAAAGTCTTCGGAGCCAAGAACCACCTAAGGCGTTACGCAGGTACACGGACGATTGACCACAGGACGATTGACCATAGGATAAAATTCTTGGATCCAGGCTACTGTCCTGGGTTCAATATCGGAGAATAAAGCAAGGATCAGTTCCAGGCAACCATTTGACTATATCATTGGCGTAGCCACAGGGGGCCGGCCCCTGTTCTGGCAGGGACCCGGCCGTGGGATTTGAACAAAGCCGTTGAGAAATTTCGGGGAGGAGTAGGTAGCATGATCAAAGAGAATACATGAATTCGAGAATAACTCTTTGAAGAGCCTTTTAACCAGAAATTCTACATATCCACCCTCTTTCGGAACCCTGGCTATGCCATTGGATTATATTCCTGGTTGTAATATTGTGATCCTACTCAATGTATATAATATAATATAATATAATATAACAAGGTTTAAAGTGGTTCAGTAGGGACTGCCCTGTGTGAGAACCACTGTTGCTCCCGTCCAATCTAATATCCTAAACTACTGAGGTTTATTTTGAACTCGTTTACAGTTGTAGCCGTTACTATCCCCTCATCCAGTTCATTCCATCTGTCCACCACTCTTGCACTAAAAAATGCTGTTTATGTCTCCCAACCCGTTTCTTGAACAGCTTCATGCTGTGTCCTCTGGTTCGATCCTACTGCTTCATTGTAATAAATCTTTCCTTTGGCATTTCCACTTTGTTTGTTAGTATTTTGTATGTCTCGATCAAATCCCCTCTCTCTCTTCTTTTTCCAGGGTTGTCAATCCACAGTGATTTAGCCTTTCCTCATAGGTTAGTTTGTGCTATCCCTTGATCATCTTTGTTGCTCTGTGTTGCACTCTTTCTAAGGTCTCTATGTCTTTCTTCAGGAATGGACACCATGCTTGAACACAATACTCTAAATGTGGACGTACCAATGTCTTGTAAAGTCTTATTATTACATCCTTCTCTCTGCTCACTATCATTCTTTTGATCATACCTAGAATTTTGTTGGCCTTCTTAGCTGCCTCTGCACATTGCCTAGATGGCTTTAAGCTGTTACTAGAAAGATGCTCGCTTCGCTCGCGCTCGCTTCGCTCGCAGTGCAGGATAAATACTAATCCAATACCTATATCTAATACCCAATCATTGAATTCATGCTGAACAACATTTCAATGAAGTACATACGCCACCTAGCCAAGCTCTGCGCCACGTAATAATTAGGCCTATGTACGTTAAAATCACGCAACTGTGACCATTTGTGACGCTGTACACGTATTTTTTGTGTACGTTAAAATTGCGCAACTTCCTCGAGCTACGCTCATCAACGCATCGCGACGTTGTACACATTATGACGTTGCAATGAACAATTGAACGTACACTTCGTCAAACGCTTCGACTAAACCGTTTGGTTACCAATAGCAACGTCGTCTTCGAACATCGTCCACCAACGCATCGCGACGTAAGGACTAAACGGTCTAAACCGTCTACCAATAGTCATCAACCAATCAGAACGCTTGAAGGTAACAGACAGAGAGACATACAGATAAGGATCTTAATATTATAGATGCATGATGACCCTAGATCTTTCTCCTCGTTTGTCACTTTTAGTCCCTTCCCACATAACTTAAATTCATGATCTGTTCCCTTCTTCCCAATGTGCATCACCGAGCAATTATCTGTGTCAAAAAGCATTTGCCAATCTGCCGACCACTGGGATAGTCTATTAAGGTCTTGTTGTAAAATTTTTGCTTCTGCTTCACTATCACTCTGTCCACACAGTTTTGTGTCATCAGCGAATTTTGAAATTTTTGACATTATATCATCATCGATGTCGTTGATGTATATTAAAAACAATAGAGGTCCCAACACTGAACCTTGTGGCACCCCACTTATGACCTCAGCCCAATCTGAATACTTGCCTCTTATACCTACCTTCTGTCTTCTGCTCTGAAGCCAGTTTTTATCCATCCAAGAACTTTACCTCTAATTCCACTGGCCTGAAGCTTGACTGCCAGTCTTGAATGAGGTACTTTATCGAATGCTTTTGCAAAGTCCAGGTATACTACATCAACTGCCTTTCCCTCATCTAGCTTGTCGTGAATCTCCTCCAAAAAGTCCAGTATGTTTGTTAAGCAAGATCTTCCCTTAATAAACCCATGCTGGCTATCCTTTAAAATCTTGTGTCTCATAAGATGGTCCAATATATTTGCTTTCATTATTTTCTCCAGAACTTTACACACTATACAGGTCAGACTCACAGGCCTATAATTTCCTGGCTCCCCACGGTTACCCTTTTTGAATATAGGAGTGACTACTGCATCCCTCCAGTCCCTAGGGACTATTCCCGATTTAAGTGACATATTGAATATTGTGGCTATTACCTCACTAACCTCATGTCTTACCTCATACAGAAATTTTGGGTGTATATTGTCTATTCAGGGCTTTTGTCAGTTTTCATTTGACTCAGAATTTCCAGGACACACTCTTTACTGCAATTTATGTCTGATAATGCTTCCTCCTCTTTTCCACAAAATAAATTAATGGGCTTTGGTATGTTGGTTGTATTTTCCTTTGTGAACACTGATCCAAAGTAATCGTTCAGAGTTGTTGCTGTTTCCATGTCATCCGTCACTGTTTCTCCAGAATCAGCTACTAATGGTCCCACTTTCTCTTTTCGCTTCATCTTACTTCTTGCATATCCGTAAAAACTCTTACTGTTCCGTTTGATGTCTTTTGCTAATTTGTTTTCATACTCTGCAATAGCCGCTTTGTTTGTAGCTGTTGATTTGTTCCTCTTTTGCACATAACTGGACTGTAACTGTTTTAATCTCGCCTGTTCCAAACCTTCATTGCTTTGCATTTTTAGTCGGTGCTTTCTCAATTTCTTCCACGCTTTGTTTTTGGCCCTTCTCTTCTTCTGTAACTCTCTCGTAACCCATGGAAGTTTTTTGTTAAGTGTCTGCTGTTTTGGTATTGTTGAATCCATAACCCTTGACATGCAATTTTTAAATATTTCCCAGCTTTCTTCTGCATTTTTATCCTTTTTCATGCTTCCTATGTCCAAATCTTCGATCATTCTGAACGATTACTTCGGATCAGTGTTCACAAAGGAAAATACAACCAACATACCAAAGCCCATTAATTTATTTTGTGGAAAAGAGGAATAAGCATTATCAGACATAAATTGCAATAAAGAGTGTGTCCTGGAAATTCTGAGCCAAATGAAAACTGACAAAAGCCCTGGAATAGACAATATATATCCAAAATTTCTGTACGAGGTAAGACATGAGGTTAGTGAAGTAATAGCCACAATATTCAATATGTCGCTTAAATCGGGAATATTATTATTATTATTGTTATTAAGACAATTTATAGAGCGCAGTAAGCATAGTGAAGACTAAAGTCAAAAGTGCTTAACAATGAACATTATAAGATATATTAAACATATGCGTCTTAAGGCACTTGATAAACAAATCAGGGGAGGTCACAATTGTCACGTTCTTCGGCAGAGAGTTCCACAGACTCGGATTGCCCCTCCAGAAGGATCTGTCACCGAAGACAGCCGTCTTGGACGGAGGAACCACCAATTGACGACAGTTGCTTGAGCGAAGCCGCGATCGCCGATCGACCGCCGTAGACTTGATGACCAGGCCCGATAAGTAGCTGGGGCAAAAAAGGTCATACAGCGCCCGAAATGTTAACCAACAACGCTTGAAGGCTATGCGCTCCGGAATCCTGAGCCAGTGAAGATTATCGCGTAGAAACGGTGTTATGTGCTCGTTCCAACTCGAGCCAAAGATCAGACGAGCTGAGACGTTTAGCACCGACTGAAAACGATTTAGTTGGTTGGCAGGAAGTCCGAGCAGAACGCTATTACAGTAATCTACTCGAGCTAAGACGAGGGCACGGGCGAGATTGATGACGACAGGCACCGGCAGGTATTGACAGATCTCCCTGATCCTTCGCAGCGGAAAGAAACAGGTATGAATGACGTCCAAATGTCCAACAAACGAGAGTGTCTCGTCAAAAAGAACTCCAAGGAGATGCAGTTCTGTGCTCGGAGTGACATCAGCATCACCAATCAGAAGCGTATTCCGGCATATAAGAATAGTCCCTAGGGACTGGAGGGATGCAGTAGTCACTCCTATATTCAAAAAAGGGTAACCGTGGGGAGCCAGGAAATTACAGGCCAGTGAGTCTGACCTGTATAATATGTAAAGTTCTGGAAAAAAATAGTAAAAGCAAATATATTGGACCATCTTATGAGACACAAGATTTTAAAGGATAGCCAATATGGGTTTATTAAAGGAAGATCTTGCTTAACAAACATACTAGACTTTTTAGAGGAGATTCATGACAAGCTAGATGAGGGAAAATCAGTTGCTGTAATATACATGGACTTTGCAAAAGCATTCGATAAAGTACCTCATTCAAGACTGGCAGTCAAGCTTCAGGCCAGTGGAATTAGAGGTAAAGTTCTTGGATGGATAAAAAATTGGCTGCAGAGCAGAAGACAGAAGGTAGGTATAAGAGGCAAGTATTCAGATTGGGCTGAGGTTATAAGTGGGGTGCCACAAGGTTCAGTGTTGGGACCTCTATTGTTTTTAATATACATCAACGACATCGATGATGATATAATGTCAAAAATTTCAAAATTCGCTGATGACACAAAACTGTGTGGACAGAGTGATAGTGAAGCAGAAGCAAAAATTTTACAACAAGACCTTAATAGACTATCCCAGTGGTCGACAGATTGGCAAATGCTTTTTAATACAGATAAATGCTCGGTGATGCACATTGGGAAGAAGGGAACAGATCATGAATTTAAGTTATGTGGGAAGGGACTAAAAGTTACAAACGAAGAGAAAGATCTAGGGTCATCATGCATAACAGCTTAAAGCCATCTAGGCAATGTGCAGAGGCAGCTAAGAAGGCCAACAAAATTCTAGGTATGATCAAAAGAATGATAGTGAGCAGAGAGAAGGATGTAATAATAAGACTTTACAAAACATTGTTTCTTTTAATATTTTCTTGTTCGCTAATATTTGTTTCATTTCCATGAAGGCAGATTTTGCCATACCTAGTCTTGTTATGATGTCTTTATCACTTCTTCCATCACTTGTAATAATGCTTCCCAAATATTTAAAATAAGTTACTTCTTCTATTTCCCTTTCGTTTAATAAGATCTTGCATTCCGGCACTTCTTTTTGTTTTGTGATTACCATGGTGAAGGTCTTCTTTATGTTTATTTTTAGTCCCTTTCTTTCCCTTTCCTCTGCTAGTTTGTCTATCAGTTTCTGCAGCTCTCTTTCCGAGGATGCTAACAGTGTTGTATCATCCGCAAATCTTATGTTATTGATATTTTTTCCTCCTATCCTTATACCTTCCATCTCCTTGATCATTTTGAATATCTCCTCTCCACACAAGTTGAAAAATTGTGGTGATATTCCACACCCCTGTCTCAATCCCTTTAAGATCTTTATCCTTTTCCCTACCCCCCATTTAGTCTACTAGCTGCCTCCTGTTTCCAGTATAGATCTGCTATTAATCTTTTGTCTTTTCCGTCGATTCCTGCTTTATTCAGGCTTTCAAATAGGTCTTCGTGTTTGATGTTGTCCCAAGGCCTTCTCATAATCAATGAAGCATAAGGAAAGATCTTTGTGCTTTTCGATACATCTTTCACTCAGCATCCTTAGAACAAAGATCGCATTCCTTCAACCACTATCTTCTTTGAAATTAAACTGCTCTTCACTTATTTTATCTTTTTTGTCTTGCTCTCTGTAGCAATACTCTTAGAATTGTTTTGGTCACATGACTTATGAGGCTTATGGTTCTGTGTTACCTACATTCCGTTGTGCCTACTTTTTTCGGTATAGCTACAAAGATTGAACTGCATAATTCTTCTGGTAAAACTCCTTTTTTCATAGAATGTGTTTGTTATCTCCGTTAGTTTTTGAATTCCTATTTCTCCTGCGAATATTATCATCTCTGTTGTTATTTTGTCTATACCAGCTGCTTCTCTTCATTTTCTTCAGTACTTCGGCAATCTCTTCTTCCTGGATAAGCAGTGATGTTAATCCTTGTCCTGGTCCTTGTCCTTAAGGACTCCTTAAGGACCAATTTGAAGTCCTTGTCCTTGTCCTCGTCCTTGGGAAGTCAGTCCTCGTCCTTATCCTCGTCCTTGGGGGTTCAGTCCTTGTCCTTATCCTCGTCCTTGCAGATCGGTCCTTGTCCTGGTCCTTGTAACTTAGTCCTTGAAAAGTCCTTATAAGGACCAATTACTTGTATACCATTTTCAATTTTACTGATAATTATGTTCCAAGGTAAGAGTAGTAGGCCTATATGGATTTATATTTTGGCTACATACTTGTGTTGAGTTACTCTAAATGTTTAGTCATTGTTTCCTTTATAATACCAGTTGATTCTTTAGCAGAATTTTTTGTTTCCCTGCGACGTCGGCTCCAGTTGAACGAGTGTTTTCGCAAAGTGGTCTCATAATTAGACCTCACCGTGTGTGCATGACTGATCAGCTGCTGGAAACACTTTTTCATTTTTTTTATTATTATTATTATTATTATTATTATTATTATTATTATTATTATTATTATTATTATTATTATTATTATTAAACTTGACAATTTCTTAAGCGCAGTAACATAGCTAGGTGGCTAAAGTCAAAGGCGCATTTGAAATGCAGCATTGCTGTTGACTACATTATGTTTTTTAAAAAAATTTGCTTTTCTAATTTTGTGATTCGAATTGAAATTGTGTTTGGTTTTGTCCTATCTGACTTTTTTGTCTGACAGAGGTTGGTCCTTGTCCTTGATCCTTGTTCTTGAGGGTCAGTCCTTGTGGTCCTTGTGCTTGCGGGGTAAGTCCTCGTCCTTGTCCTTGTCCTTGGAGGGTCGGTCCTCGTCCTTATCCTCGTCCTTGGGGGTTCGGTCCTTGTCCTTATCCTCGTCCTTGGGAAGTCGGTCCTCGTCCTTATCCTCGTCCTTGGGGGGTCGGTCCTTGTTAACATCACTGTGGATAAGTAGTCTGTTTATTTCTTTTATTATTGGTTTTTGTCCTCGGTCATCATGGTACAGCTCTTCTATATAGTCTTCCCACCTTTTGAGTATCTCTTTTTCTTCCATTAGCAGTTTCCCATCTGTTGAATTTATACATGAAGTGCCAGAACAGTTGAACCCTCCCTTTCTTTTACCCATTACTTCCCTTATCCTCTTGTGTATATTTGTTGTGTTTTTACTATCTTCTATTTCTTTACATTTGTTGTGTAGCCATTCTTCTTTTGCCTCCCTGCATTTCTTCTTTATGTTTCTGTTCAACATGTTATATTTTACCTCATCTTTATTTTTTATTTTTCTTCTTTCTTCCATCATATCCATTTTTCTGCTTTAATCCATTGCTGTTTTCTTATTCTCCTCTCCTTAGTTGTTACCTCTTTCGCTGCTGCTGTGACCGCTTCCTTGAAGTCTTCCCATATTTTAACTATGTCTTGTTCTTCACTTAGCACCTGGAATCTATTTTTTAACCTTAATTGATATTCTTGTTTTAATTTGTAGCTCTTTTCCATTTCTTTCCAGTCGTATCTTTCTATTGTTTCCTTTTGTTGATTATTATATTGATTATTATCAGAAATAATCTGTACAAATCTTAATTATTGGCAGATGCTGTATATCATCAGGTGCCAGTTCATTCTGTTCAAAGAAACACATCAACATATCAATAGCATTAGAAGCCTGCTAGAGTGAAACATGAACCGGTTCACTTGATTGATCAGAGTCAGAGTCGGTCTGGTTTTCTTCTTCACTGTAGCTCTCCTCATCATTACTTGCCACAGCATCTGATATCATTGCCACAATGTAGAGGGTTTCATGGGGGCGGGCGGCCAGATGAAAAGTTCTGAAGGAGTAAGGAAAGGAACTGGGTGGGAGGGGTATGAGGATTTGCAGTGGAAAAGCTGCAGTCTGTTGACTAAATTTCTGAGGAATTCGATCCAGATTGCCCACACCTCCACATTGTCCGCTCCTGGCATTTCTGTTTGTAAAAAATCCTATAGCCCGTGGAAAATGTGAGCAAAAAAATTATATAAATTGCAGAGGTTGCAATGAGCCTATTTGCATGATTGGTGAAAAAAAGAATAAAAATTACTGAAATTCTTCAATTCAGAAGTGCTTGTGTGAATAACTGAGTTCCCCAGTTTAACAATAATGATAAACTTGAGTGTGGGGTCTCAAGTAGGTACTGAATTAGTACAATGCAGTCAGCTAAAGCAAAACAATACAGAATGGAATGATCACGACAGTGTCAAAAATGGCAGACAGATCTAGAAGTTACATTGCCATTATCCATTGAGTTTGTGATTATGATCATGTACAGATAGAAGAACAGTTTCAGTAGCATCATATTTACAATATGCTGGCTGAAAATGAAGGAGAAGGTCATTTGAAGACAAATGGGCATGACTTTGTTTGCAACCACTCTCAAATCTTTGAGAAAAGTTTGGGATGGATATGGGCCAATATTTTGCTAAATCATATGGGTAGAGAGATGATATTTTCAATAGAGGCTGGACCACCAGAAGAGGAAATGTAGACGTTTATCATTTATCATTAGCAGAATAACTGGCCCCAGGACATCAAAGCATTCTTTAAGGAGGTGATTTAGTAAAATGAACTAGCCTATGAAGCAAAATTTTAGTTGAACCTTTATAGCTTTAAATACAAAGATGCATATCAATTACCTGCAGATTGCACCTGCAACAAATTTGCATTCATTATCACAGCATCTGTCAGTTCCTGCTTTCACAAGTGGTCCAGCATCACACTGTTCATTGTCTTCTACCCTATAGTTACCACAGAAGCTGGTCCTAGGTACTGCAACAAACACAAGTAAATAAATTGACAGATCAATCAATCAATAAACTTCTATGGCACCACTATCATAATGCCCAGGGCATCAGCCAATGGCGCACCAAATCCAAATAGAATTAGAGCCAGGTCAATCCGGAAGATCAGTCAGAACAGTGGGGAGCAATCTAAGGGGGATAAGCCAAGTCAAACAGGTAAGTTTTAAGACCAGATCTAAAAGATGAACAATTTTTAGTTTTAAGAAGTGATATTGGTAATGAATTCCACACACTGAGAAACAACTAGTGCCAATGACAGCGTGAGAATAAGGAACAACAAATGAAAGTCCTGCCGAATACCTAGTAGATTGAGCAGTAGGTCGAGGGATTAGTCGCATCTTAAGGTAATAGGGTTCATTATATAATATGGTTTTAAATACCAAAAGACAAAATTTTATAATTAATTTGGTATTTGATAGGAAGCCAATGTAGGGACTGTCTTGGTGGAGTTATATGTTCAAATCTTGGGAGTTTTGGATATGACTCTAACTAAGGAATTTTGTACTCTCTGGAGTTTCTGCATATTTGAATTTGTGATGCCAAAAAGCAAGGAATTGCAATAATCTAGGCTACTAGATACCAATGCGTTGGCTAACTGAATAAGAACAAGCTTAGGGAGGAGATGTCTGATGCGATAGATGTCCCGAATATGATACCGGTAATGAGAAATTTTGCAGACTGAATTTATGTGACTAGTAAAAGAAAGGGAAGAGTCAAATATCACACCAAGGTTGCGAGCAGAAGTACTTCTAGGAACAACAGTGGAATCTCCTAATACTACAGATTTCAGAGATTCAAATTTAGTCAATTGAGCTGGAGTACCTAATAGCAAGAACTCAGTTTTTGATGAATTCAAAAGAAGCTTATTTGAATCCATCCATGACTGAATATTAGTAAAGACAGTGAATAGAATCTCAAGGGATAAGTTTGAAGAAGATTGATCAAAAGAGATGAGAATTTGAGTATCATCAGCATAAAGATGATATGCCACTTGATGTTCATCAAGAAGTGAACCCAAGGGGGTTGTATAGAGAGTAAATAACAGAGGTCCAAGAACCGAGCCTTGAGAGACACCACAAGACAGATCAGTGGGAGTTGAGAGATTCTCATTTATTAACACTGATTGAGTGCGGGGAAGTAAATATGAAGAAAACCAATGTAAAGCAATGTCAGAGATTCCAAACCAATGTTCAAGACGATAAAGAAGAATAGAATGATCAACAGTATCAAAGGCGGCAGATAGGTAAAGAAGTAAAAGAGCAGTAACTTTTCCAGCATCAATAGCCCAAACACTGAAGAGCTGAATGCAGTCCTCACGTTGATAGAGATTCCAGCGACGTCCAGAATGCAGTTGATCACAGCCACCTAGCACTACAACAATCGCTAACATGGCAGCGTCCAGCCCGCAGCGGTGAGACCAACTGGATACTTCCAGAGCGACGCGAAACAGAAGAGGACGGCTAAAACTCCTCAGCAAACCGACGAACGAGAAGCAGTCCTCATGTCCTGCACAAAATTCACGGACAGAGCGTCAGCAAATGCTGAGAAACGATGGCAAAACGAGGCACACACAACAGGTGCAGGCTGCCATAGATAGGCGCCAAACATAGATTGAGTGCAGGGATGTAAATATGAAGAAAACCAATGTAAAGCAATGTTGGAGATTCCAAACCAATGTTCAAGATGATGAAGAAGAATAGAATGATCAACAGTATCAAAGGTGGCAGATAGTTCAAGAAGTAAAAGAGCAGTAACTTTCCCAGCATCAATAGCCCGAACAATATAATCATGGA
Source organism: Metaphire vulgaris (assembly GCA_018105865.1). Lineage (NCBI taxonomy): Eukaryota > Metazoa > Annelida > Clitellata > Crassiclitellata > Megascolecidae > Metaphire > Metaphire vulgaris. The sequence goes on from CM030861.1 coordinate 3,990,558, forward strand.
CTGCCAACAGAGCCGTTTTGGTAGAGTGATATTTTCTGTAGGCAGACTGGAAAGCAGTGTTGTATGAAGTACTCAGTTTGAGTACTCAAGTAAAAGTAAAAGTATTATGTCATTTATTTACTTAAGTAAAAGTAAAAAGTACCTATGAAAATAGTTACTCAAGTAAAAGTAAAAAAGTTGTGGCGACCATGTGCCACAGATAGCATTATTATTATTATTATTATTATTATTATTATTATTATTATTATTATTATTATTATTATTATTATTAATTATTGCTTAACTGTATAAACTTGTTAGTTAATAATTTAATCTAATTAATTAGCGTTATAATAATGTTTTCGTACTAATTTTAATTAATTAATAAAGTTTTAATTCATGTAAAACGGACAGAGCACGCGCTAGGCTAAGACGCTAAGGCTTCGGTAAAATTATTAGAATCGCCACGGCCGCCCAAAGACCGAGAGATAAGTTGTATAAACCGGCAACGATTTATGGTTCCCGAGCCTTCGGTCTTTAGCAAGTGGAGAGTTTGGCCGCTGAAAGACCGTCGCCTGTTTGACAGAGGCTGCGCGGAGACGGCGGCTGGTTGGCTGCTGACGAAGGGAACAGGCGGTTGGAGCGACGGAAAGAAGGAGAGAGAACGCAGCGGTCGGCCGGCTGTGTAGTCGATGCGTACGCCTGAACATCGGCGCCCGGGCTACCAGGGGTGGTTAGCGAAGGGCTGGGCCCGTAGACGGGGTCGCTTACCACCGATAACGACGACACCATTGCCTAAGCTCCCTGCCCTGACGGCATCTAGGCGGACGTGGCCCTACAGTTTAAAATTCCGCCTAAAGAGCGGCGCCCGGGGAACAGGTCCTGACGGCGATGCGCGTCGCCGGCGGCGAAGCGCCTTTCGCCGCTGCCGACGACGCTAGAGGGGTGGGTCCGAAGTTAAGCTTCCTGACGGATAAAACGCGTAGATAGGGACATTTGGGAGCGAGCGCCCTCAAGGGCTGGTTCTAAAAATCGAAAATCTCCGAAATATGGGAATTTATGTAGCCCGCGTCACTAGGCGGACGCAGGCGGCTGTTGAACTAAAGTCCGCTTGAGACGCGCGCCCATCTAGCAGGAGCGATTGCCGCGTCGCTTAGCTGTAGACTAGGCCCCTGATCACCGCTAAGGAAAACGTTCTTAAGCAAGTCCCTACTTTTTCCTATTGACGGCAACTACGCGAAAATACAGACTACAGACGAAAAATCCGCCTAAGTGTCCGTCAAAAAGTTTCAAAACTCTAAAAATTTCAGTCATGGATATGAGATCCTCTTTTCGCATTGTGGCCGCTTATACTGTGAAGCGATAGAGTAAAGAAAGCACAGCGATTGAAAGCGAGTATTTGGACCCCGTTTAAAGTGCTAAAGCTTATCGTTTCATACTGACGTATCAAAGGCTATTGATTGCAGTTCCTGTGCGCTAGTTATTGTGGCTGCCGGACTGCGTCTAGCTACCGCGTCTTTGTCCGTGTTACCAGTGTTGCCACTGTAGCCATTGTTGTCATTGTTGCTTGGTTTATTAATAAATAAATAAAAATAAACCAATAAAGGTTGAGATCGGCCGGATCCGCCTTATTGGTGGTCCCGAGGACGCGCCTCCGAACCGTCGGGGATCGAGCATTTCCCGCGGCCGCGGCTCGGGCATGGAATTGTCTACCGCCATCAATACAGCTCTCTACGACCTTGAATACTTTTAAAGAGAGACTTAAAACCTGGTTATATCGCACGAGTTATCTGTAACTTTGTAATGTGTTCACGCAGTTCGTTCGGACGAGTTACCACATAAATCAGTACGTTAATAATAATAATAATAATAATAATAATAATAAAGGCAAGTTGTGTTCGTGTCTTTCAAAGTCGATGTGACGCCGGAGTCTCAGCGCACTGTCCGTGAAGGTGAGCCTTGGCTGTGATGAACCTCGCCTACCTGAGGTCACGTTAGTGCCCAGGAGGTCAATTCTGAGCCAAGGGAGGAGACAGACGCCCGCCTGTCGTATAGGCGCGGGGAGACAGTTTGGGTGAATCGACGGCCAAGGAAAAGAGTGGACCGCCGTCCATTCAGGCACGGACAACCTCGGGTTTGGTGAAAGCGCTGAGGAAACAAACAGACGCCGCTGCCCGTCTACAAGCGAGAGCAGAGATTACCCAGCGTGTGAGGAAGCCAAGAGACAACGCCGCCTGTCTATAAGAGAGCGGAAGACGGCTAGATTGACGAGAATGAAGAGACGTGGGGCCAAGTCGAAGTCGGAGACCAGGAATGCCTATCGAAATCGCTTAAGGCGCCGAGACCAAGCGGTGGCCAGCGGTAAGAGGCATGAGTTAAAGGGTCTCTCGGACGAGGCCGGAGCCGGAACGGATAGAGAGTCAGAGGAGGAAAACGAGAACCCTACGTTGAGGAGCGGCCATCCTCAGTGCGCTGCCTGCCTGGCAGCCGCAGACACCTCCTCTGATGTCGGAGAGCAGGAAAGGGAACGTGACGCCGCCGATCAGGCAGAGTCGGCGGCTGATGGCGATCGGGAGACCGAGTGGGCGTTGGGGGCCGCCCGACCACCGGCTGCGCTACGAGACCGCGAGCCGGCGGGGTCGCCACAAAGTACTCTCCAAAAAGTTACTTTTTAAGTAAAAAGTAAAAAGTGCCGCGATAGACGGAATCGTCAGCAGGCTCAAAACTCCACATTATCATGTTAAATCACATTTTTATTAGGGCCTAATCTTTTAAACAACATGCAGTAGCCTCAACAGTCAGCGTACATATATCTGGGCTGAAAATGTGGTTTTAAAAACCTAGGTTTTTAGGGTTTGAAAAAAACAACTGAAAAAGTCAAAATTTAGGCTTTTAGGGTTTTGTTTGTAAAAAGCAAAATGAAAACTCATATTTAATGTCCTTAAAGTTGTTTACTCTGTGCAGACAGAGAAACATACGTGTGGCACGAATTTAGAGAAGGTTTATACTTTATGGGCTTTGACAAGTAAGAAGAGTATAGCAAATGGTTAACCTAAAAATCTAAATTTTATCTGTATAAACCTAGTTTTTTTCAGCCTTGACACATAGGCCCTATACACCATTAACTTCTACATTAGCAGCATCAAAAGTAGCCAGAGCTTGTTGTTCAACCTTGCTTTGGGACTATAAGTAAGTACGGGAAGCTGGGAATAATTAAACACCGTATTTGTATTTGGTTGTGGGATTGGCGCTGTATGTGGCAGCCGCCCCGAGTTCTGAGTGCTGAGGTTTATCGCGATTTCTCGTGTTATTTCTGCGTTTATGTGTCTAATTCGAACATTAGCTAGACGTGACACATTAGTGATTCGTCAGGACTGCCTCTTTCCGGCAGACTTGGTCCTCGTAGGTCCTTTTTGTTGCGGATACTATGCTGACCTGCAGACAGTTTGAGCGTACAGCGACTTCATTAGCATATTGGCTTTCACGCGTACTACTACAGCGTATTATCTCAGCGTCGTGCGCTTCGCCGTTCGCTGTGTTGCCTATGTTTCACACTGACACGGAATAGCATGGTTTTGTACACGCTCGATGAACTTAAGGCTTTCGCCGTTCGCTGTCGACCTGCGACGTCAGTCCAGGATTCGATTCGACTGTTTGGGCTCAGTCCCTCTCGTCGTCATCGCGGTCGTCGTGCTGGGCGACGCCGCCCCAGATTTGCGCTGGAACGTGCGGTCAACGGCGTCTACGTCTTCACCGGTCACTCGAGACCGTGTCTGCCTGCGCCGCCGAGACCACACTCGCCACGTCTCATCTCGTTGCGTCGGATTAAGTGTCTTCGTAACTCTTTTGCGACGGGAGATGTGCTGACGTTCGGGTTCATGAACATTCGGTCTTTGACTCATAAACTTGATGATTTGTTGGAGATCTGTGATGACTTTACGATTCGGGTAATATGTCTATGTGAGACGTGGCATGATCCCGATTCTGTCTGGATCGGCCGTCTTCATTCGGATGGCTGGCAGGTGGCAGAGAAGGCGCGCCCGCGGCCTCTTGGCGGAAGCGACACTTTATCCATGAATCATGGAGGGTCGCCATCTGTGCCGCCCCGGCATCCGCCTGGCCAATATTGGCATTCCTCTGGCTGCGATTACGTTCGAATTCGTGTGCGCGCGTGTTTCCTCCGGGACGTCTTGCGTAATAGCCGTCGTCTACCGCCCAGGATCGGCGGCGGTCACTCAACTGTTTTTCCAAGAACTGTCGGTCTTTCTCGGAGAACTAGCGTCTCTACGTGAGCCTGTCTACCTGACAGGCGACTTCAACGTGCGACTCGAACGAGATGACGACCACGCCTGCCGCCAGCTGAGGATCTTTTTCGTGACCTATAACTTTACATACTGCGTGACCGGACCCACGATTGCGAAGGCGGCACGCTTGACGTTCTGGCATTCCGCGAACGTCGTTCCTCCGCATGTGTCTGTCGTTGACACGGGTCTATCCGATCACTCTCTGCTGAGTTGGAATGTTCCGCCACTCGACCGCCCAATCTACGCCACCGCCAATCGCCGTCGTGCGTGGGGAAAACTCGATCTCACAGTCTTCCGTGCGGAGCTGTTACTCTCCCAGATCTCCAGCGCCAAGGAATGGCCCACGATGGATGTTGAGTCCATGGCTCTACTTTATAACAGTGAGTTACCAGATTACTTTGACAAGTTGATCCGGTGAAGACCGCCGGAGCTGTCGGCGGCGCCCATCGGATCCTTGGTTCGGCGAATGCCGAAATGCCAAAAGGAAGCTCCGTAAAGCAGAGCGCTGTGCTCGTCGTCGCCTCCCGCTGAGGCCGCGTCATCTGTCCTCGACTGGACCATAAAGCGCAAAGCCTACAGACGGCTACTAAGCCGAAGCGGGGAGGTCTTTGGTGTCGCAAGGTGGAAACCGAGCGTACCACACGCGTCGACTCTGGCAATCGCTGACACGCTCCTGGGTCGGGGCGGACGCCTCTGCCGGAATCACTCACGGCTGAACAATTCGCTGATTTCTTCCGTGAGAAGGTGTCTGGTGTATGGACAGCCACCGGAACATGATCCTCCCAACTTCTCCCCGTCGGACGGGCTGTTCTCTGAGCGTATTTCGTACTCTATCAGTAGAGGAAATCACTGCAGAGATACTAACACTGCCTGATAAGTGCTGCGCCAGCGACCCGCTCCCGACACGTCTCCTCAAGGAATGCTCCGACATCTCAGCGCCCGTTCATCACGGAGCTCATCAACCGCTTCGCTGCTGCTCGGTGTGGTGCCCAGACGTTCAAAGACGCCGTCACTCCGCGGATTAAGCGACCCGGCCCAGACGCTTCAGGCGTAGGGATCCCACAGACCGATCTCGAATCTGTCTGTCCTGTCGGGCTGCTTGAGCGGATAGTCTCCAGGCAGCTTCACGGACTATCTTGCGTCCTCTGGCCTCTACCCTGAGCTGCAGTCCGCCTACCGTGCCTATCATTCCACGGAAACGGCAGTCCTCAAAATCACCACAGACATCCTCCGTGAACTGGATGAGGGTAAGCTGGCTGTCCTCGTTCTTCTCGATCTTACGGCCGCTTTCGACACGGTGGATCACTCGATACTACCGCGTCGGCTTAATGTCTCGTGACGGCATTGGTCATGTGGCCCTTAAATGGTTCCATTCGTATCTCGATCGCCAGACACAATGCGCGGCGTTGTTCCAACTCCAGCACTCACCCATCACACGTCATCTGCGGCGCCCCGCGAGGATCGGTTCTTGGACCCATCCTGTTTACCTATACGTGGCTGACCTGCTACGCCTCATCCGCCAACATGGGCTCCAAGGACACTTGTAGGCGCGGATGACACCCAGATATATGGAGGCTGCTGGCCTCGGAGACGCAGCAACTGCTTGAGCGTCTCACTAGGTGTCTGGATGAGATGGCAGACTGGTTGAAGTCTAACAGGCTTCAGCTCAATGTCGCCAAGACCGAGGTCCTCTGGTTCGCCACTGACCGGAATCAACAACAGCTGCCGGCGTTCCTGTATTAGGATTAACGATCTTGAGCTACGCCCAGTCACATCCAACAAACTTGGGTATTTATCTCGACAGTGCAGCGACGATGAAGCTGCATGCAGCTAAGACCGTTGCAAGCTGCGCCTCTCTCCGGCTGATCAAGAGTCCACGCCGGTCAGTCTCCCTGCCGTCCTCAAGACGCTGGTCGTAGCTCTTGTCCTCACCAGACTAGACTATGGAAATGCCGTCCTCGCTGGATCGCCTGCCTCTCTACTCTGCAGGCTGCAGTCAGTCCTGAATGGGGCTGCTCGCCTAATTCATCGGTCGGCGTTGAAAATGTGCACGCCACTCCGCTACTTATTGATCTACACTGGCTGTCCGTGCCAGAGCGCATCAAGTTTAAACTATCTAGTCTCGTTTATCGTTGTCTGCACGGAACAGGACCGAACTATCTGGCGACCGAGTTGCAGCAGCGTCTCGGATCTCGAAGCCGACAGAAGACTAAGATCCTCCACTCTGGCTGAACTGATTGTCCCCAGGACGCGTCTACGTCACTGTCGGTGATCGAACTTTTCCGGTATAGCGCGCTTGGAACTCACTCTAAATTTGACATCCAGAAGTCTCCGTTTCGACACATTCAAGAAACGCCTCAAGTCCTGGCTATTCAGAACTAGTTACTGTATTTAGTTATTTAGTTATGTAATGTGTTCGCGCAGTCTGTCGACTAGTCACCACACTAATCTTGACTTTACTTACTTTACTTACTTACTTACTTACTTATTTGAACAGCAACACAAGTAAATGCAACGAAAGTTGGCGATGAGAAATTTTACTTGTAAGTTGTAACGAGACGTGAAAGACATAATGTAACGAAGTAAAAGTACTAATATTTGAATAAAAACTTACTTCGTTACAAGTAAAAAGTAATCTGCAAATTGTGTACTTCGTTACAGTGCAAAGTACTCAGAATTGTACTTAAGTATTGTAACGCGTTACTTCTACTTCGTTACCGCGCAACACTGCTGGAAAGGGAGGTAATGTAGACTAGAACACAAATGAGCATGGATTTGCTTAGCAACTATTCTTTCAAGTATTTTCTATAAGAAATTAAGATTAGATATAGGCCTATAGTTAGACAAGTCGTCAGGAGAGAGAGATAGATGGCTTTCTAAGTAGTGGGTGAACAACTGCATGAGTGAATGAAGAGGGGAAATACCCTTCAAGCAATGAGAGATTCTTAAGGTTTGTTATTATTGGCCCTAAAACATCAAAACAATCCTTGAGAATTTGAGTTGAGTTTGTCAAAGGACACTCAAAAGTCAAATCATAATTCTTCAGGGCCAATGTCTTGGCTCTTTTTTTTCTAGTTATGGATAAGTGATATACAATAAGCAAATCTGAAAACTTAATCTGAAATGGTAAGAGCAGCAACTAACCAACAAAACATGTCTCTTTTTTGGCCTCTAAGACATTTGAAATTGAAGTCCTACTGCATGGAGAGAATTTCTAAAATATCATATAAACACAAAGCATAATGTATGATTTGTAACTTAAATATAACCAATTTTATATAATGTATCTGAAAAACTAGGTTTTTGAAATATACTTGATTAATTATTAATAATTGATTAATTAATTTTGATGAATTTCAAAGAAGCTTATTTGAATCCATCCATGACTGATTTATTATTGTATTATTATTATTATTATATTAGTGAAGGCAGGTGGATAAAGCCTCAAGGGATGAGTTTGAAGAAGATTGATCAAAAGAGATGAGAATTCGAGTATCGTCAGTAAAAAGATGATAAGCCACTTGAAGTTCATCAGGAAGTGAACCCAAGGGTGTTGTATAGAGCAAATAACAGAGGCCCAAGAACCAAACCTTGAGGGACGCCACAAGACAGATCAGTGGGAGTTGAGAGATTCTCATTTATTATCACTGATTATTATTATTATTCCAGGACAATTTATATAGCACTATACGCATGGTTCAAAATCCAAAATCAAAAGCGCTTTGACAATGCTGACATGTCAATGAAGGTTAGAAGGTGGCGATGTTAAAATCCACTATGATGATGGAAAGAACTTAACTTTCAGAAGACCTCAGATTGAAAATGATTATTATAGTAGGGTTGTTTTATTAGGACCCATGACCATTTTGTTCCTGCCTTTTATTTATTGCTCATTCATGTACCTTTGACTATTAGAAGAAGATTTAGAATCTATGTCCCTCTCAAATTTGGGGACTAATTGTGCAAGTCCAAAATCCAAGATGGCCGCCAATGGATATATATCAAAAGATTAATTAAAATAACTTTTGACCAATTTTGATCAAATTTGCATAGAGGTTAGAAATGACACTTGTTATAAGATGGTTATGCAAAATTTTGGCTACGTTACATTTCAAAGATGTTGCCATCTGCCATATTAGATTTGTCACACAAGTCATAATAATTTTGATGTGAATCAAGTACATTATGCCTGTGCACTACAGTACATAAACTGAAAACGCTAATGCAGTGGTTCTTAATGCAGTGGTTCGACCGGGGGTACTCGTACCCTTTAGAGGTACTTGAAGGACGTCATGGGGGTACTGAATAATCCTTAAATAAAGCCTGCTTTAAAACTTTTGCGAACTATATTAGAAATTCTAACGAAAAATCCCACTTTCTGGCATGTGCAAAAAATCTGTAACAGATGTTTGTTGCAGGTTTTAATTTTGCTCAGTTTGTAATTATTTTAAATATCTTGCACACTTTTGTCCTGCGATAAGGTATGCTGGTGGGGGTGCTTCGTTCTCTTATACTTGTTTCAGGGGTACATAATCGTAAAAAGGTTAAGAACTACTGCGCTAATGTAACAATAGTGGCAGAGAAAACATACTTTTTTGAAATGTTAAAAGAAATGTTAAAAGAAAAAAATTCCTCAGGTTATGACAACATAAATAATTTATCAGTGGTTTTCACACAGGCTTACTTAGCCTCCTAAACCACTTAAAATCACATTATTATTATTATAAAGTGTAATCATTGATTGTGCTGAATATTTAGCCAAAATTCTATCAGATATTATAAATTCCTCTTTCTCAACAGGCATTGTACCGGATGAAACAAGAATAGCAAAAATAATTCCTATATATAAAACAGGATCTAAATCAATTGAATCTAACGATAGATCTATTTCTAACTTACCAGTTTTCTCTAAAATTATGGAAAAGGCAATGTTTAAGAGATTAATAAAATATCTGGATATATTTAACATGTTATCTGAACATCAATTTGGCTTTAGACCAAATAATTCTACAGTTATACCAGTAATGAACCTAGTTGATTTAGTAACTGCTAATTTTGAATCACATATACACACAATAGGTACCGTATCTTCCTTTATCTTAAAAAAGCATTTGATGTCATTGAACACAAAATTTTATTAAGAAAACTTGATTCCTATGGGCTTAAAGGCTTATCTCAAACATGGTTTTCTAATTATTTATCTAATCATAAGCAATTTACTTGGGTGAATTCTCAAAAATCTGAAGTTAAAGATATAAAGTATGGGGTACCTCAAGGCTCAATTCTTGGCCCTTTACTTGTTCTAATCTATAGTAATGATTTTCCCAATGTATCAACTTTTTAAAATTACTTCTTATTTGCTGAGGACACTAACTTAATTGCTACTCATAACAGTCTGAAAGAACTGACTGCTATAATTAGCTCTAAATTAATTAAAATATAAGATTGGTTTAAGATTAATAAACTTGAATTAAATCTTGATAAAACAAATTTCATATATTTTCATTTAAAACCTTATGCATACAAAATTGACCAAATAAAAATAAATGACCCTAATATAACCCAAAAATCATCTACTAAATTCCTAGGGGTAATTATAGACCAGCATCTAAACTGGAGAGAATATTCTGATGAACTTACCAATAAAATTGCTAAAAACTTACACGTAATTTGGCATTTTTAAAATTTACTTGACTCCAATGCTCTTCATCAACTCTATTACACTCTAATACAGTGGTTCTCAGCCCTCTTTGCCTCGTGGAACACTTTTGAAGTTCACAAATTTCTAGTGGACCACCTGACTGGCAGTCACCTGCTCCTAAAAGCAGTGATGATCTTTTTTCTTCTTTGCTTGTCAGACTTTTCATGTTGAAAATGCACAAAATACACACAAAATGTGCCAATAATCTTCTTGTGCTGATGACCTTGTTATGCTCATTGCACTTTTCAGATTTTTCACATGGAAAATATATATGTGTAACTTTTATTTACGTTTTTTCAGACTTTGCTGCAGACCACTAGACCCCCTCTCACAGACCACTTGTGGTCCACGGACCACGGGTTGAGAACCATTGCTCTAATACATTCATATCTTACTTATTATACTATAATATGGGGAAAAACTACAAATCAACTATAGGCAAATCCAAACTATGCAAAACAAAGCAGTAAGATTTTTTTATGATAAGGAATATACTAAAATTATTAAAATATACTAAAATCATCTGTCTATGCAGTCTGCCTTCCCTGACCTCTCTTTCTCCTCTTCTGTCCGTGATCTTAGCATAATTCTTGACTCTGAGTTAACCTTCATGGATCATATTAACTCACTTTTTCGCAGTTGCTTCTATCATCTCCACCAAGTTAGAGTGATTCGACGTACACTAGACATGCCATCTGCTTCTACTTTGATTCATGCATTTATTTACTCAAGGCTTGACTACTGTGGTTCACTTTTTGCTGGTCATCCATCAGTGCAACTTGATAAACTCCAGATGGTTCTTCGTTCGGCAGCCAGGGTGATTGCTGGTGTCACAAGACTTGATTACATTAGTAATTATATGATGTCTGTTTTACACTGGCTGCCTTATCCTGCTCGAGTTGAGTTTCATGTGTTGAAAGCAGTTGCACTCTCTCTTTATGGTGCCGCTCCATCTTATCTTTCAGAGCTACTCCATCCTCTTAGCTCTATCCCTGGTCGGCCATGTCTTCGGTCCACAACCAATGGTCTTCTCAGTGTGCCCCAAGAACGAACCTCCTTGTTCCTGAAATGAGGTTTTGAATCAGTTAGCCCTATCCTTTGGAATGCTCTTGACGCCAGTATGTGTGGCTTAGCAACTCCTAATTCTATGACCCTCTTTTTGAACGACTTAAAACTTATCTCTTTGTCAATATACAGTAATTTGCAATATACAGTAATTTGCAAATTGCTGTGGGAGCGCTTCTCAGTGATTCTTCAGAAGAGGCGCTATACAAATATTTTGTTACATTACATTACTAATTTATACAAAAAATTCAAGATTTTAAATATAGAAAATATCTATATTCAACAATCTGCTTTATTTTTATAAAAATATTTCTTTAATATTCTTCCCCCAATTTTTATATAAATAAATACTTCAACACACTATTCAATAAATGCGATAATCTTTGAAACTAGTTGTTAACCCGCCCGTCAAAAATGACGAGGAGAGTGGCTATCTCCTTCCCTGATTTATTGCAAAAGTTCATAATATTACATATAACATTTCTTTAACCCTTAAATGGTTTAATTAAATTTTAAAAGTCGTCACCATTTGGTTTAATTAATTTTGGGAAAAAGCGTTCATATGAACTGTGAACATAAACATTGTAAATTTAGTACATCTCAGGCTATATAGAAGCTAAAAAAATAAGGTTTGCGCCGTTGTTTAGCATTTTTATTGGTCTTTCGAACCATCCATGCAAGAAAAAATTTTGGGGGTAGGGTCCACTCTACAGCCTAAAATCGGTCCCCTCCCCAAAATTTGTTCAAAGCCCAATAGCAAAACGTTTTCAGCGGTGACCAACCTTTTGTGAATGGCAAAGTTACAAAGGGGAGTCATTGGAACAGAATAGTTCAAAAATTTTGAAGAATGGACCCGAATTGGGGTAGTTATCACCTTTTGAACCCTGGAACTCATTGTTCAGACAAAGAAAATTTTTTCGCAAATTTTGCAACCTGAAAAATTACATTTCAGTATATTTTGGGCTATATAAAAGGTAAAGAAAAGAGGTTTGCACCATTGTTTAGCATTTTTATTTTTCTTTCTCCATCCATGCCAAAAAATAAATTTTGGGGTAGGGTCCACTCTACAGCCTAAAATCGGACCCCATCCCAAAAAATTTTTTCAAAGCTCAATAGCACAACATTTTCAGCAGTGACCCCCTTATGTGAGCAGCAAATTTGTAGAGGGGTGTAATTGGAACAGAAAAGTGAAAAATTTTTGAAGATCGGACCATATTTGGGGTAGTTAAGATTTTGCGTACCCTAAAATGACACTTTTGCAAAGCCATAATCCGACCCCCTATCGAATAAAACCTATTTTCATAGCTTATAGTGATCACAATTGCTAAAAAAGAGCTACCATCTACTGAATGGATAACAACTATATCAAATTATTACATTAGAAAGTTTATAAAAAAAATATTATATGGCGAATCCCGTTGCGGAACAGACGCTGAAGTGGCGCGCCGTTTATAAACGGCACTGTCCTTTGGCGAACGATTGACGTGTGCCGTTTATAAACGGCGCTGTCCTGTAAGAGGTTAAATCTGAAAATGTAAAGTGAATGCGTAGATTAGCATTTAAAGTTTTTCCTATGTGCTCACTGGGTGGTCTTGCCCCCCACCATAGGGGGCTGCACACCATAACGGAACCTATGACTATGGCTTAGACCTGCCTACGATTCCATTGAGATTTGGTCTCCCACGGGGAGATCAAATCCCAATCCCACTCCAGTGTTACCTATGGCCCCTTTTGGGCATATGGCTCATTTTCGGCTTACAAACCCAAAGGGCTTTGTGTCCCACGGAGGGCTGAGACTTTTTCTCCCCCGGAGGGCTGTGCCACAGTGGAGCTTACGTTCTTCACGGGGGCTAGGGCTTGGTCTTCTTTGGGAGGCTGCGTCTCCAGTAAGGCCTATTAGTCTCACATGGAAGCTGCACCCCACAGTAGGATCTGCGGTCCCACACGTGGGGCTGCACCCCCCAGTGAGGCCTACGGCCTCCCTCGGGGGCTTGGGCTTGGTCTCCAGCGGTAGGCTGAACCCCAGAAGGCTGGGGCTTGGTTTAAGACGAGAGGCTGCACCCCCTTCCAGTAGGGTCTACAGGCTACGGCCCAACAGGGGGGACTGCGTCTCCAGTAGGGCCTACGGCGCCACACGGGGTACTGTGCTCCCAGTGGTGCTGTACAACGTGCAGGCAATCAAGACGATTCGTCAAGCTGCAATGAAGATGCTTCGTCAAATGCTCTGTCTATTATGTAATGTAAGATATTTTCAACATTTTTCTTAAGAATCACATTTCTGGAGCTTCAAGCTTTTTCTTCATGACTTTAGAGATAGTCCACATTTCTGCACCATATAACATGACTGCCCAAACATAGCATTTCAGAACCCTAATCTTTGTTTTCATTGTTAAATATTTGTTTGTTAGTATGTGTTTTAAATTCCCAAAGGCTGCTTTGGCCAGTCTTATTTTTGCTTTTATGTCTGATTCACTTTTCGCATCATTGGTGAACCAGCTTCCTGGATATCTGAATGCCGTGACTTGTTTAATTTTTCTCCATCTATGTTGATTTTGCATTTGGGAAAGTCTTTCTTCTAGGCAGAATGTTTTATTGATTTATTATTAAACCGTTCTTCTCACTTTCTCTATTTACTTGATTTAGCAATTTTTTGCTGTGAATCTGCTATCAGTGCTGCATCATCTGAAAATCTTAGGTTATTGATGTTCTGTCCACCAACTCTGACTCCTTCTAATTCATCTTTGTTTTCCATGATTTCTTCTCCATATGCATTGAAAAATTCTGGTGATAATCCACATCCCTGTCTGGCATCTTTTAATATTTGAATCCATTTTCCAGTTGTTCCAGTTGTTTTCTGGATCCAATATATTTCTGTAAATATTCTTAACTCTTTTCCGTCTATCCCTGCTCCTTTCAGATACTCAAAAAGTTCGTTATGATGGACATTATCGAAAGCCTTTTCATAATCTATGAAATATATGTACAAGTCTTTCTGCATCTCAATACATCTTTCACTTAGCATTCTTAAAATGTATTTTGCATTTCTACAAAGACAAAGTAACAAAGTAAATACCAAGGTTTTATAAAGTTTGTAAAGTTTAGTTGTCAATGGCAACAACATCCTCCAACATCTGCTGAGTAGCTTACCAGACAAAGAGAATTATTATTTAAGATAACGAGAATATTAATCTTCAGTATGCTACTACCAATATTAGAATATTTTATATTAGGTGTAAAGGACTGAGAATATGGAATAGTATTCCCTTGGAACTTGAAAATTCTAGACTAATATCAACTTTTTAAGTATAAATTATTTTTTTCTGTTGAATGTAAACTTAGAATTTTAATAATGAATTAAGATATTGTGATGGTGGTGTGATGGTGGTGTGATGATGGTGTAAATGTGTGTGTAGTGCTAGATAAAGTAGTAAATGTTGAGGTGGCACTATACAAATAAAACATGTGTAACCTAGTTTTGCTTTGTTTACATATGTAAATTAGGAAGAGCAGATGACAGGGTGTACCATTGGACCAGTGTCGGCCAATCGGACGTCTGGGAAGGTCACCGAGTGCCACGACCAATCAGATGGGAGGAGCGTTCGATTCGTTGCAGCCTTGGGAGAAGGAGTCTTGAGTGTTGTGCAAGGAGAGGCGATGGCGATCTTTGAAGAAGCGACCTTCGTCCGATGATTTTAATGTTGAATTAAAATATATTTTACGAATAACTTCAATGTATCAAAGCGATCTAACGTTTCCAAACTTAGTCGTGATTCGAACGTGGTTTTTGTTGTAGAGCAAAGGAACATTTTGAATTGTTTAATTCTGGTTTTAAATCTGTCTGTTTTGAATTGTTTAATTCTGGTTTTAAATCTGTCTGGCGGACAGTTTACAGTTGACATTAGTTACGCGTTGCTAGAGGAGAACTACCACTAGCGATAACTGGCAATAGTCAAAGACTATTAATATTTATTATATTTAATCGCCGCTATTGATGTGAAGTGATTATTTTAGTATAAGAATAAATATGTATTTTAGTATGAAAAGAGTGTTTGTGAGTGAATGTTGATTGGTCCTCCTGTGAGTAGTTAATCAATAAAAGATAATTAATGACCCGTCACAATATGTTTATAATCAAGTTTGAGACTGAGTTATATAACGAATTTCTTAATTCTACTTTATATGTCTTTTAGTGTTAGTTTCTTTATTATAATATTAGATATAAACACAAATCAACCATGTAATTCTTAATTATGAATTTTTAAAAATTTTTGGTTGACCAATTTACAGTAACAGGATTGATATCCCCTAGGACCTAAGTCTACCTTTCTCCTCATTTAAAATAACATTTTTTAAAACAATAATAATAATAAATAATGGCCAAAGTCGCCTTTGGGAGTTTAAAACACATACTAACAAACAGACATTTAACAATGAAAACAAGGATTAGGGTTCTGGAATGCTATGTTTGGCCAGTCATGCAGGGTGCAATTTGTAGGGGGAAGGGAGGATTTCCCCCCACTACCCAACTGCATCCCCCCTACTGCTACATCCCTTCACCACTATATCCTCCCATTGCTATATTTCCCCAACAACTACATCCCCCCAAACTCTTTCCCCCCAAATATTCCCCCCACTGCTCCAGTCACAAATCGCACCCTGCAGTCATGTTATATGGTGCAGAAACGTGGACTATCTCTAAAGTTATGAAGAAAAAGCTTCAAGCTGCAGAGATGTGGTTCTTAAGAAAAATTTTGAAAATATCTTGGACTGAAAAGAAAACAAATGAATTAGTACTCGAAATGGCAGGTACACAAAGAAAATTGCTATCTACAATACGTAAAAGACAACTTCAATTTTGTGGACATATAATGAGGAAGAAAGGTATAGAAAACCTGGTAACTACTGGAAAAGTCGAAGGCAAACGATCAAGAGGAAGACAAAGAATGATGTATATCAGCAGTTTACTGACTGATGTAAAGGGGGTAACTACAGAATTAGAACTCATACAAGCAACACACAACAGAGAGAAATGGAAGTCCATAGTCGTCAACGTAGAAACACACGACACCTAAAGAAGAAGAAGAAAAACAATTCATGTCAATGTATTTAGTTAAGTGTTAATTGTTAGTCAAGTTTTTTTCTTCTTTGCTTCATATTGATATATGTTTATTTTGGATGTTAAGAGAGAAAAAATAAGAAATAATGTAGCCAAAATTTTGCATCACCACCTTATAGCAAGTGTTATTCCTAACCTCCATGCAAATTTGATCAAAATTGGCCAAAAATTTCAACAGTTATTTAATCAACATTTGATCAAAAAAATTTGATCAAAAAAAATTGATCAAAATTTGTCAAAAACTTTCAACAGTTATTTAATTTAATCTTTCAGTATATAGCCATTGGCAGCCATCTTGGATTTTGGACTCTTGCACAGTTAGCCACCACCACATTTAAGAGGGAAATAGGAGCTAAATTCTTTCCTAATAGTCAAGGGTACATGAATCAGCAAGAAAAAAGGGTAAGAACAAAATGGTCACGGATTCCATCATGGTCATGGCTGATCTCAAACCTCAATTTTATATCTAAACTAATTGAACGTATTCTACCCGATTGTACTCAAATAAATGTTCACTTTTCACAGCACAATCTTTTATTATCTAAACAATCTGCATATTGAAAATTTAATTAGACTGAAACTGCTATTTTGGCTGTTCATGATTGTATTTTATCTGCCATGGATAATGGCAAGGTAACTGCACTTATTTTATTGGATTTGTCTGCAGCTTTTGATACAATAGATCAAGCAATCCTTCTCCATAGACCTGAAAACTGGTTTGGTATATCGGGTACTGCTTTGGATTGGTTCAAATCATACCATCAGCATCTCGCTCATACTGTCCACTGTAACATTGTTCAGTCAAATTCAGTGACTGTGGTGTTCTGCAGGGATCTGTTCTGGGCCCCATCCTGTTTATTCTATATACAATGCCACTTGGATGTTGGAGGCCAGCTGTCCGGCCTTTGGCCAGTTAGCTGCGGAGTACCTCAGGGCTCCATCCTCGGCCCGCTACTCTTCATAATGTTCATTGGCCGGTTAAAAGAAGTCATCAACCGCCACTAGTTGCTATTCCATCTATATGCTGATGACATCCAGCTTTTTCGCAGCTGCAATCCAGCCAATCTCCAGAACGTCATCCCACTACTGGCTAACTGCATAGCCGATATAGAAAAGTGGCTTGAACGAAATCAGCTAAAACTCAATGCATCAAAAACCGAGTTCATTATATAGGGTCACAGTAGACAGACAGCAAAAGCTAATGTCAAAGAGCTAAATCTAGGAGGATTTAGCATCAAGTGTTCATGTGCCATTAGAGATCTTGGAGTGATTTTGGATGAGAATCTGACTATGTCAAACCATATTAACAAAGTAGTCTCGAGCAGTTTTTATCAGCTGTGTCAGCTACGTGCTATCATCGACCCTCTCACTCCTGAGGTAGCTCAAGCTCTCGTTCATGCATTCGTGTCTTCAAGTCTGGACTATTGCAACAGCCTTTTAGCCCTTGTCACACACAACCAACTCAAGAGGCCTTAGGTTGCTCAAAATGCTGCCGCACATCTTACTCAAACGACATCACGGCAGCACATCACTCCGATACTCTGAGATCTTCACTGGCTACCTGTGATGCAACATATCAAGTTCAAGATCATTTCTCTGGTCGATAAATGTCTATGGGCAGAGGCACCGGAGTACATGATTAGAGACTGTGTGCTGTTATGTGACCGGAACCAAATCAACCAATTAAGACATGGTCCCACTTGACTCGGATCCTCTGGGCTCCTCGTACACATACCAGAATTGGTGATCGTTCATTTCGGGCACTTGCCCCTGCATTCAGGAATGCTCTACTGTCATCATTGCGGGATGAAACTCAATCGCGATCAACATTTCTTTCACGCCTAAAAACATACTTGTTTAGTGAATCAGCTGTGGCGCATTAGTCTTAATTGCACCCTTTAATGAACTTGTGAATGAATGAATGAATGAATGAAAGGATCACTTCTCTGATTTCTCTACTGATTGTCATGTCTATGCTGAAGATACAGTTATTCATTGCCTTTGATGATAAGACCTCTTCAGTGTCACTTGAAAACTTATCTCTGTCTGCATAAAGTGCAGTCTTACAAGCTTTCATTAAACCCCTCAAAAACCGACTTTTCATTTCTTGGAGCACCATTTAATCCTAGTAAATTTGAAGACACAATTTTGGTTACATTTGACAATATTTCAGTCACTCCAAGTTAGTCTGTCAGCAACCTACAATGTAATATTTGACAAAAACATGTTGCTCAATGATCATGTAAATAAGGCATAAGGCCGCTCATATGCAAGTTAGTGACATTTGATGAATTCGTGATCTTGTGCCCAAATCTGCCCTAATTCCTCTTGCCAATGCTCTTGTTACCATTAGACTTGATAATTGCAATTCCCGATACAATGATAGGGTCATATGCTCATATCTAATGCGCAAAAGCTCCAAATGATCTAAAATTTCTATTGCTCAGGCCATTCCATTACTAAAGCTCGTAAGCATGATCACGTTAAACCTGTTCTTCACAAGTTACACTGGCTGTCCATTGAACAGAGAATTATTTTCAAGACTAGTCTCCTGGTTTATAAAACACTGCAATCCGGCCAACCTCAATATTTGAAATCTATGCTAGACCACACAAAACATTCTCATTCAACAAGATTCGCTAATTCATTGTCAAATATACCTAGAACCAACACTGAAATTGGTAAGAGAGCTTTCTCTATTTCTGGCCCAAAAACATAGAACTCATTTCCTTTGGCTGTCAGATAGTAGTAGTAGTACTACTACTACTACTACTAGTAGTAGTAGTAATACTAGCATTAGTTCTACTACTACTATTATTGATGGTGCTGCTGCTGCTGCTGCTGCTGCTACTACTACTACTACTACTACTACTACTGTCAAATCAATCAATCAGTGCTTTTTTGTGTCGGAATGGGAAATTTGAAGACTGTTTTTTTGCAACATTAAATTCATAAATTGAAAATTTAGAACTACATCAATTTTCCATTTTGCAAATTTCTGATTACACATGTGATCAATGTTCCCTCTAAGGTGGGCTGGTGGACGCGTGCCCAAAAACAAGAGACATGCACCCACAAAAAATGTGTATTGCCCAAAAAAATTTGCAGGAGGTTTTAATCTTTATGAAAACATTTTAAAAATTATTTTAAAAAGATAATCACCACCACTCGACCTGTATATTATTTGTAATGCTGTCTCAGTAAAATGATTTCTGATAAGCAAAAAAGTCATCACTACTTTTTTTAACACTTGACACATGGTTTATTATGGTCGCAATCTTCGCATGAAGTAAAATTGCCCAAAAGTTAGTCAATTTGAAAATTATTGCACAAGAGAAATTTCATGTGCACATGAACCCTCAAGAATCAGAGGAAACATTGTATGTGATATGACTTTATGCAGAGGTTAAAGTGGTATGTTGGAGGTGCTGGGGCCATACGCTGTGAAAACCCTGAGCCCGGGATATATTTGTCGGCCGATGAATGAGGTGCCGGGGCCCATAACAGAGGTGCTGGGGCCGGGCCCCAACCACTGACTTTATGACTTTGTTATGATCGCGTTATATAGTAACTGTACGGCTGCTACATCATGTTGACAAATGACTTCTGACTATTGCGCTCTGGAAAATATATGTTTTACAAACAAAGCTCTTGCTGTTTCCCAACTCTTGACTGATATCTGGAATTGTCTTTTGTGGTATGCATATGGAGCCTTCTTCTAGCATATGTATACTTATGGAGTACTGTTTACAGATACCTTTGAGTATTGAAATTGGTGCTATAGAAGTTCGTAAATAATAATAAGAATAATAATTAATGGTAATTTGGGATTTGACTGCAATGAATAAGGTTCTGAAGAGCAAAGCACTAAAATTTCTAATAGGCTTCCTGAAACATGCAGTGCTAATAGCTTCTTGATCATCTAAAATTTTTCTGTCTAGACATGAAACTCTTCTTCCAAGAGTTCTTCCATAAACATCATGTCAAGAGTGCCTTCAGATTGCATATTGCTGACAGAACTGACCATTTCATTTGAACCATATCTGTAGGCTATCACTGTTTGATTAGCTATTTTTGAATAAACTGAAGCACAGGTATCTAATCAGGATCACTGCTTTTATACCTATTTGTTAAAAGTTAATTTTATCATACTAAAATTCATCAGACAATTTAATGACAGTGGAAATTTATATTCAATCTAACACCGTACCAATCTCAATAAAGGGGCCGTCCATATATAACGTCACACAAATTTTAGGTAAAAATTACTCCTCCTTCCCCATGTCACATTTAGTCACAAAGGTATTAGCCTCCCTTAAAATAACGTCACAAACTATCGACCCCCAAACTACAAAGCCGTCACTAATTAGATTTATGATTTACTTCTTCACATGTGTAACTACCAAATTTTGCAAAAAATTATGACTAATTGTTTCTAGTCCTCTTTGTTCTGCCATGGTGATAAAAAGTGAGTGTCCATTGGGCACACTGGAAGAGTGCCAACAGGAGCATTACTAAAAAATAAAAATAAAAACGTGATGTCGCAGGATTTTACCTGCCCCACTCACTACATCACAAGTTGTAATGTAAAGTAATGTAATTAGCTATTTATACTGCGCCTAATCAATCAATGTTAGCAAGCGCATTACAATTAATGTCAATTATGTCAATTATTATATGCACAATTAAACAGATGTGTCTTCAAATGTTTACGGAAAGCGACGGGCGACTTTATGTTCCGTAGCGCTGGTGGAAGGGCGTTCCAGGCATGGGGTCCAGCGTACGAGAAGGCTCATTGCCCTACGACTGTCCGAAGACAAGGTTTCTGGTATTGACTGGTAGAGGCTGATCGTAGGCCTGGTCTACCAATGCCGGTTGATGTTGGCTGGAGCAGATCGGCCAGATAGGTCGGACAAAGACCATTCTGTGCACAGAACATCAGCGTGCATAGTTTGTGTTGTATCCGTGACTGGACTGGAAGCCAATGAAGTTTGCGAAGCGCCGGAGTGACGTGGTCTTGAGGTTTTAGGTCCAGCACCAGACGTGCAGCAGCATTTTGTACGAGCTGCAGGTTGGCCAGTGTAGACTTTGGAAGGCCGGCAAGAACAGAATTACAATAGTCTAGTCTGGACAGAACAAATGCAGAAAGCAGTTGCGAGGCGACTTCTTTGCCAGCGATTCGACAAATCTGGCGGATACGTCGTATGTTATAGAAGCAGCTCTTGGCTAACTGTCCAACATGTTGCTTCATGGTCAATTCGTTATCAAACAGGACTCCGAGATCTCTGATGATGGAAGAAGGGCGGACGATGGTGCCCTGAAGTGCCAGACTACAATCGGTGTTAGACAGCTTAAGCATGTTAGCATGTGAGCCAAACCATGCAAGCTCAGTCTTGGAAGCATTAAGTTGCAATCATCGTGAGGAACACCATCCTTGGACCTCTGTGATGCAATTTTGGAGACGACCAAGAGCAAGACCGACGTCTTTAACGTCCACATGGTCGTAGATCAGTTTATCATCAGCAAAAATATGATGGCGAAGATCATGACGTTGAAAAATAAAGGCAAAGTCTTCTGTGTATGTGATGAAGGCAATTGGTCCCAAAGACGAGCCCTGGGCACAGAGCACTCGAGAGACAAAGCTGGCGAGGAATCACCGAGGTGGCGAAATATCTGCTCGCGTCCAGTGAGGTAAGAACGAAACCAGCCAAAAGGAACTCCGCTGACTCCGAAACGTTCCTCCAGGACACGGAGCAGTATGTCATGATCCACCGTGTCGAAAGCCGAGCTGAGGTCAAGTAGTACAAGTGCAGTGACCTTGCCATCATCTATGGCGCGCACGAGGTCGTTGTGGACTTTAATTACCGCTGTTTCTGTTGAGTGAAATCGCCGATATGCAGATTGATGAACTGGTAAAAGGTGATTGTGCTCAGAAAACTCAGGAAAACGAGCAACGACTGTTCGCTCCATGAGCTTCGACACAAAGCTCAAGTTGGAAATTGGTCAAAAAGATTTCAGATCTCCTGGATCCAACGTTGGCTTCTTCAGGCGGGGAAGGACGATAGCCGATTTGCAGGCATCGGCACAGTTTCCAGTGTCCAAAGAAGTGTTGCACATCAGACTAAGCAGAGGAGCAATGACATCAGCAACCTCCCATAACAGCCAGGTAGGGATCGGATCAAGCGAGCATTGCTTGTTTGGCAACTTTGATAACAGAGCTTTAATCTCAGTTGGTGTTACCGGACAGAAAGAGAAAGGCGGGGTTTGTCTTTTAACGATCTCCACCTCAGGTGCATTAGATGTCTGCTCACGAATTCGGGCAATCTTCTCCGTAAAAAAGGTGGCAAAGTCATTGACCTAGAAGTGTGATACAGAGGTCGGAGGCGGTTTGGCAAGCCGATCAACTTTAGCCCAGATCGCTCGACTGTTTCCTCCACAGCTTTCAATTTCCCGCGTCCAGTACTGCTTGAACTTGTCTTGGAAAAGTTGCCGGACTTTGAGTGTAGTTTCCAAGCCTCCAGTGTATCAGGCGTCAGAAGGCGCCTGTAATGTCTTTCAAGCCGACGTCGCTTGGCTTTAGCAGCACGACAATCTTCGTCGAACCATGGAGCAGAGTGCCGTCTGGATGTCTGGACGGTTCGAAGTGGTGCATGCTTATCGATCAGGTTTCTCATGGCAGTGTCATAAAGCGAGAAGAGGCCGTTGACACCAGGTACAGGGGACTGGATGACCGATTCGACGAGCTGATGAAGAAGAGAAAGCATCGATGCCGAATTGTCGCCATGAGCGACGTTGGACACAGCATACCCTTGTATGATTGTCCCGGTCAGAACGCCGTAATGCAGCAGTGATCAGAGAATGATCTGAGAGAATCCCAGGTGGATCGACACATAAGTTTATGACATCAACGTCCTGTCGGGTGATGATGACATCAAGTGTATGTCCCGCAGAATGTGTCGGTGAGTAGATCCTCTGTTTCAGGCTGTATATGTCGAGAAGTGAAACAAATTTGGCCGACAGAGGATCGTCTGGCGTATCGAGGTGTAGATTCAGGTCACCGAGAAGCATCAGTGGTGCCATGAACGTGACTACTCTCTAGCAGGTCGGCGATATCGTTCAGAAAGCAATCAGTTGCTCGCTGAGAACCAGGTCTATACAATACGACGATGAGCAGGTTGAGTCCACCACCGTCAAGGTGGACGCAGAGGTGCTCGAAAGTCGGGTAGATAGGGGTGTCAATTCTGCGTGCTTTATACGTCGCATGATAGAAGAGACACACCCCGCCTTGGTTTGTCACAATATACGTATCATCATGAGTAGGGCGCGCACATTCCATAAAGGAGTAGCCAGACGGAGCGCATGCTAATAAATCCGGACTGTCAGGTGAGAAATGCCAAGTCTCTACGATGGCGGCAAAGCACAGGTCCTGATCGACTATCCATGATGATATCGACAAGAATTTGTTGGCGATGGAACGAGCGTTAAAAACTCCAAACTTCGAATGTGTGACAGAGTTACTAATCCTCCGAATTAGTGTTAAGGAACGTTTATTCGCTAGTGCTTCGTTGTGGAAGTGTGGTGAAACAGCACGATTCCTCGCACGGTTACCGATAATAATCGGTATCAGCTGATGATCGCAAGATCGGCGATAGCGACTGTGGTCACAGGTGCAGGCGACCTGCTGTGCCTGTGGATAGGCATAGCTAGAGTGTAAAGTGGGTCTACGTCTACGATTTTTTCCCGCACGGCTGCCACGCCTAGCTAATCGCAGCTGAGCGATGATATGTCGTACCGAGGCATCGAGGGTGACTCGGGACGACTTCAGGCACAACAGATCTCGTGTCAGCATGTATGACCCAATGTCTAGCCAAATTCCAGATTCTTTATATCCGCCGATACAGTTAGAACACTAGACTTCAACGTGCAACAGAGTGAACCGCTCTGACCTCCAACTTGAAAAATTCTGCGTGAAAAAGAACGGTTGACAAGAAAAGAAAATAAACGAACGTTCAGCAACCACAAGACTCCAGCTGAGAAGCGCAGCGGCAGCCATCTTGATTAACGGCGATTTTCAAAATGTTAACGGTGTTGAAGATATGATAGGTTAGGTTAAGTTAGAAAGTCGATTTATATAGCGCAAAAACATGAACGAAAAGTCAAAGGCTAGAGTGCTTTACACATGATAGAACAGTTCTTCCAAAATTCCACCAAAATCGCTCGAATAAATATTAAATTAGAACTATTTCCAGATGAACGGTCAAACATTACGAATTTCAGTGCATCGTGAGGATCCAAAAGAGAAAATAATCCGAAAAGAAAGCATTAAATCACACAGTCGGAAATCTATGCAGCCACACGCGGCGCCACCTACCGAACTTGTAACAGCTGTTGTAACAGCTTGGTGAATCCCCTCCCTTCAGCGTGTGATGTCAAATATGGATGACCCAAAAATAATTATAGGTGTCCGACAAATTGTACTCAAATGCAGAGGCGTCATTTGGGGGGGGGGTCTGGAAGGCCCCCCAAGGAAATGAAAATATTAATTTATAATGTATTAATGTGCAACAAAAAACAAAAACAGGGACGTCATTTGCGTTTGGGGGGGAGCAAAAAAAGGTCAGCAGCCCCTAAAGCCTAAAGGAGTGCTTGATGTCGAGAGTAACCTGAAGTAACTAATCGTAAAAAAGTAAAAAAGGGCTGACAAGCAAAAAAAAAAGTCGTAAACTTTTTGGGAAACTCGTGCTTGATGTTGAGCAATCTGAAGTAAGTAATCGTAAAAAAGGACTGACGAGAAAAAAAAAAGGGTCGTCAACTTTTTTGGAAACTCGTCAAGTCGAAAAATTTAAAAAAATTTAAAAATTTAAAAAAATTGAAAAGAAAAATTTTACAAAATTTCTCGCCCCTGCAAGAAAAGTGTGAAATGACGCCACTGCTCAAATGTGATAACTATTGCAAAATATGCAAAGAAAAGAAAACATCAAAAATTGCAAAAAAAACTTATAAACCAACATTATTATTAGGATCACGTCCAGAGACCGAGAATGGATACATTATATATTTCCCATCATTGGTAGCTGAAGGTGAACATTCACTGCGATCTGGATCATGCTGAGCACCCCAACCATGTCCTACATAATGTCACATTATGACACACTTGACTATTATAACAATGCTAACAAAACAAATCAAAACAAGGCAAATAAATTTCAATGTAATATAAATATTGTTTGCCTTTGGTTTTGTATGGTACTGAAGCAACATATCCTAACAAAAGCACGTTAAATGCCTTGGATAGACTTATCCAGCAGGCTGTTTGTCAAATATTTAACGTTTATTGTAAAGATACAATCGAGTGTATAAGGGATATGGTTGGTTTGCAGCTGACACATGATGCAGTAAAATAATAATAATAATAATAATAATAATAATAATGTGATTTTAAGTGGTTTAGGAGGCTAAGTAAGCCTGTGTGAAAACCACTGATGTAACCATCTGCATTCAATAACCTAGTTTATCTAGATAGCCTTTGAATCCGTTTACTGTTTCAACTGTCACTCCCACCTCGTCCAAACTGTTCCATTTGTCCACAACCCTTGCACTAAAAAAGTTTTTCTTTCTTGGACCAACCCTCTGCTTAAACAATTTGCACTTGTGGCCTCTTGTGCTGCTATAGTGTGCCAATGTAAAGAATCGATCATATGGCACATCTACTTTCCCAGTCATTATTTTGTATGTTTCTATCAAATCCCCTCTCTCTCTTCTCCTTTCTAATGTTGTCAGTCCACAAGAGTCCACAAAAAATTTTAAAAAATTGAAAAGAAAAATTTTACACAATTTCTCGCCCCGCAAGAAAAGTGTGAAATGACATCATTATTTTGTATGTTTCTATCAAATCCCCCCTCTCTCTTCTCCTTTCTAATGTTGTCAGTCCACAAGAGTCCACAAAATTTTTTAAAAATTGAAAAGAAAATTTTTACAAAATTTCTCGCCCCCGCAAGAAAAGTGTGAAATGACGCCACTGCTCAAATGTGATAACTATTGCAAAATATGCAAAGAAAAGAAAACATCAAAAATTGCAAAAAAAACTTTTTAAATTTTAAAAAATTTCTACATACATACATCTACATACATACGTAAAATACCGGCAGCAATCTTTTTTATTGAAGTATAAGGGGAAATCACTGTTTTTCTCTGATTGTATAGTAAATGTGTGCTTGAGGTCTGAGGTTATTGATATGATGCAATGAATGTTATGTTAGTTGAATAGGTATTTGAGTTTTGTTTGTTTTTTTACCTGACTGTACTGTTTAAAGCGTGTGTTTTATTAGTTTATTACTAGTTTATTATTGTTTTTTGTTCTATTTGATGCTGTGCTTGTCACGAAATAAAGATTATAAATCATCACAAATATACTGGTTTAATATTTTCTTTTGCTTATTCAAGAATGGTTACAACTTCATTTGTAATTTATTTCAACAATGTTGATTACATGCAGCATTGCTGCTTTGAAGACTGTGCTAATCTTGCTAGCATACAGGGTGTAACGAAAGTTTCTGCCCCCATAGCATGGCACTTAACTTAAAATTTTATTGGTTAAGCTTCAAACAATGAATTTTTTTATATATCAGTGCAAAGATAAGTTAATTCCCATTCAGTACCCGGTTGACTGTCCCTTTTTCTGCAGGCATTCTTCCATTCTTCGGGGCAGATTTTCGATGAGAGTAAAAATCTCGACTTGTGTTGCGGAAAGCCATTCAATCATCACACGTCTGATGCGGTCATCTTGATTAAGGGATCGTGTCTGCTACAGAACACTATCTTGCAGTCTTACCCATAGATGTTCTATAGGTAGATGTTCTATAGGATTTAAGTCTGGAGAATTGCCTGGCCAGTCATTCCAGGCTGTTGGAAAGTGTGTTACGATAAAGTCCTTCGTAGCCTTCACCGTGTGTGCTGGAGCTCTATCCCAGTGGCGTAGCGAGAGGGGCAGAGGGGGTGAAGCGCCCCACGCGGCACTTGCCCTAGGGGCGGCATTTTCGAGATTTCCTAATTTTTTAATAATTATTAGCCTTTATTATGGGTTTTTTGCTTGTCAGACTTTTTTAGAGACTTGATAACATTTTTTTGCTTGTCAGACTTTTTTAAAGACTTGATTACTATGATTAGTAAGGTTTTTCAGGAAATTTTGAAAATTTTCTGCTGCAAAAAGGCAGCACTTTTTATTTTCGCCCCAGGCGGCACTTTGCCTAGCTATGCCACTGCTCTATCCTGCATCAGAATCGAAAGATTCTGTCTGGAAAAATGGCGGTATCCCTCACTGTGACAGTAATAATAATAAACTTCCTTGGATAACAAGAGAAGTGCATCAGAAAAGAAGGGCGAAAAACAGAGCATGGAGGAAACTAAGTAAACTCAGATTGGCAAGTAAAGGAAATGAGTAGAATCAGCACAGACTCAAGATCTTGGAGGAACAGTATACCCAGAAAAGAAAAGCGCCAGCAGTTACTAGCACCAGCAGTTACTAACAATATGGCTATTGCAAATTTTGAAGGCAGGTTGACAAAAATATAAAACAGTACAAATATTGTAATAGAAAGTTGAGACGAAAGGACACAGTCGGTCCCCTCTTGGACAATGCAAGATGTGCAATAACAGACGATGTAGAAACTGCACAGATTCTAAATAACTATTTTTGTTCAGTATCTATCATATTAAAATCGTTATTCTGTATGTCTGTTACCTTCGAGCATTCTGATTGGTTGCGTTCGAGTGTTCTGATTGTTTGGCTGTGTGAGCGTTCTGATTGGTTGGCTCAACTTGGCTGTGTGAGCGTTCTGATTGATTACCTTCAAGCGTTCTGATTGGTTGGCTGGGTGAGCGTTCTGATTGGTCATTCTGGAATATTCGTTGCCTCGGCGACGCTGGCGAAAGCTTCGCAGCGGCTTCGCCTCATGCTGTGGCTTCATGTAAGCCAGCGAGCCTTCGAGTTCTAGTTTACAGAAGAAAATACAAATACTATGTCAGAAGTCAACATTGTGTTCGATGGAAACGAAGAAGAAATGCTAACAGATATAGTGTGTGCAAAAGAATGTGTTATGTTATGTTATGTTATGTTACGGTTTTGTTCAGTCTCTACACTACCCCACTGTCATCCTTAATCAACTCTCTCAAATTGAATCATCAACTTTATGCAGACGACACTCAATTATTTCTTTCGTTTACTCCATCTTCCTTTAAGGTATCAATCTCTGAACTAGAATCAGCATTTTTGTCAATCTCATCATGGATGTCAGCTAATCTCCTTGCCCTCAATCCCTCCAAAACAGAATTTCTCTTATTTGGACTGCCGCAACAACTGAAAAAAATTGAAAATCCCACACTGATTTTAGCCCCAGATACAATAATAACCCCTGTTCCAACTGCAAAAAATCTTGGATTTACTTTTGACTCCTCCCTAAATTTTGAAGCTCACATATCTCAACTATCAAAAACCTGTTATGCTCAGTTTTGCTCACATTCGTGATCTACGTCATCTTCGTCCCTACCTTGATATTAAAACTGCTTCCACTATTGCCACTTCAATAGTTCACTCTAAGTTAGACTACTGCAACTCACTGTTTCACAATCTGACAAAGGCTTCCATATGTAAACTCCAATCGATTCAAAATGCCTTAGCTCGTGCAGTAACTAAATCGCCTAAATTTTGCCACATTACACCATTACTCAAATCTCTCCACTGGCTCAAAATAACAGAACGCATTGAATATAAAATAATATCGATGGCTTATAACTCACTCCATACATCAAAACCAGCCTACCTAAGAAATCTGATAATTCCACAACAACCTGGATCTACTAGATCCTCTTCTCATGTAACTCTCCTTCGACCTCTGAATCAATCATCTCTCAAAATTTGCAATCGTGCTTTTTCATATGCGGCACCTGAGCTTTGGAACTCAATTCCAATATCCCTCCGCCGTCTACATCAAAGCCAAATAACAAACTCTGAGTCACAATTTTTTCCTCTTCTTGCAACATCTCCTCATGTTTTTCTTTCTAAACTAAAATCATTTCTCTTTATAAAATCATTTCCTCCATAGCTATAGCGTCCTGCCCACTCGCCCTTTTGATTAAATGATCCGGCATGAATGACCCCACCTTTGGCTATAGCTACTTCATTTGAGATTGAGAGCATAGGAATAAGGAGCTACTTCGGTGCATCTTTTGAAAGCGCTTTAGAAATTAACGAGATTTTACTTACTTATCAAGATTTTGGCCAATTAAAGACAGACAAAAGCCCAGGATTAGATGACTTTCATCCAAAGTTTCTTTATGAAGTTCAAAATGAAATAGGACATGCAATTGCATTGATAATCAATAAATCACTCAGAACTGGAGCAGTACCACAAGACTGGAGAGATGCATTAGTCAGCCCACTGTTCAAGAAGGGAAAACAAAGTGAACCAAGCAATTACACACCAGTGAACCTAACTTCTGTAATCTGTAAAGTTATGGGGAAAATACTGAAAGAGAGCATTTTGGAACATTTGACTAGGCATAAAATTGTTAAAGACAGTCAGCATGGATTTACAAAGATATAATCATAAAACTTTATAAGTCATTAGTAAGCCCTCATCTAGAATACTGTGTTCAGGCATGGAATCCATTCTTGAAAAAAGATACAGAGCTTTTAGAAAAAGTGCAAAGATGAGCAACGAAGATGGTAAATGGATGCCATAATTTAGGCTACGAGAAAAGATTTCAATATTGTGGATTGTCAACATTAGAAGAGAAGAGAGAGAGAGAGGGGGGGAATTGATAGAAGCATACAAAATAATGACTGGGAAAGTAGATATGCCATATGATTGATTCTTTACATTGGCACACTATAGCAGCACAAGAGGCCACAAATGCAAATTGTTTAAGCAGAGGGTGGGTCTAAGAAAGAAAAGAATTTTTAGTGCAAGGGTTGTGGACAAATGGAGATGTTTGGACGAGGTGGGAGTGACAGTTAGAACAGTAAACGGATTCAAAGGCTATCTCGATAAACTAGGTTATTGAATGCAGATGGTTACATCAGTGGTTTTCACACAGGCTTACTTAGCCTCCTAAACCACTTAAAATCACATTATTATTATTATTAAAATTATTATTAAAATTATTATTATTATTATTATTATTATTATTATTATTATTATTATTATTATTATTATCATTACCGTACATACTTGCGGACAAGTTGACCCTACTGGTAGGTCGACCCCATTTTTTGGTCGAAAATTATGTAATTTGCTATGACCCGCGTATAAGTCAAGAAGGAAGTTTAGGAACTCACAGAATTCTTGAATTGCCTAATTAAGCCAGATCTACACTGAAATTGAGTTAACGGATGGCAGCTCCCTCCTCCAACCGGATGTCTTCAAGCTGTTTACTGGTAAAAGGTATTTGCGGTACACAGAGGCCAAGTTCAGCGGCGTGGTCAAACAAACAACCTCTCTCCTCCCCCCAACCCAATGTGTCCAAGCTGTTTACAGGTCAAAGTTATTTGCAGTACACAGAGGCCAAGTTTGGTGGCACGGTCAGAGGGCTGCTTCCCTCCCCAACCGACGTGGCTGCTCAAAGCAGTGATCAGCACGCTAGCCCCGTTCTTGACATCCCTGATGACCGCTTCCTTAAAGAATGCCGATTTCCCGAGACCGTGGAAGCACGCAATCACGCGCCCACATCTCAAGCGCCCGGGTCTGGACCTGACCGATCCGTCGAGCTACCGTCCGGTGGCTAACTTGCCATTTCTGTCAAAGGTCCTTGAGAGGCTGGTAAACAGGCAGCTGGCTGCATACCTGACCCAGAACGGCCTCATGCCCAGCAACCAGTCCGCGTACAGGAAGGGCCACTCTACGGAGACGGCCATCCTCAGGATCTTCGACGACATTGTCGAGGCTGTGGCCAGCAGAAACCTTGCACTGCTCGCTCTCCTGGACCTCTCTGCGGCCTTCGACACCGTCGACCACCATATCCTAAGTCGACGTCTCGAGCTCTCATATGGGATCGGTGGCCCGGCGCTGGCCTGGTTGCAAGACTATCTCAGAGACAGATCACAGACGGTCTCCTGGGATGGCTCCCTGTCGGCCCCTCGTCCCGTCCATTGCGGCGTGCCACAAGGGTCGGTTCTAGGGCCGCTGTTATTCATCCTTTACGTGGCGATGTCGGGCGTGTCATCGACTTCGCTCGGCCTGTCCTCCCACGCGTATGCCGGCGATGTGCAGGTATCGCCACTTGCCCCCAGGCGAGACCGGCGAGCTGAGAACTCGGGTTCAGGACTGTGTGCTCAAGATGGCGGAATGGATGGCATCGAACCGTCTTGCCCTCAACCCTGACAAGACGGAGCTGCTGTGGCTGAGCACTCCGAGAGGGCCACCTTATCGACCCAACACCGTTCGAGATAGGCGGTAAAGAAGTGGCACCATCCAACGAGCTTCGCCTCCTGGGGGTGCTCATCGACTCTCGCTGACCCTCGTCGGGCACCTTAGCGCCGTGACTCGCTCTTGCTTCTTCCAACTCCGGCAAATTCGGGAAGTTCGTCGATATATAACAATACCGGCCGCTATTCATCTTGTCCGTGCTCTGGTACTCTCAAGGCTGGACTATAGCAACAGTCTCCTTCTCGGGCTACCTGGGAACCAGCTCAGTAGACTTCAGGCAGTCATCAATGCCTCGGCCGGATTATTTTCGGCTTGAGGTGGCACGATCATGTGACACCTGCGCTGAAGGACAAGCTCCATTGGCTTCGGGTCCCGGGCGTATAGTTTACAAGCGGTGTTGGTTAACTTTTCGTGCTCGCCGGGACCCAGCCTGTCCCGATTACTTGGCATGCCTTGTACGGCGACAAACGGCGACTGGGTGCCGTCTCCAGCTGAGATCTAGCAGCCGCCACCGGCTGTACGTTCCTCCTCCGGCCAGGACTCCGAAGTTTGGCGAGCGTTCTATGACTCGCGGTAACCCACGTCTGTGGAACGCGCTCCCTGATGCGCTGGTCGCGATAACCTCACCTGAAACGTTTGCCAAAGAGCTGAAAACGCATTTGTTCACCATATCATATAGTTGACCGTTTGACTGTACAGCGCTTTTGGTTTTGGCCGATGGCCATGTTACGGCGCTTCACAAATCGTCGAATAATAATAATAATAATAATAACCCGTCGTCTCCAAGCTGTTTACAGGCCAAAGGTCATTGTAATGCATTAAGCTATGTGTTTCCTTTACAAAATCTCTTTGGAAAATTGCACTGACTCTCAGATAAGTCGACTTGGCATTTTAAAGTGAATTTCAAGGGATAAATTTCTCGACTTATCTGCGAGTACATATGGTAAACCCAGTCCAACCTCCTAATCACAATTATTGTCATTGACTCTCCACTTCCATAATTAAATGTGCAAGCATTGACTTTTCCTAGTGATTTGACATTTTCAAAAGTCCTAATCATAGTGTCAGTTTACTGCCCACTTTTATAATTGTAATGCAATGTAGGAAGTAGACACCAATAGACATAAAGCTGCTAAGGATCACCAGAGATCCAGAAAAGCGGAAGTCCATAGCCGCCAACAAAACCAAGCAAGGCATCTTAAGAAGGAGAATGCAGTGTAATGGACAATTATTTGAGCCCATTAATTTAGAATACTCAGGAGCACTGCTCACTAGACACAAGACTTAAGAAAAGATAGGTCTTAAGGCACGACAAAACAGTGCTCTGACTAGTTGTAATTGGTTTAAGGATGAATGAGTGCTGCTTGAGGGGCAGCAACAGTTCAGCAGACCAGCAGTTTTGTGACTCATGATCAAATAATTCAAAATTATCAGTAGAGAACAAGGCTGCTCTTTCATATAATCTAATCAAATCTTAAGCTTCTATAGTGCCACTTCATAATGCATAGAAGGATCAACTGATGATACACCAAATCACAATCACACACAATCCAGGTCAAATCCAGGATATCAGGCCAGACAACCAGACAACCAGATGGCTATCTGTAGTGGATATGCCAGGTGCATAAGATGAGTTTTTGATCTTGTTCAAAAATTTGGTAGTGAATTTACAGTGCAAACATGCTGAAAAATTGAAAAAATTAGGACATATAGTGAGAGCAGATGACTTATGCACAAATGATACCACATGGCAGAATCAATAGCAAGAATAAAAGAGGTTGGCCCCAAAGGCAATGGATGGATGTCATGGAATGGATGGGTAAACTAATCATCAACTGCATCAGAACAGCAAAAGACAGAGAGCGTGGAGAACTTTGTTGTCAACCTGCATAGCCTCCAAACCTCAGCAATGTGGAAGTACGACTATACCATACAGGACGAGGCAATGAGTTCCAAAGATTTGGGGCAAGCATTTACACAAATTATGTAGTCAAGTTTCAAGTAAAGGTCACACCCAAGCAGAGCTAGATCATACAACACTTATATTTATACGGTATTTCTTCTTCTTCTCAGGTGCCATGCATTGCTGCGTGTGCAGCCATGGACTTCCACTTTTCATGATCTCTGGTATTCCTCAGGATTTCGATGTCATTGTCTATCTCCAGTCCATCTCTTAGTTTGTCTGTGTATTTTGACTTTAATCTTCCTCTCGATCTTTTACCTCCATCATACCTGTCACTGCCAAGTTCTTGAGTCCCTCTTTCCTCACGAAGTGCCCCATAAATTTCATCTGTCTTAGCTTGATGGTAGCCATCAGTGTTTGTTTCTCTTCTATCATCTGTAAAATTTCTCTGTCGGTTCTTTTATCCATCCACGGAACTTTTAACATTCTCCTGTAGAACCACATTTCTGCAGCTTCCAGTTTCTTTTTCATAGCTTTTGATATGGTCCAAGACTCTGCTCCATAAAGCAGAACTGACCATACATAGCATTTAAGCATTCTGAGCCATGTTCCTTTTGAAATTTTCTTGCTGGTCAGTACCATATCTGTTTCACTACCATGAAAGCAGATTTTGCCATGCCGATTCTTGTCTTGATGTCTTTGTTGCTTCTTCCATCGCTTGTGATTAATGCTTCTCAAGTACTTGAACTGCACTACTTGTTCAATTTCTCTTCTGCTTAATAGAATCCAGCATTTGGGCACTCCTTTGTGTTTGGTATATTATATACTATAGTAAAACCTTTGCCTTCACTTGCTTCTGCCAGGTTGTCTACCAATATGTGCAACTCTTTTACTGAGAATGCTAATAGTGTTGTGTCATCAGCAAATTTGATAATGTTGATTTTGTTTCCTCTAATCTTTATTCCTTCCAGATCCGATCCTTGATCATTTCAAAAATTTCCTTACCACATAGACTGAAAAAATCTGGTGATAAACCACAACCTTGTCTTGTTCCCTTTAAGATCTTTATCCATTTACCTATATCACCATTTAGTCGCCTCTTGCTTCCAATATAAATCTGCTATTAACCTTCTGTCTTTACCATTGATTCCTGCTTTGTTCAGGCTTTCAAATAGATTCTTGTGTTTAACGTTGTTGAAGGCTTTCTCGTAGTCAATGAAGTATAACATCTTTTTGCGTTTTAATGCATTTTTCGCTCAGCAACCTCAGAATAATAAAGCTTTTCAATCGCTCATTGGCCACTGGGATAGTGCCGTCAACCTTTAAGTCAGCCTTCATTACTTCACATATCCCATGTTCCCATGTTTTTTGTAAAGCGCCTTTGACTTTGGCCCTCGCTATGCTACGGCGCTATATAAATTGTCATGAACAATAACAATAACAATAATAACAATATCAAGAAGTCCAACTTGGATGCTGCAGATGTTAAATCATACGGACTGATTTCTAATCTATCAGTACTTTTGAAGCTGCTAGAATGCCTGGTATTATGTCAACTTACTGACTATCTTTCGTCATATGACCTGCTATCAGACCTGCAGTCGGCTTATCGTGCATTCCAGTCCACTGAAACAGCGGTTCTGAAGGTCACCATGGACATCTTACGGGAACTAGATGCCGGTAAAGTGGCGGTGCTGGTACTATTAGACCTCACTGCAGCATTTGACATGGTAGATCATGCTACACTATTGCAGAGGCTGGCAACATCCTACAGAGTCTGCAATTCAGCCCTGCAGTGGTTCTCATCTTACCTTGAACAATGAACTCAATTCGTACGCTGCACCAATTCCTCGACGCCACCATCCTCAGTCAATCGTGGAGTCCCACAGGGGTCAGTCCTTGGACCTTGCTCTTCGCTCTCTTTGTGGCTGATTTGGTTGGCATGCTCAAAAATACGAACTACGGGCACATCTCTATGCTGATGGCACACAGATTTATGGGAGTTGCATGCCCGCTGCCATCCAACAACTGCAGCAATGCGTGACACTGTGCATTGTAGAGATGACAAATTGGCTGAGATCCAATAGACTTCAGCTTAATGCTGCCAAGACAGAAGTCCTATGGATCGCTACTGACCGGCAGCAGCACCAAGAATCCATGGCATGTGTTCGTATTGACGATCTTGAGCTGCAGCCGACTACCTCGGTGCGAAATCTAGGTATCTACTTAGACCCTACTGTATTGATGAAACAACACGTGGCCAATACCATCGCCATATGTTTAGCTGGTCTACAATTGATACCGAGCATCCGACGATCCATCTCCATTACAGTCCTTAAGTCACTGGTCAGTGCTTTAGTGCTGACAAATTTGAACTATGGCAACGCCACTATCACAGGGACTCCTAGTTATCTCCTCAACCGTCTTCAGATGGTGCGGAACACTGCCGCGTGTTTGATTCACCGATCCGGACGGAGTGATCACATAACACCTCTACTGGTAGACCTACACTGGCTTTCAGTGCTAGAACGTATCAAATACAAACTGGCATTGCTGGTGTTCTGGTGTCTGCATGGCATGGACCCAGCATACCTAAAGACAGAATTGCATTGTGTCTCAGATCTCGATGGTCGACAACATCCGAGATTGACCTCCACTGCAGCGCTACTCATCCCGTGAATGCGTCTTTCCACCGTGGGTGATCGCGCATTTCCCATGGCGGCAGCACGGGTCTGGAATGGTCTACCACTGGCCATTCAACTCTCACCATCACTAGATACATTTAAGAAGCGCTTAAAGACCTGGCTATTTTGAACTAGTTATGATTCTGTTTTGACACTGTAATGTGTTCACGTAGTCCTTTTGGATTAGTCACCACAATAATCTTAACTTTAATAATAATCTTAAGTTTAATAATAATAATAATAATAATAATAATAATAATAATAATTGCATTCCTACAGCCACTATCTTCTTTGAATCCAAACTGTTCTTCATTTAGTTTATCTTTTATTTTTCATCATGCCCTCATGAGCAATACTCTTAAGATCATTTTGGCTTATAAGGCTTATGATAGAACCATATAACCATATAACCATATAACCATATAACCATAAGCCTCATAAGCCAAAATGATCTTAGCATAGAATGCTCTCTACATTCCCTGGTGTCTGCTTTTTTCGGTATGGCTGTGAAGATTGATTTGCATAGTTCTTCTGGTAAGACTCCTTTTTCATAGAACGTATTTGTTAATTTAGTCAGTTTCTGAAACTAACAACAGAGATTATACTTCTTGGAGGAGACACAGGGATTCAAAAACTGATTCAAAAACTGACTTAAATACAGTACTAGTGGTCCTATATTAATAGTACATTAACATTACATGCACACTACTATGTGAAGATTTTGCAGGAAGTTATGCTGGATGCAGTAAATGGCAACTTTTAATTTTTTTGCTAAATTGATCTTCAAACATATTTTAAATAAGGTACTTGTGCTCAAGATTTCAAAGCTGTAATTGTGATAAGTTAGTGTGTAAAAACAAATGTGTTATGGTGCATCATTTCTGCTATATTAACAAGCAACCAATCATGCATGATAACTCGTCAATTTAGAAGAATTATGTATATGAAAATATGCTAAAATATAAGCCATCAAATACTACCGGTACTCAATATTATTATTATTAAACGACAATTTATATAGCGCTATCTGCCTGGTGAAGGCCATAGTCAAGAGCACTTTACAAAGAATAAAGCATACCGGTAAATAGCATAGCATACAATCACTGCATAGCTTGTCTGTCTTAGTGTGTGCTTCACTGGCTCAGCTGGTAGAGTGCTAGTCTTGCCTGCTGAAAATCTGGGCTTGATTCCCAAGCACTCACATGTTCACTGACAGAGAGTGGAATGGTCTGCATAGCAATTTAGGCTAATGGCAAGGTCATTATTATCAAGGTACTATATAAATGTAAGATTTGCATGGATCTTAGATATATGTTAAAGCAAAAGATCAATTTAAGCTAAAATGTCAATCAATTAATTCATCGTCGAATTTTTATATAAACTACAGTAACTAAAACTTTTTTAAGCAACTGTATATTCTGGGCTTATTTGTAAAAACAGCAGAAAAGAAAACAATTGTTACCTAGTTCTTTGTTGAGGTTTCAAAATATCCATACAAAACCAACCGAATAAATAAAAAAACAAGCATCACTTAGAAATAGAATTTGAAAACACCAGAAAATTATGCAAGTCAAAAGAATAGAAATTTCAAATGCTGATGATAATTAACAATTATGATGACGATAACAGCATATCAGTAACAATTTTTTACTCTGCATGTACAGTTGCACACCCAACAATTTATTTATTTCAAGACAACTTCTATAGCGCTATGCACTAGGCTAAGGTCTACGACAAGGGCACTGCACACAAAGTGAATAATAATAGTCAATAATAGTCAATAATAGTAGCAAGCATGACAAACTTAAACCCGCAGTTTGAGGACAACTACTCAGGCCATAAGAGTCAGAGTCCCGTGATCTCCATTGAAGAAGTGGGTATAGCTACTAGTAAAATTAAGTTAGGTAATACATCAAGACAAGAATCAGCATGGCAAAATCTGCTTTCATGGAAATGAAACAGATACTAACAAGCAAGAAAATTTCAAAAGGAACACGGCTCAGAATACTTAAGTGCTACGTATGGTCAGTTCTGCTTTATGGAGCAGAGACTTGGACCATATCAAAAGCTATGAAAAAGAAACTGGAAGCTGCAGAAATGTGGTTCTACAGGAGAATGTTAAAAGTTCCGTGGACGGATAAAAGAACTACTAGAGAAATTTTACAGATGATGGAAGAGAAACAAACACTGATGGCTACCATCAAGCTAAGACAGATGAAATTTATGAGGCACTTCATGAGGAAAGAGGGACTCGAGAACTTGGCAGTTACAGGCGTGGTGGAGGGTAAAAGATCAAGAGGAAAACAAAGATCAAAATACACAGACAAACTAAGAGAGGGACTCGATATGGACAGCAACATCGAACTGCTGAGGAATACCAAAGATCGAGAAAAGTGAAGTCCATGATCGCCGATGCAGCAGCAATGCATGGCACATGAGAAGAAGAAGAAGAAGAAGAAGAAGAAGAAGAAGAAGAAGAAGAAGAAGAAGAAGAAGAAGAAGGCAGCTGGGTTTGACAGGATAACTATAGAACATTTACTGTATGCACATCCAATTGTATTATCCTAAGTAACTCATTTGTTTAATTTAATGCTAAAAGCAGGATATGTGCCAGAAGGTTTAGGGAAAGGGATCATGATTCCTCTGTTAAAGATTGTACAGCAGATCCTACAAGGTGTGAGAATTATAGGGGCATAAGCCGCATAACCTTGAGTCCGGTAGTATCTAAGATCTTTGAGTACATATTATGAGGGAAATTTGAGAACTTTTTGGGTAGTTCAGATTTACAGTTTGGGTTCAAAACCTGGGGGGCTGCAGGATGCTTTATACACTCTGAAGAGAGTAATAAATTTAATTAATAGGAATTCATGCACAGCTGTCATGGCTATGCTTGATATCTCAAAGCGTTTTTTTTAAATTAGTCACTATGGCCTGTTTTTGAAATTGGTAAGAAGGCAAACCCACTGGCATTTCATAGAAGTTTTACTCAATTGGTACGCCAAATGTAATATTATGATTAGATGGTGTAATGCTTTATCAGAATCCTTTAATGTAGTGGCAGGGGTCCGACAAGGAAGAGTTCTTTCACCATTGTTATTTGCTGTTTATATTGATGATGTGATTTTAAAGCTGCAAAATTCTGGTTATGGCTGCTATATCAATGATATGTTTCTTGGTTGTTTATTGTGTGCAGGTGATATATTATTGGTGTCACATTCCATATCTGGCATGCAGCATATGTTCGATATTTGCACCAATGAATTTGGAGATCTGGATCTGAAATTTAATGTAAAGAAACTATGGGCATGAGAATTGTGACCCGATGCAATATTGCATGTGCTGCACTGGTTCTGGATGGTGTTGACTTGCCATTTGTGGAGGAGGTTAGATATCTTGGAGTGACACTGAAAAAGGGCAGGCACTTTCGGATATATATTTCTAAAACTAAATTAAATTTTTTTTGCACTTTTAATTGCATGTATAGTTGCATCAGAGCTGCTGCATCTGAATTGATATGTATTAATCTTGCAAAGAGCTACTCTATACCTATTGTATTGTATGGTTTGGAAGCCATCTGTCAAACAAAAGTACTCTTAATGATCTAGACAGATTGATTCAAGTAAGTTTGCAAAATTTTTAATACAAGTGATGCAAGTAATGTTAATACAAGCGATGCAAGTAATGAGGGCTGAGAGAGTCTACTGAAAGGCCAAAGGCACTGCCAAAGAAACTGAAACACTAGCGGAATGGTGCTCTGCCCTAAGATGCAGTAGGCGGCTAGTGAGGAAAAAGGGCAGGGATCGCTGGTGGCGGTCCACGGAGAATACTCTCAACAGAATCTGATTCGAAGGGATCATGGAAGGCCTTAAATGCGCTACTTGGGGAGGGAAATGATAGTGCTGGCCAATGTCCTGGCTTCAGCGCTGAGGACTTCCATCGTCACATAGATGAAAAGATTGCGGGAATACGAAGCAAGGCGGCAATGGCTGGTCCAGCGACCTTCTCCTCATATAATGGCCCTCATCTCATGGAGTTTCTTCCCCCGACGCTGGAGAAGGTGACTGTCATTGTCAGGCGTTCCCAAACAAACACTGTCCGGCTGACTTACTGCCTATGTGGCTCCTAAAGGACTCAATTGGAGTGCTGGCTCCTTTCCTGAAGGAGCTCATGGCTGTATCACTAGAGAAAGGGGTGCTTCCATCAATATGGAAACATGCGATGGTGACACCTCACTTAAAGCGGCCTGGCCTAGACCAATCAGACACCTCTAACTACAGACCAGTCTCTAATCTACCATTTCTATCAAAGCTGCTCGAGAAGATCGTAAACAAACAACTGACAGGTTTCCTGAGTGCGAACAGCCTGATGCCTCAAGACCAATCAGCCTATCATCGTGGGCACTCTACAGAAACAGCACTTTTCAAGATCTTCAACAATGTGGTTGATGCAATAACAAATGGACGAGTTGCACTCTTCTGCCTCCTCGACCTCTCGGCCGCATTTGATACTGTGGACCACTAGATCCTCATCCGCCGACTGGAGACATCGTATGGTCTGACTGGTCGCTCTCTACTCTGGATCACGAACTATCTCATCTACAAGAGATGCTGCCTGACATTCCAGGCCCTCAATGATCCTGTCTGCCCGTTCTACTTAGCTGAACTTGTACATACGCCCCCGCTTACTGATTGTCGGCAGCAGTTTCGTTCCTGTAATCGGGTCCAATTGGTCGTACCCCCTCCATCTAAGACAGCGAAATTTGGGAAGAGATCTTTCACCCGGGGAATCTGACTTTGGTAGACGCCATACGTATGGTGCTATATAAATTGTCTGAATAACAATAAATTTTAAGTTTAATAATAATAATAAATAACATAGTATAAGCCGGCATATAGTATTATGGTATAAGATAGTATAAGATATAAGATATTGTTGGAATTGCTCTAACGATGTTCACACTGCCTCAAATGAACACATATGTTGTGTAAAGCAAGAAATAGATGGATAGATAGATAGATAGATAGATAGATAGATAGATAGATAGATAGATAGATAGATAAACATTTACTAGACCACCACATGAATTTAGTAATATGTTGTAAATAGAACAAGTAAGCAAGTAATAAGATCAAGTAAGAAATATTCAATACTAATTGTAATACTGATGTATCAAAGACAATGATCAACATAACAAAGACTTCTACCATGTGCTGTGACAAGATCTGCCTCCAAAACAACAAGTCGTTTGTTAAATTTATTCAGTGAAGTTGACCATCCGGTATTGTAGCATTTTCCATTTGAACCTTTGAGGACCACAAACATGTCAAACATAAAACAGGAGTTGCCTATGAAAAATTTCATTTTGACAGTTTATGGTATCACAAAAATACCAGATTTTCATGCATATAATGCACTCACGTGTATACTGTAATGCATCCACGTATATAACATGTGGATAATAGAAATTTATGTAAAAAAGTTTTTATAGTATGCTCATGCATGTACTGCACATAGACTGTGTCATGACATCAATTGCTTAATTATCAATTATGAATCTCTATTCAGCTATCTGGCTAATCACAATCCTATTTCATTAGATGGCTGCCAGTGTAGAGAGAGATAGAGACTGCTTTGAATTGGAATGGTTTTCTCCACTATCAACTGTCATAATAGGCCTACATAATTTGTTTACCGGTAATTGTAAATTAGGGAAACTCTATTCAATAGCCTGGATAATCACAATCATCTTAGAAATTCTGCTTCCAATTGGTAGAGTAAACAAAATTTCCCTCCACCTTTGATCATTGCTGTTAGGTTATGGCAAAATTGCAAACCAGAATATTAATGACTGCTAGTTTTGATCTAATTGCTTACTTAAAGACCCTTGATTTTAAGCAGTGAAAGACCAAATCGACAATTTGGACAAATTTGCCAATTTGTATAAAAATATTTGTATAGCGCACCTATAAAAATAACGCGCAAAGAAGGTGCACCAGCAGGTGTATAATGCACACATTATATGTGTGAAAATATGGTACATGATTATTATTAGTCTGCGTCACTGCATTCCGCATTATGCAAATCAGTACCAATAATAATAATAATAATAATAATACCAGTAATAATATTAATCAATTATTATAATTTAGGGTTACCAGACGTCCTTAAATGATAAGGACAGTCCTTAAATTCCGTTGCCCCATCCTTAAAGGCGTTTGTCCTTAATAAGGACACAAAATGTCATTAAATTTCATTAAAATAGTGAATGCCGATTTCGGACATTACTCTATATTAAAAGGACTTTGTAATTGATTGATATTGATTGCTAAACATGTCATCATTAGTTCTTTATGATTTTTTGCATCTTTAACGTCCTAAAAAGTCCGACAAAAGGAAAAAGGTCATCACTGGCTTTCTGGTTTTTGTGTCATTTTGCATCTTTAACGTCCTAAAATGTCCAACAAGGAAGAAAATCGAAAGCTATTTTGTGTCCTTTACATCCTAAAAATGTCCAAAAAGCAAAAAAAGACCATCATTAGTTTATTTGCTTTTTGAGCTATTTTGCGTCTTTTACGTCCTAAAAATGTCTGACAAACAAAAAAGATCATCGCTACCATAGTTTTTTTTGCTTCTTTAATGCCCTGAAAAGTCTGACAAGCCAATGTGCTTTGTGTGTCCTTAAATTCTTTCCAACTGATCTGGTATCCCTATTATAATTATAATAATGTGGTCAAGCCAACAGCAATGCTGCCACCATAAATTTTTAAAATTTAACCAAACAACTCAGTTACCACAATGATCCACTAAGATTCTTGATGCTAAATATCAATGGAAGAAAGCAACAAGAGAAAGTGAATGGTTTAAAAAAATTTGGATTGGATATAACATATGTAGGGTTACCAGACGTCCTTAAATGATAAGGACAGTCCTTAAATTCCATGGCCCCGTCCTTAAGGATGCTTGTCCTTAAGCGTCCTTAAGCTGCGCCCTCTGCACCCCCACTTCTGGGGGCCCAGGGAAGTGGAAAAATGTAGGGGTGCAGTGCACCCCCTGGAAAGAAGATGGCCTCCACCCCCTGCACCCTTAAAAATCGTGCAGATGACCTTTTTTTGCTTGTCAAGCTATTTTTAGAGTAAAATTGGGCGTCGACTACCTTTTTTTGCTTGCCAAGGCATTTTTGGTGACAAAAAATTTGTTTTTGCTTGTCAAGGATTTCAAAGAGAAAACTTTTACCTGGAGAAAATCTGCACCCCCTGACAAAAAATCGTTCCGATGCCACTGACACTAAATGTCCTTAAATTTCATTTTAAATAGTGATTACCGATTTTAGACATTACACTACATTAAAAGGACTTGATAATGATTGATTAAAAATGGGTCATCACCAGTTTTTGTGCCATTTGGTATCTTTAACGCTCTAATAAGGGAACAAGGTCATAACTAGTTTTTGTGCTATTCTGTTAGAAAAAGTCTGACAATCAATAAAAAGGTCATCGCTAGTTTTTTCTGCTTCTTCGATGTCCTGAAAAGTCAGACAAGCCAATGTGTTTTGTGTGTCCTTAAATTCTTTCCAATTGATCTGGTATCCCTAAACATATGGCAAAATTTTTAATAAATAATTGAAACTATATATATATATATATATATATATATATATATATATATATATACACACATACATCATAAATTAAATGTTTATTAGAACAGCGGTTTTCAATCTGTGGTCCGCGGACCCCCAGGGGTCCGCGGCATGGTGCCAAGGGGTCCGCGAATATGTCAAGAAAAAGTTTATATTTTTGGATCATTCACTTTTCCCATGGCTAATTTAAGGAAGGCTAAGCATCTAATAATAAGCAGCGGTTGTCACATTATTTCCATAAGTATTTCGGAGATGATGACATTATGACATAAGCATGTTTGACTGGGTTCGAACTCCATTAATTTGAATGTCAGTTGACCGATTTAATTGGACAGAAACAAGTAGAACTGGCAGAACATTTCGCTTGGAGTTCAAACAGAAAGTCACTGTTGTCAGTTTGGATGGTATGTTCTCTGGAATATCCCCTGTTGTCTGAGAGCTTTTCCTGCAGTCACTGCCATAAAAACCAAATACAGATCACGGCTAAACATAGAGGCTGATATTCGCGTATGTTTGTCAAACATA
Organism: Metaphire vulgaris; assembly: GCA_018105865.1. Lineage (NCBI taxonomy): Eukaryota > Metazoa > Annelida > Clitellata > Crassiclitellata > Megascolecidae > Metaphire > Metaphire vulgaris. The sequence continues at coordinate 4,034,896 of CM030861.1, forward strand.
CCACCATGTTTGGAGAAACTCTGCAGCACGAAGCAGGCACACCCTTTACAATGACCAAAGGTTGATCTCAGTTATAATAAGCGTCTTAATTACTTGATGTTACTATTTTGAATTTTGCATTATCTGATTACTTTTCATCAGCATGGTATCAATGCAGAAGGGGCCTACACTTGTTCTAAGTCAGTAATTCTTAATCTTAACCTTTGTAATTACGTACCTCTGAAACAAGTATAAGAGAGCGAAGTACCCCCTATCAGCCTATAATACCTTAAATTGGGACAAAAGTTTATGCTCCACAATTTATTGGAAAATTATAAACTGCTACGTACTTCTGTCACAGGTTGTGCACAAGCCAGAAAGTGGAATTTGTCTTTTACCATGTCTAATCTATTATAAACATTTCTAAAGTAGCTGCACAGTGTACACTGTAGTAAAAGTCCTTAAAACAGACTTTTTCCGGATCATTCTGCATACCTCCATAATGTCCCTTAAGTCAAGTACCACCAAGGGGTACAACCGTACAAGTACCCCCAGTTAAAAACTACTGTTCTAAGTCCATACATGAATTGTCAATTGGTTTTGTTTCTGGGGTTGGGGGTCTGCCACACAATAACAACATGCCAAGGGGTCCACGTCTTGTAAAAGTTTGAAAACCTCTGTATTAGAAAACTAAAAGAGACAACCCTCATTAAGTCTAATGAGAATTACTTCTGCAATTAACTGTCAGAATAATATCAACTGTAATGTTATAAGCAGTGATGGGCAACTAGTTAACTAATTAGCTACTAACTAAATGTTGAACTAGTATTGGGGAGGAGAGGGGATCGGCCGTCACGGAGCAGGAGAGGGGCTGACCAGGACTGGGTGGGCAGGAGTCTTATCCCCGTGCAGACCTCTACTACTAGTCATGGTAGCCTGAAGTGTACTGGCTACTTTCTTTCTATGCCATAATGCTGTAAGAGTACTGTAGATGGGCGTCAGCTGCCCGAGCTTTGTAATCTGCCTGGGCTCCTTGTTGACTTTGCCCAGTAATTATTGCACTACATGTCTATGGTGCTGGAGACATTACCCCATTACCGGTAGAGTTTGAACAGGGCCATGCCAGTGGTGTTGGAAGGGGTGGAAAGTCGGGGACTCGGGCGGCTCGTCCCTAAGGGCGGCATTCTGAGGGGTAATAAATTTTTAGGGTCCGAATGATTCTAAGTGGAAGAAAGGGAAAGAGTCTGTTCCTAGCGCTGACAAAGCAAAAGGAATAAAGTAGAAAGGCTAGTGCCGATGACGGTGTCCAGACAAAATCGCGGACGACAAAATAGTGGAGACAAAATCGCGGAGACAAAATCGCGGAGTCAAAATCGCAGAGACAAAATCGCGGACACAAAATCGCGGACGACAAAATAGCGCAAAATAGTGCGAAGCAGGAAACGATAGAAAGCACAACTTTTAATTTAACATGTTTATTAAAATTCATAAAACACCAAAGCAATTATATTATTTGGTTGATAGGAAATACAAGTGCTGGGATTGCCGGGGCGCTTGGGGGGGATTGAACCCCCCAGCTAACTTTGCAACCATCACAAACTCGCATAGCAGGTACATGCAGTCTCTGCCCTCTTTTGAATTTCAGTCTGCAAACCCCTTTCCCCCTAGCTCAAATTACACAACGATACTGATTATAAGTCACAGCCGAGTAGTTAGTCGATAGGAAAAACGATACTGAACATCCTTCACATAACATAGCCGAAGCCAGAAACGATAGAGAGCACAACTTTCAATTTAACATGTTTATTAAAATTAATACAACTAGCCTACAAAGCTAATCAAAGAGACGTATAAAAATATACTAAACTGTTTAAAATGTCTCTTCATATTAATCAATAACGTAGATTTAAATAAGGCCTCTTCATATCAATCAATCACGTCGCTCCGTTCCTATCGCACAATTACGTCGGCGCTATTTTGTCGCGATTTTTCCGCTATTTTGTCGTGCGCTATTTTGTCGCGATTTTTTCGCTATTTTGTCGTGCGCTATTGTGTTGTCCGCGATTTTGTCTCCGCGATTTTGTCTCCGCTATTTTGTCGTCCGCGATTTAGTTATGGTACCGCCGATGACCTTTTGTCTTGGTCCTCACGCGGCTCTTCCACCCCAGGCGGCGCCAACCCATGCTACGCCACTGGGTCATGCTGGTACAAGGCTGTGGGTAGATGAAACATTCCTGACAACTGCGACAACCAACGTAAATTGATACAGCTGGCATCAGATAAGCTGATACCTTTGTGGCATTCTCTGAGAACAAAGGCCCAAATCTGTGTGCCAGAGGTAACTGGGAGCAGAAGAAAGGAAATGGATGGAAAGGGAATGATGAGATGCAGTAGAAAGAGCTGCGGTCTGTTGACACAAGTTCTGTAGAATTTGATTTAGATTGCCCGCACCTCCGCATTGCCCGCACCTGGCATTTTTGTTTTTAAAAAATCGCATAGGCCGCGGGCAGTACACGCGAAAATACGGTAGTTGCCCATCATTGGTTATAAGGATGTTGAGATTTAAAGATAAAAACCGCCTACATTTAGAGCAAATGCCTCCAAGTGAACGTATCTGATTAGATGCCACCCAAGCAAGACCAAGGACACCGTTTTCAAAGGCCACTGAAGTAAAAAGGTGAACCAGACAGTAGTTTTGCCATTCCAAATTTGAACTGAAAGCCTGCAAGCAAACGTACATAAAAGTCATCTTCCACCTGAATTTAATTACAAAACATTATGCACCTCTTTCACATCCTTAATATTACCCAGTAAGCAACAACAAAAGTTGCAAATGATCAAATCGCTCAAATATTAATTTCAATAATTCCAATATCAAAGATAGATGGCTACTGTGTGGCTTTTGTAAAATGCAATTGTTAGGCGTTTGCTATTTCTCCCATTACTCTTGTTTCTATTCTCTTTCTTTGAGGCAGGGTTGTTAAGTATCAATGATACTGTATCAACAATATAATATTGACAATACTTTCTTAGTATCGCTTACTGTATTGTTGATACTTTCAAAATCAAGTATCAATTTGTGTATTTTTGATACTTTTAGAGTGAAAATGTATCGGCAATATTAGATGCCAATACTTTTCTATTCTAAATTTAGCATCGCTGCCTAGGCCAGGACAGAGCAGCGATTTTGACCATAGAATATAATTACAATTACAATGATAAAATCTATGCTTATGACCTTGTGACCTCCTCGCTGTTAGTTTCCTCGTTTATCGTTTGACATGTGGTGACATGAAAGTTATAAACAGTTTCATAAATTAATAAGTAATAAGCAATAAAGGAGTATCATCATCCAAGTACAGTATGACAGCAAAAGATGTACTTGATGTCTCAACTGACTTCTTTAAGTACTTGGGACCAGCAGACAAAAGCGGAAATTCACTGTATAAGTGCTTAAAATGTCTCTAGGAGTGTCAAATAAGTCTTTGTTATAGTTAGTTAGTTAGTTAGTTAACAAGTCAATTTCTATAGCGCAAAAAACATGGGAAAAGGCCAAAGTCAGGAGCGCTTTACAGTTCGTACGACGTCCAATAAAGATGAGTTTTGAGTTTCTTTGCGAATAATTCCGGGTTCGACTCTCTTGTTACGTCACTAGGTAACGCATTCCAAAGAATAGCATTTCCTTGCATGAACGATCTTTCTCCAAACTTCACCGTCCGTGAAGGAGGAGGAACGATCAACTTAACATCTCGCCCGGATCTGAGCTGAAGACGCCTGTTAGTAGACGGAAGTCGGTGAACCAGGGCTACCAAGTAGTCCGGAAAATGCGGATCGTGCAAGGCTCGGAACGTTAACATGCATCTCTTGAAGGCGATTCGCTCTGGAATACACAACCAATGTAAAGTGTCTTTCAGAAAAGGGGAGATGTGTTCTCCCCTTCTTACTCCAAAAATGACTCGGGCGGAGGCATTGAGTATCATCTGGAGTCGACAATGTTGGTAGCTAGGCAGGCCCCAGAGAATACTATTGCAATAGTCTACTCTGGTAACAACAGAAGCACGAACCAGAAGAGTCGCCGTCGAGGTTGGTAGGTGGCGGTGAATCTCCCTGTGTTATGCCACGACAGATTGCTGCAAAACTTCAAGAAGCATATTCAGGTAAGCAGAACTAGTCTTAATAACTACTGTAAATGATATTTTAGCAATACGAAAAATTTGAAAACTCGTAGGTATAAATGTGAGTGTCGACATCTCACCACATTCCTCAACACTGTGGGTTTGACATCCTGCAAGGAGACAAGTACCGGTACATTGGATTTGGATATTTGCAACCTACACTAACAGTTATGAAAGAAGAACTGCTGGAAATGATTGAGCAACATAATTGACCTGTTACTGTGTGTGAACCTCTGGTTCGAGGTATCCTGGCGGTGAATAATACAAGATTTAATTACCATATATACATGTGGATAAGTCGAGAAATGTATGCCTTAAAATTCACAAAAAAATGCCAAGTCAACTTATCTGCGAGTCAATGCAATTTTCCAAAGAATTTTTGTGAAGAAACACAATTCCTAATGCATTAGCAGCATTCCAGTGTCAAGCCATGTTGTGTCTATTTAAAGACGCGTCAGTCAAACGGGGGTGGGCGTCTGGCTCCTCCTTTCTCAACTGAGCATGGTTAAGCAGTGATAGATTGGGCCAATCAGATTCCATTCAGAGTATAACAGACATTGTGGACAACAGATACCTCAAACCAATGACCGTTGGCCTGTAAATAAGCATGGAGACGTTGGGAGGGGAAGGTGAGGAGAGCGGCGGTCTGTTTGACCGCACGTGCGACCTTGGCCTCTGTGTAACACAAATACTTTTGACCTGTAAACAGCATGGAGACGTTGGGAGGGGGAGGGGGAGGTGAGGAGAGCGGCGGTCTGCATGCGACCTTGGCCTCTGTGTAAAACAAATACTTTTGACCTGTAAACAGCATGGAGACGTTGGGAGGGAGGAGGTGAGGAGAGTAGCTGTCTGTTTGACCATACAGGCAACCTCTGTGTACCACAAATAGGCCTACTTTTGACCTGTCCGGCCATCTGTTGACTCAATTTCAGTGCAGATTGGCTATTATTAGACAATTCAACATATCTGTAAACTCCTAAATTTCCTTGTCAACTTATACGTGGGTCATATCAAATTACATAATTTTTTACCAAAAACCGGAGTCGACCTATCTGTGAGGTCGACTTTATCGCTAGTACCGAGTACCTACAGTATATAATGCTGCTCTGATCTTCTTTCTAAGTGGTTGCTCAAGGATTGCATTGAAACTCTTGCACCTTTCCTGACCATGCTTTTGTCAATATTGCTATCTACTGGTGCGGTCCAAGATTCGTGGAAACACACCATTGTGTTTCCGCATCTGAACAATTTGGCCTTGATCAATCACAGCCATTCAGATATCGGCCAGTGTCCAACCTTCCTTTTTAATCAAAAGTGCTGGAAAGGATTGTAAATAAGCAACTTGTCTCATACCTATCAATGAAAAATCTGTTACCTCAGAATCAGTCAGCCTACCGTAAAGGACATTCCAAAAGACAGCAATCCTGAAAATCTATGACGACATCGTCAATGCTACTGCCAATGGTCAATCGGCCCTACTGTCTCTTCTGGATCTCTCTGTCGCATTTGATTCCGTTGATCATAACATCCTCATTAAACGTCTGGAAACAATTCATGGATTAAAGGATTTAGCGCTTGATTGGATCTGGAGTTACTTGACTAATAGATTTCAGTCAGTGTGGTCTCACAATCGAGCATCTATTCCAAGTTCGGTCTACAGTGGCGTGCCTCAAGGCAGTTCAGTTCTTAGACCACTTCTTTTCATGCTCTACATGGCCGACGTTGGTGATGTAATCAAATCAGTTGGGTTGGAATCGCAGTTTTATGGCGACGATGGACACATTTCTTTGTCCTACGACCCCTCTGATGCTGATTGACTTCGTTTCCAAGCTTTGGATTGTACCAAGAATGTTAAAACTTGGATGGCATCAAATCGCCATGTGATGAATCCTAGAAAGACCGAATTCCTGTGGCTAAGTACACCGAGAAGGAACCATTTTCCTATGTGCTTAATCTCAAAATGAAGTAGCTATAGCCAAAGGTGGGGTCATTCATGCCGGGTCATTTAATCAAAAGGGCGAGTGGGCAGGACGCTATAGCTATGGAGGAAATGATTTTATAAAGAGAAATGATTTTAGTTTAGAAAGAAAAACATGAGGAGATGTTGCAAGAAGAGGAAAAAATTGTGACTCAGAGTTTGTTATTTGGCTTTGATGTAGACGGCGGAGGGATATTGGAATTGAGTTCCAAAGCTCAGGTGCCGCATATGAAAAAGCACGATTGCAAATTTTGAGAGATGATTGATTCAGAGGTCGAAGGAGAGTTACATGAGAAGAGGATCTAGTAGATCCAGGTTGTTGTGGAATTATCAGATTTCTTAGGTAGGCTGGTTTTGATGTATGGAGTGAGTTATAAGCCATCGATATTATTTTATATTCAATGCGTTCTGTTATTTTGAGCCAGTGGAGAGATTTGAGTAATGGTGTAATGTGGCAAAATTTAGGCGATTTAGTTACTGCACGAGCTAAGGCATTTTGAATCGATTGGAGTTTACATATGGAAGCCTTTGTCAGATTGTGAAACAGTGAGTTGCAGTAGTCTAACTTAGAGTGAACTATTGAAGTGGCAATAGTGGAAGCAGTTTTAATATCAAGGTAGGGACGAAGATGACGTAGATCACGAATGTGAGCATAACAGGTTTTGGATAGTTGAGATATGTGAGCCTCAAAATTTAGGGAGGAGTCAAAAGTAAATCCAAGATTTGTTGCAATTGGAACAGGGGTTATTATTGTATCTGGAGCTAAAATCAGTTGTGGGACTTTCAATTTTTTCAGTTGTTGTGGCAGTCCAATTAAGAGAAATTTTGTTTTGGAGGGATTGAGGGCAAGGATATTGGTTGACATCCAAGATGAGATTGACGAAAATGCTGATTCTAGTTCAGGGATTGATGCTTTAAAGGAAGACGGAGTAAAGGAAAGAAATAATTGAGTGTTGTCTGCATAGAGTTGATGATTCAATTTGAGACAGTTGATTAAGGATGACAGTGGGGTAGTGTAGAGACTAAACAAAACCGGTCCGAGGACAGATCCTTGTGGTACTCCATAGTATAGGTGGGAGGGTGATGAGTTTTATCCAGGCATGAACTTGAAAGGATCTAGATTGGAGATAAGTTTGGAACCAGCGCTGAGCTACAGAAGATATTTCAAACCAGAGGGAAAGGCGTTTCAGTAGGATTTTGTGATCTATTGACTATTGTATCAAAGGCAGCAGAAAGATCAAGGAGACAGAGACCAGTAACTCATTTTAATCCAATGGCAGTGAGGAGTTTGTCATAAATGTATGTGAGGACAGTTTCTGTTGAATGGTGTTTTGTATAAGTGGACTTGGAATGTCATCACAGAGTATTAGAAAATAGAAATGGTGTATAAAACCACCACCATGACCACCACAACCACCACCATGACCACCACCACCAAAACAGTCCCTGACACTTTCTGATACTAATATAACCATCAGTGGCATAAAACCTTAAAATTTCTGCTTGAAACCATTCTCCATTTTAAAAACCTTTACTTTCAATACCACAGTTTCCAGGATTTAATCACAATGAATGCAGTATTTGGCATAAAAATTAGATAATGTTTTAACTTGTACATTGAGAAGGTCATTTGTCTCCCAAGAAGTAGTCTGCTTATTGTAACTTTCACTGTCTTGTGTTGGACTGCTGTTTACAATAACCTACAATTTAAAAAATCATAGAAAGCTTAAATATTGCTTCACAGCACTAAAAAGAGAATTACAAAAACATAAGAACAAGCAGACATTCAAAGATTGAATTAAATTATGATGAGTCACAATCATAGCATTTGTAAACAGATTTCAGTTTCCTTCATAATTTCTTATAATTTTTTAACTGGTAGATTTAGTCAAATTTCTAATAATTGGATTTAGCACAGTCATAGGTGTTCAGGTTCAGCTGCATGGCTATAACTCATGGCCTTCTGAAGTCAAAACTATTATGTTTTACAACTATGGTCAAAGAAATGTATACTACAGACCTGCAAAACTAAATTACTGAAAGCAGTGAAAGAAAATCAACCTTACATATGCTACTTTTCTTTCATGTCACTCTTGCTAACACTGGAGGCACCATGTGGTAATGGTACTGGACAACTTTGATAGTGCCGTAGTATGGCGAAAGCCAAAGTCAAAGGCGCTGTCAACAATGCTGACAAATCAACATAGAACGGAAGGCTGTCCAGTCAAAATAGTGCAAGGCAAAAAAATCGCGCCGACAAAACAGCGCCGACAAAATAGCTCCAAAAACTCCGACAAAATAGCGCCGATGTAATCGCGTGAAGTTGAACAAAGAATTGTGCATTATAATAATGGCGAGCTTCATGTGGAGGCGAGTAAAAATGAGTACGTTCAACTCGACCGTCGCCTAAGAGCTCTTATTCCAACATATGGAACCAGGCCGTTATTGGAATACCTGCGCAGTGTTTCGTTCAATCTTTCGATTTAGTTAGACAAAGCACACGACAGAACACTTATGGAATAAATGGTACATTCTTTACTACATTTATTAACCTTTTAAAGGGGGAATTAAATTTTTTAAGTCATCCCGCGTCGGGGCAATTAATTTTTGGAAAAGGCGTTCGTATGAAAACGTGAACATATACGTTATAAACTTACTAAATTTCAGGCTATATAGAAGCTAGAAAGATGCGGTTTACACCGTTGTTGAGCATTTTTATTGCTCTTTCTATCCATCTGTGCCAAAAGAAAAACGTTGGGGGTAGGGACCACTCTACACCCCAAAATCGGACCCCTCCCCAACATTTTGTTCAAATTTTGATCAAAGGTCAATAGCAAAACGTCTTCAGCGGTAAACCCCAAATGTGAGTGATAGAGTTCTAGAGGAGTGTAATTGGAACAGAATGGTGCAAAAATTTTGAAGATCGGACCATATTTGGGGTAGTTATGGAGTTTCATACCCAGGTACCAATTGCTTGCTGAAATGACAATTACGTGAACGGATTTTCAATGTGAAAAACCGAACAACTCAGTATATTTCAGGCTATATAGAAGCTAGAAAGATGCGGTTTGCACCATTGTTGAGCATTTTTATTGGGCTTTCTAACCATCCGTGCAAAAAAATTTTTTTGGGGGTAGGGTCCACTCTACACCCCAAAATCGGACCATCTCCGACAAAAAATTTTCAAAGCTCAATAAAAAACAATTTTCAGCAGTGACCCCCCAACTGTGAGCGGGAAAGTTGTTGGGAGGTGTAATTGGAACAGAATAGTGCAAAAATTTTGAAGATCGGACCATATTCGGCGTAGTTATGGCCATTCTAGCCTCCGGCTGAAGATTTTTCCTATACATTTTCCAGCCTTGGTCAGTCTACAGTCAATATCCCTTGCATATATAGTCAGTATTATCGAAAACGGTGCTGCCGCCTATCGAATGGATGTGAGCTAACTCGGTCCCCGCGTTGGATTTTTGAAAATCGTGCAGGTCCGCAGTACGCAGTCGCTTATATAGCGCGCCGTTTATAGACACAACCCCGTTTGGTCAAAGTTTTCCGCCGCCGTCTTAAAACGGCTAACCCGAGGAAAAGGTTAACTGGTTTTACGTTATTGAATATTATGAAGGACTGGTTTTCTAAATTACATTAGTCATGACATTCAGTATTTTCTTCTACGTTATTGAATATTATAAAAGAACATTTTTCACAGTTATATTAGCTTTGGTGTAATATTACTTGAAAAACCTGTTAAAGTTAAAGTTGAGTTCTCTATCGTTTCTTACTTTGGCACTATTTTGTCGGCGCTCATTTGTCAGCGCCAATTTGTCGGCGCTAATTTGCCGTCACGATTGTGTTGGCGCAATTTTGTCGGTGCTATTTTGTCTTGCACGATTTTTTTACGGTCAGGAATGGAAGATGTTGGTCTTGAAGTAAAGTCCGCTCAGATGGCAAAAAATGTCGCTGCCGTGTCAAAATCGGGCAGTGAGCCCTTCAGAAGGCGGTCTTCTGCAAGAAGATGTTCCGTTGAAGATTCAAAACACAGAAAGGATGTTGAAGGACCGCATGGATGCTGGGAAAAATTCTCTGCGTCGCAAAAATCAGGCGGCGAATCCTTGAGGGCGGTCATCTGCGAGACAGTAATCCATCGCCGAACTTGACAGGAAGATGAAGATGGAATTCCGTGTGTGAACCGGAACAGTCTTTGCCCTTTATAGCCTGTAAACTCCGTCGACGAGCTGGTGACTTAGATAAAATGGTGGGCCAACCACACCAACATGGGTGACATAAATCCAATCCGTTCAGTGCAGAGAAATGCAAAAACAATCGCCGACCACTTCGAAAACGATAGCTAGGCAGCAATCCACGCGATTAGCACAAAGAAATAAGCACAAGATGTCAGTAAAACTGCCAATAATGGCGATATTCTGATGCACATACAGACACGTGTGAGCAGCCAAAATGGTGCTACCAGAAACCTTGTCCATAACCATAATGATAGAGAAATTTCAATTACATATATGCATAGTCACTGTTAGTAGTCAGCAGGCACAAATCGATTAGCTTTAGGAAACAATATTTTGTCTGAAATTTGCTATCAATGTAATGTATATTTACATTAAACGTTAGAAGGAAATACAGTAATAACTAACCCCTTCAATTTCAAATCCTAATTCTCCAAACTTCAAACCAAAATCCGTACTCATGTAGATGCTATTCACCCTGGAAAGAACTCCAATCTGTTTTAAAAGTTTAAAATAATTAATAAGCTTTCAAACAGAGGAATATGTCTGCAAAACATTGAACAGACTCATAATTATAATAAGTTCAATAATTAAAATACAAGTAACCAAGTAGGAAGGCCTGGAAGCTCCTTTACCGACTGGGTGCTAGCACCCAACCTCCTCCCTTTTCCCACCCTCCCGTATATCCAAATTCATTGGCCAGCCACCTAACTCAAATTGGATGAGCCAAGGTCGACCAAACAGACTGCCCTCCTGCCAGTGACAGAAATTATCACGCGACGCCGTCTGTCGCTCTTCGGTCACGTGGCTCGCCAGGACAAGAACATTCCGACCCATCGCGCTCTTGCCTGCGCCATTGCTCGACGCACCGAGACGCGTCCTCCTCCGAGCTGGAGAAGACCTCCTGGCAGACCACGCCGTACATGGCCCCAGCAGATCGGCGATGGTCTTCCTTCCAAAATTTTTCATGAATGGCACTCAGCCATCGGTCGCGGTCACAACTCGCGCAACACGAGATTGGCACAACGGATCTCTGTCGTCCATGTGAACAAATGAATGAATGAATGAAGGTCGACCCAGACTGGAAAAGAGAAATTAACCATGAGTGGAAATCCCACTTCCGGTTATCTAGTGATAGGGGCGCTTTACTAACTGACCATAAGTAATGTGACTGCCATTAGTTTTCGGACTTTTCATGGATTTAGCGAATCGGGTTTGCTGCCGGCACGAATCGAGTGAAGATTTTGCAGTAATGGTACTGTCTGAGGCGAATAGGGCAAAATATTTGTGTGAATTTTGAACTTTTCACGTGTAAACCTAGCGGGATTATCACTTAGTGCCGCCATTGAGGAGGTGATTGCGGTCGCCAGGTGGACAAGGTATCGTCTCACTTCGACTATTTCATCTCGGGATTATGCAACTCTTATATTCGCGCGCAGATTTGATCGAGATTGGCAGTATTGTACATGTGTGGCTCACTGCATCCATGAGACATGGCCTGGATCACATTTTCGTCTGACCGCCCTACTGGAGGGTAACCGGGAGAAATCGAAGAGCTGGTCGGCAACTGCAAAGGCCAATCCAATCACAGCGATTCCTACACATATGCATCGACACTCCAGCAAGGAGACACACCTGCCGTCCGACCTTGAAAGGCCAAGAATTCATCCATCATTATTGTATCCTAGAATCCAGTGCCACCTTAATTATCAAACACGAGAACTTGGCTTTGGACTTCAGAACATCCGTTCTGTAGGTAGCAAGATGGACAATGTAGTTGCCAGTCACTTCAGTGGATGAGGAGCTACCTCACCGGAAGAACACAAGCTGTATGGTGTAATGGACTACCGTATATATTCGTGATAAAGTCGAGAAATTTAAGGCCAATTCACAGTTATATATCCCGACCTCGACTTATACTCGAGGCACTAACTGTTGGGTAAAGTTTCCATACATAGCATGTCAAAAATAATTAATTTAGCTAACTCTGCGTAATTATTTTCAACATACGCTACGGCATCTAAATAAAAGTTGACATCAGCGCTTTTAAGATTGGTAATTTATAGGCGCCACATAAATATTAATTAAATATTGGCACTACATCTATAATATTAAGATCCTTATCTGTATGTCTCTCTGTCTGTTACCTTCAAGCGTTCTGATTGGTTGACTATTGGTAGACGGTTTAGTTCTTACGTCGCGATGCGTTGGTGGACGTTACCTTCAAGCGTTCTGATTGGTTGACTATTGGTAGACGGTTTAGTTCTTACGTCGCGATGCGTTGGTGGACGATGTTCGAAGACGACGTTGCTATTGGTAACAATTGTTCGTATAAGCGTTCTGATTGGTTGACTATTGGTGGACGGTTTAGGCCGTTTAGTCCTTACGTCGTGATGCGTTGGTGGGCGAGCGTTGACTATTGGTAGACGGTTTAGTCTTACGTCGCGATCGTTGGTGGGCGATGTTGAAGACAGCGTTGCTATTGGTAACAATTGTTCGTAGAATCGTAGTTTAACACACGGTTTAGTCGAGTCATTGCAGCGTCAGAGGGCTGGGCGTGCGACGACGTTGCTATTGGTAACAATTGTTCGCAGCCTGAGGTAGTTGCGCAATTTTAACGTACATTTTAACGTACACAAAAATACGTGTACAGCGTCACAAATGGTCACAGTTGCGTGATTTTAACGTACATAGGCCTAATTATTACGTGGCGCAGAGCTTGGCTAGGTGGCGATCATTGAAATGTTGTTCAGCATGAATTCATTGATTGGGTATTAGGTATAGGTATTGGATTAGTATTATCCTGCACTGCGAGCGAAGCGAGCGCGAGCGAAGCGAGCATCGTTCTAGTAAATATAAAAAATTCAAGATTACCGGTAATTAAGATTTTTATATTGTCAAGAATGAGCGAATAGCAGGTTTAAAATTTTCTTAATCGTCAGAAATCAATCTGGGAATGTCAAAATCGTTCAGTTTCTCGATAGTTCAAAGCTAAAACGCAGTTTTTCAATCAAAACAATGGCGCCGCTGCCGCCACATGCCCACTTCGTGTCCACCATTGTTCCGACTCTCACTATCACCTCAAGAGGGTTCGCCGTGGTGACGTCACTTCGACTTATAGCCGGGTCAATGACTTTAGACACCTTCAAGTACCCAAAATCTAGGGGTCGACTTATACTTGGATCGACTTTATCTCGAGTATATAGTATATACGGTAATATCCCCGAAGAGCCAGGTCCACCATGGAGTCCCACAAGAATTGGTCCTGAGGCACTTACTTTTTATCTTATACGTTGCGGACATCAGCTCAATCATCAGGGTTTTTGGCTTGGGTCCGCACACCTATGCAGGCGATGGGCAGATTTATTCCTCGTGCATGCCGTCAGACACAGAGCGACTCCGGATGTCCTTCATGAATTGCATATCTGCAATCATCAGGTGGACAGAAGAAAATCGTCTGGCCTTGAATCCAGACAAGATGGAATTCCTCTGGATCAGCACTCCGGGAAGAATGAGGCTGTTGAGTTGAGCCCTTTCATCGTTGATGATGCTACTATTGTTCCTGTGGCAAGTTTGCATCTCTTAGGTGTGCTTTTGGACAAAACGCTGTCATTTGATGCACACATCAACAACATTATCCGATGCTGTCATTACCAGATATGGAGGGTCAAGCTGGTTCAGCTCTACCTAACGGTGAGTGCGGCCACTTAGCTTGTACGGGCCCTCATCTTGTCAACAATGGACTACTCTAACAGTGTCCTACTGGGCCTACCAGAAAACAAGCTAAGTCGACTTCAGTCTGTGCTGAATCTGGCTGCACGAGTGGTCTTCGGTTGTCGCTGGAATGACCACATCATGCCATTGCTGAGAGATCGCCTCCACTGGCTACGCGTTCAACAACATATTGCTTACAAGTGTTGTTGGCTCACTTTCCGAGCCCTTTATGACCCACACTGCCCAGAATACCGTATATACTCGAGATAAAGTCGACCTCTAGATTTTGGGTATTTGAAGGTGTCTAAAGTCATTGACCCGAGAATAAGTCGAAGTGACGTCATCGCGGCGAACCCTCTTGAGGTGATAGTGAGAGTCGGAACAATGGCGGACGCGAAGTGGGCATGTGGCGGCAGCGGCGCCATTGTTTTGATTAAAAAACTGCGTTTTAGCTTTCAACTATCGAGAAACTGAACGATTTTCACATTCCCAGATTGATTCCTGACGATTAGGAAAATTTTAAACCTGCTATTCGCTCATTCTTGACAATAAAAAAGTCTTAATTACCGGTAATCTTGAATTTTTTATATTTATGTAGCGCCAATATATAATTAATATTTATGTGGCGCCTATAAATTACCAATCTTAAAAGCGCTGATGTGAACTTTTATTTAGATGCCGTAGCGTATGTTGAAAATAATTACGCAGTTAGCTAAATTAATTATTTTCGACATGCTATGTATGGAAACTTTACCCAACAGTTAGTGCGTCGAGTATAAGTCGAGGTCAGGATATATAACCTGTGAATTGGCCTTAAATTTCTCGACTTTATCTCGAATATATACGGTATGTGAGTGCGCAGGTGCAGCGAACAACGTCGAATGAATCGAGAATGAAGCTTCGGTTGAGTTGTCGAGTCCTACTGCTTGTCCCTCCTCCGTCAAAGACCTCCAAGTTTGGAGAAAGGTCATTCTCCAAAGGGAATCCAATACTGTGAACTCGTTACCGGATGTTGTGTCGGCAGCTGTCTCTGCGGAATCCTTTCATAGGAACTTAAAAACGCACCTATTTAATATAGGATTTAAATTATATATGTCAAAGTGCTTTTGTCGTAGGCCTTAGCCTTGTTTACTGCGCTCAAGAAATTGTCTAGAAATAATAAAAATAATAATAGTCCAGTCTCAAAGCCTTCTCCATTTACACTGACTGAATTGGAGGTAACGTTCCCTCTAAGCTGCACGTGTGCGCACACGCGCAGCTGCTCCAGCAGCCACACGCAGCTACTTTTTTCTTAGTGCAGTAGATAGAGAATAACTAAAAACTCAGCCAAGCATAACGCAGTTTGATACTCTGAGGCATAATCAGTTAAAAGTTCAAACTTCTGTAAATCGTGATAAAAAATCTATTCAAATTCCATTTTTGAATAGATCTTCGGTCGAGAAAGCGAGAAAGGTTGAGAGAGGTTAAGATCAAAACGTTTTGTTGCACTGCTACAAAAGGTTTTGGAATGCTGCTCTAAAAGCAGTTTTTGGAGGTTTTGCACTGCTGCAAAACACTTTGGAGCATTGCTAAAAAAACGTTTTGATGCACTGCTACAAAAGGGTTTGGTCATTGCTGGCTTGCTGCAAAAACTTTTGTGGCACTGCTACAAAACGCTTTGGTGCACTGCTAGAAAAGGACATACTGAGGATCTGGAATGAGTTTACAAATGTTGGAAGGTAACAAAAACAGAAGACAACATGCTAGTGACGCTACATAGGCACCATACATAAAAGACAACTTTCACAGTGCTGCCGTGCTAGCATCTATTAAAACTATTAAAATTATTTTGCTGATTTAACCGTCATATATAATTTTTACTGGCAATAATAATCGATGATTTTATATATATATATTATATATATATATACCGTATATATTCGTGATAAAGTCGAGAAATTTAAGACCAATTCACAGGTTATATATCCTGACCTCGACTTATACTCGAGGCACTAACTGTTGGGTAAAGTTTCCATACATAGCATGTCGAAAATAATTAATTTAGCTAACTGCGTAATTATTTTCAACATACGCTACGGCATCTAAATAAAAGTTCACATCAGCGCTTTTAAGATTGGTAATTTATAGGCGCCACATAAATATTAATTAAATATTGGCGCTACATAAATATAAAAAAATTCAAGATTAC
Source organism: Metaphire vulgaris (assembly GCA_018105865.1). Classification (NCBI taxonomy): domain Eukaryota; kingdom Metazoa; phylum Annelida; class Clitellata; order Crassiclitellata; family Megascolecidae; genus Metaphire; species Metaphire vulgaris. The sequence continues at coordinate 4,051,165 of CM030861.1, forward strand.
CGGTAATTAAGATTTTTATATTGTCAAGAATGAGCGAATAGCAGGTTTAAAATTTTCTTAATCGTCAGGAATCAATCTGGGAATGTGAAAATCATTCAGTTTCTCGATAGTTCAAAGCTAAAACGCAGTTTTTCAATCAAAACAATGGCGCCGCTGCCGCCACATGCCCACTTCGCGTCCGCCATTGTTCCGACTCACTATCACCTCAAGAGGGTTCGCCACGATGACGTCACTTCGACTTATTCCCGGGTCAATGACTTTAGACGCCTTCAAATACCCAAAATCTAGGGGTCGACTTATACTCGGATCGACTTTATCTCGAGTATATACGGGTATATATATATATATATATATATATATATATATATATATATATATATATGACCCGCTGGGAGAAAAGGTACCATATGTGGGATCACAGATTAGCAAGACAATTGCATTTTTATCTTGAAAACGTAAATTTTTCAAAAATTACTTTTTTGGTATTTTAGACAGTATGATGTGTAGACAATTAAATGATTATGTCTTTTTAATCAAATTGCATCATTTAGTAAAGAATTTGTTTTAAAACTGAGATAGGTCAAACCGCAAAAGGTACCATAAGTGGGCTTCTGACTTTGATGCTCTGTTTAAGCTTACTTACTAATTTTTACAAAACTTTGGATACGTATGAGCTTAGAGCCAGCTGACAAATCTGCAATATTGGGCAATTTTTGTTTCTTTCTTTGCTTAAAAGTGAAGTTCAATCTTATTTTGTGCTGTTATTTATGAATTACAACACTAGTTTCTTGTTCTTTTTTTATCATTCCGTTACATATGTTACATTTATAATCACCTTGATTAATATTATTTTATAAGTTTTATTGTGTTCTATTACAGTTTGTTCGTATATCTTGTTTAGATTGTACATTACAACCCTATTATTATGTCCTATCCCACTTAAGGTACCTTTTTCAATTACTGTGTTCTAGTATTAGTAATTATATTTATTTCAATTTTCTACTGATAAATTATGAATAGTTACGGATGAATCTTTAGAGATAGTTTGCATATATGACAATTAATACAGAGATAAAATTTCATCCATAACTCTTGTATAGTTTTAAAATTTTGAACGCTTCAATTTCATCAATAATAAATGTTAAATTTCTTCGAAATTTGAATTGGATAGGTATGATGTTTGGATGCTGGTATCTCTAAAAGGACAAGGTATATTTCTCTAAAACTTTGCTGTGACCAAGCTAATATAACCCTGATATATGCAGTATATATAACTCAAGAACCCCACATATGGTACCTTTTCTCCCAGAGGGTCACATATATATAATGTCTAGGCTATGCGAAATTTTTGGCATTTCTACGTTTGATATAACATGTTATAAAAATTATTGCACAATGACCCTTGCACAATGTCGCTAGCGCAGCGCGCATTGATACCTCTCACTTAGAGGGAACGTTGAATGGAGGATGCCTTGAAGATGGTCAAACCAGGAATTGCTGCTGGCTACGATAATATCACCCCAGAACCAGTGCCATATTAAGGCGGGGGCTGAGAGGGCTGCAAGCCCCAGGCCCACCATGAAAAATAGGCCCACCGATTTTCCATCTTTTTTTGCTTGCCAGCACGTTTGGAAAGGAGATAACCGTTTTTTTGCTTGTCAGCACATTTTGGAAGGGAGATAACTTTTTTTCTTGCTTGTCAGAGATTTTCAGTATAGGCGACGACCTTTTTTGGAAGGGAGATAACTTTTTTTCTTGCTTGTCAGAGATTTTCAGTATAGGCGACGACCTTTTTTTTCTCAACCCAGGCCCACTCAGACCTTAATCCGGCCGGCCCTGCCTAGAGCTTATTTTCAACTTGGGCCCCATGGCCAAGAAGTTGCTCACTGCACTTCAGTCCCGAATCTATGCCTGAAATTTGACGCCATGCGAAGATAATAGTTGTTCTGAAACCAAAGAAAGATCCAACACTGGCTGCCAGCTACAGACCAATATATCTCCTTTCCGTGTGCTACAAACTCAAACTCCTTGAGAGATAGCTGCTGTCACGAATATCTCCTCTCACAGAAGAATTCCTAACGCCTGACCAAACTGGTTTTCACCTAGGATGATCTAACTGCAAACAGGTCCTGGCTTTTTCAATCTTTCAATGTGTATAGAAAATGAATTCAAGAGGACCTTAAAGACAGGTTCTGTCTTTGTTGATCTTACAGCAACATACAACACTGTCTGGCATCGTGGTCAATTAGTTAGCATATCAAGATGCCTGCCCCCATACATTCATTCATTCATTCTTGGACGATTTCTATAGCGCTGTAACAAGGCTGAGGCCCACAACAAAAGCGCTTAACATCTCAACTATACCCCAACCCAAACAGATGCGTTTTTAAGCTCTTGATGAAGTGCTCAGGAGTATTAGCCGTGGTGACGTCATCAGGAAGAGAGTTCCACAAGATAGGGTTGCCGCGTGTAAAAGATCTCTCTCCAAACTTGGCAGTCTTGGAGGGAGGAGGAACCTGAAGTTTGACCCTATGACTCGATCGGAGTGACAATCTCCTATCACTGCACTGCGGTCTCTTTACAAGAGAGGCGAGATACTCCGGACAGTGCGGGTCATGCAGCACTCTGTACGTCAGCCAGCATCTCTTGAACACAATCCGCTCAGGGACTCGAAGCCAGTGAAGACGATCCCTGAGAAGTGGAGTTACGTGCTCGCACCAATGACATCCGAACACGATCCTCGCCGACTGATTAAGAATAGACTGCAGGCGATCCAGTTTATTGACCGGAAGACCCCACAACACACTATTGCAGTAATCAATCCTCGTTAGCACCAAGGCCTGGACCAAGTGAACGACACCGGATACAGGTAGATAGCGCCGGACTGATCGTATTCTTCTCAGTTGAAAGTGGCATCGCCTGATCACATCATTTAGGTACGGCTCAAATGACAGAGTACCATCAAAGAGGACCCCCAACAGCCTCACACACTCTGAGGGGACAATGGTAATATCACCCATCACGAACGGTTCACGATTCACTAGCGTCCTTCTCCGAGGGGTGGTGACCCAAAGAAACTCAGTTTTTCCAACATTAAGGGCCAATCGATTTTCCTCCACCCACTTCGAGACGGCAGATAGACACCTCATGGACCGTTCCCGCAGCACATCCACATCACCATAGATGGCAAGAACTATATCGTTTCTGCTAGTGTTGATCTCCTTAATGATAATGATAACGAAAATAATTGTTAACGGAAACTAAAGATTTTCGTTAACTGTAACTGTAACTAAAATTATACACAATAACTATAACTAATAGTAAACTAGGTTGGCAATAACTAATTATAACTGTAGCTAAAACCAAACGAATAACTAAAACAACACTAGTTTCTGCCCCAGAACAGAAGATTCCACATGCATCTGGGTTGCAAAACAAGCATATGGAGACCTCTTTCAAATGGCCCCACTTAAGGGTTCTGTTCTGGACCCCAAACTATTCAATATTTACATCAATGATCTCCCGGAAACTTCCTCAAGGAAATTTATCTACGCCAATGACATTTGCTGTGCAACCCAAGCAACAAAGTTTGACAAACTCAAGGAAACTCTAACTAAAGACATGTCACTTCTCTCTGACTATTGTAAAAAAAATGGCGACTAACTCCCAGTACTGCAAAGACAGTATCATCTATCTTCCACCTACACCATGCCTCCGCCTCATGTGAGCTCAATGTGCAACTTGACAGTATGAGAATCCAGCACGAATCTCAGCCAGTTTATCTCAGCGACATTCTTGACCGCAGTCTGTCATTTCACAAGCACCTCATAAAAACTGTGGCAAAGGTGGGCTCAGGGAACAACATCATTGCAAGACCGACCGGCTCCACATGGAACATGAGTGCTTCCACATTTTGAACATTAGCACTGGCATTATGCTATTCCACTGCAGAATACTGTGCCTCATTATGGTGCCTAAGCCTCCACGTCCACTTGTCTGCCTCACTGGCCGTTCCAAGGAAGCGCCTGTGAATTCCCTGTGGCCTCTGAAAGGGTCTGGAACGGCCTACCTCCACCCGTACAACTCTCTCCTTCGCTCAACATTTTCAAGGAGAGGCTAAAGACTTGACTGTTCCACACTAGTTATGAACTTTAACTCTGTTATGTGTTTACTCAGTCCACCTGTGGACGAGTCACCACAATAATCTGAACGCTACTTACTTACTTACTTACTTGGTCAATTCCAAATTGAACTCCACCATGTGGGTAATTTCTGGAACCATCCGTTCCACCCCGGTTCACTGGCTGTCAGTCCTTAACAACATCGCCCTGCCAGCTATCCATCATGACGCTGCAGTGTCTAAGCTCACTGCCCCATTAATGTCCGACCAGACCTATCAACATACACAGACATCTTTGACCACCCATCCCAAAGTCTGATGTCTCGTTACCCAATCTGGTTTCCCATGTCCATACTGAACTTCTCTGTACCAGACTTTTGGAAACAGAGTTGGCAGCTTGATGAGGTAATGAACAAGCCACCTCATCACAGACCCCTGCAAGCACCAAACTAGCTTCAACCTAGTACACTATGATTGGGTCCACCTCAGTCGATATTGAACAGGACATGGTCGCTGTGCCACCATGCTCCACCACTGGGGAGCTAGAAACAACTCGAATTGCCCCTGTGGCAACAGACAGACATACTAACATCTTAGACGACCTTGTACTGATGACGGAGCTGTCTGTGCATCCTTGACTATACTGCCCTTCTGTGATGGTGACTGCAGGTAGGCCGTATGGCAAGCACATCGCCTGGAGAGGGTTTACCCCAAAAAGAAAGGGACAAGCGCTGAACCAGATGCACTGTCCACTTAAGGCGAGTAGACGCTTAGTAAGATCAAAGGACCATCAATATTGGCATCGGATGATCAACTCTGCTCATTCCGACGTCAAGCAGACATGAAAACATCTGGGCAGTCTGCTTGGCAAGAATGACAAGTCTCCTCCTGCACCCTCTAACTATTCAGCTGATTATTGTCATTCATTCATTTACGGTAAAGTTACGGGTATCTAGGATAGAATGGCTATTGCCTGTAACATATCATGTCTACGCCGGTTCCTCTTTTTTGCATTCTCGCCTACAGCTTCGTTCCAGCAGGCGGTCTCTTCTTTATGTCCCCCTCCATCTAAGACCGTGAAGCTAGGAGAGAGATCCGTCATGCATGGCAACTCCCTCCTATGGAACTCTCTACTGGACTCAGTGACCACGGTCACCTCCTCCAAGCTGTTTGCTAACAACCTTAAGATGCACTTATTTAGTATCTCGTACAATTACTCCATGTAAAGAGCTCTTGACTTTGGCGCTGTATAAATTGTCATGAAGAATAGAATAGAATGAACCACATAGTCAATAACTGCCACCTCTCCAGATTCGAAGGAGCAGTGGCATAGCCAAAGGGGTTTTGGGGGTTAAACCCCCCTTGGCTGCCGACAAAATAATTCTATAAAATTCTTGTAATGTTTCCATACATTTTTTATTTTTGGATGCAGTTTTGGGGTCAAAACCCCCTTGGCTGCCGACCCAAAATAATTTCTAAGTGCTATAGAATAGAATGTAAAGATGTAAGGTGACAGCCTTTTTTTGCTTGTCAAGATTTTTCAAAGTTGGTTATGAGCAAAACCAAAACTCGCCCCTTCTGGAAATCCTGGCTACGCCACTGCGAAGGAGGACTTGAAACTCTGCATCAGGCTCAACCTGACACTGTTGAATGGCTGCAAAAGGAAGGCATACGCTAGAAGAAGAAAAGTATTTTTGTTGCTGATGGTCATGCTAATAAATTGTCTTCAATAAAGGGAAACAATAAATACACAATAATTTAAATCCTTTATATATCATATTAAACAATTTACCTTTGCTATATTTTATTCAAGTCTTTTTGAAAGGCTATTAATTTTCAAAAAATAGTAAAAATAAACTTGCCATATATTTGGCAGTGTTTGTCACACTGCTATCTCCAACAGTTTGAAAGAAATGATAGTCTGCAACTAACATCACGGAACATACTGTGTGTGAACTCTTGATGTCACTGCCACGTTTTGTTCTTTTTCTTCTTCCTGCAATGAGAATTATTTAGTGAAACACAGCATAAAGTAAAAAAGAAAAAGAGATAGATCGATCAGCAACAAGCTGGCATCACCCTCACCTTCCTAAGGCATCAAGCAATCACAAGTGGCCATAGACACTATGGCCCCCGCTGGCTATGTGTAGATGATGATGAGTAAATATAATGTAAAAGGTAAAGGTAGTCCCATACTCGAATGAGAGTAGAGTCTGGCGCTGATCTCCGGGTACTAGGTAAGCAGCAATGCAGGTGGTTTACACCATTAATCTAGAGTAGGTTGCCATTACTTTCTCTAGACCTGCGTTTTACCTTCACAGCTTAGCACTGCTACTAATTTATTGACACCTAAGCAATGAACAAAAAAACAAGCATTCAACCCTGAAGATAAAAGCTCAAGATAGATAGGAGTGGCGTCGCTGGAGTATGGAACCTGTCTTTGGACAGGGCACCTGAAGAAGAAGCGATGAACTGCTTGGTTGGCTGCCGGCACCACGGCTAGATCCTGAGATGGTCACCCATCCAAGTACTAACCACGCACGACATTGCTTAACTTCGGAGTTCTGATGGGAAATGGTTGCACAACGCCAAGTAGGCTGCATAAATGTAATGATATATATATATGTGTGTGTGTATGAGTGTGTTTGTGTGAAAGTATGATGACTGTCCATAATTATGATAATGAAATATACCTGCATAGACGCTGTCATCACTCTGGTTAGAAAATTGCTTTGAATCTTCTAAATGGATGTGGCTGTTGTTTATCTCTGGTGGATTGCAAAATGCCATGCTGCAATAAGCAGATTTTCATGTTACTACTACAATAAATTTCACTGCACAACATGCCACAGCATTTCAGAAGAAAAATTATTTAGACATTCACTGCATGCAAAAGTGAATTTGCTTGACAAAAGAATTGCAGAGCACGAAACATAACAAATTCCATAAGACCAGGTCAGAAGATTCCCTTCAGGTCGCATGATGCTAATGAAATTCTTATTAATGCCTTCATTGCTTTCTTTCATGATTCTAGAAATTCGACTCTGCACTTTTCTCATCAAATTGTTTATGTAAGGACTCTAAGGCTGGTCTGATTTTCAGTTTTTTTGGGTGCTCTCAAATTTCTCACTTTAATTGCTACCAATTTCTGACTGAATTGAAATTTTAAATCCTCACTATGACTTTTGGCTCTTTTAACCGCTTCGCCGCCAGAGACCAAAATAATCCTGACGCCACATGCAAATATCATGAAATTTTATAATTTAATTTTATAATATAATATAATATAATATACTATAATATAATATAATAATAATTTTATGATTTTTTTTTATTTCATTTACTGGCCTGAAAGTTTGAAAATACTATAAAACTAATAACTTAAACCCTAACCCTTCTGCTAAGAAAATGGATAGAGATGTGGCAGTTCACCATTGGCTACCTCCACTGCAAGCGCAGGGGATAGAATTTTCGTCCCCCCCCCATTTCAAACAAAATTACGCCTAAAATTGTCCCAAAAGTTATCTACAGGCCGACCTTCTTTATTGTTTACGCCAACGATTAATAATTCCATACGCCAAGGATTGCCAAGAGCCAATAGGAAAATGCCGGAAAATTCCGGCGCTATGGCGTGAGCAATTTTACCCGTACGCCGGATTTTTCCGGCACGATGGCGGTTAAGCGGTTAATGGCAAGGTTATGTTATTGGAACCTACTATCTTTGTTTAAGTCCTACTGTTCTTCTTTCAAAGTGAGAATACAGACCATGCTTTGTCACCATTTTCAAATGGTTTGTCATGTACCGGTATAATAGTAAAAAATAACTCAACTGTGAGCTGAACCCTAGAGTACAGAGTGCAGTATATAGAGAATTGGCTTGGGAGTTCTAGATGATCAAGGCAAGACAACGGATTGTGTGCTTCAAAACATGCAGTGTGTACTTGATCCAAAAATCCAAATGAGGTCTTGAAACAATGTATTATAATTTAATGAGTGATTGAATAAAGGCTCATGACAAATGAGACTGAGAAATGCAGTGCTAAAATGGTGCAATAGAAGTTGGCGATTAGATTGGTTCACTTAACGGAAGCAGCTCTACTGAAAGTTTTCTCCATCTTGCATCAGCCATGGACATAGGCCTGGTTTTATAACTTTGCATGGCTAAATCTGTCAATCTCAATAATTTTTAATGTTTTATAATGTTAATATTTTTGGCCACTTTTTAGCTGGCAATATAATCCTTTAATCGCCAAAGCGCCAAAACGTGCCCATACCCTCAAAGATGACAAAGCGCCCAAATGTGCCAATACCCTCAAAGCACTGAAGCGCCAAAATGCACCCATACACTTTAAGCACCAAAGCGCCCAAACATGCCCATGAGCTATCTTAGAGTTTAATGTCTTATCTTGCTTAATATAACATCTATGGAGTTGCAGTCGGAGGTACTCGTATAGGAGGGTTATCCTCAAGATTCTCACAGTTATCTGGCAGAAAAAAATGAAATTTATAAGAAAAATTGTCCCTTTAAATCAGGGTATTTAAATTTGCCGTATGTGTAAACAGCAAGGGGCTGTCCATTAATTAGGTCAACAATTTTTGGGCAATTTTTGATCCCCCCTGTCAACAACTGTCAACTTTCAGTTACCCCCCATAATTAAGTCAACAACTTTTGACCCCCAAGATCAATGACAGGTTCCAATAACAAGGTTATTATTTTTGCGGTGATGACCATTTTTCCCATTTTTTGCTCGAGTGTCAAAATGTGATGGTAATGACCTTTTTTGCCATGCTTTTTTCCATTGTAATAAGTAGTATTCCATGAAATTTCCTAGCTTTTGATTATTTTTAGAAAGTGAAATTGTTGACGTCAACTTCTCTTGACCCCCAGTATATTTGAAGGAATTAAACTCAATGTCCACATACAAACATCAATAAACTTGAGAGAAATTGAAAAAGAGACTCCACTTACCTCATTTGGCTGCTGTTTATATGAAACCAGCTTCCTTTGTAACTTCAAAATGTCAAAACAAAAGAAGGGTGACCCAATAAGAAAAGGTATATCTTCGCTAAATACAGTCCTATTTATGAAATTCTTGATTTATTTCATTCCAAATTCTCTTCTTCTTTAGGTGCCTTGTTTTACAACGTTGGCGACCATGGACTTCCACTCCTCTCTGTCGTATGTCGCTTGTAGCAGTTCTACTTCATTCCAAATACATTTCCAATTTTCCATACACCTTTACCTCTCACCAGCAATAGCTTACCATTCAAAAATTTTAGTTGTAGAGCTTTAGACAACATTTTTTGATCTTTAGAGGGGGCTGTTTTGAGCCAGAGAGTGAACTCCCTTGCAAGTTCTATATATTTTGCATGGATGGTTAGAAAGAGGAATAAAAATTTAAAACAATAGTGCATACCTCATCAATGGGCTCATTAACAGACAACATCGGAAGCAGTGAATCAGAGGTGCTGAAGCGAATTGGTATTGCAAGGGAAAGTTTTGCCTCGCTGAAAAGAAATATTTGGCGCTCAAGTATCCGCCTCCACACAAAGCTTTGCCTGTATGCAGTTTATATAATTCCGGTGTTGCTCTACGGAGTAGAAACATGGACTCTGACCTCATCCATGACCAGGAAACTGGATGCATTTCATCAATGGTGCCTGAGAAGAATCCTTAGAATATCGTACATCTTGCATACAACAAATGAAGAAGTGATCCGACGTAGAGGAGAGGAACCCTTATCCGTGCAAATACGAAGCAGGCGTCTCCACTACTTTGGGCATGTTGCGAGAGCAGCCTCAAACATGGACCATGCGAGAGCTCTACAGGAGGCAATTAAAGTCCCCCCTCCCAAATCGTGGAAAAAACCAGTTGGTCCCCCAAGAACTACCTGGACCAGAACAATTCGATCTGATTTGGCTCCGTGTAATGTTGGACTTTTCACTCCTGGAAAATGGCTCAAAACAGAGATTCTTGGAAATGTGTAGTGGAAAAGGCTATGCTCTGTCAGTGAGCTTGCCGATGATGATGATGATGATGATGATGATACCTCATCGTTTTAGCTTTCCAATAGCCTGGAATATAGCAAATTAATTAAAAACTCCAAACATTTGTTCGAAGCTGATCGAAATGACAATTTATCCTACAGTGGGTGCTTGGGGCAGGAAGACTATATCTCAATCAAATATGGCCTGAATTTCAAAATTTTTGATCAATTTTGTTCCTATTGCATCCCCCTACATCTTTGCTGCTCACCAAAGCTAGGCTACCACCCAAAAATTGTAGCTGCACAGCTTGGACCAAAAAAAGTTTTTTGGGTGTACTGTTTCAGGCCAGATAGTAGACCCTCATCCCAACTTTTTACAAATTTTGCATGGATGGTTAGAAAGAGGGATAAAAATGCAAAACATTGGGGTGTACCTCATCTTTTGAGATTTAAAAGAATCTGAGCAATTGCAAGTTGAAAAATCAAAAATTACATGAAAATATGCAAAAAGCAGTTTTTGCAGGAATTTTCCAAAAACAATTTCCTCATTATCAGGGCTTTTCCTTTAGGGGTAACTAACCGTTGAAGGGTTAATGTATTTTATCCAGGTTAAGTGTTGGTCAATAATTATACCTAAGAATTTAGTAAATGATTTATGAAAAGTTCTATAGCATTAGCTTTTATTTTTAGAAAATTAATGGTTGCAGGTTTGCACTTCATCATCATCAGCTCAAAGTCTCCTTAGGAACCGTCGAGTAGAAAATTAAAAAAATATTTTATCAAGGTCAAGAGCTAGTTCATTTATCTGAAACCAGGTTCAAATTTTTACTAGTTCTCCATTAGTGAGCTGACTAACATTCAAATTATCGTGATAGGCTAATACATTTGTATAATTGGCAGGATGAAACATTTGGTAGGTCATTAATAAAAAAAATAATAAAAGGTCCCAAAATGAGTTCCTGAGATATTCCATATTTAATATAAAGTAAAGACGAATTAGCAGAGTTGATGTATACATATTTCTTGTGATTGGAAAGGTAGTTTTAAAACTTGTGATAAGGGGTACCTTTATTTCTACAGTAATTAAGTTTGTCTCCCAAAAGTGTGCTATCCGAATTCCGGGAAGCTGAGGTTGACGGGTGAACGTTGTATAGCTCTATATACCTCAGTGGACCGGTCTAAAACGACAGGATGTCCCTCCCGACAGTCGCTAGACTGGAGTGTTGGGCTCATGTTGGCAGATAGTGCATAAACTCCACCTCACCCACCTTCTAGTGGTGGGAGACGTTAGTAGCTGTAGTGGGATACTCAACCACTGGTTGAGTAGAGCACTGCAGTGAAACGAACGGGTGAGGATTGGCACCCAGCTGTGGGTTAAACAGTGTGGGGAAGGACACGGGAAACCACCCCACTACACAAACCATGAGAGCACTGGTCACCGCATGGAAACTCAGACCACAGAAACTGAATGAGGACAAAGCAAGAAATTACATGCCGGCTCGGTCGTCGCCCGGATCAACAAGGACCGCGATTCATGTTGGACAACCAGGACATGGACGAGAAGTTAGCTACTGGGAAAAGACAAAGACAGAAACTGCAATTTCTGGATATCAAAAAAGACATATATATAGGAACATGGGATGTAAGAACTCTGAACCAAACAGGACAATTAGATATACTAATACATCAGTTAAGAAGAATTGAATGGACAATACTGGGATTATGTGAAACAAGATGGACAGGGAATGGAGAAATAAACAAAGACGACGTCAAAATCATATACGCAGGAAGAGACGATAATAAACACCAGGAAGGAGTAGGTATTATGATCAGAAAAGAAGCAAAAAAGCTTTAATTGGATACAAGGCAATATCGGAAAGAATAATAAAAGCAAGATTTCACATAAACTGCGGGAAAATGACAATCTTTCAAGTATATGCACCAGCATCAACAGCAAAAGACGAAGAACTAGAAAAATTCTATGAAATGTTACAGGACGAAATCAAACAAATACCAAGACATGACTTATTAATTATAATGGGAGATTATAATGCCAAAGTAGGGCATTCATGGGAAAATTGGATGGGAGCAATTGGAAAATTTGGATATGGAGAAGAAAACAAAAGAGGACGAAGATTATTGAACTTCTGCCTGACATATGACTTAGCAATAAGCAACACCTTTTTCAAAGCAGGAAAAAGGAAGCATAAATACACATGGGAATCACCAGATGGTAAAGTGAAAAATATGATAGACTATATAATCATAAATAAGAAATGGAAATCAAGCATACTTGCCTGCAGGTCATTTCCCAGTGCAGATATAGGAAGCGACCACCAGCTAGTTATAGCAAAACTAAGACTGAGGTTAAAGAATAAAAAAACATCAAAGCCACAAAATAAATTTAATATAGACAAACTCAAAGATGAATCGACTAAAGAACAATATAAGAGCAAATTGAAAGAGGAAATGGAAAATCTGCTAAAAGACAAAAAAGAGATAGACCAACTATGGGAAGAAATAAAAGAAATATACATTAAAACTGCTGAAGAACAAATAGGATATATAGAGAGAAACAAGAAAAAGCCATGGATAACACAAATAGTACTGCAACTGAGTGATGAAAGGAAAAACCTAAAAGCAAAGAAAGAAAAAGGGGATAAAGTAGCCAAAAAGGAATACAATAGGATAACAAAAGAAATAAAAAGGAAATGTAAAGAGTGCAAAGAAAACTGGATACTTGGAAAATGCGCAGAAATAGAACGGTCAAACTTACTCAACGATTCAAGGAAATTGTACCAGACGATCAAAGAATTATGTGGACAAATCCAATTGAAGACAACCACAATAACAGACAAGAATGGTAAAGTATTAGAAAACAAGAAAGACATAATGACAAGATGGAAAGACTATTTTGAAGAATTATACAACACAGCAGGCAATAACAATGAAGACACCAACATAAGGAAGGAGAACAGAGAAGAGAATGATGAAGAAGAAATAGCAAACTTTACAGAAGAAGAAATAAAAGAAGCCATAAAAAGATTGAAAGTTATAAAATCTCCAGGAACAGATATGATAGCAACAGAAATGCTACAAGCAGGAGAGGAAATTACAGTGAATATATTCCACAACCTATGCAATAAAATATTCAAAGAAGAAAAATCACCAGAGGAATGGGGAAAAGCCATAATAGTACCAATACATAAAAAAGGGGATAAAACAAACTGCAATAATTATAGAGGAATAAGCTTACTCAGTATACCAGGGAAAATATATACAAATGTGCTACAACAAAGACTCAAACACTACTCAGAAGAAATATTGACAGAGGAACAAGCAGGCTTCAGAATGGGAAGGAGTACAATTGATCAAATACATACGATCAGAAGGATAGTAGAAAAATATTGCGAAACAAATAAGAAAATATACCACAATTTCATTGACTTCAAACAAGCATTTGACAGCATACAGCATGAAGATCTATGGCAAGCACTGAAGCACTATGGTATTCCAGAGAAGCTAGTGAATCTTATAAAAAACTTATACAGTAAAACAATGAGCAGAGTGAAAATTAATGGGGAACTAACAGAATGGTTTGAGATAACAATTGGAACGAGACAAGGATGTGGCTTATCTCCACTGCTATTCAATATAATACTAGATGTGGTAATGCAAAAAGCAATACAAAACACAAAAGAAGATGATGCTGGAGTAAAAGTATATGGACACACAATAAATAATTTAAAGTTTGCAGATGACATAGATGTGATAACAACAAAAGCAGATCACCTACAAATATTAACCAACGAAATAAGCAAGGCCGGAGAAGAAGTGGGGCTAAAAATAAATATACAGAAAACTAAAGCAATGGTCACAGGGAACAAGAAGGGGAAAGTTAATCTAAAACTAAAGGAGGAAATAATAGAACAAGTACCAAAATTTGTATACCTAGGACCAGTACTGACAGAAGATGGCCTAAGTGAAGAAGACATAATAAGGAGAATTGGCCTAGCAAGTGCAGCATTTGGTAAACTTCAGAAGATATGGAAAGACAAACAAATATCACTGAAAACAAAACTAAAGCTATATAATACACTGATCAAACCAATACTATTATATGGATCAGAATGCTGGACCATAAAGAAGAAAGACGAAAGAAGATTAATGACTGCAGAAATGAACTGGTTAAGAGGAATAGCAGGAGTCAGCAGAAGACAAAGAATAAGAAATGAAACGATCAGAGAAAAGACAGAGCAAAAAGAAACGATACTCGAATCAATACAGAAACGAAGACTGAAATGGTTTGGTCATGTTGAAAGAATGAAGGAAGAAAGACTCCCAAAGAAAGCACTATACAACTATGTTGAAGGGAAAAGGAGAAAAGGAAGACCAAGAAAAACATGGATAGAAAACTTAAAAGAGGATGCAGAAGAAATGCAAATGAACTTCATCCAAATGACCAGAGCAGCAAGAGACAGACAGAAGTGGAAGGAACTCATTCAGACCCATCGTCCAACCCAATAGGGAAAGACGGAAGGAAAGAAAGAAGAAGAAGAATTAAGTTTACCTAATAACAATTTATAGTCAATAATATCAAATGCCTTTGATAGATCACAAAATACGCTTATCGAGTATTTACTGGATTCAAAATTTGATAATATAACATCAATCTATGCAAGGTTTTCACTCACTGACGACCCTGGAGACCTTGCTCCCTCTATTGCCGGACGCGGCACTCCCCAGCATTTGTGGAGTCTTGTTGATGTCATTAGCTTGTTCAATATTGAGTTGTGTCATCATATGGAGTATATTTGGAAAAGATAGTGGTTTAGAAAAGATAGTGGGGTGGTTTCCCATTGACTTCCCCACACTGTTTAACCCACAGTTGGGTGTCAATCCTCACCCGTTTGTTTCACTGCAATGTTCCACTCAACCAGTGGTTGAGCATCACATTACAGCTACTTACATCTCCCACCACTAGAAGATGAGAGAATGGTGGACCTCATACATGATCTGACAACATGAGCTCAACGCTCCAGTCTAGCGACTGTCGAGAGGGACATCCTGAAGAAGAAATAATTGCAGCAATCAGAGATCAAAAGAACAACAAAGCTGAAGGAATTGACATTATACCTGCAGAAAATTTAATGCTTAAGAATCTGGGTGAAGGGGCAACAAGAGAATTAGTGAGGCTATGTCAAGAAATATATCGGATCAGGGAGTGGCCAGAAGACTTCCTCCAAACAGTAATGGTGCCAATACAAAAGAAACATAGTGCAACTGAATGTGAAGACTTTAGAACAATAAGCCTGCTTTGACATGCTTCGAAGACAGTTTTGAAGATCCTCACAAAACGAGTAGAAGCAAAGGCAGAAGCAATGAGGGGGATCAGTGAAATACAGTATGGACTTAGGAAAGGCAAAGGTACCAGAGATGCAATAGGAATTCTTAGGGCACTGGGTGAAAGAAACATAGAAAGGGGCCTTGAAACCTACATCTGCGCTTTGTGGACTATGAAAAAGCATCTGATCAAGTGGACTGGACAAAACTGATGAGGGTGCTCAGAAGAATGGGAATAGACTACAGAAACAGAAAATTCATAGGAACCTGTACATGAATCAATCAATATCTATCCAAGATCAGATCCGTGTGAATGGAAAAGACTCTGAACCAGGAATGCTGGGACCGGAGGTAAGACAAAGATGACCTCTCTCACCGTTGCTGTTCATTATCTACACAGAAGAACTCATAAGAGAAGTCTTTGAGAACACAGAAGCTGGAGTAACAATTGGTGGAAAAAGGATAAGGGAAAAATGGATAAGGAACATACGATTTGCTGATGACCAGGCAATTATGGCAAACACCAACCATGGATTGCAGAGGTTGATGGACTCTCTTAACACAACATTAAAGCATTACGGAATGAAAATCAAATTAAAGAAGACAAAGGCAATGAAAATCAGCAGACATGGTGGAGAAATGAAAATAATCATTGATGGAGTGGAAGAATTCTGCTATCTTGGAAGCCTGCTTGATACAAACGCCAAGTGTCATAAACAAATAAGGAGAAGAATTGCCATGGGGAAAGAAGCCTTTACAAACATAAGAGAACTACGAAGAAGGAATTTTACTGAAATCTGAAAAAATGATTTGCAAAAACACTGATCTGGTCAGTGATACTTTATGGATCAGAAACTTGGATGCTCGGAAAGGAAAACATAAAGAGACTAGAGGCATTTGAAATGTGGATTTGGTGAAGAATGGAAAAAATCAGCTGGACAGAAAAATATATCAAACGGAGAAGTCTGGAAGAGGATAGAAGAGAAAAAACTCTAATAAACACTATTCATACAAGACAAAAATAAGTGGATAGGCCATGTTCTGAGAGAAGAATTATGCCTACTAAGAGAAGTACTAGGAGGAAAGATGAATGGGAAAGCACAGAAAGGGCGACCAAGGACATCGATGCTGAAGTGGATGTTCGACACTATGGAAAAAAAGTATTCAGCCCTGAAGATAAAAGCTCAAGATAGAGAGAGAAGTGGCGACGCTGGAGTATGGAAGAAGAAAAAGAAGAAGAAGAAGATGAAGAAGAATAACAACATCAGTCATATTTAGGTTAAGCATACAGGTTGCATGAGTAGGCCTGAAACCAAATTGATTTGACAAAAGAATATATTTAAGACCTAAGATATTGTAATACATCATCAAGTGGTCTCTGATCCATGTCAATTGGATCTAGTGTCAACTAGGGTCCTAAAACAGACAATCAATGTGTGGTTCAAACCCAGTGTTTGACGTGTGCAATACATCAATCTCACAGGAAAAACTACTGCCGCTTCAGTGAAAATCCATTAAAATGGTACATAAGCATCAATCCCATGAGGGTCCTGGGGTCCAGACCCTCACAAAAATTTGGTTGTGAGGGTCCATAGGGCATTGGGCCCTCGCAAAAATCTGAATGAATCTATATTGTACTGTTGTATGATTATTTATTAAATTGTTGTGCTGGATAGATAATACACGTAGATATTAGCAGCAAATGGTATTTTGGAACATTAATAAGTAATAAGAATTATGCTAAAATGGTTAGGGTTAGGTACAACAAAAAGTGGACCCTCATAACTTTTACTACAGATTGAAGCCACTGAAATGGTAAGATCTAATATATCTCATGGCAGCATTTGTTCTACTAAGAAACCTTGCAGGAAAAAGCTGGACACACAAGTCCAGACTTTGCATCAAGCAGCAATGGCATTGTTCAGCAGTTCAGCCAAATTCTGTGCCCCAGTGTGGGAGAGAACAAACCACACCCACCTGGTTGACTCCCAACTTAATGCAGCAATGTGCATCATCTCAAGGACACTTCGACCCATGCCTACTGAGTGGCTTCCAGTGCTCTGCAATATTGCTCTGGCTCACATTCACCGAGCAATGCAATCAGCAGCACTGTTGACCAAGCTCAGAGAGACTGAAGACCTACCAGTACACCAGGACGTATTCAACCCTCTGCAAATACAACTAGGGTCTAGACATCCAATCTGGTGCAACCCCCACCAGAATCCTTCTCAGTCTCAGACCAGTGGCAACCGGGGTGGATAAAAGCAGGAGTTACAAATTCCCATCATATCCAAGAAAATCCAAGAAAACAACAGCCGGGGTTGGACTTTATTCAACTGCTTTCAAACTGGACAAGGTCTTTGCACTGCAAATCTGCACAATAGGCAATCCAATCTGTAAATGTGGTGAATTACAAATGACGAATCACAATGAATCACATAATAGAAAACTGCTCATTAAGCAAACTGGAAGGACTTGGAGGACCTCTATCAACTGAGTGACAATGCCATACAATGACTCGTCCAAGAATACATACGATGAATGAATGAATTTGTCCTGAAAAAAAATATTGATGATAGCTTGCCTTGCTTCTCTAGCCTACATGCCTCCCTAGCAATCTTAACCCTCCTGAGCCCGTGCCAGGCCGCTAAAGGCGTGCATAGCCTAATAGCCAGGCAGTGGTGTAATCATGATTTCTGGAAGGAGGGTTTGGTTTTGATCGTAACCAACTTCGAAAATCTTGACAAGCAGAAAAAGCCATCCTCATCTTTCCTTCTTGTATTTTTTCCTTTGCAGATGCTGACAAGCAAAAAAGGTTGTTACCTTACACCTTTACATTCTATAGCATTAATAGTATTAAGAAATTTTGGGTTGGCAACCAGCCAAGGGGGTTTTGACCTCCAAAACTGCATCTGAAAATTTAAAATGTATGGAGACACAAATTTTTTTGTCGGCAGCCAAGGGGGTTTTAACCCCAACCCCCCTTGACTATGCCACTGTAGCTATGGAAGTTAAGGTTCCCAGGGTTAAATGATGCTTCATATCTACAATGCACTTTTTCATACAGCAGACAAGTTTCAAATATATCACTCACTGATGATCAAGCAATTCAGGGTGAATCTTTTTTATATCAGATAATCGATAAACAATCATTGTGTAATTTTCAGCTTCCGGTAAATGCCTCCATGACGGCTAATAAGCAACAAAACAATATTCAAATTATTCATTAAAATTGTCGTTCTGTCTCTTATTTAAATTGTTTTAGCTTTAAAGATACATTATTCAACAATCAACATACTGTTGTGACACAGTGGTAGAAAATGTTACTTGAGTGTTTGATAGAAAAGATAGAAGTTCATTATGAACCACAGAAATACAGACTTTGAGAAGTATCAAAAAGAATAGCAGAGATTCAAGTATCATCCTAGGTGTGAAAACCAGGTTGGGGCAATTGATCACAAGTCTGCAAATGTCTCTAAATAAAATGTTGGAGTTGAATGGCTAGATATGCCATTTCATATTTCATTCGAACAAACAGCCAAGCACAATACCTTCCTTTGTTTGAGGATGTTACTGCGGCGTGATTGGACACTTGCAAGCCACGCCTCAACCAATAGCGTAGCTGCTATAGTCTTAGATTGTATATATGCTATAGAGTAGTTAGTTTCATGGTCAGTCGCTCTCACACAGTCGAAGACTCTCACTCCGTTGCGTCCTGGATACGAACATTAATATATGAAGTTATAATATATGAAGTTATAATACATCTGAGTTGATTATAGTTATAGGCGTTAGGAAAACGCCACATGGTGTCATCAGCGGAAATGAACTCACAGCTTTGCGTTTAATTAGAAAAAGTGAACATTAGTTATTATGGCGACCAGATCGAACATTCCTCTGCCAGAGAAACTGGATCTGAATGCGGCGAACTTATGTGTGGAGTTCCGTCGATTCCAAGGCCAATGGAAAAATTACTGTATCGCTGCGAAAGTGTCTGGAGAAACTGCAGAAGTTCAGGCTGTGACTCTCCTAGCCTGCATTGGATCCGACGCATACGTCACTTTTGAGTCGATGACGTTGACAGAGGAGCAACGGAAGAGTACGACTGACATTCTAGAGGCCTTCGAACGGTACTGCATTGGCGAGTTGAATGAGGTCTACGAGAGATACTTGTTCAACACCAGGAAACAGAGTCCTGGTGAATCGTTCGATGTATTCGCTGCAGATTTGCGACGCCTCGTCCGTTCGTGTGGATTCGGTGCAGCGGAGTCCTCCATGATTCGCGATCGTATTGTCCTTGGGATCCACGACGACGTAACCCGCCGGAAACTGCTTGGGACGCAAGGACTCGACCTTCAAAAGGCCATCGACGTCTGCAAGGCACAAGAGGCGACCGCCCGCCAATTCAAAGCCATCACGGAGACGGGAGCAGTCAACGCTTTGCGTCGCGACCCTCCGCCTCGCCGTGATCACAGTCAGCATCATCGTCAGCACGATGTTGCGAAACAAGGGAATCATCGACACGAAACCCGAGATCAAAGGCATCCGAGTCAACACCGGAATCACCCTGCAAAGGTACAGTTAGAGATTCTTGTCGTTCCTGTGGGCGTAGCCATGAGCGCGGCAAGAATAACTGCTTTTGGCGCTGTGTGTCGGCGCTGCAATGAGAAAAACCATTACGCTGCCCAGTGTGAAAAGAGAAATTCTTCATACGGAAGCGTCAAGCAGCTATCTGATTCTTTCGAATCCGTTCTCGTTCTGAATTCTACTGATTCAGAAGGATGTGTACTTACGCATTTGCTGATAAATGGAATGCGTGTCCGATTTATGATCGATTCTGGCTCTACGATCACAGCCATTTCATCATCGATTTACGAAAACCTTCCTTTGCGACCAGCGCTGCGTCCAGCGAAATCAGTTCTGCGAATGTTTAGCGGTCTAGAGCTGCCGACAGCAGGAGTTATCGACGTCACGATTACTCATCCGACGATGAAAAAACAATTACAGACGGAAATTTATGTCACTGATCATGACAGTCCTATTCTTGGCGTGTCAATTTGCCAGGAACTGGATCTCCTACGCGTTATGGAGCACAACATCTGTGCGACCGAAGCTGTTTCGCCACCTGCGTTGGAGCGACAGCTGACTGAAGCTGATGTCTTTGCTCGTTTTGGCGACCTGTTCGATGGAAATCTGGGACTGATGGAAGGTACTGTCCATCTGAATATATATATGTCGTATCGACCAGTGCAGCTACCACTGCGTCGAATGGCAATTGCAGTCAAGGACAGAGTCGAAAACGAACTTCAGCAGATGGTTTCTTTAGGGATAATTACGGCAGTAACGGAGCCAACTGCCTGGATCTCTGTGTTGGTAGTCACCATCAAGAATAACGACAAACTCAGACTGTGTCATGACCCTACAAGGACCCTAAACCCAGCGCTGATCAGAAGCAGGTACTGTCTGCTGACCCTCAACGACATCTTGCACAAGCTGTCTGGGGTTCGAGTTTTTAGTACAGTGGATTGTCAAAATGCCTTCAACATGCTTCAGCTTGACCACGAATCAAGTCTACTATGCACTTTTGACACGCCTTTTGCTCGTTTCAGATATTTACGTCTTCCTTACAGTCTTTCTGTTTCATCAGAAATTTTTCAAGCATGAATACATGCAGCACTTTCTGGACTGAAAGGGATTTTCTGCATTGCCGATGACATTCTTATAACTGATTCTGGCAACACGCAGAAAGAAGCAATGCAGGACCACGATGCCAATTTAATTGCTCTTTTTCAGAGATGTTGAGAGAAGGGAGTTAAATTGAACAGAGAAAAGATGAAACTTCATCGAGAGTGCATCACTTTTATGGGCCATGACTTAATGAAAGACGGATTAAAGCCTTCCGCCTTGAAAATCGAAGCCATTGAAAACTTCGCGCAACCAGAAGATAAAGCAACACTTCAACGTCTTTTGGGGATGGCCAACTATCTTGCAAGATACTGCCCTCACTACAGTGACGTCACGTCGGTGCTTCGTGAGCTTTTGAGGTCCGACTCACACTTCAGATGGGATGAATGTCACACTGAAGCCTTCGAGAAATTGGAAGGTATGTTAAAATCTGCGCCTGTTTTAGCCTATTTTAATGACAAGAAGGACTTGCTTATTCAGTGTGATAGAAAGAGCATTGTCTGTCACTTATAGGCATGAGTTTTTTGACCCAATGTATTTGAGCAATTGATGAAGCTGTTGATATTTCTGAACGTCAAGAATGTATAACAACCTTTTATAATCTCATTAGTTATAACTGAGCTTCCATAAATATTGAATTCATTATAAAGCAATTCTATTGTAACAGTCATTCTGAATATATAATTGATACATAAAATGACCTAATTTATTTATTTATTTATTTCAAGACAATTTCTATAGCGCCGTGCACTAGGTTAAGGCCTACGACAAGGGCGCTGCACACACATAGTCAACCATAACCTAAACTAAAAAGGTGCGTCTTTAGTTCTCTCAGGAACAGTCCAGCAGAGTTGGCCTCAGTCACTGCAGTCGGCAAGGCATTCCAAAGCAATGGGTTCCCGCGAGAGAAGGACCTGTCTCCGAACTTCGGAGTCTGTGACGGAGGCGGAACGAGCAGTAGGACACGATGACCGGAGCGAAGTGCCGACCTCCGTGCGTTCGACGTTGATCTTAGGACCAGCTCAGCCAGGTACTGTGGACAGTGCGGGTCATTTAACGCTCGGAAGGTGAGCCAGCAGCGCTTATGGATAATGCGCTCCCGGGCTCGAAGCCAGTGCAGCTGATCACGCAGTAGGGGGGTCACATGGGCTCCCCAGGGGCTGCTGAAGACGACCCTAATAAGTCATCTGACCCACAAGCACCATTACTAAGCAGACCTTGATGCTAAATAATTTAAGGCTAAAAATTAGTTAATAATTAGTTAATAATTATAACATTATTTCAATCATTTTGAAAACCAACTGGAAATCAACTCCTAATGAAGAATGCATATACTGACTTCAATAAAATATATATCATTTCTGGTTCTGATGACAGCCACCAGATTTTTGTTGTCTTCCCAATAGGCAAACACCTTCAAGTCACGAGATTCTCCTGCACAATATAACTGCCAATTAGATCAGTTTTCTTTGCATTTTTGTAATTAAAAGTCATTCTGGATATATAATTGATACTTTACTACCAAAAATCACACAGATATTTATTTGCACCATATGCCATAATAACATAAAACAAGACAGGAGTCAAAATGAAATGAATTGTCTTTACAAAAATAAAAAATTGTATACAGTCAAGTATTGACATGGCATGCTGGTTGGATGACAAGTGTTGAACGACTGCACTGAAACAAAGCACATAAATTCTTTGACCACAGCGATCCGTAAAACAACAGGTTATGAAGCCGAAATATCAGTCTTATGGGGCAAAAGTGTTAAAAGAGATGAGCTGAAATAACTAGTGAATATCCACAGCAGACAGCATAATATTCAGACAATTTACACTAAAAAAATCACATAAGAATAAATAAAGAACACAATTGTCTTTAACAGAATAATAACTAAGACAAAATTTGTTCAAGCTTTTGTGAAGAATGGGGCTTTTTAGTGCTGGAACGAGGCAGAACTGCATTCCTGAAAATCTGAAGACTGGCTTACTTGTTTAAAATTGCAACATCAAGTTCAAAACTAGAACAATTTAACTATATCTAATTGCCGTCTCTTTTTCAATTTTCTTATCATGTATTTTATTTGTATCAACAGTCCAAACAAGGCCGTGTCGACATGTATTATGTTCACAGCAATTGCTGCATAGACAAATTTACATTTACACAGTATCAGTGTGGTTTCACTTAACTGCAATGTAACTGAAATAACAGTTAACTGAAAAATAACAAATCAGTTAACTGTAACTGTGACTATAACCAGGGTGCGATTTGTGACCTGGAGCAGTGGGGGGGAGGGGAATATGTCGAGCTTGGGGGATGTAGTGCTAGGGGATGTAGCAGTAGGGAGGATGCAGTTGGGCAGTGGGGGGAAGATTCTCCCCTTCCCCCCTACAAATCGCGCCCTGACAACTGAAAAATACCAATAACTGTAACTGTAACTGAAAAATAAATAACTAAAATAGTTTAAAAAACTGCAAAATGACAAACTTAACCTGTTCCAAGGGGATTTAATTTTTTCAAGTCGTCCCCAATCGGGGTATTTAATTTGGGGGAAAGGCGTTCATGTGAAAATGTGAACATACAAGTTTTAAACTTACTATATTTCAGGCTATATAGAAGCTAGAAAGATGCAGTTTGCACCTTGTTTAGCATTTTTATTGCTCTTTCGAACAATCCGTGTCAAAGAAGAAAATGTTGGGGTAGGTCCACCCTACAGCCCAAAATAGGACCCCTCCCCAACATTTTGGTCAAATTTTGTTCCAAGCCCAATAGCAAAAATTTTTCCGCGGTAACCCCCAAACTGTGAGCGAGAAAGTTGTCAAGGGGTGTAATTGGAACAGAATAATGCAAAAATTTTGAAGATTGGACAAAATTTGCGGTAGTTATGATTTTTCAAACCCTACAACTCAATGCTCGAAGAAATGACAATTTTGCGAACAGATTTTCAATCTGAAAAACCGAACAACTCAGTATATATCAGGCTATATAGAAGCTAGAAAGATGCGGTTTGCACCGTTGTTTAGCATTTTTATTGCTCTTTCGGACCATCCATGCCAAAAAAGAAAATTTTGGGGGTAGGTCCACTCTACAGCCGAAAATCGGAACCCCCTTGAAAAAAAATTTCAAAGCGCAATAGCAAAAAATTTTCAGCAGTGACCCCCAACTGTGAGTGAGAAAGTTTTAGGGCGGTGTCATTGGAACATAATAGTGCAAACATTTTGAAGATCGGGCCAAAATTGGCGGAGTTATGATTTTTCAAACCCAAGACTTGAGTCTTTTTCTAGGCATTTCAATGCAAAATCCCAGTATTTGGACGATCAATGGCAAGTTTTCTTGTTTATATAGTCAACAACAGCGAAGAAAGTGCGAAGAAAGTGCTGCTATCTATCGAATGGATAGTAACTAAATCGAAAAGTTACTCCCGGGGCGGTTTAAAACTGCAATGTCCGGGATACACACATGCTTATGTGGCGCGCCGTTTTAAGACGGCAATCACCGTTTCGTTATGATTTTCGGGCGCCGTTTAAAAACGGCAATAACCGGCAACAAGTTAAGAAGTCAAGCACCACACAAAAGATCTTCGATTTAACACATTAAAACTCTTGATCTTCCTAAATTATTTATGTCACGTTTATGGACAAAATAATCTGCATGCCATTTTCAATTGTACTGATAATTATGTTAATGTAAATATATCTGACTTTGGTCGGCGGTCTCGGGAAATCTTTGTATAGCCGGTTATTGTCTCCTCCGCTCTAAACTTTGCAGTCGAGGCCAATGATACATCTATCAGGCTGCAAGGGTCGAGCTCTCTCCTCGCTTTGAGAGGTTAGGGTAAGGTAGGAAGGGGAAAGACATTGGGGTTGGGTCCCCCACTTTTTCATCCGAGTTGTGTACTAGGTGTACTATGGCTCAATAAACAGCCCGTCAAATAGTCAAATTCGGCAGAGGGGTTTTGCTCCACTACCCTCAAGACCTCCGCTCTCAGTGACTTGGAAACTTTAATTACTGTAGCCTACTTTGTCCACAAGGTCAATCAGTCTGCTTAGTCGGTCAGCTTAACCTTGTTAACTGCCACCGATAAACAAAAACATTGGGATTTTAAAGTAAATGATTTTCTTAATTTGTGAAGTAATTTGCACGATGGATAAAATAACACATTATTTCTTAAGTGGTGCTGCTCCAGGAAGTATAACATGAGCTTTCCGGGCAATTTTCGTGAAATTTGAAAAACATAAGTTTTGAGTATAAATGTTAATTTGTGCTATAAAATAATTATGAAAAACTTTGTAATAGCATATTTAGAGTTTTTGTCAAGTATTCGACATAACAGCATACTGAAAAGGCTACAATTACTAGTACCAGTACTTTTGCCTAGAACTAAGACAACTTATATCGTCTCAAAGTATTCTCTATCTACACATCTAAATTTCACTAATTATTTGGTACCAGTAATATCCAAACACTTTTATGCTTTGGCATGTTAGAATTTTTAGAAATAATAAAAATTACTAATAAACTATAGAAATAATCCTGAACTATCTTTGCAAGTGTGTCAGCCTTTACCAACAAAATACTTTCAATCTCCCATAAACTGTGTATTATCATCCAATCATGTTGCTTTTGACAGCAAAATTATGCAGCAAAAAGAGATGTATGCTGCCAATAACAATTGGCTAACTACTATAAATTACTACAGGATTATGATGATAGATAGGCAGGCTGCTATAGCAGTCTCTCAGGTATATATGCCTCTCTGGCAAGACATTTAAGAGGCCTGTGCTGTTCAAAGGGTTAAAGACTGAATGCTAATGAGGAGTTTAGTATAACACCTCTAAGTATATGGGAGTTGTCACTCAGCTCTCACCCAACAACTCCAATCACAAATCACGAATTGTGTTGCAGAGATGACAGAATGGCTAGGCTCAAATTGTCTCCAGCTCAATACTATGAAGACAGAAATCTTATGGATGGCAACCGGAAGGCAGCAGCACCTGCTCCAATCCACCCCGGTCCGGCTTAATGGTTACGATATCTATCCAAGCCCCTACGTCAGAAATCTCGGCATTTACATCAACAATGCCGCCACGATGAAGCAACACGTGACACGCACCGTTGCCAGCTGCTTTGCAGCACTGTTGTTGATCTGCAGCATATGAAAATGTCTCTCTTACTGCCCTGAAGACTTTGATCAGTGCCTTAGTACTCACTAAACTCGACAATGGTTACGCCACCTTAGCAGGGCTCCTGAAACACCTCCTCGACAGACTCCAGAGCACATTTCATGCGGCTGCACACCCGATCCATCGATCAAGAAAGCATGATCACATCACGCCACTGTTGATCAACCTACACTAGCTCTTGGTCCCCGAGTGAATAACGTATAAGCTGGCAATCCTCGTCTATCGGTGCCTACACGACATCGGTCCTTCCTATCTCAGGTCCGAACTCCAGAGATCTGCAGACATAGACAGTAGAAGGTGTCTGTGATCTGGCTCCACTCAAGCACTCCTCGTGATGCGTACACGCCTTGCCACTGCCGGCGACCACGCCTTCCCGGTTACCGCAACAAAAGCCTGGAATCGTCTCCCTTCTGTGTTCAAACATCCCCTTCTCTGGAAATATTTAAGAAGCAACTGAAGACTTGGCTGTTCGAAATCAGCTGTTCTGTTAAATCCTGACCTATATTATTCATGAAATATGTAATGTGTTCAAGCAGTCCTCCTAGGACAATTTACCACATAAATCTTAATGCTCAATAATAATAATAATAATAATAATAATAATAATAATAATAATCTCAATAAAAACAGTAAAGACATTAGCAATAAAAACAAAATAATCTTATAATTATCAACAACTGTGTATTTAGTGTGACACTGCCTCATCAACAAGCAGACTCTAAAAGATGAGTTAAAATAAATATTGGCATTTGAGATGCACTGCTACACATAACTGCTAAGAACTAAGAATAAGAGTAGACTGGAACTGTGAGTCAAAGAATGCTTTAATATACCAAAAATTCTGATACACAAGAAAATAAGCAATATTTCAGCAGTTTAGACACATACTTAGAATTGCAAACAGCTGAATAAATCAAGATATAGCAAAGGACCCAGCAAAAAAAGTAATGTTCATATTCAAGAACAAATGCCTAACTTCATGTTCCAAAATACTGCATCTCTTCAAATATTGCTCAAATGCTTTCAATCTGTGTGTACAAATGTAGGCTTACTCCTTCTGAGTCAATGGTTTTCTCTTTGTAATGCCTAAAACCTTACATTTTCTCACCCGAGAATCATGGAGCATATTTCCAAGTCATCTTTCAGAAGAGTTACTATATTATGTTGTCATATATATTATAGCCAAAATTGAGCCTTAATAACAACCATCTAAAATAAATTGAGACAAATCATAAGACACCAACCATCCAAAAAGCCAGAAAAAAACTGGCTTTCATCTAGATAAATTTCTCTTGTTTGATTTCTTCCTATTTCAGCTGCAAATAAATTAGTAGAAAAAAGACCTTCTTGCTGGTGCAGATATAATCTAAATATCCTACAAAGAGAAAAACAAAAGCAAATACAAAAGTTATTCAAAATTGAAAACAATTAAATCTAATAATCACAAGAGCGTCATATAAAGCATACCATATTTTCGATAATATATGATGTGTGTTATACAATTTTTACACAATTAGCTCCCTTGATGCATCTTATAATCGTGGGCATCTTATCTACCAGTAAATTTTTCACAGCAGAGGAACACTTTGTCAAACTGACCAATTTGAAGTAGAATTAGACAAATTATTGTGCTTGCTGAGGTTACTGAATAGAGAATTGGTAAACAATCGAATGACATGAAACCAAATTTATGTGAAGCTAGATATTTAGGCCTGTCATGCTGCGACTGAGTTGTAAAAATCGAAGTTTGACTTTGATATCTCACAATATGGCCACCTTACATGCAAATGAGATGAAAATAAGCAGAAAGGTGGGAAAATATGTGCTGTACATGTATGGAAATTTTGATAGAAATATGTTTAGGAATTTTTAAGAAATCATAGCTTTTCTTCTGGTTTTTTTTTCAGAGACACCCTGTATACTAAAGTGATGTAATTTTAATTAGGATTGAATCAGTGTTGCTTGGATCAGAGGTTTCTATTGGTCATAGATAAAAATATGCAATACCTATTATGCAATACCAATGATGCAACAGACTATGATTGCCTCTGCATCTTGAAAACTGGAGCCAATTAACAAATTTGAACATCATTTTCATTCATTAAGCGCCCCAGAATTAGGCAAGTTGTTCAACTGCTTTTGTGTCAGAACCAGTTTGGTCATAGACCTGTGTAATGAAAAGTCTAAAATATTACATGAAAGTGGGGTCTAATATTATAATAAACATGATGGGGACATAAAATGGTACTGATATGTGCATCTTAAAATTAATAGCTGCTAAGCAGCTAACTGTCTGGGATGGACAATGGTGATAAAATTTCTTTAAAACATGTAATTTCAATACTTCAAAGCAATTAAATATTAACAGAGATTACCAACCTTCCAAATGAAGAGAATGAAATGTGATGCTCAGTTCTGTAGATGCCTTGTAAATCCACACTTCGCTTTGTCACATGACTGGAAATAACATCTTTACTGTGTAACGTTTCATAGACACTGAGTAAGCCATCAAGGTGACCTATCAAAAAAGGCAAGAACAATAGAATTACATGGAGAATTACATACAGCAAAACAATATAGATATTTCACTCTACTGGTTTCAAAATTTAAAAAAGATTAAACAATAGGTAGCTAAAACATCTTGGGGCTATAACAGGGATATCAAGACATAAATCATGAAAATTATGGTGGATAGGCCCAGCTAAACAGGCATGTTTTAAAACCATATATACATGTAAAAGATAATTGTGCTGGTTATATGAAGTGATGATGCTGGCAGTGAATTTCATTGCCTGGGCCGCACATTGAAAACAAAACAACTAGTGCCAACGAGATGTACGAGAATGTACGAGATGTACGAGAATGAAGAACAATATATGAAAGCCTTGCTGAATATCTAGCAGAATAACTAGCAGGTTGAGGGAAAAGCCTTGCCTTCACCTCCCAAACGCTCACACGTGCAATACTGGATACGATGCATCATGCTTTCAGCGCCAGCGCCTTTGACATGATACGGATCATACGATGCATCATGCTTTCATACAATGCCTTTGACTTTGGCAGAAGCCATGGGTATGGCGCTATATAAATTGTCTAGATAATAATAATAATGCTTTCATCTCTTGACAAACAAATAGAATGCACTCAACACACTGTATTTTCAAAAGCACTGTGTCACAAATGGATTGGCTTAGAAATTTCCAGCATAACGTTCTGACCCTGAATCCTACATGATATGCATCTGGAAAAAAATTATCTATACTGATCTGTCACATGCTGCATTGTCTGTGACCGTGGTAAATGCTGAAACCACAAGACTATTCAAGCAATATTCATGAAGCAATCGACTGCCTCTGAATCCATGACCACGTATCTGACCACGTCCACACCCGGAAAAAGGACATCAATGAAGATTGGGTCTCCATCAATGCCTCCATTTTTGCTTTCACTGTCTGAATCTGGTCCCACTGTTTGTTTCTACTACAACGCACTTCATGATCCAACGTGTCCTGAGTACCTTTCCTCACTTCACAGACAATCGCTGACTGAAAGACGTCATCAATTACGTTCGAGCAGCCATGTACTTATGGAAGTTCCACCTCCTATGAAGACATCAAAGTATGGCGAGCGCTTGGTCTTATGATCAATTCACGAAGAACTTGAAGACACATTTATTTGCAACTTCTGATGAATGTTAAATATGTACAGCTCCTTTGACTTTGGCAGACACCATGCACACAGCACTATATAAATTGTCTAGATAATAATAATAACTAGGGCTGCGGAAATTAACGATTAATTATTTGATTAATCGTCAAAGAAAATTAACGATTAATTTAAAATTAACGATTAATTTTTTATTTTTTTTTGGTTAAACTATTAATCTTACTTACTGATTTTTTCAGAACCGGAAGTTGTACAATTGTACACAAAAACAAAAATGGATGCGGTTAGCGATAAATCAAATAAGTATAAGGCCATTTCAGGCCGTTTGTCTGACCATTTTGGTTTCAAATTAGCGTCCGATGGAACAATAATAAATGCGGAAAGTGTTTGCTGTGTGCATTGCCACAAGTCGTTCGCGTTTCACGGTTCTAACACTTCTCTTAGCTACCACTTGCAGCATGTACACCCTGTTCAGTATCAAAAGGTTCTCGACAGTAAGCCATCTGCGTCGTCATCTAGTAGTTCCCAACAGGGTAAAATGCTACAGTTTATCCGCGGAAATGAACGACCAGTGAGTTCTCAATTGCAGAATGATCTCAACAGTTCGTTGGCTACATGGATTGCAACATCTGGTCGACCAATATCAATTGTAGAAGATGAAGGTCTTCAGCAGACACTTCGTGTAGCTCTTCAGAATGACGCCTATAAACTGCCCAGTAGGCGTACTGTTGATGGTTTGCTGTCTAAGATGTATGACAGTGAGCTACTGGAACTGAAGAAACGAATTGAAAAGTCAACAGCACTTGCAATAACATCCGATTTCTGGACATCAATGGGTAATGAATCTTATTGTGGTATAACGGGGCATTGGGTAGATGATGACTGGAAAATGCAGTATGCAGCTTTGGAATGCCTGCATATGGAAGAACGTCATTATGCTGCTAATGTTGCTCAAGTTTATGAGACATTTGCAGCTAATTGGGATATAACCACAAAGTTGATGGCTGTTGTAACTGACAATGCTCGAAATATGACTGCTGCTGTCGCAAAAACGGTGTTTCAGCACATCCCTTGTGTGGCTCACACCTTGCAGTTAAGCATTCTCGCCGGATTTAAAGAAGCTGACACTAATTTGCTGTTTGCTAAATGTAGAAAAGTGGTGGGACATTTCAAACATAGTGCTGCTAATACCAGTGAACTGGAAAACTGCAATGACTCAGATTCGCCATTACACAAGTTACAGCAGGATGTTCCAACGCGCTGGAACAGCATTTGCATAATGATGAAGAGTTTGCTGCAGGCTAAAGATGCTATGATCGCTTACATGGCTGCACCTTGCGGTAAAAGCTTTAAGGGTCCAAAACTGTTGGACAGTGACTGGGAAAGAATGTCGAAGTATGTTGAAGTCCTGGAATTGTTTTGTGAAGCTACTGAGTTGCTTGGCGGTGACAAGTATGTTTCTTGCAGCAGTGTTCTTCCTGTACTGTCATCATTAACAAAGCATTTAAATGTCCACGATGATGACCCTGGATACATAGCAAGATTTAAGTCATCAACTCTCGTTGACTTTCAAGCTCGGGTAACTGGCATGAATGGCATTGAAGTAGTCAGGATTGCAACTGCACTGGACCCACGTTACAAAAGTTTGCGATCTTTCAAAGAGGAAGCTAAATGTCAGACTTGGACAGCTATACTCGACAGATTATCTGCAACATCAGTCAGTGATGCTGAACAGTCCCATGTCAGTGATTCTGTGGTGTCTGATACTGTTCGTGACACAACAACCAAACGCCTGAAACTGATGGATTGGGATTCTGACATTGACGAAGTTTCTGAAACTGCTTCTGATGAACTTGGCCGTTACAAATTGGAGAAAAGAATTGGTGACGTTGAAGATCCTCTGTTATGGTGGAAATCGAATCAACATCGCTTTCCCAGACTGGCTACGCTGGCTAAGACTATGCTTTGTATTCCAGCAACATCAGTACCTAAGCAGAGACTGTTCAGTTCTGCAGGCTACATTATGAACAAGACCCGTTGTTCTCTTGACCCACAAAACGTTACAATGCTCGTATGTCTGCGTGATTGGCTGCGCAAGTAATGTTGAACTTAGTAATGTTTCTGCAGCCCGTTTGAACTAAGTCACATGATATTAGAACTTAGAAGTCAGAAGACTGAACAAACGCTCTTTGTTGTATGTTGCTGTTAGTGTAGGGGGCCTACTGTTTACGATTTGTGGCCCGAATGCGATGTCACATTTAACTAAATTAAAGATTAATTAATCGTTAATTTTTGATTAGTTAACTATTAAAAAAAATTTAATCGTTACCAGGCCTAATAATAACAATAATAATAATCACCTGACCTGTGCTGGATTAGCTCAGGGAATGGCCAAGCCCTTCCTGCTATGAGACAAGTTTTCAAGAACTTCCCACACAGTCAGCACCGCTCAGCTATCATTCATGTTGATCTCCAGCTCCCAATGATCCCATGCTTGGAAAAACTGAGATGGAATTTCTGGAAAAGCAAACTGGTGTCTGTTCAGTGACCTTACCAACAAATCTATCCCTGCCATCCCAATTAACTCTATCTTCACTGAAGACTCCTACAGGCGCTTCCGCCAAGCCATCTCCAAAGCAGCTTCCCAAGCTATTCCTCGTGTGAGACGCACTAACTACATGCCCTGTCATGATGCAAAATGCAAGTGGCTACTAAAGCAATATGATGATGCGTTGGGCGACCTAGAAGTGGCAGACCACCTCATTGTCTCCCAGGAAGGACTGTGCCAGGCTCGCTGGCTACATGTTACAGAAAGCCTGGACTTCACCCACTTCCTTGAGAAATTGCTGCTGTCATGAATATCTCCTCTCACAGAAGAATTCCTAACATCTGACAAAGCTGGCTTCTGCCCAGGAAGATCTACCTGTGAACAGGTCCTGGCTTGATGCACATTGAAAATGTGTTGATCAATATATTCAATGTATTCAAGAAGACCTTAAAGACAGGTGCTGTGTTTGTCGATCTTACAGCAGCATACGACATGGTCTGGCATCGTAGTCTATTAGTTAACATATCAAGATACCTGCCCCCGTGGTGGCAAGAACTATATCGTTTCTGCTCCAGAACAGAAGATTCCACATGCATCTGGATGGCAAAACAAACATTTGGAGACCTCTTTCAAATGGCCTCCCTCAGGGTTCTGTTCTGGCCCCCAAACTAAGTAAGCAAGTAAAATCTCGTGGATTTATATAGCGCTTTAGAAAGCAGCACAACAGTAGCTGCTTATTCAAAGGCGCTCATCCTTTCTTAAATAGCTATGGGAAAGGTGAAAGATCAGCCAGGCAATAGTCAACATCCAAAGGGCAGTGAGGCTAAGTTGTCACAGCTATGGATGTAATGATTTCAGAAAAAGGAAGGATTTAAGCTTAGACCTGAAGACTTGAGGAGATAATGCAGGAATTATAGGAAGTGAGGATTCAGATTTTATTATTTGAAAGTGTCCAAGTTTGCGGGGGGAAGCTGGGATAGAGTTCGAAAGTTCAGGTGCGGAGAAGGAACGGTTGCAAAATTTCAAGGATGACTGATTCAGAGGGCATGAAAGAGTGAGATGAGATGACAGACGTGTGGGTCGAGGAGGCTGAGGGGCTAATAGTGATCTAAGGTAGACAGGTTTTGATGACTGAAGTGAGCTATATGTAAGTGTTATTATCTTATATTGGATATGTTCAGTTATTTTAAGCCAGTGCAATGAATTTAGTAAGAGGGAAATATGGGAGAACTTAGGTGAAATAGTAACAGCACGGGCTAGTGCATTTTGAATTGATTGCAATTTATTGATGGAGGCTTTGGGAAGGTCGTAGTAGAGGGAGTTACAATAATCTAATTTGGAGTGGACTAAGGAGGTGGCAATTGTGGAGGCAGTTTTGGTATCAAGACAAGGACTAGGTGGCGAAGGTCACGAATATGAGCATAGCAGGCTTTTGAAAGTTGGGAGGTTTGTGATTCAAAGTTTAGAAAGGAATCAAATTTCAAACCAAGATTTCTTGCAGTTGGAACAGGGGTTATTGTAGTGTCAGGAGTCAAAACCAGCTTTGGAATGTCAATTTTTTAAGTAAAACTATTCAATATTTACATCAATGATCTCCCGGAAACTTCCTCAAGAAATTTTATCTACGCCAAAGACATCTGCTGCGCAACCCAAGCAACAAAGTTTGACAAACTTGAGAAAACTCTAAATAAAGACATGTCACTTCTCTCTGACTGTTGTAAAAAATGGCAACTAACTCCCAGCGCAGCAAAAACAGTATCATCTATCTTCCACCTACACCATGCCTCCGCCTCATGTGAGCTCAATGTGCAACTTGACAGTATGAGAATCCAGCACGAATCTCAGCCAGTTCATCTCAGCGACACTCTTGACCGCAGTCTGTCATTTCACAAGCACCTCATAAAAACTGTGGCAAAGGGGGGCTCAGGGAACAACATCATTACAAGACTGGTCTACTCCACATGGGGCGTGAGCGCTTCCACATTTTGAACATCAGCACTGGCATTATGCTATTCCACTGTAGAATACTGTGCCCCGATATGGCACCTAAGCCTCCATGTCCACTTGGTAGATGCCAAATTGAACTCCTCCATGAAGGCAATTTCTGGAACCATTTGTTCCACTCCGTTCCCTGGCTGCCAGTCCTTAAGCAACATCGCCCCGCCAGCTATCTGTCATGACGCTGCAGTGTCTAAGCTCACTGCCCCTATAAATGCCCAATGAGACCTACCAAATATACACATATATCTTTGACCACCCAGCCCAAAGTCTGATGTCTCATCACCCAATCTGGTTTCCCATGTCCATATTGAACTTCTCTGTACCAGACACTTGGAAACAGAGTTGCAAGTCTGATGAGATATTGAACAAGCACCTCATCACAGACCCCTGCAAGTGCCAAACTGGTTTCAACCTAGTACACTATGATTGGGTCCACCTCAGTCGATATTGAACAGGCCATGGCCGGTGCACCACTATGTTCCACCACTGGAGAGCTAGAGATGACTTGAACTGCCCCTGCAGCAACAGACAGACTATGAACCAGTGGTGCAGCCACTGGGTTGTTTGGGGTTGTTCAAACAACCCCATTAAAAAAAATATGACCAACATAATTGATGTAAATCTGTTTACTTTTTGTTGAAGGAGGGGTGTAGTGGGAGTCGGCCGCGGCCCCATTGGTGTTCAGTTGCATGGTGCCTCAAGTTAACAACCCCACTTTGCATAAACTGGCTATGCCACTGCTATGAACCGCATAGTCAATGACTGCCACCTCTCCAGATTCAAAGGAGGACTCGAAACTCTGTATCAGGTTCAACCTGACACTGTTGAATGGCTGTGAAAGAATAGACACACGCTAATAAAAGAAGTATCTTTCAGATGCGGCCTTAAAACATACCTGTTTGATTTGGCTTATCCTCCTTAGATTGCTCCCCATTGTCCTGACCAGTGATGGGCAACTAGTTAACTAATTAGTTACTAACTAAAAGTTTAACTTTTTTTAGTTATCTTCATAGTTTAATTAAATATAAATAGTTTAGTTAAAATGCTAGTTTAACTGAAAAATTTTAGTTAATAACTAAATAGTTTAACTAAAACTTTTTAGTTGGTGTCTTGAATTCTCAATAACAGTCCCTTTTCAATCTATTCTTTTCTGGGTCATTTTTTCAAACAAACTTGTATTCCTGCAGTCTAGACTAAGACTAAAATATTAAATAGACAATAATTAATGATTTCAATGGTTCGTTGACTGATATGTTCATGTTGCAAGCATCGTCTATGTTTTCATGAACACACCTGATACCTAGGAAATAGTTGTAAAATTAGCAGAGGCGGTTCTAGGCCTAGGCCGGGTAGGCCATGGCCTACCCAAAAAAATTACGTGGCCTACACTGTGGCTGACCTACCCAAAAAAATACGTGGCCTACCTATGGCTGGCCTCCCCCAAAATGCGCCGTGTGGCTGGGTAATTAGTGCATATGGCCTACGGTACGAGGCTATATCGAGTGTACTGTAGTTGTAAGGCCAATTTGAATCTCCAGACTCCAGCCACTCATCAGATACCTTCTTTTCCATTCGGTTTCCATGCAGATGTCAAGAATCTTTATCTAATTGATCAACCACCACCGACTGATCAATGGTCGTTCAACGGTCTTCGCACAAATTTTCTTCCCACTCCCACCCTCCTCAGTGTCTAATTTGTTAGATGTACTGTTACTGGTAGTACTTACCCTCCACTCTCCATATTCCTATTCCCACAGAATTAGCAGACTTCCAGGCGAGTGTCGTAGAGCTTAGGAACTACTTTTAGGCGTTTTCGCCATGGGAGTAGTTCCTCTTGCTATCGTTGCTGATCATAATTAAGTTCCCTCTAAGGAATGGCCTTATCTGACGGTTGATGACATGGATGACATGACTGTGTTGATAATCAATTCTCAACGTCGTCGGACATCTGGTATAATCTAATGTATGTTCTGGTTAAGAGATGGAGAGGCAGCAGTAGGCCTAACTATCGCGTAAGACGGCGACCTAAGCTAAGTGCTAACATTCAGTCCGTTTAAGATTGCAGCTCATATAAGATACAGTCTAGGCCTATCATACAAATTACTATAGCACTCTATAATATTATTGTAATGAGAGATGGATAGGCCTAAATTTCTGGTTAAACGCGCTCGAGTTAGTGGAAATGAAGATGTAGAAGACATGGTGACTGACGATTCAACTGGGCCTACAAAGACAACTGTTGAATCTCAAGACATCTATCATCAGTCAACGGATGCAGGCCTATCAATTTCACAAGCAGCACCAGTTGATTCAGATGGTCTACGTAAGTTTTCATACTACTGTGGCTGATATCAGCAAGGATTATAAAGATCAACCTGTGCAACCTAAACTGCGCGTCTTTCCAAATCAAAATTTGGTCAGCGTTTCACGAGCTCTTCATTGTATGACAGGTAGGCCCCTTTCATTTCTTGAAATATTCAGATACAAGCAATGCCATATTTTGGTTTGTGTGCCGTCATTTCTGTCCACGACCAGGATACCAGGAATGATGAATCTGATTTAACGGAGACTGGGTTGCGTGGTTGGAAACATTGACAGCAAACTATCGAAACATTTCGCAAGTGTGCATGCATTCTGATGCTCTTGCACAGTGGACAACACAAAAGTACACTGATGCAACTGACAGCATGCCAGCTTTTTTGTCGGAGTTTCAGCCTAACATGCTACTTTGTCAAGTTGACCTTCTCTTGACCTTGAACATTGCAATGCACATAGTTTATAATCGCTCATTTTTGTAGGTACTTGATAATATTCCACTTATATTTGGTCAAAGCTAATAAATTACAACTTGGTGATTTTACAGGTTCCTTCCAAACTACAAATCCGTTTTCTCAAAATTTTACTTTCTTGGTTAGGTCACCCTGGTCCTCAGCGCTTCATACATACACACACACACACACACACACACACACACACACACACATAAATATATATATTCATCGCACATGCCTATTATGCTACACTATTTTGTTTTTTTATAAACACAGAATTTCGGTAGGGATTAACCTTATGAACTTTGATACCACGACACGGTCAAAGCTTGGCCTACCCAAAATTTTCATGGCCTATGTCTGGCCTACCCAAACTAAAATTCCTAGAACTGCCCCTGAAAATTAGTTGCAAAAAGTTTAACTATATTTTTAAAGTTTAGTTAACTATTTTAGAAAGTT
Source organism: Metaphire vulgaris (assembly GCA_018105865.1). Taxonomy (NCBI): domain Eukaryota; kingdom Metazoa; phylum Annelida; class Clitellata; order Crassiclitellata; family Megascolecidae; genus Metaphire; species Metaphire vulgaris. The sequence continues at coordinate 4,088,932 of CM030861.1, forward strand.
AGTTTGCAACTAAAAGTTTAACTATTTATTTCTAGTTTAAATTTAGTTATGGTTTAACTAATGTTTTTAGTTAGTTGCCCATCACTGGTCCTGACTGATCTTTCCGGATTAACCTAAATCTTAGTCAATTTGGATTTCCGATTTGGTGTGCCATCAGCTGATGCCCTGGCATTATGATAGTGGCGCCATAGAAGTTGATTGATTGATCGATCGATCAGACTAAGATTCAAATTTCAGGATTCAGATCGATAGATTGATACCCACCCACGATGAAAGTGAAAAAACCTATTGGCCAGAGCCCAGAACACTTCGTTTATATATCAAGCTAAATACAAATTAAAGCTAATTACCTTTGGAAACTGCAAAGACAATAGACGATACGCATATTTTATATAAAACAATTAATAAACACGGGGATTTCATCGCGTCCATCTTGAAAGATCGTTTGATAAGAGTGCTTAATCGGCTATAGGCCTATGAGGTGTTCTGGTCTCTGCTTCTGATGACTAACCATGCACACAATTCACTCATGCATGAATGGTTCCATGACAACTAGAGCTGGGTCGATTACAATTATTTTTTACGATTACGATTACGATTATTTTCGATTATTTTTCACGATTACAATTTCGAATACGCTTACGGTTTTTTATATAATCGCGATTTCGATTTCGATTATTTCACAGTACCTTTAGAAACTGGCTTTCCCGCCATATTTTACAGTATTCGGCAATCCTCTGTATATCGATGTTCAGTTGGTCTTCAACAGGGATATTTCTACACCCCTAACACCCCAACACCCCCCAATTTGAGGTCGACACCCCCTAACATTTGGTAATGTGACAATGGTATGCATACAGAATGCATATTGATTAGCCCGGAACACCCCCAAACAGGCCCATTCAGAGGGGGGCCATTCGGCCCGGGCCTCCATCATTTGGGGGCCTCCCTTTGTTTCCTTGTCTAGAATTCTGGGAGAGCTAGAAAGCTAGATAGCTACTACTAAAAGGGGCCTCAAAATTTGGTGATGACCTTTTTGCTTGTTGACAATTTTGGGATTTTGGGAAAGCTAGGAAGGTATTCTGCGGTCCTCAAAATTGGTGATTACCTTTTTTCGCTTGTCAAATTTTAATTGTTGGGAAGGCTAGGAGCGGCCTAGAAATTCCAACTGGCCTGGGCCTCCTTCAGCCTCTGAAGAGGCCTGCCCCCAAATGGAGAAATACACCCCACAACTTTTATCCTCGGATGACTTTTTTGCTTGTCAGACTTTAGACTTTTTGTGAGTCTCTATAACGTTTTTTGCTTGTCAGCCTTTTTCGGTAGAGACTTCCAAATTTCGACACCCCCAGATTTTCCCGACACCCCCAAATTCACAATCCTACAATCCTAGAAGTAAACACACCCTAGATTTTCCCGACACCCCACCCCAATTCACAATTCTAGAAATAACACTGGTCTTCAATCTCCTTAATTAAAGGATCGAGCCTGGGTGGCAAGACCGATATCGTCAGCGTATCCAAACTTTCTACTGATGGTATCCGGTAAGTCGTTTGTAGGCCTATAAGCCTACAAATTGAATAACATAGGCCTAGGTGCTAGAACTGAACACTGTGTTAGACCGTTTCGCTGACGTTTCCAGGAGCTGACATCTTCTCCCAATTAAGTGAACTAAGAACCGTCTGTCAGAGATGAGTAATTCCACAAGTTGACAGAACCAGGGTGGCAAGTTGAGCGAGAGTTTGTACATTAAACCCACATGACACACCGTATCGAAAGCTGCTGTCAAACCCAGAAAGATGGTACTGTCTTTATACGCAGTTGAATCCATTTTCAATGAAAATCTGATAATCAACGGTAAATTGATCTTTCTTTGAATCGGAAATATTGTATAATATAACTTACGGGAATAACCGAAAATTAATTGCGATTTCGATTATTTTTTCGACGATTATCGATTATTTCGATTTATTTAATAATCGTGTCGATTTCGATTTCGGTTTTTCCAAAAATCGCGATTTCGATTTCGATTTCGATTATTCGACCCACCTCTAATGACAACCTAAATGGTCCAAAGATGTTTAAATAGGCACGTCCTCCATTAACCTTTAACATTTGAAAAATCCCTTCTGTTTAAAATGTTGCGTTAACAGTCAGGTTTCAAACATTAATAAGCCTTTTTGAGCAGCAGACAGCATAAATATTTATGGCATATATTCTAAGCTCAAAATCTACCACCAAAAATTTAATTAGGAAATTGTGTATTAACACTAGAAGTACAGCATGGGTCATTTTCAGTGGCGGTTCCACGTGGGGGATGAGTGGGGATGCATCCCCCAACGGACTTTCGGAGTTACTTTTTTTGCTTGTGAAAACCTATTTTTGGTAAAAGGCGAGCAAAACTAGCTGGGAATGGACCTTTTTTACTTGTCAACCCATTTTTTCGGTAAAAGCGTAGTAAAATTAGGGATAACATTTCCTTTTTCAGCCTTTTTCGGCAAAAGTTTGTTGATTTTTTTCTTCTATTTTCATCCCCTCCACCAACTTTCTATGAATTCATTCATCCCCCCACCAAGAAATCCTGGAACCGCCACCGGTGATTTTGACCTATATCCGTAGCGCACTCGTAGATCTGTATGCCACGTATCACCCATAAACCCCACTGTCCAACTACACCCCCTAGTGCTACATCCCTCACAGCTACATCCCCCATTGCTACATTTCTCAACAACTACATCCCTCCAAGCTCGACATGTCCCCCTCCCCAGTGACCAACGTTTCCTCTAAGCTGCGCGCGTGCGCGCGCTCGCAGCTGATCCAGCATCCCCGCGCAGCTACTTTCTTCCCAGCGCAGCAGGTGAAGAATAGCTAAATAATCAGCCTAGCATAACGCAGTTTGAAACTCTGTGGCATAATCCGTTAAAGTTCAAACTTCTGTAAATCCTGATCAAAAATGGAACTTGACTAGAGATGTTTCATTGCATTCATCGCTTTGGTCGAGAAGCGATGAATGAAGCGATGAACCTTTCTCGACCTTCCTCCCGACCAAAGGTCAAGAAAGGTTAAAATCAAAGTGGCTCGAATCAGATTATCACAGATGTGCTTTTATCCCTTTACCGTATACAGTGTGTGAAATGTCCCAAAAACTAGCACCCTGATTTATCCACTCTAGCGGCAGTGGCGGGGCCACGGGGGGTTTGGGGGGGGGGGGGTTGAACCCCCCACTTGCCATCGGGCCACCCGTGAGATTCGTGCAAAATTGCAGATACATTTTTGGTGAGGGGGTAGGGGATGATTGAGGATCGGTTCTACTAGTCTAAGTATCAAGCGTTCTCAACTGTATACTCGTATATCTGTTACAGTCAAAGTGTGAAATCAGGCAATGTTGACATTGCCTGAAACTTTTAGGAAATGTCGACATAAGCCGTTTCACTCGGGCACTGTCGACATTGACTGAAATGTTTAGGCATTGTTTAACAATGCCTGAAATTTGCCCAATTTTTATACACACATTTCCTGAAATCTTTATCTGTGATGGAATAGCATAATAAGCTTAACTTGGACTTAAGAAGATCTGAGGCTTCGCTGTCAGGGCCATATTAAGGCTGAGGGAGCTGTTCGCTGTATCCCTATAGCTGTGAATAACTGCGGGAAGTCTTTTTCAAGGTGTCGCCTGTCACAGTTCAACGTCATTTTCAGTTCCGGCTGCTGAAACGTCTGTGACTGCTTCTACATCAGCTGCAACCACTGAAATAGCTTACGCTTATTCACCTGCTGCGGATCATACCACCGCCAGTCACAGTACAGCTTCATCGCGAGCTACAACGGTTGAAGAACAGGCGGAAACCACTAGTAACCAGCAAGCATCAGATTTCATAGATCACCTGCATGATAGTATACAGTCTCATCGCAAGAGGGCTCGAGAAGGTTTAGTGAAGCAAGCTAAACGAATAGTTTTGCGTAGTAGAATAGAATTTGCAGCTGGAAATCCTGGTGACAATGTTACCGTCCCTGTTCCATTAGTTGATCGAGGACGTGGCGACCCTCGTAATATCATGGGTGTCATTCTTGATCGTAACTGCAACGACATGTATCGTATAGCTGTTAGAGCTGGTGTTCTACAAGGCCGGTATGCACGAAATCAATTTGATTTGTGCACCCAGATACTGCTAAATGAAGATGATGTCACAGCACACAGCGAGATTTCATTGAGGGCTGCTGTTCAGTACGAATCAAAGAGTGGCGGTCAAGGTTTTGCAAAATGCAATTGTAAGGGTTCAAAAAAGTGTGAAACAAATCGTTGTAGATGTTTCAAAGCTAAACTGAAATGCAATAGTCGTTGCCATTCAAGTTTAAGTTGCTGCAATAAGAACTGTTAAATTTTAGCCCGTTTTATATGACTGCTTTTTCCTTTATTGCATTAGAACCTTATAAAGTTTTAGTTGACTTCATTAATGTTGTAGAACTGTTTTATATGACTGCTTTTTCTTTATTGCGTTAGAACCTTATAAAGTTTTTTGGAATTCATTCCTTTATTGCATTTGAAGTTTTTACAGTTGTGTATAACTTTTTTCTATTACTGCCTGTTTTTTTATTTCATTTGAACCTATTAAAGTTTTTGGCACTTATTAAGGTTTCAGAACTGTTTTATGTTACTTATTATGCTATTCCATCACAGATAAAGATTTCAGGAAATGTGTGTATAAAATTTGAGTAAATTTCAGGCATTGTTAAACAATGCCTAAACATTTCAGTCAATGTCGACAGTGCCCGAGTGAAACGGCTTATGTCGACATTTCCTAAAAGTTTCAGGCAATGTCAACATTGCCTGATTTCACACTTTGACTGTAACATATCTACATGATGGCGTTGCGGGCTTAAACGTTTGTTTGTTCACAAGAATCGTACATTGGATATTGAAAAGCTCATAAACACCTTTGATGAACGACTGGATAGGCGAGCAAAGTTCTATTAAATGTAGTGTTATATATTTGAGACCAGAAGCAATTGGGTGACCCGTCAAATGCGCGACCGACATTTGCGCGCCGACATTTGCGCGATATTACGTTAGTTGATATTATTGGGGTTAGGGTTAGGGTTAGGGTTAGAGTGAGGGTTTGACTTTGGGTTATGACTAAGACTATAGTTACTAAAGCATGGATGACTTATACTGTAATTTATGGCGCAATTCGAGCTTCCTCGAAATACGCGCTAATTATGTCGGCGCGTAAATGTCGGTCAACCAGCAATTGTACAAGACCTATAGCTGAACCATGATTGATAGTATTGGATGTGTGTTAATTGCTTTGGCTTAACCAGCCTATTGCTTTTTAACTATAGTAACAGTGGTTTGAAGTTTTCATATGCAATTTATTTGCCTGCTGTCTACTTTTTGTCGCCTTTTGCCACTTGTGAGTTGTGACACTGAATAGATTTACAGCGGTTTAAAACAAGATTTCAAGATTTTATTGAGCAGTAGCATCTGCCACGTGACTCTTACTCTTACTAGCATTGACACTAGTATGGGCCAAAGACAAGTATTTTTTGACTCGGAATTTCAACCGAAATCGGCATCATGCGGTGACGGCGGTTGTATTTTTTGACTTAACACGCACACATTGAAGCAGAATAATTTGAAATGGACTTAGGCATAAGAAATTACAGACATGGAATCTATTGATACCAGACCTGTGATTTTGTGTCCAACATGTTCTAAAACACACGTACGAGCATCTACGATTTCAAAAATTTTCCGGAGGAGAAACCCCCGGACCCCCATTCCAAGGGAGGCCGCGCTAAACGCGGCCGGGAAGGGAAGTGTCTAACCGTCTAACGCGAGGGAATGGGAGAAAGCAGGGTTATTTCTAAGATTATCAATTTGGGGGGGGGTATTTTAGGGTTATCCCTAACCCTAACCCTAGGGTTAACCCTACCCCCACTCTCAAACGTCTGGCGCCGCCCCTGTCTAGCGGTACCTCTCTTTGAAGCCAAGAAGGCTTTGATGAGTCAACCAGACTTCCTACATCAGACCCCAGGGCTCAGCTAGGGCCACAGCCGCCACAGTTAACTGATTAATGATCATTTTGTATGGAAAACTCAGTTACAAACATCGCACATTGCAAAAAATGTTTTTTACAAAAAAACATCACTACTTCTATCAGGGCAAATGCTACTAAAACAATTAAGAATTCCTCTTCTTCGTATGACATGTATTGCTACGTAGGTAATGTAATGTAACAAAATAGGTGACCATGTATTTTCCCTCTTCTCCGTTTCTGGCACTCTTTTCCCCTGTTATGACTCTCTCTCTCTCTCTCTCTCTCTCTCTCTCTCTCTCTCTCTCTCTCTCTCTCTCTCTCTCTCTCTCTCTCTATATATATATATATATATATATATATATATATATATATATATATATACTGTATTATATATACACACTGACCTGGGGTATATATACCCCCGTCGCTACGCCTCTGGCTCTACTGTCTCTAAATAGTGTTTAAATTTTAAAACATGCCTAATGACGCGCTCTTGTGGCCAAAAGGTCAAAATTTGGCTCATAAAGTCCACCAAGTCTGCCATTTTAAGGTTCCAGGGCTCAGCTAGGGCCACAGCCGCCACAGTTAACTGATTAATGATCATTTTGTATGGAAAACTCAGTTACAAACATAGCCTACGTCTTACGGGCTAAGAACTTAAGAATTAAGACGGTTAAAGTTTCCGACGGCGGTGTTGTTATATGTAAATTTGGTACTGGGGCAAAAGCAAGGTGAGAGTTCTCGACTGGTAAAGCCTGGGATAGGTGGAAATTTGATAAATTTTCTGCTCACGGAGTCAAAGGATATGCGACAAATATGATTTGAAGTGAATGATTGCCAAATAAGTAAAGGTGAACATGTGAAGATTCTCATAGACAATGTTTTCTTGGCCATATCAATCACTACTGCCAGTTGTTGATATGAGTAGCTTTTGACACACGGCGATTCGGAATCAAGCAAATTTTGATTATGGAAAAATTTGCTGCCTCCAGTAACGTCCCATGCCAAACGGCTAGTGATGCCACATAGGCACCATATAAGACAACTTTAACGGTGCTACCGTGCTGGCATCTGTTATATTCTATTATATTAAAATTATTAAAAGTATGTAGCTGATTGATCGTCATATTTAATTTCGACTGGCAATAATAGGAATATTTGAATTATCCATGATTATATATATATATATATATAATATTAAAATCCTTATCTGTATGTCTCTCTGTCTGTTACCTTCAAGCGTTCTGATTGGTTGACTATTGGTAGACGGTCTAGACCGTTTAGTCCTTACGTCGCGATGCGTTGGTGGGCGAGCGTTGACTATTGGTAGACCGTTTAGTCCTTACGTCGCGATGCGTTGGTGGGCGAGCGTTGACTATTGGTAGACCGTTTAGTCCTTACGTCGCGATGCGTTGGTGGACGATGTTCGAAGACGACGTTGCTATTGGTAACAATTGTTCGTAGAACCGGTTTAGTCGAGTCATTGCAGCGTCAGAGGGCTGGGCGTGCGACGACGTTGCTATTGATAACAATTGTTCGCAGCCTGAGGTAGTTTTAGCGTACACAAAAAATACGTGTACAGCGTCACAAATGGCCACAGTTGCGTGATTTTAACGTACATAGGCCTAATTATTACGTGGCGCAGAGCTTGGCTATAGGTGGCGATCGTTGAAATGTTGTTCAGCATGAATTCAATGATTGGGTATTAGGTATAGGTATTGGATTAGTATTATCCTGCACTGCGAGCGAAGCGAGCATCTTTCTAGTATATATATATAAGTCTGGGCTATGCAAAACGCCTTCGCATTTCTACGTTTAATATAGTAGTAGTAGTAGTAGTAGTAGTAGTAGTAGTAGTAGTAGTAGTAGTAGTAGTAGTAGTAGTAGTAGTAGTAGTAGTAGTAGTAGTAGTAGTGGCGCGGGAGACTGGAGCTAAAATACGGGAGCTCCCTTAAAATACGGGAGATCTGGAAACACTATGTACGACTATACCATTTTAAGCATTATAGAATACCACAGGGAAAATTCTGAATGCCAAGAACTTTTGATATGAAAGAGGTAGTGGCCTAATTTCTGAAAAAAACTTGATTACTAGGGCCTCGTCACTTGCCTGTCAAAAGTGCTAGCCATTCACACATCTGCCAATACCATTCGCTGTAGTGTAAAAATGTCCTATACGCAGTGGCGGCTCCACATGGGGCTACAGGGCTCATGCCCCCTATTGGATGCTTGGCCCCCAGTGGTCCTCCTATTGGACCATAAACTTACTATTACATACCCATCAACAAATGGTTGGCCTTGTGCTTATAAGTTGCCACCCCAACGCACCTCCCCACTTGCCAAATCCTGGAGCCGCCATTGCGACTGCGAGCGAGCTTTTTAAAGAACATTTTGTAATAATGAAACTTAAAGCCGTAAACCGTAAACTTTGTACTAACAACTGTACTGATGACTTTTATTTGACGTTTTATCACGCCAGAAAAATGTAGTAGGCCTATTGTTTCGATTTTAAACTGCGTCTCAATGAAGTCTAGCCAAATAGCTAGCCAAATACGGGAGATTTGTTCTCCCGCGTGGCATCCGTCCGGGAGGCGGGAGACTGGAACTGAAATACGGGAGTTCCCGTAAAGCTTTTTAAAGAACATTTTGCTTGTCAAAACTTTTACGCAAAAATACGAAGTGCTGTGGCAATTTGGACGACTTACCGCAGAACATAGGGCCTATATAAAACAGCTGTTAATGCACATAATGTTGTCTCTGTTTCTCTGTTTTTCTTCTAGTTTTGACTGACAGTGACAATCGTGTCTCAACCAATTCTCATCATCCTATAGCGTAAATTTCGGAGTCCCTCAATGGGCGAAAGATAGCAGAGTGGCTTACGCGCTAGAGCGGCAGGCGTCTTTTTTTCTGCCAAAGGGCAGAAGGTTATATGAATATTTATGAACCGCGTGACGCTCTTAATGTGAATATTTCTAAAGCAAAGACAACTTTATGGGTTAGGGTTAGAGTTAGGGTTAGGGTCAGGGTTAAGGTTAGGGTTATTTAACCCTAACCCTAAACATAACCCTAACCCCCTAACCCTAAACCCTATGCAAAACCTTCTGCTTTTTTGCAGAAAAAAAGACGCGAGCGGCAGGCTGTTGTGCGGGCTCAAGCCCCGTTTGCGCGCCTAGTAGCTTTCACACAGGCAGTAATGCCCCCTAAGCCACTTTAAACCATGCTAAACGAATCTGTCCTCGGACCGGTCTTGTTCAGTCTCCATACTACGCCACTATCATCCTTAATCAACTCCCTCAACCTTCATCACCAACGTTACGTTATGCTGATGACACTCAGCTGATCCTTTGATTCCATTCCTTTTTACGATCTTCATTCGGCACATCAATCACTACGCTTGAATCGGCATTATCGCCTATATCTTCATGGATGTCACCAAGCCTCCTTACTCTCAATCCATCAAAGAAAGAATGCCTCTTAAAGTCTTAATAAGACTAACTCAGCAGATTTAAAAAATGATAGGCCAAAACTAATTTTGGCTTCAGACCAGTGACGTAGCCAAGGGGGTTTTGGAGGTTAAGACCCACTTGGTTGCCGAAAACAAAATATTTTTAATGAGTTTGTATGCATTTTTTATTTTTTGACGCGACTTTTAGGGTCAACCCTCCCTCTTGGTTAAAAATGTAACGGTCGTTTTAAGAGGCGAGGACTTTTTTGCTTGTCAGGAAAAACTAGTTGTGATAACGTTTTTTGCTTGTCAGAGAAAATCTAGAGGCGACGTTTGTTTGCTTGTCAAGATTTGTCCAAAGTTGGTTACGGTCAAAATCAAAAACCAAACCCCTTTACGGAAATCTTGGCTTCGCCACTGCTCCCGACCAGTGATGGGCACTAGTTAACTAAAATAGTTATAACTATTAGTTTAACTGGAAAAATTTAGTTGAGGCAATAGTTTAACTACTTTTTCTTAACTAGTTACAGCAATAGTTTAACTACTTTTTAAAATAGTTACAACTAAAAGTTTAACTACTTTTTTGCCAACTTTTTTATTACACTGCTTTTTTGTTTCTCTTTATACTGAAACGTGAAAATGAACTACACAAGTCTTGCTGACATTGTTGTTGACCCTTCTGATCGTGATAGTTAATCACATTATTTGATGCAAGTAGGCCCTACTGCCTGCATTAGTCTTCAGGGGCAGTTCCACGTTGGGGATGACTGGGGATGCATCTCTCACCAGCCCACCAAAAATGCATGTGTGGCATTGATGAATTTCTGAGAAAAAATTTTGGTATTTATTTCTTGGTAGTACTTTGGTCTAACAGTATACTTACTGACTAACTACAGTTCATTTTGCACTATGACTCTGTAAAACCAGACTAAAATCGCTTTTATGCATTGCCAATTCTCAGCATTATATTTTATAAATCAGATCTCCAGATTTCTTCTAAACCATTTACATATAATTCCTTTGACAATTGGAGGGATCTTTCCTAGAAATTCATTGCATCCCCCACCGAGAGTTCTTGCAACCGCCACTGAAAGCCTTCATAGATTACGACGAGTTCTTTTTGTTACATTGAAAGGAATCGAATATTAAAAAATTTACAAAAAGTTGCAAAATAGTTGGAAATAGTTTAACTACCTTAAAAAAGTTTAGTTAAACTTTTTTGGAAAATTTTAACTAATAGTTAAAATAATAGTTTAACTACAAATATTTAGTTAAAAATAAAGTCTAGTTTAACTACTTTTTTTCCAACTAGTGCCCATCACTGCTCCCGACACAGCAATAACCCATGCGCAAACTGTTAAAAATCTCGGTTTCAAATTTAACTCGTCTCTAAATTTCGAATCACAAATCTCTCAACTTTCAAAAGCCTGTCATGCCCATATTCGTAACCTATGTCGCCTTCGTCCTTAATTGCCTCGACTTAAAAACTTCCTCGACAATCGCTACCTTAATAAGTCATTAGTTCATTCCAAAATAAACTACTGCAACCATGGACAGGGCCGCCGAGAGAAAATCCTGGCCCCTGTGCAGAATGGCCGGCGGGCCCCGAAAAATTGCTGACGACCCTTTTTTGCTTGTCATTGGTTTAACCCAAATTAACCGACACGATGTCATGTTGCAACTCTCGAAAACTAGTGCTGACCTTTTTTCTTGTCGCTCTTTTTCGCACTCAGTAGCGTCATTTAGCACTTTTCTTCGGGGCGAGATAATTTTTTGGTCAAATTTGGCGCCAAATTTTGGCATATTATGGGCAAACTTTTAACAATTATAAGCAATTGGGCATTGGGCAATTTTTGGACTAATTTTGTCAAATTTGAAAATTTTTGACATTTTTTGGGCAAGTTTTGGACAATTTTGGCGTTTTTTTGCACATTTCACATTTACAGTATTTATTTACTAATACATTATTTATTCATTTCCTTGGGTGCCCGCCTGCCCCTCCCCAAATGACGCTCCTGTTCACACTGTTCATTTTGATGTTTTTGATGTCCTCAGGTTCGGGCCCCCTTTTACTCGCCAGGCTAGCTTTCTTTAGTGTTATTATTGGTATTATTGTTAATTATGCATATTCATCATCGGCCCGGGCCCCCTCCAGACCGCCGGGCCCCTGTGCATTTGCCCCCTGCCCCGCTCTCGGAGGCCCTGACCATGAAGGTATTATCTCCAGGAGACGGCATTGCATCATTTGGCTGAAGCCGTCTAGCTGGGAAATTTCCAGACGGCAGCCACACTTGTTGATTCAAAACATCTTCGGCTGAGCCAGAATAGGATTTGGCTATATTATTATTATTATTTTGACATGTACCAGCATGAACCCTTACCGGTGAAATGTTACACATACGGTAGTATCTCGCTGCGTACACCCACAGAATGATCAGGCTGGCATTACTCTAAATGAATTTCCACGGGTAATTTAAAGGAATAATATAACTCAGACTTAACACTACTCCTCTATTAGTCCGAGTCAACAACAATGGCCGCTAACCATGGAGGTACTATTTTTAGTCTACGCGCGACTGGCTTCACGTAGCCTGGCTAGAAATGACGTAATGCCGCCTCCTGTTACAATACCTCCATGCATCCAATACAAGATAAGGGGCTGTCCATAAATGACGTCACGCACTTAGCGCACTTAGGGGAGGAAGGTGAAACATTTGTGACGAGGTGTGACGACGAGGGGAGGGGTTTCTAGAAATGTGACGTTACATAATGATAAAATATTGTTATTAATACCGCAATATGTTATGTTACCGCAAAGTTGAACGTATTTTACACTTATAATTATTATAGTTCATTTTTTATAAAGAATTTTAAACAGTTTCTGAATATCGTTTCAACTATAATAATTATAATGAATATTTTCAAATGAATTCTCTGCAATGCCTGCTTCATTCAGGAAATAAGTTATTTGAAACATTATTTTTGACATTAGAAAGATGACAAGATGACGGTGGGGTTAATGCGTTGTGACGTCATATTTGAGGGGTCTGACTTTTTGTAACGACGTGTGATGAGTGGGAAGGGTAGTAAGTCACTAAAAAACTGCCCAAATCATGTGACATCATTTATGGATGGCCCTAATAACGATCGCATACAGATCACTCCATTCATCAAAACTTGCCTACCTGCGAAAACTCTGGACCTACACGATCGTCATCTCATCTCACACTTTCACGCCCTTTAAATCAATCAACTGTCAAAATCTGCTACCGCGCTCTCTCGTATGTCGCACCAGAACTTTGGAACTCATTTCCAGTTTCCCTCCGCAGCCTACGACATGGTCAAACAATAAGTTCTGAATCCTCATTTCCTTTAATTCCTTCACTACCTCCTCAAGCCTTTAGGTCTAAACTTAAAACCTTCCTATTCCAAAAGTCATTTCCTCTGAAGCTATAACAACCCGACCCATCGCCTCATTCGCCACACCCAACAATCGCCAAGCTTCAGTAAGTTCCAGTCAGCCTACCGGCGCCATCACCAGAGGCGTCATTTGGGGGGGGCTGGGAGGCCGTGCCCCCCCAAGGAAATGAAAATATTAATTTATAATGTATTAATGTGCAACAAAAAACAAAAACAGGGACGTCATTTGCGTTTGGGGGGAGGGGGCAAAAAAGGCCAGCAGCCCCGAAAGTCACTAACCGTAAAGAAGGGGTTGATAAGCAAAAAAACGGTCGTCAACTTTATTGGAAACTTGTGCTTAATGTGTGGAAGAACCCGAAGTAACTAATCGTAAAAAAGCACTGACAAGCAAAAAAACTAATCGACTAATCGTAAAAATGCACTGACAAGCAAAAAAAGGTCATCAACTTTTTCGGAAAGTCTAAAAATTGAAAATTAAAAATAATTGAAAAGAAAATTTTTTAAAAATTTCTCGCCCCCCCAAGAAAAGTGTGAAATGATGCCACTGGCCATCACTCAACGGAAACAGCATTGTTGAAAATGCTGAATGACTTGTGCGGTGCAACCGATGCCAGTGTTTAAATCTAGACCCTGGACTCCGGGAGGGGAAACTGAAAAAGCCGGGGGGGATTGACAAAGCCGGGGGAATTCTGCTAGGGAGCTGCTGTTAGTCCATGTAGTATGCCAAAATTTCCGAAGGGAAATTGAAATTTCCGGGGGGAAAAGGGCAATTTTCTCCCCGGAAACGGCCTAGATTAAACACTGACCGATGTTGGCCATCGAACTGCCCTACTACAACTGGACCTGTCAGTTGCCTTCGACACAGTTGATATTAATACTTTGCTGTGCAGGCTTCACTACACGTTTGACATCTCCGGATGGCCTCTCAACTGGATTGCACAGTACCTCACACGCCGCACTCAGACAGCACGTGTTGGCAGCAAACAGTCGTCAACAGAGCGCTGTGAATTTGGAGTCCCACAAGGTTCAGTACTCGGACCGCTGTTATTCACACTGTATGTTGCGTCAGTTACACAAATTGCTGCTTCATCCGGAGTGAATATAGCACAGTATGCCGATGACACACAATTGTACATCGCGCTCACTAACAACAAATCGATGTCGGCTCTGGACAACTGCTTTCAATGCTGTTCACCTCTGGCTTGATGTAAATGAATTGTCGCTGAATCCAGACAAGACGGAAGCCATTGTCGTCGGAACTTGCTCGCGCAGCGCACAGACGGCAGAATATCAAACGAAAAGCAACATCCGCAGTCTGGGTGTAACCATCGACGACACATTGTCATTTGATGCCCATGTTGACAAAATCTGCAAGTCAACATACTTTCATATGCGGGCTTTAAGGCACATCCGTAACAGCATCGATTTTGACACAGCCGCCTCAATAGCCTGTTCCGTGGTTAGCAGTAGACTGGACTACTGCAACTCTGTACTTTACAGCACCTCGGAAAACAACTTACAGAAGTTGCAACGGGTACAGAACTCACTGGCCAGGACTGTTAGTAAAGTGCGCCGAACAGAACATATTACAGATAATTACGCCGATCCTTGCTCGTCTCCATTGGCTACCAATACGATACCGCATTCAGTACAAGATCGCGCTAATTACCTTCAAGACAATAACAACACAGCCCAGCTACTTGGCAGACGTCATTCAATTGCAGGGACAGTCTCGCCTACTGAGATATGTGCATGGTGCTATTAAACTGATAAAGCGGAGCACTCGCCTTTCTCTCACCGACCGTTCCTTCGCAAACGCTGCTCCGTCTCTTTGGAACACTCTACCTAAATCTGTCACTTCGGACTAAACTGTTTCGTTGATTGTTTTTAAACGCCGACTGAAAACTGTACTCAGCAGTTTAGCCTACACTGTTTAGGTCACGTGACTCACCCCGCACTTATGATTCTTCACTTGTGAATGACTTAATGTGCGTTAACAACCATGTAATAATAATAATAATAATAATAATAATAATAATAATAATAATAATAATAATAATAATAATAATAATGGATACACTGACCGCTGTCCGTCCGGCGTTTTTTTCTGCAAAAAGGCAGAAGGTTATATGAATATTTATGAACCGCGTGACGCTCTTAATGTGAATATTTCTAGAGCAAAGACAACTTTATGGGTAAGGGTTAGGGTCAGGGTTAAGGTTAGGGTTATTTAACCCTAACCCTAACCATAACCCTAACCCCCTAACCCTAAACCCTATGCAAAACCTTCTGCTTTTTTGCAGAAAAAAAGACGCGCCCGGCCGACAAACCACCTTGTCTATATCTACTTGAAGAAAGTTCAAGCGCATAAGAATAAGCAGCTACTACTGTAATACCTACCAAAGCGCTATATACATTTACGAGATTTTACTTACTTACCTGCTTACATATCTGTAATTTTTAAGAAATAAAAAACCCACTGGCAACACTGCCCGCGAGCCAGAGGTATCAATAATAGATATATTGCTCTCAGATATGTGTGGATCGCGGATAGATCCGCCGGCGGATCCAGATCCGCAAGAATTTCATGGATCCGCGGACCTCCGCGGATCAGAGTTCCAAAATGACTGGCGGATGCGGATTATCCGCGGATCAGAACAACGGCAACATTTTGACAAGTATGAATTTTTTCGGCTTGAATCAATTGCCCGTAGATGAAAGGTTTGCATATTAAAAGTTTGCCTCATTATTTCGTTTAATACATTTATTATTATTATTATTATTTCTAGATGATTTATTAAACGCTATAACATAGCTAGTGCTAAAATCAAGAGCGATTTACAGATGTTCATAAGATGCGCGAAATAAGTGCGTCTTGAGGGCAGTCGCAAACGCCTCAAGGGATGTGACGGATGTCACTGAGGCGGGAAGAGAGTTCCAAAGAAGGGGGTTGCCGCGTGTCACGGATCTTTCCCCCAGCATCACCGTCCTGGACGGAGGAGGGACATAAAGGCGAATTCGCTTGTCTGATCGCAGCTAGTTTAGTTAAACATGTTTCCATTTCGAACTCAAAGACGTACGGTCGTATCTTGGTTGAAAGCTTGGCGCAGTGCACCTACTTATTCACGATCGCTCATTCTGTGAAAAAATCTACAGTTCGTAATTCGTAGTCCGTGGTGGCCAAGATGTTAGATCCAGGTAGGCATTCGCAGAAAAGTATTTTTATGGAGGATGATTGACTACTATGCATATGGCTAACATGGAATATTCCGGCAAACTGATCACGACAATTCAGGCTGGAGAGCTGAACTGCAGCTATTATTATTATTATTATTATTATTATTATTATTATTATTATTATTATTATTATTATTATTATTATTATTATTATTATTGCATCGATTTTATTCTGTCCATGTTTGGTATATTCGATTATTTTACTGCAGTTGAAATTAGGCATAGACCGTCACCGTAGGATCTGTAAGAAATTTGGGGCGGATAGTTGAACAATGGATCTTTTTACTATCAGCAGATGTGGATCTTCTGCGGATCCTAATAGCGGAACCGCTCGCGGATGCGGATTTCCGCGGATCCAAACTTTGCGGAACCGATTCTCCGCGGTCCCAAAATTTCTGGAACCGCACATCTCTGTTAATTTATTTGCTCAGCTGCGCCTGCGAGCCAGAGTTTGCGCACGTGGTTTACGGATCGCTGCCATTGACTTCTATTAATAGCAGTCAATGATCGCTGCTGCAGTGCTGTAGTGCTGTAGCCAGTGACAAGTACGGCAGAGAAAGGAGGGACCAGACGCCCATATGATAGGAAGGTTCCTTAATTAGACGCAACAACAACAAATCCACTGTCACATGAATTTGTTTTCAATCGCTGTTAGTTTAAATAGGGTTTTATATACTGCGAAATGTCTACAAATGGGGAGGACGTTGAACGAGAAGAAACTAACTCAAGAACGTTCCCTAATTTCGGTAAATGTATACATTTTACATAGGTCGCTGAAAAGCTCTAAAGTGGGCGTAATGGTAAACGTATGGCATGGCGAAACAGTAGTTCAACATTAAGTAAATCTTGCGAATTTCTATAGCTCTTTAAACAAGCATCAATGCAATAGCTCCTTATCCTATGCGCTCAATCAATCAATAAACTTCTATGGCGCCACTATCATAATGCCCAGGGCATCATCCGATGGCACACCATATCCAAATTGAATTAGAACCTGGTCAAGCCGGAAAGATCACTAGATCAGTCAGAAACGGCGGGAAGCAATCTAAGGGGGATAAGCCAAGTCAAACAGGTATGTTTAAAGACCAGATCTGAAAGATGATATATTGTTAGTTATACGAAGTAATATCGGTAATTAATTCAAAAGTTTAGCCAAGGACAGGGCCGCCGAGAGGTGGAGGGGGCAAATGCACAGGGGCTCGGCGGTCTGGAAAGAGCCCGGGCCGATGATGAAGATGTATAATTAATAATAATAATAACACCAAAAAGGGTTACCATGTTATGTGCAGTGATGGCAACTAACTAAAAAACATTTGTTAAACTATAACTAAATTTAAACTAGAAATAAGTAGTTAAACTTTTAGTTGCAAACTAAATTTGTAAAATAGTTAACTAAACTTAAAAATATAATTAAACTTTTTGCAACTAATTTTACAACTATTTCCTAGGTATCAGGCATGTGTTCATGAAAACACAGACAATGCTCGCTACATGAACATATCAGTCAATGAACCATTGAAATCATTAATTATTGTCTATTTAATACTTTAGTCTTAGTCTAGGGACTCTAGACTGCAGGAACACAAGTATATGTTTGGAAAAAATGACCCAGAAAAGAATAGATTGAAAAGGGACTGTTATTGAGAATTTGGGACACCAACTAAAAAGGTTTAGTTAAACTATTTAGTTATTAACTAAATTTTTTCATTTTAACTAAACTATTTATATTTAATTAAACTATGAAGATAACTAAAAAATTTAGTTAAACTTTTAGTTAGTAACTAATTAGTTAACTATTTGCCCATCACTGGTTATGTGTGCAGGGACCTGGCAAGTAAAAGGGTAAATTGCGTGAAAAAGAGTGATAAGCAAAAAAAGGTCATCACTAGCTTTTGAGAGTTGCAACATTGTATCGTGAAATCAATGACAAGCAAAAAAGTAGGTCGTCATCATTTGTTAAGACTTGTCAGGGGCCCGTCAGCCCTTCTGCACAGGGGCCCAGAATTTCTCTCGGCAGGCCTGGCCAAGGGTTGGAGTCATTGATGCAGGATAATTTACTCCAAAGGGTCAGTGTGGTTGGAACGTTACAGCTATGGACCCTGTGGGGTCCCACAGGGTTCTGCCCTCGGTCCTTTACTTTTCATCCTCTATGTCGGAGACTTGGGACGGCTTGTAGGCCAGAGAGGGCTAACCTTCCATGCCTATGCAGATGACGGGCAGATAAGCTCATCCTGCTTACCAACGGAGGTGGAGGCTATGCGGATACGGGTCCAGGACTGTATAAAGGAGATTATGAAATGGACTGCCATGAACCGACTTGCACTCAATGGGCAAGACTGAGATCCTATGGGTTAGCTCTCCGAGGAGGAATCATCTCATTGATCGGAAACCGCCGTGATAGGGGACATTGAAATTGTCCCTTCCAAGGAGGTGCGTCTGCTCGAGTCCTCCTGGACGAATCACTTTCATTCGCGGCCACCTGAGTAACGTGACTTCGGGCGTGCTACTCGGAACTACGGAAAATCCAATGGCTACGGCGATTCTCCTCGCACATGCACTCATTGTCACCAGACTGGACTATTGTAATGGTCTCCTGTTGGGTCTACCGGACAGCCAACTCAACGGATGCAGGCCGTCCTCAACACTACAGCGAGGACGATCTTCGGGTGTAAATGGCATGATCACGTGGCGCCATATCTCGGGACAAACTCCACTGGCTCAGGGTGCCGGAACGAGCGATGTTGCGTGACTCTACCGGGCTCTCCATGATCCCACATGTCCAGGGGCACCAGATGACGAATGAGCGCCGACAACTTCGCTCCAGTACTCGATTACTGTTGTATGTCCCTCCTCCGCTCAAGACTGCAAAGCTAGGTGAAAGATCCATCAGTCGAGGGAACCCGCATCTCTGAACTCCCTCCTGAATATGTCACCCAGGCCAAGTCTTCTCTAAGAACCTCAAGTGTGAGATGCATGTTGATGTAAAGCGCTCTTGTTTTTGACTGTTAGCCATGCTACTGCGCTGCATAAATTGTCCGGGATAGAATAGAATAGAATGGAAGAAATGATTTTTTGAGAAGAAATGCTTTGAGTTTTGAAAGAAAAACTCGAGATGTTGCAGGTAGTGAAGGAGATTGTGACTCAGAATTTATTTGACCATGGTGTAGACAGTGGAGATGATGCTGGAATTGAGTTCTAAAGTTCTGGTGCAGCATATGAAAAAGCACGGTTGCAAATTTTAAGATATGATTGATTCAGAGGATGAAGGAGTTATGTGAGAAGAAGATTGAGTAGAACGAGGTTGTGGAATTATAAGATTTCGTAGATAGACTAGTTTTGATGTATGAAGTGAGTTATAAGTCATTGATATAATTTCATATTTAATGCTTTCTGAATATTTATATATATTTTCATATATTTTCATATATTTATATATATATTTATATATATTTTATATATTTTATATTAATATATTTTCAGCCAGTGTGGAGATTTAAGTAATGGTGCCATACACCCTAGAGCCCTGTAAAAGAGCCTCAAAATTTGGATTACTTTTTATTTAATACTTGGTTTACCGGTATGCGCCGTTTGGCTGAGCTGCTTGCAATCTAGTAGGCACTTGGTGATCAAGGTCTAAACATAGTTGATTTGTAATTTCTCTGCACCAAACTGTCTTGGGGTTGTTGTGAAGCAGTTCCAGACAGTAGAGGAATTTTTCGGAAACATTTAGCTTCAGTATCCTTCACATGTTTTAAAATAATAATAATAATAATAATAATAATAATAATAGTGATAATAATAATAATATAATATAATATATAATAATAATATATAATAATAGTAGTAGTAGCAGCAGCAGCAGTAGTAGTAGTAACAACAGGGTTTAGAGTGGTTCAGTAGGATCTGCCCTGGCCCCTGTGTGAGAAACACTGTTTCTTCTGCCTTTCATTCACATTATATTCTTGCTGTGTAATCTCTTTCTTTGCCCTCTTGTTTTCTGGTAGGTTTGTTCCTGTATTTTCCTTCTTTTTCGTCTTGTCTGAGTCAACATATAATAACAAAACAGCATTATGAAATGGCATAAATGGCTCATTATGTTACTGTGCTTACTACTTCTACACTAGAGGTGTCAAGGTGTTTTTAAAGGAATAATTACTAGGGGAGCCGGTGAAAAACTTTTAAACTTCTGGATGAAAACTAATTTTGGCACTTCCCGATTTTAGTTTATTAATTGATTGATTGATTGAAATTTGTTTATTTCAACTCAACTTATAACATACATACGATGTGAGCGATGTGACTACTGTAATGCAAATTCCGTTGGCTGTTTTGAGAAGCTTATAAAGATAAAGACACACTTATTTAACGTATCTTATAAGTGATTCCTTTGTAAAGCACTCTTGACTTTAGCTCCAGTTATAATAATATATGTTATACATGTATTTAATATAACATATAGTT
Organism: Metaphire vulgaris; assembly: GCA_018105865.1. Classification (NCBI taxonomy): domain Eukaryota; kingdom Metazoa; phylum Annelida; class Clitellata; order Crassiclitellata; family Megascolecidae; genus Metaphire; species Metaphire vulgaris. The sequence goes on from CM030861.1 coordinate 4,109,530, forward strand.
ATATGTTACTGCGCTATATAAATTGTCGTGAATAATAATAATAATAATAACATACATTTACCGTTAGTAACAATCCAGAATACTGAGCTCCAGTGAAGTAGCGAGGGGGCAGCAGAGGTGAACCGCTCCAGGTGGCACTTGCTCTAGGGGCGGCATTTTCGGGTATTTTTCACACATGTGCTGACATACACGGTGATATCGGAACCTTGATTAAAATGTGACGACCTTTTATTACCCGTCAAGATTTTTGGGAAGTTGAATGAAGGTGGCAGCATTGTGTCAGGGATGACTTTTTCAGGTTTTGATAAAACATCATTTAAAAAAAAATGTGATGACCTTTTTTTGCTTGCCAAGATTTTTTCTGAAGTTGTGTGTTGTGTTTTTTCTGCTGCAAAAAGGCGTCACTTTTTATTTTTGCCCCAGGCGGCACTTTGCCTAGCTATGCCACTGCTGAGATCTAGTATATATTTAGCACATAATGCAAATTAGTAATTTAGGTTCATTCCTTCTTCTTTCTTCTTCATGTGCCATGTATTGCTATGCTGGCGACCATGGATTTCCACTCTTCTCTGTTTCTGGTTTCTTTTATCAGTTCGATGTTGTCTTTAGCTCTTCTTGCTTCTCTTAGACTATATATTATACTTTATTTGTTGTCTCCCTCTTGCTCTGTTACCCTCTATTATTCCTGTTATGACTTTCCAATCCATCCTATCTAATTAGAAGTCTGAAAAATTTGAACTGTTGCTTCTTATGGCTTGTAGCAATTTTCTTTTTATACCAAAGACTTTTAATACTTCCTCATTGTTTTTTTCTGTCAATGAATTTTTTTGCACATGTCTGAGAAACCACATCTCTGCAGCTTCCAGTTTCCTTTCTGTTGATTTTGTCAACGTCCATGTTTCTGACCTGTACACCAGAACTGTCCAAACATGGCTTTGAAGAATTCTGAGTCATGTTGTTGTTGTAATTTGTTTGTGAAGATCTTTTTCAGTTGAGTGAAGGCTGTCTTCGCCATTCCTATTCTGGTGTCGATGTCCTTTTCACTCCTCCCATCGCTTGTGAAAATGCTTCCTAGATATTTGAACTGTGTTACCTGTTTTATTTCTATCCCTCTATATTGTAGTCTGCACCTAGGAATTTCTTTTTTATTATTATCATACAGCACGTCTTTTTGTATTTATTCTTAGTCCTTTCTTTTCACTATCTTCTGTCACTCTGTCTAATAACCTTTGTATTTTTCTTTCTGTGTCTGCCATTAGTGTGGTAAATGTCTCTTTTCAAAGCCAATAATCCGACCCTCGATCAAATAAGGCCTATTTTCCTTGCTTAGGGCAGCAACACTAGCTAAAAGTGAACTACCATCTATCGAATGGATAGTAACTAAAGCGATTTTAGCATTGGACGTGTCTCAGACATTGTACCCGAATAACGAAACGCTACGAAACTACACGGCGGCTCAGCCACATTGTGCCCAAATAGTGAACGGCGACGGCCGCCGTGGCAGCGCCGTCGCGCCCACTAAAGAGGTTAAGATGGGAAAAATACAGAATGGAATTAAATTTGATAAAGACTAAAGTCATGGTTGTCAGCAAGGATCATCATCATCATTATCATCATCGGCAAGCTCACTGACGGAGTGTAGCCTTTTCCACTAAACATTTCCAAGAATCTCTGTTATGAGCAGTTTTCCAGGCAGTGAAAAGTCCAACGTTACACGAAGCCTAATCATATCGAATTGTTCTGCTCCAGGTAGTTCTTGGGCGACCAACTGGTCTTTTCCATGATTTTGGGGGGCCTTTCATAACTTCCTGTAAGGCTCTCACATGGTCCATGTTTGAGGCTGCTCTCGCAACATGCCCAAAGTAGTGGAGACGCCTGCTTCGTATTTTTATGAATATGGGTTCCTCTCCTGTACGTCGGAACACTTCTTCATTTGTTGTATGTGAGGTGTACGATATTCTAAGGATTCTTCTCAGGCACCATTGATGGAAGGCATCCAGTTTCCTGATCATGGATGAGGTCAGAGTCCATGTTTCTACTCATATGTGTCAGCAAGGAGCTCAGAAAAAGTGCAACATTGTTGAAATTGTACAGTTTCAAAAGGTGAAAGAGGTTATAAGTATCTTGGGAGTTACATCACAGATGACGGATGAAATGAGGAGATCAGAATGAGAATAGGTATGGTCAAGGAAGCCTTTTCGAAGATAAAAGAGCTCTTGAGAAGAAATCTCAACATTGAGTGCAAGAAAAGACTCATCCAATGCTACATCTTCCAGTGCTGACATATGGATGCAAAACCTGGACAATGAACAGGAAAATTATGAAAAAGATCATGGCCTTTGAATCCTTTGAATTATGGTTCTACAGAAGGATACTGAGAATCAGCTGGATGGACAAAGTTACAAATGACAGAGTCCTAGAAAGAAGCAAAACAACAGCAACATGGAAATGGGAAATAATGCAAAGAAAAATGTCCTACGCTGGTCACGTCATGAGAGGTTCAACCGGAGACCTACCACTGATAATAATGAAAGGTAGAATAGAAGGAACCAGTGGAAGGGGTCAACCGAGAAGAAGCTGGGTGGACGACATCTTTGACTGGACAAACACAAAGAACTATGGAGCCCCAAAAAGAGCGGCAGAAGATAGAGAAAATTGGAGGGAAATGACTGTCAACCCTCTGACAGAGGATGACACCTGAGAAGAAGAATAAGGAAACATGCTTGTTATTACTATTCATATTGTAGACATCGCACTTTCAATATAAATTAAATTTTAAATATACCTGATAGGAGGTATAATGAAAAATAGTTTAAATTGCTCGTTAACACTTTTTTCCAGATGCATAAATTTCAGGTCTCAATTATATTCGTTATCATTGTCGGAAGTTGAATATTTGTTTCACTGCTGATAATTGAATAAGAAACTCAAATATATTAAATAGGAACCTGCATGACATAATTTATGGACAACACTTTAAGGGGGTCCAAGATTTGTGACGTACTTTTACTGGTGTCCGAGATTTGTGACAGTTTGTGACAGGTGGAGGGATTCAAAAATGGCCAAAATGGCATGATGTACTTGATGGACGGTCCCTAAATGCATAGTTTTGGTATTTGATAAGTTTGTACATGGAAATCTGAAAATTATTGAATTTCTATGAGGTTTTTTAATTTAAAGGCCAATAATTTGCATTACTTGAAAATCCAATGGTTTTTAGCAATATGCAATTTTCAGGGGCTGGTATCATTATTATTATTATTATTATTATTATTATTATTATTATTATTATTATTATTAAACGACAAGATTAACGTGACATAATGTCTAACGACTGCAAGGGCACGTAACAATAACATCCTATCCTCTGTAGCAGAAGAATTGTGAAAGAAGCATAGCAGTGAGAGGGTTAATGTGCTAATGTGACCTGTATGCCGCTGCCACCTATACGCTGCTGACACCGAGTGTCTTTTTACTTTATACAGCATATTTATACAGCATATTTTAATTTTGAATTTTGTAGAATTTCCTTGTTATTATGATTAGAGTTAAGCTTGATAATTTCTTAGAAATGTACAGAAGAAAATTACTCACTAGAATCCAGGACCTCAGTGAGTTTTGCAGTAGAAACTTTCGTTTCTACAGATCACAGATCTTCGTGAGCCTCCACCCACCGAAGGCTGCTTGTGACTCTGCTCCTCCAATCGGGTCCGACTGTCGGTGCCTCCTCCCTCGAAGACAGCCAAACTAGGGGAGTGTTCCGTTACTCGAGGGAACCCTGCTCTCTGAAACGCATTACTGGACAGTGTTACTAACGTGACCGATCTGGAACATTCACCAAGAGACTCAAAATGCACTTGTTCAGATGCTCGTTTAATACAGTGTAAAGCACTCTTGACCGCTAGGACAATAGCGCTATGTAAATTAGCCTATAACTAACTAACTAACTAACTAATTAACACAATGGCATGCCTTTTGGAAAGACCAGCAATTTTCACATGGTGAATATGGAAAAATGCTGGCTTAAGACTATTGTAATACTCTTAAAGATACATCTTTATACTGTACAATTACACTTATTGCAGTATTATTATGTTTTAAAGCAGTTCTACTAGAAAAGACTGTTTTTAAGATGTGAAACATGTAACAATACAATAGAATTGCAATGAAGCTGATATTTATGTTGTAATCTCTAAGTGAAGTTTTGCTTTAAAGAGAGCAGTCATCAGAAATAAAACGTTTTGCTTTCTAATTTCAGTTTCTCTAAAATTTACAATTTATGCTGTCAAGTGAACTGTCATCAATGAAGTGGTCACTGCTTGAATTAAATTAGTAGACACCAGGTGCAGGTAATGCTTGGCAGTGCAGACATACCAATGAGTACAAAATTGGAGACACAAAAACATTGCTTTCGAAGATTCTCTAACACTGCAATCACTTAATGGGTTTTCAGTTAGTTAATTTGGATGCTTGGCAGTGCAGACATACCAATGAGTACAAAATTGGAGACACAAAAACATTGCTTTCGAAGATTCTCTAACACTGCAATCACTTAATGGGTTTTCAGTTAGTTAATTTGGATGTTTTTCAATGGGCTTTGACTTACAGTAGTCCTGATAAATTTCAGGTAAATTTTTCTTGACATTAAACATTCACAATTTAAAGTTGACAGTATTGTAGCTCACTTTCCTCTAGAGTCATAGAGCATGTTCATTGTTTTGCAGGGTTTCCATCTTGTCGAGCCATTTTAGTGTTGTTGAGTTTTCTTGGCTTTGTCAATGTTTATTGTCTTCGTGTGAACTTAAGTGTTGCCCTGGTTGACATGGTGAATAGTTCTGCATCAGAAAAAACTAATTATAATCACTCACATGTAGATGATCTCTGCGTTGCGAATGACAGTTCATCAGATTTACATCACAAGGTAATCCTTCATGTGGCTTGATATGTTAAGATGGACAGAACTTCTGTAGCACTTAGATTTATAATTTATAAACTTTGGATTATTTCAAATCCGGAATCAGAGTTGTACCTTAGCTTAGTTTTGGTTCATGAAGCAGAGGTTTTGTATTAAGGTTATAGTATAAGTCAATAGGACTATATGTATCAGCTGTTGCTATTGATTATAGGTAAGATTAATAATAACTGTTAGCAGCATGAGCTTGGTGAAAGGGAGGGAGTAGCAAGGCCCAAGTACAGGACATGATTCTGTGTACTAAGCAAGAGTTAGAGGACAACTGCTAAACCCAAGTGCAAGACATAGAGGATGTCCACTAGGTCCTGGTACAGGACATGCACTGTGTAATGAGAAAGAGCAGAGGACAAGAGGACAAAACGATTCCTTTAAATATGAAGGACACAGAGCATTCGCAGGGCAGTTCAGTCAGAATCAGCAGGCAGTTGATAGAAACACCTTGACAGCGTTGCCGGACAGTCGATTGAATACATCAATAATGTGGTATTCACTCGTGAAATTCAAGAAGAAGATGCCACTGTCCAGCCAATTGGATCGGCCAAGCCAAGGGAGTCAAGTACAGAAGAACGTCAAACCAAAGTAATCTGCCTGACATTTGGGAAGTAAACTGAATTGTTGTAAAGCAATGCAAATCTTTAATTTTAAATAGATGGATAATGGAGTAGGGTTCATCTTCATTTTTGTCCACTATGTCTTTACTTGTTTTACTGCTTGTCTTCAATTGTGTTATGGCTTATTAAGTTATATAGGGTTAAACTTTATTTGTGTCCACTATGTTTTCACTTGTGCTATCATTTGTTTCAACTGGGTTATTGCTTATAGCTGAAAGAATTTATCTGTTGCCAATATTAATAAAATTATATTCAAGCACGGCTTCTACTCACTAGCCATAAATCACTAATTCTCTGAACTGCTTATGCTGCTTCTCTCACTCTTCTTATCTCTCCTGTGACTAGTCGTTCCCCTCATCTTTACATTGCCGAGACCTTTAGCGACTGCCGTCATTAATTCCCATTCAAATACAAACCAATCATGAAAGTCTTGGTGATAATACATAATATGTTATATGATATATTTTCTGAAATCGACACTGTGTGATAAATGTTTGAGGTGAGAGTTGTCCTAACAGTGCTTAACATTCTTGCCTGCTAGTTTTATATTGAAATAGGGGGTTTGGAGTTGACTGCAGATTTTCAAAAGCAAAGGTAGCAGAGAGGGTTGAGAATCTGATGGGGAGAGAGCCACTAGTGTGTAAAGTCCACCAAATGGGGTGTTATGGTGAAACACTGACACAAATGGCATAGGCTGCAAACCACTGGAAAAGGCAATGAGAAACCACTCCTATTACCAAATCCAGAGTATAATGGTATCCAAGAAAAGAGTTTCATGACTGTCATAAACAGTGCTCTCAAAAGAATTGAATGTCATGCCTAGAACGGGAGGAGACAGGGCTCTTCAGGTTGCAACCCTGGCAAATACTCATCTATCATATGACTTCAGGGTCTGACTGTGTTACTGTGTTTCATCCGCATCATGAGGAAGGCAGATATATATATATATACACACACCGGTATATATATATATATACACTGATAGAATAGATATAGAATCACTGACGCTCACTGGTCACATTAGCAACGTGACAAGGTCATGCTACTATCATCTTCGAAAGATCGTGAAGATCCATTGCTACCTCACAATCGATGCTACGATACAACTAGTCAGGGCGTCCATCTTATCACGACTAGACTATTGCAATAGTATTATGCTTGGGCTCCCGGATTGTCAGCTGAATCGGCTGCAGTCAGTTCTGAATGCGGCTGCTCGAGTGATCTTTGGTGTCAAGTGGAATGTGCACGTAACACCTATACTGAGAGACCGGCTCCACTGGCTGCGGATCCCGCAAAGGATCAAGTACAAACGATGCTGGCTTACGTATCGAATGCTCCGTGATCCCACCTGCCCGGAATATCTAACGGCGCTGATACGCATGCCTACGACGACCGAGGTGCGTTCACGACTCCGATCGAGTGGCCGAGCTCGGCTGTTCATACCACCTCCGGCCAAGACTGCGATGTTCGGGGAGAGATCGGTGTCTCACGGGAATCCGGCTCTATGGAACGCACTGCTGGATGACGTGACAGAAGTGACTTCTCCTGAAATGTTCGCCAGAAGACTCAAAACACACTTGTTTAATATTTCGTACAGTTGAGATATTTTATTTGCTGTAAAGTGCTTTTGATTTTGACACTTTGTCATGCATACTGTGCTATATAAGTTGTCAGTTATGAATGAATATATATATTCATTCATTCATTCATTCATTTGTGGACGATTTTTATAGCGCTGTAACAAGGCTGAGGCCCACAACAAAAGCTCTTTAACAACTCAACTATACCCCAACCCAAACAGATGTGTTTTTAAGCTCTTGATGAAGTGCTCAGGAGTATTAGCCGTGGCGACATCGTCAGGAAGAGAGTTCCACAAGATGGGGTTACCACATGTAAAGGATCTCTCTCCAAACTTAGTAGTCTTGCAGGGAGGAGGAACCTGAAGTTTGACCCCATGACTTGAACAGAGTGACAATCTCCTGTCACTACGCTGCAGTCTCTTTACAAGAGAGACAAGGTATTCAGAACAGCACGGGTCATGCAGCACTCTGTATGTCAGTCAGCATCTCTTGAACACAATCTGCTCAGGGACTCGAAGCCATTGAAGATGATCCCTGAGAAGTGGAGTTACGTGCTCGCACCAACGACACCCGAACACGATCCTCGCTGACAGATTAAGAACAGACTGCAGGCGATCCAGTTTATTGACCGGGAGACCCCACAGCACACTATTGCAGTAATCAATCCTCGTTAGCACCAAGGCCTGGACCAAGTGAACCACACCGGATACAGGTAGACAGCGCCGGACTGATCTTATTCTTCTCAATTGAAAGTGGCATCGCCTGATCACATCATTTAAGTACGGCTCAAGTGACAGAGTACCATCAAAGAGAACCCACAACAGCCTCACACACTCTGAGGGGACAATGGTTACATCACCCATCACGAACGGTTTACGATTCACTAGCGTTCTTCTCCGAGGGGTGGTGACCCAAAGAAACTCGGTTTTTCCAACATTAAGGGCCAATCGATTTTCCTCCGCCCACTTAGAGACAGCAGCTAGACACCCCAGTAACCGTTCCCGCAGCACCTCCACATCACCCGGGAGGCAGGACGAGTAAATCTGGGTATCATCAGCATAGCTGTGGGGCGACAGTCCAAAGGCCAAAATAATGGATATCAGGTCAGCCGTGTACAGAATAAAAAGTAATTAGCCAAGTACAGACCCTTCAGGAACCCCACACCCAACACTCTGCCCTACAGAAAGATTCCCTCCACACATTACGGATTGCACTCTGTCGGAGAGATAGCTAGCTATCCACCGCAAGGAGGAGCCACCCACACCGAACGATTTCTCAAGCTGGTGAATGAGGACCTGATGATCAACCGAATCAAATGCCAACGAGGGGCCAAGAAGGCATAGAAGTGCAAGCCTCCCGTTCAACACATAATCGACCAGCTCATTGAAAATCTTAAGGATGGCAGATTCAGTCGAGTGCCCTCGACGATAAGCTGACTGGTCACACAGCTTGAGTCCATTAGCGGTGAGAAACCCTATGAGCTGCCTGTTAGCAACCCTCTCCAGAAGCTTAGATAAAAACGTCAGATTGGAGACTGGTCTGTAGCTTGCAGGCTCCGAAGGATCAAGACCCAGCCATTTCAAATGGGGCCTAACAGCCGCATGTTTCCATGAAGACGGAAACTCACATGTCTCCAAGGACGCGGATATTAGCATTCTAATGAAAGGGCCAATAGCTCGATCGAGTTCTTTAATAGCCAAACGGGAAGTGGGTCAGCCTGGCATTGCTTGTTTGGGGCAGACCTAACCAAGGCCACAGCTTCATCGAGGGATGGGGTGGGTGGGAGAAAGCTAACAGATGGGGGCCATCATGCACAGAGGAAGTTGCGGGACCAGCATTCGCCGTCCTGTCACGTATCCTTGCCACCTTCTCCTCGATGTACTGGTGGAAGTCCTGAGCGCTAAAATCCGGGCCAGGACCACAGGTGTTATGATCTTCTCCCAGTAGCGCGTTGAGGACCCGCCATGTCCTCCTCTCATCTGACCCAGTCCGACTGAAGGTCTGCCTCCAATAGGCCTACCCTTAGCTTTGACCAACTTTCTATACTGACCCAGAGCCTCCCTCCATTGAGCCCGGGCCTCCGGCTCCACATTAGAGCCCACGGCCTTCTGAAACGACCTCTCCGCTCGCCGCACATCCCGCCGAGCCAGCCGACACTCATCATAAAACGGACAGAAAGGTCTATCACGCGTCCTGATCTCAGTCATAGGAGCAAGTTCATCAAGAATCCCAGTGATCACCGAGTTATAGCTCTCAGCAAGCTCAGACGCTGATCTTTCGAGTGCCAAATAATAATATATATATATAATATATATAATATTTAATATATATATATATATAATAATGTATATATATATACATATATACCTGTATACCTGGTTGGTGAAAGAGTCGATTGATATCCTGGTTCCTTTCTTAGTCCAACTGTTTTCAACTTCTCTATTGAATGCTGAATTACCTAAGACTTGGAAGCATGAACTATTGTATCCAAGGCTGAAAAAACCAGAATCTGATCAAACTCTAGTTAACAACTATCGGCCTGTTACGAATCTTTCATTCTTGTCCAAATTACTTGAACGCATTTTAAACAGGCAGCTTACCACTTATTTGATACAAAATGGTTTACTGCCAGAAGAACAATCGGCATATCGTCAAGGTCACTCAACTGAGACGCTGATTCTAAGAATGTTTAACAACTTGGTAGATGCAGTGGCAAACGGTCGGCTTGCATTATTGTGTTTGCTTGATCTTTCATCAGCTTTTGATTCCATAGACCATCGCATCTTGATCAACAGGCTAAAGATTACGTTTGGAGTCGACGACATGGCGCTATCCTGGATTTCTGACTATCTTTCAGACAGGACTCAGACTGTTTTCTGGAACGGCGGTCTGTCGACTAGAAGGCCAGTCAAGAATGGGGTACCACAGGGCTCGGTGCTAGGCCCATTACTGTATTTTCGCACCCACGTATAAGACGCACCCGCGTATAAGACGCACCCGCGTATAAGACGCACCCGCGTATAAGACGCACCTGCGTATAAGACGCGGGTTTTGATGATTTGTGTTTAAAAAATTGTGGATAAGACGCGCCCATATATAAGACGCACCAAAAGAGTCAAATACTGAGTCTCTATTCAGTTACCTGGTTAATAATTACAGACCTATATCACCTGAATGTGGCTGCCCATAGAGAGCAAGAGATAGGAGAGAGAAATAAGGGAGGTAGAAGAGATTGCCTTGAATTGGAGGGCTTCCTTTCACTGTTGTTGACCGTCATATAATGTCTACACACAGGTTTATTAACTGTCTATTTAAAATGCATTTATTACCTTTATCAGTCCGGGGATGCGGGCCTGTGTTATCAATGGATAATAATTCCCATGGCTCACCATATTTTTGTGTTAATAAGGGCACTTGATGGGGCAAAGGTCTTCTCAAATAGCGCCTCCATTTGCTACAATTTTTGACATACAATTCTATGAGTTGCTGAACTGTCTATTTAAAATGTTGAAATGTATTTATTACCCTTATCAGTCCGAGGATGAGGGCTTGTGATATCAATTGATAATAATTCCAATGGCTCACCACATTTTGTGTTAATAAGGGCCCTTGATGGCAGTTATTCATGTTCAAAATTTTTTAGATAAGACGCACCAAGTATAAGACGCACCAAGGGGGCTAATTGTGTAAAAATTCGTATAAGCCGCGTCTTATATACACGCGAAAATACGGTACTCTTCGTCTTGTACTTGTCTGACCTAATGCGAATAGTTCGATTTTATGGACTTACTCCCTTCGCGTATGCCGATGACATTCAGATTCTTTCGTTGTGTTCACCAACAGATAAAAAACAGTTGGAGTTGAGAATAACGCACTGTACCACTGTGATTGATCAGTGGATGGACTCAAACATGAATTGAATCCAGGGAAAACTGAAATATTCTGGTTCAGCTCACCGAGAAGGACTCATCTAATAAGCCAAACCCCAATCTCCATTGCAGGAGCGATGGTAGCACCGACAACTCAATTGCGGCTACTTGGAGTCCTCCTGGATCAGAAACTTACCCTGAAGAGCCATGTGCATAATGTAACAAGAGTATGCTATTTTCACCTACGGAAAATCAAACAGATTAGATGCTATCTGCCGACAGACGTAGTGATCCTACTGGTGCTTACAATAATTCTGACATGAATCGATTATTGTAATAGTGTTCTTTATGGACTACCAGAAAATTGACTGCGATGTCTACAGTCAATTGTGAATACATCTGTGAGACTGATTTTTGGTGCGAGATGGTGCGATCATATCACTCCTTACCTAAGAGATAAATTGCACTGGTTATGAGTTTTTGAATGCATAATGTACAAAAGATATCTGATAACATTCAGAGCTATAAATTATCAAACCTGTCCTGATTATCTGGCTACACTGATTTGAAGACACTACGCCTGCCAGTAACCGACAGCTTCACTCTAGTAACACGGTCTCCCTAATAATCCCACCACCTTCGCAAACAACGATTCTAGGTGAAAGATCGGTCACCAGAGGGAACCCACTTCTGTGGAATTCCATCCCAGACTTCATCACTAATTCGAAATCTATTGCACAGTTCAAGAAGAATCTTAAGACACACTTGTTTAGTACGTTGTATGATTGCTAATTCATTATTATAAAGCACTCTTGATTTAGGCTTATGCCTTGTTATATGGCTCTATAAATTATCAAATAATAATAATAATGTGTATATATATATATTTATATATATATATAGATTATAGACAAAGACATCAAAAGAGGAGTTGAATGGACAACATCATGGATTTAGATTGGAAAGACAACGGAATAGGTTGTAAATGAAAAGCTGCAAAATGAAAGCATCTGGTTAGACTTCAAATATTGAGGCAGCAAAATCCTTCCAAACCACTGGACATTTTAAAGACCTCATTATCTCAATATAATCTACCATAAGTACATTATGTACTTCTACTTAAATTATTTCTCCACAAGCAGACACCGGCCAGGAACCAAGGATTTTATATAAGATATATGGAGTTGAGATAGTCTAGGTCAGGTTAAGGTGACTGGAACATTCGGTTTGGTACCGGAAAATTCAGTACGGAACATTCGGTATAGGTCATGGAAGATTGTATTGCTATCAACATTGTGGTCTAATGTATATGTGTAAGTTTAAAAGATCTAATTAGGGTTAGGGGTCGTCCATAAATTACGTAACATGATTTTGGCACTATTTTACCCCTCCCCCTTTGTAATGTGACGTAACAAAACGTCAGACCCCCTAAAATATGATGTAACAACGGGCTGACCCCCCATTTTCGTCTTCCAAAAAGTCTTGACAAGCAAATAAGGTCATTCTTGTATTTTTTCCTTTCGAAAAACCCTGACAAGCAAAAAAGTTATCCTTGTATTTTGTCCTCTCCAAAATCCCTCTCCAAAATTTCCGACAAGCAAAAAAAGGTCAAAGGTCATCACTTAAATTTTTTTGCGTTATGTCACATTTACGGAACCTCCTCCCCCACCGTCACGCTTGTAACAATTGGCCGGACTCCTCTAACTGCATTACGTAATTTATGGACGGCTCCTTAGGGTTATTTTTAGGATTGGGTTAGGGTTATTTTTAGGATTATGGTCATTTTGATTAGGGTTAGGGTCATTTTGGTGTCAATTTTGTTGCAAGTGGGTTGTAAACTCTGTATGTAGGTCATGCACCGAATTCTCCGGTACAGAATTTTCTGGCACCGAATGTTCTGGGAACCCTAGTCAAGCACCAAAGACTTCAGTGATGTGCAGTGGCTCAGCTGTTACAACCTTGTGTTTGAACATATTCTCTAACTCAGCAGTTTGCAAGCATTCACTCAAAGGGCCAAATGTTTTTGCAATTTCTTTTCATGAGCAGGCCCTATCATGGGAAGGCCGGGCAGTCTACTTGGCCTGGGCCTCTATTCCTAATATATAAGTGGTGAAAAATATAAATTATTACTACTGACTAATACACTTCTGATTTTGTTTATCTGGATGTCTATATATATGTGTATCATTCGAAGAAGCCATGGATAAGTAGTGAAACATTAAAACTGTGGGAAGAAAGAAAAATACTCAGAAAGAGGACTGGAGCAGAAAATACGGATGAGTATAAAATAATGTGTAAGGCTGTAAAGAAGAGTGCAAGATCAGACAAAAGAAAATGGATAGAGGAGCAATGTGATACAATAGATAAAACAATTGGAAGCAACAGAACAAGAGGAGCATTCAAGCTAATTAAGAAACTTAAAGGAGATTTCAAACCATTGCCAAGAAACTTAAAAGACAAAGCAGGGAAATTGCTTATAGAAGAAGATCAAATATCCAAAAGATGGGTTGAATACATCAGAGAACTCTACACAGACATCAACGAGTATGGAGGCAACATCTTGGACGACTTGAAGTCAAGAAATGGCAGACCATCAGAATGTGATAATAAAGATGGAATCTTGAAGGCTGAAGTAGAAAGAGCAATAAAAAGACTATGAAATAACAAAAGTTGTGGGATTGATGGAATTCCAGCAGAACTGATAAAAGCAGGTGGACCCTGTATAGTTGAAGAAGTTTGGAAAATCTGCAGCACAATTTGGGAAACCGGAAAATGTCCAAGAGAATGGTGCAAATCCATCTTAATAGCATTACCAAAAAAAGAGACTTAACAAAATGTGAAAATTATAGAACAATAGCCCTCATCCCCCACCTGTGCAAAATAATGTTAAATATCACACAGGAGAGGTTAAGAGGTGCAATCGATGAGAATTTGAGCGAAGAACAGGGAGGTTTCAGGAAAGATCGTAGTACAATCCAACAGATACTAACCATTAGATTGATAGCTGAAGAAACGTTAGGCAAATCAAAGAGTCTGTATCATTGCTTCATTAATTTTAAAAAGGCATTTGATTCGATATGGCATGAAGGTCTATGGGGGTCACTGGCATGTTTAGGAACACCAGAAAAACTTATTAGAACCATAAGAAGTTTATATGATATGTCAGAAATGGCGGTAAAAACAAAACAAGGACTGAGTGAATGGGTGAAGGCAACCATTGGCAGTTGACAAGGAGACCCGATTTCACCTTTGTTATTCATCGCCATCTTAGAAATCATTATGGAAAAAATGGAGGCCAAAACACAAGGAGGTGTAATGATTCAGGGGCAGCAAATCAAAGACCTAAGATTTTCTGATGACATTGATCTAATGGCTGAGAGTGAGGAAGACCTGCAGAAGCAACTCACAGAGGTACACCAAACCAGCAAAGAATATGGATTACTTATTAACAGAAGCAAAACAAAAGTGATGGTGATGGGAAACAACAAAAGAGTTCAAATACATGTTGATGGTGAAAAGTTGGAATGTGTTGATCAGTTTATTTACTTAGGAAGTCTAATAACCGAAGATAATGACTGCAGCAAGGAGATAAGAAGACGGATTGGAATTGCAAGCAGTACTTTTGCCAATTTGAACATGATCTGGAAAAGTAAAAACATTTGCACAGACATTAAATTGCGAATTATGGACACATGCGTGATATCTACCCTACTGTATGCATGTGAGACATGGACCATGAAGAAACAAGACAGATTAAAACTGAATGCATCTGAAATGAAATGTTATAGACAAATGCTGAAAATAAGTTATAAAGATATGATAAAAAATGATACTATTCGCAAAGACCTGGGACGAACAAAGACTGTTGTTGAGAAGATCAAAGACAGAAAATTATCGATATTTGGACACATCTGCAGAATGAGGGATGACAGAATAATAAAGATAGTGATGATGGGCAGATCAAATAGTATGAGAGAAAGAGGAAGACCAAAGAGAAGATGGATCGATGACATTCTTGAATGGACTGGACTTGAAACCACCCAAAATGCAATATGCATGGCCAAAGAAAGGAAAGGGCCATGGGCGAGCACTTTTACA
The DNA here is from genome assembly GCA_018105865.1 of Metaphire vulgaris. NCBI lineage: Eukaryota > Metazoa > Annelida > Clitellata > Crassiclitellata > Megascolecidae > Metaphire > Metaphire vulgaris. The sequence goes on from CM030861.1 coordinate 4,124,660, forward strand.
CCGTTGGCTCCGACGGTCCTTATGGACTATGGAGTGTGATGATGATGATGGATGTCTATATTCTTAAATGTATTTTCATACCAATACCCAAGAAAAATAAAGCTCAAGAATGTGAAGACTACAGAACCATAAGCCTGATTTCACACATGTCCAAAATCCTATTATATATAATAAAAAACAGGATCACATTCATAGCAGAAAGATTACTGTCGGCGAGTCAACTGGGCTTCAGAAAAGGCAAAGGAACAAGAGATGCCATTTGGCAAATAAGACTCATATGCGAAAATACACAAAGAATTGGACAAAATATGCACATATGTTTTATCGATTACAAAAAGGCTTTTGATATGGTGAATCATACAAAACTAATAGAGATACTGAAATGGCAGAAATACCAACTATAGAAACAAGGCTACTGATCAACTTATACTATAACCAGTCTGCTACAGTGAGACTACAAAATGAAGAAACGGAAAAAATTAGAATTAAACAAGGAGTTAGACAAGACTGCATTTTGTCTCTTCTATTATTCAACATTATTATTATATTATTATTATTACAGAATTCCTAATAAAAGAAGCAATTGAAGAAACTACAGGCATAAAAATAAATGGAATAGTATATAACATACTAAGATATGCAGATGACACAGTGATATTTGCTGAAAGCGAGAAAGATTTACAAAATGTATTAAATAAACTAAGCAATAAAAGCAAAGAATATGGCATGGAAATAAACTTAAAGAAAACAAAGACAATGATCATAAGCAAACAGAGAAACATAAAGCACAAAATTTTAATAGAAAATACTGAATTAGAACAAGTGAAGGGGTACAAATATCTTGGAAGCTATATAACAGAAGATGGTCGATGTGAACAAGACATAAAAGCTAGAATCGCCATGGCCAAGGAAGCATTCTGGAAACAAAATGAACTCCTAAGGAGGAACTTAGGATTAGCAACAAAGAAGGTTAGGTGTTCTGCTGGACGAGTCGCTGTCGTTTGTGGGACACGTCAGTAATGTCGCCAGAATCTGCTTCCATCAACTTCGGAAAATTAAAGAGATCCGTCGGTATATTTCAACTCAGGCGGCAATCCAACTTGCACGCGCGCTCTTATCGTAGCCAGAGTTGACTATTGTAACAGCATTTTACTTGGTCTTCCAGCCAGTCAGCTGAACCGGCTTCAATCGGCTCTTAATGCCGCCGCTAGGCTGATTTATGGGGTCAGGTGGCAGGACCACGTGACCCCATTGCTGAGAGACAAGCTTCATTGGCTACGGATTCTGGAGTGGATCGTCTTTAAACGGTGCCGACTGACGTTCCGTGTCCTACACAATCCCTCATGTCCCAGTTATCTATCCGAGCTTATTCGGAAACCGTCAGCGTCTGACCGTCGCCTTCAACTACGTTCAAGCAGTCGTCCGGTACTGTACATTCCACCACCATCGAAGACTGTGAAATTCGGAGAGCGTTCTGTCACTCGTGGCAACCCTCTTCTTTGGAATTCGTTGCCAGATACAGTGACATCTGCTAACTCCTTTAAATGGTTTTCAGTTGTACTGAAGACATATCTATTTAACATTTCATTTCAATTTATGTAAAGTGCTCTTGCTTTTGGCATCAAGCTATGTTATAGCGCTATAGAAATTGTTGAGATAATAATAATAATAAAGAAGAGAATATTGAGATGTTATGTAACATCTGTGTTCATGTATCCTTGTGAAGGCTGGACAATAACAAAAACTATGCAAAAGAAAATTGATGCATTTGAAATGTGGTATTTCAGAAGGATGCTAAAAATCAGTTGGAAAGATAAAATAACTAATGAAGAATGTTTGAAGAGAATGGAAAACAGAAAGACCCTGATGAAAGAGATTGCTGAAAGGAAAACACAGTATGATGGACATATAATAAGAGGATCATGCACACAGCAAGCTCTAAATGTCTTGGAAGGGAAATATGAAGGAAAAGCAACTAAAGGACGACCACAAAGAACATGGTTAGACGACATAAAAAGCTGGACTGGCATAGAAAATTATGGGGAAATGAAAAGATTAGCTGAAGACTGAGACAAATCGTGACTGCCAACCTTCGAACCGAAGGCGGCACACCATGATGATGATGGATGCCTATTAAAGTACCTGATAGATTCATATTATGATTTAGGGGACTGAGGGACCTAAAATTTGTAAAGGTCCAGGGCCTCTTCTGACCTCTGAAAACTATTTGGCCAACAAAAATAGGCCTGCATTCTTATATATTGCACATCTGTTGAAAACTTTAAAATTATAAATAAAGCTTAAAATTTCATACATGAATAAGAATAACCAAAATTGGGAATGATGGGAAGGTTTTATTGTTTCAATTTTCTTGGAATTGAACCTTGTGATATTTTGAATACAAAGAACAAAGAAACAAAGAACAAAGTATTTGTTTGTATTTGTTTGTATTTGATTTTAGGCAGGAGAGTTCAATTGGGACTCACAATTACAAGGTCTTATCCTGGCTGCATTCTTCTATGGATACATTGTCACACAGATTCCTGGAGGATGGCTTGCAGAAAGATATGGTGGTAAAATTCTTCTAGGTGGAGGCATTCTTTGTACTTCAGTCTTAACTTTGCTGACTCCGTGGGCTGCACGATGGAAAGTCGAGGCATTGATTGCAGTCCGCGTGCTTGAAGGAATTGGTGAGGTCAGTACACACTCTTTTAACTATTACCATACTCGTATTTCATTTATTTAATTTTCTCATTTCCGGTTGACTTCCGATTATCAGTGCATGTTTGGAATTTGTCGCCGTTCTCACCAGTTTTCAACGTTTTGCATCTGGTTTTTTGTGCCAAATGAGAAGATCGAGTTCTTGCTCATCAGTTTTCAAGGAGCTTACTCTATCCTCTGTATTTTTCTGATTGTTCTGGACTTTTTCGGTTGATCATTATCGTCAAGTCCACCATCTTGTCTGCCACAGTGGCTTTCATAGCCAGCGCATGTTTGCATGTCTGGAATGTCGCCCTTCTTGGCAATTGTATGACTCGGTCGACTGTTGCTCCAGTCTTTGTCGGAATTTTCCATCTCCATCAGATCTGATGAGTTCAGCGATGGGAACCTACTCGGCGGTGGATTATCCTCACAGATGACCGCCTTGTGGGAATTCAGTGCTGGATTTTTCCACATTGCAAATTCTATTTACCATCGCACGACCTATCAACATCTTCCATCCTTTACTGGTGTCTCTGTGTTGGGAAACATTCTGTGGAAGGCCACTCTCTTAGGAATTCGTCACCGGATTTCGCCACAGCGACGAACTTCTTTTTACCATCCGAGTGGATTTTAAAGATCATCTTTCTATTCGCAGAAGTGTCAATACTGTCAACAGGTCTTCTGAAGTTGGCTTTGCCACATCAACAGCGTTAACTGCAGTGGGAGTGCTTCTGAGTGACTTTTAATTAAGACTGAAGAGGCACTATATAAAAACTATTACATTACATTACATTATCTCGTATCTAATATGCACCCATGTACACGGTTTGTCAATAAAAACCGGCCTATTTTGAAGTTCTTCAACTTTCTTAATTTATGATGTACAAAGAAAATAAAATATCACAAAGAAGCTTACTTACTAGAGAATCCAAAAGCGTAACATTTATTTTCATCACTAAATTACATCGTGAGAAAAATGCAAATAAATAGGTATTATGTTGAATGTCGGCCAACCATTTATTCTTCAACAAGATGGTGCCCCAGCACATCGTTCACGAGAAACATTTGCCTTCCTGGCTGCAAATCTACCTCATCATCATGAACATCATCATCGTTAAACTTCATTAGTGCAATTTTAGTAATGCTCTTGACATCAGTCGATGGTCGCTCCTTGATTTGAATTGTAATTCTCCAATTTCAATCCATTAAGTCAATTTGATTTTCTGGTCATATCTGATAGCAATAGAGAACAAGTAGGGCCTACATTTGAGTCTGGATTGAAATGCCATAAGAGACTCGGCAGAGAGGACCAATGCTGGGAGTGAATTCCATATTCTCGACCCAACCGTGAAGAAGGCCAGCTTACCAAGAGTGGCGCAGGCGTGCAATATCTGTAAAGTTAGTGAATCCAATGTGTCTCCGCACCTGACATTGAACAAGGACCTGAGGTATGGTACCTAAGTTCAACGAGCCAGAGAAATGGCTACTGAACAGCCCAGACCTGAATCTGGTCAAAAATTCAATTTAAGGAGCAATGCAGCATCTTGTTTACTAAAGAAGTGCTTAGGTGCTGCTGGGAACAGATCAGGTAGGAAATGATGTACAAGGCATTTATCCAGTGGCTGTCCCGAATTTTGCTGGTGATTCGGGCCAAAGAAAGACACATTTGGACTAAAGCAGCCTTTCAAGTGATGACGTAATGCATTCTATGCTAATGCCAAATAACTTTTATAGAACATACCTGTTTATTTGCATTTTTCATGTGATGTCATTTAGCGACGTGAATGAATTTTGCATTTTAAACTCTTTAGTGCCGTACGTACTCGCAGGCTAGTTGAAAAATTTATGTCTTAAAGTTCACTTTAAAATGCCGAGTTGAATTATCTGCAAGTCAGTGCAATTTTCGAAAGAGTTTTGTAAAGAAGCATATTGCTTAATGAATTACAACGTTAAGCCATGTTGTGTCTATTTAAAGACATGTCTGTTAAAAGACAATGGGCGTCTGGCTCCTCCTTTATCATTTAGGCACTGTCATGCAGCAGCAGTTTCCTTTGGTCTATCAATTAATGATCATCATCATTAACCGTGGGCTCAATGCCCGTTGGAGTATAATGCCACCTCCACAGATTTCTGCCATTCTTTCCTAGTCATTGTTCTGTGACTAAGACCCTGTAAACTGCTTCTGTAAACTGACCCTGTAAACACCATTCTTCAATATCACTACACCATTCCTTGTGTGGTCTTCCTTTCTTATTGGCACCCTCCATTATTCCAAACTTTAGAGCTTTGATCTTTCTGTCCTCTTTCATTGTGCATATGTGTCCAAAAAGATGGAGTTTCCTTTGTTGTACTCTTTTCAGCATGGCTTGTTTTGGCTGAATTCTCCTGTATAGTTCTTCATTTGTGATTTTTTGACCCATCCGATTCTTAGTATTTTTCTATAACATTTCCTTTCAAAGGCTAGTATTTTTCTTTCCAAGTCTTTGGTAATGGTCCATGTTTTGCATCCATATGAAAAGCTGCTGAAGATACAGGTTTTGAGTATTTTCTTGTTTGTTTCAGTGTTTATTGCTTTGCTTTTCCAGATCTTGTCCATTGCCATCAGTTGATCTAAAGTCTTTACTGCTCTTCTTGTGACCTCTTGTCTGCAGTCTCAGTCAATTAATGACATGCCTGCAAAACTATTGCCAACTTATACAGTCATTGGCACTAGATGTTTCTCAGTGTGTGGCCCATGCTCTGGAATTCATTACCAATATCACTTTGCATTACAAACACTTTAGCATCTTTCAGATCCAGTCTTAAAACATATCTGTTTGACTTGGCTTATTCCCCTTAGATTGCTCCCCCACTATTCTGACTGATCTTTCCGGATTAACCTGGATCTTATTCAATTTGGATTTGGTGTGCCATCGGCTGATGCCCTGGGCATTATGATAGTGGTGCTATAGAAGTTTATTGATTGATTGATTGAATTGAGGGAATAAAGAATAACATTGATTTAATAAGAGGATGTCAAGATCAAACAGAGTGGAAATCCATGGTCTCTAGTGCAGAAATACGCAGCATCTAAAGAAGAAGAAGTGAATTAAAAGATTTAAAATGATTAAGATAGTATGTTAAAAATTTAATTGTCATTAATGCGTTTGTTATAATAGTGAGCTGATATACTATTTAAGAATAACTCTTTGACAGTCTGGGGCATAATTCACCAATAAAGTTCACAAAACTACTGCACATTAAAATAGTAGAAAGTGTTATTACTGGTAGTTGAGGGTGTTTATTGCAAATATGCAAATACTATCAGATATATTGATTATTTTATTAAATTGAAACATTAAAAGTTTTAAAGCAAAAATTACATAAGAGAAATATTGCAAAATGGAAGCAATGGTGATAATAACAAAGCCTTTGTTCAAATTTTTAAAGGGTCAATGGCAGCTCCATGTGACCGTTTATGGCTCCTTGCATGGCATTAATTGAGTGCCCAGTGATATTAATCTGTTTTTTTCTGTGGTTTTTTTAAAATTTGCTTTTCATTTTAAACACCTTATTCTAAGAATCTATATAATTGTCATCATCTTTGTTGTCGTCGTCGCTGTTGTCGTCGTCATAATCATTATAATCATCATTTATTACCCATTATTTTATGTTGGACTTAGCACACAGATAGAATTGCTTTTTTCCCATCAGGTGAGATCAGATCAGGTCTAGTATTTATCATGCAGCTTTTTTCAGTCATTGATTTCCGTGTTGCTTTCTCCATGCTCCTGATCGCTTGCAGATTCTTTAAGCATTAACTGTTGTAGTTGAGTCCATATGTTCTCTGATATGTTGAAAAGTTCTTATACATGATAATTTCATTGTATAAATCAGGTTTTAAGCAATCATTAAATGACTTTGTAACACATTCTCTGATTGATTGAAAGTTTATATGTAGGCACATTTTTGCATAAATATATAATACAAATAAGTAAAAATTTTAGAAATTTTAACATTTAAAATGAAATGTTCTTATATTGCCTCTATATTATTGCCCTAACTTTTATCATACATCTATTTTCTATTATGTTGTATGGATTCACTTGCATGGCATACTTAAGAGAATTTAAATTAAGAGATTGGAAATAGCTTTGAATGTATAAGTACTTTGTTCAGTAAAGACTGTAAAGATAATTCCTTCTTGGTCTAAAAATATTAATTAATTAAAACTGGTTTATTTCCAACAACAAAAACATACTAGTTACATACATAACACGTAAATCAATCGCTCACATTAAACATTTTAGAGCATAGAAAAAATATAATAAAATAAAAAGAACAGAGAATTATTCTAATGATATATCATTATGATCATTGTAATTGTTAAAATGTTCTTCTTCTTCTTCATGTGCCATGTATTGCTACGTCGGCAACCATGGATTTCTGCTCTTTTCTGTTTCTGGCTTTCCTTATCAGTAAGGAAAGCCAGAAACAGAGAAGAGCAGATTATAAGAAACAGCGTTAAGGAATCTCTGAGTAAAAACTCAAGCTTTTCGCCCGGTAGGGAAAGTCATGAACGACAGGTGACACCCGACCGTAACAAGTTAAAACGTTAAAGAATAGATACCAAAAGGGAACACAGTTCCCGCAGATAGGTATCTATAAGTAAAGTACTGTAAATCAATAGCAATAGAAAATGACAGAGGTACAGTATAGGCTAGTGTAAATATCTTGACATCATGAAGTCAATAAGTTAATCTTATAACTAATAATTCAATTAATAGATTATTTTAGTGTAATTTAATTAGGATATCATTTTTAAGCTGATTTTAAACATATATAAATTTGATGTATTGGTTAAACTTTCGGGTAGACTATTCCAAGTACGAGGTCCAAAACATTTAATGGAAAATAATCTCATATTAGTACGAGCATGCGGGATAGCAAATTTGTTTTGACTTCTTATATTATAGGTATGTAGATTTGTTATTGAAAAGTATTCAGGTTTGTAAAAGTGGATTGGTAAGAGCTTATTAACATATTTAAACATAAATATTGCTGTTTGATACTTATGTATACAATGTCCTAATCTGTAGTTTTGGAGCCAACATAGTAGGTACGCTAGTCAAGTTGATTGATAGCTCCAAAAATCATTCACCTGCTTGAACTTTGATGCAATAAGGGGCAGAATTAAAAATTAAAATAAATGTTAAAAATTTATTTCAGGGTGTTACCTTTCCTGCAATGCATGCAATGCTGGCTAAATGGGCTCCAGTGTATGAAAGAAGCCGCATGGTGACCCTTGTCTATGCAGGTGACAATATTTTTTTATTAATGTTTGTCAGGAACCTGAGATAACACTGTTATTATATGCACTGTTGATTATATCATCATTGTCATCATTATTCTCTCTGCCAGCTTCATAGCAGCAATAGATACCGGTAAACATTTCCAAGAAATCCTGTCTTCTGTTAATCTTCCCTCTTTTGTGATTGAAATTCCTTTAAAGTCCATGTCTTCTCTGATGTTGTCCACCCACTTTTTCCTGAGTATTCTTGTCTCTATTTCTTTCCATTTGAGTTTAGAGTATTGAGCATTTAGACTAGAGTAACTGGACCCTGTCTCTGAAATGAGCTGAATTCATCAATTTTGGCCTCATTTCTTACTGTCTCGCTCTGTTCATTGCAAAAGCTAAGTCTCACTTTTTATCATGCAACTCAAAAACCAGTAGCATCGCTGAGTAAAAATATAAGAGGTGCTGTACAAGTGCCTCATTACATATACAGTGTATTATTATTATTATTATTATTATTATTATTATTACATGGTTTTAACGCACAATAGTTAAGTCATTCACAAGTGAAGAATCATAAGTGTGGGGTGAGTCATGTGACCTAAACAGTGTAGGCTAAACTGCAGAGTGCAGTTTTCAGTCGGCGTTTAAAAACAATCAACGAAACAGTTAAGACTGAATTGACAGATTTCGGTATATTGTTCCAACCAGACGGAGCAGCGTTGGTGAAGGAACGTGGTTGGTGAGAGAAAGGTGAGTGTGCCGCTGTATCAGTTTGTTAGCACCTCGTGATCTCAGTAGTTGAAACTGTTTCTGCAGTTGGACGATGTTTGTCAGGTAGCTGAGCTGTTGTGTTGTTATCTTAAAAGTAATAGCGCAATCTTGTATTGAATGAGGTACCAAACTGGTAGTCAGTAGAGACGAGCTAGGATCGGTGTGATGTGTTCTGTTTAGTTCACTTTACAAATGGTCCTGGCCAGTGAGTTCTACACCCGCTGCAGCTTTTGTAAGTTTTTTCCCGAGGTGCTATAAAGAACAGAGTTGCAGTAGTCTAGTCTACTGCTAACCACCATCATATCATATATACAGGTGTGTAGTTTTCCAACTTTGTGAGTGTGTCTGTGTGTTTGTCCCTAGCAGGCTAGCACTATAACCATAGGTGATTGGCTATGGGAGCGAATATAACAATCAAGCTGCTAAAAATCTGGAAAAACAAAGCAATCAGCAAACTCACAATGATAAGACAGATCAAGGCACTAGTTTGGCCTGTTGCCTCTTTTGGCTGAGTCATGGACACTAAATAAAGAGGAATAAAACTGAATTTAAGCATTCAAAAACAGGTGCATAAGAAAAATTATTAGGATTTGTTAAACAGTTTTAGTATCAAATGAGACATTGCACAAATTAGATGGAGTAGACCAAGAATTTCTAACTCATACCAAATAAAGAGATTTCAGTCATATCAATGGGAAAACAGAGGACTCTATTGAAAATTCAGTAATAATGGGTTTGTCTGAAGGAACCAGAAGGCATGGCAGACCCAGAACCAACTACAGTGTAGATAGATAACTTCATAAAGTGGAACATAAAGTTAACTATCCAACATGAAAGGAGTGCCATTAATGGAGGCAGCTAAAGAAAGAAAACAATGCAAAGAAAACGATGCAGCCAACCGTTGCATAGCAACACGGGCATCATGGCATGACATGATTGGTTCAAACTGTCAACAGGTGGCTAGAGGTGATTATGGGTGGAGGCAGAGGATATAGTCCATAAATGATTGGAGAGACGAATAGACCAGAATGCCTTGCGTGACCTGATTCAAGTATGCGAATATTGGCTAAAGGTGGGTCTCCGGCCTCCCATTAACAGTGATCAGTAAGTAAGTAAGTAAAATCTTGTTAATTTCTATAGCGCTTTCAAAAGCAGCTCTGAAGTAGCTCCTTATTCATAGGCGCTTAATCTTAAAATGAAGTAGCTATAGCCAAAGGAGGGGTCATTCACGCAGGGTCATTTAATCCAAATGGCCAGTGGTTGGTCCGTTACAGCTATGGAGGAAATGATTTTTGAAGAGAAATGATTTCAGTTTAGAAAGAAAAATGTGAAGAAAAGTTTTTCAGCGGTAACCCCATCGGGTGAGTGGCAAAGTTGTAGAGAGTTGTCAATGGAACAAAATAAATCAAAAAGTTTGAAAATCGGTCTACATTTGGGAAAGATATCTAAATTCTAACTTGAACACCTACTGGTATGTTGAAGCATAAATATTAGCTATGAATTTCGAGAAAATTTTGTATTTAAAAAAAATTTGCTATATCTCAGGCTATATAAGAACTAAGAAGATGAGGTATGCACCATTGTTTAGCATTTTTATTCCTCTTTCTAACCATCCATGCAAAACATAATAATTTGGGGGTAGGGTCCACCCTATGGCCTAAAATAAAACCCATCCAGAAAAATTTTTTGAAGCTCTGTAGCTAAAATATTTCAGTGGTAACCCCACTCTGGTCAGCAGCAAAGTTGTAGGGGAATATCAGTGGAACAAAATAAAACAAAAAGTTTGAAAATTGGTCGATATTTGGTAAAGATAGATAAATTCTAACCCAAAAAGTCATTTTATGGAAGTTATTAGTCTACCCCTCTCTCCAAAGAATATGTATTCTCTCTTTATAGACCCGATATAGCTAAAAATAGGTGTCATCTAGCGAATGGTTGGATACTAAAGCGATTTGTAGCATAAAACGTCTCTGATAAATCACATGTGTTTCACGAAATGCCTCAAAATTACATGACGAGCCTGGCTTGGGGATCCCAAACAAATAAAAAAAGATGACGTTGGACGAGCTAGGCTCAGGGATCCTGGTAAAGGGGTTAATAATATCTGCATATCTGGAGCATGAAAATTTTGATCGACGTTAAGCTGGAATGAGTGACGTAGGTATTTTGTTCAAATGGGCATGCTGATCAAAGGCAGTGGGGTGTATCAGAATATTTGTCGGCTTTCGTGAATCAAGTCTGGATGAGAAAATGCGAACAATTAACAAGGAAGACTGGAGTCATCTCATATCCAGCTCATTGTCATCATAGATGCAGTGGCGGCTCCACCGGGGGGGCCAGGGGGGCCCGTGCCCCCCCTATTGAGAGCCTGGCCCCCCCCAGTACCCCCAGTTGGGACCCTATACTTAATGCTACATACATTAAACAACAAATGGTTGGCCCCCATGATTAGAAGTTGCCCCCCCAACGCCCCCCCACTTGCCAAATCCTAGAGCCGCCACTGCATAGATGATGGAAGAAAAAGAAGAGGAAGCTGTGTATTAATTATTCAACAGAATGCTGAGACTGATAATGAGTTCACTATAGATTTGTTCTGAGATTGACATTTTGAAATTTTTTTGAAGATTAGTTCCATTGTGAAAGCTTGATTTACGGTTGCTTTTTATTACAGTATGTAGACAATCTAATGAATTATAGGGAACATTGCATCTTTGGTTTATGCATATAGTAGATCATTAGTTATTTTTAATGTTATAGTTTTATGATGTATTTGTAATTGATGTTTGAAAATGCTCTGTTGGCATTGTTCATAAGGAAAGAAACCCAGTCACTAGTCATCAAGATCACCTAGATTATCAATTAAGCACCACATTGGTGACATGAGATGGCTATAAAAAGCATGCATATTATTATAAGTCATTTTTATTAATGAGGTTTTCACGGACCTAGACTTAGCTGACGATGTGGCTAATCTGGTTGAGCTGCCCAAAATAATTATCCTTTCTCTGGATATTCTCAGTAAAGAGTCATGCCCATTTGGCCTCGAGGTCAACTGGTCCAAGACCAAGATTTAATAAATCTATGTCCAGAGTGCATGCCCTTCAGCTACCTAAGTTGCCTGACTGACAGCTCAGGAGGCAGTGAACCAGAAGTCTTCCAAAGGATTGCCATATCTCGAGAATGCTTCAATTCTTTCGATAGATTCATCTGACGCTCGAGTATCCAGCTTCAGACCAAAGTCTGCCTGTACCAGATCTGTATACTTCCAGTGCTCCTTTATGGAGCTGAAGCATGGACGCTGACGTCTTTGTTGAACAAGAGACTTGATGCTTTCCACCAATGGTGTCTTCGATGACTGCTTTGTGCACCTTACACCTTAAACATGACCAATGCAGAAGTCTTCCAGCGCATGGGCAAGGGTCAATCTCAGTCAAAATTTGTGCCAGTATATTGTGCCTATTTAGACATGTTGCAAGGTCTAACCCAGGCAAGGATCACGCCAGAGCCCTACATGCTACAATTTTCGGCCCACCTAAACACTGGAAGCGTCTGGTTGGAAGACCACATACCACCTGGTCAAGGGTAATTGAAGCCGACTTAGCAGCCCAAAACCTTGAACTCTTTGCTGCTTTGAGGAGCTTTTCTAGGTGGTGCCGTTATGGCTGCCCGTGTGTGTTGTACGTGCTTGCAAATCGTTGCCGCTCTTTTGCATTCGCCGACGTTTTGTGCCTGAATTCATGGTTGGGTGCAAGGATTAGAGATTCGTCCGTCGGTTTTTCGAAGCGTTTCTAACAGTCCTCATCTTTTCCTGTCGTTCTGAATGTTCCAGTCGGTCATCGCTGTTTACCGGGTCGTTCGCCAATTGCGGTCATTGATGTAGCGTCATGTTGCTACTTGGCGTAGATGCGATTGACTGCCATTCTAGATGTTGCTTCCATCTTCGTGAGAACTGCGTTCCGCTCGCCGGATTTCTGAGGAGTATCTTGCAGTCCTGTACTTTTTCACATTGTTCTGGAGTTTCTAGTCGATTGTTCGCCCGTTGAGAATCTGCCAATGTCAGCCGTTTTAATCGGTTGCTGCATGAAATTCAATGGAACAGTGATTGACTGCCGCTCTGGACATCGTTGGAATCTCCACCTTCGTCAGTCTTGTCGGTCTTGGGAACGAACTATTTTCTCGCAGAAGACCGCTTCTTCGGATTTCACCGGCGGATGCTATCGTACGGAGAATTCCTACTTTCAACTTGCGGATTCTCAACACCTACCGGTACTTCCGTTTACTCATTGATGTGTCAATGTTGCTGAACTATTTCTAGGAAGGACCGCTTCCCAAGGAGACTCAACACCGGATTTATTTAAGGCAGCAAAGTTCTTTCTTACCATCCAAGTGGATCTTTTAACATTGTCACCTTCTTACCTTCATTGACATGTCAGCGTTGTCAAAGTGCTTTTGACTTTGGTATTTTAACTATGCTACAGCGCTATATAAATTGTCCAGTTAACATAATATAACAGGACAGAACGAACTGGCAACGTATCATGAAGACTGTTACGCTCCAGAGAGGCTTGCCATAAGTGATGATGATAATGATTTTTTTATTGTCTTATTTATCATTTTAATTTTTTCTCTGTAAGGTACCTTCTATTTTTAGCAGTCCTTTTATATTGACATTAACATTGATATTGAATTTCATTAAACTTTGCATGCTAATCGGTGTTAGTGGACTTGGAGCCCACAGAACAATCTAGATGAAGCAGCCATTCCCTGCCCAGCAACTTCATTCTAAAAATTCTTAGTATTTCCTACTTGCAGTATTCATTATATTGCCATAACCACTGTTTTGAATGTTGGTTACTATAGTGTTAATTGAATTTTTAAAAATTTATTAGGAGCTCAGCTTGGGACAGTGATTGGAATGCCAATATCTGGAATTCTATGTCAGTATGGCTTTGCTGGAGGATGGCCATCAGTCTTTTACGTCTTTGGTAAATAAATATTTTTTGTGAACCCAAAATCATTTGTCATATGTGCTTATTATTATTATTTTATTGCTACTTTCAAACTGATAATTTATTATGTGCATTAGTGCCTAATAACAAGTGCAGGGGCATTTGAGTGTCATGCTGTTTGAATGAATTGCAATAAAAGTCTGAAATTAGATTATAGATGAAGCCCATTTGAAATTCAGTTAAAAACTGGTTTGAATTGAGCTCTTAGATTGTACCATTTTTGGAACAGATAGATATCACTGGTCAACAAGGTTTTTGTTTCCTGTGCAATTTCTGGTGTTCCAGGTAGATTTTGTCATGCTGATTACAGGAATAATTTTGAAATTTTCCTATCACGTAAGTTTTTTGAGAAAAAGCTGATTTTAAATTTTAAAATTATAAGAATTTTAAAATCGTGGTTTTCGAGAGTTATCTGAGTTATGGGTATTCAGGTTAGGCAAGAATCTTATGTGACCGCCATAACAGATGTAATATGCACTGCTGGCTCACTTAACTACATGGATTTTGAAAATTAGTATAATTAGGCATGTCCAGACATGCCCAGACGCGCCCAAACCTGTCTTCAAGACTACATGCCTAGCATGTATTGTTGCTATGGTTACGCAGTCCTATATAAATACCAAGCAGCACTAGGAAGCAGCTGCAGTCTTTCTATTTGATGAGATATAACTGTTTAGTTAAAGGCTGTGAATTGAATATATTAACTAATTTAATTAAAGTTTCTGAAATGTCGCGTCGATGTCGCAATAGCAGTGACACGTTCTGCTACATCTGTGGAGAGTTTACGTTGAAATCACAGAAGCGGAGTATGACAGCAATCATAAAGAAAGGATATGAGTTATACTTTGGATGCAAATTGGCGACCAGGACAAAGTATGGGCACCTCATATATGTTGTTCATCTTGTGCTACCAGTCTGCGAGCTTGGCTTGCAGGTAAACGTCCATCCATGCCATTCGCCATACCAATGATATGGAGGGAGCAGAATAATCATGCAACGGATTGCTATTTCTGCATGACGAATGTTACAGGATTTTCTTCAAAGAATAGGAAGCCTATTGAATATCCTAACCTTGCCACGGCAATGAGACCAGTTCCACACGACGAGAGTCTTCCTGTTCCAACCCCCCCCCGAGTTTTGGACACTGGAGGACGAGGACGAGCATGCAGAGACAGATGAAATGCTGCAGATAGTTGATGATTCAGCTATGGAAGACCCAGAGTTTGAGCCATCGACATCCAGCAATCCTCATTTGATTTCTCGGGCAGAGCTCAATGATCTGGTCAGAGACTTAGATTTGTCAAAAAATCAAGCAGAATTGCTTGGATCTAGGTTGCAAGGATGGAATCTGCTCTCTCCAGGTACAAAAATTTCAGTATTTCGTAAACGGCATGAAGACTTGACTCGATTCTTCAAAAAATCGACAGTCTTACTTTTTGCATTGACATTGATGGATTGCTTTCTGCTTTCGGCTGTAAGCGCAATCCATCCGAATGGCGACACTTTTTGTTGACTCTTCGCTGTTAAGTTTAAAGGCTGTTTTGCTGCACAATGGCAATTCATATCCTTCAGTACCCATTGGACATGCTGCTTACATGAAGGAAACATATGAGAACATGCAGCTGCTATTGAAACACATAGAATACTCGATATACAACTGGAATATATGTGGAGATCTGAAAGTTGTTGCAATTCTTCTCGGTCTGCAGCTAGGCTACACCAAGTACTGCTGCTTTCTTTGCGAGTGGGACAGCCGAGCTAGAGATTCACATTATGTGAGAAAGGTCTGGCCACCTCTCAGGGACTTGGTTCCAGGACAGAAGAACGTTAAACATGATCCTCTCGTTGATCCGAAGAACATTTATCTCCCACCTTTGCACATCAAACTTGGGTTAATGAAAAACTTTGTCAAAGCAATGAACAAAGAAAGTGAAGCCTTTACATACTTACGACAGAGGTTTCCACGCACCAGTGATGCTAAAATAAAAGAAGGCGTTTTTGTTGGCCCACAGATTCGAGAGAAGCTCAAGGACAGTCACTTTGAGGGCCTTCTGCAGGGTGCCGAGCATGTTGCCTGGACAGCCTTCAGGGATGTTGTTGCTAACTTTCTGGGCAACTACAAGGCGCCAAACTATGTTGAACAAGTTGGATATCTGCTACAAGCTTACAAGGCAATGAAATGCAACATGTCACTGAAGATACACTTCCTTCATTCTCACTTGGACTTCTTCCCGGACAATCTCGGCGCCGTCAGTGATGAACATGGTGAAAGATTTCACAAAGACATTGCCAGCATCGAGAAACGCTACCAGGGAAAGTGGAGTCCGTCTATGCTTGGAGACTACTGTTGGTCACTGATACGTGAAGCACAGGACAGTGACTGCAAACGAAAATCTACAGCAAAACATTTCTAATTTTCTCATGTCTTGTCATTATTGCCTAGATCATTCTGTAGGATTATGTTGCAGAAGACGTTACAATACTAAATGCTAAATTGTCGATTTCTTAAAAACCTTACGTGATACAGAAATTCTAATTACATATTTGTGTTCAGCAAGTCAAAATCTATTAGTTTCACCAAAATTTGTAGAGGAAACAAAAACTTGCATAAAATTTGTTGACCAGTGTATATTCAGAGTTTTGTCAAATGATATCAGTGAGCCAGTTAGTTCTATGGAGGGTTGTATATTTATACTTCCATATATGTGACTCGTGCATACAATTAATCATCAGTAGCAGAGAGGTGTTTAAAAATGATATGTCATCATTAGGTTTGTAGTGTCAAAGCACAGAAACAATTACAGTTTTCATGAAATTGTCAGTACATGCTGAAGATAGTTTTCAGCTAAATTAGGAATGGATTGATTACATCATCACTGCAGAAAAGCATCTGATATGCTGCTGACATGTTGTTCACAAGTTCAACGTCTTTTGAAAGCGCTATAGAAATTCACAAGATACTTAAATCTACACTGATAGTGCTTGTGCAGCTGCATTGGTTTTGTAGTAGGGTTACCAGACGTCCTTAAATGATAAGGACAGTCCTTAAATTCCGTTGCCCCGTCCTTAAAGGCGTTTGTCCTTAATAAGGACACAAAATGTCATTAAATTTCATTAAAATAGTGAATGCCGATTTCGGACATTATATTAAAAGGATTTTGTAATTGATTGATATTGATTGCTAAACATGTCATCATTAGTTCTTTATGATTTTTTGCATCTTTACCGTCCTAAAAAGTCCCACAAAAGGAAAAAGGTCATCACTGGCTTTCTGGTTTTTGTGTCATTTTGCATCTTTAACGTCCTAAAATGTCCGACAAGGAAGAAAATCGAAAGCTATTTTGTGTCCTTTACATCCTAAAAATGTCCGAAAAGCAAAAAAAGACCATCACTAGTTTATTTGCTTTTTGAGCTATTTTGCGTCTTTTACGTCCTAAAAATGTCTTACAAACAAAAAAGATCATCGCTACCATAGTTTTTTTGTGCTTCTTTAATGCACTGAAAAGTCTGACAAGCCAATGTGCTTTGTGTGTCCTTAAATTCTTTCCATCTGATCTGGTATCCCTATTTTACAGGCATAAATAAATATGCATAAATATTGTATGTATTCATGATAATACACTGAATATCAACACCAGTTGTGAAATTCTATCAGATTTTTTGCTGTTATTTTAGTTTTACCTTCTACTGTAACTTAATATATTTGCTGCTCTTTCAAAAAATTTGTTGTATATTTTATAGTTAGGGGCTGTCCATTAATTATGTCAACAATTTTTGGCCAATTTTTGACCCCCTCCCCCCTTGTCAACAACTGTCAACTTTAGTTACCCCGCTATAATTACGTCAAAAACTTTTGACCCCCCCAAGATCAATGGCAGGTCCCAATAACAAGGTTATTATTTTTTGCAGTGATGACCATTTTTTCCCTGTTTTGCTCACCTAGTGTCAAAATGTGGTGGTGATGACCTTTTTTCATGATTCTTTTCCATTGTAATAAGTAGTATTCCATGAAATTTCCTATTTTTTGATTATTTGTAAAAGTGAAATTGTTGACATCAACTTCTCTTGACCCCCTGTCAACAACTGTCAAACTTTTTCAAACCCCTCCCCTTAAATTGTTGACATAATTAATGGACAGCCCCTTATTTCAATATTTTAATGTTTGTAAAGGGTCAAGACACCTGCAGTAATTCAGTAATTATTAAATTGGGTACGTAAGGGTGGTAAAATGGGTAATAATTGCCATACTTACTTAATAACAAGCTCAATTTCAGGAACAATATGGGATAAAACTAAGTCAAAAGTACACGAGAATTGATGGTTGTAATTATCTTGAGATAATTTCTATTAGGTTTATACTTGATCAAGTGCAAGTATGCTTTTGTCATAGGAACAGAATGTCCACAATTTGCTGATTTTGAGCATGCTAACCTCTACAACTTATTAGGATCTTTGAAACATAGATGCACCTATGAGGGTTCACCATTGTAATTAATGCTCCACGGCCTGCTGTTCTCAGTAGATCATTCATCACCGTATTGTGCTCTACTGCATTTAGTTTACGTATGGTGCTTCCATTGGTTTCCATCTGGATAAAGATTCACAATTGTTTATTTATGTCAGTTATTAGTCTTCATCATTATCACTAGAAAGCCTATCTTCTAGCTCAGTGGTTCCCAAGCTTTTAGAGTGGAGACCCAAATTTACTTTTTCAGTACTTAAGTGGGCCACAGGCCCACAACATTGCAAAATTCTAAAATTTAGACTATACTATAGATGCTTCTGATTGAGGTACTTATGATGAAAAATCAATTTAATACTGGGTACATAGTAAGTAAGTAAGTAAAATCTTGTGGATTTCTATAGCGCCTTGGAAAGAAGCACAACAGTAGCTGCTTATTCTTAGGCACTCAGCCTTTCTTAGAATAGCTATGGGGAAGGTATATGATCAGCCAGGCAATAGTCAACATCCAAAGGGCAGTGAGGCTAGGTTGTCACAGCTATGGAGGAAATGATTTAAGAAAAAGGAAGGATTTAAGCTTAGACCTGAAGACTTGAGGAGACAAATGCAGGAATTATAGGAAATGAGGATTCAGATTTTATTGTTTTAAAGTGTCCAAGTCTGCAGAGGGAAGCTGGGATAGATTTCCAAAGTTCAGGTGCGGCGTATGAGAAGGAACGGTTGCAAATTTTCAAGGATGACTAATTCAGTGGGCATGACAGAGTGAAGTAAGATGATGAACGTGTGGGTTGAGGAGGCTGAGGGGTTAATAGTGATCTAAGGTAGACAGGTTTTGATGACTGAAGTGAGCTATATGTAAGTGTTATTATCTTATATTGGATAGTTTAGTTATTTTAAGCCAATGTAATGATTTTAGTATGGGTGAAATATGGGAGAATTTAGGTGCCTTAGTAACAGCGCAAGCTAGTGCATTTTGAATTGATTGCAATTTATTGATAGAGGCCCTGGGAAGGTTATAGTAGAGAATGTAAATGTTAATAAATTGTAAAAATAGATATAACTATAAATGTAAATATAAACGTTTATAAATTATAAATATCTAGACTCTTTCTGTTGATTGCATACATTATAGCAACTTTCATTTAGTTATTAACTTATTATTTATTTATTTGAGCATTAATACATTTTTGAAACTATTAAA
Organism: Metaphire vulgaris; assembly: GCA_018105865.1. Taxonomy (NCBI): domain Eukaryota; kingdom Metazoa; phylum Annelida; class Clitellata; order Crassiclitellata; family Megascolecidae; genus Metaphire; species Metaphire vulgaris. Next base: position 4,144,084 of record CM030861.1, read on the forward strand.
ATGCATTATATAAATATTGAGGCCTTGCAGGCCACTTTCTGAGAGCTAACAGGCCACAAGTTGCCCATGGTCTGTGATTTGGGATCCTCTATTCTAACTTCATAAATTCAGACTTATATGTGTAATAATAAACTTGCTTTGAATGTAAACATGCTGTTTGATTTGTCCAAATCAGGAGTTGGTCAATACCATCTGACGAAAGTCTTAAGTCAAATGTGACCCCAGACAAAAACTTTCAACCATTGGTGTGTAGTTATATTTCAGTGGAATGGTTACTGGGTAATCACTTTCTAGCCCTTCTCCCACTCAAAACGTCAAAATACTGAATGCAGTTTTCTCATGCATTATTGTTTATACAGAAATCCTCTGTAATTTCAGGTGCTGCTGGGTGCTTATGGTTTATAGCATGGCTCTTTCTTTGCTATGATACACCGGCAAAGCATCCAAGAATTTCTATGGCTGAAAGAGAATACATTGAATCAAATATTGGTAAACAGAAGGTATGTCTTCTCAGGTTATTTTAAAGGCCTTTGTAGAACTGGATTAATTGTGCTAAGCTGAAGAGGTTTTGTGAGTTGACAGCATTGAATGTAGCAGTCAGCTACATTCAATTATTAATTTTTTAATTTTTTTTGGTTGACCAATTTACGGGATAGATATCCTCTAGGTCAACCTTTTTCTCATTGAAAATAAAAGTTCACTAAACCATTTATGTCAACGAATTTAGTTAAGTGTTACTTGTTAGTTAAGTTTTTTTCTTCTTCTTTGCTTCATATTGATATATGTTTATTTTGGATGTTAATGAGAACAAATAAATTGTGATTGATTGACTGTCAGCCTTTTATAAAATGAAGCGATAATTATTATTATTATCATTGAGACAATTTTTGTAGCGCAGTGGGAATGGCAAAGACCAAAGTCAATGGTACTTTACCAAATGTCACTTGTATGAGATGTTAAACTAATTGGACTTCAGATTCTTCATGAATAGCACAATAGAGTTAGCTTTTGTAACATTGAGAATGTGTTGGCAGTGAATTCCATAAGATTGTACTGCTGCATGAAGCTGATCTGTTGCCAAACTTTGCAGTTTTGCTAATATGCACATCAACATGTAAGATGCATACAAATGTTGTTAACTAAGTTGGCAAACAGTGGCATTAAGTGACCTACTATGAGAAAATGATGTCTTGTGAGTAGCAATTATTCATGCAGCCAAACTACTTATGAACATAGATAAATGTGTTATCCTATCCCTCGTTGCACTGCTTGGCGACTGTACAAAATTTTATAATTTTATAATAATGTCTTTTCAAATGTTCTTTTTATTATTATTATTATTATTATTATTATTATTATTATTATTATTATTATTATTATTATTGAGACAACTTAAATAGTGCTGTATGCATGGTAGACCTAAGTCAAGGATCTCGCCAAGATCATTGGTTGGTTTGGTGACCAGTTGCTGCATCCTGAACCCTTCGATGAGCTGGTTTAGTCGCTGTGAGTTGCGTGTATTTGGTCGCTCGAGGTCTATGTTTAAGTACCCCGTCAAGTACACCATACAGTTGACTCAAGGAGGTGGTGAATTTGTTGAAGAACACATCAGTAGGATGTGATGACCCAATCCGGTGCAAGGCGAACACTATGAAGAAGGTGGTACCGGTGCTGAACCGACAGCACAAATGCTCAAAGGTTGTCAGCTTCAGATTGGTCTGAATCTTAGTTATTTCAGTCTCTGGCTGTGCAATAATTGCTAGGCCTTTCTTGTTTGCAGCTATAATTTATTTATAAATATTAGTTACAATATCAATAAATCAACGTGAAATGTTCTGTTCTTCAAAATGATGAGCAATGTTAAATATATTTGACCAATTCACGAGATTTTAGTTACTCACTTTCCTGCATCTTGCTAAAATTTTCTTTTTCTAGTGTTCATGTGTTCATATAGTAAACTAAGAAAAATCTTGTTTTGTCTTTAGAGAATGCCTACGCCGTGGAGAAAAATTTTGATCTCACCTCCTGTCTGGGCATGTGCAGCTGCGCATTTTGCTAACAATTGGGGTTTCTATACACTTTTGACATGTTTACCTATGTACATGAAAGATGTTCTTAAATATGACATTGCAAAGGTAAGATCCTTTTATGACATTCAAGAATATTTATAGAAATTTAGTAAAGAAATACAATGGAGCATTAAAAGATTAAAAAGCATTAAAAGATGTTCAGAACCTGATGACCATTATGTTTCAGACTTTATCTACTCAATATTTAACTTTCCATATATTACACAGACCTACAAGAAATTTTTAGGAAAAGCTTTTTTCATTAAACTAGGCGATTCTTGTAGTTTTTGCTGTAAGATTTCTCCCATCACGTACCGTTTCTTAGGTACAATGTTGGACATTTAAGTGAAAGGTGTATTGTTACCAAATTTTATTTCTTTTAACAATGTGACGGTGTAAGTTAAGGCAGGTACAGTACTTTTTTCTAAGAACACAATGGTTGGAATTTTCCTTTTTTTCTCAGTACAAGTCCACAAATGACTCTTTCTCTTATCCAATGTATCCTGAGTTTCCCGATGGAGAGACCAGCAGTAATCTCCCATCATGTTTACATCCCAATGGCCTTGGTATCGTTTTCTATTTCTTTAATATCTTGGTGAAACCGCTCACCCTGCTCTTCACTTGCTGATCCAAGATTTTCTAGAGAAAATTTCAGGTAAGAATGCAAAGAGTGTAGCTTCAGACTCATATTACACCCAAGTCCTTCAAATGTCTTTGACATGTTGTCAATTATATTTTTGTAATCAGGGCCTTTCTCATTTCCTAGAAACTCAAAATTGCTTGTTTAAATGCAGTCAAAACATCTTTTTATTTCGATGTCATCATCTGGTCCTGTGGAAGTTTTCGTATGTCAGGACCAACAAAGACACCTTCTTTTAACTTTGCTTTTGATAAGTGAGGGACTTTTTGCATAGGTACTGAAAGCAAGTTTCAGATTTTGTGAGTGCTTTGACAAATTGCTTCATGGGGCCCAATTTTATATGTAGTGGTGGAAGCAGTACTTTTTTTGGGTCTACCAAACTTACATGCACAATGATTTTGCTTCCTGGTTCAAGATTTCTTCGTTTTGGCCATATTTTCTTGGTCCAATGTTGACCCAGTGCCCTACTGTCCCATTCATAAAGAAAGCAAAGGAGTTTAGTGAAACCACTCTGCTGTCAGTGACATACTTGAAACTTTCAAGTCGCCGCAGAGAATCCACTCATGATTGTGATATTTAATCTTTTATAATACAAGTTGCAAATTGTCATAGCTTTCTTTGAGATAAATGGAATGTGCCAGCAGGCAATGAAGAATATATGTCAGTGTTGTGCAAAAGAACAGCGTTAAGGCTTCTCTTGGATGAATCAATGAAGAGTCTCCAATCGTCTTTATTGTATTTGATCCCAAATTCTTCTGCTAACCCAGTCAATGCGGTTTTTCTATTCTCCCATATGGGCCATACCATTGGAACTCCAAATTTTAAAGATTTCTTTTTCCCATATGACCATTTCTTTAAATCTTCCACACACACAAACATAACACACCTTACCTGGTGCCCAAGACTTTTCCTGGTCTCAGAGTTTTACACCAAAGTAAGCAAAGTACAGCTTTTTCACAAACTCCGTTATGTTCCTTTGATGTTTCTTGACCATAAACTCGCCACATACATAACAAAACTGTTAGAACAATTGACACAAAGATGACTTGCCATTTTAAAATAAAAAACAAATACTAAATGCCACAAGGCACAAAGATGACTCAGAAACAACAAGAGGGATGCCAGCTTATCAAATCAGACGACTTCCTAAGTTGGCGCCATCTAACGTCCGTGTAAAAAAACTATACATGATGGAGCTATTTCGTGCTCATTTTCAGATTCAGCATGCCGAAAAACATAAAGGAAGGCCATTTTGTGGAAAAAGCTTTTCCTACATAGGTCTGTGTTATTTTACTGTATTGCTTAGAAAGATTGGAAGCCATACTGCAATATTTATCTAGTCTTCACTTTACCTCTAACTAATCTAACTACCGTATGTACTCGCGATAAAGTCGAATAATTTAAGGCCAATTCACAGGCTTTATATCCTGACCTCGACTTATACGCGAGGTACTAACTGTTGGATAAAGTTTTCATACATAGGACTAGAAAGATGCTCGCTTCGCTCGCGCTCGCAGTGCAGGATAATACTAATCCAATACCTATACCTAATACCCAATCATTGAATTCATGCTGAATGCTGAACAACATTTCAATGATCGCCACCTAGCCAAGCTCTGCGCCACGTAATAATTAGGCCTATGTACGTTAAAATCACGCAACTGTGACCATTTGTGACGCTGTACACGTATTTTTTGTGTACGTTAAAATGTACATTAAAATTGCGCAACTACCTCAGGCTGCGAACAATTGTTACCAATAGCAACGTCGTCGCACGCCCAGCCCTCTGACGCTGCAATGACTCGACTAAACCGTGTTAAACTACGATTCTACGAACAATTGTTACCAATAGCAATGTCGTCTTCGAACATCGTCCACCAACGCATCGCGACGTAAGGACTAAACGGTCTAAACCGTCTACCAATTGTCAACCAATCAGAACGCTTGAAGGTAACAGACAGAGAGACATACAGATAAGGATCTTAATATGATAGATGTTGAAAATAATTAATTTAGCTAAAACTGTGTGTAATTAATTACTTTCAACATATGCTATGGCATCTAAATAAAAGTTGGCATCAGCGATTTTAAGATTTGTAATTTATAGGCACCACATAAATATTAATTGTAATTATTGGCACTACATAAACATTAAAATAATTTTTTTAAGATTACCGGTAATTAAATTTTTCATATTGTCAAGAATGAGCGAATAGCAGGTTAAAAGGTTTCTTAATTGTCAGGAATCAATCTATGAATGTCAAAATCGTTCAGTTTCTCGATAGTTCAAAGCTAAAATGCAGTTTTTCAATCAAAACAATAGCGCTGCGCGCCCTGCTCGCGTCCTCCATTGTTCCAACTCTCGCGATCACCTCAAGAGGGTGCACCGCGATGACGTCACTTCGACTTATACCCAGGTCAATGATTTTAGACACCTTCAATTCCAAAAAAATTAGGGGTCGACTTATGCTCGGATCGACTTTATCACGAGTATATACGGAGTAAACATTTAGACTTGGTGGTAGCAGTGATTTTATAGCAAAGTGGTCTTTAATGTCCAACTATTCTTGGGGGACTGTAAAAGTTGCTTGTCTTCTTGTATTTTACTGAAAACGTCTGTTTGGTTGGTTTTGATGATTTTGATATACAAAAACAAATGTCTACACTTGATTAGTTACAGAAATGCATTATTTAGTGATCTCATCATGGGATATTCCCTACATACAGAATTCTATGATTTCCTTAACTTTCTGATCCCCTCCACTTGGCTTGTTTACATATCTTTACTAGATGTTTCCTTGCCAGTGTTTATGAGTGACAGTTTTCTGATGCTTTGGTTTGTGCAGATTTTCACTTGGGATTATTTGCTCTTGAACAAGTCAGATTCAAATAAATCAGTTTCTCTTTATATGCTGTCCTCTATCAGATGGTTGACAGTCAGTCAGTTTCCTCCATTTCTCTATCTTCTGCAGCTATTTTTTGGGCTCCATAGTTGTTTGTGCCTGTCCAGTCAAAGATGTCGTCCATCCAGCTTCTTCTCGGTCGCCCCTTCCTTTATTCCTTCTATTCTACCTTCCATTATTATCAGGTGGGGACGATTGCATTCAAGGTTCAGCACAACCTGGCACCACCGTATCTGTGCAAAATGTTACCATTATACAAAATTATTATTGTTATCAGTGGTAGGCCTCTAGCCGAACCTCTCATGATGTGATCAGTGTAGACATTTTTTTTCTTATTATTTCCCGTTTCCACGTTGCTGTTGTTTTGCTTCTTTCTAGGACTCTTTCATTTGTTACCTTGTCCATCCAGCTGATTATCAAGATTCTTCTGTAACACCATAATTCAGAGGCTGTTATCAGTTACAAGCAGAAAATTATTTTTATGTCACATACCAAAGATCAAACTCTCAAACCATTACAGACAAAGTAAAATACAAAATGCAAACAGTACTTTATTAACAACATGTATAAAAAGAGAGGAGCAGTCACCTGATGTTTTGAAAGATATCAGATAATAATTATATGAACCACTACTTTGTGCTGGTATGGGGCTGTCCATAAATGACGTCACACGATTTTGACAGTTTTTGACCCCCCTCCTCTTGTCATATGTCATCACAAAATGTCAGATACCCCCTAAAAATGATGTTACAACACATTAACCCCTCTGTTCCTAATGTCAAAATTAAAGTTTCAATGCACTTTTTTCTTGAATGAAGCAGGTATTGCAATTAATTCGTTTGAAAATACTCATTATAATTATCATAGTTGAAGCAATATTCAGAAACTTTTTCAAACTATTTTTAAAAATGAATTATAAGTGTAAAATACGTTCAGCTTTGCGGTAACATAGCATTGTGTTATTAATAACAATATTTAGTATTATGTGCCGTCACATTTTTGGAAACCTCCTCCCCAGTCATCACACTTCATCACAAATGTTTGAACCCCCTCCTCCAAAGTGCATGACGTCATTTATGGACAGTACTTGTGCCAGAGAAATGCTGCAGTTTATTACTTGTTCTATGACTATGAAATCAATTCCAACTGAAGTTGTGGTACTGAATATGATGTTAATCTCTTATAGATGTCTCCCCAATTTTTCATTTTCCCTTCTCTTTTCTCTCAACTTTACCTCTTCACTTTTCCATCACCTTTTCCTTGCTTCCCTCTTGTGGCTTGTCAATGTAATAAATTTGTAGTTTATTATTATTATTATTATGAACTTCTATAGCACCAATTCTAGTACTCTATGGCATCAATCAATGGTGCTCTAAATTCAAACCACAAAAGACCAGGTTAATTCCAGAGGTTAGTCAGAGTGGAGAAGCAGCAAGACATGCTACGAAGGAAAGAGAACTGAACTTGTTTGTATTAACCATGACTTTATGGAATCATTATTGCATTTCTTTACTGATTTGTCAGAGAACGCTTATTTTTTAGAATGGTAGTTTATCTGGTATGCCATATTTGGCTAATTGGATTGTCATGACACTGGGAGGACAAGTGGCAGATTTCTTAAGAATGAGGCATTATTTAACAACACGGTCCACCAGAAAGCTTTTCAACGTTCTTGGTTGGTGTATTTATACCTTTTATTCAATAAAGAATTAAAGCTTTAATGCTTTGTTTAAGTAAGTAAGTTAATTAGCAAAATCTTGTTAATTTATACAGTGCTTTCAAAAGTAGCACTGCAATAGCTTCTTATTCTAAGCACTTAATCTTAGTATGAAGTAGCTATAGAGTCATTTCATGTCAAAACACGCTTTTGAATAAAATCGGACGTCACTGTCGCAGATTTTGATGAAAATTTGCACAATTGTTCATCCCCATGAGTAATGTTGAAAACCATAATATTAGAGTTTTGGGTCAACCCATGTCCAAACTATTGGTCATGACATTTTGGTCAACCCACTCCAACTCACAACAGTAAAACTTTAATATTTCCACATCTGTGATAGCTGGTGACCGGAAGATTCGGTACCGGAAGATTCGGGACGGAAGATTCGGGAAGGAAGATTCGGTACCGGAAAATTCGGTACCGGTCACGGAAGATTCGGTACCGTTGGCGGGTGGGAGCGGTCCGGGAGTCGTTGAATCGGGTAAATTTTCCCTCCGGAAACGGCCTAGCTTAAACCCTGCCTTGCTTTACATGTAAAACGTACTACCGTAGCATATCTATCTATTGTGGGCCTTTTCTAGAAGGTCACATTAAACAGCTCAAGTTCCCTGCACGTATTGCGAGTTGAAGCATCTGTTTACACCCATTAAGTCGGTGGGGGGAGCAAAGGCGCGCCTGAACTCTAGGTGTCCGCTAATGACGCGCGACAGTTAAAGCGGACAAATACCAGCAGCAGGTGAGGCGTCATCTTCTGCGTATGTCGAACCGGTACCGAATTATCCGGTACCGAATCTTACGGTACCGAATCTTCCACAAGTAAAGTTTTGGTACCGAATTCTCCGGTACCGAATCTTCCGGTACCGAATGTTCCGGGATAGCTAGAGTCATGATCTTTGCACCAAACTTTAGCTTTATGAAAGCTCTATCTGGGCCAATCAACAGGTACACCAAAAGTTTGAAAACCAAAAGTACAGAAGCAATTACAGCACATAATTTGACATTTCGACCAATGTGTATTCAACAATATTTATGATTATATTTATGGATAAGTCTTACATTGTGAAGAATTCATCATCATCAGTGTTTCTGTCTTTCGACAGGTCCAGGTATCCAGTTTTCCCACTCCGATCGATTGCTTGCTTCTTCTTTGAGTTCCTGATATCCTTTATTCTTCATCCACTCCAACTTCATCTTTCTCGATCTACCTCTCACTCTCTTTCCCTCCATTTTTCCTTCTATTATTGTTCTTAGTAGAGAGTCATGCCGGAGAACATGTCCCATTGAATTTCTCTGCATTTTCCGTATTGTATCTATCAGGCTTCTGTCGTCCTCTATCTCCTTCATGACTTCCTCGTTTGTCTTATGCTCTGTGTATTTTACTTTTAGCATTTTCCTCCAAATCCACATTTCAAAAGCCTCTAATCGTTTTATATCTTCCTTTCTCATTGTCCACGTCTCCGCCCCATACAATGCCACACTCCATATCAATGTTTTTAATGTGAAGAATTAATTGTGAAAATTTCAGAGTGGGCACTCTTATAGTATTTATGCAGTGATTAAAAGAATATCTGCCCCAATGCAAAATCGCATTTTAAGCATTCCTGTTTGACATTGCATTCACTAAGTGACTGAGCTAATTTAGTATGCCAGTGGCATCTGACACCAAATTGATTATATTGCAGTGAGCCAGAGATTCAGGAATGCAGTAACTCAAACCAAAACGTTTCCAGGGGCAGATGCTGATAGTGATCGCGTACCAGTCATAGCAGATATCAACACAAAACTGAAAAAGTTAAAAAGAAAAGCAAAAGTAGACATATAACAACTGGAAAGAAGAGGAACAAAACCAAAACATAATGGAGGAGTATCAAATAAAGATTCAAAATAGATTCCAGGTACTGAGTGAGGCACAAAATTTGGAAACAATATGGGAAGAGTTTAAGGAAGCGCTAATAAAAACTACAGTAGAAGTCATACCTAAGAAAGAGAAGATCAAGAGACAACCCTGGATGAAAATGGAAATACTAGACATGATGGAAGAAAAAAGAAAGGCCAAAAACATTGAAAAAGATATGTACTGCAACCTGAATAGAAATATAAAAAAGAAATGTCACGATAGCACTAGATGGATATAAAGGTGGATTCAAGATAAGAGGAAAACTGATTAACAATCTTCGCTATGCAGATGAAATTGTCCTAGTAGCATCATCAGTTAAAGACCTTCAAGAGCTAGTGAAAAGAATAGAACATACCGGAACCGAATACAATATGAGAATAAACGACGCAAGCAAAACAAAAGTATTGTCAAATATGGAGCATCAAATAACAATCTTAGCAAATGGACAGGTGCTTGAGCAAGTTTCTAACTTCACATACCTTGGAAGCCTGATCCAAGATGATGCAAGATGCAAAAATGACATCAAAACAAGATTGGCCATGGGAATGAATATAATGATAAAATTACTAAAAGTTTGGAAGAACAAATCGGTCAGTAAACTTACAAAGCTAAGATTGATCAGGGCACTGGTTTGGCCTGTTGCCTTGTACGCTGTGAGTCATGGACACTAATAAAGAAGATGAAAATCGAATTCGAGCATTTGAAAACAAATGCATGAGAAAAATGTTGAGGATCCGTTATACGGATTTCATATTCAATGAGATACTATACAAAATGGCTGGAGTAGATCAGGAATTCCTGAAACATATCAAATCAAGAAAAATGAGATATTTTGGACAAGTTACCAGAAAAACAGAAGACTCAATTGAAAACTCAATGATAACGGGTTTAACGGAAGGAACCAGGAGACAAGGCAGACCCAGAACCAGCTGGATAGATAACATTACGACATGGACTAATATGAAAGGAGCTCCACTAATGGAAGCAGCTAAAAAAAAGGGAGCAGTGGAGAATTATTGTTCAGCGTTGCAGCCAACCTTCGCATAGCGAAGACGACTTCATGACATGACATGACATGACAATGTCACGAGGCAAAGGAGGAGTGGTTGAACAAAAAATGCAAGGAGATAGAAGAACAAAGAAACACAGGAAAGATACATGATAAAATACGGGAACTCTCTGGTAGAAGCAAATCTAGTAGCAATCAATGCATCAAGACAAAATCAGGATAAATGGAACCATAAAAAATAGATTAAGATACAGACAGGGGTGCAGAATGTCGCCAGACTGGTTCAACCTATATGAGACACGATTAAGAGTGCTCAGAAACTACGTTTGGTCAGTCCTCTTGTATGGAGCAGAGACATGGACTATATCCTAGGCCATGCAGAAGAAATTTGAAGCCACAGAAATGTGGTTTTTACAAAGGATGATGAAGATTTCATGGATGGAAAAAGAAAACCAATGAAGAGATCTTAAATGAATTTGGAATAAAAAAGAAGTCTGGTGGTAACCATTAAAAAAGACAGATTTCCTTCTTTGGACACATAATGAGGAAGGAAGGCCTGGAGCACCTGGAGCATTTGGCAATAACCGGAAAAGTGGAGGGGAAAAGAGCAAGAGGAAGGCAGAGAAACACGTATGTAGACTGCCTATGAGAAGGAATTGAGGAGTGAAGAACAACATTGAATTAATAAGAGGATGTCAAGATCAAACAAAGTGGAAATCTATGGTCGCTAACGTAGAAATACACAGCACCTGAAGGAGAAGAAGTGACATCTGACACTTAGACACATCTGTGACATTTACCTTACATTTAACTGTATTTTTATTTGTGTTTTCAATTTAATAAACTGTACTTTATTATTATTATTATAAATGATGATTTCTATAGCGCTATATGCGTAGCAAAGGCCATAGTCAAGAGCACTTTACAATAGTCTTTAGTAGGAAATGTTATAAAGATGTGTCTTAAGTTTCGCTAAGAATCGGTCGGGGGTGGTCTCCCTCGTGATGTCCTCGGGGAGGGAGTTCCATAATATTGGGTTCCCCCTCGAAACGGATCGGTCCCCAAATTTAGCAGTCTTAGAGGGGTGCGGGATGACGAGCTGAACTCGACATCTTAAGCGAAGCCGCGAGCGCCTGTCGGTTGGTGAGGGTCGGTGAACCAGTCTCAAAAGATACTGCGGACAGCACGGGTCGTGCAGAGCCCTGAACGTAAGCCAACAACGTTTGAAAGTTATCCGTTCAGGGATCCGGAGCCAATGAAGGCGATCCTGCAGTAATGGTGTAACGTGTTCATTCCACCTGACTCCAAATATAAGTCGCGCAGAAACGTTAAGTATCAATTGAAGACGGTTTAGCAGGTTGTCCGGGAGTCCGAGTAGTAGACTGTTACAATAATCCACACGAGTCAGGACAAGAGCACGAACTAACTTGATCACGTCCGGTAACGGTAGGTAACGACGGATCGTTTTAATCCTGCGCAGGTGGTAATATCAGGTACGAGTCACACTGTTTAGGTGCCCGGAGAGGGAGAGCGTCTCGTCCAGGAGAACTCCAAGTAGGCGGAGTTCAGTCGTCGGCGCGATGTCGACCCCGTCAATTGTAAACGGGTTATGGTTGATCAGATGACTCCGCCTCGGTGTTGTGAACCATAGGAACTCGGTCTTTCTAGGGTTAAGAGATAGTTGGTTCGCATCTGTCCATTGTTTGATTGCGTAGATACAGTCTGTTATTCTGGATCGAAGTTGGTCAACCTCAGATGGGTGGCAGGATGAATAGACTTGGACATCGTCCGCATAGGCGTGCGAGTCCAGCCCGTACGACTCGATTCGGCCTATGTCTCCTACGTATAGTACAAATAGTAGTGGGCCCAGAACGGACCCTTGTGGGACTCCGCTGAGGACCCGGCGCGTTACTTAATGCAGTACTTTGCAAAATATCACTAATACATAGTGAACTGTAGAATCATCATCATCAACGCGTAGCCGGCAAAGGCTGATGCGTCACCACTTTGCCATATTCCATGTGCGATGGCTTGTTCCCACAAAGAAGTGGAAGTAGAGCCGCTTTGTTGCTGAAGTTGGTGGAGCCATCTCTTTCTTGGACATCCAGGCTTGTGTCTCCAGGTGGCGTTAGGTGTTCCACCTGATGATAGGTCGACACAGCATCGCAGAATCTGGTTAGCTGGAGTGGTGGCTTCTAGTCGGGCTACATGCCTGAAGAGTGCTAGACGACATCTACGAATGGAGTCCAAGAGCGGCGGGACTCCAGTCTGTAGGAGGATGTCAGCGTTGGTAACATAGTGATGCCAGCGGATTCCAAGATGAGACATGGGTGTTTCATGTGGAAAGCCTCCAAGGTTTTCTCATCTGCCGACAGCATGGTCCAGGTCTTGGATGCATACAGGAGTACTGATAGAACGAGCGATTGGTAGATGTGAATTTTAAGAGCCAATGGAAGGCACTTGTCTTTCCAGACTTTGTGAAGTGAGTACATTGCTGAGGAGGTAATTCTGATGCGCCCTCTTCAGGTCTGGTCAGCAGTAGCCGCTGTTTGATTGTATACTGCCCAGGTAAGTGAACTCATCCATCGGTTTGACCGTTACGCCGTCTATGGACACTGGAGTAGGCAGAGGGCCTGTTCCTAGATTCTGCAATTATTTGGTCTTAAACCACGAGGCTTTCAGACCAGGGGCAGCAGCTTGATTAACCCTTTCACTGCCAACCATGTGGAAAATGACTGTGCCAGCGAAAATTGTTAAAAATTGACAATTTTGAAAATTCAAAATAGTAATTATTCAGTCACATATAGTTACTAGCACACCTACAAAGTGTTATTATGTAATTATAATGCACTATTACTTGCATAAAATGTCTGCTAATACTGGTAAAATTGTCAAACACAAGAAGAAAAGTATGTCAATTTTTAGTAAATGTGGAACTAATGAGTCATTTGCAGTATGCTTATTTGAGTTTGTTACGGAGTTACTCCCAATAACGCATTTTTGTGTGCCAGAGGGCAGAACATGGGGCACTGCACAGTTCTGGTTTATTTGCCTACCCGGTATATTTGGACACAACGGACAAATTGTCTGCACGTCACGCCTGATCTTCTTGCGCGAACATACATGGCATACATACATGCCTGAGGCTTGGTCCAAGAACAGGTCAACCCCATAAAAAACTGACCTAAAAAACTAGGTCAGACATAACCCAATATTTTACATAAAGCCAGCGTGCCAGTAGCAATGTTAATTTACAGTGCCTGATATTGCTGGGCCTCTATGGGTTTATGCCGGATTGATCCGGCGGCTATGGCACTATAGAATTAAATAAGCCGCCGGTTATATCCAGCGGTGTAGGCACTGAAGAGGTTAAAGCCTGTCAGAACTGTAGAAGCTGGACTTTTTACTCGGTTTAGGTAGATAATTCCAAGATCAATGTCAATGGCAATTAGTCTCGTGGCTTTTAGTTCAATGTGTACAAATAAAATACGAAGAAAAACAAAGGTAGAAACAATTTAACTTTGGTCTACTGATCTAGTCTGTCTACTCTGATGCCATCTTGTTTAAGGTCATGCTGGTAAGCATAGATGTCAACTCCACCAGTGCTTTCCAGATCACCTTCTCAGAATTTGATTATATTTTGTCAGTTTTTAAGGAAATACATATCAGAAAGGTAGGCACACTTTAATTTAACCCCTTCACCAGGTGCAATGGCTCAGCCACGTAGGCCACCATCTTTTGCTATTCGCGCACGATGTGTCTGAGCCGTCCTGTAAGTTTCATAGCGGTTCGTAATTCGGGTACAACGTCTAGAAGAAATTGCCCACTCAGTTGGATTAAATATTAACCAAACCAAAACTAAGGCAATGACAATAAATGGCAAAGAACGCCAGAAATTGGAACTAGCCGCAGGAGAAATTGAATATGTACCGAAGTTCACATATATGGGAAGTGTGATGTCAACCACAGGGGAACAGAAGAAGACGTCAAAGCAAAGATTGGCAAAGCACAAGCGGTCTTCAGCATGTTGCAAAACCTATGGAAATCAAAACAAGTGACCATACAGGCAAAGTTAAGGATATTCCATTCAAATGTAAAGTCAGTACTGCTTTATGGCTCCGAAAGTTGGAGGTCAGTTAAGAGTGTTTGGGGCTGTCCATTAATTACGTCAACAATTTAGGGGGGAGGGGTTTGAAAAAATTTGACAGTTGTTGACAGGGGGAGGGATGTCAAGAGGAGAAGTTGAAGTCAACAATTTCACTTTTTACAAATAATCAAAAAATAGGAAATTTCATTGAATACTACATATTACAATTGACATTGAGCCGATGACTGAGCTGCGTCTCCTCGATGTTCATCTGGACGAGGTGCTCTTGTTCGCCGGGCACGTAAGGTGTGTGATCCGTACCTGCTACTATCACCTAAGAAGGATTAAAGCCATTCGTCGTTATCTTCCACTACTGGACACGTTAAAGTTGGTGCGCACTCTTATCTTGACACGTGTGGACTATTGCAACAGTCTACTACTCGGACTTCCGGACAGCCTGCTGAATCGCCTTCAATCAGTTCTTAATATTTCTGCGCAGCTAATATTCAGAGCCAGGTGGAACGAACATGTCACACCGCTGTTACGAGACCACCTTCACTGGCTCCGGATACCTGAATGAATAGCAATCAAACGATGTTGGCTGACGTTCAGAGCTTTGCACGACCCGTGCTGCCTGGAGTATTTATCGAGACTGGTGCACCGACCCTCCCTATCTGACAGATGCTCGCAACTATGATCAAGTCGCCAAGTCCAGTTTGTTGTCCCTCCCCCGTCTAAGACAGCCAAATTTGGGGATAGATCTGTCTCGAGGGGGAACCATAGACTTTGGAACTCCCTCCCCAAGGAAAAAATAACTAGTGAGACCTCTCCCGACAAATTTGCAACGAAACTCAAGACGCATCTTTTCAGCATTTCGTATCAGAGGCTTCTGTAAAGCACTTTTGACTATAGCCTTCACCAGGCACATAGTGCTATACAAATTGACATTTATAATAATAATAATAATAATAATACAATGGAAAAAAGCATGGCAAAAAAGGTCATCACCGCCACATTTTGTCACTGTGAGCAAAAAAATGAAAAAATGGTCATCACCGCAAAAATAATAACCTTGTTATTGGGACCTGTCATTGATCTTGGGGGGGGGGTCAAAAGTTTTTGACATAATTATAGGGGTAACTGAAAGTTTACAGTTGTCAACAAGGGGGAGGGGGTCAAAAATTGTTGGCATATTTAATGGCAGCTCCATTCAGGAAAATTACAAAGCTTCGTAAACAAATGTCTACGGAAAATTATAGGAGTCTGGTGGCCGAACAAAATCAGCAATGAAAACTTGTGGAAAGAGACATCCCAAGAACCGATAAATGAAGAAATTAGAAAAAGGAAATGGAGATGGTGCATACCCTTAGAAAACCGATAGAAAACATCACAAGACAAATGCTGACATGGAACTGCCAAGGAAAAAGGAAAAGAGGAAGACCATGAAATACATGGAAAAATTCACTAGAAAAAGAACACAAAGAACTTGGATACACCTGGAATGAAATGGAACAACTGGCAGAAGATCGAGAGAAATGGAAAGATCTTGTACGCGGCCTATGCAGCAATGCTTCATGGGGAGCGAAAATGGCTAAAGAAGAAGAAGATAACTAATACAATAATAACGCTAACTATAAGTACTGTGCAAAGAAAAGAACTTATAAGAAAATTAATCAAACATAGTTGTTATAGAAATTCAATAAAACCGCAGTCAAAATAAAACGTTTAAAAAATATTATGGCAAAAAAAGAACACACATATAGTGTTATTGAAATTTACAACAAACAACACACACACACACACACACACATATATATATATATATAATATATAATATTGGCATAACTAATATAATAATATAATAATGCCAACTATGTCCTTCATTTTCCAGTCCTGGATTTTCCACCCCTTCAAATTTCTAATTGTATCTTTCCTTACCTGTTTGTATTTCATCAGTGAAATAACTGTGGCTTTTTCAGGTCTCCTGCTACCTGGTGTGTTTCTAATTGCTGCTGGATTCACAGGATGTAATTATTCTGCAGCTGTTGGATTAGTAATTGTGGCAGTTGGAACTTCTGGTTTGGCAATGTCCGGATATGGTGTTAACCATTTAGATCTTTCACCAGGTCATGCTGGTAAGTATAGATGTAAACTTTTCAACAAATCAAAAAGTGCTTAGTAGACTTGTGCATGATAGGCTGAAATCAGGTCGCATATTAATATTTCACATTTTAGAACTTCATTTAAATATATTAAAGAAAGCTGTTTTATTAGGCCATCCTGAATGGTTTATAAGTCGGTGTGCCTCAATTGTCCTTTGACTGAAACTGCTCTTCTCTGGGTGTTTATGATCATTTTCTGGTCATGTGGATGAAGGCTAATTAGAAATGGCTTTTATTAGATTTGTATGTCACTTTTGATACAGATAGACTTTCTAACATTGGTTTAGATATTAAGTATTGCTTTGGAATGATTTAAATTGTATCTTCAAAACCATGCACAGATTTTCTATGCTAACTAGAAAGATGCTCGCTTCGCTTGCGCTCGCTTCGCTCGCAGTGCAGGATAATACTAATCCAATACCTATACCTAGTACCCAATCATTGAATTCATGCTGAACAACATTTCAATGATCGCCACCTAGCCAAGCTCTGCGCCACGTAATAATTAGGCCTATGTACGTTAAAATCACGCAACTGTGGCCATTTGTGACGCTGTACACGTATTTTTTGTGTACGTTAAAATGTACGTTATCAGGCTGCGAACAATTGTTACCAATAGCAACGTCGTCGTCGCACGCCCAGCCCTCTGACGCTGCAATGACTCGACTAAACCGGTTCTACGAACAATTGTTACCAATAGCAATGTCGTCTTCGAACATCGTCCACCAACGCATCGCGACGTAAGGACTAAACCGGTCTACCAATAGTCAACGCTCGCCCACCAACGCATCGCGACGTAAGGACTAAACGGTCTAAACCGTCTAGCAATAGTCAACCAATCAGAATGCTTGAAGGTAACAGACATACAGATAACGATCTTAATATTATAGATGGTGTTCACTTAAAAGTGTTATTCAGTGATGAACTTTGATGTTCTGCAAGTTCTGTTCATGGTCCTTGCCTTTCCACTTTGTATACGTACTTGCCGCTTTCTTATTTCTTCATTGACTACCATCTTTACATTGATGATACACAGGGCCATCCATATATTATGTCATCTAAAAGCCATAATTTCATAGCCCCCTTTCCCTTGTTGCACTCCATACAGTTTTGAACCCCTCACCTGTGCATACGTACAAATTAGCTACTCTACCCCAACCCTGTTTTAAAAATTAGTTTTTAGCAGGATTGTTAAGTATCGCCCATACTGTATCAACAATACGGTATCATCTATACTTTTTTTAGTCTTGTTTACTGTATTGTCAGTACTTTTAAATCAAGTGTCAATTTGTGTATTGTCAATAGTTTTTACAGTGAAAATGTATTGGCAATACTCAATGCCAATACTTTTCTATTGCAAACTTAATTTTGCTGCCTAGGCCAGGACAGAGCAGCGATTATGACCATAGAATTTAATTATAATTATAATGATAAAATCTATGCTTATGACCTTGTGACCTCGTTTATCGCTTGACACATGGTGATATGGAAGTTGTAAGCTTCTTCTTGAGGTGCTGCGTATTTCTACGTTAGCGACCATGGATTTCCACTTTGATCTTGACATCCTCTTATTAATTCGATGTTATTCTTTACTCCCTCAATTCCTTCTTGTAGGCAACCTACATAAGTGCTTCTCTGCCTTCCTCTTGCTCTTTTCCCTCCACTTTTCCAGTTATTGCCAAGTGCTCCAGGCCTTCCTTCCTCATTAATACATTATGTGTCCAAAGAAGGAGAGCTGCTTTTTTGACAGTTACCATCAGACTTCTTTCTATTCCAATTTCATTCAAGATCTCTTCATTGTTTTTCTTTTCCATCCATGGATTTATGGTCGCCTTGATTATTGCAATTCCCTGCTTTTCGGCATCACAAATTCAAATATGCAGAAACTCCAGAGAGTACAAAATTCCTTAGTTAGAGTCATATCCAAAACTCCAAGAATTGAACATATAACTCCAGCTAGACAGTCCCTACATTGGCTTCCTATCAAATACCGAATTAATTATAAAATTTGTCTTTTAGTATTTAAAATCATATTATATAATTAACCCTATTACTTTAAGATACGACTAATCCCTCAACCTACTACTCAATCCACTAGGTATTTGGCAGGACTTTCGTTTGTTGTTCCTTATTCTCGCACGTCGTTGGCACGAGTTGTTTCTCAGTGTGTGGTGTGGCCCTAAGCTTTGGAATTCATTACCAATATCACTTTGTAAAACTAACAATTTATCATCTTTTAGATTTGGTCTTAAAACATACCTGTTTGACTTAGCTTATCCCCCTTAGATTGATCCCCTGCTGTTCTGACTGATCTTCCGGAGTGACCTAGCTATAATTCTATTTGGATTTGGTGCACCATCGGCTGATGCCCTGGGCATTATGATAGTGGCGCCATAGAAGTGTATTGATTGATTGATTGATTGATCTTCAGCATCGTTCGCAGAAACCACATTTCTATGGCTACCAATTCCTTCTGCATGACCATGGATATAGTCCATGTCTCTGCTCCACACAAGAGGACTGACCAAACAACTTTTGAGCACTCTTAATCGTGTCTCTTAAGTGATGTGCTTATTTGCCTCTGTGCCTATAGTTTACATCTTATCTCAAATCTCAGTCTTTTCAAGTGTCCTGTCTTCCCCAAATATCTTTATCTTTCAGTTTAGATTATGGAGTGCCTCAAGGATCCTTTCTTGGCCTGTTCTTTTCAGCCTTTACACCACACCACTTTGTTCTTTAATTAACTCCTCAATTTAAGTCACCAACTCTATGCCGATGACACTCAGCTAGTCCTTAACTTTTCACCGCCTTCATTTAACGCATCTATTATTGAGCTTGAATCTGCATTCTTGTCAATCTCTGCATGGATGTCATCTAATGTCCTTGCTCTCAATCCATCTAAGACAGAGTTTTTTTAAAAATTTGACTACATCAACAACTCTAAAAAATTGACAATCCTAAGCTAGTTTTGGCTCCTGACACCACAATAACCCCTGTTCCAACTGCAAAAAAATCTCAATGCTTTTTTCCATTGTATTATTATTATTATTATTATTATTATTATTATTATTATTATTATAAATGTCAATTTGTATAGCACTATGTGCCTGGTGAAGGCTATAGTCAAAAGTGCTTTACAGAAGCCTCTGATACGAAATGCTGAAAAGATGCATCTTGAGTTTCATTGCAAATTTGTCAGGAGAGGTCTCACTAGTTATTTCCTCGGGTAGAGAGTTCCAAAGTCTAGGGTTCCCCTCGAGACAGATCTATCCCTGAATTTGGCTGTCTTAGACGGGGGAGGGACAACAAGCTGGACTCTGCGACTTGATCTCGGATTCAAATTTGATTCTTCTCTAAACTTCAAATCACAAATCTCTCAACTTTCAAAAACCTGCTATGTTCATTTTCATGACCTTCATTGCCTACACATTTCTATGTCCTTGGCTTTATACCAAAACTGCCTCCACAATCGCCACCTCTATAGTCCACTCCAAATTAGATTACTGTAACTCCCTCTACTATAACCTTCCCAAAGCCTTCATCAATAAATTGCAATCAATTCAAAATGCACTAGCTCGCGCTGTTACTAAGTCACCTAAATTCTCCCATATTTCACCCATACTAAAATCATTACATTGGCTTAAAATAACTGAACGTATCCAATATAAGATAGTAACACTTACATATAGCTCACTTCAGTCATCAAAACCTGTCTACCCTAGGACACTCTGCCTTCTCAACCCACATGATCTTCTCATCTCACTCTTTCATGCATAAGCAGCTACTATTGTGCTGCTTTCCAAAGCGCTATATAAATCCATGAGATTTTACTTACTTGCTTATTTGTAAGTACCACTTTGAGTTCCCAGAATGCTGCCTTGGCCATTCCTATTCTTGATGTTTTGCCTTTCTCACATTTCCCGTTGCTGGTTATCATACTGCATAAGTATTTGAACTGTGCCACTTGTTTGATTTCACTGCCATATAGTCTTATACTGCATGTGGGTGTTACTTTGCTCATGGTAAGTAGTTTGCTTGTAAGCATTTTAGTAGATTAATAAATAATTTATAAGCAATAAAGGAGTATCATCTGAGTATGACAGAAAGATGTACTTGATGTCCTCACCAACTTCTGTCAAGTTACTGGCACCAGAGGACAGAAGCAGTAATTCCTTGAATTAGTGCTTAAAATGTCCGCCCAGAGTGTCAAATAAGTCTTTCTCGTGCCACGTGTCATGGCTGAACTAGCCTTAATAACTAAATAATTTTTAGTAATACGAAAAGTTCGAAAACTCATAGGGGTAAACGTGAGTGTTGATGTTCCACCAAATAATTTTTAGTAATACAAAAAGTTCAAAAACTTGTCACATATATGGACTTTTTGCTACTTTCCTCATATATAGACATAGATATAAAGGGGATTACATTAAAGTGAATTAGTGCCTGTTTGGATTAACTTTTTGCTCAACAGCCTTTTTTACCGAAAATCACTGCAATTTTCCTATATATGACCACACTAAATTACAATTTCTGCATATATGTGAGGTGAAGTAGGAGCATAAATGGGAAATTTCTGCACTTTTTCCCTGAATTTTTAGGACCTTTGATTCTCGCATTTTCCCCGAAAAATCCCTGCATTAAACTGGCTTGAATATCTGTCAATCCTTGTTACTAGCCAATACTGTCCTATGCAGCTGTGTTTTTCACCTTCTCCCACCACTGCATCAAAATCTCCTATTATTACACATAGCTTGACCCACTTTTCATAAAATATAATTGAGCTGTTCATATATTTTCATCTACTTCTTTGTCATCATGAGCTGATGTTGGCTTATATGTTGGATTATAATCATATTTACTGTGAATCCATTGATCTTCACCATCATCAATTGATCACTTTACATTTCTACTTTTGCAACTCCAATGACTGTTTTTTCTTCCAGTAAGATGGCTGCTCCATTTTTCCATGAGTTCTTCCAGGGCATATGATTTGAATTCCATCACTGTCAAAGTCATCATTCCATCTAACCTAGTGCAATCCCAAGATGTTGATTTGCTTCTTGTATACTTCAGCACCTCAGGGCTGGGGCAATGGGAAGCACAGCAGAGCTGACATCTATTGTGTCGTCAATGTTTCTCAAACTTTCTGCTGTCATTACACACTTGAAAGATGCCAGTGTACAGTACATCAGTCTACCAAAGATGTATTCATTTTTGCAAATTTTAGTCACCCAATTTATTGAAATAAAAGAAAGTATATTGAAAAAAATTACATGGAACATTACTTGATTACTGAATATGAAAAATGTCTGTAGACTTGTTGAGTCAATAGTGACTAGAATCAAATTTTTAAAAAAGAATTATCCTTCAGAGAAGTTAAAAAGTTCATATTATAATATTCATCATCAATGTGGCACATAAGACTGATGTAATGCGCACAAGTTTTCCAAATGAGGGCAAATAGTAGACAAACTAATGATCATCTCACTGTTAACATCAAGAAGTGTCAGCCAGGTCTTTGATTTGATCATTTTCAATGCTGAAAATACAGCCTTCACAAGTAAGATGTGGAGAAGGGAAGAAGAACATTTAAAGTTTTGTTTCTGATCACAGCGTATCATTTGTGAGTAGGTGACGACTTCTTGACTGAGAACGCAATGACAAATATATATAGACTGCCACTGCCACCTAGCATGCTGTGATATGACATGATATGATAACTCCTCTTCTATTTTCAAATAACTACTTAAAGGTGTTTATAATCTAGCAACTGTACTAAGCATGTGTGGATATTAACCTTTAAATATGATGATGATGACAAAAATGATGGAGGGGCTTTGATTAAATGGTTTGATTTTCAATATCTGCAGGAACATTGATGGGTCTAACAAACTGCCTTGCAACCATTCCAGGATTTGTAGGACCTCAAATTGTAGGAGCATTGACTTATTACGAGGTAATTTACAAGACACAGGCTTATTTTAATGTTTTTTTATTACTATGAGCTTTATTATCCGTGCATTAGTAATTTCTAGTTTAAAAAGTAAAAGTTTTCCCATGCCCGTATTCAAGCATTAGGGCCAGTGTTGCTCTCTGAGGCATGCAGCAACGCAGGTGGCATACTCTATTAACCTAGAGTAGGTCGCCAGCCAAAAATCTAGGCCCATGCTTTACTTCACAGCGAATGCTGCATTGCTGCTCCTCAATTTGATGTCATAAACTCTCATGGTTAAACATCAAGGAAGAGGTACTGTACATAGAGTCACTGCTGCCACCAAATAATGTTTATTAAGAAGCGAAGCTAAGGATCAGCTTGATATGGCTACGGCCTAAGGTCTATACAGAAATGGCTAAAAGCTTCTAAACATTATAATTGTGAAAGCATGGAGACAGAAAAGCAGCTGGGTGAGAAGTCTCTAGAAGTTTCTCTTTTTGAGTAAATGGCCCAGCACTCTGGAACTCGTTACCACCATATCTTAGAGACGAAACACTTTCCCGCGAAACTTTTCTCGCATCTCTTAAAACATATTTGCTTAGTACACAAGCCAAGGTGCTTTAGGTATAATTATGCTCCTAGAAAGGAGATGATGATGATGATGATGATGATGATGATGATGATGATGATGATGATGATGATGATGATGATAGAATGTATTAATTATAATTTTTGACTCAACATGTCCATGCATCAACCAGAGGGTGTAATATTCTGGATTTAATTAGATAATCAAATGATCATCTAGTAGAAAATGTTAACAAGTAGTTGTCAGATAGTGACATTTGATATGAAACTCATGAAAAGCACAAGTAAGTCACAGAAACAGAATAGAAAAATTATTTCAGAGGAAACTATGCTCAAGCCAGAAAGGTGACAGAGGAAATGAACTTAGTGGGCATGATAACAGATAACAATGCAGAGAAGAGCTGTGGTGTATTCACATTGTGTATGTAAAAGTTATGGAGTTAACGATACCCAGGCAAAAGTCACAGAGCAACGGACAGGAAAGAATGGCAGAAAACTGTGGAGATGGCATTATACACCAACGGGCGATGAGCCCACGGTTAATGATGATGATGAGGCAAAAAATAACAAACAGAAAACTCTCTTGGGTCACCAAAGAAGTGCAGAATTAAAAAAGAGCCAAAAAGAAGGCATGGAAAAATTAAAGCACCAAACTATGATAAGAAATTATTATTATGAATGCTGAATGTGCTAAATGATTTGATTGCGACGTTATCAGCTGTATGTGGAGTTTGTAGTCCACCGTCCTCTAGCCTGGATATAGGCCGAGTCTACACCATGGTCAAATAACAAATTCTAAGTCACAATTTCCTTCACTTCTTGCAATATCTCCTTAAGTGTTTCTTTCTAAACTCAAAGCATTTCTCTTCAAAAAATCATTTCCTTCATAGCTGCAACGTCCAGCCACAATGACCATTTGGAATAAATGACCCTACATGAATGACCCTCATCTTTATCTATAGTTATTTCATACTAAAGTACCGTAAGTAAAGTAAAATCTCGTGGATTTCTATAGCGCCTTGGAAAGAAGCACAACAGTAGCTGCTTATTCTAAGGCGTTCAGCTATTCTTAAAATAGCTTTGGGGAAGGTATATGATCAGCTAGGCAATAGTCAACATCCGAAGGGCAGTGAGGCTAGGTTCTTACAGCTATGGAGGAAATGATTTTAGAAAAAGGAAGGATTTAAGCTTAGACCTGAAGACTTTAGGAGATAATGCAGGAATTATAGGAATTGAGGATTCAGATTTTATTGTTTTAAAGTGTCCAAGTCTGCGGAGGGAAGCTGGGATCAAGTTACAAAGATCAGGTGAGGTGTATGAGAAGGGACGGTTGCAAATGTTCAAGGATGACTGATTCAGTGGGCATGACAGAGTGAGGTAAGATGATGAATGTGTGGATCGAGGAGGCTGAGGGGTTAATAGTGATCTAGGTAGACAGGTTTTGATGACTGAAGTGAGCTATGTGTAAGTGTTATTATCTTATATTGGATACGTTCAGTTATTTTAAGCCAATGTAATGATTTTAGTATGGGTGAAATATGGGAGAACTTAGGTGAATTAGTAACAGCATGGGCTGGTGCATTTTGAATTGATTGCAATTTGTTGATAGAGGCTTTGGGAAGGTTATAGTAAAGGGACTTACAGTAATCTAATTTGGAGTGGACTATTGAGATGGCGATTGTGGAGGCAGTTTTGGTATCGAGGCAAGGACGTAGGCGACGAAGGTCACGAATATGAACATAGCAGGCTTTTGAAAGTTGGGAGATTTGTAATTCGAAGTTTAGAAAAGAATCAAATTTGAATACAAGATTTCTTGCAGTTGGAACAGGGGTTATTGTGGTGTCAGGAGCCAAAACTATTTTAGGGTTGTAAATTTTTTTTGAGTTGTTGAGGTAGTCCAATTAAAAGAAACTCTGTCTTAGATGGGTTTAGAGCAAGGAGCTTAGATGACATCCATGCAGAGATCGATGAGAATGCAGATTCGAGCTCAACAATAGATGCATTAAATGAAGGAGGTGAGAAGGAAAGGAATAGCTGAGTGTCATCAGCATAGAGTTGGTGATTTTTATTGAGGGAACTAATTAAAGATGCGAGTGGTGTGGTGTAAAGGCTGAACAGTACAGGCCCAAGAACAGATCCTTGAGGCACTCCAAAATCTACACTGTGAGATTAGAGAAATTTGGCCAAGACAGGACATTTGAAAAGACTGAGATTTAAGGTAAGATGCAAACCAGTTGTGAGCTTTTTCAGATATGCCATACCAGAAATTGATGAGAATGCAGATTCGTGCTCAAACAAATTCTGCTCGAGCAGAATTTTGTGATCTATGGTATCAAATGCAGCAGAGAGATCAAGGACACAAAAGCCAGTATCTTGTCGGAGACCAATTGCGGTTAAGAGTCTGTCATGAATGTAGAAGAGGACAATTTCAGTTGAGTGATGTTTAGTGTAGGCAGACTGACAAGCATTATATAGCGAGTTATTTGATAAGTGTTCGGTCAGTCTAGAAAGGACAATTTTCTCAGTAAGTTTGATAGAAGTGAAAGATTTGAGATGAGGCGATAGTTATTAAGATCTTCTCTGTCGAGACCAGGTTTTTTAAGAGAGTAGTGACAAGAGTTTTTGAACGAGGATGGGAAAGTGCCTGAGGTAAAAGAGAGGTTACTGATTCTAGTTATGATAGGCGTAAGCACGATGGCACACTGTTTGAGTAAAGAGGTAGGTATGGGATCTAGGTCACATTGTTTGTTTGGAAAGGAGAGTAACAGTTTGGATACCTCTTCCTCAGCGGCAGGAGTGAAGGTGGATAAATTGTATAGAGGTTGTGGGGGAGGAGAGAAATGAGGAGAGGTGGTTTGAGTAATAGTGAAAGACTTAACCCTTTAACAGGGGAATAAAATTTTACAAACCCTCCCCAGTCTGGGTAATTAATTTTGGGTAAAGGCGTTTATATGAAAATGTAAACATATAAATTTTAAATTTACTATATTTCAGGCTATATAGAAGCTAGAAAAATGAGGTTTGCGCCGTTGTTTAGCATTTTTATTGTTCTTTCTAACGATCCGTGCCAAAAAGAAAATTTTGGGGTGGGGTCCACCCTACAGCCTAAAATAGGGCCCCTCCCCAAGGTTTTTTAAAAATTTTGTTCAAAGCTCAATAGCAAAACGTTTTCAGCGGCGACCCCCCTAATGTGAGTGGCAAAGTTCTAGGCGGATATAATTGGAACAGAATAGTTCAAAAATTTTGAAGATCGGACCAAATTTGGGGTAGTTATCGCTTTTCAAACCCCAGAACTCATTGCTCGGAGAAATGAACATTTTGCGAAAATTTTTCAATCTGAAAAAGCGAACATCTCAGTATATTTCAGGCTATATAGAAGCTAAAAAGATGAGGTTTGCACCGTTGTTTAGCATTTTTATTGTTCTTTCTAACCATCCGTGCCCAAAAAAATTTTTTTGGGGTAGGGTCCACTCTACAGCCTAAAATCGGACCCCCTCAAAAAAATTTTTTTCAAAGCTCAATAGCAAAACATTTTCAGCGGTGACCCCCCTAGTGTGAGCGACAAAGTTATAGAAAAGTGTAATAGGAACAGAATAGTTCAAAAATTTTGAAGATCGGACCAAATTTGGGGTAGTTATCGCTTTTCAAACCCTATAAATGTCTCTTTTCAAAGCCAATAATCTGACTCTCGGTCTAATAAGGCCTGTTTTCCTTGCTTAGGGTGGCAACACTAGCTAAAATCGAGCTACCATCTATCGAATGGATAGATACTAAAGAGGTATATAGCATTGGACGTGTCTCAGCCGTTGTGCCCAAATAACGAAACGCTGCGAAACTACACGACGTCTGAGCGACGTTGCGCCCAAATAGTGAACGGCGGTGGACGACGTCGGAGCGACGTTGCGCCCACTTGAGAGGTTAAGGACACTGTGAATCTTGGAGGTTTTTTCCAGAGAAGAAATTAGCAAAAGATTCAGCAAGTTCTGACAGGGAAATGAATTGAGGGAGAGGTTTTGAGTCTTTGCGATGGAAAAGATCATTTACAGTTTTCCAGAGCTTTCGTGGGTTAGAGCTATTTGTTGAAATGATGTTAGAATAATACTTTTTTGGCAGATATAAGGAGATTATGGTAGCGGTTGGTGGCGGAACGAAGATTGAAAAGGTCAGATGGAGAATGTGTTCTATGGTATGTTCATTCAAGACGTCTGCAAAATGACTTGATAGCATGAATGAAAGAGTTATACCAGGGTTTGCTGTTGTGTGATGAAAGAGGTCTTATGATGATAGGAGCATGTTTATCAAGAAGACCGGATAACACAGAATTGTATTTATTAATCAGTGATGGCAGAGAAGTGGGGGGGGGGGCTAGTAATTAGTTCAGAAGATTTAATGTTGTCACAGAACAAGGCTACGTCAATTTTGTTAAGATGGCGGAATGAGTAGGTGCCACGAGGCAGAGGAGTTTGTGAGCTAGATACTTAGAATGGTGAAGATGGGAGAATGATCAGATGGAGAGAATTGGCTAATTGCTAAAATTGGAGATAGTGTAGAAGAAGAAGACGTGATGAGCAAGTCTAAAGTATGTCCAAAAGTGTGAGTAGGAAGAGATATGTGCGGTTTGAGGTTTGTCTGAGTGAGCAGTTGTATGAATTGGGTAGAGTTAGGATTGTCATTCTTATCAACATGCACATTGAAATCACCAGTAATTAAGAACTCATGTGTAGTTGTAGCTGGCAAATTCGTCAAGGAATGTCACGAATGAGGTTGAGTATTTTGATGATGATGGGGGGCAGTAAATGTTGAAAATAGTTAGTTTTGAGAGAGGAAGATTGAGGGTGACTGATGAGTATTCAAATGAGGAGAAATTGCTATTGCCATAGGAGTTACTATAGGAGTTGTTATTGTCGCGCGAAAGTGTGTGAGTAGTTTCGGCTGGTGTGAGTGACTTTTATCGTTGAAATGTTGGTTTTGCGCTTCCGTTTAATCAAAGTTCTGCACTAAACTTGTAGTGTAACACTCAGGGGATTATATTCATGGAGTTTTAATACGGATTTTTTGGTTTTTGATAGTCTTTATCGTTGAAATGGATTTATCGGTCTATACAAAAGAGTCTCTTATGGTGTACAACCATCCATGACCACCTGATCGCTACACAAGGCGTACACTTTTCGCGTTGAACTTGTGGAGGCCTAAATGGATGAGGACTAAACCAACACACATGACTCATCAGGTCAAACAGAGTGCAGAAGCAGGTCAGGTCAAACTGTCTATTCATGGGAATAGCTCTCACCATACGACCACATCTGCAATTAAGATTGGATGGCTGAACGTACAAGCACTGAGGAATAAAACTTCAACCGTATGTGAACTGATCGACGAACGAGGTTATGATATCCTCGCTCTCTCAGAGACATGGCTCCATCAATCGGACGATATCAGTTTAAGGTTGATCTGCGGTTCTGATTATGTTACGTTTGAGAAAGCACGATCCGAATGCAAAGGGGGAGGAGTAGCAATTTTTCTACGCTCGCATTACTCAACCATGGAAATCGATGTATCTTACACAACATCATTCAAGGCAGTTTGCATTCGTCTAAACACCGGCAGGTGCCTTCTCGCTATACTTCTAGTCTATAGACCAGGGTCTGCGACCCCTACACAAGTCTTCTATGACGAACTTACTTCAGTAATCGAGGAGCTAGTACTTCAACCGCTACAGCTGGTCATAGGAGGCGACTTCAGTATCCATGTTCAGGATCCTGGAGACCCAGATAACAAAAGGCTTCAGGAGATCTTTAGCACTTTCGGGCTAGTACAGTGGGTACATGCACCCACACACCGGGCTCAGGCAACCCTTGATGTGGTTGTCACTTACAAGCATAGCCCTAAGGTAGAACTAGAGGTCAATTCCCCTGCTATCATCTCTGACCATGCTTGTATCACATCGATCATAGACCTACCATAACAATCGATGCCTGTGACATACATGGAGAAAGGTTGACCGTCTGATGTGTTTTCAGGCCATCAAAGACAGCGTCCTTGGAAACATGAGCTCAGATCAGCCTGTAGAGGATATTGTTGAATTGTACGATAGTACTCTGTGAGTGCTTGCGGACAGGTTTGCACCTTTGCACACCATACGCATACGGCAATGCAAGCCTGAGCCATGGCTTGATGATGATTGTATTGTGGCACACCGTACTACCCATCGCCTCGAGAGGAGATTCAATTTCACAAGACTTGATGCGGATCGAGGTAAATGGATTGCTGCTTTGTTGCTCAAACGAGAACTGTTCAATACCAAGAAAAACAGCTACTGAGTACGACGCGTCCAGGAAGAAGGCAAATCGCCAGTCAAGCTCTGGAGTTCGCTATCGCATTTACTTGCACGGAATACAATGCCAGAGCAAGATCATTCTATTTTTTCAGCCGACAGTTTTGCTGATTTCTTCTTGGCGAAGGTCGAGAAAGTCCGTGGATTAGTTTGATGAATCCCATCCATCACCTGAAGAGGAAGAAAAAGAGGAAGACGAATATGTCGCTGAAAATACCTTACAGAAGTTCTCAGCTGTATCCACGGAGGAAGTGAAACAAATTATCTTGAAGTCTCCTATGAAGTCCTCCAAGCTCAATCCTGTCCCAACATTCCTTATTAAAGAGGGAATTGACGTATTTTTAGGACCTATCACAGCGATAGTGAATGCATCGCTGACCCAGGAATCGGTCCCTAGAACCATGAACGCTCGATCATCACGCCGAAATTAAAGAAACGTAATCTTGATACTCAAGAAATATCACACTATCGTCCTATATCAAATTTGTCCTTTATATCAAAGATCATCGAAGGGTTCGTAGCAAATCAACTAAGATCTCATTCTCTGCCTATCAAACAATCAGCTTACTGATGTCATAATTCTACTGAAACTGCCCAGCTCAGTATCCTGTCAGAAGTGTTCGAAGCTGCCGATCAAGGACATGTGACTGCAACTGTCCTTCTGGATCTAACTGCAGCCTTCGATTGTGTCGACTACGACATTCTTCTCCGAAGACTAGAGCATTGTTTTGGCATCAGTGGTGCCGCCCTCAGATGGATCAAATCGTATCTTACCGACCGTGAAATTCAGGTCCGTTTTGGAGGCCAGCTGTCTGGCCTTCGGCCAGTTAGTTGCGGTCTTGCGGAGTACCTCAGGGCTCCATCCTCGGCCTTCTACTCTTCATAATGTTCATTGGCTGGTTAAAAGAAGCCATCAACTGCCACCAGCTGCTATTCCATCTATATGCTGATGACATCCAGCTTTTTCGCAGCTGCAATCTAGCCAATCTCCAGAACGTCGTCCCACTACTGGCCAACTGCATAGCCGATATAGAAAAGTGGCTTGAACAAAATTGGCTAAAACTCAATGCATCAAAAACCGAGTTCATTACCGGTATATTAGGTCACAGTAGACAGACAGCGAAAGCTAATATCGAAGAGCTAAATCTAGGAGGAGTTAACATCAAACGTTCATGTGCCGTTAGAGATCTTGGAGCAATTTTGGATGACAATCTGACTATTTCAGACCATATTAGCAAATTAGTCTCGAGCAGTTTTTATCAGCTGCGTCAGCTACGTGCTATCATAGACCCTCTCACTCCTGAGGTAGCTCAAGCTCTCGTTCATGCGTTCGTGTCTTCAAGTCTAGACTATTGCAACAGCCTTTTAGCCCTTGTTGCACACAACCAACTCAAGAGGCTTCAGGTTGCTCAAAATGCTGCAGCACATCTGATTACTCGAACGACATCACGGCAGCACATCACTCCGATACTCCGAGATCTTCACTGGCTACCTGTGACGCAACGTATCAGGTTTAAGATAATTTCTCTGGTTGATAAATGTCTACGGGCAGAGGCACCAGAATACCTGACTAGAGACTGTGTGCTGTTACATGACCGGAACCGAAATCGACCAATTAACACACGGTCCAACTCGACTCGGATCCTCTGGGCTCCTCGTACACATACCAGAATTGGCGATCGTTCGTTTCAGGTGCTTGCCTCTGCATTGTGGAATGCTCTACCGTCATCGTTACGGGATGAAACTCAATCACGAGCAACATTTTTTTCACTCCTAAAAACATACTTGTTCAGTGAATCAGCCAAGGCGCATTTGTCTTAATTGCGCCCTTTAATGAACTTATGAATGAATGAATGAATGCTAATTTGTATATGATCACGAATGAGGAAAGCAGTGTTTCCACCTAGGTTACAAGAGCAGTTGGTAGATTTTTTAAAAGGGGAAAGCTTAGGAGGGAGAAGCCAGGTGGGGTTGCCTCAATCAGTTGACATGAAGTTGTAGATGGGGATACCCAGGTTTCAGTTAATGTAACTATGTCTATGGCTGAGGAGTGAAGCATGTGCATTGGAAAGAGGGAGTCCAATTTCATGTTATTAAGTTCGTGTAGTGAATGTGTGTGTTGCGGATTAGTGAGGAATCTGATGTTGAGAGTGCAGAGTGTTATGTGTGATTGGGATGGTCCAGGATTTGGGTGAATATCACCTGAAAGAGCGAGAATGATGATGATGATATCTGTGCGTCGGGTGAGACGAAAATGTGAATGGCGAATTCGAAGATGTGAACAACGCTCTTGTCTGTAAGCCCAAGTCGTCAGATCGGCGCTCGCAGCTTTGATCAAGCAGCCGTTCTCAATTGGTGGTTCCACCCCGTCTACGACAGCAAAATTTGGGAATCGATCTGTTTCGAGGGGCAACCCTTTGCTTTGGAACTCACTGCCGGCGGACGTGACTAGAGCGACTCCTGAACTGTTCGCTAGGAACCTTAAAACATATTTATTTAACATCTCCTATTAGGGACACTTGTAAAGCGCTCTTGACTTTAGCCTTCGTTATGTGTATTGCGCTATATGAAATTGTCAGAATTAATAATAATAATAACGCAGGGTTAAGGAAAAGGAGATAGGGATTTTGTTTAAATGTGAGTATTGATCAACGGCAGTGCAGTAGGTCCAATGATTAATCAGTTTGCGTACATCAAGTTTCGAGGAAAAGAAATGAACAGTTGAATAAATAAATAGAGAGGAAATAATGTCATGATGTCAGGCTGAGATTAATGAGGAAAGTCAAATTGTGAAGAAAAATCAAATTGTCTTTCAGCTCATGCAGCGGATCACAAGCTCAGCATGAGGTCAATAGTGCAGCCGATGTTAGTATGGAGTGAAAATAATAATTTAACAGAAAATCTAAGAGAAGGCCCGGAGTTCAATAATACAAATAATAATGGTATGAAATGAGCGATGATAGGTCATGTTGATTCTAAGTCTATGGATTCTGGCGAAGTTACATGTAAATAAAAAGTTAAAGAAAAATATACCGATATAAACGGCTGCAAACGACTTAAAAATTAAGAGCAAAATTTTAACAATTTGCAAGAACAATATTGAAATTTGTCGAATTAATAAACAAACTGAACGGAACAAAATCTCAAGTGTCTAGTTTGCTTCACTGCCCCCTACACTTTACACTACACATTACACTACTAAGATTAAGCGCATAGGAATAAGGAGCAATTGCAGTGCTACTTTTTGAAAGCACTATAGAAATACATGAGGTTTTACTTATTTACTTACAAACCAAATATACAACCTTCTGCTATTCAAGTGTCTACATATTTACAACAAGTTAAATATGTATTCATGCAAAAAGATGAGCAACAATATATTTTGAGCATCATGTCAGGACTATTGACATTATTGGTTCGTTTTTGTGTGGTAGGCACATTTGTTATTTGCATATATACGGTAACCGTTAATTCTTTGCTGTTAAAGATGTGATTAAAGGTTTTTTTAATGCAGGCTACACGGTTGCAGTGGCAGAAAGTTTTCTACATTGCAATGGGTGTCTATGGTTGGGGTGCGTTAGTCTACCTCTTACTTGGTTCTGGAGAGCAACAGAAATGGGCAGAAGAGGAACCAAAAGACGTTTCAGATGAAAGTCAAAATCTGCTATCAGATACAACTGAAGATAATTGACTAAATTAAATAAATTTACTATGTTACAGTATTTAGTGTGAATCATGTGCACCCGCAAATAATACATGGAAGTTGGGCTTTTATGTAACAAGCTCTCACATAACACACCCTTGTGTCTGTGATTGACTAACTCAAGTATTGTCTTATCATCAATGCCCTTTCAGATCAAATAACGTCTTCAACTTCCATCCTGGGCTCTTTCAATGTCTAAACAAGTTCGCATGATTTAAAAAACAGGCATTGTCTCACTTTCTACCTTAGAGTCTATAAACATCTTACTACTTAAATGTTGCTTAATAACTACTGATCAGTGCACTTTACTATACTTTTGATTTCTAAACAATTGAAAGAGTTTGTGTTGGACGAGTACATGATAGGAATCATATAATATCCTATTACCAGTAGTGGCCTGCTTATGGGCCTATACTGGTAAAATGCTCTTTGATTCGTTACACCTAAAATTTAAACTTATTGATAGATTTATTCTAATATTTCAAGTAATTGGATATTATATCATATATAAAATTGGCAGAGATTATATATCTTAATGCGGCCTCCAATAAAAAAAGCATTTGTATTAGCATACCTCCTCAAATACCGCACAAGGAGAATGCATAGAACGACAAACGCGTATACCCGTGCATTATATGAGTTAAAATACAGTAAACCATTATTTACAAAACTCGGTTGGCCATTATGTGATGTACTACTTGTATCCTGTATTTAAGTTACACTATTATGAATTATATGTCTAGTGTGGACTATATATATTTATTGTCTCAGATTGTCTTTGCATGCATAGTTTATTGATACCGTATATATTCGTGATAAAGTCGAGAAACTTAAGGCCAATTCACAGGTTATATATCCTGACCTCGACTTATACGCGAGGCAATAACTGTTGGGTAAAGTTTCCATACATAGGATGTCGAAAATAATTAATTTAGCTAACTCTTTGTGTAATTAATTATTTTCAACATATGCTACGGCATCTAAATAAAAGTTGACATCAGCAATTTTAAGATTGGTAATTTATAGGCGCCACATAAATATTAATTAATTATTGGTGCTACATAAATATAAAAAAATTCAAGATTACCGGTAATTAAGATTTTTATATTGTCAAGAATGAGCGAATAGCAGGTTTAAAATTTTCTTAATTGTCAGGAATCAATCTGGGAATGTCAAAATCGTTCAGTTTCTCGATAGTTCAAAGCTAAAACGCAGTTTTTCAATCAAAACAATGGCGCCGCTGCCGCCACATGCCTACTTCGCGTCCGCCATTGTTCCGACTCTCACTATCACAGTGTTGCCAGGTCCCAAAAATTTTTCCCGCCGAAACGTCGTGTGAAACTAGCCAAAATGCCAAGTTAACCCGCCAAAAAGCGAAAACGGGCGGTGGTAAGTGGGTTTTTTTTGTTTATCATGCGAAGGGAGAATTTTTTTGCTAAGAAACTTTAACAGAAAATAGCCAAAAATATAGAAAATATAGCCAAAAAGTCGTCGACGTCCAATTTCACCCTAAAAATACCTTGACAAGCAAAAACAAAAATTCATCTGCACACTTTCTAAAGGTACAGTAGGTGCAGAAACAGGGGGCAGACCATCTACTTCGTACGGGCCTGAGCGAACATGCAACTTAAAAATAGCCAAAAAATAGCCCGCAAATGTTAGGATACCGCCAAAGAAACCGCACACGAAAATTGCCCGCCAAAAATTTCGTAAACTAGCCAAATTTGGCGGAAAACTAGCCAATCTGGCAACACTGCACTATCACCTCAAGAGGGTTCGCCGTGGTGACGTCACTTCGACTTATAACCGGGTCAATGACTTTAGACACCCTCAAATCCCCAAAATCTAGGGGTCGACTTATACTCGGATCGACTTTATCACGAGTATATATAGTAATATTTTATAAACTTTTGTATCCATGAAATTTGTGGATACAAAATTCTACATTGGTAGTCAGTGGCGGATTAACATTTTTTAGTCCCGGTATGTATATTGTCATGGAGTGCCCACTGTATAAAAATTCTGTGAACCAATATCTTACATAGTGTTGATGACACTTTAGATTTTTTTTCTAAATTTCGGAAAACTTTCAGCAAAAGTATTAGGTGTGAAAAAGTGGTAATGACTTTTTTACTTCTCAAAATTTTCAGGACGTTGCACATTGTGTTACAAATATGGTTTCATGTACATGAATTTAAATAATAAAAAAAACATTATTTTACTTGAAAAGGTGAGCTCCTAAACTTTTAATTTTGCAGGTGGGCCCTGGTACTGATGTACCAGTTGTACCATGGTAAAATCTGCCACTGTTGGTAGTCATAGTCAACATTTTGTTTTAGGGTATTTGCAGAATTTGTTATTAAATTCCAAAACATCTATACTTTTATTCCATAGACAAAAATCGTTTGCAGAGCATTCGTCTAGACCACTTTTCAGTATTGGGGAAGATTTAAAATAAAATGATTTAAAATCACGATTTAAAATCATTGGACACGATTTTTGATTTTGATTTCAAATCACATGAAAATGTGTGATTTGTGATTTTGATTTCAAATCATAGTATTTGTGATTTTATGATTTTGTATGCCTCGAAATCATTTCAAAATCATTTTCTGTCATACTTAATGAAAACAACCCTGGTTATGTGGCTTTTGTCAGCACTGCTTAGTAATTATTTTTTGTCATGTCATCCTGGACCATTTCCTCTAGGTAATTCTCTAATCCAGTCATACTTCAAGAAGTCTTCTATGCTCATGTCTAGTCTTATCATCCCATGTTGTTTATGTCCATGCTGTTGTTGATATTGTTTATAAGATGGCGGATGATAAAACTATACCTGTTATTCTAGATGGAATTTTTAAAGATAGTTAAAGAAATAGATAACAAAGTTATAGCTAAATGTGTTAACTGTGTAAACAATTAGTTATCAGGATCCAGACATGCAACCAGTAATTTTCTGAGACATTTGAATGTTCGTAATGCACATAATATATTCTTAGAAGTGTCATTGTGCATTTTGTGCAGTATGTAAGCATTAAGCATTGACAGAAAAGCAGCAAGTATATTGACTGTGACTAAATTGAAAGTTATAAATAAAAGTTACATAATCTGTATACTTTGACTAGGGCAATTTCCGAAAATCTTGTAGTCAGAATTTTGCATATTGAAAGTTACCTGAAAGCACCTGAATACACTATTTATAAGGGACTGTCCATTAATTACGTCAACAAAATAGGGGGATGGTTTTGAAAATGTTTGACAGTTGTTGACAGAGGGGAGTCAAGAGAAGTTGACGTCAACAATTTCATTTTTTACAAATGATAAAAAATAAGAAATTTCACGGAATACACTATTTATTACAATGGTGCTGCATTACTGACTGGCTGTGCTTATCCCATTCCCATCAAACTGTCTGATAAGGATTAGCACTTACTGTGTATAAGGTGGCAGTGTGCATTTTTATTAAAACAACTAGTTTGTTTTAATTATTCCTAGAGAATGGAGTGAGTCATTAACCGATTACAAGTTAGCGTCAAAGTAATGATTTTGTGATTTTAAATCATCTGTGATGTGATTTTGATTTTAAATCATTTTCTAAAACAAAAATTTTATGATTTTGATTTTAAAATCGATATTTTGCTTGTGATTTTGATTTTGATTTCAAATCCTTTTATGCATGATTTTACCCAACACTGTCTATACTCTATAGTAAGGCATGATTTTACCCAACACTGTCTTTAGAGTAAGTAAGTAAGTAAAATCATGAATTTATCAGTTGTGAAATTTGTGCTGGGGGGTTGGGGACTGAAATTCAATGAATGACAGAAACTGCATGTACCTGATATGCGATTTTTGGGAGGGTTGCAAAGTTAGCTTGGGGGGGGGGTTCAACCCCCCAAACCCCAGTGGCGTAAACCTCGCGTCAACATGGGGGGATAGAGTAACTTTTTAAAAGTTGACCCCCAGAAATATAAAAATCTCCCTCCATTATGGAGGATATTGCATATTATGGTGGGGACTTAAAATCGCCCATGAAATACGTCTTGACAAGCAAAAAAGGTCATCCTGATATTTTTATATTTTCCCCCTATCTCTCCAAATACCTTGACAAGCAAAAAAGGTCATCCGAAATGAGAGAATGCGGATTTGGCGTAATTCTGGCATCAACGTCATGGAGTAGGATATAAATTTTTACCAAATAGCCCAAAACATTGGGGGGAAGTGATACTCTGTCCCCCCGCCAACTAATTATTCGGGGGACCGTCCCCCGTGTTTTACGCCCATGTCAAACCTCCCGGCAACTCCAACACTGAATTTTATAGTGCTTTAGAGAGCAGGTACCGTAGTAGCTGCTTATTCATAGGCACTTAATCAACCGTTAAGGTCAATTCCCGAGATCAGTCACAGTGCGAGTGTGAAGGAGCAAGGCAGAATTGAAAGAACACGAGATAGATAGATAGATAGATAGATAGATAGATAGATAGATAGATAGATAGATAGATAGATAGATCATTACAGGCGCATTAAGACACTAAAGCGCCGCTGCTGATTGCTCGAAAAGAAATGTCTTCAGTCTCGATAAGAAAATGTCCCGTGTAGTAGAACGATCACGAGATGTGATTTATAATGATGATGATGATGATGATGATGATGATGATGATGATGATGATGACAAGGTTTAAAGTGGTTCAGGAGTGATTTAACTCTAGATTTGATAGTAGGCCTACTAAGAAATTATTTTTGAAAATTGTATTGATTTCAAAATTTAGCCATAAACCAAGGTAGCCCTACTGCAGCGTAGGATATATTAGCTTGAAATGTGTGTGTGAAACTTCTCAGCATATGGTATGTTACTGTTAAGTAACCAAAGGTAGTGTGAACATGGAGTTATTATTAGAGGAGACGGCATTACGTCATTTCTAACCAGACTGCGTGAAGCCAGTAGCGCGTAGGCTAAAAATATCACCTCCATTGTTAGCGGCCATTGTGGTTGAATCGGACGAATACAGAAGTATTAAGTCAGAGTTATATCATTCCCTTTTTTTTATAAAATTATAAATAACTAGGCGTTTACCCGTCAAAAATGACGGGGGAGATTGGCTGTTTTACCACCCGATTTTGCGCAAATGCAATAGCATTTTGCGCAATTAATTTCCCTAACTGGCCGCCTTTTCCTTCAAATTTTTTTCAAATGGACTTTTATTTTATGGTCTTCAACCGAGTTAACGCCCATTCGCGTGAATTTTCTGAAACTTGATAGTCAACGTTAGTGTTATGATTTGGCAGTGTCGAACGACATGCAGTGCTTGATTCTCTTGTTTGCTGTGCTGCTTTTTCACTCCGACCAAGAGCCTGCTCCTCATTCTCACTTGATTGTGGCAAACTTCATGAACGCTGGACCTTTTTTTGTTTTGCACGTACGGTTAGAAAGAGGAATAAAAAGGCTAAACAATGGTGCAAACCTCATCTTCTTAGCTCTTATATAGCCTGAGATATAGCAAATTCAAAAAAGTAGGACACTAAAATTAAAATATTTAATGGAACAGAAATCGATTTAGGAATTCAGTCATGATTCAGCAATAGCATCAATGGGAATGGACATAATGCCTTCGCTGGATCATGTAATTTTGATCAGAATTCTCAGAATTCAAAACTTTCGCGAAATTCACCGAAAATAATTATGTTCAAACATTGGGGTCATCGGGTTAGAATTGATAGATCTTTACGAAATGTCAACCGATTTTCAAACGTTTTGGTTTATTTTGTTCCTCTGACATCCCTTTAGAACTTTGCCGCTGACCAAAGTGGGGTTACCGCTTAAAATAATTTGCTAGGGGCTTTAAACATTTGTCGGGGGAGAGGGTGATATTTTAGGCCGTAAAGTAGATTCTACCCCCAAATTTTTTTGTTTTGCACGGACGGTTAGAAAGAGGAATAAACAATCTAAACAATGGTGCAAACCTCATCTTTTTAGCTCGTACATAGCCTGAGATATAGCAAATTTAAAACGTTGCAGCAATCATTTCTGAAGAACGCTTTTCCAAAAATTAAATCCCCAGTACGGTGACGGCGTCTGAAAATTTAATCCCCACTTGAGGTGTTAAATTTAAAAAAATAGGTATTGAGGTTAGGAAGGAGTAAATATGTATACTAACGGGGGCAGGGCATTGGGAGAGGGAAGGTAGGTTTGGGAGGAGAAAAGTGGGATGTACGGGTTTTCGGAGCAGCGTTGTGTAGGTTTGAAAACGGGGTTTGTGGCCGTAGGTTTGGGAACGGGGTTTAGGGCCGGTGGTGTAGGGCGGAGCGGTGATGGGTTGGGGCCGGGGCGATTGGGAAAGAGATGGTAAGATGGAATGGGGGTGGGAGAGGGATGGTGAGAGGGAATGGGAACAGGGTTAGGGGCCTGTGGGGTAGGCGGGGCGGGTATGGGTTCAATGGGATGGGGCCAGGGCGATTGGGAGAGGTTTGGGGAAAGAGAAGGGGTTGGGAGAGGAAGGGTAACGGGGTTTGGGGCCTGTGGGGTAGGGTGGGGTGGGTATGGGTTGGGGCCTGGGCGGGGATGTGTTGGGCCCGGGCGATTGGGAGAGGGAAGAGGGGTTGGGGAGGGAATGGGAACGGAGGTTTGGGCCTTTGGGGTAGGGCGGGGCGGGTATGGGTTGGGGCCTGCGTCGAGGCGGGGATGTGTTGGGGCCGGGGCGATTGGGAGGGGATGGGGAGAGGGAAGGGAGATGGGGAAAGGGAAGGGGAAAGGGAAGGAGAAAGGGGTTTGGGGCCGGGGCGGGAATGGGTTGGGGCCTGGGCGATTGGGAGAGGATTGGGTGAGGGAAGGGGACGGGGGTTTAAGCTGCAATTAAGACGCTTCGTTAAACGCTCCATTGTTAATACAGTTTTGATTAAACAATATTTGGTTGTCAATGACGATGACAATGACAACAGCGTCTTGCTATACCTCCCGTGTTGCCGTCGGACCGTCCGTCCGCCGGACATCGAGAATTATATATATAGATAACTTTGTTATTGGGACCTGTCATTCATCTGGGAGGAGAGTTTTTGACATGATTATTGGGGGTAATTGAAAGTTGACAGTTGATGACAAGGGGAGGAGCCAGTGTTATTTCTAGGATTTTGAATTGGGGGTGGGGAACGGGAAATCGGGGGTGTCGGAATTTTTAAGTCTCTCCCGAAAAAGGCTGACAAAATAGGTCATCCGACAATAAAAGTTGGAGGGAGGGGTGTCCTCCATTGGGAAGGGGGGTCTGAGCTAATTAGTATCCATTTTGTATACATACCATTGTCACAATGCCAAATTTTGGGATGTCAACCTCAAATTGGGGGGGGGTGTTGGGGTGTTAGGAGGGTGTAAAAATATCCCTGGGAGGGGGTCAAAAATTGCCAAAAAATTGTTGACATAATTAATGGACAGCCTCTTATTGAGAAACACGATTGATGTCATCCAATATTCTGTCCACTTGCTATTTTTAAACACAAATGTCGAACAATAGCATCTTAATCAGTAGCGGCTCCACAGGGGAGCCCGAGGGAGCGTGCCCCTATTGAGTGCCTGGCCCACCAGTGACCTCCTGTTGGGACCCTATACTTAATACTACATATCTAACAACAAACGGTAGGCCCCCATGATTAGAAGTTGCCACCCCAACGCCCCCCCACTTGCCAAATCCTGGAGCCGCCACTGATCTGAATCTCCATTTTCAATACATACTAATAAAAAGTTCTTAGAACATTGGTAAAACATTCCCGCAGCTATTCTCCAAGTCTGACACGCAAAAAAGTCATCCGAGGATAAAAGCTGTGGGGTGTATTTTATTTCTCCATTTGGGGGCAGGCCCCTTCAGAAGCTGAAGGAGGCCCAGGCTAGTTGGAATTTCGAGGCCTCTCCTAAATTTCGAGGCCTCTCCTAGCCTTCCCAACAATTAAAATTTTGACAAGCGAAAAAAGGTAATCACCAATTTTGAGGGCCGCAGAATACCTTCCTAGCTATCCCAAAATTCCAAAATTGTCAACAAGCAAAAAAAGTTCATCACCAAATTTTGAGGCGCCTTCTAGTATTAGCTATCTAGCTTTCTTGCTCTCCCAGAATTCTAGACAAGGAAACAAAGGGAGGCCCCCAAATGATGGAGGCCCGGGCCGAATGGTCCTCCTGGCCCCCCTCTGAATGGGCCTGTTTGGGGTGTTCAGGGCTAATCAATATGCATTCTGTATGCATACCATTGTCACGTTACCAAATTTTAGGGGGTGTCGACCTCAAATTGGGGAGGGGTGTTGGGGGGAGGTGTTAGGGGTGTAGAAATATCCCTGTTGAAGACCAACTGAACATCGATACACAGAGGATTGCCGAATACTGTAAAATATGGCGGGAAAGACAGTTTCTAAAGGTACTGTGAAATAATCGAAATCGAAATCGCGATTGTATAAAAAACCGTAATCGTAATCGAAATCGTAATCGTTAAAAATAATCCAAAATAAT
Source organism: Metaphire vulgaris (assembly GCA_018105865.1). Lineage (NCBI taxonomy): Eukaryota > Metazoa > Annelida > Clitellata > Crassiclitellata > Megascolecidae > Metaphire > Metaphire vulgaris. Next base: position 4,185,616 of record CM030861.1, read on the forward strand.
CGTAATCGTAATCGGAAAAAATAATCGTAATCGACCCAGCTCTAATTACCAGCCAGGCAATAGTCAACATCCGAAGGGCAGTGAGGCTAGGTTGTTACAGCTATGGAGGATATGATTTTAGAAAAAGGAAGGATTTAAGCTTAGACCTGAAGACTTGAGGAGATAATGCAGGAATTATAGGAAATGAGGATTCAGATTTTATTGTTTGAAAGTGTCCAAGTCTGCGGAGGGAAGCTGGGATAGAGTTCCAAAGTTCAGGTGAGGCGTATGAGAAGGAACGGTTGCAAATTTTTAGGAATGACTGATTCAGTGGGCGTGACAGAGTGAGGTAAGATGATGAACGTGTGGGTCGAGGAGGCTGAGGGGTTAATAGTGATCTAAGGTAGACAGGTTTTGATGACTGAAGTGATCTATATGTAAGTGTTATTATCTTATATTGGATACGTTCAGTTATTTTAAGCCAATGTAATGATTTTAGTATGGGTGAAACCAACCAATCAGAACGCTTGAAGGTAACCAATGAGAACATCACACAGCCAACCAATCAGAACACTCACACAGCCAAGCAATCGGAACGCTTGAAGGTAACCAATCAGAACGCTTGAAGGTAACGGAGGCACAGAGAAAGGATTTCAATGTGATAGATGATGTAAACATATAACAACTGAGAGTGACAGATAGAGAAAATTAGATTTCGGTGTTCCCCAGGGATCTGTTTTAGGCCCTCTCCTTTTCACCTTATATACAATGCCCCTTGGATCTCTTCTTACACAATTCTCTGCTGACTATCATTTCTATGCTGACGATACACAGTTATTCATTGCCTTCGACGATAAAACCTCCTCCATGTCACTAGAAAATCTGTCCCTTTGCATGCAAAACGTTCAGTCTTGGATGTTTAATAATAAGCTTGCACTTAACCCTTCAAAAACTGAGTTTTTACTTCTTGGTACATCATTTAATCTAAGTAAATTTGAAGACATAAATTCATTTATATTTGACAACATTTCAGTTAATCTAAGTCAGTCTGTCCGCAACCTAGGGGTGATATTTGATAAGAACATGTCGTTTAACGATTATATAAATAAGGTCAGCAGAGCTACTCATATGCAAATCAGAGATATTCGACGAATTCGTGGTTTTGTGCCCAAATCCGCTCTGATTCCTCTTGCAAACGCCCTTGTCAGCAGCAGACTTGATTATTGCAATTCTCTTTACAATGGTATGACCAGATCTAACATGCAAAAGCTTCAAAGGATTCTGAATTCTATTGCCCGAGCCATTACAAAAACTCGTAAGCATGATCATATTAAACCTGTTCTTCAAAAGTTACGCGGGTTGCCGGTAGAACCATGGAGTTATTATTAGAGGAGACGGCATTACGTCATTTGGCTGAAGCCAACTTTTTGGGAAATTCCCAAACGGCAGCCACATTGGTAGACCCAAAAAATCATCAGCTGAGCCATGGGGAATAGCTGCGGATATGTTTTATCAATGATCTAAGAACTTTTTATTAGTATGTATTGAAAATGGAGATTCAGAGCAGTGGAGGTTCCAGGATTTGGCAAGTGGGGGGGGCGTTGGGGTGGCAACTTCTAATCATAAGGGCCTACCGCTTGTTGTTAGGTATGTAGTATTAAGTATAGGGTTCCAACCGGGTGGCCAATGGGGCCAGACACCCAATAGGGGCACTGACCCACCCTGGGCCCAGTGGCGGCTCCAGGATTTGGCAAGTGGTGGGGGTGTTGGGGTGGCAACTTCTAATCAGGGGTCCTACCGCTTGTTGTTAGGTATGTAGTATTAAGTATAGGGTTCCAACCGGGTGGCCAATGGGGGCCAGGCACTCAATAGGGGGCACGGACCCACCCTGGGCCCAGTGGCGGCTCCAGGATTTGGCAAGTGGGGGCAGTTGGGGTGGCAACTTCTAACCATGGGGGCCTACCGTTTGTTGTCAGGTATGTAGTATTAAGTATAGGATTCCAACAGGGTGGCCACTGGGGGCCAGGCACTCAATAGGAGGCACGGACCCACCCTGGGTCCAGTGGCGGCTCCAAGATTTGGCAAGTGGGGGGCCGTTGGGGTGGCAACTTCTAACCATGGGGGCCTACCGTTTGGTGTCAGGTATGTAGTATTAGGTATAGGGTCCCAACAGGGGCCACTGGGAGGCCAGGCACTCAATAGGGGCACGCCCCCCGGAGCCACCCTGTGGAGTCGCCACTGAGCCGCCACTGATTAAGATGCTATTGTTCGAAATTTGTGTTTGAAAAATAGCAAGTGGACAGCCTATTGGATGACATTAATCGTGTTTTCAATAAGGCATGGGGGCTGTCCATTAATTATGTCAACAATTTTTGGGCAATTTTCGACCCTTCCCAGGGATATTTTTACACCCTCCTAACACCCCTCAACACCACCACCCCCCATTTGAGGTCGACACCCTCCAAAATTTGGTAATGTGATAATGCAAAATGGATACTAATTAGCTCTGAACACCCCCGCCCAATGGAGGACACCCCTTCCCCCAAACTTTTATTGTCGGATGACCTTTTTTGTCAGCCTTTTTCCGGGAAGAGACTTAAAAATTCCGACACTCCCCCCCATTTTCCCGACGCCCCCCACCAAATTCAAAATCCTAGAAATAACACTGCCCCTCCCCTCCTTGTCATCAACTGTCAACTTTCAGTAACCCCCCACGTCCGATTCAACCACAATGGCCGCTAACAATGGAGGTGCTATTTTTAGCCTACGCGCTACTGGCTTCACGCAGCCTGGTTAAAAATGACGTAATGCCGTATCCTCTAATAATAAATCCATGGGTAGAACAGAGAATTCTATTCAAAACTGGTCTCCTGGTTTTTAAAACACTGCAGTCTGGCCAACCTCAATATTTAAAATCTATGTTGAATCACCCAAACCATCGTCATTCAACAAGGTATGCTGATTCATTGTTGAATGTACCTAGAACCAACACTGAAATTGGTAAGAGAGTTTTTTCTATTTCTGGGCCTAAAGTCTGGAACTCTCTCCCTCCGGCTGTCAGATCTTCCAATTCATTGAGCATCTTCCGATCCAGACTTAAGACGCATCTCTTTCAATTGGCGTTTCCTCCATAGTTCGTCTCACTCTCTCCCTCTGACTGATCTCTGGAATGACCTGGATCTTTTGCGGATTGATTTTGAAGTACAATCGATTGATACCTTGGGTATTAGAACTGGTGCTATAGAAGTGCATAATTATTATTATTAAATTATTAGAGAAAGACATTCGTTGATAACTTGGGTTACGTAATTCGGATACCAGAGGCTCCAGAGCAGCGTTACCAGAGGGTTTTTTTCGAACCAAATCTGGTTTTTTGGGCCTCGTTTGGTTCTATTCTATTCTATCCCGGACAATTTATGCAGCGCAGTAGCGTGGCTAACAGTCAAAAACAAGAGCGCTTTACATCAACAATGCATGCATACGAAAAACTAAATAAGTGCGTCTTGAGGTTCTTAGAGAAGACTTCGTAGGAGGTGGCCTGGGTGACATATTCAGGGAGAGAGTTCCGGAGATGCGGGTTCCCTCGACTGATGGATCTTTCGCCTAGCTTTGCAGTCTTGAGCGGAGGAGGGACATACAACAGTAATCGAGTACTGGAGCGAAGTTGTCGGCGCTCATCCGTCATCTGCGGGGTGCGCAGTAGAGCGGAAATATATTCCGGACATGTGGGATCATGGAGAGCCCGGTTGTTTGGTATTTTGGAGGAATTTGGTTTTTTAATCTGCGAAAATTTTAAAAAATGCCTGATTTATGCAGTGAAAGTGATAAAATTAGGAGTTGTTTTCAGAGGTATTCCATGTTGAAAACTTTTTTTGTTGTAGAATCAAGTTTACCTTGCTTGAAGACGACCTTTTTGCTTGTCAATACTTTCTGGAGACGTATTTACGAAATTTGTCAAAAAATTTCAGGTTTGTCACTATTTTTATGGATTTCATCATTTTTGCGAACCTGTTTTTTTTCTGTTTTTTTAAAGGCACGATCTGTTTTTTTCAAAAGTTTACTGGCAACACTGCTCTAGAGCTTTTTGAAGTCCCATTGACGGCTATTAATAGAAGTCAATGAGTAGTCCTGACTCCTGAGCCCATGGAGTTATTATTAGAGGAGACGGCATTACGTCATTTGGCTGAAGCCAACTATTTGGGAAATTCCCAAACGGCAGCCACATTGGTAGACCCAAAAAATTATCAGCTGAGCCATGGGGAATAGCTGCGGATATGTTTTATCAATGATCTAAGAACTTTTTATTAGTATGTAATGAAAATGGAGATTCAGATCAGTGGAGGCTTCAGGATTTGGCAAGTGGGGGGGTGTTGGGGGTGGCAACTTCTAATCAGAGGGTCCTACCGCTTGTTGTTAGGTATGTAGTGTTAAGTATAGGGTTCCAACAGGGTGGCCACTGGTGGCCAGGCACTCAATAGGGGGCACGGACCCACCCTGGGCCCAGTGGCGGCTCCAGGATTTGGCAAGTGGGGGCCGTTGGGGTGGCAACTTCTAATCATGGGGCCTACCATTTGTTGTTAGGTATGTAATATTAAGTATAGGGTCCCAACAGAGGGCCACTGGGAGGCCAGGCACTCAATAGGGGCACGACCCCCGAGGCACCCTTTGTGGAGCCGCCACTGATTAAGATGCTATTGTTCGACATTTGTGTTTGAAAAATAGCAAGTGGACAGTATATTGGATGACATCAATCGTGTTTTCAATAAGGCATGGGGGCTGTCCATTAATTGGATATTTTTACACCCTCCTAACACCCCTCAAAACCACCCCCATTTGAGGTTGACCCCCCAATTTGGTAATGTGACAATGCAAAATGGATACTAATTAGCTCTGAATACCCCTCCCCCAATGGAGGACACCCTCCCCCAAACTTTTATTGTCGGATGACCTTTTTTGTCAGCCTTTTTCCGGGGAGAGACTTAAAAATTCCGACACCCTCCCTCTGATTTTCCCGACACCACCCCCAAATTCAAAATCCTAGAAATAACACTGCCCCTCCTTTTGTCATCAACTGTCAACTTTCAGTTACCCCACCCCAATAATTATGTCAAAAACTTCCCCCCAAGATGAATGACAGGTCCCAATAACAAAGTTATTATTTATGAAAAAAATTAAATAGGAATGATATAACTCTGACTTAATACTTCTGTATTCGTCCGATTCAACCACAATGGCCGCTAACAATGAAGGTGCTATTTTTAGCCTACGCGCTACTGGCTTCACGCAGCCTGGTTAGAAATGACGTATTGCCGTCTCCTCTAATAATAACTCCATGCCTGAGCCGCTGAGAAATTAGTAAGAACAAACGGCTACTTCAACTACTTGTGCACCAATAACGTTAGGGCTATATAAATTTAAGATTTTTGCGTAACTATAAATGTATTTGATTTATTGAGAAATTATGTCATCAGATCTATCTTTGACTTTTGTAAATGTGCTTGTCGTGCTCGCACTGCTCGGTTGCCATGCGTCCAGAGATATTTTTACACCCCAAGGCCCCCCTAATCTGAGGGCAACACCTCCGTAATTATGATGCAGCTAAGATGCTATCGTTCACCATAAGGGGAGGGGACCCCAGAATATATCAACACCCCCAAATTGATAGTTTTAGAAATAACCCTGCATGCGCCATTTCCGAATTCTACCGTCATCGGAGGGGCGGGAAGTTAGCAGAGTGTTAACAACGTTGGACGATAGAGCAGAAGGTCGTGGGTTCGAGACCCGCAGGAGCCCTAAGGGTAGTAAGGTCGACTCGGCCTTGCTCGCTAGAAGGTGGTGTTAAACTGAGGAGCAGTGGTAAAATGCTGCGGTAAGTAAAACAGGTACGCTACGCGATGCACTAGCCCCGTATCCTTGGTATTGGCAGTGGCGGCTCCACCGGGGGGCCCGTGCCCCCTGTTGAGTGCCTGGCCCCTTCAGTTGGGACCCTATACTTAATGCTACACAGGGCGCTATTTGCGGGGGAGAAAGGGGGAATCTTCCCCCCACTGCCCAACTGCATCCCTCTACTGCTACATCCCCCACCACTACATCCCCCCACTGCTAAAGTTTCCAGCAACTACATCCCCCCAAGCTCGACATATTCCCCCCCACTGCTCCAGGTCACAAATCGCACCCTGATGCTACATACATTAAACAACAAATGGTTGCCCCCCCATGATTAGAAGTTGCCACCCCAACGGCCCCCCCACTTGCCAAATCCTAGAGCCGCCACTGGGTATTGGACGCATGGCTAAAGGCTATAGCAGCGGATATCAGTGCCGCCGGGTGTCCCGTCAGTTCATGGACCGTTAGTTACTGGACCATTTCTATTCTATCTTTTAAGTGTATGTAAACAAGTGTAGGCCTATGGGGTCTACACTATTATATACAAATCGTTACATGCGTATACACAGCTACACGTGACAACGATGGTCTGTAATAACATGCCTACGGTCTAAGTAAATATGTCATGGTAATTTAAACATCCATATTCAATATAGTATCCATTTGACAATAACTTGAATAATTGGGACAAATATGGGCTTGAGATGCGGGCAAGTATTCGGGAAATGCTATTCGACCAGATGCTTATTATTGGTCAGTAGCTGTCCACCTTGTATGTAATTGTTTTACCTTACCTATCTATGTAACTACCTATCTTCCTATTTACCTATCTAAATATACCTATCTACCAACCTAACTACCTACCTACCTACCTATTTATTTCCATTACAATGATGGTCCAGGAACTCTGGCGGTCCAGAAACTGATAGGGAACTGTGCCGCCATATGAGCCCGTGGTCTGAGGCTACTAATTTGATTCAGTTACAGACTTTAGGTTTTCTCTTAGAGTCACCAAGTTATTAGCCATCAAACATACTGGTAATCACCCTATAGAAATGTAACGATTTTCAGATTATCTTGTTTTTGGCCCATTGAATGCTAAAATGGTGAGGTGTTGGAAACAAAATGGGTAGACCTGTAGAATAGCAGTAGTGTGGTAAAAAAGTAAAGTTTTCCTGTGCCCAATTGAGCGTTGGGGCCGGTGCTGGTCTCTTATGCATACAGCAACGCAGATGGCATACGCCATTAACTGTAGGTTGCCGACCAAACATCTAAGCCAGCACTTTGCTTTGCAGCGAACACTGCTCCTCAATTTGATTTTACAATCACCCTCTAGTGAGTAAGGCTGAGTCAACCTTAGGGGCTCCTATTTCCGTTTTAAAAGTCAAATATACAGATTTGAGCCTTTGTTCTCAAGAACTCCACGAAGGTATCAGTTTATCTGATGTCAGCTGTATCAGATTAGATTGGGTGTCACAGCTGTCAGGAATGTTTGCAGCTGTCCACAACCTTGTACCAGCATGACCCAATACCGTGTGAGGAGCAAAAGAAAAGGTCATCTACATAGCGTTTCTCCTTCATACCTTTGCTTTGTCAATGCTATGGGAGGATTCTTATTCTTTCTCTTTCTTCCAATAACCACTGGCATGACCCTGTTCAGACTCTACTGGTAATGGGGTAACAACTCCAGAGCCACCGACGTGCAGTGGCATAACTACTGGATAGAGTCAAAACGAATCCCGAGCAGATGACCAACTCCAGGCAGCTGACCAACCCTGGGCTCCTGATGGAATTACAGTATACAAAGAACGTACTGGGTGTAGAAATGACATGGATGCTTAAAGCTACCATGCTTGGTAGTAAAGGTCTGCACAGGGGTAGGAATCCTTCCCAGCCCGCCCCGGTCAACCCCGCTCACGCCTTGTGATGTCTGATCTCGTTCCCGCCCAGATGCTTTTGTCTCCAACCCCCACCTGTTCCCGTGAATGGGAGGTGTGGAAATGCGATGGTGCAGGCTTTCTGATTCAAATTTTATGGGATATATATATTTTTGGCAGGCTATAAGTAGGTGCGGACTATCACAGGTGTGGGCGATGTGCGCAAAAATACGGTAGAACGTCACGGTCTGTCATCTCTTTCTGCTGGCTGCCTTGGTTTTTACACATCCAGGCTTTGCACTTTTATGGGAAAAAGTGCCTGTTATACCAGAGATAGTATGATCAGTCCAAATTTTTTGCTTGTCAGAGTGACTTTGTCAATAAGTGTTTACAGATCTGATTTGTTGTCTGCAATCAGACTGACATCATCGGAAAACATCAGATTTGGCACTCCTCCGAATTGAAAGTTGAATCTGTAATTTCGAAGTAGAAATTCTTATAATAGACTGCATGATGTGCAAGTGAACGTCAGTCATATTTGAATACAGTTTCAATTTATTTAAATTCATAGTTTAAAAAGTCTGCTCGCAAATATACGTTGAGCCAAGCATCACAAGTAGCTTCATCGCCAAGCCTCTGAGATTGGGAAATTTGGTTTCGTTCAGTGATCCATAAAACTTATCAATCCATTATGATCTATTAAATATGTCCTTCAAGTTACACTGCAGAATGCAGATCGATCAATTCCAGATGAAGAGCGTCAGAAGCCTTTTCATTGTCCGTAATGAAAGGTGATGCCAATATGTCTCTGACTATGGGAATTTATACCTACACAATACACACACTTGGCGCTCCTTGAAATTGTGGCGGGTGAAACAGCCACCCTCTCGGCACGCTTGCGTCGGAAGATTGATTACGTTATTCTAGTGTCTCCTCCCTTGTGGCGGGGAGTTCATGGTTCTAGACCTGGACACAGGCGTCAAAGATCTGTTCCTATTACCGCCTCAGTTCATTGCCCTCGCACCGAGAACTCTACTCCGACTAATTCCCTGCATCTCGGTCTCATGTATCCTCAACTCCAGCGCTACATTGTTCATCTGGAACGGACACTTGGGGGAGTGCTACTGAATATATGTTCCATGAACAACAAAACTGATAATGTTCCTGGCCTCTTCGATGAATTCCGTCTGAACTTCCTGACACAGAAACCTGGCACGAGGATGTTGACAGTGTCGCCATCAACAGTTCGGAAGACCGAACTCCTTTCGTTGAGCACTCCTCAGAGGAGGCATCTCATATGCCGGAATATGCTTCCGATCGGTGATCCTATACCTAAAGACAGAACTGCATCGTGTCTCAGATCTCGATGGTCGACAACATCTGAGGTCAGCCTCCACTGCAGTGCTACTCATCCCGCAAATGCGTCTTTCCACCGTGGGTGATCGCTCATTTCTCGTGGTGGCAGCACGGGTCTGGAATGGTTTCTTCTTCTTCCTCTCGTAGTCCCGTTAGGAACCGTTGAGACCAGCCCCTTTCCCTACTGCCATTATTTTGGTCTTGTTGACGTTGATTGCCAGGCCCAGTTTGCTTCCAGATTCGTCAAGTGTGTCCAACATGTTTTGTAGCTCTTCTGGTTGAAATGCCAGGAGGTCCACATCATCGGCATTATGCATATCTTTGATTTTTATACCATTAACGGTGACTCCTCCATCTTCTGGAATGGTTTACCACTGGCCAATCAACTCTCACCATCACTAGATACGTTTAAGAAGCGCTTAAAGACCTGGCTATTTCAAACTAGTTATGATACTGTTTTGATACTGTAATGTGTTCATATAGTCCTTCTGGATTAGTTACCACAATAATCTTAACTTTAATATTAATAATAGTAATGCTGAGGTCACTCTGAGCACAGAACTGCACCTCCATGGAGTTCTTTTTGATGAGTCACTCTCGTTTGTTGAACATTTGGACAACGTCACTTGTACCTGCTTCTATCAGCTGTGAAGGATCAGGGAGATCCTTTGATACCTGCTGGTGCCTGTCGTCATCAATCTTGTCCGTGCCCTCGTCTTAGCAGTAGTGGACTATTGTAACAGTGTTCTGCTCGGACTTCCTGCCAACCAACTGAATTGTCTTCAGGCAGTGCTAAACGTCTCAGCTCGTCTGATCTTTGGTTCGAGTTGGAACGAGCATGTGACACCATTTCTACGTGATAATCTTCACTGGCTTCGGATCCCGGAGCACATAGCCTTCAAGCATTGTTGGCTAACATTTCGGGCACTGTACGACTCCTTCTGGCCCAGCTACTTATCGGGACTGATCATGAAGTCTATGGTGGTCGACTGGTGATCACGGCTTTGCTCAAGCTACCGTCATCAACTGGTGGTTCCTCCTCCGTCCAAGATGGCTGTCTCTGGTGACAGATCTTTCTGGAGGGGTAATCCGTGCTGTGGAACTCTTTACCAAAGAATGTGACAATTGTGACCTCCCCTGAACTGTTTATGAAGTGCCTTAAGATGCATTTGTTTAACACCTCTTACAGTGTCCCTTGTTAAGCGCTCTTGACTTTGGCCTTTGCTATGCTTACTGCGCTCTATAAATTGTCTTAAATAATACTAATACTAATAATAACTATGTCAATAATAATATGTCAAACTGTGGTACCAGCTTTTTAAATTCTCAAAAACGCTTGGCAAATTCAATGTCAAGCACCATTATCATATTGCCATACTTCTCAAATGATTTTTCTCTTTGCATATAGTCCGTATTGTAGGGAATTTTTGTTTGTGTTGTTATTTTTGTTACATTACAAGTTTTAACAGGCAAAATTTACATATTGTATATAATTCCTCGATGGGCCACACTCTGGTCTGCTGGTCGCATGCTGCCCACCCCTGATGTAATATGACTTAACTGAAATAGAGTGGAGGCTGACATCCATATCAAAATTTGATTTGATTTTATTGTGGTTGTATATCAGAAAGCCTTCAGTAGTGCAGACTGTTGAAGGCTCATGGCACGATATTGTGAAAAGAGATAAGATTGAATAGTTTTTAATATAATATTTAATTCACACAAAATTCATTCAGCTCCACTTAACTGGAAGAGAGCAGCACCCCTCGCTCCTGCAGCCACCTAGCGATTTCAACCACTTTAATAAGTAAGCAAACAAACAAGAGGATCTGACAACAATTTTCATGTTTGTCCGCATATTATTATATTAGTTCTTGACCACTTTGATCATTACTTATATTTGAACCTAATTTTTTATAGATATTATGGCTCTTCCGCTTAGAAGGCTTAGTCAGTCAAAGCAAATGACTACTGGTAGTCAAGATTTCAATGTGAATTCATCGTCAAACAGTGCTGAACTGGCAAAAGCTGCAAGAGAAATAAAGGTAAATGTGAAGGAAATGGTGCAGTAGGGGTTGAATTATTTGACTTAACAATGTTTTTAACCTTTTCCAAGGGTTAGCCGTTTTAAGACGGCGGTGGAAAACTATGACCAAACAGCGTTAGCCGTCTTAAAACGGTGCGCTATATAAGCGACTGTGTACTGCGGACCTGCACGATTTTCAAAATTCCAACGCGGCAACCGAGTTAGCTCACATCCATTTGATAGGCGGCAGCACCGTTTTCGATAATGCTGACTATATATGCAAGAGATATTGGCTGTGTAATAACCAAGGCTGGAAAATGTATAGGAAAAATCTTCAGCCGGAGGCTAGAATGGCCATAACTATGCCAAATATGGTCCGATCTTCAAAATTTTTGCACTATTCTGTTCCAATTACACATCCCTACAACTTTCCCGCTCACAGTTGGGGGTCACCGCTGAAAATTTTTTTTTATTGAGCTTTGAAAATTTTTTGTCGGACATGGTCCGATTTTGGGGTGTAGAGGGGACCTACCCCCCAAATTTTTTTGCACTGATGGTTCGAAAGACCAATAAAAATGCTCAACAATGGTGCAAACCGCATCTTTCTAGCTTCTATATAGCCTGAAATATACTGAGTTCGGTTTTTCACATTGAAAATCCGTTTGCGTAATTGTCATTTCAACCAGCAATTGACACTTAGGTATGAAACTTCATAATTACCCCAAATATGGTCCAATCTTCAAAATTTTTGCACCATTCTGTTCCAATTACACTCCTCTAGAACTCTATCGCTCACATTTGGGGGTTTACCGCTGAAGACGTTTTGCTATTGACCTTTGATCAAAATTTGAACAAAATGTTGGGGAGAGGTCCGATTTTGGGGTGTAGAGTGGTCCCTACCCCCAACTTTTTTCTTTTGGCACGGATAGATAGAAAGAGCAATAAAAATGCTCAACAACGGTGCAAACCACATCTTTCTAGCTTCTATATAGCCTGAAATATAGTAAGTTTATAACGTATATGTTCACGTTTTCATACGAACGCCTTTTCCAAAAATTAATTCCCCCGTCGGGGGATGACTTAAAAATTTAATTCCCCCTTTAAAAGGTTAACAAAAGCAAGATTTGCTGATCCATCAGATATGTTAATCTGGCTGCCCCTGATTTGCACTGACCTAGAGCAGGGGTCTCCAGAGTTTTTTCAGCCATGTACCACATTGCTGACTTCTAACAGCATCATGGGCCATATGCACAAGAAATTAAATTGAGTATTGCCAAATTATGATGCAGTGTATAATGCAGACTGCTGAATATCAGTTGCAATTAGTGGTGATTCCAGGCATTTTTGGTGGGGGATGAAATTTTTTTATAGAAAGTTGGTGGGGGGATTGCAAAGTGAAGAAGAAAAAAAGAAAAGAGAGAAAATAGGTCATTGTTAGTGTTTTGCCCACTAAATGTTAGGGGGATGCAGCCCTAGTCATCAAAATGGTGGAACCGCCACTGGTTGCAATCGAAATGGTTAACTACTGTGAGATAAATGAAACATGCATTTCTGATAAAATTACATCGAGCTGTGGTTCAAACTGTGCAGTCCCTATAATAAGAAGGATGTTAAATGTTCAATAAGATAATGATAATCTGTAGCAAGATTTAATGTACTTCATCTTTGAAAATGTCTTTTCACACAAATGTGTAGTTCCAAAAATTGATTGATTTTATTTCCTTTATGTTCTCAGTAAGTAAAATGCATGCAGTGGCATATACACGGTAACTGTCTGATAAACTGAATGCATTATACAAGTTACACTAATACACTTCACTCAATAATATTTTTTCTATTACTGCATTGATAATTTGCTATAGTAGTGAGAAATGAAAATATCATGTTTTTACGGGTAAAAACGGGTGTACCACTGTACCTGTAGCGCTATACCCGTACCCGTAGCACTATACCTGTACCCAACCCGTATCCGTAACAGGTAGGGTATACCCGTAACAGGTAGGGTATACCCACACATCTCTACTGCCCTGGTCATGAGGCGGCACATGGTCAATGCCATGGTAAATTCTATCATCAAGTGTAGAACCTAAGATGGTGCTGCTTAATTTAATGTTGGCGTTAACTTAATTGCGACAATAATACAGGATGAATTTAGCTAAACTGTTGGCTGGACGAAAGCGAGATAGCCCTGTTTGGAATTATTTTACAAATTTTGAGAAGTTGAACATGCATATTGTTTAGCATTGCATATTTGATTACTGTGTTACGGTCAGACATTGTGGTTAATAGAATACATTTTTTTAAAATATCAAACTCAATACAAAACCTGAAGTCGATGAATTAAAGTAAAATTAGAAATTAAACTGAAAGTATTTAAGAACTGAGATTAGAACTGAAATAGGAATTATTTTTGAAGTATAAATGAAATAGAAATGGAAATAAAACCTGAAATAAGAATGAAAATTAAAATTACTTATTTTTAGAACTGAAATAGCACTGCATTTAACAATATTTCAATCGCAATTCAAAGATCAAGAATTTGAGTCAGAACTTTCCTACAGCTAAGTCATCTCACTGAAGTTAGGTAAAGTAGGTCTAGAAACTCAGATTCAATTTCCATCAGGAAATCGCAAACTTGGCGATGACTGAGTAAATGAGATAGCGTATATCTATGGTAAAGAGTAAGACAGCTGAAAGTTGAAGCAAGTTATAATTAAGGTCTATACTTCTATAACACAGATGGT